>JAKCOX010000002.1:54343651-56743651 GCA_022605575.1 Laterallus jamaicensis coturniculus
CTGCGGCGAACGAAAGCGCTCTCCGACATCTGACTTGGCGCTGGAAAAGCCGGGCAAAGCTTTGCATCTGGGGCTTCCCCCCCTCCCCACTGCACGGGCAACTCGGAGCCCGGCTCTGCCTCCTCCCAGGCTCAGTGTGCCGGAGGCAGGAGGCTCGGGCGGAGCCGCTGGAGTAAGGACCGGGAAAACGAGGGTGATGCCAAGCCCCCAGCTCTCTGCGGGGGCCGTGCTGCCGCAACGGGCACGCCGTGCCTCTGCCCAGAGGTTCTGTCCGCTATCACCTGAATTCTAGGACCCCTGCCCCTGCCTCCCGCCTCGCCTGGGACTGCCCGAGCCGCTCACGGTGGAGGCTGGGTGATGCTCTGGAGAGGCCGGCGCAGTTACTTCTGCAGCTCGGCTCCGGGTCGCTCGTTTCCCGAAATAACGACCCAAGTTGAGTGGAGCCGGTGGCAGAGGGCTGCGGTACAATTAAACCAGGTAACGAGACGCTGGGCAGATGTGTTTTCATTGCGCTGTAAGATAAACGCAGTGTTAAATGCCTGACAACTTCCCAGAAGCAATCAGCAAAAGTTTACGAGTGCATAAACCTCAAAGACCATTCCTCGGTATTTTTATAAGCCCCGCATTTAAAGCTTCTATAAATTCTTCTGCCTGCTTCCAAACTAAAGTTCCAGAAGACTATTAAACAGCCACTTCTCCGGGAGGGAGCCCGGGGTTGTGGAGAGAGGGAGAGACAGGTCACAATAGGCGAGGAGGCAAGAGTGGCTCTCTTTTTGTTCCCCCCTCCCCCCCCCCCCAAGCTAAAGTTTGCCAGAAAGTTAGCTTAATTAAAGGTCTGCAAATCATAGATGAATGTATCGGCGACATGAGTGGGATAGAAGTACGGGGGTGGGAACGAGACGGACGGGACGGACGGGACGGGGCGACCCGAGAAAGAAAGGGAAAGGAAAGACTGAAGTAAAAGAGAAAGCCGGGCAGAAGACAGGGACAAGCAGATAAACAGATCCACAGGCAGAGCGGCATCAGGCAGGCTGACGGGCGGTCGAGGATGAGAGGAAACCTTAGACGAAGAGAGAGGAATTGCAGACGCAGAGGGCAAACCTGAGCGAAAGCAGCCGTGGACAAGAGGAGGCGTCCGGGACCCGTCGGAGGGTGCCACGATGCCCCTGTCCCCTCCGCCCCGACGGCGCGGCCCGGCAGAGCCCGCCACCCCTGGAGCAAGCGAAGCGGCCGCAGCCTCGGGGCAACCGGCCCCTCCGCCGGCGGAGCGGGAGCGTTTGCCGTCTCCAAAGTTGCAGGCAAAAAGAGGAGGGGTAGCACTACTACTGAACCCACAGATCAGCGGGAGAGATCGAGACGGAGACCTCTGTCTTCGAAGAAATAAGCTTTGAATAAAATGATCCCCCTAACCGTGAAATTGTGGTAACAGCATCCATCATCCTTAAGTGACCACAAGTTTTACAAGTTTGATATTAAGCAGATTGATTTTTAAAAAAAGAAAGAAAACTCCCTCTATGGCAATTATAAAGCCCTTTGTTTATCATTCCAGAGAAAAAGAAGTTGCTAATTGGACAACAATAAACCTAAAATGCTTTTGGATTAATAATGATAGAGGGTAACGGTGGCATCCCTTAGATAGGGGGAGGGGAGCGAGGCGCTCGGTGACTGTGCGCTTGGACGGCGACCAGGGACAAGCGCAGCAGCCAAATGGGGCTTGCGGGGGGGAGGCGGGGGGGGGGCGGGTACGGGGGTGAGACACCCCCCCTCTCTTCGGAGGGCTCGGCTTGTATGTTCGTCTCTGATCCGAAGACACGAGGTGAGGAAGGTCTGTATTGTAGTCATGTCCTCGCTAGATGAAATCTCAGTCAATTACTTTGAAATCTGCAGCTTGGCTTCTTTTCATTCTTTCCAGGTGAAAATTCAAACGTTTTCTGTTGTCGCCTGGTCCTTTCTTTCCCGAAACAAGGCACCCAACTGTTCTGATATTACCATTCAAAAACAGGTTCTGTGGCAAACCTCATTTGTGAATCTATTACAGAGATTAATAGATTATTTCTCCTTTTTCAACTAATTCTCAGTGGGGAAATTTAACCATATGGTAAGGAGAGAATTAGAATTTCATCACATTAGAGCAAAATGTAATGAAAAGAGTCCAACACCTGGGGCCAACTCTGAAAGACACAATTAAAAGGTTTTTAATGAAACCAGAGAAACCAAAAAATTTCATAGCCTTCAGTAATTCTGCCACATAAGAATGATTTACTGGAAGTGTTGGGAAATATTGTTTTTACTGATGTCAGAAGAATGAAAACCTGCCACTAAATACTATGTGCGCTTCCAGTGAAGAGGGAGCGAGCTGCTCGCCTCGAGCGTTAGAGGAGCAGTGGGACAAAATTCAGACCAGCCTTCCGGTTGCCACTTCGGCTTCTGGGAGAGCGCAGGAAAGCGTGTGCCCTGCTCCGAGGTGAAGCCCCGGGAGGAAAGCAGGGGGCTAACCGGGGCGCTGGGGCCGCTCCCGCCCTGACACCGGCGGCGGCATTCCAGCGTTTGGGAGTGGTGCGGGGTGCTCCCGCCGAGCCCGGCTCGCCGGAGGGACGGAGCTGCCAAGAGCTGGTCAATCATAATAATACAATCATTAAAAAAAGAAAAAAAAAAGTTTGGTGGGTTTTGTCCGTTGCCACCCCGCCCTTCCTGCTCCCCAGATCGGATCATTTTCCCTGTAACTGATGGGGCTTTATATTTTTTTTATAGGGACACGAGGGATAACCGCTCTAAAGCAGCAATCTGCTACTTGAAAACGGCTAAAGAGGAGGAGGAAGAGGAGGAGGAGGAAGGGGGGGGAGGGGGAACCTCCCCGCAGTTTGATCTCCGTTTGCTGGAGAGGGGAGAGGGGGGCTGGGGACCATTCGCCTCGCAGGGAAGCAAGGTGCACTTTGGTGGTGGGCAGGAGTGGGCACGGCGGTTCGGGTTGGTCATGGGGATTTAATTACTTCTTTTTTTCTATCCTAGGCGATGCTTTTCGCGAGGACGGGAGGGGTGGGAGGGGGCTATAAGTTAATGTAAATGCAGGGGGTGGGTGGGCTGGGGGGGAGAGGGTGTCACTCTTGACTCCACGGCTAAGTTAGCAGAAGTCTGCTGGCAGCACTCGGAAGGGGAAGTGTTGAAGCGGGCTTTTCTGCAGTGCAGGGCTGTAATTTGCTGAAGGAGGCAAAGAACATCCTTCGATCTAAATAGGGCTTTTAGTGTGCTCATTGATGAGTGAAAGTCGCCACACATGTCAAGCTAAAGGCAGTTGTTGGGTTACTAACAGGACACAACGTCTTGCAAACATATGCGTTAAGCTGTGTATACAGATGGCAGGGAGAATAATGGAGCAGGCGCCTCTTATAAAGCTCTAGCTGCTGCCTGTCTTCAGACCTGGGAAATGAAACTATTCAGACTCAGGGCCAGATAGCGCCTGGGATTGTTTGTTACCGTTTTAATCCTATTAATTAAAACGTTAACCTGATTGGGTAGAAAGCTCTGTCCCAACAGGCGAGTCTTCTTCATAATAACCTACTCTCAGAGATAATGATGTAAAAGACTCCCCCGTCTGCGGCGGCTGCTGGTTGATGGGTCCGGAAATCTCTTGAAGGTGAATCCAAGCAAGATAAACGGTGGAAGCGGCTCCGCTGGCAGCGCACAATGCCCCAGCGCGGCGCCTGCTGAGGGCGAGCCGGAGCCGGAGCCACAGCTACAGCCGGAGCAGGAGCCGCAGCCCGAGCCGGAGCCTCAGCGGCAGCCGGAGCCGCAGCCACAGCCGGAGCCGCAGCCCGAGCCGCCGCCGGAGCCGGAGCAGGGGCAGCCGCGGCGCCGGGCACGGCGCAGCCCCGGCGGGAGCCGGGAGCCGATTTCTGCCAGCGGGACGCCGGGGAGCCGCCCGCCGCGGCGCGGAGCCTTGGAGGAGCGGGCCGGGAGCTGAGGGGGGCGGAGGAGGCGGAGGCGGAGGCGAGCGGGGCGCCGATGGAGCGGGCGCTGGGGCTGCCCGCAGAAGAGGACCTCTTCCACAAGAGCCTCGCCGCCTCGGCCAAGCGCATGGAGTCCGCCTTCCGCTCGCCCCCGGGGCTCGACCTCTCCCACCCCCGCGACCGCCAGCCCTCGCCTCTCGCCTGCTACGAGGCGGCGGAGCCCGAGGCGCTGCTGCAGCCCGGCGTCGGCGGCGACCCGCTGGCGCTGCCGCCGGGCTCTGTCTGCGTCAAGTACGGCGAGAGCGCCAGCCGCAGCTCGGTGGCCGAGAGCAGCGGCGGCGAGCAGAGCCCCGACGACGACAGCGACGGCCGCTGCGAGCTGGTGCTGCGCGGCGCCGGGGGGGACCCGCGCGTCGCCTCGCCGGCGGCGGGCGGCGGCGGCGGCGGGGGGGGCGGGGGGGCTGAAGGCGGCCGAAGGCGGCTGTTCCAACAGCCACGGGCACGGCGGCAGCAAGAAGTCCAAGGAGCAGAAGGCGCTGCGCCTCAACATCAACGCGCGGGAGCGGCGGCGGATGCACGACCTGAACGACGCGCTGGACGAGCTGCGGGCGGTCATCCCTACGCGCACAGCCCCTCGGTGCGGAAGCTCTCCAAGATCGCCACGCTCCTCCTGGCCAAGAACTACATCCTGATGCAGGCGCAGGCCCTGGAGGAGATGCGGCGCCTGGTGGCTTATCTCAACCAGGGCCAGGCCATCTCGGCCGCCTCCCTGCCCAGCTCCGCCGCGGCGGCGGCGGCGGCGGCGGCGGCGCTGCACCCCGCCCTCGGCGCCTACGAGCAGGCGGCCGGCTACCCCTTCAGCGCCGGGCTGCCCCCCGCCACCTCCTGCCCGGAGAAATGTGCCATTTTCAACAGCGTCTCCTCCAGCCTCTGCAAACAGTGCACGGAGAAGCCTTAAGCGCCGCCGCCACCGCCCCCCGCCGCGGCCCCGGGGAGCAGCGACAGCCGGCGGCCCGTTCCCGGGTCGGGGGCCGCGGGGGCGGCGGAGGGACTGACCGCTGCCCGGCCCCCGCCTCTCTCAGCCCGGCTTCGCTTCGCTTCTCTCTTCTCCTCGGGTTGTGCCGAGACGGGACCGCGACGGGAGCCGGCGTGCGTGCGGCGCCGGGGAGGGGGCGCGGGGCCGGGGATATCCTGGGGAGGAACCCCTGGCCCGGAGGGTGCTGGGGGGGAAGGAATGGGGAGTCCGCTCTGGCCGGGATGCCGCTGCGCGTCCGGACATAAAGAGCCCGAGAAATAGCAGGCCGGGCTGGGATCCGGGGCTAACGCCGGGAGAGGGACGGAGAGCGGCCCCCCACCTTACCCTCGGTCTCCCGGCCCCGGCAGCCGCGCGGGGCGCCGCGGTCCCGGCCCCGGTCCGAGGGGAAGGGACCACAGCGACCCGGGTGCGGAGGTGGACGGGACAAATCAGAGAGGGCACTTGAACATAGAATTTTTTTTTATTATTATTATTATTAGCAGTATTATTATTATTACTCTGAGCCAGGAAACAAAACAAACTTGAAATGTAAACTTATTATTTAAGCGACTCGCAGAAACAAAGAGACTGGACCATTGCTATGGAAGACTTTGTATTTTTTATCGTCTCTAAACTTTGATCCTGTGAAAATGCGCAAAGTTTGGTGAGAGTGATTTAAAAAAAAAAAAAATCGAGAGAGTTAAAAAAAAAAAAAAGACAAAAAATAACCGATCAACCCCCCCCCCCCCTATTCCGTGTGGCTGAAAGTATCGCATTTTTAAAAGAAATATTTATGTGCACCTTGTTTCTTTCCACTTTGCAATGATGTATAAACAAGACATGCTATTTATTTGTTATTCTTTAAATGACCCTTCCACGCCGACAATATTTATCATGTGTTAAGGTCACGGGTCTTATGTGCAGTTACTTTAAATGCTTCTAAAATTCTGTTTATGGATTAACTTAAACTGTGTGCCAAGTGTTTAAAACATTTATTTGCCAACAACGTATAGCCAGAAATATTGATGTATCCGAGCTGCTTAGGTTTATGAAAGGTCACCTGGATTTTAAGTTGCATCATCCCTGTATTTAAATTGAGCTTTAATAAATTGCTTCAGTCCAAAAATTACAGGAAAGGTGTATTCTTAATTGCTCAACCAACTGATTTTTGAAAGGGTATCTTGCATTATAACAGGTAATAGCTATTTACTTTTACAAGGCATCAGAGCAATAGCTGCTACAAGAACACTTGACAAGCCAATGTTTTCCCAGGCGCTGTGTTTTCAAAGGTATAATTTAAACTGCTTTTAATGTGTATGTAAATTATTCTGACTGATGATAATTATTTAAGTTGAAATACTTTAAAATGCTTAAAGTACTTTAGGCTGATTTACCGAACGCGTGGAATTGTTATCCTTTTGATTTTTTTTTTTTTTTTGGGGGGGGAGGAGGGTGTGGGGTGGTGGGGTGGGAGGGTGGGGTTTTTGGAAGAAAAAAAAAAGTGATGAAAAGCAAGAAGTAGCTATTTACCCAAAGTGAGCCTTCAGTTTGAGTTTGCATGGCTGGGTGGCTGTCTCTCTGCCATTAGTAAATCAAGATTTTTTTTTTCTTTTTCTTTTTCTCTTTTTTTTTTTTTTGAAACGAGTCAAGCTATTTTCCACTACTTGCAGATAATACAAATTCGGACTGTCAGATTGGATGGCAAAATAGGAGCCATGATGGATCTGTTGGCAGGTCACGGATGTGTAAAGAGTGATATATATTAAATAGGTCAATCAGATTATGACAGCAATGTACGATCGTTTGTATGTGTATCTATGTCGGAAAGAATCTTTATTAAAATATTTTGAACAAACGCTTGTATTATGCTGTGCTTTGTCAAGCATGTATGTCCAGATTTGAGGAGGTGGATGGGAGGGGGAGGGAGGGTCGTTTCCTTCTCTTTGCCTTGCTCTGAATGGTCCCCACTACCCCCCTCCCCCTCCGAGACCCCACTCTCAGCTCAGGGCGTCCCGGGGGCGGGGGGGCGAGAAGTTCTTCCCCGCGTTGCGTCTCTCCCGGCGGTGCGGGGCCCTGCCCGCCCGTCCCGCGGCACCACGCACGCCCCTCGCCGCCCGACCCGTGGGGCTGGCTGCGCTCGGGGGTGAGCTACAGGACCGCCCCCAGCCCCCCCCGCCACTCTTCCATACCTCCAAGTCTCCACTAGTAGACCCTCTGTCCTGCCCCGGACCCGAGGGCAGAGGGAGCAGGCAGTTCCCCAAAGCTGCCCGCCCTGCTCTGAGCCCGGGCCGGGGGTCTCTTCCCTACCCACCCTTCCCCCGGGCGGGCCGGGCCGGCGCCGGGTGTTCTCAGAGCCGCCTCTCGCAACGACAACACCACGGGCGGGGGAAGGGGATAAATATTTTCTGCTCCACTTCCCATCAAAAAAGATTAATCAGAACCTGTAACTTTTCAGGAAACATAACTGTAAAGTGCCACGGAGCTGTGGGAAGGCAGCCCAGAGAGGGTGGGCAGATCAGCCCCCAGGCGCAAGGAGAAGCGTCTCTCAGCATTTACTAGACAAAGGCTGGGTGCGTCTAATTATGATTATTAAAACAATTTCCATGACGATGTCTAATATTATGTTAATTTGAAAACAACTGTGTATGAAAACTGTCGACTATAATACCTAAATTCATTTAATGAAACACATCGTTAAGGCAATTAAACCTCCTGGATGTGATTAAGGAACATAATTACGACACTGTTCTGCGCCATAATTGGGTGTCTTTAATCAAGGGGTAAAGTGATCAGCAACACAGCCATTAGTTTGTATTGTTCTGTCTCTGCTGTCCATCATTCTGATTAGGAATTAACCACCGCCACCAGCTTGGCGTGGGGCGTGCATGTATGTGTGTGAGTGTGTGTGTGAGTGTGTGTTCGTGCATATAACATCGCAGGACACATTTGCTGCAAGATTTACCGCTTAATATCTCTGGTTACCGAGCAGGCTTCCCGGGGAGGTTTCCCTGGAAGGCGCGGGCGCTGCTCGGCTGTGCCTGGCCGTGGGACGGCAGAGCCCAGCGAGGTCCCAGCAAACTCTTGGAGCAGCCGGGACCTGAGCTGGGGCGGGAATGCTGTGAGAAGCGCACGCTCTGCCTCCGGGCTCCCGTGGGAAGGGGCCGAGGCGCGGGCGGCGTGTGCGGGCCCGGCCGGGGCTGCTTCCCGCCGGCTTGGAGGAGCGACAGCGGCCGCTGCCGTCTGTGGCACATCGGGAGGTTTCTCCTTTCACTTCTCTCCCTCCCTTTCTCTCTCTCTCTCATCTGCTTCTGCTTCAGAGAGACCGGAAAGCGGAATGAAAACGCGTTTCATTCCCGGCTACTGCTGCCGCCCGACTTGGGGCTCTCTTGCTTCCTCTTTGCTTGCTTCGGAGCGGGCAGAGGGTTGTCTGCCGGGTTGAGGTGCTGTCACCCCCGGCCTCTCGTCCCCGTCCCTCGCACCGAGCAGCCTGGCTGGGAACCGCCGCAGGGACAGTCCCTGGGCAGGTCTTGCCGATGCGAGCGCCCGTGAGTGTCGGGGGTGGGGGGAGGAGAGAGGCTCCCCCGCCCTTCTTAACACTTGATAGATCACTTAACCAGAAATGAACGTGTCCCCCCCTTCAAAAGAGCTTCTTCCCCGTTTCCAACCGACCGACCGACCCGGGATGTCCCCCAGCCTCCTCCGAAGGCTGCCCCTGTCCCCGGCGCTCAACCCGGCTCCCTTCGCCCGGCCCCCGGCCCCTTACCCCGGCCCTGAGCCTGAAATTGTCCCAGCATGAGTGACATTGGCTTTCCTAATGTAATGACTTATGAAAGATATAATCATGTGTTAAATTGAATCCTCCGCTTAACTGTTAATGGTGTGCTCTGGGCACATTTACGTATTAGATGCTATGGTAACTAATTACCACTAGAAGAAGGGATAATACACTTTGCAGACTTTGACAAATAATTATGAGTGTTCACATCCCTGCTAGCAGCAGTTGCAGCGGATCTGCTGGAATGAGTAAGTGAATAAATGAATGGGTAAGTGAACTTGTGTGCATGGAGGGGACTAGATAATGAATAGTGGTCAAGTGAGTTTTCTTATTAAAACCTTTAATGAAAATGTGATTTAGGGTGGAAGGGGAAGAAAAAAGTGCGACGCTGCCTCTAAACATAATTAAATCGCGTAATATAAACATCAGAAACATAAATAAGTTTGCTTTTAATTAAAACGCGGCAGTCAAAGTAAATTATCCACGTGCTCGGAAACTTTGCAGCAATTAACACTTCTTTTTTTTTTTTTTTTCTTTTTTTTTTTGGTGGTGGCGGAGGTGAGTTGTTGGGGGGGTAAAATAAATGAGCCAGGACTCCGCGACTCTCTCCAGGATCATTTATAACTTTGATTGCACCCGCTGCCAACAGGCCGGGAGGGATCCCGAGCCTTTAATCAGACGGCGGAACAGCTCCTTGCCGGAGCGGGACAAAACTTTGGGGAAGTCGCGCTGGGCTCCGCGCCGGCCCCGACCCCCGCCGCCCGCACCGCGGGGTCGCTACTGCTCGGCGGGGCAAGGGCTGAGGGAGGGAGGGAGGGAGGGAGGGGGTGTCTGGCGCTAGCGGAACCCACCGGAGGCTTAATGCAGGCTCCCCGTAAAGTATTGCGCTGGGCTTAGACAGGCGCCGCAGGGGTTAAACCGCTCCCGCCCGCCGCTCCGGGTGCCATCCCGGTGCGGGCAGGGGCGAAGGCGGGAGCCGCTGCTGGGAGCCGGAGCCAGCGTGGCGGCCCCGACCCCCGATTCTGACTGGGGAGCCGGGGGGGGAGCTCCTCACAGCCGTCCACGCCGCAGAAGGGACATCTGCTAAATGAGCAAAGAGCCGCAGCCAGCCCCATTTCCCCGTGGTCACTCATCAGCTCGGTGTCACCCGGCCTCCCCCTCCCCCGAAGCGCTCCGGAGGGGGGGATTTGCTCTGGTTTGACTGGTTCTCCAGCCTCAGGAAGGGTTAAATCCTTCCTCAAGCCCCTAGTTGCCCTTGTCCTCTCAACCTGATTCAGAGACGTGCAATAAAATATGAAGCAAATTTATGGTCTGTTTCAAGCACTTTACTGCTGTATTTTTAAATTCATATATGCACATGTAAGAACTATGAGCTGTGAATAATTAGAAATGCTACAGGAAAACGACGCATTTCAGATCAAACATAACCGTTTTCTTACATAACTGTCGTGGATTAAAATAAAAGGAACGATACATTCCGAACAGAGACAAAGCTGAAAATCTAATGACAGCCATAAACTGCTAGACAGCCATAAATTAACGTCTTCATCAAACACTGAAGGGATCAGTGCTTATCTAAATCAACAATTATTTCTTCTGAGAAGTTGCAGAACAGATTGCCCCTCTAATACTATTTTAAAATCCTCATAATTGAGGATTAGGGGCAAACAATCGCCTTTCCAGAATAAGCCTTCTCGCCACCAGCCGAAACTCGCCTAACATCCAGACCGGTTCCCTAGGACCTTCCCCGGGTTCCCGTCCCGTTTCCCACTCCAGCAGCCCTGGAACACACGGGATGCTTTTAGGAAAGGGTGGCGGGAGTTCTCTCCTCACTTCCCCCTCCCCGTCCCTTTCCGCCCGATGTTTTTAGGGGCTCGGAGGAGTCGGGAGCGAAGCGAACGCAAAGCCGGAGCCGGGAGCCCGGCGGGCGGCGGGGAGCGCGCAGGGAGGTGGGCGGGCGGGTGTGCGGACACCCCCCCGCGCTGCCTCCGCGGGCCGAGGGCACACCGGAGAGGCATCCCGAGCGGAGGCATTCCGGAGGGGCGGGATTCTCACCCCCCCCCCCCACCTCCGTGCTGGACTAACAATCTCTCATCAATCCCGAGATCAACTAATGCCCATCCACTTTCCAGGTTGAAAGCTTTAGCGGCGCGGCACTTCTTTCCCCCCAGCTGCAGCTACCTGCGATGCCGATTTTGCAGGAGGCTGCGGCAAAAGATTTAATTTCTTAGAAGTCAACTGCGAAATACGTTGGGAAGATAGCCGAGTAACTGCCTTTCTGCATGGAAATCAGGCAGGAGAGAGTCGCTGCCTGTAGGAGGTTAGCGACCGAAGTATTTGGAAGAAAAGGGGTAGCTGGAAAAGATGAGCTAGTGAGAAAGAAGTCACCGTCAGAAGTCATCATAGGGTGTTCACTTACTGTCTTTTACCTTCTCTCTAGCCATGAACCTAGACTTTCATTCAACTTCGCTGTACTCATAGTTGCTGTTTGGGGTGGGGGGGGTGGGGAGAAATTAGAAACAAACACACCAGTGTGAAAATCATTTTAACAAAATCTTGCAAGATAGAACCCTGCGAGGCTCCTAGGCAAGGACAGCTGAAGCTTAGGTTTCTTTTAAGTGTTTATCTCGGTGTGAATAGTTTTGAAGCCAAGTGCCTTTCTGCTGTTACAAAGGATGTATTCACGCAACTTTCGGTACCTCAGATCCCAGGCAAGCCTGATGCACAGGTTAGAGTATATACTGGTTTATAGGAGGGTAAAAGGCACACTAGCGTTTAATTCATTGCTTTCCAATGAAAACAGAACATTCTCTGTTTTTATGTACTTCTGTTTATGCAGCAACCATTTCTTCATAGGTATTACTATTTATCCTATCTGTGCAGTATGAGCTAGGGAGCTGCTTTGGCAGGGGGGTTGGACCCGATGATCTCTCGAGGTCCCTTCCAACCCCTACAATTCTATGATTCTATGATATACACAGACAGTGACTTAAGTATCACAGTATTTTCATAAGCATATTTTTAAGGGGTGTTTTTGTAATGAGATCATTTTACTGATGTGTTGGGGGTATCAGGACATGACTAGCCAGGGTACATGGGCTGGGTTAGGTAATAGGCAGGAAAATGCTTTCTGTGGTCTGACAGTTAAAACAGCTCTATTTATAAGAATTAAGCATATGTCATGCATAAATTGATGTCTCAAATTATTTTAAAATGCAGCACACTATGAGTAACATTAAGAAAGCACATAGTGTCAAAACAGGTATTAGATATAATGAAGTGTTAAGAGGTCTTAATAATCCCATCCACACACACACACACACACACAGATATCCTTTTAGACTATCATGGAAAGCTCACTCAGAAATACGCCCTTCAAGAAATCCCGAACGATGCCACTTTTTAATTATAAACTTCAGTAACTTCTAATATAACCTGGAGTTAAAGCAATTGCACAAACACATTTATCAAACCCAGAAAAATGCTGCAGGTCTATCTTCTCTAGAATGTATCTTCAACAACCCTCACAGACACACACCTGACAGGCATTTCTGCATGAAGGAATGAAGAAACACTGATGTCTTTACAGTCCAACCTTCATATTAAATACCTACGTGTAGAACTCTGTAGCTACAGTGATTACTTTGGAAAGCCAAGCTGAGCTTTGCTGGTGCAGTGCTGTATATTGTAACAATTTTCTCATTTCCCATTTTAAAATGAATGATCTGAGACTACAGAATATTTTACATTAGGTAGTACGTCTTGTACTACACAGAGGTTTGCAAAAGGAAAAGCCTAGGAGCTGCATTTGGGAATCATTAGTGGATTGTTGATCTTTATATTAATCTTAATACTAATTTTGAATAATGTCCTAAGAATCTCAGAAGTACCACTTCCCCCCCTCCCTCCTCCCATCCCCATCTGCAAGAACTGGCTTAAGTTTGATGGGGGGTAAACTAAACTTGATAATTTCCTAAATTCAGTCAGAGCTGTTCCATGCCAGTGATGAATCAAAGCTTTTTTTTTTTTTTTTCCTTACAGAAATGCCTTTCAAGATCAAGTAACATAAAAATGTGGTCCACTGAATAAAAATTTTAAAATGAAAGCAAAGGTTGTGAATCTGTGAGAAAAGTGGAAGAGTAAGCTGGAAAAAAATACAGTGGACAGTCATTCAATATTAAAATAGATATATTCCTTTTTATTGTGTCCTTGAAATACAAAATTCATTTAAGGTGTTAGGTTAGTAAAATAATGAAATTTCAATTTTCTTGCTCAGAAAAGCCCACTATACCTTATTTGATCTAACAGCCTTAATGATGGATATTAACTATTAAAGTAGAACCTAACTGTTGTGCATATATATACAAGATGTCAGTTTACACAATCAGGAGCAATTCACAATGTTTTGAATGTCAGAAAGTTCAATAAGGATGAAATAAAGGTTTGTTTAAAATTCTACAAGAGAAATTCACAGACCAGTAATTATTCATGAAAATTCCAATGCCAGAAATAGTGACATGCAACTGGCTTAAAAGCAAAGACTAAAGCACAATTCTTACATGGTTTTACATTGGCACATTCGGACATACTGGCAGAGATGTGAAACACTAATTTGCATACAGGTACACACAGACTAGCATGGTCTTTTAAGTAATGTAACACTTGAAAAAGTTTACAATAGCATATAGCAGTGCTGAGTGCCAGCATGAAAACAGGGAACATACAATCTGTAAATTAAAATAAGAACAATAATTAAACAAACAAAAAAATAGAGTAACATTTTAGCATTCACATTAGTTGATGATGAATTCGTTTTTCTCCTCAGGTTCTATAAATGTCCATACTGACTTAATAAACCTATTTTATATGAGAAAAAGAGGTGATTTTTTTTTTAATAGCAAAAGGCATTATCAATGAAGCCATAGGCAGCGACAACTTACAGTTGGAGACTGGCACTGACCAGCCAAGTCACATCTCAAACTGATCAGCGAGCGCACCGTTTCACTGGGGGAACAGCAGAGAAATTCAAGGGGCTTCCTTGCACTCCTCCTGTCTGACCCTGTGCCTGCCAAGTCAATGGGTGAGACAGGCAGGCATTGCTGGGCTTGCCGGGCAGATCCCCTGCTCAAGTGGAGGGGACAGACAAGGAAGCACGAGGACTGCCTGCCTCCCACCACCCAGCCTTGCAGCACCACAGGCACCTGAGCGCTTGCAAACAGCACTGTGGTTTGTGCTTAGATGATTTCACCATCTTAGCACCCCAGTGACAGACGCTAAGAGCTGGTTGCACTCTTTGTTGTGGAACGTGTTCTCCTCAGCACAGCACATTGTGATGGCCAGCTTGGTCCACCTTGGAACCTCCAGGGATGGTGCACACTCAACCCCTTGTGCTGCTATGGCTTGTTGACCAGGAATACTGATACCATGGACCTTTCACTTCCTGCTCCACAGAGATCGAGTAATTCCTGGTCAGACCAGCCGCTGACTCTCCATAAGTCACCTCAGCTGCTGAGTACATCGACCAGAAGGTCCATGTATGCTTTCTCTCTCCTGCTCTGACTCTCATGATCTCACATGGGGGTGAGGCTTCCCTCCTCTGCAGCTGGGGTGTGATAAGGTAGTGATGCACCACTTACCAGAAAAACTAATCTACCAGGAGCAAGGGTTACTGGGGACACAGTTTCAGGACAAGCTGGGCAGGCCCTGCTTTAAGTTTGATTATTTTGGTCCCTGAGCAACTAACTTTTATCTCAGCAATACACTGGCCTCTTGCGTGGTGCAAAGAGTGCTCTCTAACTCAGACACGTGGCCTCCCAGTGCATTGCGGAGGTTTCCTGGAACTCCTGGGAAAGGTTCTGACCCTCTTTTTTGTTTTTAAAATGGAAGCATGCCCTACAGGTCTAATTTGCTATTTGAGACAATCTAGCTCTTCCTTTAATTTCAAATTAGACACTATACAAACTGATCAGCAATTAATCTGAAATTGCTAATGATTTTATGTACTTTTGGCACAGTTGTATTATGTCCTACCAAATTATGCAGCAGCCTGTGATATTTAATTCAAAATCCTAAAAATAGAATACAATCATTAAAAAAAAAGTCTTCTGTTTAAAACAAATACCTACTGTTATTTTCGCAGTTGCTTCAGGTTTGTTTCTAAGTTGGATGCCAAAGAAAGATTCATCATAACTATGGCATGAGTCACTTTACCGCTTACGTTTAAGCAAAAATGGAATACAATCAACAGAGTAACAATATCAACATTTCCTCTCTCAATAAACCAGGCTCTAATGTCCAAACTGGATTGTGAGCTATAGCTGAGTACAGAATAGCTCCTACAGAGTAACTACAGCAACTTGAGTACAAGAACCTCACCATAAAAAAATAAGAATTATTCTGTGGCACAAGGCAATAATCAGCTGTTGCCGTTGATTAAACGTTGAAGCAAAGTTAAAGCATTTAATCAACTGCAAAACCCATTTAATGTAAGCGTACTCCAACACTGCAGACATTATTGATATTATATACGAAGAGAAAATGTTCATCCAATATATCTCACAAAACTCCAACTTTCCCCTCGGAGGATTTGGAATGTGGCTGTGCCAATCTCTGAAAGCCTTTCTACTGGTGCCGACCCTTATTTAGGGTATGTGCTTTACGTGAATAACTAAATAGGCTTCGACACAAATAACAGTAAATAATTCAAATCTTTAGTACGCACGTAGCAGCTTCCATCAACAGGCCATCAAGTGCTTTAGAGATGAGTAAAACTTCTGATTTCAAAAGACGTACATCAACAGAGAGACATGTTATTTTGGGAACACGAGGCAAAGCCTACAGAAGTGGATACTCTCCCATCACAATTATCATCTTGGCAAACTAAGACTGGACAGCCATGAGAATTCTCATCAGTCTCTCAGGTGATGGCTGGGAGGAGAGACAGGGTCTAAAAATCTCAGATCCTGCATGCTAGGAAATGAATTTTTGAAACAAGTCACCCGGTGAAGCAGGTCCGGCAGGCAGTATACAGGCAACTTCTGTGGCTGCTCACTTGCTTAAATTCTGGCCCCAAGGAACAGTCTGTTTTCCAATTTGTAGATGGACAAGTCTGTTTCCAAGCACAGGTCACACTCCTCTGCTTATGCATAACTTAGGCACAGTAAAACATTATTAAAAAGTAGTTTTATATACCATACTTCCCCTTGAAACCCTCCTCTTCTGTCTTTTTTGAGAAATGAACACACACAAGAAATGGCCAAAATAAATGCACAGATGCATTATTAGGAAAACAGTGAGACAAACAGAAGTTAATTTCTGCGATGATAGAATCATTTTAACAGGCTCATATATTTTCTCCCTGAAGAATATACTTTTTTGGGCTCAAAAGCCAGAATAGATAATTTAGGCTTGATCCAGAGCCTATAAAAATCAACAGAACCTCCCTTCTGACTTTAAATTACTTCAGGAAAAAAAGAAATCACAGATTTTAATTTCTTTACATTGCACCAAAAGAAAAAAAGTTTTTAAAAAAGAAGAAATACGAAACATTCACCTTCAGTACATACAACTGAACTCAGAAAAAGTGTTGCCAGTAAGACAACCTTGCAAATCTTCCCCCACCACCCCACACATCTCCCAAGTAAGGGATAAGACACTCAAGACCATGAACGGAACAGAGTAAATAAAGTTAGAATAATAATCACTGTAAATTCTTCCATTCCCTAGAATTAAATTCCCTCTTTATTGTCATTAGGCTCCTACGAGCAGATGAGGAGATGCCACCAGATGGTGGGTGTATGGAACCTCCCAGTCTAGCAAGGGGGAACCTGTTGAGCCTGCTCTCCATATAAATGGCCTCAATTCACCCTGATGCCATCCTCCCTGTAAATGCATCTCAACTCATGGCCAAGAGTATGGGGGTCCATCCTGTAGGGACATTGGGCTATCTACTTGGCCAAACTCTTGCCATCTCACCTCACTACTCACAACTCAGGCAGGACAAGTTGAGGTTGCATGTCCCTGCAGCTGATATCTACCTCCAGCCCAAGGGCTTTTCTCCTTAGAAACAAATAGGAAGGAGGTAAAAGCAGAGAGGGAAAAGCAAATGTTTCCATAAATGCAAAGCTGAGTAATGAAACAGAGCAAACATGGAGATTAGTAGAAGGCATACAGGCAGCCGCTCACTTTCTTAAGGACCTTAGCTTGTAACGAAAGGCAATATCAACGTCTGGCAGGAGGATACCAAGGCCCATACGACTGTTATCAAGTCTGACAGCTTTGTTTTCTGCTAGTTCTACATCAAAATGAGCCAATAGTAAGAAAAGAAACATCTTCATTTCATTCATTGCTAGGAACCTCCCTGGACACATGCTGATCCCAGAGCCAAAGGGCATTAGGAAATACTTCAGTTTTCTTCCCGCCTTGTAGAACGTGGTTTTCTTCTTGCCATTCTCTATGTATCGATCGAACTTATACTCCTGGAAATAAAAGAGAAAGTGAGAGAGAGCGTGATATCTAACAAGGCAGTTACATGACTTGCTTTGTTTGCACAACGGTAACGCTTCTGAAACCCAGAAAATAAGATAAAGAGGAAGACAAGGAGCTGACAGCTTCTCCTTTTTAGTTGGTTCCCTCAAGTTTCATTAGCTCACATTATCTTCCCTGCAAAGAACGCTGCTTAAATCCACTTACTTAGCTTAGCTCTTTTACATCAAGCTCCTTCAACTTCCACGTCTCATCCACTGTCTGGCCTATATTGATTGTAATTAGATTTTGGCCGCTTTGTAGCAGGGACAATGAACCTTAGTGGAAGGACAATTTTCTTGTAAAGCATCATACGCGCTCAGTGTGGTGCATACATCATGAATAAGGATAATCTGCCAAATTCTGCAAATGCCTATGAATAAATTAATGCATTGCACTGATCTTGCTCTTGCAAGCTAGAGCAAAATCCATCCTTCTTTTGCACCCAGTGGTGCAGATTATTCGAAAAGCAGACCTGATGCTCTGCAGTCAATTTTTCCTTCAGTTGGAGATGGTTGCTGCTTCATTTGCCACATCTGACCTTGAAATGTTTTGCTCCGGAAGCTGTGTGCAGAGAGGACAACCGCCAGCGATTGACCATTATAAAGAGGGTGCTTTCAACTAAGGCTTGAGGTTGCGCTTGTAACCTACATTCCATAAACTGAACATCTTTCTGACTATTTTCCAAAAGCAGGATCCCTGTTCGGAGATAATTCATGTTTTTGAATGAAGGAGATCTGGCATCCTCACTCAGTCAACGGCAAATTAACCACTTACAAAATCCTCCTGCATGCTTTGAATAAAAATGACAGACACTTCTTGCTTATGGTCACTCATTAGCATTTGTCCTGCTTTGCATACATCTGCTATAGCAGCAGCCATTTGGAGCTGGCTGGGAACAAGTCAGTCAGACAGAAACCAACCTCAACTGATTAAAAAACCCACACCAGAGTGAAAAACACACTGATACAGATCTACCCATTAGATTAAAGGCTCTGAAAACCTTGCACCGCAGGTCTTGCTGTCAAGCGGTGGCTTAGGAGAAAGGGAATAAGTACGAAGTGCACTGGAGGGAATGTAACTTTGGGTGCTGAAGAACAGGGGTTTGTTTCTCTAAATGGCAGAGGCCTGGATTTTCCACAAAGATAAAGGTGATGATATGTGTGTTTCTACTGACAAGTAATTGTTCTCAGTCTCTTTGAATACCCCAGCCAAAAGGAAGCATGCCAGTTTTATTTTTCTCCAGTAACTTATTGCTTCATTTGAAGAAGCACAGTAACAAATGAAAGCCCAGAATACCACTTCTTCCTTAAAAAATATGCACTTCCTGAAATGTAAATGGTGCTGGACTAAAAAAGCACTGCTAAATATGAACTGCAATAGCTTAAAAAAAACAACCCAACCCAGAGCTCTTCACTTTGCTGGAATATTTCCACAAGGTGCACTCCTAGCGTCTGGAGCAATTAAGAACGGTGGTATCAAACACATAGACACACTGGGTCAAACCCTATGCATTCTTTGTCATCTTAAGAGCTACCTGAGACTTGCGATTGCTTTTAACAAATAAATAAATAAATAAATAGGTGTCTAAGGAATTGGTGAAGAAGAAAACAAGCATGACACAGGAATGGAGCCTATGACAGTGACACCAAACTCAAGCTTATGCTGCTGAAGCCCCTTGGTTTAGCATTTCCTTTAAAACTAGCTTGCTGGCTATATAAAAACTAATTTTTGGCAACAAAGGATTTCTGAGCCATCCAGAAGGCCTCCTTGAAGAGACACGGTGGTTGATGGAAAGGAAAAGGTGAAAACACTGAGCAAGGACAGGCAACAAAGTTCTGTGTGGATGGCCTGCTAAGAACATTCTGGAAATTGAGCAATCTCCCATGATTGATGTAAGTCTCTCTCAGTCGTGTCTCATATTTAGCTGTGTTTGGGAAGCTACCGCCTAAGGTTTCCTGATATTTCACTCTATGGGATCTGCAGAGTTCATTTACTGAGCTCTATTACTGTTAGGATTTAGGGGCTCACTTACCCACTTCATAGCAAATTGATTTATTTACTTAGGCTTTGATGAGTGGAGAAAGAGGTCAGCAATATATGCTTACACTTACAGAATACGGTGCCAAAGCAGAAGATAGCTTGAACTTAAATTTATGTATCCAGGAGAAAAGCATTGCTACAAAATTATCTTGTCAAGCTGCCTGTTTTCCCAGGAAAGTTTTCCCTAAATACATGACAAGCTCAAGACTGCACCTTTCAAAAAATTCATTCTCCATCTCTATCTGATCCTCAGTAGTTATTGTTGAAAGCACACTGCATATTTTAAGAACCAAACAGAACAGTGATTTCCCCACTTTTCGAGAGGGCCCATGTGCTGAAATCAATGTACTGCAATGTGTGGATTGCTCATTCACTATCGAAAAGATAAAATATATGAACTAAAGCTGTACTGTGAAAGCTGAGCAGAGCTGATACTAAGCAGATACATTCAAGCAATGGAAATATGGTAATATATTCCGGCAATTATTGGATAAGGGAGGGGATCACTTTCCACACTGATGCTTTTGGTCTAGGACCTAAACAAACAGATGGACTTTTGACAAATCAATAATGTTCTCCAAAATAAAGTGTTAAGAATAACATGAGAAAAAGCTTATTTGTTAGTTGTTGCTTTTTAAGGATAGAAATATTAATCAACTATTTGCCAATATATGGATTATTTTTTAAAATCCCAATTTTCTCAGCTGGCTTTGCCTTTGCATTTGTGTGGGGACAGCCAGCAGAGCCCTCCTGGATGTCATTTCCATTTTCATGGCTCCGGTTTTCATCCTGGTGACTATAGCTTATTCCTAACTCCGACACGCTCCATACCCCCTCTCACCGAGGCTGGATCCCCTGTCCAGCGAGACCTTGTCCCACACCAACAATGTACTTGAATCTCATCTTTCCTCTGCAACCTCATACCCTTAAATTCCCAAAAGGGAGACCCTCAGGGAGCAATACCTCTGACCTGGATTTTCTCTTGACATGTGAAAAAAAACCCAATGCCCTTCTTCTTTGACTCAAATGCCAAGGATGGAAATCAGCACTTGTTTAGGAAAATGGGGGGGAGGAAGGGATCAGGTATGAGCTCTTGCCTCTCAGGCCGAAGAGGCATTTAGCAGCCTCAGTGTGCATTCTTGCTCTTCCTCCGAGGCACCCTGGGCTAGGGACAGCGAGCCGGGGAAGCAACCTAACTGAGATGAGGACTATTCAATTTGCATGCAGGTGGTGAACTTCTGAAGCTGTATTAAGGCTGAGGCAGGGTGGATTAATTTCAAGTCTTTGATATTCATTAACTCGAGCGTCAGAGAAAAATACAAGGAGATGACACAATTACCCTCCGAGCTTCGCTGCAGAGCAACAGCTTTACAGTCTCAAGTTCACAACACTACTAATTGATCAAGAAGGGGTGAATCCCTACGAAGGGAGGAGAAAAAGCATAAGGCTGAAGTAAGACACTGCTATTATAGGGCTTCAGAAAGTCAATGATGCTTTGGGGGCACTTAGCTAAATGGCCCACATTATTTGCTATTTAAACCACCTTCTATTATTCAGCCCTCCTTGGGTATCAAATGATCCACTGCCAAACAAAACCCACATTTAGCCTAAAGTTTATGGTAGTCAATGTGCAATTGTCAATCCCTTTGAAAGCAGTGGCAGTCAGTCTCATCACCATATTTCTCTCTTCAGGCCATGAATCCTTTGACCTATAGGGCCCTAGAAAATACATCTGAAAGTAGGAAGATTTGTTCCACAAGAAGGAACAGCAGTAAAAAAAAAAAAAAAAGAAAAAAGAAAAAAAAATATCCACAAGGATCACAAAAGGCTTGGCTACTGTGATGCGCCTGGAGTAGGAAGAGTAGCACCAGCTGAGTGTTTACCTTAGGATCTTCATAGACCTCAGGGTCCATGTGCAAAATCTGCGGGTAAAGGGCTATCCAGTCTCCTTTCCTCAAACCGACTTCTTGATTCCCTTCCAGCTTGAGAACAAAATCCTCCTGGCTGATGCGAATGTTCATGGAGGACGAGCACATTCGTAAACTCTCGTTTAAGGCGCTCTCTGCGATTAGACAAAAGCGGAGAGGAGGGGGGGAAGCGTCAGAAATATGGGAGGCAATCGGAAGTTATACATGGCTACAGCTGCTGAATCTCGACAGGTTTAGTAGGGCAAGCTAAAGGGAACATAAAAGGACACACACACCCCCTCCCAACCCAAAGATAAAACAGAGACCAGGAGGAGGCAATAAGCAGCCCCGCAGGGCTGGGGTGGAGAGCCACCACGCTGAACCTCCCGATGTGATTCTCACTGATGGTGCTGAGAAATCCTGTCGGCTGTAGGCAGCACCCGGTTTTGGGTGGAAAGTCATTATTCAGGCATCACGTTGAAAACCACACAGTCAAAAGACATGAACACTTTACGCATTTACATACATTTTGGGGGTTGCAAGCAAATACCAGTGAAAGCATCCACGGAGCTATTTAACTTGCCTTTCGAAGCTGCTGGATGTAATGGCAGGACTACATATGTTAGGAAAAAAAATTTCGCTTTTTAATTCCGTAGTAATTCTGAGGATTTAAAAATTTATTTATTTTCTTTTCAATGCACTATGCTGCCAAACGATAGTGTCTGTTATGGTCAGAGTGAATGAAAGCAATTCATTATTTGCCCGGCAATTTTAAGAGGGAAAGACACTTTTAATTGGCCAAGAGAAAACAAAACATAGTCCTTTCAGGCTTAGGGAAAGCAAGATTTCTGTCTCCATCATCACATCCTGGAAGGCTCCAGAAGCTGAATGTCCTTGCTTTCCCAGTGGCCTTCACCTTTTGCTCCTAGCACGACAGATTTTATGGCTAATTTCCGGCAATTTATCCTGGCAGTTTGAGGAGGAATTCCTTTGGGAATAATATGCATAATTTGCATAAATCATTCTGATAGCATGTATATCAGCATGTAGCTCCTGTCTAGGGCTGCATCTCTCACTTTGTAATCAAAACTGACTATTTTTCCACCAGCATGTATGGGTGCTGTTATATGTGACTTGATTCCTTCTAATCATCAGTGTGAAAAATAGCCTAAAATAGGGTTTCATTTGCACATAATAATCCATTTGCGCCTGCATTTATGTTCTGTGATATCAAATAAGCCTCCTCTAAGTGTTCACCAAGGCACCATAACTGCTGCACCCAAAAGGTTAGTTTATTAGAGGCAGTAGCTACCCAGTGTAGATGCCTCTGTAAAAAAAATAATAACAAATGTTCTTTCACTAAAAATTAAATCTGGTGCAGCATGCATAACAAATAAAGTGGCCCTGGATGCTTTCTTGCAGGAGGTTTTTCCTTAAGCATGCATTTGTCTAAAGAAATGAGGCTGCGGTCAGCTTTGTGTGGCCAGCGCCGTGATTCAATGTGACGTACAGTGAGTCTGTGCATATTCTTTTGGACTGCCTTCGTTACTATAATCAGGCAGAGTCAAATCGGCTTGTTGGTGACGAAGCCAGAAAAGAACCCTGGTTCCAGAAGATGGCCTCTACTGCGGATAGCCACAAGGCACCTGACACGATAGATTTCAACTGGCAGCGCTCTGGCAACAAAACTTTACGCGGTACAAAGAAAGGGTCCAGCCTCCGCTCCCAGACTATCTTCAACCTGCGGAAAATGAGGCTGGTAACTCAATGCCAGTCCGCCATTTGGAAATGGTGGTGACAACAGAAATCAAGTGAGGAAAGGGGGCAAAAAAAAAAGAAAATCAAAGAAAAATAATTATTAAGGCACCGCTGTGAAATAGCAGGTTTACGTTTAACCGCCCAAGCGATGCGGTCACATCCTATCGGCGGACATCCTCCCAGAAAGCGTGGCAGTCCCTGCCCGCTGCCGGATCCCAAATGACAATTGGGCAGCATATCTTATGCAGAAGTTAATCACAATAATGGAGCACAAAGTGTGGCTTAGCGGTCAGATCGTAAATGACAAATCTGTTTTACCTTCCAGTACCAGTTATGTGTGGAAGGCAAGCTTGGCTCTCGCTCTGAGCGATCATGCCGATAATCATTAGATGACAAAAGTAATGAGTCACATTATGATCAACAAAGGAGAATGGAGCTTATACGGCTTTGCAGGCTCACATTAAAAAAATAGACAGTCAGCTTTCCACAAATGCCGGAGCTATACATTGAGAGGAATGACAACTGCACAATAAAACTGCAGCCTTTACTTGCAGTTGTCATAGTTCAGCAGACACCAGCCATCGCCGCTGACAGACCAGCTGGGTAGCTTGGGAGGCCTTCCATTCTGCACCGTGAGATACAGTAAATTATCCAGCACGGTAGAGCAACATCTGTTTCTGTGCTTGTGCCGAACAAACAAGGCAATTTAAAGCATACCAAGGGATAACCAAGCAGCAAATGAACATGACCCTCGTTTTTTTCCCCCCTTCTTACACACATGAGATGCTAAACTTCACTGTGCGAGTGCTACATAAAGAAGCCAGGCTGTTGTTTGATAAGGTGTTGTCAGAGAGATTTTACATATTTTCTAGAGAGAGAGGGGGGGAAAAGAAGAGAGATATCTCTCTCATAGTATTGTTATTCTTAGAATCCTCCCACTTCTCTCTTCGTTTTTCTTATACTAAAGCTAGCACTCAGCTTCCAATTCATTCTAGATTTTTTTTAAAAAACTGTTTCAATATACTTATAAATATTCAGTCTTTAAACCCTAATTTGCTATACTTAGTTCACATGCCTTCAAGCATTTGTCTTCCAATTTCCACTGAATAAATGCGTACTAATGAGAAATAGAGCAAGCTGCTGAGGCAAAGCTGGGTGACTTGAGCCTGGCCTGCCACCAGCTTGTGATAGGCAGGCAAATTGAGTTAAAATGAAAAGTCTTGTCAGCTGAAATACAACATGGTAGCCAAACAGCAAGCTGTCAATCATCCAGCCAAAACAAGGGACTGCAGGTAATAAAAGGTCATTGCGAATCATAAGTACATTTGGCTTTCATAGGCAAGTTAATTTTAATTAAACATGATCTCTATCTGTAAATGTTTTATAAAACTTATTGTACATAATGGATTGTTAATTTTACACTAACACATAGCAGGTAATAGGGCACTATAATTATTAGAGTGTATTGTAGGAAAATAGCTATCGAATATGCAAATATTTGGGGGGGGTCATTTACCCACAGGCATCACGGTGTGCCAACACAAACGATGATCTGAAACAAGTACATTTGCATCTTACTAAGAATTAAATGGCACTGCCCAGCCCATTCCTGGAAAATATATTCATTTCTCTCGATACAACCAAAAATTTTAATGCTTAGCATTTGTGTTACGACTACACACTCCGTATTAGCTGTTTTTGGGTTCCTACCCTTTCCTGTGTATGAAGCATCTTTTCAAGCTGTGCTCTTTTTGCAGGAAATATCTGGGATTCAACAATGACCTGGGGCAAGAATACTTCACCATATAAATGAACGGACTAATATTAAACAAACGAACTGACTAAACATGCCTAGCATTAAACATGCACTAAGTATATCTCTGCTTTACCCTTTGCATTTCCATTATAACCATAAAAACCGACAGACCATTCTCATGTGTCATTTACCATATTAGAGCTCCGTTGTGAGCCATAAGGACTAATAATGTATGTTACTCTACGCACACAAATACACGTGTTTGGGTTTCAGCAAAAGTCTTACGTAGGCAAAACAAAATGTGCTGCCCCAGAAATACCAGTGGAAAAAAAAATAATATCCAGAGACAAAATTTGGTAGTTTTCCTGTGGGATGATAGGGTTTTTTTTTATTCCTTTTAAATAAAAACATTATATACCTGTGCTTTGAATTTAGAAGTAAATCAGGCCATGTTGTGCCCTAGACCCAAAGAATCTGACCATAATAACAACGTTGCTTCCCGAGAAAGGCTTTTTAGCATTTTTTCCTTGTTTTCCATAGCATGAGGAATCCAAAAAAAGGCTCTTGTTATTGTAGGCCAAAAAGAGGACGGAGAATCAGAGCACTTAAAACAGGAGAATGAGATGACAAGGTGATGATTGTACAAGAATCCCACCTGGTCTGCCTTACTCGAGAGCAGGGACATGAATCCCATGTTTCTGTGCTCGGCAGAAAGGGAGTGGGAAGAGAAAAAGCTCAGTCTTGGAGTCTGGGGTCAGTGAGCTGCAAGGGAAGGGGCAGTGCTGGGCCCCAACCCCCCTGTGACCAGGAGATTTTTGGTACGCAAGCCATGCAGATTGGGATCGCTTTCCCTCCCATACGTTTATTATCAAAACATCCTTTTCCAATGAAGCATAACTTTAATTCTCTTATGGTACAGGGGTTTTTTTTTCTATATTATTATTTTATGGGACAGTATCCAGGCCTTTATGACTTAAGTGCCAGAAGAATTGAAATCTAGCTTCTGTTCATACCACATTACATTTAACGCGATTATAAAATTTAACAAAAGTGTTACAAGAATACTACAAAGTAGGATGTGGCACTTTCCTCTCAACACATAAATCAAATGTTACCAAGGTACTTCAAGATTTCAAAGAGTAGCGGAAGAATGACACAGTTAATGTTTTAAACTGTTCATACCATTTTGCACCAGATGGTTCTAGTGAAGTACATGCTTTTATTCTCCTTATTCCTACACTTCAGGGGTGCTTTGGTTTTTGGGGTTTTTTTTGTTTGTTTGTTTTTCTTGCTGTTCTCATCTTGGCCTCCACATACAACATAAATTACCTATTGATCTTGATGCTCAGTAACTCTCCATTTCTATTATTTTTGGTGGGTGCTAATTGATGTGAAGGAATTTTACTTGTGTTCCTTAAAGTAGATTAAATGCTTAGATTATCATGTTATTCTTCGGAAGTGTTTATGTCATCAGGTATCTCACTTGTTTCAAAAGCATATTCCGGGCAGTTAGAGATAAATCTGAACCAAAACAGCCATGACTCTTGATGTAACCAACTTTCTAGATTCTTGCTACAGAAGTTAAATATTAATTCTCTAAGAAAAAACAACCAGGTGATCTTGATTTAATATGTGCACTATGAGAAAAAATTCAAGTTTGAACATAGGTTCTTGATTCATGGATAGTTCTGGAGAACAAGAGCTATTAGCCAAATCAAGCCTAGACACTGGTACTGTTCCACTACCCTGTCTTGACACAGCTTCTTTATAGAGTGGTACATCATCAGTTCAGGTCATGAGCTAACAAAACATATAGAATCATAGAATCATAGAATGGCAAGGGTTGGAAGGGACCCCAAGGATCATAAAGCTCCAACCCCCCTGCCACAGGCAGGGCCACCAACCTCAGGCCTGGATCTACACCAGTCAGGCCTGGACTGGTTTCGATATTTAAATACTGAACCTTGATGCTGATATTCAGCTGTTGTCTATCTATCTTGTCTATCCTCTTAATAGGACCTATGGGGACTTTCAGATGCTTAAAGGATAGGTTCCTACCCTCTACACCCTTTCTACTCCCTTGGGCTAATTTAAGCATGTATCTCGCCAGTGCCTGTGCACCAGCAATCACAGTGAAACCATCAGCCGATATTCTGAAGGTCTATCCAGGTCCTGGATCAAGCTTTTTCTAACGGCAACTGGTAAAGTTCTCCTTCCAAAGCACTGATGTAGAATTGGAAGATCTGTATCTCACTTAAATGTCCATTATTTTGAATCAAGGTACTTTTTTTCAATATTGGAAATGCCATTTCTACTCAGTAAAGCTTTACCTTCTCATACTTTGATCAGAGGCATTGCTCAGCCGAAGCCCATTTTAGGAGTCTTTTTGTTTTGTTAAAGAAAGAAAAAGAAAAACCGCTTGTGGGGAAAAAAAAAATTTACATTTGTGGTTGAAATACATTATCCCACTTTAATTTCAGAAAAGGGTCTTTCTTGGCAGTACCATACAAAAGTATTTGAAATGCATTAACACTTCGGCAGATGCTCAGAATCAAACAACTTAATAGGCATCAACTTTTTTTTTTTCCAAATAATTGCAAAGCTTCGATTTAGCCTTTTGCATACCTTGCATAGTTAATTACCTAGGCTTTAATGTTTACATGCAATGAGAGTATCTACAGCTATAAACTACATAATTTATAATTGATGTAAATGGGTGTTATTATGTCAATTAGGCAGCTGTGTCCTCCACCTTCTCAGTAAACAGAAATGAGTGATAAACCCAGTTTGCCGGGAGAGCCCCTCTTTTCTTCCTAACAGATAAAAATAAATTACCTAGGTAGACCAGGTTGTCCAATTGTTCTCTGGTGAGGTGGATGTTATACGTGGGCCCTCTCTTTTGACCTGTTGACTGCAGCAAATGGTCAATCTCGTCACGCACCGCTGCGAGAGCTTCTGGGTGCCGCAGAAGATAATACATGGCCCAGAATGTAGCTGGAATCGTGTTTCCCACAGAGGCCCACAGGAAGGCAAAATGATGTGCTGGGAGAAAATAAGTGAAAAGGAAGATTAATAGCGTTTATTACACTGATTAGATTTGCAGTGTGCTAATTAAAAGATGTTAGGACACAGACCCAGCCAAGGATCAGTGAATGCTAATGAGGACCAATAGGCTTCTGAAGTCTAATTTTCTGCTTAATGAGAATAGTTTGAAATGTAATGTCGGGGGGGGGGGGTGGGGGGAATAAGGGGAGGAAATGCAGCTCAGTTATAATCTTTCTCATTATCACCATTAAGTATCTTGTTTTACCACCTCAGCACAAAAAAAAAAAAATCAATTATCATAGAGGGTTGTTTCAGAGTAAAACATTTTATCATTAGCCAATTAGAAAGAACATAAAAAAATTTCAAGGTCGCCATTTTGCCTTTTTATTTCAAAGGTCTATAGTAAATTATTTTATTTTAGACAAGCAATCATTCATAAGTTTCCTACCTGCTTTGTCATAATCTCCAAGCAGCTCATATTTCTCAAATATATCTTGTCTGGCTTGGACCACTTTTGACCCTCCCAGCCATTTTGTCATGTTCGGAAGTAAAAAATGATGTATAAGCTCCTTCCGGACCTTCTTGGTAGCTCCTAGCAACTCAATTGGTATGTTTGCAGCTAAATAGGGAAAGCTGGCATCAAACTTGATAAATTTGTCTCTGATTTCACTAATAACTTTGTGGCCATCTGCAGCAGGAACTCTTCCATATAGTGTTACAAAACTGGCTTCAAACATTACAGAGCAGCAGAATTTGTACATTTTTTCTGTTTCCCAATCTGTTGCTTGAGAGCATTTCCATTCAAATATATCCTGGAGATTTTTCATCATGTGGTCAGAAATGATATCCAAAGGCTTGCCTTGTAGATACTGGTAGATTCTGTGGAGGTTTTCCTTGAGATCAGGGAATTTTCCATTCGACAAAGCTGGGTAGTCAAAAGTTTTGGAAGCCATTTTATCAGCAAATTCATGAAATTCAAGTTGCTTGCTATTTCGGATGACATAAACATATTGAAATGGGTCCATGATAAAGGTAATATATCTACCTGAATAGAAGAAAAGAAAAAAAACAGACACACGTGTACTTTTATAACTTGGTGACACATTCATAAGTAATTAAGACAATAAGCCCAGCCAATGACTGGAAAAAATACATGAACAAAATCACCAAAGCAAAGATCTATGAAGTCATCTACAAAGCAAAAAAAAAAAAAAAAAAAAAGGAAGCTGCAACAAGTTTTATTGAGATTCTCTTTGTCAGGAAGCAGATTTGACCTGTGCATACTTTATAGCTCTTCTAAAAATCAGTGTGAAGCCATTGTCATGTGGACCAACCTACTGGTTTGCCAACAGTAGAGTGTAACATGCAATTGTAGCACTCTGGAATAAATCCTTCCCTACTATGGAATAATTGAGGAAAGTACAATGTAGAGTTGTACCAGCATTTGAAAATTGTAGGTTGTCAACTGCAGAAAGGAAGAACCACGTTTCACTTGCATGGAGGAGAGTGGAGATGGGGGCTGGAGTGGTAAACATGGCACCTAGGCAGCTCTTCTTCAAGCAGATGACACAGAGACTCATAATCTGCTGGTTATGGCTCTAAGTGCACGTTGCAACCCTCCCAGCATTTAAGGCTTCTCACATCTTTTTTATTTCCTCAAGGTTTCCTTACTTTTTGTAAGAATGTGCTTAGTATCAGTAAAATGACTACCTTAGGATTGGATTTTGAAGCCATTTCTTACGGTGGAGCTGGCTACCATGTTTAACATGGGTGACATTTCGGGGTACACACTGTCCCAGCGAGAGCATGCCAACAACTCTCTACCCTTTCCGAGGTACTTGACATGGTGACACAGCTGTACCTTCAGCTGCTTGTACAGAAGGATGGGATCGCATCAAGTTTGATGCTTTGTCAAGTTGCCCATGCCAGAAAACATCCGGAAGTTCTCCTGGAACTTTTGTTAGCTACTGAAGAAGAACATTTTGGTGAACCACCATGAATCTAAATGCTAATCTCCTCCCAAAGCTCAGTTAAATCTTAACTCTTTATAGATGATTCCCATGTTAAGTCTAAATTTAGAGTTCTTGATTCTTAACTCGAATGGAGAGGTGCACAAGGGAAAAAGGATACCCATTAAAATGTACTCGCCCTCTGTGAAATATCCCAGTGATAAACTCTGGAAAATAGCAAAGCTCCCAGTACTTACATTCTAATTCTGTCTCACTAAAGGGACAAATCTCCTTGGTTTTAATGGGAACACTACATACTTAACTGAGGACCAAATTTGGCTCTGTGACAGATGTCCTGAGATAAAGTAGTCAGTACCACTAAAAATGTCAACAAGTATCCATGGTTACCATATAGTGATATTTGAATTATCATAGGTATTCTGTATTCTGACTTGTATATACACACAGTTCTCTACGGTAAACCTGGGTGCGCTCTGGACTTTCTCTGCAATTACCAGCTGCCATAATTTCCCCCCACAGACTACATCTACTGTAATCACAGTGAACCAGTAGAGAAATTGAGACAGAATCTGACCCTCTTTTTTTTTGTCAACAGTGTGTGAAGGCTTTCAAGGCACTCATAGAGTTTGCTCTACTGTAACATCATCAATCACAGATGTAAGTTAATTTTTAAAGAATATATTGAGAAATGGGCATGAAAAAGAGATCCTAAATTGCTGGTCCTCTTTTCTGACAATTTGGTCCTTCCCAGATCATGGGAACTTTTACTCTCGACCTCTGAAGGACCTTTATCAAGAGTCCTGGAATTGTTCACTCTCTCCAGCTTTCAGCCACTGCCATGCTTTTTATGGAGGCCACCATCTTTGTAATCAAAGCTTGGAAAGAATACCCATTGGAGCAATTTTTAATAAATAGACTTGGAGTGCTATTAACCCTAAAGATGAAAGCTGGCTTCCTAACTTTGCATTTACAGGGTAAACAATTTAAGTTAAGATTTTTAATTAATATTAATTTAAACCATCTGTCCACCATCTGCTTATTTCTGATGCAAAATATGAGTTTCTTTGTGATCTTTAATCAGACACTTAGCAAACGCACATCAATTCTTTCATTTTTTAAGTAAGAAAAGGATTTTCAGCAAATGAGTTTTCAGACAAACAAAGTATTTTAGCAATAATTTTAAATCAAAACTCACTCGACACTAGCACATACTTTGGGGAAAAAAAATCTCTGCAAAACAGAATATCACAGGTCCCGATTTTTATTATTCTTATCAGGTTCCTGGTAGCAAAAGTAAGTATGTACCAAAATATAATTTATTTTGTAGAATCAGTTCAGGATCCAGATCACATCACTGCAAGTCAACAGTGTATGTTAACACACAAAGGAAAATACTTTTGTTGTGGCATTTAGTAAAGGTCTGTATAGTCAGAAAAGTGGAACCCCTCTACAACAAAAGCAGCTTGTTTACGTACCTCAACAAGAATCTAATTTTAGGTCTCTTAATTAGAAAAAGACTAAATTCTAGAGCTAATTAACTGCAGTTAGTAAGTTGTTGCTGTGAGAATGGGTATGGGAGCCTTTAGCAATTACAGTCATACTCGCACACAGATGCACAACGCGGCTACACCGGTTACCCCAGTCTCTTCCATACAGGAACAGATTGCTAATTACAAAACTGTGCCCCAACACCTCCTCTACCCTGAGCAGCAAACATCCGAACTGGAACAAACTTTCTCACCTCAAGTTATGATTTTAAATTTTTTGTCAATATGGTTCTTAATTTTGCTTTTTAAATCTTGTCATCATCCCCGATTAGGTCTCTTCCCACTGCTTGTCCCTCACGGTGTCAGTGACCAACAAATGCAAATCTTTCCTAAAGTTTCCTGTTATTATTTGGTACTTTAAAATGCAGCTTCCTCCCTCCCCTCCCATGCCTTTCCATTATTGATAGCACCAAGAACTACCTCTTAAAAATAGCTTTTTCTGAAACTGAACCAAAATCTTCATGCTCGTGTGTTTTCATCAGAATACTGGCTAAGTTAAATGCTGGATCAGCCAAAAGTGAATGTATATCACACACTCCACAAATCAGGCAGCCTTAAATATTGAAGGCATTTATATAGAAACTACCAGGGACCAAGCCTTTGGTTTTTTTTAGGCTGTAAAAAAAGCCCCAAACATTCAACACAAGCAGCTAAGTAGACATACCCATACAGGAATGTCACACTCCAAATCCTAATGGTTTAAGTCACTGAGCTATTTTATTTAGTACTGCAGAAACAAGTCAAAATAAGAGACGCATACTTGTTTCTGTAAAAAACCCTCTCGTTTCTGTTTAAAATATGGCTACAGAGAATTCATACTTCCCCATCCAATCCTTCAGTCTGCATTACACCCGTGCTGCGAATAGCTTGGTTATCTCCCTTTAGTTTACACAGTTTCACAGAAATAGAAGATTGATGTGGAAAATATGAAAATTGTCAACTTTGGTAAATCTGAGCACAGAAGCCAGTATTTGTATGATAGTTAAGAAATTACTCTAATAATGCATTCTGGAGCTTTTTAATCCTAATGATGAAAGACAAGCATTTCAGATGGCATCTAATGATGGATGTTATTTCTGTAATGCTTGCAGCAGGCTTCAGCTTGGTAAGGAGCTAACGTAAATTACCTTTTGCCTAAGAGAGAAAAATGTGATATGTTACTGTAGGTGTATTGTGATTTAAAAGAAAAGAATGACTTAGCAGCGGTATTCTAAAAGGCAAGCGTCCTCAATAAAAAACCCAAAGATTATTTTAATGAAAGTTGAGTTAGTCCCAGAGAGAGTGTTGCAAGGTTTGGTATAATTCCTAATACCTTGCCAAGAAAAGGAGACAAATTTAACCCTGAGGAACATGACAAAACTGCTTCAAGCTCTTTTATTTCCTACCGAGCCGTCTGCCTATGCTGCTGACCCTTAGCAAGCAGAGAGGTTGGTTTGGGAAGTACGATCATCTCAACACTACAGACTCTCATCTCTCTTTCCCCTCCTTATTCCTCTCCTTATTCTATTTCTTTTTTTTTTTTAATTTTTTTTTTAAGACTATTGCATTTACGTAATCGTCCTCTTATTAGGGAGATTCTGCTGAACTGCTGACAATGATGTACAGTGGTGCTTCGCCGGCATGACGTTTGGGGAAAACGATTCTGCTGCACCACCACACAAAACCAATTAGAGAACTATTTTCTGCGACAGGTCAGGAATTTACATTGTTTCTCATAGAAAGATGTGCTTTTTAATTTCTTTATTAAGATGACATCCATGTCCCTTGTGACTTTTAGGGATGACAATCATTTGCTCATCACATAGGAAAGTACAATCAGCGAAATCGCATTACCGGTACGGGGCAATGCCAGAAACTCCAAGCATCGTTCCGCATTTTCCAAATGAACTAGTTTGAGAACCAATAATTAGAACAATATCTATTGATAGAATTTCTTGACAGGACCTTTAGACACCCACCAGGGGGGTAGAGTAATGATAGTCCATATATAACAGGCTACGCTATGTTTGCCGAACATATAAACATCATCTTTGTCAAATCAGTAAGACATATAGAAATCATGGGCGTCTACAGATCAGGACATGATAGGAGGTACTAACTAGGTTTGGCTTCTTCCTTGACTTGTGGATGACAAACTGCTTCTCCTTAGTGCAGGCTTGATGGTCAGGTTTTTTATACCGAAAGAAGAGAACTTAAAGCGGTATCTCTGACATGACAAATTCAGAAAATCGAAGATTTCCCCACATAAGGCTGAAAAGATTGCCAGAACTCACTCCATTTACCTCAACCTTTAATCAAGGAAGGCTTCCTTAAAATACCTGAACACAGGGAGATGAGTTGAAATGGAATTTTGTTTTGCATGCAAATAGAAATTGGTGAAACTGAATTACACTAATAGATTGCTTAAACATACAAATCTCTAAACATAGTATTGCATGAAATAACAAAGAGGTGAAACAGAAATAAATATTTGATTAAACACATTAAGGACTCTGAAATATGACAGTATCTGGTTCTACAAATGTACTATGGTAGTCTTTGAATTATAATTATTAAACTTTATTTGTAAGAAGCCATGACTGTATGTAGTGTGACTGTACATTAACAATAAAAAAGACTGTATTTCAACAAAAGTTGGTCTTGTAATGTGCAAACTCACTTTCAGGATGGCAAAAAAGTCCCTGAGCATGCCATTTTCCAATGGAAAAAACCAAACCATGAATGAATAAAAGTCACACATTTAACAGCAGTAAAAATGTTCTTCAAAAGACAAAAAAACCCCAACAGATTTTGTAAGAGTGAGACAACAATTATTAATTAAACATACGGCTTACAATGTAATTAATTGACTTTTGAAGAAAAAAAAATTTGCAAAATATTACTTATATGGAAATACAAAGCTGATGCTACTGCCATGAAATTACAAAGCACAGTTTACACTTTACATTTTTATTTGAAACTCCCTAAAAATACAGGAACAGCTAAAACTGAGACAGACTTAACTCTAAAGTTGATCATTTGAACAAGGATATTGGCAAGTAAAGGGGCAAAAGATCCATTACATCCACCTACACGAGTAAGAGTTTGCCCTTTTCTGAACTGAGAAAAATATTTTAAATTGATTTCAGTAAAAAGTACATCTGTGTGTGTGTGTGTGTGTATCTTTCTGTAAATTCATATATTTAAGTTTCATTCAAGATTCCGGTTTCATTGTGTTTTTCTTCTAGAGTTAAGCATCTACATGAAATCACTCAAATGTTTGTATTCCAGCTACTGTAGTAATATAGCTATAAATACAGAGAGCAGCAAGGTTATATCATACTGTATTATATTGTTATTTTCAGCAAGCATGATCAGAATAAGAGGCTGGCAACGGGAAGTTTCCGTGTTCCAGTCCCGATTGTATCACTGAGTCAATGTGTCATTCATTCCCTTGTGTTCCTGTCAACCAGTTGTAAAATGTGTGAGAACATATTCTGCACTTTTTTTCTTAAGTGTTTTCTAAATTTAATCTGCTATTTTTCTGTGCGGTGTCAAGATGATGTTAGTTCTCCCTTCTTTAGTAAAAAAACCCAACAATACACAATTAAATGCGCTGGCAAAATCTGTGTTCATACCTTACATGCCTACAAACTCTGTCAATATATATACCTATCGCTCTATATAAATCCACATGCTCATAATGATATCCTATGGATAATTATTATGCATAAAATACATGTGAATTTCAGTAATTTTTATTGGCCTATGCCAGGCAAAAATGCTTTTTCTTAAGGAAGATTCTAGACTAAACATTTGAATTACCATTTAAGTTCACCGATGGAAAAAATAAAGAGAAATACTAAAATATTTCTCACCAGCAATATGTACAGTGAAAATATCTCCAAGTTTCTTTTGCTGATCCAGTAAGAATTTGAAAGCATCTTTTCTAAAAATCAAAGCTTTCCCAAGGTAAGGAATCCAGCCGTTTATTAGCGGGGGCTCTCCAGTCTTCCTGTTAAAAACAGACAAAAAAATAAAAATCAGGAATTAACACTGGCATGAGAGAAACTGATCTTTATATCTATTTATATATTACACTTAGATTCACCGTCTACATATATAATTCTTGTGATATATAATATGTTGTACAGAAAGTTCTTCAGATATGATGGCAGGTTAAATCTAATCACACCTCTGAGCACAGAAGGCTCTGTGTGGTGATTAGGAAAAATAAGTGAGAGAAATTGAGATGCATTTAACTACAGGTCGTCCAGTTATTGCCATCAAGTTACGAACACAGAAAAATGACATTCGGTAGAAAATCTCCCTGCAAAGAGTCCGCTCATTTTCAATATTTGGTGTGTCAGAGGATGATGTATTGGAAGGCAATTATGACAGATTTAGGTAAATAGGACGCTGACATACCACACAAAAAAACTAACCATACAGATAACGTTTTAAGAATTTCAGTCTACCAGCACACAGAACAGCTCCCCTTTTAAGTAAGTATCTTTAAAATACGGAATAATAATAGAGGCCGAACATTTACCATAATAAATCTTGGTCTCCACATATTTATAGTCTCCTAAGCTAGAAACGTGTACAAACAGTTTAAGATGAAATTCTTGATAATGATATTTGCATTCCAGTCTAAAAAAGCAGCCATGGTGTGTTAGTTATGTTTACAGAGTAGTGCAAAATACCTTTTAAGATTCTAATAAGTTACATTTTCCTTTAAAAAGGAAAAAAAGGTTCCCACACTGTCCTATTCCCGACTGCAAGTAAACGTCTTTCCTTCGTTCTGGTCTTTAGTTGCTTGAATCTGATTTACAACAAAGAAAATAAAGCATGCTTGCTCTGGAAAGGATTAAAACAAATATTCACGAACAACTCTGCTGCTACATCCCATCTGTGAAGGTGACTTATACTACATGCAGAACAACTCATTCTGATTAAACACAAGATATTTACTAGCTTGGATCTAATCAAAGATCAAGGGATCACAAGCTTTACTACTATCATACACAGCATGGATTTTTATGTAGCTGGATTAACCCTGTCACAGCCACATTCTTCCTTGAACTGCTGTAAAAGAAAAAAAAAAAGGTAAACACGAAATACTGTATCTGTTTTTTAAAATTTATTTTTCCTAATTCAAACTTTCTGAGTAGAAAATTATAAGCCAAGGATTTGCTGTTTTACTTTAAAAAGTTGCTATAAATTTAATTTACAGGTAAACAGATGTGGCAAAACCAAGTTGCACATCTTGATCTATTTCTGTTTACCTGACTTCTAATTAGGAATCATGAACATCCTTTGTCCTGCAGAAAGCCAGAAAATCTTCTGGTTCAAATCTGGATATTTCACAGCTGACAAATCTGCCCTGGCATTTTTTTTTTTGTGTTTCTTTGGGTTTTTTGGCTTTGGGGTTTTGTTTGTTTCTTTTCTGGTGGTTTTTTTTTCTTTAAATGTGGAGAACACACACACCTTTTTTCAGTACCTTCCATAAACCACTGTATTACCCATCCTCTAGCAGTCAAACAACACTATTTATGCAAGTGGTCCAGAAAACTTTAACGGTTAATTCTCTATTAAGTGAATACAAGAAAAGAACTAATCTGAGATTACAAGAGAGGGATCACCAGCCCTGGAAGCATAACAGCCCACTCGATACCCTCAATTATCTCCTCCAAGCCTGTAAAGAATCTGAATGATTTACCCATTTCCCCCCCACCCCCGACTATTAAGTCCCAAGAGCGGCCGCCTTTCACTTCCCGGGCTGGACACCATGCCCCGTAAGTAGCATCCTGACAAATATTTAGATAGGCTTTTTGTCATCTTCTAATTGAATGCATCTAATTTCACCCTCCATGTTCTGTCATTCGGTCAGAAGCTGTATTCTTCACAAGCTCTCTGCTGGGTAAAAAAGAGGCAGCTCAGAAATCCAGGGGAAAATTAACTTAATGCTCCAAGTCTGTGGGATCACATCAGGGAGACATTTTGCCATTGCAAAGACGTGAGGGTCATCGTTTGCTTCAGACATGTTTAGCTCAGCAGCAATAAGCTTAACACTGTTAAACACCATGTCAAGGCTACATGGCTTTCAGAGGAAAATATAACACCAGTTCAACTTACGACCCAGAGCAGACTGATAACAGAAATGCGTCTTCATTTCTAGCTTTCCTTTGCTTTGGAAGATGGAGGTCATCTTCTTGACTTATTGATGTCTGCCAACACACAGCAAAGAGCTCCACATATATTTTAGTGCCTCCCAAAATACAATGCTTCGCTGCACAAACTTTTAAGCAGTGCAGTTCAGCTGACCTCGGCTTCCTGAAGGACTCACCCACATCCCAGGTACCTAAAGAAGTTGCCGTTGTCTTCAGATGCTACACTGGAACCATTAACAAAGCCCACAGAAACTTCTACTCATTAATTAAGAACTGCAACTCTGGACTCCACAGCTGCTGTAAAATTTGGTAATTAGTCAAAATGTTACAAGTGCTAAAGTTGTATTTCAAAGTTATATTTTTATTGTGATACAATATTGTATTGTGGTACCAAATGTAAAATACACCTAAGAAATAGAAAGGAGTGATGTGAAGTGTTTTGATGGCAATTTATGACTGCATCTTTTAAAACTGAAGCATTCAGAACATCTCACCAGATTATGTTTCATTCAGACCTAGTTTAACTGCTTATATTCCAGTTCTCCTAACACACCTTGTAATATTTCCGGGCCTTTTTGCTCCGCATTCCTGTTTTTTACATATTGGGCTGGCTTTGGTAATACACAAGAATATCTTTACTTACTGAGAAGCCTCTCTGAAGTCAGTAAGACTTAACAGACAAATTCTCTCACACATGTGAGTGAATTTTGCAAATAAAGCATCAGCAACATGTCCAACGCAATCTATAAGTAGACGGATCAGTTACAAAGTGGAGGGAAAGCAACACAGTTGTATCATCCATCATTGTTAAACAGATAATTTCGAATGGCACTATGCAAAAATCAGCTGGCTGGAAATACATCCTGTAAATAGAATTAACAGATTTTGATAACTGTAATTTTTCTTTGCTTTCACAGAGAAAAGAAACTTCCTTGCTAGCAAGTAATGAAGTTGCAATGTCTACTCCATCAAACAAGGAAAGTTTTGCAGTTTATTTTGTTGATTTTTCAGCTCCCCCAAACCCATAAGTCACTGACTCAGATGTGATTATTTAGGTACTGAGGTAAGGCACTATTAAAAAATGTGGATGTTGAACCTATGTCTCACTTATGCTAAGTAGCAGTGATGCAGTAAAGCAGAAGAAAACCAGGCTGCAACATGAACTATGTGAAAAATAGTTTTAAAAAAAATATTTTTTAATTCAATATCTAAAAGTAGCTTTTGATTAGTGACAGGGAATTACTTGGGAAACCCAAATAAGGTCCTTTGTTAAGCTCTATGAACATTAATTTTTTTGGGGGGTAAAGAAAAAGCCCTGAAGATTTATAAGCAAACGGACATTCTCTCTCACTGAAACACTATTGCTTTAGAAAAGCACACAAGAGTATTCTTTTGCTGCTTACACCACTTTAGCTCCTCTGCAGTGTAGGGCATAGGATCAGTGTAAATGAAAGGAGAATCCTTCTCATTTCACTGGTTATTTGTATTCCAAAGGAGCAGATGCCTTCCAAATTATGCAAAAATCCACAGCGCATCTTGTACTATAGCAGATGAACAGGTTAATTTTTCTCTTTGCACATAATAAATCATAAGTGCTTTAACACCCATAGTCGCATTTCATGAACATAAACCTTCTGTTTAATAATGTCTGTTTACAACTAGAATCAGACATACAGTAATCTCTTGCCTGGGATAAACATTAATCCAGATCTGTCTAGAAAAATTATACAATTCATTACCATAAGTAATCTCTATTGTGCCCTGTGCTTAACCTTCTTCTTTTTTCCTGTCCTATAATCTTGCAAATCCACTGGTGGTGTATGATTGGCATCTGGTGTTAACGCAGCCTTTGCTGCACACAGCACAGCTGAAAAAGCCCTAGACGGTCACGGCACTCCGCAGGGTACCACTGTTTCAGCTGACCACTTCGTGACAACTTTCACCAAAGGGTGAACAAAACCCGCCAGCCAGGGCGAAAAAGGTCTGACAACGTCGTTTGCCACAGAGAAGACATTTTAACTCTCCAAACCAGCGTTACCATCCACAAAAATGAAAGGCATCAGTCTGATTTTCCCATAGCATCTCTGGTCAAATCATCACATACCATGTCCAAGCTGGAACACACCGTGCTGGGGGACTTTTAAGGAATGGAAATGGATGGGTGGAGAAGGAGAACAAAAGCTATTATGAACATGTCAAATCAGTTTGAGATTATTCACAGGCTCGATCACAATATTTAAGCAACAAGACATGACAGACAGTGTCTTTCCAGGGCCTTATGAACACTCTAACTGTGAGGAAAAGAATGAGGCCAAAGGCTTCAACCCCAAGAAAGGTAATGCCCAGAAATGTGGTGTCTGGAGTGTCTTCTTGTATTATAAAAGAGAGAACACAGGAAACTTAGGACAGGAGAAAGCCAGTAAGTCTATCTACCTTTTTTTTTTTTTTTTAAATTTAGCAGTTACATTTTTCCCCCCAAACCTGTTCACAGTGTTAGGTGTTCTGTATCTACAAGGGAAGAAAAACATACTATCTTCCAAATATTTTTCCACAACGCAGTTTTTTTGATACTTACAAAACTATGCATGCCTCAAGCACCCTGCCTAGATTATCTGCCTCAGTGACCTCCTGGAGCTCCTAATCTTCCAGGTTAAATATATGCAGCATGAAAAAGTATTCCCTGCAGAACAAGTCAGACGAGAGGTTTACATATGTACAGTCTTCTACCTTTGAATTCTCAGCTTACATACCTCCTGCTGAGGTAAGGACCAGATGCTGCTCCTATCTGATCACTATTTGGGGGCTTATGTAGAGCAAATGGATGCATCAGGCCAAGTCTTGACAAAGAGACGCAGACATGGATTAACTCAGTGAAGAAGAAAGGAGAGCCCTAGGATGGAAAAAACCTCACGTTTACACTGCCTAAGCTTTTGCCTGGGTAAAGTGATTTCACACTGCAGTACTGATAACCTCCTCTTCTTCATTAGGATAAAGACCACCCCTAAAAGAAAAGGAAAGAGACACACAAAAAAGTAGCAAATACACTTCTGAGCGCACCAAGGAGAGTTTATCTGCGCTCCCAAAAAGAGCAGTACAGCAAAGACAGACTTTAGTGATGATGTAACACAAACTAGGAGAAATGATGATGAAAACAAACTAACCAGTGAATTAATTTTTTTCCATAGAAAAATGCAATCCTTTCATTGAAAGTTTTCATGTCAACAACTTCTAGGATTATTGGAATATATATTTTTTTTCCTTTCCATAAAAGCAGGCAAAATTTCTCTTGCTAAGTACTCTAACTTGAGATTTCATTGTTTCATCACAGGACTCTCTTCTTTTTTTCCTCTTCTAATAATTTAATTTGCATCATCCCCAAATAAAACCCTCCCAAACTATAGTATTCAACAACTCATTCATTAGCTCTGAAATATTGCTCTCTAAGAAATCATATTCTGTTGCCATTTCTTAGCGTACATTATCTGAACAAATGCAGGTTGACATTGTACGTATCACCTCTACTACTACACTTCAAACCTGTATATTGTAGGGCACATCCACAAATTCAACCACTACTTGTACTGAGTGGTTGGGACATTGCCTAAAAAGCTAGAAGTTGGGTAAATACCACTGTAATTTTTAATCTGTCAAGATGACCCGCTGAAATCTCACTGAAAAAGCCTTTTTGGCTCATGTTTTATCAAAGGCTGAAAATTCCCAGAAACCTCCTATGCAAAATGTAGTTTCATAATAGACAGGTAGAAATCATGGGAAAGAGAAGACCTGGCCAATGCAGCAATAATTCAGCAATATTAAAAGTTAATACAAATTCAACGCCTCTTGCCCCATTTTTGAAAACCTACTTTGCTTCTGCTCTGGCTGAGAATGGTGAGAGCAGCCACGACTGCTCAACATCTTCCCTGACCGAACCCAAGGTTATTCCACACATTTTACTCTTGAGAAACCTTGCCCATCCTGGGGCTTTCCCTTTCTTAATTCAGCTTTAATCAAAATAAAACAGGCTAGGAAAAGATGATGAGTTTACTTATTCCATGCATCATATCCCAAGTAGGGTGCTGTGCACCAACTGCTTCCGTCATTATTTGTCCATGCTGTTCTTGAAAATTCCTCAGTAACAGAGTCTCTACAGTCTCCTCAAGCAATCTGTCCTTATTATCAGAAAGTTCTCCTCACATCTAACCTTTATTTTCATGTCGTACCTCAAGGCCACTTCTCATTCTGCCTGCGAAAGATATGAGAATGATTCTATTCGCTTCTGCAGAAGCACTTCATGTATTTAAAGGTACTCATCATTCTCTCCCTTAGTCTTCTTAAGGCTAAACCACCTTTAATTTCTTCAAGCATTTTCTCATATCTGTTTCCTAGACCTCTACATATTTGTGTCACTCCCCCCTCGACATTCTGACAGTAGCCCACACCTTTCTCTACAGCAGTGTCCTGCGGTGAGCTCAGTGGAGCAAGTTACCTCTTCCATCTCGAGGGCGATGCAGACTTTGCCTCCCAGCACAACCTCGGCTTTCTGTGCAAAATCATCACAGTGTGGACAAAACCCCAGCTTGGGAACTGTTACAGCCCTCAGCCTTTTCCCAGATAAAAAAATCGTGGTGCTGTCCAGATGCTGTTGATTAGTCCTCTGTGTTCTGCAGTTCGTCATTTGGAACGCTAATCTCTCCACTGCGGGCTTGCAGCCGCTCCTCTTTTGGTGTTATCCATAAACATAAATACTTTTTTTTTCCTGTATTCATGTGAGAAGGATGGGATCAGAATATGACTTCCACCAGTATTTCCTTTTACTGCTCTCAGAAACATATTTGCGCTGCACACTGACAGATTTTGCCTAAGAGAACCCAACAACCCTCACCTAATATCCATCTCTTTCATAAGCCACTTCTGCATTTCGATATACCGCCTTGCTGCAACACATGTTAAAACTGTACGCAGTAAGTAGCTCATGGTAGGAAATCATATTAACCGTCTGGCCTAGAAATGACAAGTGAAGTGTGGATAAGAATGTCAGCACTCCCCACAGACATGTATTCAAACAGGCAGATATCATTCTATAAGTAATAGAGACCAAACAAATAAATTCAGGAAACCTCAGAAATCTCTGGAAAGCATCACATTTAAAAAAAATCCTGCTAACAAGGGAAAAGAAGGGAATGTTAGATGGAAAAATACTGCAACTTCTGTGTGCAGCAGCTATATTTTCTTTGAGTACGTAGTATATAACTTCAGAAGTAAAAAAAAAAATTTAAAAATGCAAAAATCAAATATTATTTCCTATAAAACTGCGTGAATGCTAAATAATGCGAATGCTCATTGCAGCGGAACAGGTAATGAAAACAGTTTATGTGACTGAGCTGTCCAAAAATTTGGTATCTTGGTTAAGCCAGACATCTTTTAAGTTCTCTTCAATGAATAAATAGAAAAGGAGTGAAAAGGCTTTCTGGAAACATTGGTCTTTTCTATGTCAGTTATCCTGGCCCCCTCATTTGTAAACTTCTTTCTTCTCCCCATGATCCCTCTGCATACTTCTACCCTGGTTGCCTGTCCATCTCCAGGTGCCCCCATGGACTGACCTGACACCATCATTCAATCCCCTTTGCCCAACCACTGTAAACTTCCCTCTCAAACTAAGCTCCTTTTCAGATCTGGGGAGCCTCTGCTCTCATCTCCTGCGACATATTCTTAATTCAAGTATCGCCCCTCTGGTTTTACTACCAGCTCATCCTCAATCAAATCCCTTCTTGAACCACCACATGCGCTTACATATATAATGCATCAGCACAGAGAATGCATAAGGCTGTTGATGACTCTTGTCCATGCACCCCATGCTCTCCTGTCTGCCTGTACCCATTTGTTGCCTCCTGTTTTAGTTGGAGACAGGAACAGCCCCTCTATAGCATACATCTACCCTGCAAAACTGATCTTAGTTTGTGAGGTCAACTAACATGGACTAAATCATTCCTTCCATTTCCTCTTCCAGCGAATATTGGCCATTTTCAAGAAACAGGCACAACTCATAAGGAATGTGTGTGTGTGTGTGTGTGTGTGTGCGCATATACATGCAGTTATGAACACAGACTATGTGTACACAAGCATATTCACTTCTATATATACACACATACATATGCAAGCAGTAATTTCACCATAGGAAAAATAGTGCCATTGCAATTTTTTGTCACAGTTAACACAAATGTTTAGTTTTATTGCAATAGTCAGTTTTATTGCACTAAACTTCTGATGCTGTAGTCATGGTGGAATTCTCACTCACTCTGTCTACCACGCATATGATTTTCAAATACCAGCAGCCCAATCCTTATTTATTGAGGTAATTAACCAGAGAAATGGGGCCACTTACTCTGTCTAAAAATCTGCATGTGCAGAGCTTTACGTGAGCAAAAAATTTTTGCATTTAGTCTTTAAAAAAGGATACAACACAGCTATGAAGTCTTTAACTAACCATTTCACAAGTCTCACAGTTACGGCCTTTCCCAAGTGGAAGCACAGCAGCACGTGGTGATCTGGAAGCTCCCCTGTGAGCTTCAGATGTCAGACATTTCGTGAATTGCACTACAGAATTAAGTCAGGACATACATGTTCTGAAATGTATGAAACGTTTCACTAAATGTTTTGAAAGCTTCTGAAATATAGTCTGAGGAGTTGAAAGAATGTAAAAATGTCCCAGGTACCTAACTTAGTCCATTTGTTTTAAATACAACTCAAAGTTGAAATGATACTCTGAAAGAAGGTCACCAAAGCATATATCACAGTAAACCAGCAGCTGAATACTGTACTCAGGTGAATGTTTCAAAAGCCTTGATGTTTGTAAGATAAATGTAGTATTAACCTGTCTTCTTCTCTCTTAAAGTATTATACATTGCTCCCAGATCCTTGTTTTCTTCCTTCCAGTGCTACAAGTCTATTGCACACATTAAGAGAAACAGCCTGTAACAGGGCGCTCCACTACACATTCATTCTCTCCTGCTTCATCGCCTTCTGCAGCCAGCCTAGATTAACATCCCAGTTTCTCCACCTGAACTGGTGTTACCTGTAGTAGAGGCTACAGGTGATTGATTTCAGCAGAAAGCATGTTCCAACCACCACTCTTCCTCTTTTGCTTCTACGCTCTTTCCTCATATCCTTTTCTTCCAAAAGATCACCACTTTGTTTTCCATTTTGCTTCCTTTCCTCCGTCCCTGAGCTCTGCTCTGGTGTTGCCCCTGCCTGCAGTAGCACACGTGCACCTTTTCAAGCCAAATTTTCTCATAGCTCATAGTTGGAGAAGTCTTATTCCTGCCTTAACAAGCTGTCAAAATCACAAGGCAACAAACCTGATTATTTGCAAATTTATTCTCTGGGGCTGGCTAGTTTTACCATGTGCATGAGTGGCACCCTTCTATAATTCATGCTACATGCTACGTAACAACAACCCATCAAGTACCTAGTCCGAAGTGAGCCAATATGAAGTGAAGCCTTTTACCAAACACTTCTGGGTAGAACTAGCCTGAAACTAGACCTCTCATTACAAAGGAAATTCTGAAGTATCTTAAAACACTTTTATTTTTAAAGGTTTAAAAAAATATATCTTAAATATATTTCCCACAAAACAGCTGTTCCTCAATTTTATTTAGCAAATACCAGAATGAAGATAGTCACAGTCTTCTCAGTGTTCCCATAGCTTTTCCCAGGATGCTGAAAGGACTAGCGAGGATGGTTGTGCCCTCTCCTCCTTGGGTGGATTTGTGGAGCAGCCTGGAGCCACCTGCAGCCCATGCAGACACCCTGCAAGCTGGGCAATGGGTCCTAACACTCTGATGAGCCCGTTAACAGATTTAATACGTATTAATTTAAGAGCTTCAGCGTATTGCCTGAAAACAATGGTTTGATGCTTGGAAAATACATTCCTTTAATTGGCCTGCGGCTACCCTTCTTAAATATTTATGTAAACTCTATTGTGTTCAAGGGCATAAGGGTTAAACCTAAATGAAGCTCCTGGCCTTGTATTTGAGTGAGATATCTAGAATGTACAGCGCGCTGGTAGGCTTTAGGTAACCTAACTAATTCCAGTTTTAAGTAAATCAAGAATGCATTTTTAATTCTGCTGTAGTAAAAAATTATTAACTGAAGATCATAAGATGGAACAGTAACTGGGACATTGTAGGTCTGAACATGTTTTAAATCCCTCTGCTGTGAAAGATGGGAGTAGAAAATATAAATACAATTCTATTTTTTTTAATTAAATTGAGTAAATGTCAACTTGGGGACTGTAATCAGAGACATTACAATTGCAAATGAATACTTGTTTCATTGTTTTCCAAAGTTGTTTCCTGCCAAAAATAATACTTGGGCTATAAAAGGATCATCTTTCTGAAGAGACCAAGGCTTGCCTGTCCTAGATTTACTGAAATATAATTTTCCCCCCCAAAAAAACCCAGATACCATCCAATTGCATAATTTAATAAAATCACAGAATTGTTTAGGTTGGAAAACACTTTTAAGATCATAACCTAGGACTGCCAAATCCACCTCTGAACCATGCCCTTAAGCACCACATCTAAACGCCTTTTCAATACCTCCAGGGATGGTGACTCAACCCCTTCCCTGGGCAGCCTGTTCCAGTGCTTGACAACCCTTTCAACAAAGAACTTTTTCCAATCTAAACATCCTGTGGTGAAAATTGAAGCCATTTCCTCTCATCCTATCACTTGTTACTTGGGAGACCCACCCCACTTGGCTACAACCTCCTTTCCGGGACCCAGCCCTGAGTCTTACTGAATCACATACAGCTGACCTTGGCCCCATAGATCCAGCCTCTCCAGATCCCTCTGTAGAACCTTTCTACCCTCAAGCCGATCCAACACTTCTGCCCAGCTTGGTGTTGCCTGCAAACCTACTGAAGGTGCACTCGATCCCCTTGTCCAGATCACTGATAACGACATCAAGCAAAACTGGCCACAGTCTTGAGCGCTTGCTCTTGTGAACATGGCTTATGACTGGCTACCAACTGGAATAAACTCCATCCACCACAACTCTTTGGGCCTGGTCATCCAGCCAATTTTTTACTCAGCTAAGAGTATGCCTGTGCAAGCCACAGGCAGCCAGTTTCTCCAGGAGGATGCTGTGGGAAACAGTGTCAAACGCTTTACTAAAGTCTAGGTAGACAACATTCACAGCCTTTCCCTCATCCACTAAGTGGGTCACCTTGTCATAGGAAATCAGGTTAGTCAAGCAGGACCTGCCTTTCCTAAACCCATGCTGACTGGGCCTGATCACCTGGTTGTCCTGTATGTGCAGTGTGATAGAACTCAAGATGAATGGCTCCAAAACATTCCCTGGCACTGAGGTCAGACTGACAGGTCTGTAGTTCCCCAGATCTTCCTTCAAGCCCTTCTTGTAGCTGGGTGTCACATTTGCTAACTTCTAGTCAACTGGGACCTCTTCAGTTAGCCAGAGCTAACGATAAACGATGGAGAGTGGCTTGATGAGCACTTCCACCAGCTCCCTCTGTATCCTTGGGTGAATCTCATCTGGCCCCATAGACATGATCTTGTGTGTGTATAAGTAGTGTAGCAGGTGACTAACCATTTCCCCTTGGATTATATGGACTTCATTCTGCTCCCTGTCCTTGCCTTCCAGCTCAGGGGGCTGGGTACCCCAAGAACAACTGCTCTTACTATTAAAGACTGAAGCAAAGAAGACTTTAAGTACCTCAGCCTTTTCTTCATCCTTTGCCACTATGTTTTCCCTGCACCAAATAAAGGATGCAGATTTTCCTTAGCTCTCCTTTTGCTGCTAAATGTATATACAGAAACATGTTTTATTGTCTTGTACAGCAGCAGCCAGATTAAGTGCTAGTCGAGCTTTGGCCTTTTGAATTTTCTCCCTGCATAAGCTCACAACATCCTTGTAGTTCTCCTGTGTTGTCTGCCCCTTCTTTGAAAGGTTATAAACTATTTTTTTTTTCCCTGAGTTGTCTGCTCAGTCAGGCTGGTCTTCTTCCCTGTCAGCCCGTTCTTCGGCACATGGGTACAGCCTGATTCTGTGTCTTTAAGTTTTCCTTCTTAAAGAATGTCCAGCGTTCCTGGACTCCTTTGCCCTTCAGAACTGCCTCCCAAGGGACTCTGTCAACCAGTCTCCTAAACAGGTCAAAGTCTGCCCTTTGGAAGTCCTAGGTATCAGTTCTGCTAACCTTCTCCTCCTTACTTCTCCATGAAATGAAAACTCTGTCATTTCATGATTACTATACCCAGACAGCCTCCAATCCTCACATCATCCACAAGTCTTCTCTGTTTGTAAACAACAGGTCTAGTGAGGTGCCTCCCCTAGCTGGCTCCCTCAGCATCTGTGTCAGGAAGTTATCTTCCACAGACCCCAGGAGCCTCCTAGACTGTTTTCTCTCTACCCAACATCTGGTAAGTTAAGTTCCCCACAAGAACAAAGGATACGGTGAGACTTCACACAGATGCTCACAGAATATTCTGTCTGCCTTTTCATCCTGGTTGAGTGGTCTATAACACACTCCCACCATGATATCTGCCTTACTGGTCTCCTCCCTGGATTGTACCCATAAACACTCAACCCTACTGTCACATCATTAAGCATTAGACAATCAAACCACTACCTAACACAAATGGCCTCTCCTTCCTTGCATTTCCCTTCTGAAGAGTTTATAGCCATCCATTGTGTTCTAGGACAATGACCCGTCTCTTTATGGAACCAGGATTGAAACAGGGCATAGGCTGACTTCCAAGCTAGCTGAACCATTGTCCTCCTTACTGTTTGGTTCGTCTTACAGAGTGGAACACTTCAGTACCTGTTATGCCAGGGCACCTGGGAAGGTGGGCTAGTCAAAGGGCATACGTGTCTTCTGCACTGGGCGGAAACTTGCCACTGTTGACTTCTTAAGTCAACTGACTTCTTAAGTCGCTGTGTTCACCCAGATGGAGAGATAAATCCTTCATATCGTGCATCCTGCCTGTCTGTTGGGCCTGTCCTTGGTTAGGTAGGGTGTAATTCCAATAGTCAGTCTCTCTCTTGCACTCCCCGGTCTTCCTCAGCCTACTCATCTCCTCCTGTAGTTCCTCCCACTGGGCACACTCCCACAGATGTGCTCACTGCTGACATCTGGTACTGGCGCAAGAGCATGGCACACCCTGCAGCTTGGCACCTGGGTGGCAACATCTTCACACTGGAGCTATGTCTAGGGAGCTGTGTCAGTCGTGGTGGGTGCAGTGCTTGGAGATGATGTGGCTTTCTGTGGGGTGGATGCCACAGTACCCTGGCTGAGCTGACAGAGTGTCAGCATCCTTCCTACATGCCCTTCCACACAAAATGCTGCACCATTACTCCTGTCTCCACCTGGGTCTCAGATGCTGTGGTGCAAGATCCTGGCAGCTCTCTCAGCTCCCCCGGAGGTTCCCTGGTTCAGGAAACACACCCTGTGAGCAGCACTGGAGTGCTCCACCACACATTGTGCCAGCACCAAAGCTGCTCACCTTGGCAACTTAGTAATTTCCTACTTTGGTTCAAGGGTATAGGATAGATCCAAACTCCCTGGCACAGGTAACAGTAATTTCCATTTTCCATCAAGTAAAAGGCTTGAATTTCGAAATTAGAAATTTTATTAAAGAAATGTTCAATATTTTCCAACCAGTTATTCCAGCTGAGCACTACTACACCTGTTTTGAAGTCCTATGTAATTAAATGCTGAATCCCAAAGAGCAAATGAGGCTGCTGTCTATACATAGGACACAAAATTCATGGAAATGTCAATGCTTCATGAAATCTCAGAAGTTTAAAACATTTCTATTGGAGAGATAATGAGTATTACAGGTTTTAATGAAAAGAAAGTGGTTACAGCCAGAGAAAGAGACAAAATTCAGGACACCTCACTCGTGTTAATATTACTATGCAGAAGTGAATGCAAACTTGGGACTACAGCCAGGTGGCTCACCCATTTATCATCCTCCTTGCTGAAATGCCTCTGAGGCTGGGTGTACAGCTACTTCTCTGGTACAGAAAGCTGTAGGTGTGGGTGTTTTGGAGTATGCTCAAGGGTGCTCTCTCAGGTGGCTGGCTACTTGATCCGCAGCTAGCTCGTTTGCACCTCAAATGTTGTCATATCACTGATGCCAAATAGAAAAAACAGTCTAGATTTCTTCCTTGAAGGACCTTAATATTGCTTGCCAGAAGACACTTGGAAGTCTGAAAATCCTCTGTCTTGGGTTGCCAGTAAATTTGATATGAGATGCTGAGTCTTGCAAATGCCCTGGATATCAGACCCTGCTGGGATGACCCATCTCAGATAGATCAGAGATGTAGCTTGCCATCCTGTTTCCATCTGTATGCCTAAACCCCAACACATGTATTTCCCATTGTCCCAGTACTTGAATATTTGGAATTCAGTCAGATTCTGCAACTGTTATTCGTTCCACCTGAAAGCCACTGTGTCTTAAAAATACAATGGACTTCTATTATATCAAAGGGTGGATATCGACAGCATTGTTAACTGATGGAGGAATATGCAAAGGATGGATGCACTGCCTGACTATTCAAACAAATTGTGACAAGATTTCATGTCGTGTGCTGCACTGAGAAGTCAGGTGTGGGCTGTGTCCCAAATGGCATATTAAAATCTACATGCTATCCTGTTGCTCATAAACAATTGTGACATCACAGAGACAACGAGGAGTGCATCAAAGGCATGGCCAAAGGGTGCAGTGGCTATGCCGAATTTTGTTTTGAGGGTCGGCAGGGATCCCAAGTAACAGGTTTTCCCAGCTATAGCTCTACTTAGACATCTGAGTCTTTACAGAAGGAATTTATATTCTCCATCACCAGTAATTGTTCCATTTATATGCTGCATTGTGCACCTTTGGTTTTATTATTTTTCAATTAGAAAAAAATCCTAAGAAAAAGAGAAATGAAAGGTTATCAGTAAAAAATTTTAACATTTCCATTCCAAGCATTTGCACCATTCTGATCCAATGTAGCCTTCTGCTAATGATACATCTGTCATTTTATTGACACCCCTAAACAGCTTTATTCTCTTTTCTAATTAAGAGACAAAGCTGATTATGTCAATCTATGAACTGACATCTGAGTGCTTTTGTTACAATGTAAGAAGAAAAGAATATGACTATTGTTATGCTAAAACAAAAAACTTGGGAATTTTAACCAGAAAACCCAAGATAGCAAAATATATAATGGTTAAATTAAAACAGATTTTTCCTATTCATGCAAAATGCACGTGATTGTATTCTATAATTAAATGAAGATACTGTGTGAAAAATTAATTCCCAGTAATAGCAAACATAAAGCAACAATGATACATAATATGCCTGACTAAAATATGTGAGGAGAAATCATCAGATCGTAAAATATCTCAAACAAATAAATGACAGACTTAGCCATCAATCCCCAAGGAAAAATTAAGCTATTAAATAATCCAAAATGCTCTCATGTCAGGACATGATTTCAGCTCCATCCTGCTGCTAAATCAAAGATACCTGCTCAGCAGGCTCTACCATGCAAAGGAATACATCTGGAAGTATTCTCCAGAACTGCTTGACACATTCATCGAGAGTGCAGAGAATATCCAGTTTTCACCACTTCCCCCCAAGCTTCCATAAACATTCCTCTGTTTTGTGAACCAGAACTAGCTGCAATGACTGCTCAACCTGGTGAGCTGATAGGTATTTTTAAGACATTCCTGTGGATGGGATGAAACGCTCACGTTGTAGGAAGGTCTTTGTGTTTGGACAGACGCAGGCAAGCCTCTGGAACAAGCTCAAACACACCAGCATTAATTGCTGCAATCTGTCCTGCCTAAAGAGGCCAGGGAGGAAACAGCAGCCGGCCAATCCCACTGAATCAGATGATCTTCAACATTTTGGGATGTTAGCAGTTTTCAGACTTGATAACATGAAACAGTTTTCCCCTCAGTTGTGATTAAAAGCAACAGACAGAGGTTGTGTGTCTCTTCTGGCAGCGCTAGATCTTCAGGATCACTGCTGTTGCTGGAGCTCCTGGCAGGAAAGCACTGAATCTCTTCCAAGGAACTCCACTGATCCCATGTAAGAGGTTACTGCCGATGGTACTGGGTGTCCTCAGGACAGAGTTTAAAGTACTGCAGACTGACACAACTCTCCTGGCATTAACTGAGCTAAACGAATTTACACCCTGAAGATCTAGTCCTCAGCTGCTGACTGTGTCAACCAGCCTCCTTACACTTTTATTAAAATACATCTGGAACTATAAACTATATCTTTTAGATTAGATGTGCAGGTTATACATATGTCTCTGCATGATTGCAGAGATATTCAAGACAGGAGATGCCTACTACTTACGAGACCAATGGTCTTGCTCAGTACTTAAAAGAACCACTTCTGTTGCACGTCATGGAATTAATTTTCAGGAACTGCTTTTCAGGAATCATTAAAAGGGATAATATTTTTTTCCTCTGCAGCAGGATGTCCTCTATCAGCCCACTCAATAAGCCGTTTTTACTAATCAGTTTGACAGCATTCCAATTCTGATGGCTACCCACTGCTAAGGCTGGGCTGTTCAATGCTTAGTGGGAGAAAGGGAAGGTTTCAGAATGTACATACTTTGGATTGGAAAGCATCACGATCTTCTAAGCCCCACTGCTCACACTGAAGTAGCAAGATTGGGACATTTACAGAAGAGTTTGGGAACACAACACACTCTCAACTGCAGCTTCCATCTCATACAGGGTGCCTGACAACAGGATCAAACCATCCAAAATGTAAATTTCTGGTTAGGATTACTAAACAAAAAATTATTGCTGATATTTGGTATTTATATTCTTCAGAATTCGCCTCTTAAATGAAAAAAAGAAAGGAAAAATATATAACAGCCTCATGTTTTTCTCCCAATCTGGGATATACATTTAGCCAAATTAAAATAATGAGCTAGACTCAATGGTATAAATCCACATAGCAGCATTAACTTAAATATTGCTACTGCCAGGCCAAATGGCACTGGGTAAGGGATAATATTTGATTAACCTGGGTACACTAACAAAACTGACCATAGTGGTCACAGAATAAGAAAACCTGCCAACATGTAGGGTCTGTCACCACCACAGTGAGATTCCTGGGGAAAGGGGACTCTACATCTGAAGAACTCTCCAAAAATGCCTTTGCAAAACACATTATTAAAACCAAACACTGTGACTGCACCTGGCCACTGCCCAGCCACAGAATTTCCCTTGCCTTTGCTAGGATCAGTTCCCACCAGTCTCAGCTGCTGGACCACTGCCAGCCAGAGCAGAAGCAGGGGTCTTCCAGCAGAACAGCCATCATGCCCATTTCTATGCTTCCCCTTCTCCTCCTCTCACTCGATTCCCTCTTGCCCTGCTTCCAACAGCTCCTCTGGCCAGGCAAGAGGACATGGCCAAAGGAAGAGGAGTACAGCCAAGGCTTCACTATGCCCCAGCAACCCCTCTCTCAGCTGTTGCAGGGTCACTGGCAGCCAGAATGATTTAGAGCAGCCTTCAGGCTATTCTAACTTACAGCGGGGGACTTGACTGACTCATTGCTGCTCCAGGACTGTGGAAACATAAAGCTACCTAAAGCCATTTTCAGACATGCCTGCTTCTGAGCTGTGCTATTTTATCCTTGCCTGTGACTGAAAAAAACCCCCCTAACCGGACAGCATGGGTTGTTAACACATCTTGCAGCTGCAGCAATGGGGTGGTTTCCTTTGCCTTTCTTCTGCCTTCATTTTTTTCTACCAGTTTTGGCTTTACAAACAACTCTGGCAGTGTTCATAGCCCCGTGCTCCATCAGAGACGGTGATTCATGGCAGTCTCTGCTCTATTCGATGGTCTTGAAGAGCTGAGGCTCCCATCAGCTGCAAGGCTGCGAGAAGGCACGCTGCTGCGCTGGAGGTTTTTGCTGTCTGCAGACAGGACAAGCGATGTTCTCCTGGTTCACATGCACGCTGTCCCTATCAGGAATCCTTTTGTCATCTACCATCTTGATTTTTAAAGAACCAAAAGCTAGTGACAGGATAAACTGAAGAAAGATCAACTGTTCCATTTCATTGCTGACCAGTTTTGCTTATATTTTCACTCTGGAGGGGTATTGGTTTGAATTTCTGCATCGATAATCTAGTTTGTTAGTGCACAGAAAATACTGAGTGACATTTATTATTTTTCTAATACTTTCTAATATTAATTAATATTAATGTACTTTTTATATACCTTCTATATGCTTTTCTTTTTTAGATTTGCCATTTTAATTAAATGACCTTGATTGCATATTTTCCCCACTTTCTTTTTCTTTTTCTTCTCTAATACCTTTATTAAATTCCATCTTTTTATAAAAAAGTACTTCAATTTTTTAACATTATTGCTTCTTCTCCATCACTACCTAGATTTTACATTTCATTAAGCAGGCAGTTTTAATTTTACTTTTCTCTGACTGTTCCTTTCATTAGACAGTTCCTTGTCTTGACCCTTTCATTTTATTTTTCTCTTCTGTAATTTGCTTTTACCCTGACTAACCAACGTGTGTCTCTTTTCAAGTGTGCTTTTATGCCCTGTTACTTTCCTTGTGACTTCTCTTTGTTGCTCAGTACTGACAGTGTTCTCCATCCCCTGTGAGTGACAGTGACAGCATTTGAGTGGTAGCTGGCAGATTTAGGGACAAGAAGTATCTGTCTGGAAAGATTTTATTTGGTTTTATTTTTATTTTGACTGTAAAATCAGACCTCTGGAATCCTAGAGCACCAGGGGGCATTGTTTCATTTAGAAAATAAAAATTGTCACGATAGCTATTAACTTCCCAACAAGTCCACTGCAATACCAATCAGAGCCAAAGGAAAAAAAGGATAAATCAAAATGGAGCTATTATGTCAAATGCTGCAACCAAGGCAGGTTACAGGTCAAACATTTTAATGCTTAAAGATGGGTATTATTCTGAAGAGCTGCTCCACAGTGAATCAGAAGCGTGGCACCCCTGACCTCCACCCCCATACACCTCAACGTTCAACTATAGCATCGAGTGGAAGGAATAAGAGACCAGAAGTTACAATGACAGCTCCTGAGCAGCAACCTGAATTTAATCAACAGTGGAAAATATTGACTGAAGTATCTAGAAGGAACAGGCTGTGACAGCCAAGGGAAATTACGCATAAACCTAAAGAAACAGCCTGAACTGCCATTAAAATGAATGAAAATGTAAAGCAGCAGGAGAAAGTGGAGCATCCCCCAGGATCGGGCCCACTGGCTACGTTTTAGTGAAATAATTAATAGGCTGCACTTCATGACCAAGTGCAGGGTAATAACAACCTAAGTGCAGCTTCACAGCTGGCTACACTTGCAGTAGCAACAGGCAACTCTATTACCACTAGTGAAACAATCCTGTTTGCCAAAGAAAAAGAGAAAAACAAGGCAGCAAAACTGTCTACAATTATGAGGGAAATCATCTATGTAACAACTTAACTAATGCCCAGAAGCTGAATGACTCACAGCATTAAGAAAATTAGAAAGGGTGCTCAGTAGTATTATCTAATTCAGGACACGTACATTAGAATATCGTGGTCTGAACATGCCAGCAACAAATTTAAGCACTATGCAATATATGGCTCCAAACCCTGCAGAACACAAGCAAACACTTAATTCCAGCCACACCACAGAACCAAGCTTGCAGTTATTTACAGATTATGGATCTAAACATCCAAAGGTGGATTTTGTTGTTGTTGGTGGTGGTGGTGGGTCTTTGGGGTTTGTTTGTTTAGTTCAGTTTTATTTTCATGTGATTCGATGTTTGGGTATCTTGAAGAGTTCTTGCTCTAGGTGTGTTTAGAAGGAAAAAGAAATGACATGTAGGTACCTCTGAACTCCCTGCTGCAGGTGATGACCTCCTGATTGAGCTGATGGATGGTGCTGTGTGACACATGCACTCCGCTCACAGTGCCAAGTCTTGCTACAGCCCTGCTAGCTCAAGCTCTCATGTCTCAAGCCCAGGGCAAGGCCACATACAGACCACAAAAAGAACTAAGAACCAGCTAGATGTCATTCATGTAATCCATGAATCTGATATGGTTTCCAAAGAAAGGCAAAAAAAGAACCCTTTTTTGGTTTGTTTCGGGGTTTTTTTGGTTTGTTTTCATGTGGGTTTTTTTTGTTTTGTTTTGTTTGGGTCCCATTTCAACTATAACAAGAAGAATCACAAATTCTCTTGACAAATATCAGATGAAACCCACAGGAGCTCCTGCAAGTCCATATTTCCCCTAGGCAGAAGCAGAGACCACAAGATAACTGTGTGTGCTATAACATGAAGTCAACTGGAAGGCAGCAGAAATCAAATACCAAGGTCAAAACACATACATAAACGTTCTTACAGACCAACTCTTTCATAAAACTCCACTGTTGCCTTCAGTTTCTGAGCCTCTGCTGCTCCATATCCCAGCAACAGGGTACATCATACTCTTCCTCTGAACAGTGTATTGATTTTCTATAGGAAAGAGAACCACACAGTATCACTTAATGGTTTGCTTTACAGGCTACTTAAGATGAGGGAAATAGATGTCTATGTATACACATACACAAGCAACAACCAACAAAACAAACAAAAAGTTTCCTTTCATAGAATCATAGAATGGTCTGGGTTGGAAGGGACCCCAAGGATCACAGAGCTCCAACCCCCTGCCACAGGCCAGGCCACCAACCTCCAGGCCTGGAGCTACACAGGTTTGCTCACAGCCCCATCCAACCTGGCCTTGAACACCTCCAGGGACGGGGCCTCCACCACCTCTCTAGGCAGCCTGTTCCAGCGCCTAACCACTCTTAAGCAGTAAGTACAGCCTTTGTCCTACTATATTTCATGCAATTTTTCCTTACTACTTGCAACAGATAAACTTTCTTAATTTTTACCAATAAGGCTCATAGTACCCTCTCTCCTTTATAATGAGCAAACCATAAAACATACATTTACATTATATATAGAAACACAGACATTATTACTCACACCTATACAGAGCTAACTTAGTTCCTGCCATTTTCCCTACCATCAGTGCGGTGTTTTACCTACTCATGCATTAGCATTATACTGTTACAACTGATATGACTTTAAATGCTCATTTTCTTGTCATAAGTAACCAGTTGAATTCTAATTGAATATCAGATAAGTAATTTAATCCTGGGCTTCTACTGCCATCTGTAATATTAGCAAAATACTGTAGGTAAATTATAACCATATACCCAATTGGTAAAGAGTTTACAGTCCTTCAAGAAAGCATTCAGTTCAACAGCTTGCAGCTACTCTGCATTATTTTCCATATCTACTATCAACAATATCTTGTATTTATTTTCTCATAAATTAGCACTTTAAAAATTAAGTGTTTATGTTTATTGTTTCCTTCATTAAGGTTTGTTTTGAAAATAATATGGCTAAGCTTGAAATACAACTTTTAGAATAATGAAAATCCACGTTCAACAAATGCTTACTTGTGGAATTATTTAAAACACAGGTTAAAGCAGAACAGGAGGTGGACACAGGGTCATTAACTAGTTATCTAGATACAAATCTGGGGTGAAATTCGGGAGCACTGCTACAATGTAAACCCTATTAATACATTTAACCTCAAAATCTGTAGCCGAAACATCCTTTCAGGACATACGGAGAAAGACTTTCTATGAATATACTGGTGAATATAGATCTACTTCAAGACCTGCTCCAAATTCTCAGCCTAAGCAACTCCACAGGGCTGCAGTTATGTTACATCTGTAATTTCCTGCACTGCAATGATAAAGAGAATGTTATTGTTCATTTCAATTTAATGTGTGGATAATACTGTCCCTAGGCACCAACTTTCTACCAAGGAGGTTACATTATTGTAATATCCACATAATTAATTGCATTATCAATTTTCTTACTTTTTAAACATTTGCTTTTTGTTAGAGAAGACTGTTGCGTTGCTTCTAAATATGTCTTTACAATTAATTATCTTTCACTGCAGTAAGCAACTAGGAAATGGATATTAATCGTATAAGACTTTCTCAAATTGCTGGGATTATCTCATCTTTAATTACAGGTGGCATAAACAGTTATGAGCCTGGTTGTTTGTGCAAGAAATGTGGCAAAATACTTATAGCCTCTGTAATACGCTGTTTTGCACAGCATTCAGTCCCCTTACTTGTTTACATAAAATATTCCAGTCTGCCTTGGAAAGGCTCTTCAGCCTTCAATATCATTTATGGGAAGTTTAATTGCAGAAAACAAACATCAGCCATCAGTTCAACTCTGCCTTGCAGCCAGTGAGTCAGGGATGTCTTCCTAGGGGCTTTAAACCAGTTGTGCTCCCAGACAACACATAGCAATGCCAACATCTTGTTTTAAAGAGATCCCTGACGTTAATTAAATGCCCACATTCTTCATTAGAGTTTTCTAACCACCAGAATATGTTCAGTGCTCTGTTGGTAGGATGCTCATCTCCCCCTGCCCAGCTCAGCATCACACCGGGCAGAGGCACAGTTGGTGGTGGCACTGGTTCCATCCATGATGTGCCTGCAAGACCCAGTGCTAGGCTAGTGGGTCCCATGTGAGGGCACAGCCAACACATTCCCAAGAAGCCAGCTGGGCAGAGCTGCCTGAGATAGGTTCCTGGAGAGCGAAGAAGGAACTGCAAGTGAAAGGAGAACGTGATCATGAAGGAAGCTACGGGAAACATCAAGCCAAAAAAAAAAGGAATAGATCTGGAGTTCACCCAAAAATCTAGGAAGGCAGAAACCATGAGAAATAAAAATGATGAACTCCAGGGAACAAGGCAGCAGTATCTTAATCAACTTAGTCCAGATGTCCTAGGTTTTGAAGGGCTGTCCTTTAACTACAACCTGGCAGGTGCCTGTGGAAAATGTACTGTAGAAACGTAAGGTCTGAGATGTTAACCATACAATTAGTAAAATCCATGGATGGAAAGTCTAAAATTACAAAAATACTGCTCATAGGCCAGAAAAGCCCCAAGTCACAGATTCACAGAAACTGAGAGAGACAAAAGGCATGTTGCGTCTGTACAGACTTCTCTCTCCTGCCAGGCACTCCCTGGCACACACCCACTGCTGGCCCCAGAGTTAGCACAAAACCCAGCTAGGGATGCTGTTAGTCTCATCATGACCATTGTTACCTGTAAACATAAAATGACAAACAAAAAATGTTAATTGATCAGGTTTCTGACCTGAGGAGGGGAGAGAGGAAGCCAGAAACTGACACAAGAGAATACAGAGTCTTCATTTGGATAAACCCCTAGACCAAAAGCTTGCCTGTTCTGTAGCAATACGCTGTAAAAATATTATTGAAAGAAAAAAATCCTAGATAAAGACAGAGAAGTCAACATATGCTTTTTTGCAGCTAGTGAAACAGAGATCTCACAGTCGTAGCGCTGAAATCCTATTGCTTTGTGTGCATGCTCACAATGTTATTTTCATATCAACTAATTCCTATCTATCTTTTGACTTCCTTGGTTGAAGTTTTGACTGAAGTTTTAACCATATTTGAGCCATACTCAAGGAATAAGAGTTACCTCACTTTTTCTTTCAGGTCTTTGAGTTTCTGTGTGAGTATTCACCTGTTCATCTTAAAATAAAGCAAATTCTGGGTTATATAAAGAAAGATTTTTAGTTCTAGGTAATGTGAGCTTTCAGTGCAGTTAGCTCAACCATGCAGTATTCCTGCTGCTCAAACCTGTAGCACCTCTAAGAGGGAATTCCACAACTCAACTCAGAGGGTTATGACAAGATTTCTGATGTCTAGACCTGCTTTATTTTTCTGTGTGCCTGTGTCTTTCTGATGCTAATAATAGGACGAAACCTTCTGATTCCTGCTGGTGATACTGACTGCAGCTGTTGTACAAAAATATTATAGGGCAAAATTCCCACCCAACTGTCTTTGCTTTCTTATGTTCCCCTGAGATATTTGGAGGGGACTATGACTTCTTGTCACTAATTCATCCCTTCAACAATGAGATTTTTTTAGAGTAGACAGTGTGAATAGATAATATACTGCTACAAAGGAAAAGAGAGCTAGAGGAAAGCCAAGAAATGGGGATTAAGCAATGTACAGTTAAAAGCAGTACAGAACATACTTCCAAGTGGATGTGAAAGATTATGCAGAAACTGCAAAGAAAACATCATGACACCAAGTAGAGAGAGACAGGAGAACGGAGAAGATATGCGATTGTGCAGTCAACCCGTTTCACAACAGTGCTCTAATAAAGAGTAACATTCTGGGCAGAACTACCCTGAAGTAATCTATCCTAAACAGTTTGTACACTATTAAATGTGCTAGTTGGAATTTAAATTCAAAGCCTACATCTCTTTCACAGTTACTATGGAAGCGCCTACCCTCTGTATATTTCAGATTTACAGCCTTAGACTTGGCCTTCTTTGCATATTAGATTCTAACAACATGTTACCACTTCTTCCTGAAAATATCTCTGAAGATTGACCTTTCCCCTCTTTCATACAACTTCAAATCTCATCAAGTGTCCATGTCATCTTGCCCCTCAAAGCTGCTGGACACAGCTCAGTAAGGACTAAGTTTTTCACCCACCACAGAGGCTGGCTGCTTTGGTGGGGAAGGAGGCCGCACCCACCCTTTGGCTTTTTTCTCTCCCCTGTGTTGGGTACAAACCTATCTTCTCTATTGCTAAGACTCTTTGTGGCTCAGCTGTATTCCTGGGGAAAACAGAGTTTTCAGCTACATCTGTCTACATCTGCCAATAGTACCACCCCTCGCTGCTCAATTTGTCCCTCTCTTGTTACACTGCAAGTGGTTGGGAAGAGTGGTCCATGCACAACAATGTCCACGGTGATGGTATCTGAGGGAACAGGGAGGATGTAGCCCCCTCACTCAGGGCATGCATTCCATATTATTTTATAAAACTAGACAGTGCCCAACTAAGATGTGTTTGCTCCTGGTTTTCATGTATGGTTATTTTCTCAGAATTGGCTGATGATAGTTGACAGTTTTAGGTATCTGTTGGTTGCTAATAGGCTGAGTGAAATGAGCTTGTAGTTCCTTTCCAACAGACAGATATATACATATCAATAAAACCACCATTACAGAACTGAGGTGACCGTCCATGGCAGATGTGCAGGACTAAGGCCTTTTTATGTGTACATGTCATTAAGTTCTCAGACAGATACCTCTCTGCTGAAGATGAGTAGGCTTGAATAGATGAGAACATGCTGTACCAATCCACAGAACAACAAAGGACTCTAGGGTTGTCTACAACCTTTTCCAAAAACACTGGAAGTGCATAAACAAAAATTAGTTCCACATATGCATAATTATCTGCATTCATATTATAGATTGTGTCTGTCTCTGGGTTATACATCTTCAAAGTGTCTTTGGTGAGGACAGGACTGTAAGATTCTGTAAGACAACAAGTCACTGGAGATCTTTTCCATCATGGTACAAACTAAACTTCAGTAATGTTCATAAATATGATCACACTAACACTGCTGAAGACTATCAAACATTTTAATTTTTTTTTAAAGCAGAAGACCAGTGTAAAGAGACCCTATTTATTCTTGGCTAGAATACAGCAAGAACTTCCACATTGTTTTGAAACTGAGATCTAAAAGTTAACCAAAAGTTATTAAAGGGAAACAGGGTATCAATGATACTTCAATTTTTTCCCCATGACTATTTAAAGGCCGCAGACAAAGGGTGGTGGTCAATGAGTCTATGTCCAGGTGGAGGCCGGTGACAAGTGGTGTCCTCCAGGGGGCTGTCTTGGGACTGGTTCTCTTTAACATCTTTATCAATGACATCGATGATGGGATTGAGTGCACCCTCAGCAAGTTTGGGGATGACACCAAGCTGAGTGGTGTGGTTGACACAATAGAAGGAAAGGCAGCCATCTAGATGGACCTTGAGAGGCTTTAAAGGTGGCCCAGGGTCAACCCAATGAGGTTCAGCACAGCAATGTGTAAGGTGTTGCACTTGGGCTGGAAGAATCCCAGACATAGATACAGACTGGGAGAAGAGCTCCTTGAGAGCAGCCCTGCTGAGAAGGACCTGGGTGTCACGGTGGATGAGAAACTTAACATGAGCCAGCAGTGTGCTCTTGCAGCTCACAAGGCCAATGGTATCCTGGGCTCCATTAGAAGAGGGGTGGCCAGCAGGGACAGGGAGGTGATTGTCCCTCTCTACTCTGTCCTCATGAGACCCCGTCTGGAGTACTGTGTCCAGATCTGGGGCCTGTGATACAAGAAAGATGTAAAACTGTTGGAGAAGGTTCAGAGGAGGGCCACAAAGATGACTGGAGGGCTGGAGCAGCTTCCCTACAAAGAGAGGCTGAGGGAGCTGGGCTTGTTCAGCCTAGAGAAGAGAAGGCTGGGGGGACCTCATTGCAGCTTTCCAGTACCTGAAGGGAGTATATAAACAGGAGGGGAATCAACTTCTTGAACGGGTAGATCATGGCAGGAGAAGGGGGAATGGATTAAAGCTAAAGGAAGGAAGGTCTACATTAGATATTAGGGGTAAGTTCTTTACTGCTTAAGAGTGGTAAGGTGTGGGAATGGGCTGCCCGGATAGCTGGTGGATGCCCCATCCCTGGAAGTGTTCAAGGCCAGGTTGGATGGGGCCCTGGGCATCCTTGTGTAGATCCAGGCCTGAGGTTGGTGTCCCTGCCTGTGACAGGGGGTTGGAGTTCTGTGATCCCTGGGGTTCCTTCCAACCCAGACCATTCTGTGATTCTATGATTCTATGATAAGGGAAATATCTAAAGACATAGAAACATATACAAACCTTTATGAAACAGGTAACTCTTTGTAGGAGTACACAGGACAGACATACCAGAGAGAGTTAGATAACACGTTACTCAAAATAGGACAGAACTAAATATGCCGGCTCTGCTCACTTTCCAAACTTTTTTTTATATGCTGACCAAGCTCAGCTGGGCGAGACCTGCTTAGTGTAGTCATTTTCACATTCCCACTGAACATATCAGCTCTGACAATATTTTTTTTAATCTCAACAGTAGAGAGTACTATATAATTCCCTCTAACTCAAGCAAGAAAAAAAACCCAAACACAAAACCTTGAGAAATGAAAACTGTGGATACAGTATTATATGAAATTGCACCAAATTTTACAACGGTCTGATGTTCCTGGTATTTTTATCTTAACACATCAAGGGTGATAGAAGCTTCTTTTTGCTGTCAAAGTGATCAAAGAGAGGTTGAGAAAGAATCTATAAACAGATGCTGCCCAGTGACAAACCTTAAAGAACAAGACTGTGGGGCCAGATGTTTGAGTGACCTTCGGACTACAGAACATGTTGGCATGGTGTTGATTTAGATAGCTGTTGGCAGGGGCTTTCGATCCAGCAGCTGAAAAAAAAACCCTAAATTATGGAAATATTTTTTCTCATCTTTCCCCTAACTACAAAAACTGAAACTACTGGTCAGTGGGGCTGATGGCTGTCAAAGAAGTTGAATTCACCACACAACCCTGCCAGTAGGTATCACATCAAAATGGAGTTAGCTGAATGAACAAGAACATCTTCAGGCTGTGCCATTTTGCATCCCCCTCAACTTTCAACAGCTGTTTCTTGAGTGAATACAGATGCAAAATAATTATATGAAATGTTTTACATTTACAATATACTACATAATGTAAATATGGAATCTAGGAGTACCTATGCGTGCTACAGCATAAATCACGATCAGGAAAGGATTTGGGAAGTGGAATAGGAAATGGAATGACTAATCAATAATGGTGACTTTCCTAAATTATGTTCTCTATATCCCCATTTGTAGAATTGAAATGGCATTACAAAAAAAAAGACCCCAAAAAACCATAACACATCATAATCACCAAAACCAGAGATCATTGATCACATCTATATTGTTTATGTCAAATATTAGGAGACCCTGGAAATTATTATTACATGAAACATCAGTTGTGCTGCACTATTCCGGATCTCAGTCTCAGCAAGCCTTTGCATTTTTTAATCAGATCAGAGAAATTAGCCGTGCATTAGGAAATAAAAAAAGAAAACAGGAAGTTCTCAATCCAAAATTCCAGCAGATACTCAAATCTGAGCCACTGCACGCTACTAGAACAAATGGAGAAAGCAGAAAAAGTCTTGCTTTGTAACATTAAATGTGATTGAAGACTGTACAGTTCTTCTTACGCTTTTAGACGTTTTGTCACTTTACCTGGAGAAATATACACTGCTTATTCTGAATTGCTGCTGATGTCCAGCACTTGTCAAAACCGCTATCTGTCAAGCACTTCACAAAGTGTTGCAAAATGACAGATCAGGATGTCTGAATAGATGGAGCCCCAGGAAAAACAGAACAGATAGAAAATTCATGACTCTAAACTACATCAAAGCGACTTCTGTCAACATCATGTCAAAAGAAGGAAAAAAAGAACTGTTCATTTTAGAGGGTTTTTTTCATTATATAAACACTTTTTTCACGTATGAGCTAAGTGTAAGGAAAAATTAACTTGGTGTACAGTATGATCATTCGAATGTGCCAAAAATACTCTTTAAATAATCCAGGAATAAGGAAAGTTCTAACAGTAGATACTGTCTGGCAGTTAAAACCAATGACATCCAAAAGAAATGCATGAAGAATCTATCAGCTTAAAATAGGACAAACCATCTGGCTCCAAAGAAATAGAAGTACTCTGCTGTGCGTGTTTGTTGGGTTCACAGAATCCTACAACTGGATTAATTTTGTATTTCCTCTCCAATCAGTTTTGATCATCTCTACTTAGTCTGTCGATTGCACAATCCTAACGCAATGTTATATTCCAGCCAGCAGATTTAGTAATATCAAGGCATTACTTTCATTTAAAAAAAAAAGAAAAAAAGAAGCACCACCAGCATCGCTGGACCCTCCAGTACAGATACATCCTTTAAATAGTTCCTCAAAGGAGACAGAAAATAAGTGGTTTATGGTACATGACTATATATATTCGAATTATACATAATCAAATTTTGAGAAAGAATCACATACTCGGAACACTGTGACTAGTGCAGATCTAGACACGCTTTCTGTCTCACGTCCCTTTTGCCACGAGCAATTGGCATCAGTACTAAACTCAACGTCATTTACTAACACTGTACAGGTGTCTAGAAACAAAGAGGCTAAATGCCCACGTACAATAGTTTGGGTGTTTCTTAGAGCACTGGAAACGTAAAGCACAAGCACACACGAACATGGAAAAGGGAAAGTGGCTCCTCATGCACAGTCAAGTAAGCACTAGCAAAATACTGCATTTACATCAAGTTTGGAACTCCAGATTTTCCACATTTGCTGTCTCCGGTGTCATCTTTGCTTGTCAGTACACGGCTTGTGGGTTGGGTTGGAAGGGACCTTTCAAAGACTGTCTGGTCCAACCCCGTGCTTCAGGCAGGGACCTGACTCTTCCACCCACCTTTTCAAAGCGCCTATAAAGCTGCTGCCTCTGCTGCTGCAGGCTCTGACAGTAGCGACCACTGATCCACAAACCAGCACTTGCTCAATGGTGCAAACACGCTCCAATTTTCCTCGGAAAAGCTGCCCATTAACAGCCAGGCTGCAAAGTTTTGCTAGCTTCAAAACATTTGCAAGACATAAACGAGCATGAAAAGGAATAGCACCTTCTGGCTCAGAGATGTGCTTTAGGATGTCCTGTTGAACGAGTACGCACGGCCGGGAATTGCAGTCTATTAATGCTGGAGTAGGGTGGAAGGCACGTCTTCCCCTTATTGTACGCAGAACTCAATATATCTTGCTTCCTACTTACAAAAGGATGTTTATTACCTGTAACTGTACAGAGGTGTGTGCTTCACAGCAGCAGCGATTGGTAATAAGCTTCCTTTTCTCATTTACATTGATAGCAAGCATTAGTGAAGATATATGCATTTCATTTCATGGTTCAGAAAGAACAAAGTATATGTATATGTGATAGCAGTGGGTGGTTAATGAAATGGTCTGACAAACATAAGCTAATACATAATCATACCAGAATGTGGACTGGAACACCTGTTCCTGCTTCACAGGCTTACAATTCTTAAAGAAAAGTTACTATTCGCAAGAACTGGAATCACTACTATTTAGACATCAATATGCTCTGAGGAAATTTTAGTCATTTTTTTTGCAAACACTAAAGGGGGGGATTTTAATGATATCAAATCTCTTTTGCTTGTGTCCTAAGAGTAATGAAAACTTCACACATGCATGAAGCTCCAGTAATTATTTTAAACTGCCTTCTGTTGTCCCCCTGAGGAACACGGTGGTATTTGTTTGATGCAGTTTAATTAGTGTCAGGGTAATTAATGCTATGCTATCTACACGAGATCAAAACCCTTTCTTTGTAACACTCTGGTAACTAAGAACTAAGAAAAAGAAGTGGCTTGAAAATGTGGACGCTTGGCAGGCTAGATTCAGAATCGAACCGAATCGCCCGAATCTGCATTTATGCACCCGAAATATTAAAAACAACTAGCCAAGTCGGCACCTTCAAGTGTGAGATTGGGATCGTAATGCATTAGAACAGCACTGGAAGACAGGAGACCCACTGCCTCCCATGTAAGTGAAATGCTTTTTCTATGGATGTAATCAAATTAAGTGAAACATTCACGGACACCATGCACCTTGTAAGGAGTTTAAATCCTTTAATAATGAAATTATATACTTTTGCACAACCAGATCACCATACTTATTTATAAGCAGCATGTGGTGCTACCATGTGCTGATATATTTTTCTAAATAAAAGCATCATTTGAGTTTAATGAATGAATGTGATTCTGCTTTAATGCCTGAATAAAATTTGCATTTAATTGAATGTTCAGTCTCCACTTCAAAATAGTGCCCTCTACTAAAAGGACCAAGGAGATACCAAAGTGCAGAAGTTGGGAACACACAGAGAAATTCTAGACACACACACTGCACACACTACATAAATCCTTTTTAACTGTTTCTTTGGTAATAAGGAGCTGCAGTATAAATCTCACAACACGCAAACTCGGGCTGATTACAGGCTTAAGGAAATAGCTACAGTTATCTTGACTGGAGAAATTATTATATCCTAGAGGTTATTCTGGTTTTTCTAATAAAGCTTCAGCAGCAAAATGGGAAGGAAGGAAGGAAGGAAGGAAGGAAGGAAGGAAGGAAGGAAGGAAGGAAGGAAGGAAGGAAGGAAGGAAGGAAGGAAGGAAGGAAGGAAGGAAGGAAGGAAGGAAGGAAGGAAGGAAGGAAGGAAGGAAGGAAGGAAGGAAGGAAGGAAGGAAGGAAGGAAGGAAGGAAGGAAGGAAGGAAGGAAGGAAGGAAGGAAGGAAGGAAGGAAGGAAGGAAGGAAGGAAGGAAGGAAGGAAGGAAGGAAGGAAGGAAGGAAGGAAGGAAGGAAGGAAGGAAGGGAAAGGGTGAAAGAAAAGAAAGAGTGAAAGAGCAAAAGAAAGAGTGAAAGAAAAAGTAAAAGCAAAATAAAAGTGAAAGAGAGAAAGAAAGAGGAGAAAAAAGGAGGGTGAAAGAGTGAAGGAAAGGAAGAGTGGAAGAGCAAAGGAAGCAAGGAGGGAGAGAGGGAGGGAGGGAGGCAGGAAGGCAGGAAGGATCTATTGTGATTTTCTTCTTTGTAACCGAAGGAACTATGAGCATGCGATAATGCCTTTGACACTTTGAAGAACAGAAAAAATTAAATTTTAGAGCCACACACATAGCCTGGAAAGCACATTCTATTTAATAATACAGAGTTTTTGTGAGGTTTCTTGCAGAAAAGGAAACCCTGAGTTGAAGACAATCAAAGTGGCTTGGTCTATCATGTGTGTGTCCTGAGGGTGCAAACAAGAAGAGCCCTGTTCAGAAATGGGAAATCTTCTGCCCAAAAAGCACAAGCAATAGCCCGGCAGCAGTCTGCAGACTGCATTTGTATCCATCGCCATTAAATGAATGTTTATCACAAGAGATTTCAGCAGCGTACGCTGGTGGCGCAGCAGGGTCTTCGGGTCTCCGCAAAACGCTGCTTTTGAGGTCACCCATGACCAAACATCCCTGCGGATCAGCTGACCAGCAAAATACGCTCCTTCCCCTCTCCAGTTCTGTTTCCCACAACTGGGCTGTTTATCAATTACGGTGATAAATACAAATGACTTTGATAAGGCAGGCGACGTAGTAAAGCAACCTGCCGAAAGCCTGCTGTAAGAGCCGCCCGCAAAGTTCAACAACTGTGAAAGAACTATTAAAAAGGACACACAAACAAGTGACCTTGACTGACAAGCGCACTTCATCCCAGCAATAAACAGCGGCGGGGCTGATAAGTGTTCATTGGCGCAGAGAGTAATTACCTATCTGTCAGCGTTGCTGGTGTGTGCGAAATAGTATAAATGAAACATACATAATGTACAGCAATAATATCGGGCATGCAGAACCTAATGCATTATCATCATTCTCAGGGCTCAGGTTTATGTGGCTGCCACCACTGAGTAAATGCCTTCTAGCCATGATAATTTCATTCTAATCTCTGTTCCATATTATAATTTTCATAGCTAAAAGATACTGAGGAGCAATACGTTTCAATCAAGGGCTAAATAGAACACAACCTGTAACTGGGTATTTTATACACCTATATATATATTTTTTTCTTTCTAAAAAAATTTAGTCAATTTATGAATAGACTGAAATAAGCTGTAAATTTATGGATGACAAACTCTGTCTGTAGCAATGTCACAATGTCTGGAGACAGGCTTTACATATCTTGTACAAGGGATGCCAGCTTTGTCTATCATATCTCACAAAAGAATTCCACCCTCTGGAAGAATAAAGGTTTCTGTGCCCCTTCCTGGCACATTATCAAACAAGGTTAACTTTTAAATGAACAAAAGAAGGGTCCTACTGGGTCAAGAATAATTTTAAAAAGCGTTTAGACAATGTGTGTTACAATTTGAAATGCTGTTTAAAATTCTCTTTTATTACATAACCTTCACAGCTAGACCACCATTGCAGTGAACAAATCTGCCTTCTTCCTCACTAATATCTATTTTAAAATACAGTCTTTGTATGTTTTCAATTTATTTTGGGACTATTTATGAAGAAAGACGATGATTTACAGGCATGCTCAGCCTCCCTTACCAATAATGCTCAGAAAAGGGAGAGAGAATAGCGTTAGCTGCTTTATCAAAATCCATTTGACTGAATTTTAGTATTGGGGAAAAAGTGTAGTAAAAAGCTGGAGCCCACATGGACCCTCACAAACTCTTGCGCAGGTGGCCTCTCTCTGAAATGCAGGAGGGATGCGCAGACCTAAGGCGTTTGTGCTCAAGGAGTCTCAAAATTCAGCTGAACAGGCATGCTCTACCTGACAGCACCCCAAGGGTTGCCTGAGTGTTACCCTGGGAGCAACCTGGGGCGAGGGTGAGTCCGTGAGGCAGAGGAGCTGTGCTGGGAGCTGCCCTATACTGGGTGGCGGAGAGGGAGGGAGGCGAGTGGCCAGCCCAAGCTGGGGGGCAGCGTGCTCTGCAACAGGGCCCCACCACGGACCCTGTCCCAGCAGCCTCCCATCACACCTCTAGAGGGATTTCTGTGCACCTACACTCGCCTGGGCCAGCCCCACGTGTGCTGGGACTCATTACACCAGCACCCTTCCTCATTAGATAAGCAACACACGTCTGGGAAGATAGGCAAATGTGAAAGCTCAGTGATTACGATGAACAGGGGTGGGAGGTTTATGCAAACCTTCATTTCAATTTCCATCAGCAGCCTGTCTCATCATTTGCTTTTTTGACCTTCCATCTGCGAGAAACTCAACTCTTTTCCAAGGCTCACCTGGATGCACCCCTGGTTGGCCCAGCAGCAGCTGGAGGGCCCCCCAAATCTCCCTGGTAGCATCCGTCGTGGCAGGCAGAGCCTCTGCCGGCTGCCTTTGGAAAGCAGCCCGCATTTGCCAACAGATTTCACGAGCAACCCCTCCGACAAACCCAGACGAAGCTTCAAGTGGTACGGAAACCTGAAAGCCGGCATGTTTTGCCTGGCTGGGAGTTTCACTAGAGAAATTTCACATGGCTCTAAATATAACTCAACAGCAATATTTATTTTATTTAAATGTCTCAGAACATTGCATTTGACAGAAGACAACAGACTGGAAAATTGCTTATACAAAATGCAAGAGGTAGTTGCAGTATTTTCTGGCATGTGGCATTGCTTTTCCCTTCACTGACAACCGTATGGCTGCAGCCACCCCTTGCCCCTGTCCTGACACCCTCCCGCTCTCTGCTCTCTCATACAAATCCCTAAACCACTGTATTCCAAATAATTATCCAGGACCCAGAGTAACAGCAGGCATAGGGCAGCATTTTGGTTGCATAAGGGGTTGGGATTTTTTGATCATATGGAAATGGCTAAAAGTCAGGAGGGTGAAAGTTTCTACTCAAATCAGGATTGGGTCTAAGGACGGACCTATCAAAAATATATCATGACTTTAGCCCACAAACAGCAAACTGCAGATCTGCCTTATAAATTTAAGAAAATGATACCCATGCTGAAATACTACACATTTCTGGTGGGGTTAAAAACAGAAGAAAAATGCCCAAGCTGGGTTTCTGTGTCCACTTGCCACGATTCAAACCACAGTCCAAAACCTACTAAGCCAATACTGCTGGATTTGCAGCCCAGGTGAGTTATACAGTAACATGAGTTTAGGAGGAAAGGTTTTTTTCTGTCTGTTTTCAGCAAAGCAAAACAACATCTCTGTGAGGAGGAGAGAATAACAGACTTTTTTTTTTCCCTAAGAAATGAAGTTAAAATGATAACGTTTTTTAGCCCAGCTCAGTGCCCTGGAGTGAGCAAAACAAACCTGGAGTTATTCCGTCCTCACTTGCATCAGCCTGTTAAGCCAAACCGGCATCCTAACTGGAATACAAACCCCCGCTTTGCGATGCTCGCTGACATCCAGACGGTATACAGAATTTAGTACCCGGCTCCCGAGTGCTGCTTGCAGGTGCAATAAAAAGGAAATACAGCATGTTTAAAGGCAGCAAGAGGCAGGGTCGCCAGGCGCCCCCGCCCCAGCAGAACCCTCCTCTTTGCTGCCTGTGCACTAACCTCACGAGAAAGCCAAACCATCCAGAAAGCAAAATCTACCAGGGCTCAACACACACTGTCGCAGGCTGCAGGGGACTATTCCCCCCAACCTGTCCTCCAATCCTCCTTTGTTTCTTTTTCAATCCTGAAAGATAGGGCACTGGCCAAATGTGATGTGCATACCCCTGTAATAGCCGGTGCCTAAATGATAAAAGGCTTATAACGCTTTCAGCTAAAGTTGTTAATCCCCTAAAAAGCTGAAACAGCGTGTGCCATAGTCTTGGAGGCCAGGGGTTGGATGGGTAACCATCGCCTACGTAGGAAGCTGTGAGCTACAAGGGCAAGCAGCATAGCTTCTTTTGGCTTTCTGAGAATACAAAGGAAACAAAGAAACTCAAGGAATGACATTTAAAACCTCAAATTAAAGGTACACTGCTTTATCAAGCATAAAGTTATGAAGCATCAGAATGAAAGCCGCCCTACACTACTGAATCCTATACCCTTCCTTTTTATACCTTATGATCCAGCCATCAGATGCAGGCTTGTGCATGCTCTCTCCTTCCACAGCTTCAGTGGATCATAAGGATAGTTTTCAGGGAGCAGTAAACAACGCTGTTTTCAGCAAGATTCCTGCCTCTAAATGGGCCTCAGGGTCAGAGATTTTCCAGCAAGAGACAGGGATATGAAATTGTGCTAGGGAACTGGAGAGAAGCACTGGTGTGGTCTAGAGAAATGAACAGCCCATCAGAATCAGTCCTGCACCCCAAGCTCGCCCAGATTTCTTTTGTCATGTGTCGCAGGGCCTTGAAATTAAAGTTTTGCCAGTCATCTTGAACATATATCACAGTCTTTGGATGCAGAATTTGTGGTACCTGGAGCCCAAACAAAAGCAGGCTTGAAGCACGCACAGCTGGCATAGGTATAAAAAGGTCTGGAGATGCAGTACATCTGGCAGTAAAACCACATGGCTCAGAGGCAAGGCAGAGGGCTAGGAATTAGTTAAGAGGTGTGATGCTATCATCTTTTTTGCTACACTGGCAGTTCACCTCATAGAAGTGAGTTGCCTGAAACTATCTCAGTTTCACCATTGGTCAAATAGGTCTAATAGCAATCTTATACCTCCCAAAGGAATCACAAGGACTAATTAAATTCACATTTAATGGTATTTAAAATACTCTTTTGGAAAGTATGATAAAACTCAGCTAAGTCTGGGTTGGTTTCAGTTGCTAATGCAGTGAGGCACGTTTCCAAGAAGTTCTTAAACCATCCTCACCCACTCTATCACAAAACGACCAATTACAAGAAGAATAAGAAATCAGAGGGCTATCACATGGTAATAAAAAGCTCATTATTGCTTACTGCATTGCATTTTACCTTCAGGACTACCTGTCTGGAGTTGAAGAGAGCCAGAAGGGTCCTGGGAGGCTCATAGCGCCCTTAGACCCATTATCCCTGCAATTCCTCAACATGAAGTGAAAGGGGGAGCGGGCACCGCATGTGAGCTGATGGTGTATGTTAAGAAATGATAGCTTGAAAGCCCAGATTGGTGAAGTTGAAAGGGTATTCTGCCCTGTACCCTTTTTGGAAAGGGATACCAGCAGTTAGACTCTACTCGTTCTTTGTATTTAAGAATTATTTAGAATATTCAAGCTCTGATGTTTTCATTTTTTTCCCCCCAGTAAAAAAAAATATTTTTAGCTGTCCTGTTCCATAACCCCAATGTGTGAAAGAACAAGGAAATGCAATGCAGAAGGAATCTGCTCTCCTCTGATGTTCCTCTTCCCAAATTCAGGTTCTTCCCTGTACATGGCCCAAACAGAAAATATGAGCCTTTGTTTAAGTAATGCCGTCTATGAGTAACTTCCCCCAAGCCTAGCGGTGTCACAAGGACTCTATTGTTTTTCTGTAATTATTAATAAATTCTCCAATTGCTACTATTGCAGAGATGAATAAAAGCCCAATTAAAATTTGGAATCCCTTGTAGTAGGTGCCTTCATACCTGCATCTCATGTCCTTTTGTGTTACTGTCAAACACTGAATTTCCCGCTGTATAAATTTTCCTGTTGGAAACCACTGGCATCCTCCCTCCTAAACAGCCTTGTCAGAGAGTGGACTAAGGCAAATTACATTGAAGCCAAGAATATGCCTATTCTGGCTATATACTTATTTAAAGTCAAGGACATTTTAAAGAGCAGCTCCAAGCTACGATAGAGATGCCAGCCTATGATATTTTGTGAAGTATGTGTATGAAGTAAATAAAAACAATATTAAAAAACCCAACGCGTAAATAATCTTTAATCAGAGACATAACCCATTACACAATAAGCCTGAAAACTGCTGTATGCCCTAGCTGATAGTCTAAAAAATAAAACATAATACACTACAATTAAAATGTTCTAAAATGCATTATCCATCCCCAGAGATGAATAATTTAAGGAATTATGAATCAGTACTTTTATCAGAAGGCGCTTCATACTGACAAATGAATAGCTCCTTCTCCTGAAGTCAAGTGTATTACTCCAATGAACAAGAGTGGAATATTTGTGTTTTTATTAACAAACATCTATGCTCCTCTAATTCTCTAAAAGGTCCTTTTCTTGTCCCTAATGGTTGTCTAATGCAGCTTCCAGAACTGTAGGGATTCCTGAGTGACTAGTGAGTTGTTATTTTTCTTCCTGGAGAGAACGATTAATAAAATATTGCCTTGGCAATGAGAGATGATAATACATTTCTAAAATAAAATAAATACATAAAATAATATTTATTTCACACAGTTAGAGATACCTACTGAAAGTTGTATCTCATCTTGTCCAGGATATAGGTGTTCTGTCACCTATACCATGTACCAGATCGTAATCACAACAATGAAAAATACCAGAGCTTTTTCTCCCAATTTTTATGTAACATTATTCAGATCTTTGTAAGTTTCTGATAGAAGACGACCGTATGCCACAACCAAACGTATATGCAAAAATGTCTGAGTTATGGAGTGTGAGAGAAACATAAACACGGAGCTGTTTCACTTTTATGAATTTATGACTTGGTATCATTTGAATGTATGTTTTATGGTCAGATTTTTGAAAAAGGCCTCACACGATGTCTCATTTTGCATCCGCAGCGTAACAGTGTTAAATTCAAACGTGCGCCCGTAGGACGTGGAGAAGCAGGGTTATCGTATCAATATAGTTGGCTGTGCTTTCAGAGCATATGTTGTACTGAACATCCAAATGACATTAGCTACATCCAAGTCTAACTATTATGTAAAAAAGAAAGGTTAAGTGTTTAAGATTTTTAAAAACTGACAATTCGTTTCCTTACTATTTTTTTTATAAATAGAGCTTATGTACACACAGGCATACATGAACTCTACTCATAAAAATAATAGGATAAAGTGCTTTCTTACTTCTCTAAGAGCGTCCATAGTAAAACAGTTGCATTAATTTGAATAGATGTGTTTTGAAATCTTTTAATTTAATTAGGACAAAGCTCTTGTAAAAATTCTAATTAGCATTGAAAATGCTGTAAACTTCCAAAGCAATAATCCCATGGTTCGAAATGGAATATAATGGAAACACTTCCCAGCTGAAGAGAGTCACACTCAAGAAGCCATGGCTATGACCTAGTAAGGGTAAAGTTCAAATCACTGCTTTTTTATCTCATTGCAGCTTGGCATGAGCTTGAAGCCAGTGGCTGGAGGTGAAAGATCTCTGTACTAATTTGCTGCACCACTGAAATGTCTCCTAATCCCTCCTGTGACTCCAAATAAATTTAAATCTGTCTTTGCAATTTTCTTCTGTTGTATCCTAACATATTCCACACCAACTTTCACCGACATGAAAGATTTCTGTTCCTTCTTTGTAAGCAAAATGAATCTGAATGCATGTCAACACCAGCTGTTGCTGTCCTGGGACAGGAACAGATTTCACCCTCCATACCTGAACCTAGCGCGGTACGGCAGTTCACATCCACAGTCACACCAATTACCCGGAGCACCCCGCCTTTAAGTCTTTAGATGAAGTTTGCATTTACTCCCTGTTTTCAAAACCCTTGAGAGGCTTGCATAGCATTCATAGAGGACGGCCTCCCCTCCTTTAAATGGCAGCTGCTTGTGACAGTTCTGCCTTTCAGGAGCTCTAAATCCTGAAGGATGAATCTGAAGAGGGCTCCTTCAGCACCCAGCTTCCTTCTAAACAAGCTGAACATACAACCTGTGAGTGTTCACACTAAGGGGAGAAGAATAAAGTGGAGCCTACTGCTTTAAGGAGACCCGTCAGTATAATTTTTCTTTAAGATGCAAACCATCTTATGTTGGAATTTTTCTTTTAAAAATTACATGTATATCTATAAATTTAAACATAATATATAGCTATCTATCTACAAATATATATGTATATATATATAAAGAGTTTTAATACCAATGTCTTGGACACTGCATGGAAATGTGGAGGAATACTTTGATTTCTGTTTCTCCCTGAGCTTCATGACAAGTTCTGATGACAACCTATCTTGTCCTTTGTCCCAATAAATCACTTTACCAGTCAAAAAGGTTCCAAATTTCATAATTAGAAGCAGCAGAAGGCAGATCTTGCAACCTGCCATGGATTTGGGACAAATGTTTCATCAGGTCTGCCTTCAGAACACCTTCTTCCCATAGCATCTACCTGTGGTATGTTTTGATACTGCATCTGACATTGTTCTGCGAAAGGTTGACTGAATATAGTTGGGGATATCCTGGCCACACTGAAGGAAAAGGAAGACCTGAAAGCCATCTTGAGCACAAGTGTCATTGGAAACTGCATTTGAGATGCTACTGCAGAAAAGCCAGAGGCATCTGAGATGGCAGTCCTCTGGATCTCCAGTTTAATGCAGCACGGCCACTCCTCTGAGCAAGCAAACCCTGCCGTGCGGAGAAGGGAACTTTCAGTCCCGAGAGTTGTTGCTAAACAGCTGGACCTGAAGAGACTCCCAGACTTGTTTGGGACTACCCCCTCTCTGCAAGGGCAGTAAGAAAGATTTCTTATTCACCAAGCCAACCAGTTAGTTAGCAGATTTGAGGAAAAAAAAAAGCAGCCATATTTATGAATTAAGGTGGAACGCGCTAGGTCACCAGTGATGCTCTGCTGATTTACACTGCCTGAAGTCAAAGAAGCTCTGCTAACTTTCAGCAACAGAGGCCCTGTCCTATTTTTCTAAAAGCATTTTGCATCTGGACTTTGTGGACATGTATTTTAACTGCGCAGCCATGTGACTGTGTAAATGGGTCTAAGGAAATCCGTTTATGTGTACATTTATTCAATGCACATGCCCTTCACAAAGTGCAGGCAGCAGCAGAGACATGGTAGACAATTTGAAGTTCCTCCACCTATTATGTGTCCCCCAAAAGTACTAGAAGTACTTCAGCATCTTCATCAAATTTAGGAAATGTAAAAGCTTTGCAGATAATGTGCAGTTGCTCTTTTTTCTTACTGCGTCTTGAAAATTCCCCCCTCCTCAGTTTTTGTCACTTGCAGCACAGAATTATGATGGCAGAGTGTAAGACCATCATCATTTTCATCATCATCACCCCTGATTTAGGTAAAACCCACGTTTATCATATGCAACAGCACTTTGCTGAGATCCTTCTGATAAAGAAAGAAATTAGGCCTCCACACAGGGAATACAGCGCCTGTCTAATCTTTCTTCCTCTTGCTGTGTCTTTCTAACGTACAGATCCTCATTTGACTCAAAGCTATTGCAGGATGCTTTAAAATGAAATATATGGGCCATTCTGCTCAGCTCCCCTGAAGTCTTTAGGGCCTTGTGTGCCTGCCAGATTACGATTTGCCTCTGGCAAAGAGGCCACTATTTTTTGCAGAAAATAGGAATCAAAACTAAAATCTATGTATAGGAAAGTAAGAACTCCTTTTCTAGGTAACTATTCTTGCGATGTATTTCTTGTCAAAGTTTGGAACTTCAATTAGAAGTAAAATTAAGAAAAAAACCCCAACCAATAATTAATAAATTTGGGGTTTCTCTTTGTAATTCATATGAGGTTGTTTAAAGAGAAGTCAACTTTAAATTCAGTCAATTAAGAACATGATTTAAAAGCAGCTTCAGGGGCCAGAACTGCCCCCAAGCTAATTTACCAATTTTGTGGCTTTGCAATCAGATTTCAGTATTTTTGCTAAAAAAGAATACCCAACCTTCCTCTGTATCTAAGGCACAAACAAACAAATGGCAAATCTGACTAACGCTCCACTGGCTTCAACAGACTTTGGATTCATTCTCACCATTTTCTTAAGGGAAACAGCAAAACAGTTTATAAACAAAGGACTATAAAACATAAGCAATTGGAGAAAAAATATTTTCTTATTTTCCCAAGCAGTAAACTACCTTGGAATAATAACAAAAATGCATCTTAAATTGCCGGTGTCCTTTATTTTTGTATTCAGTAGCCCTGAATGTTTATGGAAGGTTTTAGCTAGACATGCTCTTACTTTATAATCTCAGAATGAACTGTGTCGACTTTGACATTTACAGGAATTCAAAAGTTACTGCTTGCAAGCAAGACTGCAAAAAGGACAAGACATAAACAATGCTATTAGAGGTAATCACTAGAACAAACCAGTGGTACTTTATTATTTATGGATAAGAAACCTGCAGCAATAGGCATTAGGCATTGCGCAAAGCCAAAGCAAATGAAGAAGGAATTTCCTTCCTCAAAGATATTAAAGATATTCCTTTATACAAGGGATAGCAGCTGTTGAAAGACAGAAGAAAATAGCACAGGAAAAGCATTCAAGTTAACATCGATTAGCAGCCATCTAGGCACATTAGTAGATAAACCTTTTTTTTTGGTGTGTCATCCCAAGGAAATGCAAGCTCTGACAGTCTTTTCTCAAGGGCAATATCCTCAATATCCTCAAAGATGAGCTGGCATTCTGGGCTGATACAGAAAAGCGTGTAAATCCTTGGATACTATATGCAAGGTTAGTAGATTCAGTGAGAAGACAGACCATGAGAGACCGCAGGAATGAGACTAAGTGGGTTGCATTTCACGGATTCATCACTGGTGGTCAGGTGCTGAGGTGCAATAACTGAGGCATAACAGAGCAGGGAACTGAACAAGCATGCAAGATACACAGATGGACAAGAAAGGTAGTCTCTTAAAGTTGTTACAGAAAATAACCTGTAAGATTTGGTGTAGTGTGGCTAAGAAGACATGAATAGAGTGTGACATCTGCATCACATGCCTGATTCACAGGAAGACTGGTTGCAGGAGCTACAGCAATGGAGAAAAAGGGCAACAAGATGAGGGAGGGTTGGAAGGAGGGTTGGAAGAATGTAAAGCTGTTTCTTATAACAAAGGAAGAAATGAAAATATGAGCATGCCAGTTAAAATTAAGCACGTGCACATTCATGCCTTTAAATAAATGAGTTAAACTCTCTTGCTGGAGTTTAGGTAGTTCTGTATTTGCCTACATAACCTAGATAATTAACTGCTGAAAGTTTTTGGAAAAGATCAACTCTTTGTTGTCAAAAAAACCCACTAGTTGTTCATCATAAAATCAATAATAAATGTTGAAAGACTAAGTATTTATTCCATGGTATGTAATCTTGCAATGAACTTAGAAAATCAAACCCAAGATTTCCTCATCAAGGATAGCAACTATCAGTCAGAGACTGAACAACACTCTCTAGAAACCAGTGTTTATGTGGGAAATAATCAAAGTGCTATTTGAAATGTTCATTTCCACACAAGCCAGACCTGGAAAGATGAGTAACTTGAGGTCAGGAATTAGCCATAGTTTCCTCAAGTTCTGAGGACAAATTCTTATAAACATAGATATAAACCAAATAAAAGTTTCTTTCATCCTTTTCAGCTGCTCGAGTTGTAAGTGAACAGCAACTAATACCCGAGTTGCTCATTCTCTGGCCAAGGGAGATCTCCAAGTTGTAAAAATAGAAAAGGTGAAACACGCAACATTGCTCAAGGGTCAAAATTCTGTAGCCAGGAAGGTTGAGCATATGCATGTCTCAACTTCACTAGCTTCAGTGTCAGTCCACCCTGAGAGGCAAGCCCTAGGGTAATTATTTAACCCCTTCAGTGGCTGTTCCACCACTCACCAGTCCTTGCCTACCTTGTTTGTTTCCAGTTCTTAGTAGATTTTTTTTTTTGAAGCTTTTTTCAACAAACATTAAACAGCTTTGGACACATTCTACGTAAGAACATTTTTTCAAGATGCTTCCTAATGTACATAATGTCACATCCATGTTAAGACAACAGACAGTTTCTTGTCGAAGACAACAGCATTTATCCTAACTGAGACTGCAATATTTGGGCCCAATTACCGAATCACCCCTCTGATGCCCTTTCTTTACCAGCTATAAACTGTGTCAGAGAGTAGAAGAGACAATATACAAACAAGTGGATGCAAAGTTCATGTGGGGTGTGTTCTGACTTTGGTTAAGACAGAATATATCAGACAAAAAGAACTGGTTACACTTATAGCAGCAGAAGCAACCTACGTATTTATTCTAACAGTGTCCATTTTAATTCTGCTTTCAGTTCCTCCCAATTATCACTTTCCTTCTGAAATTTCCTGATCTTGATTTCTGTCTGAACATACTTTTTAAGGAAAGCTTGAGCATCAACAGCTCAGCCATCCATGAGAAGTAAAGTCAAGTCTTGCCATAATGAAAAAAAAAAAATCATTGCATCCTTGCTTTAAATAGCTCTCTAGTCAAGATGGCCACAGTTGGAGAGCCAGCATTTGGCAAGAGAATTTGCTCAGTGGGAAGATATCTTGGCTCCTTTGAAGGAAAACTTGCTTTGATTTGGTACCTTCTTTTCAGTACATACTGAAAGTTCACGATACAAGGTCTGCTGGAGTGAAATCTTGTCACTGACTTGTTTGGTTTTGTACCAAGCCCCAGTAACTAAGGAGCTATTTGTACATGTGCCCACTTGAGTATTCTCAAACGTGCACTGAAAAAATTGGAGCAATCAGTGTTGTGAAATGGTAGCGATACCAAAGCTTTGGGAAAGACCTCCTACAGCTCTTAGAAGCTATACAGAAGCACCCCTGTCACCCTCCAGCGAAAGCTCTGAAAGAACTGAAAGAATGGTTCCTCAGACATTCAGTTACAGCGAGTGCTTGCATTTTAAGTATTATCTTACTGGCAACCAAATAGATTTATTCCAACATCTCAGGAAACATCTGCCCAAGAAGGAGTGAAGAGCTACCAAAACCCACTTCCCTATTTTTACATGTGTGGTTTTGCTGCCATTGAAACAAAAACCTCAAACCCCACAAAATCCTCTTCATTTGAGTAGATCGTTTACACTAAATTTTGGAAACTAACTCCCTTTTAAAACTTAAGTTAAGAGCATAGGCTCCAAGGGAAAAGCTGACAGATCTTAACAATAGTGCCACTTTCACATTGGGAACATCTTGGAGTTTGCTAAACTTCAAAGTTCTCTATGCTTTTGGACATTGTCCTTTTGGCTATCAGCTACCTAACTGTTGTGTCCAAATTGATAAGAAATGGTTACATACAAATCTGCTTATGCTTTTCTGCTTAAAGCTCCACTGTCCAGGCATCTATATGTGCCCCTGCACTCCTGCTGTAGGAAGAAAATGGCTGCAGAGCACCTGTACTGATCCTGCATGGCGTTGGGGTGGGATCTGCAGAACTGTATGGGTGTCATGAGCCAAGAGAAGACTGCCTTCCTGATGCCAATCACTTTACCTGTCAGTCTCTGAAAGGAGCTGCTTGCTTTGATGAAATTAAGGCTTTAAAAGGATGCTAACAGCCTTGTTTGTTTCTGGCAGACAAACACAGTGTAACTCCTCCTGGTGTTGTTTTATTATTCCTCATCAAAGCAGTTTTTCTTTCCAGACAGAAAACTTGAGAGACAGGTTGTGCTACCTATAAATCATGACATTCATAGAGGAACTAAGCCATTCTTTTAAGGGTAGCATTCCCCCTAAAAAGAAAATGTGGGAGAGGTAGGATTTGCCCTGAACTTCAACGGGCAATTCCTTTTCACCATTGGATCACTGGATGTGTCTGCCTATTCTAAGCTCATATTATTTTTCTGTCTTTGGTCTCCTTAGAGCACATCCTACCTTTTCCTCTCCATGACCTGTCAGACTGACAAAGAGTTGCTTTGAAAGAAAAATTACCCAAGCTATTATTTCCATGGAAATATTCTGTTGTTTCCTCCCTGGTGCATTAACAGAACCAACTATAGATTGCACCCTATCAAGCATTCAAAATAAAAGGTGTACTTATAAATCTTTTAATAGCATAAAACCAATATTTGGATCCAGTGGGGTATAAATCACCAAGTTTTCTGCAATCTGGATCTCAGTACAAAAATCAAGCTGCTGTGCCCAGAAGCACTTCCCTTACAATTAATGCTGGAAAGGTCCTGCAATACTCAACCAGCATGAGCAATGTACAGGAATGGTTTTTAAATGGTACAGTGTATTAGTATTTGTTTCTGCATTGAAATCCAGACCACAGTAGAAATGGTTATTTTTAAAAAAACACACACTGGAGTTGGGTGGAAGAGATAGAGCAGAAGGTACTGCTGCCCCTTCAGCAGGATACTAAAACCAGTAACAGGTGGACCGGGGGCTAAGCTCCATCTTAAGGTGGTATCCATCAAGCCAGTATCACCTGCCTGAATGGAATACATAAATGTGGAGGTCAGGCCATAAACATACACTGGTCTCATAAACAAGCATTATATGCATTCAGACATGATCATAGAAATCAGTAATTACCACCATAAAAGGCAATTCAAAATATGCACCATCGACTTTCAGTTACACAGTAACAAGATGCTCAAAATGATGCTGATAAATGCGGCCAAAGCGTTAAGACCTACAACCACTGAATGAAATTTAGACTTTGCTGATGTCAAAACTGAGCACCTATCTAGTTAGAAATGCACCAACACCTTTACACTGAAGAACTCTGAAATGCAATCATTGACCTTTGCAGGAAAATTACAGTCTGTGGGTCTTGGAATGGAGGAGCGTCTAGTGTAGGATGCATCAAATGCACAGGGCCCACCTGTTAGATGTCTTCTGTGGAGATAACCCAAGGACAGGGGTGGGTGAGGAGGATCTGGAGTAGCTCCACCATTTCTCAGTGTGGTTCTCCGTTTCCCTTGCATTTGCAGACACAGACAGGGACTGTAACCAACCTCATTTGGTGGGAAAACAAGGCCCATCGAGAACATTTGCATCGCCGGTTCAGACAAAGCCTGCAGACGCAATCTGCCACAGGAAAGGTCACTGTCCAGACCACAGCCTGTCATTGTAAGTGACTGTATAGATACTACATAGTGATAAATTAACTAAAAGACAATCAACCATGCTGTTAAGATGCTTAATTTCAGAGACATTATCATGGCTGTAAAATGCTTTCTGAGCATAAAGCTCTGGCTCGGTCTGCGCCTTAAGGCACTTCTGCTCTGCTTGAGCCCTACCTAACTAAGACACCAAAATGTACTTTGTGACAGCCCAGATCAGTTAATACTTCTCTGCTTCTCACTCCTTAATTTTAAGGCTGATGGTACTGTATTTTTCAATTCCTTTTAATGAAAAGTCAGGCCTATGATGAACCAAGGAACTGTTGATGTTTTATAAACATTATGAGAGTGACCGTTTGCCTGGCCAGGTTTGCTCTGATGCCTGCTCATCTGTGTGACTCTGCTCAGAATTAAAGGGACTATAAAAGCAAGTATGTAAAGGAAAGGCTAAACCCCGAATGATAGCTATAGGTACACAACTTCCAAGGAGGTAAAAACACCTATATTTGATTTTCTTCAAGCTACAGTCCTGCCATGATAAAGCCTGCGATGGATGGAAAACTGACATTTTCAAAGGCCTGAGAAGGGAGAGAAATGTTTCTAGGCATGCCAGAAAATCAGATGGTACATTAGTGAAACAGACAACAATTTGGAAAAACCGAAAACCAGAAAGCAGGAGTATATTGTGGGCTGGACAGCTTCCTCCTTCCAACACAAACACGAGGATTAATCTGGATCCACCAGAAAGATAATATTTAGAAAACACAAGATATATATATGTTCTTATATACTTTTTTTTCCCCCCCATTGTTAACCTTTAGTCCAGTGTGCTTCGTCGGTTTGGAAATAAATATCCTGTGTTCTTAAACCATCATTTTGAATAACTTTAACCAACTGCTTTGCAAGAAAATGTCTGGATGGTCCCATTGATTGGGATTGACTGGGTCTGCTGATACTCTTTAGCATCTGTAAAAAGAGCAATGTATACAGGTCCTAATTTCAGAGAGGGCATTGCAACTAGTAATTGTCCCTAATGATTAATATCTACAGCATGCCCTCACAGATGAGGAGGAGGCTAAAATATTAACAAGGATTTAGAAAAAAAGATAATAAAAAGGCATTTGATTTTACATTCATAGATTGAAGTAAATCTGCATCATTAGTACTGGAAGCAGGTTGAAAGTGTCTGAAGAATGCAACCTAAGACTATGCTGGAGACTAAACTATTAAAAGACTGCCACTTGCTAAAATAATTCTTTAAATGTAAACTAACTCCAGACTGCACCAGGAAAAAGTTACACACTTCAAAGAATGGAGTTTTTCATGACTCCTGCCTAACAAATTTTGATTGAAATCAAAGTGGCAGCACTGAGAACACAGGGTTGACATAACAAATGCCATAGCCAATTTGAACAATTATGAGCCCAAATCTGCCATCATTTACATATACATTTGATTCCAGCTGGTGAGCTCAAATTATGTATGCACAGCCATCAGAGAATACTTTTTATATATCTCCAAGTTTTACCACAAAAAAATACAATGGAAATTCAAGTCAACAGCATCTAAGCAAAACAAGACATTTTAAAGAATATGCTGAAAATCACCTTGTTCCCTGTAGAAGTCCTAAACGCTGCATGAGTTTGATAATGATGTGTGGTTTTGCATATAAACTTGAATTGCAGATACAAAAAACCCCACCAAAAAACCAAAAGACTGCACTAACGATGTCAAAAGCAGCAACAAGTCAACATTTTTTGTATCTCAGTAGTTGTATTGCTGTTTGTGCTGCTGTCCTCTGCGGGTATGCAAACTGATGACGTCTAGCCTTCCCAGATTAAGGCATGACTTGTGCGAGTCCTTCCAGCATATAAAACAGACAGAACAAAATTGTTATTGAATGTGAACGATTCAGTCTGGAATCTGAAACAATCAAGGATGAAGATGATCACACTGTGCTTCTCCTTCCAAGTAGGAGATGGAGGAAACTGTGTTCACACACTGCCTTGGGCCAGCTTTGCCCTGTCTGACAGTCCAACCACAAAACTTCAGCAGCAAAGCAACTTCTGGTGGGCCCCCACAGCCACAGAAATATCAACCAGACCTCTTGTGGCCAACATGACCACTGCATGATTAAGGTATTTTAGCGGCTCAGACAGTACATGATGATGAAATGACATTGACCTCCAAATGCCAGGAGTTTTCAAAGTGGAATCCCTGGATCTCGAAGAATCAATGAGCTTAGTCTCAAACACCTGCAAATGTTAACTGATAAAAACAAGTATCTTGCAACCAGGAGAGGTCTGCCTCTCCATAGGAAAAAGAAAATAGGTGACCACAGATCAAATACTTTGAAAGGTCTAACTTGTTCCACTTCAGAGAGCCCTGTGGGTTGAAGATAATGTAGTATCTTGGAATTAACATGACAAAAAGATAGGGAAGCTTGTCGCTTTGCTTTGCAAAGCCTTTCTTTTACACATTCTTCTTTCTGGGAAGATGCAATAATGCTGTCTATGGTTCTACAAGTGCCTTCCACTAACTTAACTGAGAGATCATGACCTTTTCAAAATGAAATTTCTAAATTCATGGCAAAGTGAGATCTAAACTACATTCATATAATCTGTGGTTTAACACTTGGATACTACTTTAAGACTCCACAATTAATATAAATAATTATATTTTTCCTTAATTAATCATTTTTTCCCCTTTACATGTTTCTTCATTACTATTACAATACAATTTTGTAAAAAGACTTGTTCTTAATTAGAAAATAATTGTGAAGGGGGAGCTTTCTGTTACTAATAAGAACATATGGTTTGAAGTGATCTTTTCATTCAAATCATAAATGCCAGCTTCAGTATTTCACCTAAAATGGATCACTGCATTTCTAGGTTTCCTTATGAAAAAGTATAAATCAGCTAAAAGCATAACATACCTATCTGCAAAACCAAGACATACATGGTCTGATCCTTTCCGAGATCAGTGTGCAAGTCTAGCAAGATAGATCAGGTGCAATACAGTATTATTTAATTTATGTTACATCCTTTTATTAATTTTATTGAAAATTGAGTGTTTAAGCAGCAAATATTTGCAACACAACCAGTCTGCATTTACTGACCTGCTGTTGCTCAAGAAATGGACCAAACAATAGCCAAAAAACAATCACGCATCTCATAGGGAAGGCTGGAACAAAACACAGCATGTAAAATCATAAAATAAAATGTGACTCCAACTTGCTATGCTACAGCACATCACTTGCTCTTTTGCTAGCATACCTAGAAACATATATTGGGAACAAATGGTGCATTTGACCTTACTGACAGCAGCACCGGAGGGAATCCCATGTTTTTTTCAGAGCTGGTAAACCTGCGTATATCATCACTGGAGTGAAATTTGTCCTTATTTTCCTAAAAAAAAAAACCAAACCAGCCAAAGACACCCCCCCCCCAGATCCCTAAAAACCCACCAAAAAAACCCAAAGTATTTTTTTTCATCAAGCTCTAGTATTTTAAAACACTACGTGTTAGTATATATACACTGGCACTTTCTGGAAAGGAAGGACTTGGTTGACACCGTGAGGGTAAATTAAATTTATGCATGTGTAAATACAAACCAGAAAATACTATGTTTATGGTGTGATATGATAAATGAAATCAACCTTGCATGATTCATGACGAATAAATTTACTGAGTTACATTTTTTTACCTTATGGGCACACACTTTAATGCATGAAAAGAAAATGACTCCTTGGTGCTTTACTTCTTTGGAAAAAAACCCTCAAAAGGACCAACTCTTGTGACCAAATGATGTCTGAAGCTGTACACACTGGGACAAGGTTGGGGAGGTTAAACAGCAGCAAGGGGCAGATAGAGACAAGACTGAAAGATTTTCACCCCTTCGAGTCAACAAGGGAGTGTTCCAGCTGACATATGCAGCCTCTGCTTGCCCTTTGTCATGTCTGTGTTTCACCTCAAAAACTGTCAGTGACTTGTCAGAATCAATCAGAAAAGCTAATGCAATTCTGCAATGATGTACAAGTTTGGACAGCATGACATCAAATTTCTGGTAGTGTGTGTCAAGTACCATATGAAAACAGATGTCCTCATTACTCCACTGCTTTGGTACAAAAGAGTACATCTTACCTTTTTGACCCGTATCTGGCAATTGGGGGATTATAATAAAGGACAGCAAGCAGTACAGCCTCTAGCCTGTACTTTTATCATATAAATTGAATTCTAACTCTCCTTATCTTCTGGCAAAAGAAGTTTGTTCTATTAAGTACAGTTTTCCTACTGAATGCTGCTTTTACATTCCAAAGACTCAGAAGTCAGTGTGTCAGTGCTGCATGGATCTGAGACAACCCACCATCTTGTTTAACACAACAGGGATGAATCGTTAACTGCTAACTCATAGAATCATGGAACCACAGACTGGTTTGGAGGGGACCTCAAAGACCATCTAGTCCCAACCACCCTGCTTTGGGCAGGGACACCCCCCAGTAGACCAGGTTGCCCAAAGCCCCATCCAACTGGCCTTGAACTCTTCCAGGGAGGATCATCCATAGCCTTTCTGGGCAACCTGTTCCAGTGCCTCACCACCATAAGAGTAAAGAATTTCTCCCTAGTAGCTAATCTAAATCGTGACCAGAAAAGGCAAAGCCCATAGCTAACTGCAGCTCCTGGATGGAGCCTGAACTCTAAGCATGATGAGGGACCTGTGTGGGAGCTTTACCCCAGGTTAGATACAACCCAGTCCTTTCCTGCAGCCAAAGTTCTTGCTCCTAATGCATGGTCCTCATGGGCCATAGCCGCAGGTGATGCATGGAAAAGGACCTATGGCTGCAAATGCATCTGAAATGCAGCCAGTATTTTTACTGAACATGTTATTTTATGATCTTAAATGACGAACACTCTTCCAACAACCTTTCCTTTCATTAAAACAGGACACACAAAACCCAACAAAAGCCTTCCCTAGCTACATTTCTCCTCTTTGATACTGTCCCTGAAGCTCTACTGATGCTATATAAGCAAAGATTGAACATTTTTTGAGAAGATAGTAAGTCAGTGTGCCAGCAGACTCTAACTGCCCAGGACTCTTTTGCCTGACATGTAGCTGCTCAAAGTAGTGAAATCCCCAGATGAACTAGTTTATGCAAGGCAGAGCATGGACAGTCATTCCTCAGGGCATCCTTGCAGGAACAACAGGAACATTGCCTAATTCTATGAGTAGAGGAAGTGAGGGAACCCTATAACCTGAGGTCTACTAGCAGGTAAAAGCAGCTTCATATAAAACCGATTTGAATGTAAAACGAATAAATTCCTACCACATGTAATTAGAGGGAGAGGAATAATTTTCTCTCATGAGGAAAATGCAAGCATGCCTCCCTGTGCCAGGTAATACCCAGGAACAGAATCATAATTAGATGCCTCAGGAAGGAGCACCACTCTCCGGGCTCAGAGAGAGCTCGTGAATCTGAATCTTCCCAGAGAATTCCCTTCATGCTAACAAGGAATAGCAAAATGAGTCTCTGAATTACTTTATTTGCTGGTTATGCCTCCCCTTCTCTCACTGGGCTTTTTGGGGTGCATAGCCTGCTGCTATTTAGGATGTCAGTAGAGCCACAAGCCCTCTATGGGAAAGAGCTAGAGTTTTGTGAAGCTTCTGTGCAATGATGGGCATCAGCAAGGGAATGAATTTCATCAGCAAGAGCTCACATTACATATTCCCCAGCAAGGAGATTTGCTTGCACAAAAGCACTCAGCATAATACAATAATATAATACAATAATACCCTGAGTTCTGTATCACTATTCCTTTCCAAATCTCCAAGCATGTTGCAAAAGTGAGGCAGGAGCCAGTAACAAGATCTGGTTCATGGAAAAGTATGATCCATGCTTTAATAGGAGGTCATGCTATCACCCGTTCCTAGAACACAGTATTCTTCAACAGCAACGGACAGATAAAACATAATAAGGACAGAAGCGTTATCAGTACGATGGAATAAAGCCTTTGAATCCCTTCAGGTACCAAGAGTGCCAAGAGAGATCCTGCACAGTACAAGAGATGGTTAAATTCTTTGTGGTTTGGATTGAGGATGCAATTAGCACACTCGCTCTCGCAAGCGCCTGGGCAACTCATCTTGGGCGCCAAACAACTTTGCTCAACACTAAATTAGCCTGACCTTTAATTTGCCATGGAATTGGCTTAATCTGTGTCCACTCTTCACAGAGATTTTAGTAGCTGGCTCTCCTCCAAGTGTTTCAGAGCTTCCTTCTCTATGTTCAGCCTTTCCAGATACCCATATCCCAACAGAGTTGCACGCACATTTTATTCCATTACCATATCCAGCACATTGTTAAAGCACAGTTTGCAAGAGTATGGTCCTATCAGTACATTTAGCACATGAAAGATATGAGACCTTTAGGGCTTTGAAGACTATGGTTGGTCTACCACATTGTAGGAGTTGCTACTGTACTGTGTGTACAGTAAAGGGCTTGCTTACTTCATTCAGAGTCATTCCTTAAACACACACTGGTACACAGTTAAGAGTCACGATAGGTAACAGTCCAGGGTTCTTTGGCATACACTAGGTGCATCCATTCGACCTCCCACACCTTGTATATTATTTCCTCTTCCTGTGCTACCTCTTCACATGAGCTCAACTTGTTTTAGAAGACAGACAAAACACAGGTCTTTGAATGGAGAAAATAGAAATTCTTTCCCTCCATCCACCAAATGCACAAGTGAAGACTGATCAACAGTGTTCAGTGCAGCATCAGTTAATAAAGTAACTGTATCAAATATTAAGGCTAAATAGAGATTTTTGTCAGGCATAGTAAGCATGCATCAGTAAGCTTTGCCCACTCTCCCCTTGTATACAAGCTGCTGGTGCTTCCATTACCCCTGCAGATTAAAAGCTCATCATTACAGGAGAGGAGGTTTTGGCAGCCAATTTGACAGTGACCTTCTACTCCATATGCAAGCCACACCTTTCATTCTCCTCTTTCTTGAAACACATGCCAACGACATGGAGCATTAGAAGAACCCAAACAAATGCCTACCTACTGCACAGTACATGAAAACTCACCCTGGGGAAGAGAATCACAGAGTGGTTTAGGTTGGGCGGGGCGTTTTGAGATTGTATAGTCCAACCCACCTGCTCAAGGAGGGTCATTTACAGCAGGTTGTCCAGGACCGTGTATCGACCAATGGGAGACTGCACAACCTGTCTGAGTAACCTGTTCCAGTGTTTGACCATGGTTAAAAATGTTTTATTTTGTTCAGACACAAGGAACAAACAACATGTGACAAATACTAGACATGCCACTTCATGTGCCACTGAAAGATGTTCTAACACTGAGATGCTGAAGAAAAGGAGGAACCTGAGAAGAGCCAGATCTTAAGTGACCTTTATGCAAACAGACAACAGACATTCCCACAGAAATGTCACTCCTGTTTCCCGGCAACCTTACTCTGTCTCTCCTGCCATCCTTCCCAAGGGTACCCACACCTACACTCCCTCCATTTTCCCAGCTGGTCAGGGTTCTTCATCCCCCTCTCTCTTACCCTCTCACTCCAAGAATTGGGAATCTCCAGGATACACGATACATCCCTAAAGCCACATTTCTTCCACTGTATCTGCATGATGCCTCCAAAGCGAGGCAGCCACTAGCTGCCACATTCTAAGTACTGCTGCTCAGAGAAAATCAGTTTTAACACGAAGATTTAATAGATTTTTTTTCTTAAAATGGAAACGAATGGCAGTAAATACGCAGAATATTTTAACTGAATTTGTATTTGCTCTTCTGTACACTGAGTTCTCTTTGGATCAAGTGACAACCAAATCATCCTGAGTCTAGGACTGCTTTAGCTGAAAACTAAATCTCATTTCTTACAAAAAAACCCCTCAAAAGCCTAGGTTAATATTCTGATTTCTTGCTATCGCGAATACAAAAGTTTTTAAGGTTCATTTGCAGTTGTGACTCTCAGCACCGTCACAAAAATATTTTACTAATTTTCTCAAATATTAACACAGGCTTGCAGTTGTTAAAAATGTTCTATCTGGTATTTGCTTTGTTAAAACATGATCAAGGACAGCCCAATTTAACTTCTGCAAACATCAAATTTTTATGATAAATCAACAGGGCAGCAGATACATGTATTATGAAGTTAATGGTCTGTCAAGATATTAACAATGTTGATTCCTGAAGAGAAGTCTAGAATTTAAAAGACAAAACTGGGTTTATTGGATAGGACAGATTGCTGCTTGTCTGACCGACTTAGTCTGTGTGACAGAGCTACAAGCTGCCTTTGGGTTCACAAGTCCTTCAAAACCGAAGATTCATGGTAATAGAAAGCTTTTCAGCATAAAGCACCCAACAATCAGAGTTAAAGTTTTATTTATTGGCTCTGACCATCTACTTCTGTTATCAACCATAAGGGCCCATACACTTCATCAACTCTCAACAATAGCCGCAAGCTTGGACAATCTGTCTTGTGTCTTCATTGGGTAAAACTTCAATGGAGCAGCATCGATTAAAGAACAGCCCACGCATAAAATGGAAACTCATTAAAATAAACTTTTTCAAAGGGGGAAGAAACTTCAGTTCCAATTGAATTGAACTGTTTTTATTTCGGAGATGAAAGCTCCATTACCCAGCTATACATTCATGTGCTCTTGGCTTAAGTGCTTTTTATTTGACTTAAACTTTTGGTTTCTTCCCATGTCTTTTTGGAGGTTTGAGAAACATAATAGGAATTCAGAGCTCATTGAGCTTGATTGGAACACAGTATCTGTGAACCTCATCATAATACCTCCTGGACCTTTATGTTTATCGTCTCACTGTGGCCTCTTTTGTGTGTTTTCCTGGCCTTTCCTACAAGAACAATTGCCTCCTTTCACACATATTTACAGAGACGTTTGTAATGCTTTAAACATTTTTAAATGAGTGGCCACAAAATAACAAAGAAATAAAAATAATGCAGGTGTAGTCATTTACATTATAGATGGAAGACCGCATAAGCTGCTGATGTCAAGACAGCTTTTCTAATGTGTTTATATGAAAACTGACTTGCAGCTTACTGCCTGAAAACCTCACCTTGAACTTATTATGAGGGCAATAATAATATGAAAAAATACAGATGGTAACCTGTGCTATCTGGAAACTTCAGTTTAAACAGAGCAAGCTTAATACATGGCAGATTACTCATTTATATCAAAGCTAAGTAATAATATCTCAAACGCTTTGATTTTAGATGACTGAACACTAAATGAAATGAACTATATTCTCAGTTACTTACATATACTGAATGTCAAGAGAAATTTGTTTAACGCTGTAAAGCTATACAGAAATATTCACTGGCTGTGCCGCCAAACACCCTGCGCTGCAGAAAATGAGCCCAGAAAAGCTTTACAAAATTTCATCGTCTTTTATGAAACATAATGTAATCCAACTCTATTAAAAAACACATGCAAATATTTCTTAGAGCTTTATTCTTAAATAATAATTAAATAAAAATTAATATATAGAAGAGGAATATATATTTGTGTTTCAAATAAAACTCCAATTTTTTTTTTCCCCATAACATTCTGGTTTGGAGTGAGAAAAAAATCAAATCACCTCTGATTTCAGCTAGACACAGATGCACACAACAGAACTCAGTTCCTCAAGTTTACATATGGCCACACAAAGGCTGAGAAAACACAAAGGTCTATTAACGATCATCTCACTAGAACACAAAAAATGTACTTCATGCAGCACATTATTTAAAAACAAACAATGTGTGGGAATCAGACAGATTTAAAACCTGCATTATTCTAAATTTTTGCATAAAGACTCAGTGTTGATTATAAATTAGTTTTTCTTATCAATGTGTTCATTCTCACACATTTAATTCCTGAGGCTGATAGACATTAGTCTAACACTTAGAGAAGACAAGGAGAGTCTGAATGCTCAAGAGAAAGCCATGCAAATCTGTGAGTCTGGGACTCCCAAATCTGATCATAATCTCACAATTTCTCTATTGCATTTGTCCTTAGGTTATCAAATGAAGTTACAGCTCACAGGCTAGCAAGGCAAACCCCAATTAGCTTTCATCTTGGTACTACAGATTACATCAGTGAAGATGTATCTAGCCTAACCCTCAGTTTCTATGCTGGTCATTACAGTGCCACAGCTTCCCGACTCTCAGTCTAGCTAGATTAGAAGTGGCACAGTTAAGCCAGCCTGCACTGTGTTTGCTGCACAGAGATGTCAGTCATTTAAGATAGGCTTAAGCACACCAGAAAGTCCATTTTTTTCCCCTCTCTGCCTCAGTTTCATCAGCTGTGAATTTAACCTGCTCCACGGCAGTACTGCACTCATTGGTTAGTGCTTGTACTTAATGTAGTCAAAGCATTATATAGAGACCAGATTTATGAAACATTACTTTTCATAGACTCTATAGCTGTTTTCCACTCTAAAAGCTTTTTTTTTAAACCCTGCAAAATGTTTCAGCATGAGCAAAACATATTTCCTATACTCCTTATTTAAAATCTCAATCTAAAAAGTCATTTGAGATAACAGTCCCACATTCATCAGACTCCCAAAATCTGCTGATGAGGCTTTTCTGAAAAGAAAGTCACCCTACAGTAGGGTGGGAGTTTGGGTACACAAGAAATGTGGGATCCAGTACAGATATGCTAGATTGCTTTGCTACTGAACATTTTTTCACGTGAGATTCAAAAGGCAATTTAGAACAAACAAGGTTTACATCAAATATAGGAATGTGTAATTGGCATCAAAATCAAATATTAAATAGGTAAATTAAACATATGTGAAAATCACAGCATTATCACTAGCGTGGTGTATATTTTCACAGTATTTCTTGATGGACTTCACAGTTCAAACACACTTATGTCAGAAGTTAAACGTACAAACCAAAGCAAAAGTCTATAAAACTGAGCTATGCTTCTACATTGCTGTTCCTAGCGTTTATGTTTGGTATAACTCACAGGGATTGCTTCTCCCCATCAGACAATCTCAAGCCAACTGAAGAGCCTTTAGGAATAAAGCAGAGCAAGAAAAAAGCAGGATACTGAATTCTTGCTTACACTGTCTTCACAGGCCATTTCATTATTTTACAGGTGGCTGCAACCTGCCTACATTTTACGAAGATAATATTAGATATGGTCATATTCCAGTTCAAAAGTGCCTTTTATAGCCCAAACAGTCAATGCTGTAGTTGAAAAAATAAAATATGGGTACATCGAATTACTATAGCTTAATTTGAGAATATTCTTCCCTTCCCCCTCCTTCTTGCAAAATACAAACTTGCACTACACACACACACACACACACACGTGCTCACATAGACAAAATATTCAGAAAACTTTGCTTATACTACTGTTGTAACTGCTGGCACAGAGCTCTATCCCAATTAGACCTTAAAGAAATGTACTGTCCTATTATCTGAGTGTGTTTTTGGAAATGGCAATCAAAGAAATATTCTAGCATGAACAAGTGTTTCTAAGTGCTAATTATTCATGGTATCACTTGCTGATTGGTGCCTGCGGCCATGAAAATTTATTTCTAGGCTGTATTTACAGTAAAACCAAAAGTGCTTAGTGGCAAGTAGCTTAATCAAATTTAAGAACAGCAGACAGATAGCATAGGAGGGGTTTTTTGGGGCTTTTTTTTTTTTTTTTGGTTGCTTTAATCCTCTCATTTGGTTTTGAAACATAAGGCCCTGTTCACTTCATTTAAGTCTCACAATGACTGGAAGCCTGATCAATCTGTCTTGTGTCTTCTTAGGGTGAAACTGCAATTGAGTGGAAGCAACAGATGAACAAAGCCCACATTCAAATCTGTAGCTCATTAAAATAACGTTAAAATAGGGTAAAATCGCAATTGTAAGTGAATTGTAGTTGGCTTCTTTCAGCTACATACATTTGATTAATAAACCATACATTCATTAGCCATGAACCGCTGGTCTTTAAAGTAAATTTAAATGAATGACCCTGCTTTCTTGATCTTCAGACAGTTTTGAAAACATTTATGAAATAAAGCTTAAAAAAATAGGTCAAGGGCTGTTTCCTACAAGCCAAAGAGCTAATGGGATACGATCTGTCAAATCCCATAATCAATTCACATTCTGATACAGAAACTTAGAAAGCTGCAAGTTTACAAGAGACATATTGTAAAACAGCTTTTACAGAGGGAAAAAAATAAGTATTGTTAATTTGCTTTAAACTCACAACACTTCCAAGAACATACTTTAAAAAATACTGTAAGAAGGCAACCTTAATTAAGGTTACAGCAACTCAAACAATGACAGAAAACAGGGCTAGAAGAAAGACTCCAAGTTATGATGTTGAGTAGCCTTCAGGTATTCATCCCAGACTATCTTGTTCAGAAGCCTAAACAAGGATGTTTCTTCTTTGAATCATGGAACCATAGACTGGTTGGGGTTGGAAAGGACCTCAAAGACCATCTAGTCCCAATCCCACTCCCATGGGCAGGGACATCCCTCACTAGCCTAGGCTGCCCAAAGCCTCATCCAACCTGGTCCTGAACACTACCAGGGAGGGGGCAGTCACAGCTTCTCTGGGCAGCCTGTGCCAGGGCCTCACCACACTCACAGGGAAGATTTTTTTGGTAATATCTAAATCTAGCCTTTTTAAATTTAAAGCCATTATCCATGGCCCTGTCACTACACACCCTGACAAACAGTCCCTTTCCAGCTTTCCTGTAGGCCCCTTCAGGTACCCTGGTCTCCTTGGAGCCTTCTCCAGGCTGAACAACCCCCCAACTCTCTCTGCCTGTCTTCATAGGAGAGGCGCTCCAGCCCTCTCATTGTCTTTGTGGCCCTTCTCTTAACCTTCTCCAGCAGCTCCGTCCTTGTTCTAGGGACTCCAGAGCTGGATGCAGTACTCCAGGTGGGATCTCACAAGAGCAGAGTAGAGGGGCAGAACCACCTCTGCTGGTAGACAGGAACTTGTAGACTCTCTGTCACCATCAGGAAAGTCTCGGGTCCTGTAATGGTTCCTCATGCAAAGATGCAGAGTACTACAGGTACGAGTATTCCATATTTGAACAATCCACATCCCTCCCTGCCTTTCAGCTTTCATTCTTAATCTTGAAAAGTACTCACTGTCAGTGTAATTAATTGGGCGACTCACGTGACAGAGTTGGAGATGCAACAGAAGAAAGTGTTGACAGCCAGACCTTGGCCCTCTATGAGCAGAGGCATGACACTGTAAGAGTTATTCCTTCTTGTGCAGCTCTTGGACAGTTCCTTCTTGTGCAGCTCTTGGACAGATCCAAGCAAGAGCAAACAGTCCTTACTAGATGGACAGAACTTTGGGGCAGGGATCTCTGCACCAGGGACCTCAGTACAGTGGGGATGCTCTCAAGGAGGAATGGGATGAATAGGCTTTTCTGGTTTTCTCCACCTTGTTTTATTTCTCAGAAGACTTCTTTATGCTTTCTAGAGAGAAGATAACTAAATAAATAAAGCTTTGTCCAACAAACAGAAACCATGGTTGGAAGACAAAAAGAATTACGAGGAATTGCTCCTCAAGAACATTAATTTACTCTGGGGATGCTGCAGTATTTCTGGGAATTAATCAGTGTTTTCCCCTTCCTTCCCACAGCCTGCCGTGGTTCTTTTATGAATTCCACATGGAAGAGACAGACTGGACGGAGGTCATAGTGACTTCTGGATTAAGCAATTGCTAGTCCCATCCCTGACACAAAATCACCAGGCCATGCTTTCAAAGAAGATGAGCAAGAAAATAATTCCTCACTTAAATTCATCACTCAGCCTAACACCCAAGTCAGCCATCCACTAAATATGTTTGCTATTTGCCTATATCCCTGATATTCACTGTTTTACATTTTGGGGGCTCTCTTTGAAGCTGCAACATGAAACAATTTAGGTTAAGGTTCATCTCCCTGAAATTAAAGCAAGCCAGTAATGAATCCAAATCACCCTGCATATCCTATACAGCTTATGGAAAGTATTGTGCCCCGTGCCTAGTCCCAGCTGAGGTGCCCAACAGCTGAATTCCTCTACACAAGAGCTGTATCTTGACTGCAGAGTGACAACTACAGTCTTCACTTAAATAGGTCAGATGCCCAAACTTAGGATGGGTGAATGTATCTTCACTTACCAGAATTTCACATGGTATTTAAAGATGAGTATGGTTTTAGGTTGGTAGAGAGCGGCATGCCAACAGTTTCCAACCTGTATCCCATATACCAGATAAGAGAGTAAGTACCCTGCTTTTGGCTGCGTGCGTGGGATTTGGCTGAAGATTAAATTTAGATACCTGAATGTAGGTATCTAAAAATGCTCCATCTATGCTCCCTCTCCCCCTCCTCACCCACCCCCAACTGTGACAAGTACAGGCAATGGGGAGCTCAAACAGATTTATTTCACCTGAAGTAACCATGCAAGGCTCAATTCAGGTGCCTCAAGACACAGGTCTATCAACTGCCATGAGATGCTCTATGGTATTTATTACACATTCACACAGAGCTGGCAGGTCTGACACTGCCACAGAGGGAGAATTGCATCCTTCTGGACCCACAGCTGGAGGCCACACAGGACAGACGTCTCTGTTTAGGAAAATGAATGGTGCCCCTTATGTCTTCATTACCACACTAGTATAAATGATTTCCATGAAACCATGAGCAGCATCTCAGGAGAGGTAACCAAGGACAGAACAAAAACAAAGTACAAAACCACACTGCAGTGAATCTGAATGCCCATTTGCACTCCCCAGAGGCTCAAAGGGTTAAACACATAGAGGTATCACTTTCAATTCAGGGGTCTGTGCATGCATCCCACCAAACTCCAGGCAGCCACAGGCTGAAAACCAGACATCCCATATAGACTATTCACAGCACTTCCACTTCCTCCTGTTGCAGCACTGATTTTATCCTTCAATAAAGCAAACATTTTGACTCATACAGTTGTCACTGTATTTAAATTATTACTGTGCCTTGTTATTACATTGCATTTTCCATCAATATTTTATATTATATTTCTTGTGTATTCAGTGCAGCAAAGAAACTGGCTTTAGAACAAAAGTGGAGCTAAATATCCATCAGTTAAAAACAAAGTGTAGGTCGCAGAAGGCTTTTGACCTAAAAAGATTTAAGATTCTAGAACTAAATTATTATTTATAAGCTTCCATATTTATTTAATGAATAAACTTTGTTAATTTAGCCTCGTTACTATCACAAAACTTCAATTCACGCATTGCTGGAATGAGAAAAACTAACATTGTTTGAGAAGAAAGTCTCTACTTAGCCTATCTATGTAATATGAGATCTATGTAATATGAGATCTATGTAATCTATGTATTATGAGATAGGGAGCCTGCTTTGGCAGGGGGGTTGGACCCGATGATCTCTTGAGGTCCCTTCCAACTCCTAAGATTCTGTGATTCTGTGATTCTGTGATACTTCAACCTGAAGGCTGAGTATATGTTCCTTATTTGATAGTGATTTCTATAACACATGCATATGAAGGACTGAATGTGAGGTATTTCACGGCAGCAAGTACTGAATATCAAATCTGTTCAAGAAATCTACACACAGAAGTTTCTATGTCTTTAGAAACTCTGCATCAGACACTTTCCCAAATACAAAACTCACATCAGGACTGAAAGGTCAGCAAGTCCTCCTACTAAAACATGAGAAAGCTACCTGAGAGCCACCCTCACTTGAGGAAAACAGAAATAACTTCTGTTTGGGTGGTGACCAGCTGTTTTAAGGGCTGACCACACTCATATACGTGAGTGGTATGGCAGTGCAGCAGCTCAGAAACTATTTTCATTGGTTTGGGATTAAACCATCAACAGCTGGAGATATAAAGAATGCAATATCAAATAAAACTTAAAGCCAAGAATAGCAGGGGAAGGTATTTTCTGAGATGACTGGGATATGTGACTTGGTAAGCACCCAAAGCTGAGCTGGATGATCATGTTGGGACAGATTGCTATGGGATCTCTACAAACCATACTTAGTCTCTTTTTTAAAAACTCATTTGCAAGAAAGTAGGGTAACTTTTCTCTCAGTGTGGAAGGGTCCATATCCGCTGTCTTATACTTGGAAATCTGGAAAGAAACCTTGCAAGCTTTTGATTAAAAGCCATTCAGAAATGGAAATTCTGTGTGCTAGATTGCTGCATAAAACTCCTTGTGACATACTAAATCCATAAAGCAACAGAATTTCATTTCCAATCACTGAAAAGATACTACATCTCAAGAATATTCTGCCTTGAAAAGATCACTGTGCTAATTTTTTTGCTGAAGTAAATGCCCTCTTCAAAGAAATCATGAGTTGAACGGTGCTATTATACCCATGTCTTTCTAATGGCAAGATTGAAGAAAAGCTGTCCAGGGCACCACGAACCTTTAGGCATATGGAGGTTTTCAAACATTTTTTTAAAGGAGCCACTCAGACATTAAATTAAATCAAATCAAATCACTGTGCATCTTTCTTTTCATAGACAACCACTATTTCAGACCGAAAATAAAACAACAAACCCAGTCATTCTAATCTATCTGGAACTCAGCGACTTCAGTCACAACAAGTTCAACTGGTGACCTGGGACCAGCTGCAGAAGCTAGTGGTTTACACAGAAAAATGGATGGGAAGGAGGTTACTACTGAAGTACTTTGGGGATTGGCTTCAAGACTAGTTGGGTTTAATACTTTCACCCACAAAATATTGACTGTAAGGATGCTAAGGAGAACATGAAGTCAGGACTCACTGGCAACAAAAAGAAGGACCAGAAAGAAGAAATATGGGGCATCAATAATGGAAATGGAAGATCTGTCAGCCCCAGCTAAAAGGTTTGTGCTTCAGGACAGAGACAAGAATTTCTGCTTGGTGCTGGGGTTTCACACCTGAGACTGAGAGCTAGTAACTTCTTACATGAATCTGATGCAGAAACATGGTGGTATTGTTAATCTGTGTACTTTCAACAGAAATATTTGTATCACACCCAAAATGTCTCTGATGAAACCCCATCTTGAGTTTCAAGGAAAATTTAGTGGAGAGTTTAAAAGAAAGTAAAAAAAAAAGATGGATTTATATGGTACAGGAGTAAGACCAGTTCTCTAGACAAGGAGACATACTTACATAGCATAGTAAAATTAAGGATTCCTAAAAATACACTGGAAAGAAATGGGAGGTGAAAACAGAATATTTCTTCAAGCTAGTACAGAAGTGTGGGCACAAAAGTCTGGTCACAAATTACCTATGAGTGCATTTGGGGTTGAGATGATAAGCTATTTTTTTTCTTTCTTTTTTTATTTTTTAAGCTTTTTTCCTCTTTCTCTCTTTTTCTCCCCTAAACAAACAGAAGAATGATGCTTGGGTCCACAAGTCACAAAACTCTTATAATGACGAAATTCCTATTCGCGCATTTAACTTTACAAGTCAAATCCTTTAGCAAAATAAGACAACAAACCAATCTTCTCCATTTTCTGAAACTTGTAGCAAAATGACAGTTTGCCTGAGGAAGAGTAGAAATCAAATCTCTGTTAGAGAAGTCCTTCCACGTCACAAATTAGGCTTGATATATCAGATGCCTTGTCACACAAGTTTCACATTCATGTGCCAAACTGGGGGTAGCAGACAGGCCTGCCTTCCCACCATGGTGAAAACCTGTCTCTGCCTGAAGTCCATGGGTGACGTGAGGATTCCTAGCAATCTGACAGCTAAAAACGTGACCCACCTTCAAAAAAGAAGCATATGGCTTCCAGCACCCAATTCTGACAACATTTTGTCCTTATTCCAATTTTGTGCCAAATTCTTTAACTCTACAACATTTTTGCTTAACATATTATTCACCTTGTGAAAGGATGTTAATCAGTATCATTGTCAAAATGCTTCCTTAGGAAGAAAATATTCACCAGGAGAAGGAGACTGCTTAAAAAAAATCTTTTTTTTTACTGGAGTATAAAAACATGTGTTAGAAATGTTGTTATGAAAAAAGGTGGATTCAGATATATGCATTGCTATACTAAGAAAACTAAAATCCTAAAGGAAACAAACCAGGCTTTATTTCTGTGTGATCAGACTATCATCTCTCTGTTTCCATTAGGATTTAAAGATCTGAGTCTTCCATCACTCCAAAAAAGAAACTCCCTCCGTTGTTTCCTAATAAAACCCCATCTAAATAATGTTAATACACAGACACACAGTACTAATTATTCCACACTGTGGTTTGCATCTACCCTTTTTACAACCAACGTCCAGATAGGGAAGTGCACATCAGACATGGGGACATACAGTTGACCATACTAGAGTTCAATTCAGCCTGAGGCCATAGGGGAATGATTCCCTCCAGGTAACTGCAGCATAAACCATGACCCTACACCTACATCCAACTGCATCTCTAGAAGTTTTCTGATGAAGACTGATCATGGGAAAAGGTAAAATTGTTATGCACTAGTGATGTAGTATTTTTCCAAGGCACTGATTTCTATCTATATCTTTATACCACTCTTTGTCAGAAGGAATATAACCAAACACCAATATGCTGTAGCTCCTATTTGTGTAATTCTGTTTGAAGTAAAGCGGATCCAGGAATTGCACTTGGTAAAACCTCCAGATTTAACTAAACGACAATTTAACCCCACCAATATTTGGTGAAACTGAATAGCACTGAAAGTAGCACTGGAATGAAATCCTTGAAGGGATAGAAAAACCCAGCATAATAAAAGTCTACATCCAGAAAGCTGTGTAAGAGCTAAACAAAAGATAAAAAGCAGGAAGCTGCTAATGCTGGGAAGCAGTCAGGGCTCTTTCAGGATGGGAATGGGTCTTACCAGTATTTTGTACAGCACACTGCGTGCATGCAGCTGAAAGCATCCTTGAGCAGATGACTTTGGCCTCCACCACAAAGTGAGATGAGATAAACATGACTCTGAGTCTGATGAGAAGGGTGAAACTTTGAGCAGACTTTCACAGATGCCACAGAGAAGTACCTGAGAGTGAACAAAGATTTCCAGGATTTTTCCACCTCATCCTTTCCAGGAGGTGAAGATAGCAGGTGTCTTGGCTCCTCATCCTCCCTGAACTTTGCTGGTAGTGCAGCATCTCCCTCTGTCTCTCTCCTGCTCAGAGGTTTGGTCCTCTGGCAATCAGCGAGTAGGTGTCTGATACATTTTTTTTTAGACTTTATGGCAAGGATTGCACTTTGTTAATACTGCCAGACATGTATGATAGCTGTCAAGCTGGTGAGTTATTTTAACACTTGGAGAGCTGGCTCTGAAACAGTCAGGTAACAAACTGCTAATGAAAAAGATAAGCAAATGAGTCAAATCAAGCATGCTGCACTGTCTGTCTTAATGTTGCTTGGTATGTCTGGAAAGAAAAACAAGTCTTTGTACTGGCCAAATTAATTTTTATAACACCCAAGTGTGTCCTGCAATTCATTAACTGACCTGACTCTCTTCTCTCCCCTGGGACTTACTCTCGTCCCCAGCAAGAGAACTGCAGGTGCAATACGCAATAAGTACCTGGGGTTTATTTCTCCAACCCACCTCCAGCTTTTCTCTGCAGAGTTTTCTTGCCGACTGCCCAGAGTTTTTAGTCTAGATGGACCAAGAAGCACTCAGAAGGGTAGAGAATTTAATTATTTATTATTTAGTAGAAGGAAATGCTTAGAAGAGTTGTATGTGCTCAAAAATAATCCATTTTTTAATGCAGAATTTGCTTCTCATTCAACAAAGTGCCCATTAACTTGCAGCTTGTACAATGCTATTTATCTGCTTTACTGTAATCTTATTCTCCAGACAACTGCACAATCCACGCGAACACTTAATCTAAAAAAAGTTCTATGAAAAAGGCCAAATCATAGAGAAACTAGTACCTGAGCACCAACTTATTCAAGGAAATGGAATATTTTTTTCGTATGAGAGCGATATTAGTCAATTGACAATTCACAGTCTGCTGCAGGGACTGGACATTTATACGCCAGATGAAGCATTCTAAAGACTAAAATAATTCAGACAAGAAGGAAGCGTTCATGCATCCTGCTAAGAAAATGACTCGCAAAGAAGTTAACAATGGTGTAAGGTCAAAAGGACAACGCCACTATTTTTACTTTTATTTTTCACTTTTCACACAGAGACTGACACTGGTCTACTAATAGTTTCAGTCAGGATGGGGTGTCCCTTCATAAAATTAGGCAAGCAGCCAGAAAAGGGAATACATTTGAAAAGCTACTCCAATGCTGTGAAAGGAAACATGTTGCAGCTGGTGCAGGTGATCATCTTTTCATCCAGGCTGCCATCCTATTCTTGTTTGCTTCCCTCCTACAAGCACATATACATCATTGTTAATTTGAAAAAAAAAAGACATATCCTTGAATGCGTTCCCTGTGCAGATTCTTTACCACTATTCTTCCCATCTGAAGGGACAGGAAAAAAAAAGATTCTTACACAAAGAAATAGATATTGAGCTTTCCGTGACTGCGATGATTTTCAAAGACAGTGGTCCCCTAACCACAGTTGTTGACAATTATAATGTGTTTGCTAAAGCGTAATTACAACTTGATTGTAAATCTAGATTTTGTAACATCACAGATAAACAAAAAAGATGGATCTATGTATTGTAATTGGCTGATCATACAAATACTTATTAAATATAAACACATATGCTTTTGTAGATTTGTTAGAAAGAATCGTTAATTGCTTAATGAAAGATGTCTTTCAGATACTAATTCCTTCATTTAGTTCGACAGATTAAATTTTATATGAGGAGATATTAGCACGCATGCAATGAAGTGACAAGGACAACTAAAAAGCTTAAAATGTTAATGGATGAAGTGCAGCTTTCTCAGTTACTCTAAACTAAAAGCTATAATCTTCATTACATGCACTAAAGATCATCTTCTTTTCCCCTGCTTTCTGCAGAGATAAGACAGCTATATTTAACATAGAAACGAACACCACAATATGTTTCGATTCAGCTGCTATATTTTCATCATCATAAATAAATTATGAAAACTTTAAACAGTGCATGAATGATTCCGCATAGAAAACAACAACAAAAATGCAATTAATTTTTATAGAAGAAAAAATTGATAGTTGACATCCAAGAAATCCAATCACTCCTATACTTCCTAGCAGTAGCTTTAGGCAATTATCTTCTTGATAAACTCTCTTCGCAATGTGCTTGAAGAAAAAAACAAACCACAACACAACTCTCAAATGAACGATCGACTTTAATTACTAAGGCACTAGAGGGTTAATGTCAACCATTGCTGTAAAAAGCGAATTACTAGCAATACCAACAGTCCAGAGCCTTCCTTTTTGCTGTAGACTGGAGTTCAATCTGGCATCATCTTTTCTCTTTCCCCAGTAGGGTGCAGGGAGCCCTCTAGCTTCCATGTGGGTTTCCTACTGTGGTACATATTGGCCTGCGTACAGCTGCTCTAAACAACTATTTGCATCTACAATGCGGTCATCCCACCACCTTCTTTTCAGATCAATATGATTGGGACAAACAATAGTTTGATTTTGATTGCTCTATAGTACGCTTGGGTAGAGCCTCTGAATGCAAGCGAATCGCTCAGAAACAATGGGCTGGTTCATCATCCAAAGCGTCCCTTTTCAAACAGCTGCCTCTGCCACACTCACCCTGACAAACGTCCAGAAAAACAGATGGTTTCAGCATTCATGGGCAGTTTAGTGAAAGCCCTAGAGTCAACTATTCAAGACATTTTATCATCTAGCTGATAATAGAGCATTGCTTGGAGATAAAAATTAAAAATACATTTAAAAACTCTATTAATTCGCACCCACGTACAGCTCCCCTCGCACACACGCACACCAACTTCCCCGCGCCCTGTAACGCTGCACAGCTCCAGTGCTAAAGGAAGCTTTGCTCTTAATCCCTTCTGTGGGATGGCCACATCGCTATGAAAAATGACAACCACAGGGTAATCTTGCAGACCACGGACACTGCAATGCCCACAAACAAAAGCAATGAATTAGTAATTGAAGGGGAAGTTTAACTTTGAGCTGCCTGGGGTTTGCTGTGGATTAAACCAGGTCCTGCCTTTTTTTCTTTAATTATTTATTTTTGGTGTGTGTGCATGTGTGTATCTATGAGATTTTTTTGTTTGGGTCTTTTTTTTTCTCTTCAGGTGCACATAAATGCTTTTGAGGCATTGTATTAGGAGAGACACTGCATGAGTCATGATATGGTTTCTGCTCGTATCTATAGACAGTCACCTCACTCTCCCCTGAGTCACAGGTATTGCCAGCCTCGAAAGCAGAGAAGCTGAAGTTCACAGTACAACCAAGCCAAAAGTATCTGCTCCCCTGATGACAGTTGTGTTCTATCTGGGTCTGGAAAGACAGGAAGGTCAGGCTGAAGCACAGGCATGACCATGGGTCTTCAGCTCCACTGGCACCAAACCCTGACCTAGGGATGACAAATGCTCTGGACTGTCTGTGCAATCCTTCACAGCTCTTCACAGGATGCAAGACTATTTCCACTTGCACCACAAGTCCTCACAGCTTTGAACCACAAAACACTTTGAACTCTCAAATCACATTGGAACGTCCAACTCTTCTTGAGGCAGAATAAGAGGATTTGGCTTCTAAGAAAAATAGGAGTTGTATTTATTATTCCTCACTTAGCAACTTATAAAGATTCATTATCTACTGTTCTATTACTGTTTTGTTAGTGGTCATATGAACTTTCGGCAGTCTGTGTCATACAGCTCCAAAGAAAGCCAGAGAAACAAAGAAGAGAGCTAGCAACTGTTTTTGCCAATGCCTCAGTATCTAAATGATACAATTCAGCAGATGTGTCTTGGAATTGAAAAATAAAAGAAAGGAAGGAGGAAAGGGAAAGGAAAAAGGGAGGGAAGGAAGGGAGGAAGGGAGGAAGGGAGGAAGTGAGGAAGGAAGGGAGGAAAGAAGGCAGGAAGGAAGGCAGGCAGGAAGGCAGGCAGGCAGGCAGGCAGGAAGGAAGGAAGGAAGGAAGGAAGGAAGGAAGGAAGGAAGGAAGGAAGGAAGGAAGGAAGGAAGGAAGGAAGGAAGGAAGGAAGGAAGGAAGGAAAGTCTGATCATACACTGTAAATGTGGAATTATTTCCTTCCTAAAAATTTTTACTTTCTAAAAACAATGTTCTTCTCTACTTCATTTCAAGTCAGGAAAAAAAAAATATTTCTGGATCCAATCAGAAATCTCCAATGAAGAATACTTTACTGAAGGAAACCGCAGAGTATTGAAGGACAGCATGAACCCGTCACAATTAAGATACTTAAATCCATGTTGTCACATACAAAAATAATCATAGAGTATCAAGTAATTTTTCTCCACGTCACTAATAATGTCCGTTTTGAACACAGGTTTCCCTAACTCCCCAATAAAGTCATCTTCCTTACTGCCATTCCTGCAGAGAGACCCTCAGAAGCCACTCCACATATTTGCTTCGTCTTTCAGATCTTTACTGAAGTCTCTGCTACACCATTTCTAAAGATGCCTCTGCTATGACATCAACTAATTGTGACTCAGATGAATTTGTCATTCAGACAGCCAATATTACAGTTAGGATTATAAAGATACAGAACTCTTAGGGACTTCAGGAAACTGCCCAGACCCTCCTGCTGCATAAAAGGGGTAAGGGAAATAAATATTCTAGGCAAACCTAACTCCTTCAACCTTTCCTTTTAAATTATGCTTTTAAAATTCTTCATTTCCTCGTGATTTCTTTTGGAAACTCTCCAATCTATCTACATCTTTCTTTATATGCAGTCCCCAAAACTGGATTCAATACTCCAGCTGAGGCCTCACAAGCACCATATGGTGCAAAATAATTACTTCCCATGTCTTACACATGACACTCCTGTTAAAGAATCCCGAGAAAAGAGGTGCTTTATTTGCAATAGCATGTCCTTTGTGAGTTATATTTCACTTGTGATCTCCTAAAACCCCAGACACTTTTCTGCTTTCCAATTACTTCTGCATTTTGTCTTTGTGCATTTATCGTGTCTTTTCCAACAGCAGTATTTAGCTCTTCTTCACCCAATTTCACCTGGTTGATTTTCATTGTGGCCTCTTTAATTTATGAAGGTCCTTCTGAACCGATTCATTCTTCCAAAATGTTGCAAACCCCGCTCCCAACCCCCAACCTGCTGTCCCTGTTAAAAGAAAGAAAAGAAAAGAAAAGAAGAAAACAAGGTCTGTTTTCTCATTAACATTATGAACGGTGGGTCTAGAGAGCAGAACTTTTCCTGGAAGAGGCCGGCGAGCCACACTAGGTGAGCTGCCCCTGCAGCTGGAAAGAGCTCCACTGATAACTTCTCTCTCAGAACACTTCTTTCAACTGCTTTGCAGCCACTTATGGCAATTTCATCTAGGCCATATTTTTCGAGCTTGCTTATAAGAATGTCATGTTGGACAGTGTCAAAAGCCTCACTTAAGTCAAGATACATCACATCTCCTACTTCTCTGTCATCCACTAGGCCAGTTACCCTGTCAAAGAAGGAAATGAGATTGGTTTGACACAATTTGTTCTTGACAAATTCATGCTGGCTGTTTTTATCACCTGATTATTGTCTAGGTGCTTATAAATTGTTCTAACATCTCTCTGGGGGATCAAACCAGGGCCAAACTGGACTTGGCAACTGGAAAAAGGAGTACCCAAGGAAGTAATGACAAGTCCTAAGCTTGACTTTCTTCAGCCCTGCCAGGCTGCTTCTGTTTGCATTAAACATAGCTTATGCTTTAAGATCAAACAAAGAAAACCTAGCCACCTTCTATGGTAGGATCACCTTGTAGTTAACCACTGTAGCTGCACCACATTGCTACAGTGCAAGAACAATTTAGAATATTTGAGCTAATTCCTGTCCCAGAAACGGCAGGGTTAAAGTTCTAGTCCCACTTTCTCCAATGAGGCCAGGGATGAATTATCTTGGACTTCCACATCTCAGATGTTAAGAGTTGACTTTGCATCTCCTCATGATATGTTATTGCTGAATGCAGACCCTCTAATGAGTGTCTTTGGGGCCTGGAACATCTTCCCTATAAGGAAGACTGAATGAACTGGGGCTGTTTAGCCTTGAGAAAAGAAGGCTGAGAGGGGATCTGATTAATGTTTATAAATATCTGAAGTGTGGGACACAGGGGGAAATTGCCAGCCTCTTTTCAATGGTCTGTGGGACCAGGACAAGGGGCAGTGACCTCAAGTTGCAGCACAGGCAGTTCCGCACCAATATGTGGAAGAACTTCATGGTGAGGGTGACAGAACACTGGGACAGGCTGCCCAGGGGGGTGTGGAGTCTCCATCTCTGGAGATATTCAAGACCCATCTGGACACCTACCTGTGTGATATGTCCTAGGGAACCTGCTTTGGCAGGGGGGTTGGACTCGATGATCTCTGGAGGTGCCTTCCAACCCCTACAGTTCTGTGATTCTGTGAGTCTTTCACATTGCTTGTAACACACTTTGACACTTCAGGATACAAACATTACTCTCTTTGTTGTTTTCACAGCCTCTCTCCCAGAAAGGTCCTGACCCTTTTTGAGACTTTAGAGAACAACAATAACAAATATGATGGGAAAGTTGTAAATTTCACATCAGTTTACAAAATTAGAAGAAGTTGGGAAATCACAAGGGTTTTTTTGCCAGGACAAAAAGGGAGAAAAAAAGAAAAAAGAAAAAGGCAGCAATCTGGGAGCAATCTGTTGCCATAAAAATAAGAAAGTCCTTTCCCTCTCTGTTTTTCTTCCAGTTTAATGTTTCCCTGGTCAGCCTTCCTGGCTCTTTTATTTTGCCAGTGTTCAAGAGAGCTCTTCATTAGACACAAGTTTTTTATGCAGAAGACAAACGAGATTCTTTTCTTCCTCCTTTATATCACTGTTTTGCAGGCTTCCCCTGACTTTTTTTTTTTTCCTTTTTACCCCTCTTAGTCTCCAACACATTCATCTTCCCCCACAGAGTCATCTCTCATCCTCTGTCATGCATTTTTTTCTGTCCTACTACATAGTTCCTATTTCTTAGTTGCCTTCCAAGTCGCCTTAACCATACAGGACAGACACCTTTATATAGGTATTCTGTCAAGTGTTGACCATCATCCTGCAGCCACATCTGGATTACATCAGTTCAGCTCCCATGCTGTTGCTTTCATTCATGTCTCCCACAATGCATCTCGGACTTCACATCAGGAAGGTTACAGAGCATCAAAGAGAAATAGCACAAGAAAGGCCATGGAAATAGCCATCCCAGCAGCTCCAATGACAAGTGAGTGGAGATGGCAAAGACTGAGCACAGGAAGCCACAACACAGAATGTAGCTTCACCAGAAAGAAACCATACTGAAGGTCATCTCACATTTAACTGTAGCCACGGCTCTCCCTCAGCTTTACTTAGATGAGTAGTTTTGCAACTGCTGAAGAGTTTCTAAGGTGGCTGTACTAGATGATTAACATATGCTACCTGTCAGCCTGTGTGCACAGAAGTCCTAAGTCTTAAAAAAATACATAAGCTAAACCAGCAGTTTGTATTTTTTAAGGTGACACTGAAGATATTCAGTAAGCCCTTGTTCCAATACTCCTCAATGAAAACCTTCAACCTACTAGCAACCAAAAACATCCCAGTGCACCTTTGTTTCCTCTATGGCCATTCATCTACCTTGTTTTCAAAATGCAAGTTTCTGAAGGAAAATTATTACCAGCTTTTATCATGCTCAGCATTAATCTAATATTAAATAGGTCTGCATTTATAGGCAATACTAATAACACAATTAGACTTTCTAATCTCAGGTTGCTTTGTGAAAATAGAGTTTGCGTAAAAATTTCATAAAAGGACTCGTGTTAAAAATATTTTGTTTAAGGTTTGTTCCATTGTTGTTCTGCATAAATGGATTTTCCGCTGCTTTTGTGACAGTCTTGCAGACCAACACAGTCACTAAAGAGGAAAATATAAGAGTAGAATTACAGAAACTGGCGAGGTAACATAGAAATATTTTCTGAAACCACTAGCTCTTTTTTTATGAAATGACTAGGTTTCAAGTTGATGTTGTCAGTGCAAGTAATCTTAAAATTTACACTACAGCAGTTTCACTATCTCAAGTTCAAGGCAGAGATTTTAAAGGAAAAAGTCCTTTGTGAAAGCCTATGCACTGAACCTTTGAAAGTTGATGAAGGCTACTGCATTATCTACAAAAATACCTCGTTTTTTTCTTAAGACTCAAATGACTACAAATATTTTCCTGCAGTGTCAACATTGTAACAGAACAAAACATGATAAAGTTTTAGATTTTCCATCCAGTCTAAGTGCTGTGAAATCCTGTAACCTAAAAGCATTAAGCAGTAAGTTGAGTTTTTATACTTAGCATTTCTTAAGAAATATAACACTAGCTCATTCAGGGGTTAAGTGCAAGATTAGAATAAAGAATATCCTGTACATTTTGTATATGATATAGGCTGCATACGGACAGTTCTTCCATCTGCCTAGATGACTACAACAAAGATACAAGTAGATAAAATTGCAGTTAATTTAGTAACATGTACCCACATGATAGCAAGTCCAATTTTGATTGAAATCATTTGAAGGTTCTAACATTTGCATCTCTTCAATCAGCTTTCATTTCTTACAGAGAGTCATCATCTCAGTATCTAGCTGGATTGCACATAAATATGGACCTCCATTAATTTCTACAAAAATTGAAACTAATCCCAGAGACCATCTGGAAGGCATGAGTAGCATAAAAATTCAGTCTCCTTGCCTGTAAGGCCACATCACTTCCTTAAAAAGAGTGAAAGTAATTGCATGAACTTTTTGATTGCAAGTGCGATTCAAGGACCTCTGTACCTCAGTCACACTCTCCCAAGCCATGGTTGTAATGAAGGCAACGTGGCACCTGAACTAAGAATTCCAAAGCCTACGAAGTTGGAGCTGATGGCCAGTGCTTTTCAGAGCATTCACTTGTACACAAAATAGTTCAGAAATGCAATGAAGACTTTCTCTCCATGGATACAGACAGGACAAATGAATGTGAACTGTGTATTTTGGGACAAATCTTCAACCCACTTTTGATCCTAATTAAAGATGTCTACGTGAACATCAACCTTGCCAGAAAAAAAATGGAACTGTCAAACCACAGAAAGAAATGGTAGATGACATAACCCTTGTCTCATGTTACTGCTGCTTACCTGTGTAGCTTCACAGGAGCAAACTTCATCATACGCATAAATTGGAGTTTGTATATGCTTACACATACTTCTACACAGGTTAAAAAATTTTCTAGCCTTTTCTAGCATCAACATGTGTGGTTTTATCATTCATTCATTCGTTCTCTTTAAGAATAAATCTCATTACAAGAAGATTTTAAAAGTTGTATACCATAACAATATTAGAGATGTGTTTATATTGATGGATTTCCCAAAAAGACTCTGCCTAGATTTTGTTTCAGGGTAAAAATGTATTTGGGGAAGAATGGGCTCATTCAGAATAAACGCTTCTTTAAATTCGCTTTAATTTTTTCTGTTGAGTTAATCAGATATGACACTGATTTTATCCTGTATTCAGAACCTGTTAGGTATTCTGTCCAGCTGAAATGCAAACACTGTTTCAATTACAGAGGAAGGCAGGTAGAAATTAAAAGAGGCATTGCTCCTTTAGGTTTAAAGTCGCTTGGCTAGTCAGATCTTCAAGAAGAATCTCTGTTACCGAGCCGAAGATTTAAACAATCGTGACTTTCAAGAGTGTGTTTCCACCCCATTAGTGATATAGTAGCTCACATCAGAAAGAACTACTGCATTTTACAGAATTCAGCAGAGAAATGATTCTTCTCTAGTACTCGGTAGCAGCAATATTTCAGGGTTTTTATGCCATGGTTTTTACAATCTAAACACAGAAATTAAATGCCCGTAGTCATAACTCATATCCTCCAATTGCTTTAAAATGGACATTTAGCTCCTCAAAGGGGTTGACAGTGTCTTTTTAAATTATAACTGCTGATTTATATCACTGTAATATGACAAAGTAGACTTACACTCCTCAAATCTGAAGATAGAACAAATATTCTTTGCACACAGCAGTGGGCAAAGGTTCTTCAGAAATAAAATATGCCTGCCCTCTACTGACCATCTAAGAAACTCTTTTTTTTTTTTTTTTTTAAAAAAAAACCCCAATTTTTGCAACAGTAAAATTTTAAATCAAATTTTAAATTTTATTTCTTTCCTCATTTGAACTGTCTCATAATGTCATGTCTCCAAATCTGTTTTCAAGTCTTCATGTACTTGTTGCATGCCCCCCGAAAGCTCAAAAGCCTGTTGGTTTGCACAGCATGTTATAAGTATCCAAATTTTTTTTTTCTTCCTTTTTCTTCTTATTTTTTTTGATTCTCTGGTCTCTTGAGAAAACCAGGGAGAGAGAATGGAGTGGCCCACAGTTTAAAATCTGACTGTCGGCCCAGAATTGTTAATGTGAAAGACTCCTTTTTTTTTTCTTTTGTGGCAGCTGTTACAAATCAAGAGGCAATTGTACTTTGGACGTTCACACAGAATGAGTTTTATCCTCAGGAGAACTTAGAAAAATAGAAAGCTGTTTGCAAAGTTCATTGGATACCAAATTTCAAGGCAAATTTTAATCCAGTTTGAAACGCTGTGCACATGTACTATCAAAATCACCAGTTTTTAACAGTAGCAGGGCAACCAAAGTCCTGGCTAGATGTTGTGTGGCCAGTTTTGGCAGAAGCGCACAAGGATGCATCTGGATTAATCATCTACTTTTAAACTGTAATTTCTCTAATCTGATTTAGTCTAACTTGAAATTATATTAACTGTTTTAGAAGTGCTCCCTTCCCTCAAATGTACATACCATAAGATGAACCTCCAGGAAGGTACTTTGCATTGATATTTATTCTAACTACAAGCAAACATAACCTACATTGATGAATAAGAAACACAAAGGAAATTTTTCTATCCTTGCAAATCAATCTGCTTTGAAGCATGGGAAGGAAGAGTTCAGTCCAGCAGGGATTTTACCCTTGAAGTCTGGCATTCCAGTTAATAACCATACCACCCTTTCTCCCTTGCTTTCAGGCTAGGTAGAACCAGTACTGCCTCCAGCACAAACCAGTGGTAACCTCCGCTGTGTTGAAAAGTTTTCAGAATTTGCATGGTCCATATGAACCACACAGGCTGCAAACTCCAAAGAGAGAGGTTATTCCTCACCAATTCTCTGTGTGGGCACTTGAGGACAAGAGAGCATCCAGAGAGAAAGTTAACCCATCAAACAGAACCTCAGTGTCAGGCTCTCCAACCCAGAGACTGATTTTGGCAGTGATTTCAGTAAGAATCATCTCCGACCAACTCAAGTATGCTACCAAAAGCCAGACGTACTGTATAATTAATCAGTTGCTCTTGCCATTGAAAAATCAAAGTTATTCTCTGTTTTACTTTTTAGAATCATAGAATGGTTTGGGTTGGAAGGGACCTTAGGGATCATATTGTTCCAATGCCCATGCTATGGGCAAGGACAACTCCAACTAGAGCAGGTAGTTCGAAGTCCCAAACAGCCCGTCCTTGAACACTGCCAGGGAGAGGGAAGCCACAGCTTCTCTGGGCAACCACGGAACACAAGACCAATGCCATGTCTTTCTATATTCCCCAGCAAGGAGACCCATTTCATCCCAAGTGAGTTGGTGTCTTCAGACACTGTAAGTGGATATAGGCATGAAACTCTGAATAAGGCATATGCACAGCACAAGGGTAGATTAGTAGAGAATTTGAGCAAAAAATTCCACTGGGGAAATAATTTTCTTTTCCTATGTATATCCAAAATGGTGCTATGTAAATAACCTGGAAAGAATAAAAGCAACAGAAGCTGTATGTTTTAATAAGCCATGTGGACAGCTTGCCCTTTTCTGAATATATCTCTCTATATATGGTATACAAAGATAGAGAGAACATATACAGATATATATTCTCCTCTCCCCCAATATGAATAATAAATAGCTACAACTTTATGGAGCAGTATGAAAACAGTGCTTCTGCTACTGCTGCTAGACAGCTGCCTAATGCTTGTCTGCTACTGAGAACCAAAAACAGTTTGAAAAGAGCAACTTTCTGAGGATGAATAAAAGAAAAGTGTCTGGAATTGAGCACTTTTACAATGGAACTGCCTGCTCTTGAATGAAGTTTGAAGAGCACAACTCTCCACCTATCCAGGCATTTAAATATTCTCTCATCATTGCAATTTATTAAGCCGTTTTTTGCAAAATTCCTCTACTGGGAAGCTGAGGCTCCTCCACTCTGGAAGTCCACATGGCACATACAGAAACACCAGCATCATGTAGTCACTGGAAAGCAGACCCTGGAGAAATGAAGGCGAAAAAGAGAAGATATGCTGCCCGTTCCCATCCATTTAAAGATGAACTTTTAGTATAAAAACCTGTAATGACAGTAGCAACCTAGTAAAATTATTAATGTTAATTTAGAAATATTAATTATAAAATAAGAATAACATGTATTATATTCATTACCTCCGGTTCCTGTGACAAGACTGTGCCTAAAATTAAGTTTCAAGTAATGAAAAAGGTTATGTTGACCAAATACTGTTCATTAATAAAATACACATGATCCTTCCCACAAAATCCAAAAGGATTACAGATCTGTGTGGAGACAACCGGGAATAATTAATCCTCATAGCTTTTACAGCAAAATTTCCTCTGGGAATTTTTCATCATTTTTTCCTTAAAAGTCAGGAGGAAAAAAGGTTAATGTTCTACCTTACACTAAAGTTAATCATGACCTTTTAGAAAACCTAACTACAGCAGCACTGAAAAACTGTGTCCAGAGATATCTTCAGAATCTATTTCTTCCCTATCGACTTTGCTATAGATGCCATCACAACAGAGACAGATGCACAGTATCAAGAAAAGCAGTTCTGAGCACTGCCGCTGCCAGACTATTGAGCCTCACAATGTACATAAAAAAGTGTTACCCCTGAGGCAAATAAACATAGCAAACACAGTCCTCCAAGAAATACTACACAGTATTGGAAGTTTTATGCTATATTTAAATCTTGTCCTCTCATTTTAATAAGGAAATATTGGTACTGCAGGAGGAAATCACTCTTCCTGCTCATTTAAACCAGGCTGTTGATTTTCACAGTAGGACTGTAAAGTGCCCTTTGGAGTTTCCCCTAATCTGAAGAGCCTTGGACAGGCAGGAGGTATCTTTGGAGACAGACGCTGAGCAGAGCAGAAAGATGCAGCTCTCTAGCAGACACTGTAGGAGTTTGCATTCCCTCATCTCAGAGATGATGTCTTCTTTCACCTTAGCACTGAGACCAGAGTCCCTAGAGTTTTCTACAGTGAGTAAATGTGGGGTTTTACAAGTGGAGGTCCTAGGGAAGAGTGAGGTATTGCCACCTGACACCACCTCCTACTAGACAGACAATTAAAGAAGGAAAGCTAACCTGTGCTCTGCAATTTATTGTTGAACACTCCCAAGATTATTTTTTTTTAAAGTTGTTTCTTAAAAAACATCTTTAGCACTTTCTTTTTTCTCCCTGCATACCAGGACACAAGACTAATTGTTGTAATCCCCCGTCTTTAAAAAAAGAAAATCTATCATGGTAGCTTTCACTTATTGTTACACAGTTTAGTTCTGATCTTAAATTTCTTCTTTTCCCTTCTTCTTTTCAGCTCTCGAAACCATCTGCTTTCTGTTAAGATGAATTCTTAAAATCCTGCGAGCTGCTCATATGAAGCGAGTAAAAGTTGGATTTTCTAAAAGAGGCAGAGATTTGCAATGTAAACAACCTATATGCAGCTTATATCTTCATTCAGGTTTATAGCAAGTGGGTGGATACATTGCATAACTACACTTCAGAAGGGGTAATTAGGTGCTGAAATATGCATTTGCTTGCGTAGTGAACCAGAAGCACTAATCCATGCAAGCATGCCTACTTTTGTGCTCATAACTGTGTTTCTTTATCTTCTGAATTCTCTTATGAGAATGAATATTCAAGGTAAGAAGAGTCTACAAATCCCCTTCACCGCTGCCTGTAACTTCTAAGTTTTGCTGTCTCTAGTTACTCTTCACCACTTAGGAAAGAGCAGAGCCCTGGTGAATATGTTTACAGTGTGGTTAGCTAAGGCTGATAAGGTTTATGAACTGCTTCATAAATATTAAAAAATAATAACACAGAAAACTGCCTGATTTGCTCTCTTTAGGTATGTTATATGGCAAATGAGCAAGCTGCATCCCAGAAGCAGCCTACCTGAGCTACACCTAGGTAGAGTGTGCTGCGATGCAGCTGCCAAAATACTTTACAGGCAGATTCCCACCACATAGCTGTGCAGAGCATCCCAGGGCCTCCTCGGCTCCTACTCCTTCACGTAGCGATTCTGTTCCCACTCTGCTGTTTCCTCTCGATTGCAAATTAATTGAGATGGTCTGAGAGCAAATTAATGCTCCATTGTGGTGGCCAGGGGCCAGTATCTGATCCAATGCATGGGAGATGCCCTTGCCACAGGATCAGACACCATGGCTGTGGCTCAGCCTGATGCTAGACCAGCACCTAGTAACTCTCTTTAGCAGCATCTTTAATGTCCCTCTCCGTGCCTCAGTCTCCTCATCAGTAAGCTATGGACACTAACGCTCCTTAACCCCAATTCACTTTAATGACAAGAGCCTCAGAAAGAAGGTGAAAGATAATTGCATAACATCAGTAACTATTGCTTTCTTCTTTTCTGAAGTAGATAGGTTTTATCTGCTGCGGTCATTTCAGGCTTTGATCAAATCTATGTCTTTTGTCCTGGCACACTGGCCTAGTTCAGCCTAAAGTTAGTGATAATGAATAATTTTAGGTACCAGAAGATCACGAAGAATTCAGTTTTAGGCCTTTTGTGTGTAAATACGGACAGCTACTTCTGTCTTCATCAAAAGAGTGGATCGCATTTGCAACATGATTTTGTGCCTGTGCACTTAATAGCATTTTGATCACCTTGGCTTAGAAAATCTCAGCAATGCTACTCAGAAGTTTCAGAACCAAACCATTAGAAAGGACCTGTAGACCTGATCTTGGTTTGGAGAAGGGGTGCAAGAAGGATGACTGCATTTAAAAATTTTAACTACCAGCTTATTACATTATCAAATGCACACATGGAAAATGTGTCCATGTGTCCTATTTCATGAATGATGAACAGAGGCAAGTCTGATTCTGGGAAAGAGCCCAGCCATGAGTGGCAGCTTGTAAGGGGATGAAGCAGACATGGTACTACAGCTCTCCAGAAAAGACCACCACCTAGAAATGAACATCACCTATAAGGTGATGCAATTTAAAGGGTTCTGGGTCTTCACGCCATTTAGTTCAGCATTAAACATACAAAACCCAAATGAACATACCGTGCTTGAGTTATTAAAATGTCTGTGGCATGATGCACCTCTGGAGACACTCAAGATGTTAAGAGTTCAAGCACAAGGCCAAGCACTCCTCACCAAACTAAGTCGCCACTGTAAAAGCACTAAATTAGGTATGTAGATGAGCTTCAAACAAAAAAATCCAGGAGGGGAGGATTGTTAATAAATCTGCCCTCTAATGAGGACATTCTATTACAAAATAATTTGTAAGTATATTAACCTGTAAAATCAAATTGCTGATGGGTTCATGGGTTGACAGAGATTGTTACGGAGAGCCATTAAATACAAAACCCAGTACTGACAACAAGGAAAGCATAAATTGGAAGCGAGGACTGCATTTTTCCATGATACCAGCAGCATACACATTGGTATACCAGTACTAATTTATGACAGGTTTTACACTTTCTTCCCTGTTTTATAAATTTTACCTTGCACCCTTTTCCCCCCTCTTTACATTATGCAAAAAAAAAAAAATAATCCCCCACCCCTTTTCTTTTTCCCCACATACGCATTTTTCCCCCTGTTTTTAGTTATACACATCCTATCACTTTGGGAACTTAATGGATGACTGGAGAATTATTTGGACTATAACATCAGAGGTCCACACCTCAGTAATGTGCAAAACAGATTTTTAACCACACTTCCGAATGTTACTTTTCATTCAGCCCTAGTTCATTCATTCATTCTATAAATCAGATTATAAACAATTAGGCCAGACACTATCTCTTAAACCATGTTTTGTATATCTGAGGTCTCTATCCTGGAATATTCAAGAATTCTTGTAAGGCAATTTTCGACCACAAATAAATAGGTCCAAGCCTTAACAGATACGTGGTGGGAGGATAACTTAAGGACCTGAAATCTGTAAACAGTGAATACAGATCAATGGTGAGTACAGAATGAGAATCCTGCAATATACACTTGAGTTTTAAGTCTAAAAACCAGCGACCTGGGAATGCCACACTACGGAGACACTCAGGTAAAACATGAACACTGTAAGGAAATACATGGATTTAGACAAGCAGGAATAAAGTACCCAGTGATGCGACGATGATTCTGTTGTATCCATTAGCACAATATGTAGGTCCTAACTCAAAGCCAAGGCTTTTACTCCTTACTCTCTTTCTCCCATGACAAAGACACAAATGAACAGAGAACTGGCAGGCAGCTCAAAACACCGGCTGTTGAGGCACTTCTAGCTTCTAAGTTTGTTATTTACAGTGTATATTGCTAATGCCATCGCAAAGGCCACTCTTCCTGCAGTGTTGTCCCTCCAGCTTTTAACACCTCTTTTCTATTTGCTTTGTAGCATCCTTGTGATGTTTTCTGAAGAAACAGCCACAGTTTGCTCCGAGCATGCCACTTGACCACGAGTCACCCTGCCAGTAGAAAACACTTTGTTTTCTGGTTTTTGGTGTTTGGTGCAAACAAATAGAAACGAGAAACAAGCTCACAATAAACTAACACAGTGTTGCTGAATTTATTCTGGTGGAAACCATAATGAATAATACCATCTTTTTTTTTTTTTTTAAATTCTTTTTTTCCTTTTTTTTCTGGGCACATACGGTCTTTTCCCAAGCATGTACAGATAACTGTCTGCACCAAACATGACCAAGCTCTATACTCCATCTTCTCTGCAACTGGAGAAAGGAGATGGAGCGATGCCATTCCTCGTGGCGCAGTTCCAACACCAGAGCAGCCATCAGCGATACATATCAAAAGGAAGAAGGTGAATCATTCCTTGCTATGAAAAGAACTGCCACTTTGCCATGAATTCCTTTGTTAAAACAAAATTTCTTTAGTTTCAACCTTTTTTAACAAGCAAAATGTTCTAAGCTGGTATTTTAGAATTTGCATAAAAGAAGACCCCTTGGACACACTTCATCATTTCAAAATATACACTTTACACCTAGGAAAATGTATCAAAGCCACAAATGCTTTGGTCAAGAAGTTTCACCCCTCTTGAATTGACTGATGATATCATATGTTCTAGGAATATTTTTATCATCTGGCATGTTGCTCGGCACCATATGGCACAGCACACTGACAAGAGAGAAAGGACTAGTTTTAAATATTATATATATATAGGTAGATAAAAATAAATTTTACACTTCTATAGAAGTATAAAGACACTACGGCACATTTCTGTAATTCTTATTACAGTAGGGGCTCACTGTGGAAGGTATGTTTTTTGTCCTCACACTGAAATACAGAAGTAAGAACTATAGAAGTAAAGCGTAGGATAGTTTCAAAAAAGGAAATGCAACCCCTCAAAGAGAGCTTGAACCGAACACAACACTTGTTTTCTCACTTAGTAATGTTTCTTTTTCCAAGACTTGTAATTATTGTAATAATGACATATTAACCCTTTCTCTTTGAATTAATTTCCTGCCATTAATTCAGATAGACATATTTTATTGACACTTCTAATTTCTATGTAGAGCAATAGCTCCAGTATTGGAGCTCTGTATTGGAAGGGCTGAAGTCTTCTGTTTTTTCCAAGAAAACTTTTTAAAGGGAAGCTCGTGTCACTTAGCATGAATTCACACACATATCACCTCTTTGCTTTTCATCACTGTCTGACATAAAATTACATGAATTGTATGAAATACTGTACTGACTATTTCTTTAAATAGAGATCATAAATGTTTCTATTTGGCAAAGCAAATGTGAACTTTTGGGGAATTTTTCGGTGAGGTCACTAACTAGGTAACACAGCATTTAGTCCAGAAGGCATTCAGCGTTTTATTGAAAATCCTCTTACTTTTCTCTGTGAAACCTTCTTGATAGTTCTTGGTCCAAACTCAAATACAGCAAGATCTCATATCCTCTGACATGGTGATAAACCAGAATGTGAAAACATGTCTAGAGAAACAGAAAGTTTAAACACACTCTATACTAATACAAAAGGAACCAAACCTCCACGGCTTCCTCATCTGCTCCTGCACTTTCATAATTCACCATTTTAGGAACAGGATATGAAACTGTGTATAAATCTTCTCAAGCCTTTAAGGAAATCTTCTTGTCCATTCCCTGTGCCTTCACCACACAAACATTTGTCTGTGTCAGGGCTTTTCCAAAGTACTTTTGGATGACCCAAGCCTGTAGGAAGCCTGACCCCAGTGACTGAAGTGTTGATCTTCCACCTCCACAACCCCCCTCACTTCTCCTAAGCCCACACACAAAAGTCTACCCCACCTCCATGAGATGCTTGTGCATATGGGACAGTATTTTTCAACTTTGCTCCTGTTCAAATCTTTATTAACCCATCCATGCCCACAAAGAACTGATGCTAGCCCATCCCACAACCACACTGTCCTCCTGGCACAGGCAGACTCCTCATCCTTCCACCCAGTCTCACTGTTCTCAGTAGGAAAAACTTTGCCCAGCTCCAGACCTTGAAAACAGGCTTTCACTCTCTTCCTCAACAAATTTCCACACCGTTTAAGATCTTAAACAAAAGTCCTGTGTTTGCCTCATAGCTGTTCCTATTAGTGTATCTGGCATTATCATATTACAGTATGAAGACAGCAGAGGAAAAAACCCAAGCCTGTTACATACCTATTTTGAGTATTTTTACAACATCATCTACTCCTTAGAAAGTTCAAAACAGCTTGCAAGAAATGGTTAAATGACATACATGAGCACAGTATGGATAGCAAAACAGCCTAATTTGCCAAAACTACAGCCACCCTTACTCCAGCTGTTTAAGATCAGGAAGGCTGCAGGGTAGTCAGAGCAGAAGAACTGTGGGACTGACAATGGGTTCTGGCAATCAGCAGAGCAGACACTAACATCCTGAGAGCTCCTGAAGGCCACCTTTGTGCTTGCTTCAGGCCCTGGCCACCCATCTCGGTTCTCAAGCCTCAGGTCTTCATGTCAAATCCCACATCAGAAGCATGGAGGGGCAGATGCTCATGGCTACATGCAGTCTGAAGACACCCTGGCCCAACAAGCTCCAGTATTGCTCAGTTTCCTTGTAGTTTCACAGCTACAGCTCTGCGCTTGAGTGGCCTGGGGATAAATGGGTGATAAGGAAACTGTGATTCATTGTTAAACCTCTTCTCACACTTTGGTGATACAATTGTTCTCATGCACCTACCCAGTACAAGAAATAAAATTATTTTGCTGCAGCAGGCTTCTCCTTGTGTTCTAGAGGGAGACACAAAACACCATTAGAGTTTCCACCCCTTATCAGCACTAGAGATACCCTTTTCAAGGCACAGTAACTAAGCAAACATACATGGAATACATCTTTGGGCTGGAAGCTGCTATCACAGTAATCAGTAATCATGTCCTGGATTATGTCCAACATGGACAGTTCCAAAGTCAACAGTTTTAAAGAACACAGTTTCAAAATCCTACTGGAAAGTCTAGTAATTGTAACTCAGGAGGGCAAAATTAGAAAGTGAAAATGCAAATTAGATTAGTAATTCTTCAAGAGGATGTAGATTTCTATTACCCAAAGTGCCAAAGGTTGGAAAACTACACAACTTAGGTCAATAAAGAACTGAAATCTATGTTTACTGATAAAATGAAGGACAGAAAGTTATATCCTGTAGATATAAAGGAAAATACATAGTTTTATCTTAAAGATTATGCTTATCACACTTTACTTCCAGTGAATGTTTTCTTTTATATTTAATAATCCTCTGCAACAACCTTTCTGAACTCCAGAGTCAATTAGTTTGTTACAAATGTGTAAGTGCAACTGCACCCCTCACAAAAAAAAGTTTGCAATTTCACTGTTCCTAATATGCTTATTGTCTCATCTCTCATCTTTAGTCTCACAAACCACATTAGCCTGTTTTGAAAAGAAGGAAAACTGAACTTTGTAAGAAAGCACGTTAGCTTGGGAATATGGGCACGGATATTAGTAATCAGCCTGGAGGAAGCTTGAGTTCCAGCTGTCAGACATAAATAAAGTTTTAGCCTCAAAAACATCTTACAAAGACACCATCTCTAATAAGTGAAGGGAATCAACCATCAGGCAGGTAAATGAAGAAGCTTGCAAAAACTCACTTAGGTCTTAAGTGGAAAAAATTGAGCTTTAGCAGGATCTTAGAAGAGAAACACACAGCAAACCCCAATGATGAGGAAACAATGAACCCTGGTTATAAACATAGTATTTAAACACAGGGGTTTAAACACAACAATGAAAGGAACTGGATGCCAGAAAAGCCAAGGGGCTGCTCTGGAAGACATGTACTCCCCAAAGATATGTTGGCATAGCCTCACCAAGTGAAATGCTGAAGCGAAAGGGTCAAAGTAGATGCTCTTAGAGGCTCTTGGATTTATAATCAAAGACATGATACAATCAGATTGTGCTCAGAACACGCCTAAGCATAACAAAACAGTGCAGAAACATCTTCTCAACAACAGTACCTGGGAAACAACAGCCCTCTATCTACCATCAATTCTGAAATGACTTTGCTCTGAGTCCCCTTCCCTGCCATGGAGCCCACCGTTTGTTCAGTTTCCCTCACCATGACTAATAAATCCCATAACCTTTTAAATATTTGCTTCTGATCACTTTTTCACCCAGCTCGATAGACCTCCAAGCCCCTGTGGTTTGGTTAAGTAAGGAGATGTGGTTTCACAGGCCATTAAGACACTCAAGTCTCTGAATGGGTTCTAGCCACCATCCAGAGTTTCCATTAAATGACACCAAGCTTTCAATATACCACTTAGTAACACAATATTCAGCAATATTTGACTCCAAAATCAAAGTCTCAAGCGTGCATTTACAGAGCAGTGGAACACTAGCCAAGTTATACACAAGACCATCTTAACTTTGGCATTTAAGGAAGGATTTGGTACACAGCAAGTGTATCTCAGCAGGCTTGAAAATCTGGCCTCTAACGATTTTTTTTTCTGTAATGGTCTCATTAAAATTAAAATTAGACTTTTCTATTGACTGCTTTTACTTAAACACTTCCTGTAAATATTAGCATCCAGAAGCAATATCCAGAATAAAACCTTACCACCAGTTCTAGAATATTTGTAAAGCTACCAGTATAATTTTACTAAGAAAGAAAAATTTTATTCCTCTTTGATTTTTCAACCTGGGGAAGACCTCAGTCTAGACAAAGTTTTTCAAACTAGCTAGTGCACGAGAAGCCTGTGCTCTAATCCTATATCTTACCTTAGCACAGCTAAGTACTGCTAATGTGCAAACAGTTACATCTTCCACCACTATGTTTCTAAAGTGGTGTAGGGTGGCTAGTGGATTAAATGAGATTACTTCATTCAGTAGTATGGGTGTTCAAACTCTGGTTTTGTTTCAGACCAGAAACTTTTGTGCATCCGATATAGCCAAATGTCAGTAATATCCAGGCTGAATGGGAAGAATTCAGCCTACTAGAAAAACCAGCTCAAGAGATGTAGAGCCCCATCAACTCCCCACAACACACAGCAATACAGTCTGTCGGGATTTCAATGACAATGGCGGGATTTCTCCTGATAAAATCACTGGCACACCCTCATTTTCATAGGTAACAGGAACATCACCAGGCACAAGGAATTTTATTTATAAAAAGGATGTAAAAAATTTACATGAAAACCAGAATAAAATTTCTCAGTGGATCTAAGCAGTTGTTCAAGTGAGTGGAAAATCTAGCTGTTTCCTGAAATGAAGGACAGATGCATGGTAGCTAAAACTCCGTGAAATACTCTGCAAATCTATGGGTATATATTAGCAACAGAATAAAACACTCCCCTCCAACTTCTGACAAAACTGAAAACATGGAAACAAAGATGTTAGTTAAACAACCCCCTTCTGGAAGAATGCTAATTAACTTTTATAGGTTACATTTTCTTGATATACCGAAATCAAAATGACACAGCCATTTGTTTTCCCTGGCAAAGTCATGCACATCGCTGATTATTCAGGTTTTGAAAACTGTGTATAATACATACTACCACCTACACAACAGCACAACGCTGACATTTCAGCACAGAACATGTTGAAGCAGTATTTCAGTACTGGAAAAAAGAACAACTAACAAAGACATTTCCTAGAAGGTATCCATCGAAGAAGAGAAGGGAATAATGTATAAAACATGGGCCTTTTCTTGAGAGCCTGAGGTTACAGATGCCTTTTACACCACATCATGTTCCCAACATAACAAATCTGGCAGAAGCTCCAGGTTGAAAAATGGAAAGCAATTTTGTTTTGATTTTGTGGAGCAAAAAAGACTTATCAACTTCTTGCAGTAATTTTTGTGAGGCAGAGTACATTTAGGAGAATTACAAACACGTTGCCTGAATGTCTTTGTTCCACCTTCTTTCTTACTTTAAAAATGTATTATTTGTTACAGTCATCACTTTTAATAAACCAAGATAAAATGACTGAATCCTTAACATTAAATCAACATCTTCCGTACTCCTGCTTATGAGAGCCTTTACTTTTCATCCATGAGCGAATCACAGAGAATCACAGTCTCACAGAATGCTTTGGGTTGGAAGGGACCTCAAAGATCATCTAGTTCCAATGCCCCTACCACGGGCAGAGACACCCTCACTAGACCAGGCTGCTCAAGACCTCATCTAACCTGGTATTGAATACCTCCAAGGAGGGGGCATCCACCACTTCCCTGGGCAGCCTGTGCCAGGTCCTCACTACCCTTGTAGTAAAGAATTTCTTCCTAATGTCTAACCTAACCCTGCCCTCTAACTAATTGTACGTGAGTTCCAGCCAAATAACTCTCTAATTACACAGAAAAAATGGATGGAGCCCCCTGAACAGCCTGCTGAGCAACAGAGGTGTTTCCTGCTGGGCAGGAGCCAGATATATTGAACATCACCTGAATGACGGGTGACTTGAGTGAAGCCAAATTGCCCAAAAAAACCAGTGCAAAGGACACAAAGCAGAGGGTGAATACTCACAGCACAAGGGTGAGGAACCAGCTGTGCTTTCTAGGGAGAGGTGTATGGTAAGTGCTCTCATATACAAAGTAGAGAAACATGGTAGATGACCCAGACCAGGAATCCCAAGTCTGGATGAACCCCTCACTGAACTGTTGATTATTCAGTCTGTAAAAAGAGATTAAACTTTCTGAGAACACTATGCAGTTGGTCAATAATAAACCAAATTTCCCCATGAACTTCAGCAGTGAAGATTCAGCATTTTTATTTCATAGAATTATCAAGGTTGGAAAAGACCTTCAAGATCATAAAATCCAACCATCAGCTCTACCCCACCATAACCACTAAACCATCTCCTGAGGTGCCTTGTCTACCTGTTTTTTAAACACCCCCAGGGAAACCACTTCCCTGGACAGCCTGCTCCAATGCTTCATCACTCTTTTGGTGAAGAATTTTTTCCTAATATCCAATCAGTGAGGTCTTGTCAAAGTAACAGTGATTTGAGACCCAACGTGGCTCCATCACTGCAGGCACTCTGAAGATGACCTACTGGTACCAGGTAGCAACACACTCAGCTACAGATGACATGATTTAGAGGTCATCCACACAGCACTAATAAGCAGACTTCCAGTGCTGCCATAGCTGCAGCAGCACTGTGATGCTGGGGAGTCAGACCACGAATCTAAAGAAAGCCAAAGACTGATAGCAGTTTGGTAGCCCTAATATTTTTTTTTTGTTAAAAAAAAAGAAAAAAGCAAAAAGCTCAGAAGACAAGATCATACATGGACTCAGAAAACACATTAACTTCAACACATGAATAAATTCACTTTACAGGAGTTGGACTCTGCTTCCAGTTTAACCCAAAGTTCTCCAAGTGCCTGAATTGATGATAAACTGACTGACACTAAAGAAAATGGCAACCAATATAAATCAGTTTTAAGGAAAAAAAAAATCTCTTTCTTTTAAAAGCTATTTTCATAAAGGCATAGGCTGACAAGATCTATGTATTGATATTATTTTTAAAATATGTATCATGAAACATTTCCCAATCTAGCAAAGTTTAATTTTTCACATCAAACTGTACAGCTAAATGAATGTACAGTTTACATCAAAAGAAGCCACTAAAACAGTATCTTCAGGAGTTAAACCAGAGTTAAAGGAAAATTACTTATTTACAAGCATCCATAATTTATCAGTTGTGGTTAATTAGTATGCTACGATTGCAGGAACATTTGAATCTGGTAGTAATCAAAAGATGGTTGGGTTTTCAGTCCACCATTCTCTTCTTACAAGCTCTCTTTGTTTCCAGAAGTTTTACCAACTACTATACCCCAATTAAACTACCTACCCTACAATTTTTTTACCACACACCCAGGAATTATCTTTCCATTTGCTTACAGTCCTCATTAATTTAGGCAAAACTGCCTAGCTAAAAAGGGAATTATTTTAAAGTTGAAGCAGAAGCTGCCAATTCAGGACTGAACATCAGCATTAGGAGAAGTGATACTCCAAGTGGTTAAAAAAACCCCAAAAAGTGAAGAGGACTTACACTCTTTGTGACTGCAATGACGTGAATATGATAGCTGATGAGGCAAATGCCTTTTCTTTGGAAAAAATTAATTAAGCTCAGTGTGGCTCTGTCTGTGGGGTAGGACAAGGATCACTTCCCAGGTACTGGGACCTGTCACACAGTCTGAGCGTACACTGGAATTACTCACAGCTTCCCTTCTTCCTTCTCTCCTCACAGCTGGTTTCTGTGAGAAGGATCACATGAACAATTCACAACAGAAAAAGCCCCTTACTGTTACTACCCACTTCTTTAATTATTTTTCTTAACAATTCAGTGGTAGAAAACTGCAGCCAGTTCTGTGCAGCTGAGGGCTACCAGAGGAGCTTCTCAGGGGACAATGTACTCACAAACTCAGGATTAATTTTATTGAAGAATTACTCTCAGTTTCCAGATGCCCCAAACAAACAAACAAAAAAAAGATAATGTCACAAAACCTTTGAGGCTCAAAAGCTACTTTGCCACTTTTAGCAGTTACACAGTTAGTTTTGTCATGACAATTACAGAACATTCACATCCAATGTGGTCCACAGCAGTAAGACAGTTCTTGACTGTGTTCTGCATCTTACTGATACAAATGAAAACAGGCTCTAAAGGCTTCACCTTCTCCACCACTGAAACTGAGTGCTTTTACTCTGTACAAGTCAATAGAATTACACCTCCCCATCTTTTTTATGAAAGAAGTTTTCATTGCTTTTAATACATTAGTATCCCAGCAGAAAACACTGGATTGGACTAGTCAGCAGATGTGGTTAAGCACAAATTGATGTGTTTTTGGGAAGAAAAATAAGGGATAAGCAAAGGACAGTGAGTGTGCCAGCCCCAGTGAGCCACATGCAGCCACTAGCATTACAGACCCAGGGAGAAGCTTGAGAGACAAGAAGCTGCTTCACAGCCTTAGGAACGTGAAAAAAAAATGTTTGCCTCCTGATCAAGGCCATGTGGCCATTATACTGTTATGCAATCCAAATATATGCAATACCACATAAGAAAGGAAACCAAGAATTAGCCCCAGCCTTTTAAGTTGTCGACCAGCATGTGTATATGGATGGAAGTGAAAGTTCTATTTTTAAAGAACCTCAGCAAGAAGTGGTCTCATCCTCCATGAACTTTTAGGCAATAAAAACTGCATTCCTGCTACTGACTCTTCAAGAACTGATGAATGAAGGCATTTTAACTATATCAAACCAAGAAATAGTACCACATTTTCCGACCTGGAATTAGCAGCACTAAGGAGAGGAAATACTGCTGCATATGTTGTAGTTTTGCGTAGATGGGTTCTGGTGGAGAAGGGGGGCTGCAGGGGTGGCTTTTGCAAGAAGCAGCCAGAAGCTCTCTGCAGGCCCCACAGAGCAAACACCAGCCAGCTCAAGGCTGGAGTCGTTGTTTACCAAGGCCGAGCCCATCAGTGATGGTCACAGCGGCCCTGGGAATCACATTTAGGAGAAAAAAACAAAAGCAGCTGCATTTTGCCACCAGAGAAGGGAGTGAGAAGATGTAAGGAACTCTGCAGACAGCAAGGTCAGTGAAGCGGGGGTAGGAGGCACCCCAGGTGCCGGAGAGAAAGATGCCCCTGCAGCCTGTGGAGAAATCCATGGCAGAGTGGGTACTCCCCGCAGCCCATGGAAAAGGCTGAGACCCCACCTGCAGCCCATGGAGAGGCCCCACTCTGGAGCAGGTGGAGACATATAGAAGATGCTGTGACCCATGTTGAAGCAAGCCTTTGCCAGCACCTGCAGCCCATGGAGAGAGACATAGAGATGAGTGACAGAGTGAAAGAGATCCGCGCCAGAGCAAGAGAGCAAGTTTGCTTTAAGCGGGGGGAAGGCTTGTGACCCTGTGGAGGACCAGGCTGGAGCAGTCTGGTCTTGAGAGACTGAGAGACATTCTGTGATTTATGACTGCACCCCACAGCAGTGACCGTAAGAGCTAACACAGCAAATTCCTCTGTCTCCGCCCCTAATACTACTGCTACTGCCAGAGGGCTTCTGTAGGCACAGCTATGTCGATGACAAGAGGGACACACCACAACCTCATCTTATACAGCCAGATCAGGCAAGACTTTGTTGGTGTGTAAAGTCACTGCGAAATTCAGTATTGCATATTTTCATCCTATGGAGTAAAAATGCAGACCCCTCTGCTACAAAACCCAAAGCCATTTAAGCCATTTTTGGTAGAAGCTGGACCACAAACCAGAGCTCTGTTCCCTTTTCAAAAGCCCAAAGCATAAGGATTTGCTGTGATTTTGAACAGTTGTTCTTATGCAGAAGTATTTCAGTTGTTGCTGATGTGTTAGGAATCACAAAAGCACTAAACCTACATACATGACTTACAGAAGAGATTATTTCATTTGGCTATATGATAAAGCTGCAGCCACTGCAGAAGCTCTTCATGTGAATGAAGGTAAAATCCCAGACCTGCTGAAATGAATGGAAAATCTCAGCGATCTAAAGTAAGGGCTAAAAGTCATGTCGAACACTGCAATAATCTGCTAAGGGTCTGTTAACTGCTTTAACATGAGATTAAGAGAATTAGAGACCTAAAGGTTAGAAAACACCAGCTGTAGTAGATATTTTATCAGGAGGAGGATAAGCACAGTTCAAAACAAAAGGGACTTGAGATAAAGAAAATGTTAGACTGAATGACAGAAAAAACTGCCAGAAAAAATCAAGGAAGACTTAAATGCACTAATTTTTTACTCTGTCTGAAACTGTTGAAAATCAGTTTGATCAGGCAGTCAGGAAGATTACACTGGTGTCAGGGCAATGACAGAATTACATAAATGAAGAGAACAGTGATGGCTGTAATCCCTTCCCTGGGTGAAGGAAGGAGTCTTGCAGAAGGCAGGTGTTGCAGGAAAATCAAGAAGCTTTCAAGCTACTCTTGACCGAGCCAAAAGGTAAGGAGGGACCACAATGTAGCTCAAGGGGAAAGTTTCAAGCTAGATCAAAAAAATGCCAATAAATCTTGATCTAACATAAACCTAGTGAAATTCATAAACATCAATAATTACAAATTCAGTGGCTCAGTAAACTCCATCAGGATTCCACATACATTTTCTTCAAAAGACAGAGCACAGATCTACTTGGGACTCATGGAGACTGGCCATTTGTAAGTACATGTGAGCTGCCATCTCATTCTTGGGGCCTGAAATTAATTTAATCATATTTTCTTATGAAGTTCATAAAACCTAATACTACCCTCACACTGAAAACAATATGCTCCTGGGGAAGGGTGTGGTTTGATGATCAATATACTGAGTAAGACTGGGGAAAGAATATGGATGCAAATGCATAACTGAGTGAGCTACTAGGAGCCTTCGGAAAGGCCAAACTCTTAGGTATGCAGAAGCAGCAGGCTACTGGCATGTCCTGAGTTGTAAGGAAGTGATGAAATGAGGATGAAGTGAAATGGGGAGAGACCAACTACTACCACAGGACAGGGCAGGAGGCAGGATGAAATTTTTCTTCCTGCTGCACGTTGATCATCCTAATTTGTGCTCTTTCATTCTCCCTACCCCTGACAGGAGATGCACTCCATCACAACCTGCTCTAGGGTTTCATCCCATCCATTGAGAAATAAATCCCACATGAAGAGAACAGAGGGGAAATAAAGGTCAATTAGAGGCACTGGACATTTAAGGAGTCACTCACATCGGCTGACAGCTAGGTTGAGGATCCTGGTGGAATTGCCAGGTGACTTACCAACAAAAGCGCTTCATTTTTTTATTGTCATTTTGTCCATGGAAAATCCCCTTACAGGGTCCAGTGTGATAAAAGCAATTAGCAAAACCCACTCAAATGAAACAAAGAAGGGTCTCATTAGCCTAGCTTCCCCCTGAGCAGAGCAATGGGAATTCATGAGGACAGTTCCTATACAGCAGAGTGAATTTTGTGAACAGTTAAAAAGCAAATTGAGAAATAGGAAAAAAGCACACTCTAATACCTACTGGGAAAAAGGGATGATACAAAATATAAAGCCTGCTGAAAGAGCAAAAAGTGACAAATACCGACTTCATCCCTTACTGACATAAATCTAGAACTCCCCACCAGCCAAACTGTGCAGTCAAGTCATAATGATAATCAGCAGAATTGTAGCAGGGTCCAAGGACCTTATTTATGCTATGAAATCCAACTCTGCTGGTTGCCTTCAACCTACAGAGCACTTTTGAGAAATTTTGCATGCAAAGTCACATCTACTGAGGCTGCTTGGACCAGCCCAACCTTGGGAAATGAAAGAGGTGTCCATATTCTGTACTCATCTGCAGCAAAATTTCTACTTTGGCTGACAGTTAACTGATCTGACCCTTCCACAATCTTGAGAAATGAACTGACTGCCATGAGCTGGGTAGACCTTCTACTACTTTGCTGCCTTTAAGGACGTGAGTTGATATTTGCCACAAAAAAAAGTAAAAAGAAAGACCTGACACGGCAGATTTGCAGCTGTATCTGATCCAAGTCCCTGGGACCAAATAGGATACCAGAGGTACAAAAATGGGTGGTAGCAGCAGGGATTTTGTCTTCCGTAGCCTTGGATCCTGCCCACTGAGAAAAGCAGTGGGGGACAGTGATGTCCTGCATGCGTTGGAATCATGGGGCAGCCTTCGATTTGGAAGTCACCATCATCACAGCACACATGGGGATTTTCTGTCTTCCTGCCATTTCCAATACCAGTTGCAGTCCTTCACTGAAAACTGAGCCCAGTGCATAGTCTTTAATTCAATGACCCCTGAGGGACCGAAACTGGGACTCTGGAGTACGTTCCTAGCACTGCCTATTACCTGCAAATATAAGCATACTAAGTTTGGGATTTATATATTTTATTTTTTTTTACATGCTCTGATGACAGAAACCATCTGACTTCCAAATCAGCGCATTGTCTTTGTGTATTTGTGCTGAAAACAATTAAAACAAAAATCTTTCTGGGCCTTCAGTTTGATGAAAAAACTACAGTTTAAGTTTCTTTGTCCCTGACATTTTCTATTGTACACTATGCATTTATGGCTCTGGAACTGCTGAAACTCAATTTGGAGGCATGACATCATACATATTCCTGGCTACTAAACAATAGTCTCAGAGGTATTATTAATAACAAGATACACTGAAATAGTGTGCAAAACAAAACAGATGAGGTTCATAAAGTCAAAGCAAAAAATGCAAAAAAAAGGCAAAAAAAAAAAAAGCAGCATTGGTTCATCTGGTCCTCTCTGAATTGTCTTGGGTTTGTAACCTTCATTACAAAAATCACAGAATCACAGAATTGTTGGGGTTGGAAGGGACCTCAAGAGATCATCGGGTCCAACCCCCCTGTCAAAGCAGCTCCCTAGCTTATATTGCACAGATAGGCATCCAGATGGGTCTTGAATATCTCCAGGGAAGGAGACTCCACCACCTCCCTGGGCAGCCTGTCCCAGGGCTCTGTCACCCTCACTGTGAAAAAGTTCTTCACATGTTGGTGTGGAACTTCCTGTGCTCCAACTTGCAGCCATTGCCCCTTGTCCTGTCTCCACAGACCATTGAAAAGAGGCTGGCCAATTCCCCCTGCACCCCATACTTCAGATATTTATAGACATTAATAAGGTCCCCTCTTAGTCTTCTTTTCTCTAGACTGAACAGTCCCAGCTTATTCAGCCTCTCCTCATAGGGGAGATGCTCCAGGCCCTTAATCATCTTCGTAGCCCTTCTCTGGGCTCTCTCCAGGAGATCCCTGTCCTTTTTACACCAGGGAGCTCAGAACTGGACACAATACTCCAGGCTGCTCTTCTCCTTTTTCCCCAAACAAGCAAGCAAGCATGCATGCAGTGCAGAGGCTCTGGAGCAACAACAGGGAGTTCCCAGTCATTGGTCCACCCAAATATTCTTGGGGTGGGCAGAAACAGCAAATTGCTTGAGTCCACACTAACCTGCCATTGAGGCACAATTAAAGATGTGTCAGGTGAGCTTGCTGGCACCTTTGCAACAGCAGTATTCAATATTTTGAACAAGAGATGACCTTGTTTGTTAGTTCTGGAAGTCATCTCTGGCTATCTTTCACCACTTTTAATTTTTTTTTTTCATGTTTAAAAGGACATATTCTGCCACTAATGAGACTGAATTCAACTCCCCATCACCACCTTTCTTAAAGTAAAGAAAAACCTGTGGGATAAGCACTGGACTGCTCATCACTCAAAGAGAAAAACAAACCAAAGGCAGGACATCTTTTCGTGCACAACTTCAAGCACAACTGAGTTCAACCACAATTTAAGGTAGTGGATGCAGGAGACACTGCAATGGCCTAGTCTATGCAGGAGGTGAGACTGGACGGGTCACAATTGTATTTGATTTGACATCTGTTTGGGAGGGCAAAGCTTGAAGGTATTTCCTATTTCTGCAGATGTGATCACAAAGCGAGTAAGCCTGAACTTTCTCTAGAGCCAAACAGATCTCATCATTGCCTATTTTAGCTTCTTACCACTACAGAGTGAACAGAAGTGGCACACTCGGCTTTATTTTAAAGTCTTAATAACAACAGCTTTTTAAGACTCTACATTTTTATACCTGATGTGGTTCTATCTTGAGAATGTCCACAGGTTAAGAAAAAATCTCTTGATTCATTATATGGTAATACCAAGTAGGATCTAGCAGCCACCACATAGGATGCAAGAAATAACATAAATAAATCTGACTCATTCACATATGCAAGATTTCTTTGAAGCTTAATTATAATTTTTGTATCTTAAAGCAGCAATGCAAGAAATTCATCTGTCTGTTCAACCACAAATCAGACACTGAGCAAGAAGCTACTTCCCAAGCCACCGAACGCCGACACACATGGGGGACCTCTCCAGTCCTGCTGTGAACAATTCTGTGTCACTCTTTAGTGCCCAGGGACAATTGAACCTGGCTTTAAACGGCATTTTGAGGAAGCTGCTAGGACACACACTTCAAATTTGGTTGTCAGAAGCAGTCCAGGCTCTGAACCCGGCTTGTTGCAGTTGTTCTAGGGCCTGGAAATCAATCTCTATCAGTCACGTACGCTTGGACGGCAACTGTTACTGAAAAGCCCAAACACCTTTTATGTACTGCCATGCAGTGTAAGTTTAATCTCATCAACAGATAACACACATCTAAGTCCTAGTGCTGTTGAGTCAGAATCTTTCAGACACGTACTTGTGGTTAAAAAAAGCACCATGGACAAGCCTACCCTCCCAGCACTTCAATTTTTCTTTCCCGTGTTGCCCAAATACCAATTCTGTGGGTTCATTGTGTTTTGCAGTTGGTTCTTGGATGACTCCTGAACTGAGAGACATTTTCACTTCTCGTACAGCTACACAGCTGCTCCTTTTAAACAGGAATCACACACGAGCATTGCAGTGTGGGCTCTGGCAGCATGCCTCGCCCTCAGCTGTAGGGCTTGGAAATTTGCTAGTTAAGCAAAAGTTATTCTGCTGAAAAAGTTAGCCCGGACATCTGAAAATCTTTTAAAAAAAATTTAAAATCCCATTCAACAAAATAATAAAGTTTTTTTCAAAGGAATAAGGAAGACACACATGGTCCACTGGGAGTGTTTTACAAATACTGGTACATACCAAAACAAAAGCAAACCTTCCAGGGAGGCTTCTTCTCTCCTGATGAATGAAGTATAAATCTGAGGTCAGTAAATATCACAGATCAATTCCTGAACAACTCAGGGAAAAAAATTATACCTTGTCATCAATCCACTGTTTGAGCTATTTTCTGAGAAGCTTCCCAAATGTGACTCCCAAAGCTTCTCATGCTGAAAAAACAGCTGGAGAGAATTAGTACTGCTGTGATCTATCACACACTAGAAGCTCTGAAGAGGAGCTATTGTAACCTCAAAAACCATGCCAGCACTGAAAAGGAAAATATGGAGCAGCATTTCCCAGCTAGGGAAGCAGTGACCACACACTATGGCAGCATCAGTTGAATGGACCAACAGTGGAAGTCAAAGTCGTCACTCAAATTTTCTTCAAAGAGATACCAGTAACTATCCTTCCTTTGTTAAGCATCCTGCTTTTGTTAATCAGATTAGAGTATCTGAAAATACTTTGATTTTCCATGGTGTCTTATTAGAAAGTTGGAGACCATCTCTCTGAAGTCTTCAGACTATAGTATTAAACCATGACAAGGGGGCAAATCCACCCTTCTGCTGGTGTGCATACAGAGTACAAAGAGACCAGAATACTGACGTGTCAGGAACTTCATTCTAATCACCAATTCTCTGTCAATTCTGTCTACTGTGCTTTAACTGCAGTCATTTCTCTTGTTAAGGAAAACAAGGTTCCTTTTGGTTCTGTTGGGGCTTTTTCTTTTGGTTTCTTTTTACTGCCAGAGCAGTAACTGCAAAACTTCCGTATTCTCACACGGTGTTGAAATGAGACCTTTTTTAATTATTTTTTTTTCTAATTACTACCTCACTTAGAAGAGTAATGAAAATAAAGCAATTTTCTATATTTTTATTGTATCATTCAAAGATTCCATTCTGTTCAATCATTTTAGGCAAGGCAAGTGACAGAAGAGAGCAGGCCAGTAAGCAGTTTGCTGATTCCTCTGGGGTCCCGCAAAAAAACCCACATAGGCAATGACACTTAGCAGTGCTGCACTCTCATCTCAGCCATCAGTAGCAGATTGAGTCATACAAACAAGAACTCCATGGGTACGGAGCGATGCTGTCAGCAAGCAACACCAGTAGCTTGTGACAAACATGCACAGGCTCCCTGACAGGTCCCTGGGATGTTCTGGACTGGGAAGATGCTTCTTTAATTTCCCACTGTGGACATGTAGTGTGCAGTGCTGCAATCCGGGGTTTCACTGCAGTGTCAGGAAGGGACAGCTGTGTCACGGAGAGGACACTTTAACATCCCATTTCAGTTTCATTTTGCTCCTCTCTTCTTCCTTCACGTGCCTCTACAAGGGCATGAGCAGGCCACCCTGATAAGTCACCATGCAATACTCTCCCAAATCAACAGGGACGCAGCCACTGCATTCAGCTAGAACCTCCTACCATCAGGCCTACAGTCGGAGAGAGAATTTTTTTGTTTTTAAGAACATTAGAATATTGCTTAGGAAACTACAAGATTAAATCACAAGAAGCACAACCATAGCATTTTTCTGCTGATTTGAATTACGAATAGAAAGTACGAGCAGTTAAGAGGAAACAAGATATGTTCTATACGGGAGCCAAGATTTTTTTTTCCTGACATGTGCCAAACAAGGAGAAGAAACAGAAGAATCTGGCACCATTAAAAACAGTTTGTGGAGAAAGGAACTGAGTATCTACAGCCAAGCTCCATGTGGTTTGTAAAGAGGAAACTTTTGTTTTATGGGACTCTCAGTCAGCCAAAATTCTCCCAGACGGCGTGCAAATGGATATTAGCCTAAAACCCTACACGCATCTTGTAGAAGGATCAGTAAATGGTGGAGAAAGAAAAGGAACACTACTGAAGTTTTAAATCAGAATTCAAAATCTGCCTCATGGTTGAAAAAGTTAGTTTACCAGACAGCTATAATGTCATATATGGTAAGTGTGTTGGAAAGGAAAGGCAGCAAGTTAAAGCACAAAACGAGAAGTCAGGAAATGAGTTCCAACCCTGGCTCCACTACCAAGTAGCTCTATAAAACTTGGATAAAAGAGAGAAAGACTGCCAACTCAACTGTGAGATTTTCCTTAACTTCATATAGTGTATTAACATTGCACTTATGCTGTTTCTTTTAGCTTCTGTATTTCCCCTGCTCCCTGGCATTGCTATGCACCAAGTTAAACAAGCGACTAGATGGAGTACTGAGAACAGTTACATTACTACAGCAAAACAAGTTCTGCCCAACTTGTTAATCAAAATACTTGAATGAAAAAATTCCAAGCAATTTTATATGGGACTGTAACTCTCATAACCGAGCAAGACACTGAAGTGGTGGACACGATCCAAAAGTTTAGCTGAATGTTGCAATAAAACGTAGCATTTCTGGCATGAAACAGTAACTAGAACTTGTACTTCAGCATACAGGAGAAAGGGAATGGGCAGGCAGCAGTTCCTCAGCACATGTTGAGCGGTTGGTTGGTTATACCCTGGCAGAATTTCTTCAACTTCGCTGGCAACTGAGTGCCCTGAAAAGCATCCAGTTACGTTGTCTGGAAATTACGAGGAGACCACACTGACCCCCAGTTTACAGCAGAGAAACTGAGGTGGAGTCTGTAGGCAGGATTGCAAGCTTGGGAAGCATCCAAGTCCCTGCACCCCACTTATGTCACTCCTTGCTGATGGAGTCAGAGGCCTGGGCAGCTCTGTGAGCCAGGACTCCAGTCTGCCCAGCCGTCACCTAACAATGTAGCTCTCCAGTTTTATCTCCAACAATGACAACACATCATGCTTAATGGAGAAGTAGGCAATATCTCCTGAAAGAGGCTACCTAGATTAAGATACATCCCTTTGTGTCTTCCTTCACACCAGTCTTTATATGTAACGTTTCAGACACGATTTGCCAACTAGCGTGCTTTCCTATTCTAAATAGGAAATACTAAGCATGAATCTCATTTATTAAGCAGTCTGTATTTGCTTGAGTTTTCCTCATTCATACCTCTAGTACCATCAGCTTGGAGGAGAAGCAGAAGGCTTAGTTGTTCAGTACTTCCTGTAAGCTACATGCATTTGCGTCCAGTGCTCTAGATGGATTCTCATACTTCATGTCAAACTGAATAAGAAAAAGAGCTGAAAGCAATTCCCTTTAATTCCTCCAAAGAATAACGAACAGAAGACAGAAAAACCAAGCACTTCAAGGGAAAAAAAAGGAAGATTACAGATATTTTTTCCAAAAACACGGGAGGAAAAAACACTGTGAAAGGAAAAAACATTGTACTTTAGTGAGAAACCTGAGGTCAGCAGTGCTTATCGCCACTAAAAATATCTCCACACCCTCCACAAACATTTACCAGTATGGTTTCTACTGATGGGTTCTGGATGCTAATCCAGACCAGACCAGGTACCAATGAAAGCTTAACAACTCCTGACAAAGTAGGTCAAGAAAACTGGGAGGGAAGGGAAACTGTTGCTAGGTGGCAGTGTACCTTAAGCAAAGAACACTAAATCATAGATTATTGGGAAAGTTCGTTATCTGCTAAAAGAGGTGTCATCTTCAAAGCCTTGGTAGGAAGCAGAACCCAAGATGTACATGATATCCAGACTATGTATCAGAAGGATGAGAAGCAGCACTGAAAGCAAAAAAAATAAGAAAAAAAGAAACACCTGTTTTGAGATAGACTATTGTAAAAGATGCTCCAGGTCTACCAGTGCCATGAGAGAACTCAAAGGCAACTGACCTGACACCTGTACATCTTGAGAAGACTATGGCTTTGCTGACTTTGTTTTATTCAACCTTTGCTATGCTCTTACCAGAAGAAGCAAGTAGGGAAATAAATTTCCACCACATCTTGGCACAACACCGGAAAGTTGACAGAAAACCCAAGTGTCATGGTGAGAAAGGTTTTTTAAGGCTACTCAAGAAACAGAACTGTTACTTTTCTGCCTTAAACAGTTTCAGTCTTCAGTCCTATTCTTTTTGGAATGGAGTAAGAGTGGACAGTAACATTCTAAAAGGGAGGTCACAAGAAAGTATGCACTCCTTAGGACTCCAACCAAGGGGACGGAGAAAAAGGCCTCTGTAGAAAGCCAAGGTAAGAAAGAAGGTATGAGGGAGATTTTTCTGGTATCCTTCTATCTGTCCTTCCTGATGTTCTCTCCAACAGAAAACTACCTTAACATATTGCCTAAATTAGCAGAAGTGGTAAAAAAGACAGGCTGATGACATCTTGTGAACTACAATTCGCTTGGTAAGAGAGCTGTTAGCAAGCTCACAGCTTGTCACAGAGAAGGATAAGATGTTCTTGAAGGCAAAGACGAAATCTATATTCTTTTCAACAATATCTATCTGGGTTCAAGAGAGCAATTTTTTGGGAAAGTATCTTAGATGAATGTGATTGTAGAGATTGGAGGTATTTTAGAGGATAAAATAAAAGAGAAAAATGAAATACACTTTGCTCCAACAAGGCTTTAAATCTGCAATTCAAGCCATAGCAGAATCCTTCCTGAGAAATTTATGAAGTAATTCTTCTTATGTTTTTAATCTACAAATAAGCTGTTTAAGTTTTTTATACCATGTTCTGACACATTAGAAACTGGATAGAAATAATATATTTGAACATATGTGCTCTGTCTAAGCCAGCATGGGAATTCCTACACAGGTTACACCTTCAATATACTATATCATTCCTCGAAAGCAACCTTGACTGTGAAGTCCATTCATAATAATTAAAATACCAACCTTACTAACCTATAGAATTGTAGAGGGAAGAATTTTTACAAACCCTTTTACCAGTGCAGCTCACATAAGACATGTGTTAACTTTTCAAGAAGACACAAACCTCTCACGAGTATTTCCAGGCTGGGTCTGTACCTTCTCTATGTGGAAAACTTTGGGACTCAAACCTCAGGACAGCAGGACCTAATTTCAATAGTTAAATACAGATGCAACAATCTTCGTTCCACTTCTCTCCACTGTCCACTTCCTCAAAGCTGGTGGTTTTAATTTGTGGTCAGCCTGAGCCTCTTCCAATTCCTGGTAATCTGGAGCATCTGCCCCACAAGGAGGGAGGCACAGAGCATCCCAGCCTTGTTCCCAAACTCCTGGTGACAATTTGGGAACAGTCATAGTCATGCAATAAACACTCAACCCCAAAAGTAAACATCAATTTGAGCAGGAAAAAGTAGAACAGGACCACAGCTATAGAAGCCACTAGGAACCAAATCCTGTAGATCTTGAGGGTCCTTCCCTGATTTGGGAAGCATTCTGCTGGAGGACAAGCAGAACTTGGCTTCACCATCCCTCTCACCTCCCGCGCTTTCAGACCACGTGCAGCCAGCAGAAAAACAGGTTGAAAACAAAACAAAACAACCCATAAAGCTGGGGCTGACATAGGCATTTTATGAAGACAAAAGAGAATAACTGGTACAGTCTCCAGGCTAGCAGTCAGGGGTTTTACCATAGCAGAAATACTTCTGTGTGGCAGCACAAAGGAATCTCTCTCTGGAGAAAATACATTTCCCATCACACAGCCTAGAAAGGCTTTTCTTCATTAACCAGTAAGAAAGAGATCTTTCTGTAGCATGCAGAAGGCACTAAGCCTCATTTGACACTGAAGTTTAACTCAAAATAAATTTTTCTGTGATTAAGGAAACTTTTGTTCTACTTCTGTTTCTTCACCATCTGTGATACGAAACCTGGCAAAGACTCCAATTAGTTTCCTTTGTGCTATTACAGCCACCAGCACTCAAATTATAAACATTTATATGGAAGGAAATTCCTCTTCCTTTCTTTGCTGTCTCCAATGAGTAGATGTAAGTACCCTAATAGGAAAGCCTGGTTGACACTGGATTACACCAACCCCACTACAGAAAAAGGAAATGGCTGATTAAGTTAATACACCACCTCTTCTGACAACACCTTTACTCCAGTAATCAGTAATGAGCGCTCATCCAGAGAGGAAACAAAGCAGAAGCACTTCACACTAAGAGAGGTGAAATCCTGCAACATCTGCTTAAGGAATAGCAGGGACAGATTTGGGGAGCTTTCTTCTCTGGGACACAGGCTCCTGGACACCTTAACTCTCAGAGCCACATCATCGGTGGTTCTGCTTTGCCTCAGTCGAGCAGGACAGAGGCATCCTCTGGCAAGACAAGCTTAACAAACCCTGAAGAGCAAGTTAACACTTCACAGTGTATATTTACTTACTTCAACTCTTCATTTATATATACACACATCTGACCGCTGTTGCTAACCTAGACGGAACCCATACATAGTTGTGGTTAAAATGTTAAATTTTATTATTCTGGTAAAGTTTCTCTGCGTAGCTTAAACACAAGAAAACAATCCCCTTAGACAGAGTTTGCACAGTGGTACAAGCATTCCAACATTAGGGCAACACTAATTTCTAGGAACACACCTGCAAAGTTGAAATTGCAACGTTTTTTTCTAGCATAGGCCACCTCTACAAAACCAGAATTTGTTTGCCTTTCTGTCCAAATGTTAATGAACCACAGAAGAGTACAACTTTGGCTTTGGCATTTATTTGTGCAGTAATTTGCCAGCAGTCCCATGTCAACAGGTTCCCCAATGCTCCTTGTGGGTTCCTGATGGGGGGTGGCCCCAGCATAGAAGGCAAGGAGAAAAGGAAATCTGACACATGGAGGACACGTGGGGTTGGATAAAAAGATAAGGGTCAGATAAGCAAGGGGAGACCGTAAACCTGCACAAAATCAGAGGGGGGGGGGGGTGTGGACTAAGCCTTATCCTCATTTTTTAATCTGCTAAATCCTTAGTACAGCTTTTCTTCCTGCAGATGAGGAATGGCTGCTGAAGGCAGCCAGGCTGCTGCCTGGCATCCCTCAAGACCACACATAATTTCATTTCTTCCTTTAGGCTACCCTCCTCCCCCCAAATTACTCGCACACTTTATTGAAGCAGGATAGCCCTTTGACACCAGCACCTTATGCTGAGGGCTGTACCACATAGCGATGATGTTTTTTCCACCTTTTATTTCCAGTTGCTCACACACTAGTGCTTTGGACCTTTCTTTAAGAAACAGCACAGGACTTAAATAAGTAGTTTATTAATCAAATAATCAGCAGTTTGGTCTTTTTGGCAAGACAGTGTGCCTTGTTGTTGAGCCCTCCTGTATAAAATCATCCTATTGTGGCACAAATATCCAAACAATTTTGCTGTAGATTCTAAAAAGCGAACTTAAAAAGCTCTACAGCCACAGGGGTTACAAAAATATACTTTATAAACATTATTAATGTTTATATATATGTAAAGGGTGAGAGTCAGGAGGATGGAGCCAGGCTCTTCTCAGTGATGGCCAGTGACAGGACAAGGGGCAACAGGTGCAAGCTGGAGCATAGGAAGTTCCATGTGAATGTAAGGAGAAACTTTTCCACAGCGAGGGTGGCAGAGCACTGGAACAGGCTGCCCAGAGAGGCTGTGGAGTCTCCTTCTCTGGAGACATTCAAAACCTGCTTGGATGCGTTCCTGTGTGATTTAATCTAGGTGACCCTGCTCTGGCAGGGGGGTTTGGCTAGATGATCTTTTGAGGTCCCTTCAAACCCCTACCATTCTGTGACACTGTGAAAATAATCCAAAATGGCTTCACTGATCCTTTTTCCCTACCTGGAAAGAAAACCCATCTGACTGAAAACTTTACAAGCAAGAGCTTTGCCTGTTTCCATTTTCAAAAATCGGTCTTCTACAACTCTACTAGACTAATGACAGGCACGATTTTGTAGTATGTCAGCCTCTAGCCCTAAAATGACACCCAGTTCCATTTGGCCTGACCATGTCCTCACTGCTCCCCTCTTGTTTTCTCTGCTGATCTCCTTTAGGGAGCTCAACTTGCAGGGAACTAAACCAATCTAAAAAAGTAAATAGTATTTTGCTGGTTTAACTCCCATAACCAGCTCACAGGGGATCAGATAAGCAACAGGGTGGAGGAGGAGGAGGAGTGACTAGTGGAGTAGCAGCTAGTCATTCTATGCTGAGCTGCAACACAAAGCTACATCCTAAACTACTCTATCCCGTAGTCTGTTTTATGGGATTACCCCACTCAAACTTCCACTTAAGGGCTCTATAATTCAAATGACATTGATAAGAGTTCCAAACTAGACATGATGGAAATAATTCATCTCTCTTTACAGTCAGTGATCAGATGCCTGCTGGGATCAAAAGGATGTTTTTCACTGTTTTTCTCTGTTGTTTGATTCATTTAATACACGGTCCCAAAATTAGGGTGATTGGTCTAAAACCCACCTGACTGACTTTCTGACGCTTTTTCAGAAGCTACTGCTGCATTTCATTTCTTGCATTTGTATGTCTACACCTTCCAAAAATAATTTTTATGATTAGGAAAAGTAACTGTTTACTATTTAGAATTAAACGTTTGCTGTTGTGTTTCATTACGTGATTTTAAAAAAACATAAGCAAACAGTACAGTGAGTACCAGTCCCTCCCTTCTCTCCTCCACCAAGCCTTTTTATAGAATCATAGAATGGCAAGGGTTGGAAGGGACCCCAAGGATCACAGAGCTCCAACCCCCCTGCCACAGGTAGGGACACCAACCTCAGGCCTGGATCTACACAAGGTTGCCCAGGGCCCCATCCAACCTGGCCTTGAACACTTCCAGGGACGGGGCATCCACCACCTCTCTGGGCAGCCTGTTCCAGCACCTCACCGCTCTCTCTGTAAAAAACTTCCCCCTAATATCCAATCCAAACCTTCCCTCCTTCAGCTTTAAACCATTCCCCCTTGTCCTGCCAATATCTGCCCTTTTAAAAAGTTGATTCCCCTCCTGTTTGTATTTCACACATTTACTCATCAGCTGCGGAACAGACACCCAAGAACATCAAGAATTGGTGACACAGGCCAAAAATACCTGGGAAAATGTTAGCATATAAAGAAACAGGTGGTGTGTGGCGCTTCTTTCCCCTCAAAAAACTACAGCTTCTACTTAAGCGTGTCCCAAAGCGTGTGTGCACCTTCCGTGAAGCCTTGGGCCGTATACTGAAGGAGACTAAAGGCAACACCGGGGGAAGCACCAACACAAGTCACCAAAATGCCCACGACCCGAGTTCTAGGGGCTTCGCTGTTATCACTGCCAGCTAGTCCTCACACAGAAGGGCGGCGGTGGAGGGCCGATGTCGCAAGCCAGCAGCAGCAGGTACAGCCGGTGCACCCCGGGCTCCGCGGCAGCGCTGGCAGTGCCGCACTGGCTCTTGGCGCTACGTGCGGCGCGCCAGGAACGCTCAGGGTGTCGGAAGCCCAGGGGGCACCGACATTCACGTGCCAGACTGCCAGGGGCCAGGCTACGCGCCTTGAGTACCCCTTGTCTTGGGGCACGGACTCCCACACACCCACGAGAGGCGACACCAGCTCCCCTCCCGCCCCGGGCGCTCCGAGAACCCACGTGCGAGCGGCCGCCCCCACCCGCCGGCCAGGAGCGGAGCCGCCGCCGCCGTCCGCAGCTCCCCAGCTCTCCCTCGCCTCCGGCCGCCGCGCCGTAGCGGAACGGCGTCGGAGCCCCGCCGAGGAGCGACGCCCCGCGGCCCCCGTGCTCGCTCCAGCCGCAGCGGGGGACCACGGGCCGCCATCCCCCCGCGTCCTACCGCCCCCGGCCCGGCGGGGCGGCGGCGGCGGCGACGGGCGCTGATAGGGCTTCCCGGCGCGGAGGGGCGGGCGGAGGGAAGCGCGGCCCAATGCGCGGCTCGGCGTCGCGACTCCCGCCTCGCAGCCCCGCTCCCCCAACGCGGCCGTGAAGGAATGCGGCGGGCGCCCCCCGCCCCGCCGCCCCCGCCCCCTCCCGCCGCCCCCGCCGCCCCCCCGCCGCCCCCGTACCTTTTCCTCCTGCAGAGCACGCACACGGCCCAGAGGAGCAGAGCGGCGGCGGCCGCCCCGCCGTAGGTGCCGAGATGCAGCGTGTCGGGGCCCATGTCTGCACAGCTCTCCGCTGGTGCCTCGCCGCCGACGGGGAGGAAAGTTTTGCCCGTCCTCCCGCTCCCTGCCGGAGAGGCTCCCGACCGGCCAGCCCTCCCCGCCCACCCGGAGCCCAGGGGGCTGGGTTTGGCTGCTCGGAGCCGGACTTGGCGAGCGAGCCCGGTGAGACCCGGCCGGCTCCTCCCCGGGGAGCGCCCGGCGCGGGGAGGGTCGTGCTCGCCCGCCCCCGTGGCCTCCCGGAGCTGGAGGGGGAGCCCCGGCCTTTGGCGTGAGGGGAAAGGAACCGATCTGCCGGAAAGGTCCCGGGACGGAGACTGGGTCGGGGGTTCATAGTCATCCCACCGCTCCCCATCTAACCCCTGCACCCCGAGAAGGGCTCAGTGCCGCCACTCACCCAGCCGCGGGTACCGCAGTGGCGTGTCCCCAGAAAGGGGCAGCTCCAGCAGCCCTTTCACCTCCACCTGGTTTTGGTACCAACACCCTATGCGTGTACCCTGCTTAAAACGCCTCTCCGCCCCTCCACCCCCGGCTCCCAGTTTCAGAAACCTTAACCTGAGGTAGGATAAACTAGACGTGGACAGTGAAGGTTGGCTCTCGATGCTGTGCTGCGTGAGAAGACAGATCGAGTCCCCAGGGGACCCACTCCCAGTCCTCCCAGTCTCACCGTGCCAGCCATTCTGGTGTGTTACAGGGAGGGACTTGAGAGGAGGGCGTGAGAAACCAAACCTGGAGATTCTCAGTTTGAGGAAGCAGCATGGGGTGGAGTGGGGCAGAGGTACAGAGAGAGGTTGGTACTGTATGGCTGGGCAGGGGGCTCACAAAATACAAGGGAGCAGTGGTACGCTACAGCTCTGCCGCCGTTGCGTGCAAGGTACACTCCCAAGCACTGCTGTGGTGGAAGATACTGTGTAATACCAAATTGATGCTGAATGATGGAGTAAGTTGCTTCAGTTTCTGGAATCGCTGACAGAAGTTCCTGTACCTTACTCTCAGCAGCGTGCAATATTGCTAATTTCATGTTTCTCAACGTCTGGTGGTTTATGCATTCATTTAATCTTGGAAACAAGTTGTACAATACTCCATTTTTCTGAATTGCCCTGCTGTTAAGTTTCCTCTGAATCGTAGTGACACAAATGTCTCTCAGCAGATAAAAAAAATCCAGTTAGCTAAAAAAACCACATTCTTGTCTTTAGCAGATCCCATAATTTTTCAAGGCCTGAGTCATATCTGAAGACTGGGTGTTGGCAGCACTGTGTGTCTTCTTCCTCAAACATTCCTGTTAATTTCAGTGAAATGCTCAAAAATGCCATTGTATTAATCAGAGAAGATGTGATTAATGTGCCTCACATCGAAGTGTCTCAGAATTAACACCACTTAAAACCATCAGCTGTCCTTCAGGAGACCAAAAAATCAGACACCCTTATTGTGCAATACAATACACAGAGGGAAACCATAAGAGAAACTAACATTTCACTCATCGCTTTGTAGGCCTTTTTTTAGGGAAATGCATTTGAAATCCCCAGCCTGGGAATCCCAAGGGGTTTCTTAGCTACTAATGTTGTTAATTCTTGTAAAAGTAGTAATTTAGAACTAAAAGGCATTGCACTGTAAGACATTACACGGTGTAAAATGTTAGTCCTTTTACAAGTGACCTCTGCTGTGAAAATTGAGTGTTTCACTTCAGTATAATGAGAAATAAGAGTTCACATACAATTAAATAGCTATGGCAGCTAGAGGAATCAATTATTCCGAGTCAAAATGTAAAAACCTGAAGATCACTGTAGTTCTGTTAGAGGGCATGAAGAGGGTTGCAACAACAGTTTTTAATTTGTGCTGTTTCTGTTTAAGTTACTGTCTCAGACCAATTGTAGATGAAAAAACACACCACCACTCACCAAAACCCACTGCAACATGAGCAAAGCTGTTATCTTAAAATACAGGGAACACAGCCTGAAAGGTCCTAAGTACCCTTAAGAGCACTGTGTACTCTTCTGTGTCAACCTTTTAAAAAAAGCCCAAGAGGATAAATCAGTTTCTCCTCAGCTGGTGAAGGAGTCTTGAAGAGTTAGAAGCCCAAACCTGCTAAAAGTTCTGTGTCGCCTTTATAATATGGACTGCCTCAAAGGCAGATCCAGCTGGATGGTTTTTGCACGCTGTATGCAATTAAAATGATATGAGGTGTGTCTGTACATGTTATCCTTACTGGTGGGGTGTAATTGCTGTTGTGCCATGACAGTAGTATTGGCTCCCTGGCAAATTTTTATCCAGTGCGGTTCCTATACTTAGAAGCTGCCAGAAACAACTGGAGGCTGTAGAGACGTTTGCAAATATACCCTGGGTTGGGGGTGGGGAGGGATGGAGAATTTGTAAAATGAGCTTGGAGGGCTTTTCTGCTGAAAGATGCCGAAGATTTCAGAGAGGTTCTTAATACCGTGGTAGTAAGCCTAAATAGATAGATAGATCGATAGATGCTCAGTTACATTTCTCCTGTTTAAATTGTGAACATTCTGTACATATGCTACAGTTCAAAATGCATACTGTGTGTATGTTTCATCCTGCCAATGTTGTAAGATGATATAGATCATATTTTTTTGTCTTATGAAAATGCAGAAGACTCGAAATAAACTTCGAACAGTATATACTGCAATCTGTACTGTATGTTACACATCACAGTGTGATTTTGCTATATGCAGCACATGGACAAATGCCTGTTCTACTGGGTAGCTATCGTGTGCGCAAGGATTTAGTCTCCCAGGCTTAGACAGGAGCAGATTCTCCACCACCGAAACCCCAGTGAGATGTGTGTTATAAGCAATGGCAGGAATGATGCTTATTTTTCCGCTCGCCCAGAGCTCCTCATTCTAAGGCTATTTTCAACAGCTTACAGCCTCGCTCTGCTGTAGCCGCTGCAGTTGTACTGCAAGCCCATTCTTGCCTTCAGTTTAAATGTACACAAAGTATTTCAACCAAAACAACCTATGTACTCTTGCGAGCAACACTAAGGGAAAATACCCGTGGTAACATGTTTAGTGATTTTGAGAAACAGCAGTGGCACCAGACTTTGAAACGGGGTCAACAAATTAACCTCTGTGTCAAAGATAATCTGTCCACATTTATTTAGGTTATAAGCCCCAAAAGAAGAGAGGTTTTGTATACTCTAGTGACCCTCTGGACCTTTGGAGCTTAGCTCAGTGAAGATGCCTCTGGAACTGGGTCTGCTTCCAGCTCTCAGCTCAGCAGCTGTTTTCTCTGAAAGTGAAGCTCTGAGCTAATAGAGATCGGGCTGAATTCAGGGCAACAGAACTAAAAGCCTTTTTGTTCACTGCTCCCTGTCTCCCTTCCTGCTGGAATACAGGCAAAGGGAAGTGCAGTGATTTAAGTGTAGGACAGAAAGGGTACAGACCTCCCAAATCTCACTAGATTTAAGACTAACACATTTGATTCTCACTTTGTGTTCTCTCTTTCGTGAATGGATCAATCTGCCTTTAATGCTTTTGTAACACAGTGCTGCAGCCTCTCTCCCGTGGCCTCCTGTGTCAATCACAGCCAGTCAGGCTGAGTTCTGAACAAGACCCCATGCCAAGAAGTGGCAAGAAGTCCCACTCACCCACTCCCCTGCCTCTGCACTTCCCACTGTCATGTGGACTGACATGCCAAACACTTTCCTGCTAGGTGCACCAACACATGGGCTAGTGTCCTGACAGGACTAAAAAAAGAAGCTGAGAGGTTTAGAGGTTTTCAGGGGCAGGAGTTGTGGGGTTAGTTGGTAGAGATGGGGAACTGAATAGGCAAAGACATTATGAATGGGAACCAGGGAAGGAAATAGGAAAGAGGATTAGGAACAGATGATTGGAAACTGGGGATGAATGAGCAATGTGAATTTTGGGAATCAAAGGAAAGGAGAGTCAGAATAGGAAAGATTTTGAGGAGGAGTGTGAGAGACCTGACACCATGCCAGTGTAGAGGTTAAGATGTGGAATTGTGATATGACTCAAAGGTGAAATCCGTGAAGAGAGGTGTAAGTGGAAATGAGTGGGAATGGCAGTATAGGAGAGGCGAAGCAAGAGGCTGAGATCGAAACCATGGAGGTGGTTCCTACAGTTTCCAGGCTGGGTCTCAGAGGGAAAGAAGAAAGGGATTTGGGATTTGAGTCAGAAAATGACACTGGGAAAGCATAAAAACAGTGGGCAACTGAATCAAGAGAAGAAAGGACCAACAGAAGAGGCTACGGAATCCTGACTGCAGATTCATCTTGTCTAAGATGGTACAACTGCAAAGAGCCTCAAAGGACACAGTCATCTTTCTCTGTACTGCCGTTTGTACCGTAAGTCATGCAGTCCTGTCATTTCCCTTTTATTTTATCTAACTGTTGCATGGTCACAGTGAGAACTGGTTACTTCCTAATCTGGCAGAAAGCTCACTCAGTAAAGGAGAAGAAGGAATAGTGTGCCACCAGATAAGCTGTTGATTCAATCATCCTGAACTTTTCTTTGAGGAAAAAGTTCTTCACCAAAAGGGTTATCGGGCATTGGAACAGGCTGCTCAAGAATGTATTTAAAAGATGGGTGGATGAGGTGCTTAAGGATATGAATTATTAGAGGACAGGTACGGTTGAACTCGATGATCTCAAAGGTCTTTTCCAACTGAGTGATTCTGTGATTCTGTGAAGCCATGCAGTCATTAGCTTGTGTGAGGAGATGAGGAAGCAGCCTAAGATGTCGACTGTGGTGACACATCCTAGCTTGGGAGTTAAATGAAAGGGAGCTGGGCTCCACTGTGGAGGTTTTCAGTCATGGCGATGCTCAGAGTAATGCTAGTATGATGTTATGTGGGAGAATTTTCACCTTTAACTCTGGCTTTTTAATGAGAAAATTTAATATATAAATATACCTATAAGGAAGTAATTTAGGGATGAGCTTTACAGTTAAATCTGATTATATAGAGGGTAGAGAGCTCCTGCTTCTTTCTCAGAGCTGGAAACTTGGTAAATCAAGGACAGGGAGTCCAAGTGCAGCAGCTCTCTTGGCTAAGTCAAATAAAGACTGTCATTGAGAATATTCTATCCTTTTCTATGGTAGGTCATATACCATCATACCGCACATAGGCTCATTGTCTGATAGTCCCTCATTTTCCACAGGTTCTTGAGAGGTTGGGCATGATTTGCCAAAGTGCTAAGCCCATCAAAAGATAAGTATCTAGATGTAAAAACCAGTGGTGTACTCAGGTCTTGCCTTTTGAACATGCGAAGTACTCTCCGCATGGAAAACCCAGCATTTAGCTTCCCCACTGATGAGTATCTGTGAAAATGTTAATGCTGATGCACCCTAACCAAAATTTATATTTGCAATATAGTAAGGTATTCAGCTCTGTGCCACATGTAACATTACACAGTTTTGAAGATTGCCTTATTCCCTATACAAGATTATGCAGACAGAATTTGGCTGAGTTTTGATGCAAAATAGTGGAACTATGTCATACTTACCTTCACTGAAGGCATAAAATTCTGGTATTTCTTACCTTTCTAATAGCTGATTTTGTAACCTTCAAAATGTACTTTTTTACAGTTGATTCCTATAATTCTGTTTTATTTGCCTTGGGAATAGTGCAGTCTTTGTAAGCATCAAATATTTGGGGCAACTAAAGAGTGTTTGTGCTACTATAAAAATAAATACCATGTATTAACTCATTAACTGGCAGGTGTATGTATATAAACAACATCTGGGCAGTTTTCTTTTCTCTGGAGTACTGAATGAAGCGATAGCACAGATTGGAAAACAGGTGAGGGAGAGGAGAGGAGGGGAGAGGAGAGGAGAGGAGAGGAGAGGAGAGGAGAGGAGAGGAGAGGAGAGGAGAGGAGAGGAGAGGAGAGGAGAGGAGAGGAGAGGAGAGGAGAGGAGAGGAGAGGAGAGGAGAGGAGAGGAGAGGAGAGGAGAGGAGAGGAGAGGAGAGGAGAGGAGAGGAGAGGAGAGGAGAGGAGAGGAGAGGAGAGGAGAGGAGAGGAGAGGAGAGGAGAGGAGAGGAGAAAAAGGATGGGATGGGAAAGGAATGCGGAGAATCAGCTTTCAACAGCCCTCTACATTATAAGGATGAATTAGCAGTAAGAGTGATTTGCAAACAGAAACAGTTCACGATAAGACCTTAAGAGTACAGAATTACCCAAGTGAACAGAGAGAATGTCTGAAGATTGCAGATGAAAAATCCTAAAAGTATTATCAAGTGTAGTACTGATGGACTGTGATGTAAAAATATTGTATGAGCCAAATAGTTAGACAGTAGAAGCAGGGGAAAGGGAGACAGTAAAGTCCAGGTGGGATTGTCACGAAGGATTGTAAGACTACTGGCTTTAATGAAACTGGGAATCCACCCACAGACATTTCTGAAACCCCACATAGGGAAATGCTGGAAATACACTACCACAAACAAAATAAAATCACCTGCTGGAGTATCTTCCTAAAGTGATTAAGTATTTGTGTCAGGAATGCTAACTATTTCAAAACAGGCCAAATGTATAGGGCAGATACATTAAAAAAAAAAAAAAAAAAGAAAATCTCCTCTCTAAAAAGGGGTTAGACTTGCTAAACTAAAGTAAAACCAGTAGTACACTCAACAACTTGCAAACTGTCTTGGCAAGAGCAGGGAAGGTGGGGCACTGCTGGGCAGATCAAAGTGCAGAAGAAAATTTTTAAAGAGCAATGCTAAAGGTTACTGCGTACATGAAAGTTAATTAGCAATGAAGCACAGGGTAGTAATTATTAACTAAAATCATATTTTATGTCAAAAAGTGGAAATATACACAAGTACTGAATGCATTCTTGTGTATTCACATTCACACTGAAAAGAAATGCAATTTACAATTAAGGTTTTAAGGGAAAAAAGCTGATAAAGACCTGAAATGCAACTTGGATAACTCAGTCACAGGATTCCTAAATCCTGATGTCTTAGACTAGTGCTGACAGTGATTCCCAAGGTGCTGACTATATCTTTACACAATCAGTTTTTCTTTCTCATTAGCCACTTCTGGATCACGGTTTAGTAATATTTTAGTGTTATGAATCTTTTAAACCATGCCTTTAAATTAGATAAAATCTGTTCTTTAGGTTTTGTTAACTTCCTGCATTTTTTGGTCATCTGACATGACTTCATGTAAGTGGTCTGATCAGTCATGTCATGACAAAGATACATTTAAAGGATTTGAGTTTATACTTTATTGTACTTAATAGTTTGAATTAAGCCTAACTGTGAAAAACAAAAGCGATCATAGGACAGTAAATTCAGTGTATGAAGAGTTCAAAAACTGTCTTAGCAGCCAGTCATTCAGAGTTAATGTGAGATCAGTTAAGTCAAAGCTATTTGAGATCTCTTTTTATGCTTGATTTTAAAAAACCAAATAATATATACTTCAAGGTGACTTATAAGCTGCTGCTTTCTTTTCCATTAGTCTCTGGCTTTATTACCTTTACTGTTTCTTCTCCTTGGGAATCTCTTTATTTGAAGCCAATACAGAAGTGGTTTGAATCTCAGAGCATGACATTTTGACTGCGGTGCCCCTGCAGAATAAAGTCTGGAGCTGTTCTCTCTCACCTATCTGTGACTTTCTCTGACTCTTCTGGTGAAAACATTTCATTTGCCCATGAATCAGCTTCATCAGTTTTCACTTGCCCATATTAAAGTAAGTGAAATCTGAGTTTGTCCTTTGTCATTTAATGGGCGACACTCAGCTCCTTCAGGGGTGCATGTATGTTCTTGCCCCAGAGATGTCATAGCAAGGGCAGGCGCTAATGACCCATCATTATGTCAGTCAGCTGATTTTCGTCTTGTGCTGCAAATCTGTCAAAGCCTGAAGTTGGCTGATAAAACCATTGGAGTTACTAAATATGCATGGGGCACACCTATGGGAGGTGGTTTGATTAAAGGAATTGGGCAGGGAGGCAGGTAGAGTCTGTGCTTTGAACTCTATCCAAAATAGATATTTTTTCTCCATTAAATGTTCTGTGGATGGACAAAAGTTAAGCTCAGTCAAGTCTAAAATTTGACCTCAAAAGTTACTTTATCTTTATATTTTCCTAAAATAAAAGAGAGGAGCAAGCACATATCCTTTAAAAACGGAAGTGGGAAGTATGTATGCAGCCAGCATGTGCCCATGGTTACCTTCCAGTTTTGCCACAGGCTAAATTGAGACTGAGCCCATGTTCAATTTACTATGATATTAGAAAGCACTGGAGTTTCCCTTTACACTTGTATTTAAGTTGCCCTCTGAAGGGAGGTGATATTTTCCTGGATGTCATCTCCATAGGAGAACATATGCCACTAAGAAGATGTAGGAATAGAAAGAGGAATAGAAAAATGTTGCAGCCCTATGAATTCAAGAACTGGGCTTTCAAAATAGGAGAGAACACGCATTTTGTAAGCAAACACTCGTAAGAGTTGGCTCTGAGAGGTAAAACAATCATGATTTGTTCCTTAACATACATACACCTGCTGACTACACAAGCTCTTAAAAATACTCCACAGATAAGCAGTCTGTGCGTCATCACAGTAAGTAGCTGATTAAGGTAGCAATAGATGGAGGCATTTATACCTCCTTGGATATCTAAAGCCTCTCAGAAACACCTTTTTGGTGGCTCATCTGTGCATAGACATTAGTGCTATAACTGAAATTAAGCAGTGGTGTTTGAGTGGGTTATAGTGTTGAAGTGATGGAAGGAACACTTGAACATTATTCTGTTTCATGTCTGTAGCACAGACAAGGGGATGCTTGATTACTAGGGAAAAGGAGTGTGAAAAATGAAGTAAGGGAACTCCTTGAATCCATTCATTTTCTATCAATCAGAGCTGTGAGCTGGACCCATTTGGAGTTCACTGGTTATCGCTACGCATCTTCTAACACAGACTTTCTGAAATCAGTTAAAAATGTCTGCACTTAGAAAACCTTGTCTTTGAAAAGTGGTTTTGTTTTAAAAATATTGTCTATAAACACACTTCTGGCCAAATACTCAGGGCCTGGCTAAAAACCACAGAAAAAGTGTGGTGTTGTGTCTGTGGGGGAAGGCATTTGAATTAGGGGACTTGTCCACATTGTAATTCAAATTCAACTGATTGCTTCATAGCTTGTTATACCCTGCAAATACTGAAGGGGCTAAAATAATGTATTATCAGATACAGACCCCAGTGGTTTAACCAAGGCAGCAGTCTCCTAGTCATGCCACCCATAAAAGTAGGCCAAGATGGAGTTCCCCAGTGGTTTAACCAAGGCAGCAGTCTCCTAGTCATGCCACCCATAAAAGTAGGCCAAGATGGAGTTCATGAACACCAATCAGACAAATAGCTCCTGCAAATGTAAGCATGTGAGAACACATCAAAAAACTCCTAAACCAGAAAAGATTTAAAAGAAGAAAATAATTTCTTACCTTGAAAAGCATCAATTTTTTTTCCTTCCAGGAGAAAAAATTGGCGATGGGTGGGATCAGGTGTTTCCTTGATACAACCCCATTTCTCTACAACGAGCAAAAGCCTGATTTCCACCTCAGACTAAAATGGGGTGTTTCCTGTGTTAACATTTCCAAGCCTTCCTCTAACCATTACCTTTTTCTTCTGCCAGGATTGCCGCTTCTTGCTTCTGCTGTCTGCTTGATTCTTCTGTTTCTCTTTTGCACATCACGCATGGCTTCTGCTTCCAGAAGCAACATGGTATTTCCAGCTGACAGTACCTTTCTACTTAGTTTCAGTTTCTGGATGAGCTATATTGTGGGATGTGGCTTCATTTCCTTCCCTTTTCCCTTAGTGAGATAGAAGCATCACTTCCACCTTTGAAGGTAGAAGAACCTGTGAAAGTCAATAACCAGTTGCATCAGCTTCAAAGATGTGTAATCCCAACATCCATTATGCTCTTGTATTATATTCACAAGCACTAAATGATGATATATGTTTTCAACAGACACCTGTAAATGTCAACTTGTATATATTCAGAATGTAAATTATCATATTTCCTTTCTTATTTTGGAAAAAAGGTACCATTTAACTGAAAAACAAGCCTTTCCTCTATTGTTTTTAGTGATACCTTATAGAATTCTCTATCATCTCAGACACATTTTTATATCACATGGCATAGGCTTGTTGAAAATGTAACCATTTTATGTTGAATTCTGTACTAATTTCTGTTACACCTAATTACACTTCTGTCATAATATATTGGAGTTATACCTACGAATTCCATGCCTTTTTTCCCTAGGTAAATTACAATAAACATGTACAAAAATAAAATAGATACTTAATTACTGCTGCCAAATTCCTGAGAAATTTTGTGCTTCTTGATCTTCTTTCAGAATTAAAGTTTAATTCTGTTTGCATTTAGATTTCTAACCCAGTGCTTGGACTTTAGAGAAGAAGAAAGAAGACTTTGCTTTAGGAATCTGTTTATATCAAGTTATTTGTCAAAGTATCCCTATCAATCATTTCATTCCATAAAAGATCAGTGTTATATTTTTCTTTTTATGTGTGCATGTACACATATATATATATATAAAAAAAGTTCCTCTTCCTCCAGTATATCACTTAGACACCTGCTTATCTTTAAAAGCCTGAATTATCTCATTGAACTCAAACCCCGGGACTACTTAAGAAGTTCAATGGCATAGTAAGGAGCATCTGTTGGAAACTTTGTGCTTCTAACAGATACTGTTTCAGCTCTTAAAATAACACCTAGGACTTGAGCCTTTAAACCTTTCACATTTAGAACTCCTACCAAAGCCAGGGGAAATCTTCATAAAGCCCGAAAGTGTGATAGCGTAATTATTCATCTGCCAGAAGATGCCATATTATTCTATCGTCTATTGAAATAAAATTGATACCTCTACAAGTTCCTGTCTCAATAACTTTGAAAGCAGTGAAATATGTGCAGGAATTGTTAAGTGCTTTCTTTTTCTTTTCTCAACCTTAAAATCTTTCCCTTAAAAGTGTACAGTGAGTCAAATATTAGGGAAAAATTTCTCCACTACAATGGTATCCCATCTTCCCATAGAGTGTGTTTCTAAGCAAAGAATTATATTAGTGAAAAAACACTAAATAAAGTTAAAATGTCACAATGCACTTTTACTTTAAAAAGAGTTTTAACTGGCAAAAAAACAAAGCATACCTGGAGTATTGTCTCCAGTTCTGGGATCCCTGGTATAAAAAGGACAGGGATCTCGTTGAGAGAGTCCAAAGAAGAACTACGAAGATGATTAAGGGCCTGGAACATCTCCCCTATGAGGAAAGGCTGAGAGAGCTGGGGCTGTTCAGCCTAGAGAAAAGAAGACTGAGGGGGGACCTAATCAATGTTTATAAGTATCTTAAGTATGGGGTGCAGGGGGAATTGGCCTGCCCCTTTTCTTTGGTCTGTGGAGACAGGACAAGGGGCAATGGCTGCAAGTTGGAGCACAGGAAGTTCCGCACCAACATGTGGAGGAACTTTTTCACAGTGAGGGTGACAGAGCCCTGGGACAGGCTGCCCAGGGAGGTGGTGGAGTCTCCTTCCCTGGAGATATTCAAGACCCAACTGGACGTCTGTCTGTGCAGTATGAGCTAGGGAGCTGCTTTGGCAGGGAGGTTGGACCCGATGATCTCTGGAGGTCCCTTCCAACCCCTACAATTCTGTTATTATGTGATTTTGCTTTGGTATTTATTGGCAATGCAGCATGTTGAGTTTCAGGTGAGTCGCTTGTCTTGTGGCACAGTCTGGAGAAAAGTGAATCTTAAAGCACACGCAGAAGATGTGAATAACTCTGATATCCCTCAAACATTCACTGTTTAACAGTTAGTGTTAGTTTCTGCAACTATGAAAATAAGGAATTGTATTTGAACTTTTCCCTTTCCTCATTATTCTTGCTCTAAATGACACCAAATGGAGTGAGACAACAAGGTCATTCATGCTCTGATACCTGTGAGTGTGTCTCTGATGTCTCCAATACAGCTATGCCAAGCTACATCAACTGGGAATATGACCCAGAGGTCTGAAAAGCACATATCATCATTCTGGCCATCACAAATAGCCTAGTCCCTTTTTATAGACAGTAGTTAGCATCAGAAGCAGTAGTGTAAGCTACAAGGTCCTTGCAGAAGTTGGTTAGGCAATGATATTTTTAATGGATAAATGTGCTAGTTCTGAGGGAAGTTTTGCTTCTGCTTGGAACAATGAGAAGGTGCAGTCCTCCCCAAACACCCGATTTTACAGTAATATTTAGTATTGTAACTGTGGGCATAATTATTACTACCCTATTCACAGCCATTACCATATGCATTTATAGATCTTGTTCATGTATAATACCTGATGATTATTTTTAGAAATGTCTAATCCTGCTCAACATTTGGCCTTTTGCACTAATCTTGAAAGGTTTTGTACTTATATTTAGCTTTGAGTGTGGGAGTCCACAGTGCACCCATTTTCTGGCTTCAACATCTTGGCACAGAGCTGCTCCAGCCTCGGGGCTGGGTGCCTCAGCTCCACCTTAAATCTTTGGCTCTGTTCCATTTGGCATGTTGTAAGTGTTGTGCTTTTGAGAGGTGCTGGATCTGTGACTCTCAAGGTTGAAGTCTTCTAAATAGTGACAAAATGGCAACAACATGGACAATAGGAATGCAAGGTTTTCACAGAGCAAACAGTGCTGCACAGAAGTACTGTGTCAGCCCTGAGAAAGTGCTTCAGCCATTAGGTCATTCAGCTTGATCCAAAGAGTCAGAAGCCTCAATTCTTAAGTTTAGACTAAGTCTACTAATTTATTTCATGATGTATGTCCATAACTGGCTGCCTAGCCCAGATAGCACTTATTTTGCATAAAAGACTATCCAAAGCAATCAAAACAAGTCAAGTGTCTTTCCGAAGCCTAGCCTCCATTGTGCCCCTCCTTGCTGAAAGGCTCTCACCGCTGGAACTTGGCAATGAGCAGGTTACTGCACTGAGAGAGAATTTCAAATTCAAAGACCATCCAGATCTTAAAATGTCAACAAAACACCTGCTCTTCCAGTGTCAGGAGGCTACTGATGAACCACAAATGCCATTTTTAATTATGTACAGATTACTATATGGGAGGTTTAAATCACCTATGTCAAATTTTTGTGTAAGCTTATAAAACAGTGAGTGCTTAGTTTGCTAAATCACGCAGGAAACCTGCCTTTTAAAACAAGTTTCTGACAATACTCGGCAGCAACATACCCAGTGGTTCCTTGCTGTCCTTCCTGTGACAAGCAGGGTACTCATCCCCAACACCTCTGCGGTCTCGGTCAGGCTCTTTTTTGTATGGATGGCATTTTGAAAAGTAGTAACTTACACTAGATCAAATGCAGATAGTTAATTGCTTCTGACGATCCCTTCTGATGCTGCTTGCAAGTTGGAAATGTTTGTGGACACAGGATTGTTAATAAAGTGCTGCATTCAGAAGACTCAGAGTACAGTGCCAACAGGCAGACAGAAACTGTGTCCCCTTGGGCTCTATCTGACTTCTGTTGATCGCATTTGTCTGATACTCAGATGGTTCTTACAGCCTTTGCTGGCACTCTACATTTTACTGTTTGATTGAAAGCAAACAGTGAACTCAAACTGTGGCTTGGGAGGCTCAGGTTGGTCATTTGGAAGCAATTTGTTACCGGGAAAGCCATGCAGCACCTGAAGAGGTTACCCAGAGAAATCAGGATTTAGCCCACCCTTGGAGATTTTCAGCAGCTGGCTGGAAAAAGTCATACCTGATCTCAAATTCATGATAGCCAATTGTTCGACGTGAGAGGCTGCACTAGAAAACATCCATAAACTCCTTCCAACCAACATGACATATTTACCTTTTGTTGCTTTCTTAGGATTACTGACATTCACATTCTACTTTGGAAAGGAAAAGCAATTGTTAAACCTGGTTGTTTATACTGAACAAAAGCTTTTTTTTTTTTTTTTAAGTTGTGACTAACAATAAGGGAGAATTAATATAGATTTTAATGCTGGTGTATTAAAATGAAAATACACATGGCCTGGGAGAGCTAGAATGGGAATGTCTTCCTCCTCACCAGCCCACAGAGCTTTGCACATATGGTAGCCCACTTTGAATTGCTCGCAAACTTTATCACAACATTTGCAAAAAGTGATTTGTGTTTTGGGACGGTAATTCATTTTTTAGAAACTTTCTTTTTATTGACTGCTAGAGATGGTCTGAAGCCAGTTGTGTCTGAAATGAAACCAAAAGCCTCATGAGCAGATGGCCTAGCATGTTCAGCAAAAGTGCTATCTGGAAATGTGATGTATTCTTCACTAATGAAGAACCTCGAGGACTATCCTCTCTGTTTATCATCAACCTCTGAATGTGTACCGTTCCCTTATTCTCACAGGCACTGCTACAAATGTGAAATAATAAATAGGAATAAAACTAAGGTTTGAAGGTTGCACCACATTTGTATTTTTGTTCTGTATCAGTAACATTAGATTTGGGGACTGGTTTGGGGTTGTTTTGTTCCTAATGTCTAGTAGCTTTAATACTTCCGAGAGTTAACTTGTCTATACATATATGAACTGGAACATGTCTGTATCTGTAAATTCAAACCACACTAAACAAACATTTTGAAATCACAGTTTCCTTAGCTATCTCATCTGATTTTCCTCCCAATTTATTCACTGTAGAGGTGGGGAGGAGGAAAAGGAGGCATGGTTCCTACACGCTTTCAGCTAGTTTCAAGGTTACAGCTACCTTCTCCATCCACTACTTTCCTCAGGTTAATGTCATGTTTGCCTGGCTTTCACTGCCAGACTCTGAGCTTGCCTCCTGTCACATCATTACCTGCCACTTCAACGCAGCCTGTTATGTTCAAGATCAGGACATTTACATGTGTTTTAATGTGCAAATATGAATACATAGGTGTCTACATATGAGGTAGGTAGTTAAACTCCCATTACAGTCAATGGGGACAGTCACCCTCAAATGGACAGGCATTACCATTATTATCTCTGGGCTCCAGGCAGCACAGCTCACCAGTAAACACCAAGGGGAACTGGCCACGTAAACCATGGACAAATACCTACAAAAGAAGTCTAAGGTGTATTAATATGGAGCTGATTCCCACCCTGGCTGATTCCCAGCTGTACTCCTTTCTTCCCAAAATTCTCATTCAGTTAATTTTGTCTCTGCTGTTTTTCCACACCACACACTCCCCTCGCCCTTGCTCCTACATGTCTTGTTTAATTCATTGTGTTGTCTCATCTCATAATTTGTTCTGTAACAATATATTTGAAATCTGCTCTTTAACAACAGCCTTTGTTCATACCTGGTTTAACTCCTGCTCTGATAGCATGGCTTCCTCTTCCTGACATTGTTTGACACAAATCTCACCTCAGTTTCATATTTAACAATACAAACATACTTATTTTCCTGAGGAAGGGAGATTCATCTTTAAATTAAGGTTCTGTTAAATAAAAGGGAATTTGTTGTGACTGGTTAGTGTTTCAGCTATCCATTTCTAAACCAACACTGCCTATGGTCTTGTTAACATGCTTGATCCTTGGGCACGCTAATTCTAAAAATGCTTTAAAATCAAGGGGAGTTGTGGAAGCTTAATCCATCTCCTGATTTCTGTGCAAGTTTTTCTCCATGGTGGTTTCTGACTGTGTCTGTAGGAACAGCATGGCAACAATAAAGCAACCAAGGAGTAGAGGGTGTGTGTAATGAACAAATTATGACTACGACACCGAAGAACCTTTAGTTTCTCCCAAATATATGTGTCTGAGTAAATATGAGAAGACTAGCTCACATACAATAAAACTGTGGGCTATATGCTAAGCTTCGTTGCACTGGTTTAAATCTGGAACGATTTAATTTACTCCAGCCTAACTGAGATCAGAGTCTGCCCGTATAATCAATACAGTAGGCATATTGACCTAAACCTTCTGGAATGAAATAAATACTGTCAGGAACAGTCCTCTCGCATGGAAACAGACAAAACCACCTGACTTTAAACAGACTTTTAAAAAACACATCTCTTATGAAATCTCTTGGGAGCAGGAGTTCTTTCACTCTCCCAGGGCATAGCAAGCAAAGCAAGGTAAGTTATCTTGACACCCAGTCCTCGAGCAGCAGATCTTTTGGGGAATGAACAAAGTGCTCTGTAAAGCCAGCCTGGCTTATCATCAGAGTCAACTGTATCCTTGAAAAGTACAGCTGGGGTTAGGAAAGCTGCAGAGAGTGCTTCTGTTACACTGACGTGCATATCCTAGCAAAGGAATCATCATGACTTCAGTTTCAGGGTAAGTATTTTTAGTGTTCCTTCCTCCTGAGGGAGGGTTTCTATCATAACCCATTGATTTCCATGGAAATTATTGTGAGATATAGGGGTTTGGGGTTTTTGGTTTTTCTCAACAAAGAGTGAAATAAACTTTAAAAAATTACAAGCTTTTCAAGGATTTGCCTTAATACGGTTACACTCTATGAATTATTTCCAGCAATCCTGTACTTTGAATTGGGAGTCTTTGTCATATTGCATAGTTACTATGTTATGCAAATAAATATACACATATCTACGTGTACAAATCTCAGAAAATATTGCCTTTCTCTGTTTTGGGCAGCCCAAATAATTCGTCAACACTTTGGGAGTCATATGACTTAATGAGTACAATACCCAGCTGACCAGTCTGCCAAGAGAAATGAGTCTGTGTTATAAAAAAGGAACAAAGATTCTTTTTTTTTTTTTTTTTTTCTCTTGGAGTTCTGATTCCTCATTAAATAGTAAGTTACTTTTGACAGATGTGCTGTAGTTGTATTCATTTTTAATCTTGGCCATATGGAGGCATAGTGGAATGATGTTTCAGACATTCTACCAGTCCAGGGTTTCTCAAGATGAGGAAAGCAAATGTCAAATCCACAAAAATGATGCAGAAATAAATTTTTCTTTTAATTCCATCCCCCTCCTTCCCCTCCCCTGAGACAGTCAAAATTTCCCAAATGTATCAACTAAAATTCTCAGTAGCCCTGACACTACTCTGCTAAGTCACTGAACACAGGAAAAACTTGAAATACTATGGTGAGTCAGTAGGATTTCAAGGAGTGGGTGTTCTTGATTCAAGCAAGGGTATTACTATTGGTACTTCCTGTTGTAATCTGTGTTTAGAAGTAGTCCATTAGTGCAATTTCACACCAAAGCTCCCCAAATTAGATTCATTTTTTCTTATTAATTTTATTTGTCTAAGTTAAACTAACAATGTATGGGTTGGAAAGTGGATGGCTTGTGGTTTTCATTCATATGTGCCAGCAACAGACGAGATGCTCTGTTTTCCAGAGGAGGAATGTGAATCGCTAAGAAGCCATGTGGGTAGCCATGCCCCAGCCAGTATTTTCAGGGTGGCACTTCTGAAAGAAGCAATTAAAAATCTAACATTTCATCTGTTTATTTACTACATGCAGGAGCCTGGTTTTCTCAGTTGGTTGTTAAACAAAACAGCTGTCTACTACACATCTGCTTTCAAAAATATTAGCAGATTGTGCAATGGAAGATTAGGGAAGCTTATTTTAATTTGAAATGAGATAATGGGACTATCTTAAACCAGAGATCTGATCCCAAATCTTTGTTTTGCTCTAGATAATGGTGCTGAGCAAGTAATGTTGGTATCTTCCTACTGTCTTGCCTGTGAGTCCATCCCACATGGCAGCAGCCTTTGCTCACATCTCTTTGAAGTTTGGGGAAACCAGTGATCAGGAAATGAGTCAGTGAAGTATTTCTCCCAGATTATAAAATTATAGCAAATAAATGAATTAGCTATCTATGAATTTTTCAAATTTTGGTTGAGAGGCCTAAGCACTGGGTTTGAAGATTGATGACAAGAGCAACGTTGCTTTGCACAGTCTAAGCTATTACACTTCACTCATCATGGACTGAGGTAGGTTATTTAACCTTTTCTTTGCCATGGATTAAGAACATATTCACAGATAGTTATTGACCTTCATCTGATGTGAGATAACTAGCAAAGCTGCAAGAATTCAACTAAATGCTTGAGCCCTGAGTTCAGATTTGAGCCTAACTTCTACCTGTGTGGCTTCTGACTCTGTCCTTCCATTTTTGCCACACTTTTTTATGTGTGGGAAATAATTTACTCACTTGTGGAGGATTCTGTGCCAAAAAAACCCCTCTTGCAGGGTGTTTTGAAGACATAATTCAATGTGCCATAAGTTAATGACCCAAACCCCACTTGAAGTAAGGCCTATCTTTGTACTTTCTTTTGGGTGCTTCAGTTCTGACACTTTAAAAAAGCCCTAGTCATTAGAAAGCTTTCAGCAGGTGTTCTCTCAAAATCAGAGCCACTGAAGACAGTCTCAATACCAGTTGTGTTTATGTGGCTGTCAAAGTGGATGTGACAGAGCTTACTTGAGGTAAAAAGAAGCAGTGACTTTAAAAAAAAAACTAAAAAGAGGCACACACACACACATACACCACCGCCCCCACCCCCTCCCAAATCAATGTGTTAAATAGCCAGAGATCAGGAGAGCTAATCTGTAGGTAAAGTCTCTTCTTCACTTGAGATCTGTAAGATCTTTACTTAAGACTGGGCTTCTTGCAACATACTGGGAGATGTATAATCAAACTGGAATGGATTCATCTGTGACAAAGTTTCCTGTCTCTGGCTGGATAGAATTTCTGTAAAATAACAATTATTCTTTAAGTATGAAATTCACTCCTTTTTGTTATGGAAAATTCCTACAACTTCTCATTTCTCAAGGGGAATTTCAGTCACACCAAGTGAAAATTGTTTAAAGGAACATCTGTTTTCTCTCATAAATTATATGCCAACATCTTAATAGAAACGCAGCCCGCCTGTATATACTTCTGTGCTTTCACCCATTAATTACAGAGAACATTAAGGTTCCATTTTACTGTGCTTTAAACATCTGGTGCCAAAAGAAGCAGCAAGGAGAAGGGAAGCGTGATTATGTTATTAGACTCAGCGGTCCCAAAATACTGATCAGCACTCATTATTGTCTGTTGTTTCCATATGAAGCTAGTCTTCAATGTGCAACTCACTGACTACACATAGATATATATATCTTGTCAAATATATTTTGAAAATGAATATATAATCATAGCTATGGTTTTATGGATTTATAATAGTTAACAAAAGCATCACATGGCCTAAATTCAGCCAACTTTAAATTTGGATGTGTTGCCAACTTAGTAACACATTCAAATTTAATTCTGGCATCCCTGAAATATCTGCAAGACTTTCTTAGAACCCAACGGTACACCAGGAAGAATGCTGCCACCAAGCTTTTGATGCAGTCCCGTGGTCACCATGCGCTAAATAAACAGCAGAGCAATGGGCCCTAACGCAGCGGGAGCGATTCCTCCTTCCCATTTGCAGTGACTATTGCCAAAGCACAGTGTTGAACATTGCGTGATAGTGAGACTCAACATCTTGACTTGACTTCCCACCCTCAGCTGGCCACAGGAATGCCAGCCCAGTCTGCATACAGGAGAGAAAAGCAAATGATGTTGAATAGCCATAGGGCTCTAAAGGAAGGCTTCCACTTTATTTGAAGCTAAAGCAGCTCCAAGTTCCAGCATCTGTTTTTATGTTCTAAATTACCCCAAGTAGTTTCTTCATTTTCCAAAATTGCACTTCCTTAAAATGCCTCCTATTACACTATCACATTTTGCTGTGCATTAAACATCTGGTATCAACAGCCTAAACAACAAAAAAGCATGATTATGCTGTCAGACTTAATAATTCAGAAATATTAACCAGCTCTTACACTATCAGGAGTTTTTCATGTGAAATTGGCCCTTGATGTGTATTTTGCACTTATGAGACTTTGCACATACCAGCATAAGATAACAGTGTTCAATCTTTCATGTAACTAACAGAGTTAATTTGCCTAAATGAAATCACTTTATCAGCAATACTCTTGCCCTGGAAAAACCAAGGGATTATCACAGTTTGTTAAAACATACCAAACTGCGATCTAGAAAATGGGGGCGGGAGGGATTTCTTCTGTGCAATAATAGATTAGGAAAGCTATTTAGCCTTAAGCAAACTTGAGAGCTATGGAGGCTGAACCATGTGGAAGGAGACCATAAAGCTCCTTGCCTGTTCAGTAACCAAATGACTGCTGCTTAGTTAGCTGTAAGCTTCAGTTTGAGACCTTTTGCTCCCATATTTAATTAAAACATCATTGTCATCTTCTGTGAGTACTGAGCTGTAATACTGCAGGCCTATTCAAGATCTGTTTCTTAATTGGTCTTAAATAGGTTAATTGCAATTCAAAGAACAAGTCATTACCAGTGGGATGCAAGTGCATGATGCAATGGGACAGAGCATGAGCTATTGGCTGGAATGCCTGATGAACAGCATAGCTATTATTTTAAGGCTATGGTTGGAAACATTTTTATTGCATAGATTTCTGGAGTTCATTTCACCAGTCGCCTCATCCTCCTACCTTTGCTCTGTGGGATCTACCCCCACAGCTTTCCCAGACTGTACCTCCACTGCTTGCATGTTGCTGCACTAATGAATGGAACGGGAATCTTTGGTGAATGGGGTAACATCAATGATGGGAATTATTTGGGGGAATTTTTTCTTCTCCTTAGCAATCAGTTGCACTCTTGAGACAACAAAACTGATGTAATTTTGACTGCCTGTGAAATCTCACCACCTACAGAAAACAGCTCTTGAAGCCCCGTGGGGTCCCTGAGGCATCTATGAGTGGTATGAATGCGTACCCAGGGTTTAATGGCACTGTCATTACATTCCAAACACTTCCGTAATCAAACTGCTTCAAAATCATACTGCAAGCATTTTCTATCTTGCCCGGTAGCACTGGATTAAATAATTCTCTACAGCTTTGTTTCCCACTTATACCAACGGATGCTATTAATATATGAATGCTTCTGTGTGGGCTCTGGATGGACAGCCTTTTCAGGTAATATCCTTCAAATAGTGTTGTATATGGAAAATGTATAGTTATATAATCCCCCAAAAGTCAAAGTAATTTAGGCATGCAACTAGGTAGATACAGATTTTGCATGAATGTTTTAAGGAAAGTTGCATTTTTAATCCTTTTACTGGCTTCTAGTCCTGCCAGGCACATAGTAACATCCCCTGGAAATTGAACGGAGGATAATGTAAACCTCTTCGACAGGCAATGAATCTACTGTCTTCCACAAATAACCTGAAGCACCAGGGTCTGGCATGTTCCTTGTCATAAGGAATGAAAATAGCTGACCAACTGTCTTTGCTCAACTCTGCTTCAACTGACAGGTCTTGGTGCAATTGCACCACCGCTGCACTCAATGGCTGTAGTCCTGGGAAGCACAACAATACTTCTTCTGTGCATCTCGGGGTTTTACACTGCTTCCAGGAGCACTGGCACCATATGAAGGCATTTGCAATAGCAGCAAAGTGCACAGAGGGATTCAGAGAATGTCCAGTACATTTAAGGCCAAAACTCTCTGTTGGGGTGTGGTTTTCTCAGATAAGAATTTGAGATGGAAAAAGCAAAAGGTGATCAAATTGTGCATTGTCATTTCTGAGGATGAAAAGCTTTCTCGCGGCTTTCGCAACATTTCCTAGAGCTGTTTTCCTCTGGGCTATTGTTCCTTAGCCAGATGCCCTGAACAGAGAATGCTCTGTCCCCAGCTTCACTCTTAGCTTTGTGGTCAACGTAGTCTCTGAAGAGCTTAGCTGTCAGCTGGATTCATAGATGCAAAATTGATGCAACTGGGGGCTAAACCATGAAATATTTTCCAAATTAAGACAAAGGACTTGATATAGAAAATATCAGTGCAGTAGAGGATTTGTGTGCAGATCAGTATTTAGGAAGACCCTGATCTCCTGATCTCCTGCTGGTGCTTTGCTGGTTGGTACTAGCTTTAGACAATAGGTTTCTGTCAAGATCAGGTAAATCTGTATTCTTCCTGTTATTCTTCCCATTATTCTTGTACTTGGCATAACAATTATCTAAAGAGCTTGTTTTCAAGGAGGTACAAAAAAAGCATGTTTAACATGCCTGAGAAAACACCCCAAGCACGCAGGCAATGTAAATGGAGCAGGTGGATGGCAAAAAGAAGGTTATTTTTAGGACTTTGCAAAACCAAAATCTGAAGACTTGAAGCATGTCACATAGGTCACTGAACAGCTGTTAGACCATGAGCACTCTCAGTCTGCATTCAAATCAGTGAGCTAGAGGTAAAAGAACAGATTTTCAAGTACTGAATGTTCTCCTTCAACTGTTTTTGTTAATGGAATTTTACAGCTCAGAAAAAGTGACAGCACACTCTTGGTGGGATTCATTCGAATGTGTAACAATATCTACAGAGGAGACTCTATGCCTTGACCCCTGTGTTGGCAGCTGGAGACAGTCTTCCAAGGGTATGATTCTTGCCATCACGAAGCAGGTATCTACAACAGGTCAGACAGATACATCCTCCTTCTCTCTGCTGACCACCAAAGAAGCCAAGGCAGAAAATTTAGGATATAGCAGTCAGTCACTACAGATGTCAAAACTGTTTGAGATCACAAAACCCTTATACCTATGCTAAGAAATTCAGGAAAAGGACCAAACATTTTATAGAATAATGTTCAGGAAAACTAGATTCAGGAAAAAAACTAGGTAACAAAAGCAAAACAGAATGTTTTCAACAACTAAACAGAGCCTTTACAGATTCATTTAGATGGTAAATTATTCCTCTGTGTGGTATCAGGACTGAAAGGAAGACTTAGTCTCAAACTTTCCAGAGAAGGTGTAGACAAACTACCATTAGTCTTGAGTTTGTCTGCAGTGGGAAGACCAACAACATTTCAAAATATGTAGCAGAATTACTGCTGATCGCTAACCAAAGAGTTTTAGGGACATGTACAAGCCACAGTTTGCAGGTAGAGGTAATATCTGCCATCAAGACAGCTGAAGTGTTTAGAAACCTACAAGCTTTTAAGCATACAAACTTTGCCTCAGCTCTAAGAATTTTAGCTTTCTCAAACAGAGATGGGTAACTTCTGAGCTAAATACAAATGGAGAGCACTTGCCTGATGGCATATTGTTCACTAACATAAAGCCTCATTTTAATGTACATTCACTGGTACCCTATTCTGTGAATAATTCTTATATCAGTTGGTTATTTTGAAATATGGTTCTTAGTCAAGTCCATGTGGCTAGTAGTCTCTTACTGATAAATAACAAAACTGTTTGATCATATCTGATACTTTAGTCACAAGCTTCACAGGTGAGGTTAAGAATAAACACAGAAAAATACTGTAGTAAGTTGGCTATTGGGGCAAACTGAAGAGTCGAGTAACTTGAAAATACCGATATCTATGTGAAGGTCTTTTCTATATTTTTCCTATACTTCTGTTCATATTTCATCAATTTCCACTGTTTTCCTCTGACACAAATGATTGAAACCTAGACTACAGCTTGATAAATGCCTTATTTTAAGCAGCTCTCAAGACTGATGTAACATGATGGAAAACACATCCTCACACTTGAAATCTAAACACCCTTTTTGTCCCATTCTTCCAACTACTATAAACTAGAAAAAGAAGGATGAGTCTGGGATTTTAGATAATCTCTATTAATCATGTAATTTCAGTCTTTTTAGACCAAAACAAATTGTTTCCCCCTGATAATACTTGAAATGTAGTAAATATTTGGGAAAAAAACCCAACAAATTAAACAACTCGGACAAACAAAGATTTCCCTGCAGAAATCCAAGGTTACCTGGCTTCATTACCAATCCTCATTTGGCAGATGTGGACTGTGTGTGTTGTCAGAAGGTAAACATGAGATATTTTAATATTTTCAAAATACAAGGTATTTTCATTTGACTTTTTCTATTTGTCCCAATTATTTGAGACATTGGCAGCATTTCAAAGGTATTTGTGTATTGCAGTACCTTCTTATTCTGTGTTGTGCTACATCCAGCTGCAATTTTGTGATTTTACAAGCAAATTATTAATTATTGTATATATAATTATAATTATAACTGTTAACTTAGAAACAAACCTATGTGCACCAAAACGTAAATTTTCCTGAAGGACTGGAAAAGAATCAGGGAGGGAAGATTCAACAGAATAGGAATAGAGGACCTTCTTCTGGTTGCAGGAAATGCTCTTCTCATTGAAAAAACCCCACCCAGAAAACCAAAAGCATACATTTTAGCACTGTAAATGTAAATGCTAATAAAGAAAGCAAAAGAAAATATTGATAAATAATTTGAGAAAAACATTAAACCAATAATAAGAATGTTTTTCATAGCAGAGAAGAAATTGTGTGAAACACCTTTTAAGGGCTAAGAAATAACTCAAATTGGAAAAAAACAAAGATCGTAAAGCCATTGCAGAAGAGCTGGATGGGTTATCTGTATTGACAGTTGCTCAAGAAAAGGATGCACATGCTCCTGTACAGGAACATTTTTATACAGGGAAAAAGTTGTAGAAAGAAATGAGAATAGGATTCCATGAGAATCTTGCAATAGATGTGGGTTGAAACCTCTGCTGTTCAAACAATAAATAGTCTGGAAAGATTGGTGGCAAAGTCGCAGATGAGTCAAAACTATTCATGGTAATAAACGTGTGCAGAGAGTTACAAAAGGATCCTGCAGTACTGAATGACTAAGAATGATATAGCAAATTCAGTGTCCATAAGTGCCAAATAATGCACGTAGGGAAAACCAATTGTAAACCATACATATACAGTGATGCGCTCTAAATCAGATATTATCACTCAGCAAAGAGATCGTGACTCACTGTTGGTATGAAAATGTCAGCTCACAACTCAGAGGCAATAAAAAACCCCAAATAGATTGTTAGAAATTATTGGTAGAGGAATCACAAACAACATAGAAAGATCATTATGATATTGTAGATCCCTTGTGTGTCCCATCGGTTCTGTACATAGTTTTGGTCCACTCTGTACCAGGAAGGAGACAGCGGAGGAAGAGTGTGAAAATGGCAATCAGAACAGAGAAAGACTTCCTTCCGAGGAAGCCTTTGACATATGAAGCCTTTCTTGGAAGACTTTCTTGGAAGCCTTTTTCCAGCTTGCAAACTCTGTAAGACTGCACAGAATAGAGGTGAACTTGAGAGAGGGTTGTGCTCCATATGCTCCAGCTCTGTCATGTTTATAATTAAAGATCAGACACTGGATACAATAAAACCATGGCTGGTCCGGTATGAGAAGTTGAACGTTGGGGCACATCTCAGAAGCTTTCCAGGTATTCACTGTCAGTAGTTAACATCAGTTTGTGCCTGTCCGGTAGATCCAAGGGTCTAGCAGTAACAGTAGGCTCCTCTAAGAAACAACTTTAAGAAACAACACTGTCTTTATGTGCCAAATAGCATTGCTTATTAAGAATAAATAAGCGGATTTGTGAAATGAAAGAGGTTCAAAGTGAGTGTTACTGGCCTCATTTGTGGGGTTGGAGGGAGGTCAGGAAATCTCAGAAATTTCAGAATACAGACTTTACTTTTGCTCTCTTAATACACATCTAAACTCTGTAAGGCAGTAAGTTCTGCTGTAGGCTGCATGTCTTACCTATCTCGGGCAACAGACACAATCATCTCTCTTTATGGTCTCTCTTAATGATGGGCATTCTTCATTGCAGACAAACATTTTGCTCATTTCTGGTTGTAGAGATATTATAAATCTTACCTCATGCTTAGTGCTGTAAAACTGCCTGCAGCAGGAATGTGGAAACAATGGCTGCAGAAAACATTATGCTTCAAGAAATTAAACTAACATAGTACCAAAGCCTTCTGTAGCAATAATTTTGCTGTGTCCCAATATCTGGGGTCTTTGTGCCATGTTATTTCCCACATCTGGGCCTTGGCAGGTGGAGAGGTGCACTTAACTTCCTTCAGCTCCATGCCATTACACTGTATTTGTTTTCACTGTTTGCACAGATGTAACTGTAAAAACTTTACTCTAATGGGAGCTGTGAGAGCTTGGGAAAACCCACCTGGAAAACCAGCTTGTTTTTTAATATATTTTGTTCAGAAAAGCTCACCAAACTTGTAGGCTTAGGGAGAGATTAACTAAAGCCGGCAGAGAATTTTAAATGAGGGAGAGGGGAAAGGGGCATGAAGCAGAAGCATGAAATCATAGTAAAAATACTAGATGACAAGTAGTTAATGGGGACTCAGAAGTGGGTGGTGCCAGTCATCATTCATTTGGTAGATGAAATATATAAAGTGTGGAGAATATCACAGTAAAATCACCAAAAATTCATCTGACCCCTCTGCCCTGGAAAGGACATCCGCCTGCCAGCTTCGTGTTAACCTGCCAAGGCTGTGGGACTCCATGCACAAGTGCACTGGACTCTGAAAAATGATAGTCTGGAGCTAGGTGCTGAGTGCGATTCACAGATTCAATACTGACATTTTGTCTACTGCCAACAAATGAAGGGTGGCTCTTTATAGCTGATAGCTGTGAGATGTCATGACTTTGCTGCTATAAAAGATGGGCTTTCAAAGGGCCCATGCAATTCTTCTCACACAGAGTAAGGCTCTACAGATGTGTGGTAGAAATGAAGGGGCTGAAAATGGATTCTAAGTCCTCTGCTCCTGACAACGATTCACCGGGGGAAAGACCAGAGTTTCAAAGTCCAGAATGAGTTTAATGTACTCAGCAGATTCCATATCAAAACAATGGGAGTAAGAGCACCTCTGAAGCCTGTATGTACAGTGTTACTACTACAAGTTTAGTGTGCTTGGTCAGAAATATTGCCAAAAAAATTTCAGTGACAAGGTCATAGATTGAGGAGGGAACATTTTTTTGCTGTTGGAACAGCAGCTATTCCCGACATCCTAACCATCTCAATATTATTTTCATTCCCTTAGATCCTTATGTTTCCCAAGTGGAGCAAAGGCCAACAGTTCAGAAATGTGCTGGATCAAAAATAATAATGAATGGAAAGGAAGACATTCCAGCAATGTATAAATTTCCAGTGACTGAAAGACTAATACTACACACATCCTTTGGAAAACAAGGTGCAATCTAAGATGAAAGCCATAAAGTGACAAAGTTCTTTTCATTTTTGTATCTTAATTTATTTTTGAATAAAGCCCCTGTTTTGTTTGTGGAGGTTGTGACTACTCAGCTGATTGCTGGTTACAAAAATGGGAACCCCAAAACCTCAGTCATTTTAGCTCATGTGGGAAGAACCAATTATTTTTAATACAGAATTAGCCAAACACAGGCATGATACACACTTACAGAAAGGCATCAGTGTCCCAAAGAATTCAATGTTGATGAAGATAGAAAATAAATTTTCAAAATACACGATTTTTTCCATTATAAGTAGATAGGACAGATAATTTCAAGTACAATGCATGAAGTCTTCCATAATGCTTTTTGAGTTGATAATTCTTATCAGAAAAATATCTTAGAGGTTTGAAAAGAGAAAACAAGCTTGAAAATGCATATCTCCACCCCTGATTTGAGTAAATCATGTTGTAAGAGTTGCTCATTTACATACCTGACTACAGTGAGTAAATTAAAAAACCAAAAACAAAACCAACCAATAAAAAAATGAAACTAAAGAAACCATAGTCACAGGCCAAGCTCTGAGGCAGTATACATAGATGTGACTCCTCTGGCTAAAGTTTTGCTAAGCCAGTTGGACCTAGCTCTTTGGAAAGATTTTCTATCTATCAAACACCTAATTTGAATTTAAAAACTAAGCAATCTTATTTCTTTTCCATTCATGTTTATCTGAAGCTTCAACATGTGTTTTCTGCAAAAGGGTACATAAACTAAACCATGATGTCACATCATTCAGTTCAGAAATGTCCTGCCTCGGGTGTTCTGGCCTGCCCTGGAATCCTTGTTCTTGTCAGTGTTCCTCATGGGAACAACCCCCTGAATTCTTAATATAATTTATGGCTTGGCATAATTTGAATCTCGTTTTATCTTTTCTTAGTTTTATTGACACATTTCCAAAAGCACAGTTCTGGCAGAGGATCTACTATTGGAGGTGAATGTTTTGGGGTTTTTTTTAGCTATACTTTGCTCTGTATCAGGTTATGAATTCGTCATCAGTATATGAACGCTGAGTCATTTTCATCTGAAAAGAAAAGGTGAACAGCCAGGCAGGAGGCATGGGGATCTTTCACCAGAGACTTGTCCCTGTGCCAGTAGAAGAGAGCAAGAGGTGCCTGAGGTGTGCCTACAGTGAGTAATGACACAGCCTAAACCAGACACAACTCGTGACATGTACATGTGACCACAGAAGGATTACAAGGGACCATGTGAAGTTATTAATGCTCCCCTACACCTCCCCTACAAAGAGAGGCTGATGGAGCTGGGCTTGTTCAGCCTGGAGAAGAGAAGGCTGCGGGGGGACCTCATTGCAGCCTTCCAGTACCTGAAGGGAACATACAAACAGGAGGGGAATCAACTTTTCAGAAGGGTAGACAATGGTAGGACAAAGGGGAATGGATAAAAGCTGAAGAAGGGAAGGTTTAGATTGGATATTAGGGGTAAGATTTTTACAGAGTGATGAGTTGCTGGAACAGGCTGTCCAGAGAGGTGGTGGATGCCCCGTCCCTGGAAGTGTTCAAGGCCAGGTTGGATGGGTCCCTGGGCAACCTTAGTAGATCCAGGCCTGGAGGTTGGTGGCCCTGTCTGTGGCAGGGGGGTTGGAACTGTATGATTCTTGGGGTCCTTTCCAACCCATGCCATCCTATGATTCTATGATTCTTCCCTGGAAGTTGACAGGGCAGAGTCTAGATGGTGATATGAACCTCTTACTTGGTTGTGTAAGGGCGGAGGAATAGACAGAGGCAGTATGACACATCTTGTTATTCAGTTTTGCAAACAAAGGACGTGATTTGGAGAAAACTGGTCTATACTATTATGACCAGCTTTTTGCGTCAGTTCAGTGAAGAATAATTCCACTGCAGTGAATTAAATTACATACAAGTAACATTTGTCTGTTTTAACAGAATCTAACTCATTCACTTCACTGGCATAATCCTCCTTTTCAGTGATATGATTTGGTAGAATCAAGTATAATGTGAATCTTGTAGCTGTTCTGAAGTACACACGAAATTTAATCCACGGACAATTGAAAACATCTTACTGGGCATTAAGGAATTTATTTTGCAACAAAACGTTTATGGTAGAAATGAATCATCAGCAAACAAATCTGCTTTACTAGATCACTAAGTGCAATATAATACCATGCAATGTTACCAGCTACAACTGCCCTCCTCCCAGCAGTAGCAGCATAAAATTCTTTGGTACCCTCCTTAGAGACTGGTTCACCTATTAGAGGCATTTCCTTTAATCTAATTTATCCGTTGCTGTCAAAGATACGTATTTTTAAAACTTCATTTCTAGAGAGCCATTAAGTGATTAAAACCAAATGAGAGGAAAGAAGACAGTTGGTAGAACAATATAAATCATAATCGAAAACATCCTGGTAGTATAACACCGCCAGACATTTTGAATGGTTTGCGAGGCTCTGAAGAGTTCCACGGTAGTATGGCTTTTTAACATCCTGCTCAGTAGTTAAAGGGTATTCAACCTGATCTGCCTTTGTTGATAGCTGATATTATTTGACATTTTAACAAGGTTCTGTATTTGCAGAAGCATCTTATGGCACCACTTTCAACATCAGAGCCTATCACAAAAAACATTTTAACTGTTTTGCAAACAAACTTTCTTCCAGTTAATAATTAAACAGAGGAACAGCTTGTGGTATATGCTTGGAACTAATTTTACTATATATAGTTGGAAATGACAAGAGCACATGAAGATGTGACTGAAGCCTGGTAGCATTTAAATACTCAGTACTTCCTCTGTTACCTTGACTAGTGTAAAGTTGGTTCCCAAGGTAAAAACTAAGTGGTCTGCTGGCATATGGTATAACCTCCATTTGAGCGCTAAAAGCTGGATACTGTTTTTGTGAAACAGATGTTGTTGAGTGCAGCAATGCACAACTGACTCTATCTAACAGCTGGGAATCCTTCGTGACCCATATAGCTAGAAATAAACATGGTCCTATGCTTGGCAAAAGTGTAAGGAAGCAAATTTTCATTTGTTAAGGGCTTATCAAAATGAAGAATAAATGTTTTTAGCCATAAACTGATTTTATTCACAAGAGTAATCTTTCCAGCAGCTTATGCGATGGCCTCATAATATTACAGGCACCCTTTGCCAGATGAAGGCTGCAGTTGCACTGACATATAGTGCAGATGGAAAATAAACATCTGCCTCAATCAAGAGAGAAGACCAAAGACAAGGTTGACGAATATTATCTGGCATGACTATCTTTGCAGGAAAGCATATAAATGCTACAGGACCAAAACCACTGGCATCGTCTGGTGTTGTCCTTATGTGGTTACTGACCATGAAGAGAGATGATTAGTATGCACTCTCCAAGGAGGAGTAGTGCAGATGCTCAAAATGATATGATTCCAACTCACTAGTATGTGTTTTGCTATAGCCATACTATGCTAGCAACAGAACAGTTTGAAATGTTTTTTCTCTGTGTTTCAATGACATTTTGCTTCCTAAAATGCACTTCATTACGGGGGTGCATGTGGGGGTGTGTGTGTGGGGGAAGAGGAGATTTAACAGCAGTTATGTTGTTAAACATTGTTTAAAAATTGATACAGCGGGAATTTTCAGCACTTTTTTTCTTAAGCCACTTCAGGAAAAAATATTTCTGTCTCTGTCGAGAAGGAGTTAAATGTGAAGATACCTCAGTTGAAAGCAAACAACTCAATTGATTCCCATTTTACCTTTGGGAGAGTGACTCTATGTACGTGAATGTATGGATATACTGACTCTGAACTGATAGGGAGTCCCTCTCATTCTCCCACAAAGGGTTACATGGTGCAGGACAGATGCAGCTTCATAGGTTATTTTTTTCGAGGAGGGTTTCTCTGACAGATTAAAATAGGAATCTTAACAGTTTCTGGTCATTTCAGTGATGTATGGTTTTGTGTTTATTTTTTGAATACAAAAGCTTAAACTGCTCCTATTTGCTCTGGAAGGCAGCTAGTTAGGAAGGTTATATTAACTATTGTTCAGTCATAATTAGTTGGAGGATTTGACCTCATAGGAATTAAATGCATGATGTGTGTTAGCTAAATTAATGGGAAGTTCATCATAGATAGAAAACAAGTTTAGCATTTGGATGTAAGTATGCATTTGAAAGTTTGAGATCTAAGCAAATCCTGAAGAACTATGGGTGATGTGCCCAGCAGAGGAAAGAAAAGGGTTTGGAGTATAAGGCATAATATTTCAGGCAGCCTTTGCCAGGTGAAGGCCGCAGTTGCACTGACAACCTTTTAGATGCATCTAAGTCCAAAAATCACAACTTGTGGCAATCTGTTGGACACAATTTTGTGGGTATGTACACAGAAATTACATGAATGTAGCCATTCTTGCTTGTTCCTACAACTGCATTAGGATACAGGCTTGCATTTCTTAGGTCTCCAGGAGCCAGGTGAGGCTATGGAAGCTGCTGGTATTGATCATCAAAGGAGCAAGTGCAAAGAATTGGAATGGACATTAAATACCACTTGCAGATAGACTTTCAGATTCAGCTTTGCTGTTTCTCAGTGATAGCACATGCCTTATTGGTATTAGGTGGTGTTTCCTTTAAGCTCCAGATCTTGGAGCCACACAAGAATCTTAGTTTCCTTTAAGAAATTAGAATTTACTTTATAGAAATTAAATAAAAAGTGAGTCTTGGAGTCCATAAATCAGAAGGAAAAGGAAAAGAAACTGGTATATACAGTCTTAGAGTGTTTATGACAATCTTCTGGCTGTCACATCTGCTTTGTTATTCTTCTCACAAATAAAGCTTCTCCCCTTTTGGGAATGTTCTGTGAACTCAGAATTTGACTTGCAAAGTTTAATGGGTGTACAGAGCTTTACACAAAATTACTTTTTCCTGCCACATGTCATACGAGACGTATCAGAGGAGCGCTAAAGAGGCAGCCACAGCACCCTCTGCCCCTCAGCTTCCCAGTGTTATCTGCCAGTAGGCAGGGTGCAATCCCTAAAACATTTTAAATTTTGGTGTTTTTTTTTTACCAGTACTTTTTAAAAGTCAACCACTGTGATAAGAAAAACATGTAGGATAGGCTGAAGCTGGCAAAGCCTCTATTTGTGTTTGGAATATTAAAGAGGATCTGGACATTTTTCCCAGCTTTGATTTTTTTTTAATCTTATTTTTTAATTTTTTAAACGAGGGCTATTTCAACTGGTTGCCTCCCAGCTCTTGCCTGCTATTCAAACAGCAGTATGTTTCCTTTAGGCAGTTTTCTTCCCTTATGTGCTGTTTTTATTTCATAGTCTAGCCCTCAGACTTGTCTTTCCAACTGTAGCCCCAGCAGACATACTCTCTAATGCTCTAGTCTTAAAAAATTAATTTGAAGTAATAGACTAAAACAAGCTTGTGAAGGATGGTGCTAGTTGAGCCAATCACTAAAAGCTCTAGTTTTCAAAAACATATACATGCTTATGTGTGTGCATGACAGGGATAATAGAAAAGTGACTTTCTCTGAACATGCATGGAGGTTCACAGCCTATGGTAGACTTCAAAATGGACAACAATGTCATAACAGCACCCCAAACATCACTCCAAATGCCTGCTCCATGTTTTTCATTACATTTTTAATTACATTTTCATTACAACCATTTGCAACAATAAAAGTGAGCTCCTAGTGTATGTGCACAAGACAAAGGAAAACATGGATCATAGAGTGAAGGAAATTAAAAGATAGGGGTGATGTTCTTCTCCCATTGACATCATGAGTGAGGGCAGAACAGCTCCAGTGACTTCTCTAGATATAAATAAGCAATTACCTTCTGGAGCATGATCCAAAATAGCCCTATACTAAAAGTCATAGAATGATCTTTAAGCTACTTGTGTCACATTGCCATTTGGCACTTTCTTGCTGCTGCTGCTGCAGCACTCACTACAATACTTGCTTCTTATTTTTTTCCAAATGTCTTGGATCTATATTGAATTTCAATGGTTTTATCTTTTAAGTCCCAGACTAGTTTTTCTTTTTATCTTATACACAGGTTGAGAATTGACAGACTGAAATGGCACACAGCCAATCTCTTATATCCATCAGTAAAAAATACCACTTGGCAAGTCATGTCAAGATGTGATCTTTCCTACTTACCCAGGCAAAACTTCAATCAATTTTTATATTTGAGTATGGGCTACAGGATTCAATCCCTTTTACAGTTATAACAGAAGAAGGAGAAGACTTGACTTACAATGTTGTTATGTTCTTTCAATTATATATTTTGTTCTTTCTCTTAAGTAGCTCTACCACAGCTTGAAAACCAAGGGGAAATTTCATTATAAGTTTGCCCTGTTCTGATCATTTCTGAAGCATTTTATTCTTTCAAACCTGTAAAAGTTTTCATCTGTTTTAGTCTTCTCCCTTCCACAGGCTTTCTGTTTGCTACTAAACAAGCAGCAGTGAAAAGCCATGGTGAAATGCTGATAGAGTGAGATGACAGTTTTTTGTCATTCCTAACAAGTTAGTAAATTATTTGGCCTAGTACTTCTGCATAGGATACCAGTCAGTTCAATAGAAGTGGGTTTCTCACATGATATACCATCAGCTGCAAATATGTATGGCTCATACCCTCACCAGCAATGCCTGTATATTCTATCAGAAACCCAGGCATTTGAAATTATCCATAGATATTCCATAACATTAATGACCTTGTCCTTTGTGGAGCTGGAAGTGAGTTAATAATATATTTGAAACTGCTTTGCATATTTACAATTCTTCTAAATTTTTACATTTTTAAGATTTTTCAAGCAACTGAAGGCTGACTTCATTTTTTTCAATGCTGCTGTAACTTATTCCTAAATTTTAGACTAAAATGGTCATCTAATCCCTTATATATTCAGTGGAAATATGAAGACAATATACTATACCTTCCTAAACACTGATTTGCAGATCAGAGGAAGTTCTGATCTGGAAGTTGAGGTTGAGCTGGTTTAGACTGGAAAATTAATGTATAGGCAGCTTGAGTTAACACAGACAGGTAAGTATCCAGCTTGACACAGCATACTACAAGATGACACAGTGGAAGAAACTTATCCCTTATACCCTCCTATGTTGGTGACATGGCAGGTACTGAGTTCTTTTGTGTTCTGACCTTTAAACATAGAAAGTTTTTTCAAATCTGTATAAATAGATATATATGTACACATGCATAGTATGTTTAAAATTAAAAAACCCAAACAACAAACCCCCTAGGCAGTAGACCTTGTGGTCTTCCTAAGACTACACTTTTTTACTTGAGACTGCTTAATCCAATCTTGAACACGAAGCTGTACCTAGAAAAACCATTGAATTAGTGCCACCTCAACATGGAGCATTCCCTACTCAGTCTCTACTTTGTTATCCTAGGTGCAATGCTCACAAAAGAGCAAAGGAAAGCAGACGCAGTCTATGGCTTTAAGCATGCATACCATGGCCGTTTTTTGCTAACTTCATCTCATTTCTAGCAGTCATTCTGCACACAAAATGAGGAGGCTGTACCCTTCATGTGGGGGACGGAAGGGACAATGCACCATAGAACTGAGACTACCTAAGCCTTTCATACTGGTTGTTCCAGCAGCAGATAGACCACTGGCCATGCTCATGGTTCATCCTGCTACACAGGAAGTATTGCTACCTCCATTTTACAGATGGAGATGCTAAGGCAGAGGTGTGACAGGCTGAATAATGCAATGAACTAGCATCAAAAGCAGGTACAGGAGACCTATTTTTCCATGTCTCAGCCCCATTTCCATTCTCCAGGAGCCCATTTCCTCAGAAGACCATGGCTTTCCTGGTTCCTACATAGCCATGGTTTGTTGATTATGTTATTTTTTTGCCAAATAATGCTTATAGAAGCTAAAATGTCTCTGAGTTACTACCATTGTAATAGATGTATGAAAACCTAAAAACTAGGGAGCCAATTTTAGAGGTTACTTTGATTGCACAGAAATAAAGACATTAATAAAAGAATTTCAGGCTATATCCAAAATCCCTTTCATAGGAAGAAAAGGAAAAAGCCCCATAGTAACACATGGAAATATAATACTTTATTTTTAGAAGAATGGCAATATTTTTCCACAAGTAACACCTGATTAAGCAAACTTATTGAATAAGGTCCATTATGTCTGCTTGAAAAAGCTATAAGTTGAGACATTTTAAGATAATCAGATTGTAAAAGTGCACTAAATTCTCACCATTAAGCTACCTCACCTTCATTGAATCCTGAATTCTCATTACAACTAATCATATTTCCATGCAAAGTAAGAATAATTCAGATACCTGAAACTGGGTTATATTCTGCTCTCAATACCCATGTACATCTCCTAGTAATGCTAATAGCAGTTAGACACAAAGTGGCAAATATATATATATATCTATCCCAAGGCATTTGCAGAGTGACAGCTACAGAGGGTATTTTGGTGAGCAGACCAAACAGGGAGAAACCTGTATATTCCAAATATTGTTTTATCTTCATACTGGAGATTTTAGAGGATTTATCTATCTCCAACTGGCAGCACAGCTTCGCTGAGGGTGGGAGTCACCTCATTTAATCTACGCCGCCAAAAGTTAGATGCCTAAATCTAAACTGTCTAGAAACGTCTCTCTCTTTTCACCATTGAGGGAGGTGAGGCAGTGATTTTAGGAGGGGTGGAGTATGTCCATCTCCCTTCAAAACCATTTAAAACTTGAAATAAATTTAGATGAGGTACCTGGTAGCCTAGATAACCTTTAAAGAAAATGAAAAAGTTTTTATGTGGCTGAATCTTCATGTGAAGAAATAGAAGTAAGAATGGTGGCAGTCTCCGACTTCCAAGTTGTTTTTTTTGTTTTGGTTTGGTTTTTTCTTGGGTTTTTTTCGGTTTTTTTTCAATATCTGAAAGCTGATACAGGAGAGAGAAGTATATTAGTTGGCAAATTCAGGAGAACAGATGCATAGCAGCTATACATGTAAGAGTTTGCAGCCGTGTAACCTCTTTCTCTAGGTTTGCCTTTACCTGGAATAGGTCAAACAATTACTTGAAAATAGCATTTATTATTAATCTCCTTTTTGTGAACCAAATAATTTGAGTTACCTTACCTGATATGTAAAGAAAGTCAGATTCAACACTCTCAGCTGCTTTTAGCTCTTGATTTCTTGGTTTGTGTCATGTATCAGTGTGTCTTTGTGCCAGTAAATCTTCCTAAAGAAGATATTCTTGAGGCTGATCTCCAGATTGTCTGAACTTCAAAGACAAGATCTTCATCTAAAGATCAATTTGCATTTCTACTCCATCTAAGATATTCCTAATATTTTTCTCCTGGTTTCCCCACTAAAGCCAAAAGCTTGGTCCTGACATGGCATATATAATGTATTTGCTGAACAAATCTCATAATCTGTTTAAGACTTCCCAATGTTTTTACTGGTTTATTTTGAATTGTTGAATTCCTCGGTTTTATGATAGCGCGGGATTTAGTGGGGCAATAATTTCAGATGCCTCTGAAGATTTTGTATTCATATGATGCCCACTGGTCACTTGTGTTTGTTGTTTCTGTGAAACTTAAACATTGAAAATGGGGTTTTGGCACTTTTTCTGAAAGACTAACACAGTAAACCACATCTTGGTCTTACAGGGTGCTTTCAGGGGTGAAATGCAGAAGTGAAGTGAAGCTGACGGGCTCTCTCCATGGGCTTTTATAGTTCATCCTACTGTAAATAGAGCTGCACTGTGTAGCCTTACAACTTCCATGGTGGAACCACCACATGTTTTTGGGTTTTTTTTTTTGGCTAAAAAGAGACATTTTTACCACTGAAAGGGAGCCTTCCTTTCCTGCAGCATGGTTGAAAAGAAAGCCAAGCTGGTTAAAACCAAAACAACACAATGAAACAAAACAGCGTGCAGCTGCCTCCTCAGGAATATCCCTGCAAGGCAGACAAATGGATACGTTTATTTTCCCAGATTTATTTGCTAATGTAAAGATCCCAGTGCAAGCATTAGCACGTCAAATCATTATATAGTTCTGGGGCAATCTTGGGAGGAGTTGAATTTCATTAAAACAAATTAGTAATTTGAGATTGCAGTAACTGTAGATATAATCTTGTTCCCATATATTTCATGATGCAGTGCAAAAGAAACCATTCCTCAGACAAATGCTCCACAACTAAATGTCACTTTGCTACATGAGTAAACTGAGAAAAATACACAAAAAATAATTATCTTGGTTTCCTTTTAACTTCCTTTAAGTTTGTTCCTCTCTTGACCAAATGAAACAGGTAGCACATTCATATTTTCAAATGCTTTTGAAGTAGTAGATGAAATAATTGCATGTTGTTTAAAAGAACAAAACACCATATTTAAAAAGAGAAAACAGGACATTTTTCGCTGCTATTAAAGATCTAGATTGCATTTACATGCCTAGCTGGCACCAAGTGACCATACCATTAGTGTGAGGCATTGCATCCCTGCTGGAGCCAGAGGAAGGACTCTATTACTTTGCAGAGCAGGGGCCAGAACACTGCTAAGAGGCACAGCGCCATTCCCACCTCACCACAGTAATGTTGAGGTACCTGTTGCACACCCTTCTGTCCTTACTATACGTGGCATCAGCTCTTGCAATGACCTCAGTATTATTTTGATGCTTGAATATGGCTAGTGCAATCACTATAAGGTGTGGTGTGCTACAGGCTGGTGACTGGGACAACCAAGCAAAGCCACTTCATGCTGCAGGCAGGATGGACATGGCTTCTCTGTAAGGGGGGAAGTTGGGATCAGGCTTCCTCTCCATAAGCACCGAAGCTCACTGAATGTCCGTGTCATAGCCTGGGCTTGTGTCCATATGCTCTGGGCTTAAAGACAGACTCATTATAACATAGCTGTAGCCAGTGAAACCCAAGTCCCTCCAGAACACATGTTAGAGAGGTTTAAAAATCTGCATATAAAACCACAGCAGATTTGTAGTTATACTTTTTTAATGTACCACTCTTAATTGACAGGAGGCTTTTGTCACCACTGCGTGAGTGGGAAGGGTTGTTGAGACCTCCAGTAAAATGTGGAGAGCCCAAATCGCCCATTCCGGCAGGGCAAAGCAGTTTGACCAATGTTTCTAATTTGATTCTAGTGTTTTAGTTTGGACAGTCTATATGGGTAAATAAATCCCACCCTGTAATATCTTTAAGTGCAGTTTTGGGAGCCACAATACAAGAGGGACACAAAAATATTGGAGAGTGTCCAGAGGAAGTCAACAAGGATGGTGAAGGGTCTGGAGGGGAAGGTTTATGGCAAGAGGCCGAAGTGCCTTGATTTGTACAACCCGGAGAAAAGGAGACTTTGGGGAGACCTCACCACAGTCTATGGATTCCTGATGAGGGGGAGTGAAGGGTCAGGCAACAATCTCCTCTCTTTGGCAACCAGTCATAGAATCCGAGGGAGCAGTATGAAGCTGCAACAGGGGAGGTTTAGGCTGGATATTAGGAAGAGATTCTTTACTGAGACGGTGCTTGGCCCCTGGAACAGGGTCCCCAGGGAAGTGGTCACAGCACCGAGCTTGACCGAGGTTAAGAATGTCTGGACGATGCACTCAGTCACATGCTCTGGTTTGGCTGGCCCTGTGTGGAACCAGGAGTTGGACTTGATGATCCTTATGGGTCCCTTCCAAATCAGGAGATTCTATGATTCTGGGATTTAACTCTACATCCTATGTTCTACATAGGGTAGACATTGCCTAAGCTATCCAGTTTTGTTCATGCTGCTGAATGGCCTGTGACACCGAATTCTCTGAGATGTTGCATGGTACAACCTAAATCTCTACCTTCTGTCTTCTATGCAAAGTTTTCTAAGCCACCTCCAAAGACAGACAGCAGCATGCCTTTCACCAGCAATATAAAATAGGAATCAGGTTCTAATTCACATTTTCATAACCAGAATATACAGAGAAAAGCAGCATCCATGTACTGAGAGGCAGCCTGAACATGTGTGGAATGTACCACTCAATTCGTTAATCCTGAAGAAGTAAAATTGGATTTTCTTGCATGGAAAAATCTCAAGATCTAAATTAATTCTCTTAAAAATGAGCCTCACCTTTGTTTTGCAGGAATTGGGCTGCATAACATTTTAGCTCTGATTAGAAAGCTACACTATGAATAACACAGTCAAGAACCAACAGGAACAAGACTTTTTTTTTTTTAAAGTTTGTGGGAAGACATTGTGAACAAGTATCAGGAGCATAGATCTAGCTCCAGCCATTGACTAATGTGCATTACAATAAGGATTTAAGCATGCAGATAGACAGTCAAGAGGCACGGTTTTCTCTGACATGGCAACAAAGAATTTAATCATAAAATATATAGCTCAGAAAAAACACAACTTCTTTTCCAGCTTCTTTTCCACGAATCAGGCTGTTCATGATGTGTATTTGTGAAATCACATGGGGATTTAATAACTTTTATTAATACTGGTAAAGCCTTTGACTGGCACCAGGAGTGTCAGTTCTCAGTCCTTGTTAAAGCACGTTTTCACAAATCCACCACACAATTTTTGTCCTTCCTTTCCAACCTTCTCAGAACCCCTTACTTTGCCTGGACTAATAAAGCGTAAACAATCTTTAAATACAAGGGGGGGGGGGGACGCGGGGGGAAAGCAAGCTTGTGACTGAACACCAGGCTCCAGCAGAAGGGTGAGGGCTCACAGAAGTTTAACCAGCTGTTTCCATGAAATCCAGGAAGAAAGCAGAATGCCACTCGACAATTTTTACTTCTTTGGGAAGAAACAGTTGGAGATCATATGCTCTCTAGCAGTCAGAATACCAAAATAAGTACTTTTTTTGCCAGCAGCAGTAGGAAAACACTTTTTTGTCCCTTCTGTACTTTGTACCATGTTTCCTCAAATCACATACTGATATCACAGCCGTGTTCAACCTGTGAGATTTGAATGGTACATTGAGCCAAAATTTGATGGTTCTGCTGTCTCATGGGACACAGTCTCCTTGTATCATTTAAAAGGAAAGGAAAGGAGAAAAAAAAAAAAAAAAGCTCATCTCATTGTATACATCTGACATTTTTGCAGAAAACAGTTCTTCAGAAATGCTTTTATGAGTCCTGAGAGTTAGTCATGTCTGGCAAGGATGGGGAAGCCAAACGTAATGTTTTCATTGGTTAAAAGGAAATAGTCCAGCTCAGGATTTTGGAAGTTCCCAAGCATTCCCCTGGTGAGTGACTGAGCTGGAGTACCACAGACATCCTCAGTGTGTGCTACCAGAGCTGGAAATCTGGAAACCTCATCACAGCTTTCTTTGTTATATATTAGTCATGTAAGAGAAATAGTGCCTCAATGGGGATGTGGCATTTCTCAGTTGCCCTCAATAAACTCTCACCTGTGACTAGGAGAGAAAACCAAACTCTGGAAAAGTCCCTCCCAGCCAGTTTTTAGAGAGCAAGGAGGTGAGCGAGCCGAGGATGGAGACAGAAACACTGCCTTGATTCTCTGAAGCTACGTGGAAAATCCAAATACCTTTTCATCACTGGTTCCTGGGTCTGTGTTATTACAGTAAACAGTGGCTTGCTGTGTGAGTACTTCCTGAAACTCCTTTGCTTTTTCAGACCTGCCTCATTCTGTTTCAGAGGAGACAGTAATTGCAGCCTACCTTGTGGAAGGAAAAGTGAATTCATACACTCTCTGGCTATGGGAACTCAAAAATAAGGCTATATTTGGCAACATTCATCAAAGAGTTAGACGTATCTTTTTGTTCATTCGGAGGCTGACTTCATCCTCTGACTCATGCCTTGATTGCTGCTGGTAATTATTGAAGCCCATTTAGCATGATATATATTAACTAAGGCAGAGACCCAGTTCAAGCACACCAAGTGCTGCTTAGGTAGGCAAGCAGCAAGCTCTAGAAGGCCGTGTGGGAGTGTGGCAGATCTTCTAGCACAAGAGAGGACTTGCCTAGTCTAAAAGCCAGTTTCAGAAAACATAGATATTTTTGAAGCATAAAGCAGAAAATCAGCAGGGTGGAGGAGAGATCTGGAAGGTTTACTAAGCTGCCTGCTAATAAGCATCATTTCCCACCACCTCCAGGGAAGTTTGGCAACAAAGAGTATTTTCTTTCAAAAGATTACTGCTACTGGGTGATGTTTTCTTTGTTTCCAACCATTTTGCTGCTTCTTGACATTCTAGTTCAGGGTTAACAGCAAAGAACAACCTCTAACTTGAAACATCTGTGGACATGGACACAATCTGCAAACACTGCATGCTACAGATGGCAAATTGTAACAAAAAAACTTAAAGTCTTTGGAAGCCACTTGTTTTAGTGCTTTGATCCACACTGTGCATTGTCCTGGTTCACCATCCAACAAATTGCAAAATCATGTTGGTCATATTATCAAGAAGAGACCTTCAGGAAAAAGAAGTTTGCTATTACAGTGTTTAACTGCAAAGGTAGATAAAAAGTCACCATTTGTTGTTGTGCAACACATATAAATATCTCTTATTTTTTAGGAATGTCAAAATAAAGAATTAAAGAAACACGTCTCCATTAATGCAGTAGCCCCCTCCGCCCTCTCATATCCTTCCCACCTCATTTTTATGCTATAATCCTAGGCCAACTAGCTCAAATGGCTACATTATTTCCTTGAATATGTCTCTCATTATTAAGGTTTTTCCAGAAGCTTTTGACAGAATGAAAAAAAGCAACACGAGGAATGTCACTGTAACAATGTAAATTGTGTGCCTGCATTGTTTATTAATAAGGCAAGGCTCTCCCAGGGACTAAGTTACATTGTTTTATGAGATTAAATTATTAGACCTGGAACTGAGAAGGGCCTTGTCCTATTGTTGAAGAGGCTGCTGGGGAGCGTGGAACTGCAGGGAGCATTGGCGAGTCATGGTGATATCTTATTTCTCCATAGAGAACTAATATCCCAGCTGCTCCAAATGCACCTGAATGGGTACTAGAGAGATGAGGAAGCTAACTTGTGGCAGATGGGACCAGGCGAAATGGTCAGTGAAATGAACGCATTCAACTAATGCACTAACCATCTCTAAACTGTTCTCCATCAATAATTTAAGGCCTTATGTCATAGTTTGTTAAAAATTATCTTTGATTAGTTATGTTATTAATACAATATGCATATTACAATTGTGTCACATTTTCTATCCATCAAAGTCAGAATAAGTCAATATGAGTGCGTCAATAATTTATATTGGGTGTACTAGTCAATTTTCTGCATGCAATAACATTGACTGCTGGCAATTACTGAAAGCAACTGGTGCTTTTACCTCTATATTCACACTTTAAATTAGGTCATATTTACTTTCCAAAATACATGCAGTACTGGATTATTTGAGCTTTGCCGTTGATTTTTTAAAGCTGAAGTGTTTTTATTTTTTACATGATGCTCCAAGCAGAATGAAGCAATGTCTGTGTTGTTTCAGAAATAAAGGTAAGTATATTACTTACTACATGTTGTTCCCATAAAATCTAGCAATGAGCAAACCCCTCAGTTGTTTTTTTTCTGATACCAGTACAAGTAGAAAGCATTATCCTTATTTTAAATGCAATTACAGTATCACAGAACAGAATCTGGACCACAGGTTTGCATATACTGTGCGTTTAGTTTCACATAAAATAGTACCCCACAAAAAACTTATAAGAATTACAACCTCAGGGAGAAAAAGTAAAAAAAAAAAAAGATTAGTTGCAACTTGCATAAGGCTTCTAAATAGCCATAACTTATTTTTTTTAGGATGCCATCAGACTTGCATGAGTAAGGAAGTGCCTTCCAGAGCTCCATGGAAATCTACGTTTAAGGAACTTGGTCTCATTTGAAAAGGTCAAGTCACTGCATTGCTATGTGCAGAGGAAAGCTGTTTATTCTGCTGAGTGTACTGGAGTCCATATCAATGCTAACAGACTCTAAGACTTACCTGTTTAAAACAAAATTTATTTCCCTGTGGTTTAACAGGCTGAGGAATTTGTTTCTGAAGGCCAGTTGTGTTTGCTGGTAGCATCAAGCATTTTGTCTCATGATGTTTTTTTCCATAGTTTTGGGTTCTTCTGTATTGCTTCTCCCTTCATCCATCCAGGCAGACTTTGCCTTTTGGAATCTTGGGGTACTTTGTACGCATTATGATGGGGAGATTCTCATGTGGTTCTGTATATTATATAATAATTGTAAAATAAAAATCTGTCAGAGCCAAATTCTTCCCTCTGCATTTCCTTTTGCAGCAAAAGACAAGGGAGAGATTCTAGAGGCAAAGGACATGGGATCCAGCAGAATGTGGAACAGGCTGCTGTGAATAGCAGGTTTTCCAGGTGTCATTACTCATGGAGTCCAGTCAAAAATTTCTGCTGTTGTAGCAGCTCAGTACTTACCTATTTTGATACAGGCTCAATGGAGGAAATAATTCATTCTAGTTGTTGAATGAAGAGTAATTTCTAAATGCAACAGAAATGGTTTGGCAGTTTCAGGCTAAACTCCAGAGATAAGGAATTTACGTGTCGCCACGGCAGCTCTGAGCTGCCTCGGGATCCACCTCGGCTGCAGCTGCCTTCTGCTGCTGGAGCAGTAGACATGCATGAAGTGGGGTTAAGGTGCTTGGCCCCCATCGCTTCCCACCTGCTCCCTGAACAATTTGTTTTCATACCATCAGCCCTATGCTTGGTGCTCCTGTTGATACTCTTTTCACTCTGAATGGTGCTCATACTCACAGCCACAAAACTTGACAGGGTTCAAGATACCAGCTGACACTCGTATGCCATGGAGCCTCGAGAACTCAGCTTAAGGAGCTTGTTCTTGCTCTCTCTTTTACTGCTGGGATATGCAGCTTCCCAGAAGTCATCTCCTTTGTCTTTCTTGTGCCAGGTGTGACCTGAATTTCATACAAGCCTCAGTAACCTGGTTTACATGCTGGAATTCCCCAACTCAGGAGGATGACATCAGTAGCATATACTATCATCATCACATTCATCAAGAGCAACATGTATTTCCATACAAAGGTAGACAGGTGTTGTGCAGTAGAGATGTGCAATGCAGCACCTCTCTGAGAGCCAGACCCTCTTAGTCCCATGCTGATTGCTCTGGCTGCTTTACTTTGCTTGTAAGCCAGTTGGAGGCCTTGCAGCAGCCTTCCTTGAAAGGAAGATGAACTGTTACTATCTGTATCAGACTAGTAGTACACACTGTACCAAACTTCCATTTTTCCAGATGTACATAGTGCTTAAAAACATTTTAGTAGTTTTCTAAAGCTTTGTGAAAGACAATTTTAATTTTTTATGGACTATGAAAGCAAAAGTGCAAGCAAACAGAAATCTCCTCAGAGTAAATGCTGAAGTTCTTAGGATTTTAAAAACTCTTAATTGTAACAAAGCTGTAGTTTAGGGAGGAAGTGAAAACTGCATTCAATAAAGGGTTCCAAATCTAACTTCTATAATAAAGAAATAGACATCAGCAGCCTGTTCTAGTCATCATCCTGAAAACCAAATTCATTTAGAGAGATGTACCCACACAGGTGCAAATTTTGGCTAAAAAATAGAGTGTTCCTGTTCTTCTGGTAGTCTTCATGTATCACCGGACAGTCTGAAAATAGTTGTACCTCCTCTGAAGCCCACTCTGAGATTTGCAGCATAGGAAAGAAGAAAAGAGCCATGAAGAAGGTAAATGATCTCCAACATCCCTATAAAGCAGGTGACTTCATTGTTTGAAGTAGGAGGCACTTGTACTACTAATCTCAAAATTAACCTCATTAATTTATGGCATTCTCATTGTAAAGGGAAAATAAGTCTTCAGCAGGAAGCAGCTATTTCTACTCTTCCTGTTTGCTTTTGTGAAGAGCATACAATGCCACTTCTGGATCTTAGTCAGCAGTTATCAAACACTATCATTCATCAGGAATGTACATTTAAGTGGACTGTACAAAGTCAGACAATCACAGAGATAGCTGTAGTGGGAATGCATTCTTAAAGTAACTCCTCTGCCTACAGATAGTATAAAAGACTGTAAGGAATATTTAAAATTATTCGGTTAATCTTTCTCAGTTCATAAGCATTCTCTTCCTCCCTTCCACAAAGCTGTTTCCACTAAACATCTGCTGGTATGAACCACACTATAAAGAGGAGCTATTAACAGACGGGAATTTTAATAAACACAGTTCTTAGCTCCTTGTATTTTAATGACTGATATAATTAGAATGAAGGTTAAGGGAATATTTGTTTTCCTTCCCCTCAGGGCTACTTTGAAACAGTTTGACTTGCAAACAACACTTCAAACTCTCGCAGCTATAACGCTTAAGCATTCTGATGTGGTACAAGGGGGAGGAAAAACAAGCGGTTAAGCAGCAAGGGCACCACTTAAACTCTCTTTGTCCAGTGATTACAGCAAAGGACTACATGGGAGTTAGAAATCCCAGACTCTGTTGCTACAGTACCCCACCTGCTCCAACTTTGTATATTGCATCATTGCCTGGATTCTGGAAAGGGGTTTAACAGAGATGTCACACATGTTTGATAGCTCAGGTTTTTTCAGGTATTTCCTAGGGTCTATTCAGGGATTAACTATTTGGCAATATGCATTGCAAGTTACATTTGTAATTCAAATATGTCAGTTCAGCTAACACCTTAAACCAGGTAGCCACTTCCACTAATTCAGAGGAACTGGGATTAGCAAAAGTCAAATGTTTCTTTCTTCATATCCACATTGGAGGGACAAAGCCAGTGCCTTCTACAGGTAGTTGGCTGGCGCATATGAAAAACTACACGTGTAGTGTGAGAAAAGATGATGGTCGAACATTTACTGATAGTAGAACATCATCTTGATTCACTTTGTCAGATCTGCACTGTCTAGACTGGCTTCTATGAAAAGAAGCAGGTCGTTTCTCCCATGAAAAGGCCTGGGTTTTTTATCTAAATTACAATATTTAATCTGTAGAAATAAGAACCATCATCTGATAGTTCAGTCTTAGGTTTTGGTTATCAGGATATTCCGCCAAATCTGTAATTTTCCTGATACAGTAATGGCACAAACAAAAGCAGATGATACTGAGAATCATTTTTTCAGAGAGTCTGTTCCAGGATTTCAGTGGCTCAGATGATTACTAAAATATTACAAAGGAGCAGGAAGAGGTCTTATCCAAATTTGGCATGCAACAATGTGATACACATCTCTAAGGCAGATTTTAACTATACATTGAGGAACAAACAGAAACAGGTCCTGTCTATACACTATCTATATGCATTTTTTTTCTGCTGAGACAGTATTCAGTGTAGCAATGAGAAATATGAATTGCTTTTGTTTCTATCTGACACAAAAAATGTTTGGAAGAAGGTTTGGTATGAACATTCCTAATCCAAAGTCATGTCCTTTAAGTGTAATACAATTTAGATTTGAGTTTTGGTGGGAGGTCTGACATTTATTACTGAGAAGTTTAAAACAGAATGTACAAGCTGCTTCATAAAGATGCTCTGAGAGCTGGCTCAAATCAAAACCATCCACAATAGCAGTACAAACTTGCTGGGTTTTTTCCTGTTTGATTTTTAATGGAAGCACTTAAGCTTCCCACCTCACTCCAGACTTTCATTCCATTTTCTTTCACATTTAAGCAATCTATGAATTTTTATTTATGTTTTTAAATACGAGTAATTTATTAATATCAAAACCAGAATTAGAAGTTGCTCTCTGATACCAAGAATGAGGTGACTGCAGTCTGAAGTAAGGAAAATTTGCTCTAAAACAACTCTAGAGAAACAACTTCTGCAAACCTTTCACCAGAGCCAAACCTGCTGGAGCACCGGCATGCTGAGAGTAGAGTCTGGGGCCACCTCACACCCCACCTCTGGTCAAAGTCCCTGGGTGAAGCTGCTCTGGTACGCAGCACACAGCAGTGCTCACTTGGGTGAATTGGATCCCTGTAAATAAATGACTAAAGCGTGGCAATGCCAGGAGGAGCTCCACAGAAACAGCATCCTCGCACTCAGCTGCCGGCCCCATGTGCTCGAGCCTGGGTGGCAAGAGCTCTTTCCCTCCCAGCAGATGGTTGCTGCCTGGGTCAAACCCTGTCATAGTGCCTGTGCTGCAAAGTCCATTCAAATTTACAGGAAATTAACAAAACCAGACATAAACATAAGAGAATTAAATGACTGAGTTTAACTTCATGGATTTAGATAGCACTTGCCCTCCTGGCAGCAGATTTCACTGTCTTCTCTGGGAGTGAAGGTTGCTTTTTTCAGGATCCTTTATTTTCTGATCTGCCTGAGCCCTCTGCAGAGAAAGCCCTCCAGAAACACGAAGATTTCACCAGCTCTGACCCCATCCTGCAGCTGACCACGCTTTCCTTGGTACTTCAGAAACCTGCCTAAAATGCGATAGCAGGAACACAAAAGGCCTTTTTACTCTCCATCCCGTCATCCTGAATATTAATCATTCCTAATTTTAGGGAATATACTATATCAGTGAGTCCCTGCTGAAATATCTATGCTGGTGGTAATTTGTAAGTAAATGTTATTAAAAGCATGTGAAGACTAGAAATACCTTTGAGCAAGATCCAATCAATAATAGCAACTGACTATTGCTAGACCCAGTGCCTGAACAGTCTCTTGGACTTACTGACATATGATGCTGCCATTCAGGTTTAGATTAATAATTCTAGACTTCCATTTCATGGGTCATTTTAAATTGGGTGAATGACAGATGCAGTTACAGCTAAAAGAGCTCAAAGTGTGGCTGGGATAAGAACAATTTCCAGTCAGGGTCTTTAAAAAGGAATTTTGGCAATTTATCTAACATCTGAATTTTGTTACATGCAAATACAACGTTACCTCAGGCCAGCAATAGTTTGACCCTATTTAATAATAATTTAAAACTCTTATCATATAGCTGTAATAAGAAAACATTGTTTTGCAAGAACATGATGGTCAATCCAGTTTATTTTCTGAAGCATGTTTGGTAAACAAAGCCTCCTACTTTTAGATAATGTTTTCCCCTCCCACAGAGTGGCCTGAAAGGGAAATTCCAAAAGTTGCACAAGAAAAATAATCACTGTGTTGCTATCATATAGCACACTGTGATCACATTTTGAACATTATTTTCGTTGGATTTTCTTCATGGAAGGCTGTATTTGGAATATCAGTCTCATTCTGGTTATTGTTGGAGTCAGCCTGTTATCCAGGATCTCACCTGGTGCAAACTTGCCTCACTCTCCTAAGACCAATTCAGTTTCCCTGGTTCACTGCAGCTGGAAATCTACTTTGTTTTCTCTTGATTCTCCAAAGGGGTTGGTCCTTTTAGTGAGCCCCATGCTTCAGTGGGTCTATGTCCACCACTGACATGCAGCTGGCTGGGTGTGCAGTGGATCCCCATGGCTCTTCCCAGCCCTCCAGGTTCAGCTTGGCTAGGAAGCACTGCTTGGGTGGTGTCCAGCTCAAAGGTTTTCCTTGCGCTTTGCTGTAATGCAGCTCAGTTTCTGCTATTATTTACGCTGTAGCATCTTCCCTCATACACCTCAGGCTACTGGCATGAAGAAGCATCACTTAAAAAGTAATTTAGCAAATAAGTATACTTTCCCTAGGGTGCAAATAAGAGGAAAAGTTGTAGTAAATAGCTAATGTAAGCAAAAGGTGCCTTGGGGGAACCCTAAGAATCACTTCTTTGAAACCAGCAATAACTTCTGGTGCTATTGGTCCTGAGGCAGCAGCAGTCAACATTGTTTAAAAAAGCTCCCTTATGGTGTACTCATTAATTAACTGCACTGTTTGTTGATTCTAGATTGATTCAGTTTGTTCTCAGGAGAGTGTTTTTGGAAACTCAGTAATGCCTTGATGCAGAATTTCATCTTCAGGCCCTAAATTCCCAGGATGCTGCTTTACTGGGACATATAGAAGATGAAGTAAAAAGGAGAATTTGTTAGACGAAAATGATAATCAAAATATTTTAAATTCAGATGTAATTTTTGAAGATTTTCCCCATAGAGCTAAAAAATTACCTGCAGCAAAGTTTGACTGACAGGCAGGCTTTATCAAACAGAGAACAAGACAAATGGCATGCAAAACAGATAGGTAAGTATTTGCTCCTAATTACTCGAGAAAGCATTTTAATTAAGTTGTTTGCCAATTAATGCCTCATTTTTAACATTCCATAAATATTTAAATGTTTCATAAACTTTTCTTCACAGGGAAACACTTGTGAATGTTGTTGAGAGATTCTTTGGGATCTCTTAATGCAATACATGTAACAATTTAAGTTTTATTTGCTCTTCCTGTCAATGAATAAGCAAAGAAAGATGTGATTTCATGTCAGAAATGGTATCTCAAGATGTCTATATCAAGTCTTTATCAATAAGATATTTGAAATATCTTCAAGTGAGGCTACTCCTTCTACTGTATGAAAAAGAAACTGGAAAATTGTGTCGGACCTGAACTAGAACCAGCCTACTGAAACGCAGAAGCAACTAAATGTGAATGCCTCTCCTTTTTCATGCTACTCTAGACTGGCCACTGAGAACTCTTTACAACCAGTCCTGCTACTAAAAACTATTTTGGTTAAAAAGAAATTCACCTAAGAAAAAAATAAGAAGCAAGTGTCAATAAGGGAAATTGGAATAAGCAGCTCTGAGGCCTGATTCTGGGTCCATCTTAATCCACATGCAGCTATACTCTTGCCCCATAGGGACTTCTGCAACCTACAAAGTTAAACCCTCTCTGCCCTGGGGACATCCCATTAGAGCAGAAGCCTGCTCCCACATTTGCATGCACCGTGAGTGGAAATGAAAGTGCCCAGACTCAAACCGCTGCTCTCTCCATCTCAGCAAGGCTCTGGTTTTCTGCAAACAGAAAACAAATGCCTCTTTCTCCTCATATTTTAAAGGCTTCCTGTTTTTATGGAGTGGCTGACTCTTTATTTAAAGCTTCACACAGGCACTTTATCTGTTTATTTATTCATTCATTTGTTCCCCACAGAACTTTTCTTACTCCTCCAAGGTTTGTTTGCACAAATGACTGCAACTTCCCTTATCTCAGAGATTTACTTTATATTTTGAAACCCTGATCCTGCCCCACCCCCGCTTTTGCTGTCATTAGTCATCTATGCCTGGAAACAGGCTCTGTCTGATGATGCAGGAGAGGTGAATGGGGCATGAACCACCGATAGTCTGAACTGATGGGGGCACCGGTAGAGGGGTTTATGCACAGATGGGCAGGGAGACATGACGAGATGCAGGGAGGGAGGATGATGCACCTACAAAACTCACTGTCAGGTGAAGCAGCATGGCCTTGGCACACCTCAAGGACTACCCCAGCCCTCTGGCACCCATGAGGTCACTTCTTGCAGAGCCTGGCTTGCTGCTGGAGCCCTACCAAACAGAGCTGATGCCCTCCCTGTTCACTAAACTCAGACAGCAGCAAACTCTGACCCCAGGGCAGGAGTGGGACAGGACTGGAAGGATCCACTGTGGTTTCTCCTCCTTCTCAGCAGGGTTAAAACAGGATTCTGCAGCTCTTCAGCCATGACTGTCTAATGGACAACAACAGGCAGTCACCTCTTTCTTCAACAGGAGTTAAAAAGTGTTGTTCCTAAAGGCTTGTCAATTTATAGCTGTCATCAAATTAGAGTGCAGTGGAGCTCACCGGTTCCATTGAACTTGGGTTTTTCTCAGTCTGTGCATCTGTACCACGGAATGAAAGCTGGGAACTGATGTTTGCCAGATGTTAATTAGCCTTCTTTTCTTGCCCATTTCTCTCTGTGTCCCCCAGTACCTTGCTCAAACTTGGTGCAATTCATACCTGCAGTGAAGCAACCCTCACCTGTCTATGGAGACAGCTGACTTACAAGGTCAGAGTGAAGATGTGTTTGCAAAACACAGTAATAAGTTATTAATTAGGTTGGGAGGGGGGTAACTTTTGCAACCAGTGTTCTGAAAGCCATAAGGGAATCAGGCAGAAAGTTTCCAACTAAAATTGTTTATTCAGAAAATGCCTTTTAAAAGAAACAAAAAATACTGCCTGTTCAAATGGTTCCTATCACGAGAAAGGAAGGCCTCAAAGGAAATGTTCCCTAGCAGGAGGGTTTCTTTGTAGCTTAGTCACCAAATAAACCTAGGAAGCCTGTTAAATTAAATACTTTTACTGCTTTCTGTACTGATTTTTAGAAACAAGACAAAGAAAGAGGTGACAAGCCCCTGAGAAAGACACAAAACAAAAAGACAGCTTAAGAAGCTAAAAAGCAGTGAGGAACCATATTAACAGGTAAATATGACAAAAAGCCTTTGATTGGAGGTTAGCAGAAGGGAGTCCTGAGGCTGACTTAGGCTCCTGGCCACTGCCATACTATGAATATTAAGCAAAAACAATACACAGCTCCTCTGAGAAACAGGCTAAGACAGGGCATCTGATCATACTTACAGTTCGGAGAAGGCAGACATCAAAATAAGAAGCATTCCTTTCTCCCCTCCCCTCCTCATTTGGAGTGGGGTGTTCCCCCCTCCCCGACTCCTGTCCAGATTGCCTTCAGGCAAGGGTGAAGATGGCCTCCAGAAAGGTTCTTTAGCCATGTGAAGTAGGACACCTCTTTACAGAGCAGCAAGACCAGGGAAGATTTCACCTCTGCTCTTTAAAGCACTGAGATCAAGAGCTGCAAGACTTCACCTATGCTCACTAACATCATCTCACTGATGAACTTAGCTAGAAGATTCTGTACACATGTCGGTACTCACAGAGAAAATACACAGCCTGGCTAAATGGCAGGAGCTTACAACACCCAATAACCTCAGTGTTTCACAGGGGATGTGATTCCTACAGCTACCAAGTCTGTGGAAAAAACTTGGTTAGGGCTGGGGGGACTGCTCCCTGATGGGTTAACATTGTGCGCCTGGGAGAAGCAGCTCTGCTTGACCTCCAAAGCACTCCTCTGCTTGGAGGACAAATGCAAATACTACAAGTACATAATAATACAATGTTCATAATTTTTCTTTTATCCATGTCACATGGAGCATCCTAGCACTGCCAGAAGTTACATGCAACCAGTTTGCAAGGTTTCGATGAGTATTTCCTTTTCACCACATGCTGTACTCCTGGATATTTTGTTTTAGAACTTTGTTCTATCATTTGCTGAAATCCAACAAATTTCAAGGTATTTAAGGAAAAGAAATCACACTGTGTCTTAATAACAGTGATTGATGGAAAACGAGCTTGATGTCTGAAGCACAGGATGGGAGCAAACCAGGAATCTTTGGCCCCTCTAACAAATTTTTTACCTTTGTCTGCATTAAGGAAGACAACTATGAGAATCTGGAGTAGCTCCAAACATTTGCCAGCTGGTTTTGAATGTTCTCAGCTGTGTGTGCTGTTGGATAATCTTAGACTTATTTTGTGCTGTTTGTTGCTGCCAGATAGAGTTACTGTTTAATGACACTGTTAGAGGAGGCAAAAGTAGGTCCAGCTTCTGAGCTAGAAACGAGCCTACATAGCTCTGGCTGAAAGTTAATGCAGTCTGAAAAGAGAAAAAAATAATCCCCCAGCGTATTCATTTGGCTGATTCTCCTTATACTTGTGGGAAAATAAACAATTTTCCAACCTTTGGTTTTGTTTTTCTTCCCTTCCATTATTAAGGCCAGTACTTTCCTCTGATGTGAGAAAATCAAAGTACAGACTGAAAGCCCTTGCAGAACGTCTGTCAGATCAGGCTGATCAACAGCAAAACTTCTCACAGTTACTTCCTTCAATCCCACAAGTTTTGATGATTTTCCAACCAGACTCATGTAATTTTTCTGATCTACTCCTAAATCCAAATGGAAATATCATCAAAACTTGTCATATACAGTCATATGATATGTAGTCAAATACTCCTACTTTTTGAACATCTACTCAGTGGTTCAATGATCCCCTATTTTTCTCTCTTAAAAATAAGATGCTCCCTCTTCCTCCCTAAAGTCACAGTCAGCTTCTTCCAAGCACAAGGTATAATTAAAGATCTGATGGAAATTTTGCTAAGCTCTGTGAAAGTTGTGCATCAGAATTTGCTTAGAAAAGGCAGTGGTTTTATTCTGTGAATTGCTTCAAAACTGCTGAAACACTTAGTTGAAAATGCTCTGGATCTGTTCAATAACGTATACTTTGGGGTTTTGTGTACTTTTATATTAAAAAAAAATCTTCCTTTCTGTTTTGGGTTTTTTTTTTAATCTCTCCTTCAAGTTTTCCTCATGCTTTCAGCTACTGCTTTCTTTTGCCTTATAGAAAAGTTCCACTCTCTGATTTTAAATACGGAAAGTAATCAATAATTCGGACACTGTTCACCTACCTGTTCACATCTCTTCAGTCAGTCTGATCTGTGGGACATTTATGCCACAAAAATAAGTAGTTAGATACATATAATTAGCTCACATATCTAGAAATGTGTAATAAATCAGCCTTTGTTTTGCTCTCAGAGTCCAGAATCAAAAGCCTGGTGACAACCCTGTTCTTGCAGACTCCAACTTTGAGATTGTGGACATTTCTTGGTGGGAAGATGCTATAAGAAAATAACAGTATGTCACAAGCAAAAGCAAAGAACCCTTTAATCCCAAATCTCAGCTCGTTTTAGATTGTTGAAATGCTTCATTTTATTCCGTGGAAACAAACAAACAAACAAACCAAAACCCCAAACAGACTAATATAAGCACATACTCAGTTCAAAAGGCTTTTTCATTGCAAACTTCTGATAAATACAGTTAAAAAAAAAAAGTTCCAAAATATTGTTCCCTAAAATAGTGAGAGGTAGCTTTTGAGTCTACAGATACTGTTCCCACTGAAACGAGTTACCATGGATCTGCTGGCTTTGGACTGGCCCTGTTATGTAGGCAGGTGTGGGTTGCTGAGCCCGCATCTCTGAGCTGGTGTGGGCTCAGCAAACCTCTGCCTAACCTGTGGTACATGAGCAGATTCCTGGGGCGAGCTGGCTCTGCCTGGGTGAGATGCACGGTTTTTATTGTCTCTGCTTTGCCATCCCAGAGCCTCTTTTCCCCACACCCCACACCCCTACACCCCCACAGAAAGGCTACCTGTGTGCAGAGGCTGGGCAAAATACACAGTGTGCTTCCAGGCACCTCCCCTGCTCAGAGGACCAGGACCCTGGTGTGGGCATCCACCCATATAACAGTTTCCATGCAGCCTAAGAAGGGGGTCTATTGGCTGGAATTACTCTCATGACCATGTAACTGAGATGATAATTTTGAGAAGGTCTGGAAGTACCCTTACAACTGGCATTTCATTCTTACCTCTAGGACGCTTAAAATGGTTTGGGTTGGAGAAGATCCCATGCAGCAGCCAAGTACAATCACGAAGGAACAATGTTTTGCAAGAGGGAGATTCTCTCAGAATGACTTGAAATTCTAATTGTGTGCTGTCCTCATCCACCTGACACAAGCTTAGGAAATGAATAGTAGCTTTGTTCAAATAGAGCAGGAAAAGAGCTCAATACGGTGCCGTTTCAGCCGGCTGCGTAGACACCATGAAAGCTCCTGTGTGTGTCTGGTGCTCCGAAGATGTGCAGCTGGTGCAGGGGGTAGGATGAGCAGCAAGCAGCTGCTCTCTGAGGTATCGTCCCCTCAGGACCAAGCATATCTTTAGTCAGAAATATGTCAGGGAGTTAGTGCTAGCTGAACCAGAAGTCTGACCCAGCTGAAACAGCCATCAGAGACTGCCTGGCAGGGCTGCCCGGGGAGTCACACTGTGGAAAAGAAACAAGCAGCGTGGGATGCCTCTGAGTGAGTGAGTGCAGCCTTGTACTTTAGACCCTCTGAGCATAGCCCACGTAGACAATGGGAACAAGGGCAGACAGAGGCCAGCCCTCATCTCGCCCCTAGGCTCTCTTCATTGCCCTTCTGCTGGTCCCTGGCACAAGGGAGCTTCATGCCCAGCAGCTCAGACTATTTGGCACAACCCTCCTCTTTGAAATGGTTCTCTTACCTGCTAAGAAATGCCCCCAACCCCATGCATCCACAGGGAGACTTGGAATCCATACCAAAAATCCTAACCCTTCAAGGAGGCTTGGGAAAATTTAGGGATCCACCAAACAGAGGAAATATGGACCTGAGCACCACATGCCCAGCTCTGCCCCAGGAGCAGGGGAAAAGGGAAAAGCCACCTTCTTCAAGTCCTGCAACTGTACACTCTTGTGCCCTACTTGCCTGCTTCAAAGGAGACCAGGTCTCTGCTCTAACAAGAGATTTCCACAATCTTATATTTGACACTATTCTGAACAGTGATATTCCCTTATTCATCTGAGTTTAAAAGGTTGTGCCATGCCCTTGCTGCCTTCTGGCAGCTCCTTTCTTCAAGGATCGTCCCTTAAAACTGCATTCCAAGGCAGATATGACAATCTAGGGTTGTCCATTTTGCAGAGATATAAAAAAAGACTAAGAAGAGTCAGGGTGTGTTCTCACCCCTCAGCACATGTCTCAGGTCCGCCTTGGTTTTAAATTGCCTCACCTGCATCCATTAATACATAGGCAAACATATGTCAAATATAAATCTTCCCCCGTGTTCTCCACTGACACATTACAAAGATAGTGGCTGCCACTAGATTTTGATTAACCTTTAAAAAAGATCCTTTACTAACCTATCCCCAACCCAAATTTCTTACTGCTAAGTGTAATTGGTTCCGCATCCAGACAACAGAAGTTTCTATGTCTGGGAAAAATCTGTCTTACATAAGTTAAGAAATAAGAATTTTCAAGTTGGTTTTAAGAACAAGGTTAAAAAAAAAAGCTTAAAAAAAAAGCTGATTTCCCTATCTACATCACCAGCTTTTAAAACCGGTCCCCTGAGTCTCTTAGGTGCATCTAGGAAGAAGATAGTTTATCCCGTACCTAAGTATACTAGATTGCTGTCTGGATTTTTCTAGTGAATACAGTTTTCAGATAGCAAGTGCTATTTAAGCTTAGTTGCAAAGTCAGGCACACAAATCCATTTTTATATATGTCATCCACTTCTGCAGGGATGAAGATCAAAATCCTTAATATCCTTCTTTTAGCCCTCTTTAAACAGAGATTTACACACAGATTTATTTCAATTCCAGTTGATAATGACTTGTAAGAGTCTTGATGTCTTTGGAAAAATCAGCCTTGGCAGTTCTCCATTGACCTCCATAGTCAAGAGCTTGAAAATGGCTTATTTGTGTGGCTGAAAATCCAATCTACTTACATATTAGGTCAATTATTTAAATTAAATATTACCATTAATCTTCCTTTTAAGTGTGCTTGGCATGATTTGGGATTGTTATTCTCATGAAATAGTTCTCATCTAAATATTTGCCGTATTGTTATTGCTCTTTAGCTTAACCTGTTCTCAGCACCAGGGGCTAATGGATTTCCCTTTTGCATTAGGGGAAACCAGTATGTGGCTTGTATTTCAGTTGCAGGAACTGGCAGTATATCCATGAAACAGCAAAAACTTTTGTGCAGCACAAGTTATTTAGAGGAGAAAAAAAATATCAATGCGGTGTACAAAATGACAAGAGTAAACATGGAAATTAACTCCTGGCACATCTCTCGTTCTGGGCTGTAATACTCATATTAAGATTGCCCCTTTCTAATAGCTTTCGAAAGAATTTCTTGCATAATGGCATTTTAGTCATCATGTTAATGTCAACAAACAAGGCAGATTAATGCTTATAATCCTGAGCTGTCTCGCACTCTGCTTATTAGAACTGTAGGCAGATCTTCATTAGGATGAATGACATCTGAATCTATAAGCTCGTCACAACAGAGGCACCTTCTTGCTGTGGTGTCACCCTGCAGATGACAATGTCGGCCATTATGAATGACACTCCACAATTCGTTACTTCCTGCCTCAAATTGCAGTTAATCTTTCATCCAAACTGTACACATGTGCAGCTTTAAGTGGGCTATCACAGCAAGTACCCAGTAATGCTGCAAGCACATGGAGAATGACAGAAGGTAAATTGCTTGTCAGGAGGTCTGTATTTCAATTCACAGCATATTCCAAACACGTTGTGGTGAAAGCTCTCCACAACAGCTGCTTTCATTGCTAACTATTTTTGATGTAAATGTCAATAAAGCTCCAGGCCCTTTCATATTTTTGGCCAAGACTGTGCATCTTTCCCTATGCAGGCTGGCAGGTTGAGCTCCATTTATCTACTCTTAGGAACATGTCCTATAATAATGATTGTCTCTGGAGACCGTTTAGAGTGATTGAAAGCAGTGATTGGGACAATAGTCTGCTGAATTTCATTGCTGGATTGGGTTGACAGGTGACTGCTTTTATATCCTCTAATCTGGAAGAGATGGAAATAAAAACACAGTTATATCTAATCAACAGACAGGCATCTACCGATTGCAAATCTATACCTTCAGCTTGCCCTTCTCATTGGAACGACTTAGCTGTGAATTATTACAGGACTCTCATATTTCTCCAGTGATCAGAGGGTTTTCAGAAGGGAAGAGGGAGCAGATAGGTGTTGCCTCACTGGAAATGAGAAGTAAGGAAAGAACAAGTCACAGGTAGTATAGCTCTACCAGTAGAAATGACAGCTGCTGCTTTCAGCAGCTGCAATTAGGATCTTCATTTTGCTTAATGAAAATCCCTGAGCGTTACGGAAAGAAGGGATTTAATTTTTAATCCTGGAGGCCAGGCATGTTAGACATTGTGGGTGAATTTTAATATACCTATGGTAACAATGTACATTTCGTTTGTCTTGCATTTCAGTAGAAGTTCTGTAAACTGCCTAAGCTTACTGTGGATATATTTTTTTCCTTCTTTCTTTCATGAAGTTGGTAATTAACACACCACTGGGTTTTCCAAAGGAGATGGGAAGATGATCAGGTAGAATTCTGAAAACAGTATGGCAAACGGTCTAAAATATTCACTTCGCACCAGCATCTGGCTCCTTGGCAGACCCCAAAGACAGTTGTGCTGGCACCTCTGAAATTCCCTGTGAGTCCGTGTAGTTGCCCATGGTTACACAGCAGCTGGGGTCTGGCTTCCTTGTCTTCCTCGCTACCACACACATCCTCCCCCATTCACCTTTGCTTCTGTAAATCATACGCACTTCTGCACACTAGCGATGCCCATGGTACATCCACTTCCCCCTCTTATTTGCAGATTAGGGCACAGAGGGTTTACCCTTGCCCATCTCCTTTTTGTCTAAATCCACATTAGTGTACTTTTGTTCACATTTTACAGATTTTTGTTTACTCGAATCTCAATTTCTGCAATAACTGAGCAGCTTTCTACTGCTCCAGGCAACACGAACACAAGTTCTAAGAATAATATGATTAAAAGCCGTTAACTACCCAGTCCCTAGCTGTCGGAGTCAAATCTCTGACAAAAAAATAATTCAAAAAACTCCATGCCCTAGTATCTGACTCCTGGCCTTCAATTAAGAAAAAACAAACAAACTGAATGCTTTTTGACTGTGGTAAGCTTTTAATAACAGCAGCTTTATTTTGGATCTTTGAAGGGAAAAATGTGACAAATATTCATAGGAAATTTTATTTCTGCAAGGAAATGAAATCAGCTCTTCTGAATAAGATTCACACTAGAGATTTAATAAAAATTTTCTTAGGAGAGACAAAAAAAAAAGTAATTCTTTCGATTCTTGAATAACAGTTTTGTTACTTGCCCAAATAAGTCTAGCTGATAGGTTGCCAAAGCAATGCTTTCTACCCTAAGACCCTAAAATCAGTTTGGAATATTTAAAACTTGGTTAAAACTGTAAGTGTTGAACACCTGTAATCAGCCTCCCTGTTTGTGTAGACTTCCACAAACCAGGCATAGAAATACTTGATGTCTCACAGGCCACGTGAGGAGTAAAGAGCATTACAGCTTTTCTTTTTAATGGGGTAGTTTTAAATAGAGGAAAAAAGAAACTTGATAAATGAAATTTGAAAGAAACCCCACCTTAACAAGCTTTGATAAATGCATGCAAAGCAGCTATTATAAATTTCTTTAAATATATTGGCTAAACTGGCAGATTCTAAGGAACAAAAGAAATAAAAATGCAAAGGAATGGTATGTCCAAGAAAAGAAGATACATGACACAAATAACCTACGCATTGTTTAGACACAAACATTCAATTTCAATGCCCTGAGTGGCTAAACTGTTGGGTTGGGAGGGTCCAGCAAGAGAAGCCTGTTTCACAGAACTGGTAATGCAGTTGTCACTCAGGCCTTGCCTCTCCTCATCCTTACTGCAAAGAAAATTGTGTGTGAATTCAGAGCTCAGATCAGTTGCGGTTTGGTTTTATTTAATTTTTCCGTTATAAAGGTACTGGTTCTTGCTAAAGGGAAAAATGGATAAAAGATTGATTGCATTGTCAAGAAATGAAGAAAAATGCAGCAAATCCATAATATCTGGAAGTTAAGAATAGTTTTGCATGCACTTGCATCCAGTAAGGCATAAAAATAAAGTTACTGAGCTTCACTACATCACTACAGAGCCAAAAGCACTATAGTGAAAATACCGAATCCTGATCTTTTTTATATATATATATAAAAATAATAAATAAAATAATAAAACTATAGCCTATAGCTTATTCACAGTTTTACTGAAATGTATTAGTTTTTCAACAGCAGGGAGAGGATTGCCTTGGGTCTACATTCAGAAAGAAGGAAAATATTGTCCAACTACTTGCACTAATTGTTGTTGGATTGTTTTTGTGGGCAAGCTATCAAAGAAATCTCTTGCTGGTCAGCCAAGGCAATTGTGTGTTAATTTGGAAGCGTCTTAAAAGTGAAGAAGCTGTTTACTGGCTTGGTTTTTTGGTTTATGTAACATCCCAGGACACAAGTTATTGTCAGATGTCTTCTGTGACCAGCTTTCACCCCGATTCTCTCTGCTTATTCAGAGACACATATCAAAAAAATTTACATATGCCTCATGTGCATTGAACAATTTAGGTTTGCTAAAATCTTTTGTAAAAATGTGAGATTAAGCCTGAAGCTCTGGTCTGCAAAGCGGCATTGGAAAAGGCACGTAAAGGTGTAAGTCTGAATCTTTATTAAGGTGGAATAAATGATTTGTCAGTTGTAAACCTACTAAGTCAGTCAAAAATTGTATACAGCCTCTCAAAGTGAATATCTGTATCCTGGATTACACTCTGGCTCACACATGAGCAAGAACTTCGACTTTCATGGGTTTGCTGCAACATCAACAAAGGGGTGAATTAAGACAGTAGGTGTGAATTGGAGCCAGAGAGTTCTTCAGGCTCCTTGCTCAAGGGAACAATTCATTGACCCAGAAGGAATCCCACAGAAAATATGAACAAAAAATACCTTTTCTCACTAACAGTTTCATTCCCACATTTTCCTCTTGCCTTTGTCAGACTCTGGAAGTTCTTACTGGAAGACCTAGGTCTAGAGAGACCTGAGATGCGCAGATGTGAAGCTAATATTAAAGCCTGCTGTGTAAAGGATTTAAACTGGAGAGGTCTGTGTTGGCTAGACATCTCCCTCTTTATTCAGAAGGATCCTAATTCTATACATTTTCTGTTTCTGAGGGTACCTAGAACTGTGTCATCAGCTGGTGCCCTATGAAGCTCTGCTGAGCAGAGCAAAGAAGAAACCCTTGTAATGTCAGGTCCAGTATCAGTTTTCAGAGCAATTTGGATACTCCAACCCAACAGGGCATGGCAGAATGGCCAAACAAAAATTCAGCAGCATTGAACAAGTTCTGTGCAGTGAGTAACCTGAGTTTCCCAAACTGGGGGGAAGCTGCATCCCCTTGATGAGACTCTAAGTACCAAGCCCCAAGAAAGGCTGTAAAGACAAGGTTTATTGCACAGGTCATTTTAAGTGTGAAGTACAAAAGCAAGCCCGGAGGACTGAAGTGGGCCATCTTGTCACCTGAGCTCAAGCTAGACTGTTGATGGATGTGCTCCCAGAACCTCAGTCATAACCTAGATATCTTTAAGGGTTGATGTGCCTGTCCACAGAAGACATGCTCAGATTTTTCTGAAAGTCCAGTGTGTTCCAGGCAGATGTTACCCCAGCCTGGCTGCCAAACATCTGGAATTTCTAGGCAGATTTTCAAGATCTTTAAATTCTATCAGTACAAAATTTTTGGCAGGAAAAAGGAATGTATCAAGGGAAAAGTTCAATATATGGTAGCCTTTCATACAGTTCCAGTTAAGAACAGCATGACTTTCTGCGTGGAGGCTTAGATCACATAAGCTGCAGCTAAACTGTGTGTCGAGTGCCTACAAAATATAACTGGAGAGAAAGGAAATGTATTGCACAGTTTGAAACATCACAATGGCCGGAGAAAATACGCAAGCACATCTCAGACTATAAATAGGATAATCAATATTATGCTTTCAGAGAATTTAAAACCTTTTTCTAACTTTAAATTATTTTTTCCATGAGAGGGAGAAGATCCTACATATGGCTTGTTGTTTCCAAAATTATGGTCTCTTCCTTAAGTGCATGCTATTAATTCTGTAGGTAAATTTTCCTTTCTTGAGTATTGTTCTGGCTTAGACAAACTCTCTCTTGAACAAACACCGCACAGAACCCATTCAGTAAATATTTAGATTAAAAACACTATCACGGAATAAATGTCTACCAGGACAAGTTGATATTCTTGGTCTTCTATGGAGTTGTAAGGCGGATGGAATATGCATGTGTTCACTCCTCTGATAAAAAGAACCTGGCATCTGTTGACGATTTGAAAATATCAATGCTAGTATTAGCCAAATTAACTATCCTCCTCATGAGATGAGCTAAAATCTGATATTTCTTTTGTTTACAGAAATTCTTCTTTAATAGTTGCAGGGGTTGTGGGATTTGGGGAGAATTTTTTTTACTTTTTTTTAGAATGCCATTCAATTGTAATTTAATTTAATCCACTCCATGTAGCTTTTTGCACCTCACTAAGGTAAACTAGGCTCAGTAGAAGGAGAGCGAGAGGCACCTCAGGGGTGTGAAACATAATGCACCAACAGAAAACCCAATAAACCTAAGTTGTAAGCCACCTAGACTGCTAACTTAGTCACTTCAGTTGTGTGTCTAAAGTTAAATGGGAAGAATCACTCTCAGTCAGGTTAAAGTCAATGTAGATAGAGACACACTTTATTACTCTCTGGCATAGTGGGGTGTCATGCACTAAGCTGATGGTAAATGTTATGAGCCCTGAAGAGCGGGTGGTTTATAGATGTTCCAAACCCTGTGAAGCACTGTATGAAACACCACCCTCATGCACACTGCCAGATCTACAGTTTTCTAATGAAAACATTTTTCTGAGGAATGCCAACACTCCCTCAGGCTTGATGGGGCTTTGAGCAACCCAATCTAGTAAAGATGTCCCTGCTTACTGCAGGGGGATTGGACTAGATGACCTTTGGGGGTCCCTTCCAACCCAATGTATGATTCTGAGATTTGATGATTTCTGGTCTTTCCAGGTCTGGAACCAATTTGAATAAGAACAATTTAATATAAAACTATTTTTTAAAGAATTACTTCTGTTTCATTTCATTCTTCAACAGACTCCTCAATGAAAAACTTCTACAAGATATTCATTGTTTCAAAATGAACTCCAGCTGATTAAACTATTCCGTAATCCAACAAATGCTCTAGAAAACCGGTTTGAATAACTGATAATAGTCTGTGTCACATCAACCATCCTGGATTTCCACTCTAGTATAGCAAAGTCATTGGACTTCTGGTGAGTGTATTTAGCTTTCAATATTAGATGAATAATTAATCTAAATTTCTCTTTAAAAAGATGCAAGGCATAACCTAAAAAATGTCTCTGGCAGTAAAGCAGATCTTTGATATATGAGAATATGAAAAAGTCTGTTAGGCAAAGGGTGTAATAAGGTTCTTTTATTTACAGTAAAGTGACTTTTTATTGTCTATCATTTTCCCCTTTAATTGTTCACAATGGAGGAGTTAATGTTCGAGAGACGAGTTCCAATTAGCTCGCATCAAAAAGTCAGAAGAGTTTGTCTCCAGATAGGTCTTATTGCTGTCCTGCAGTTCCTGCAATCCAACGTGGTGTCAGACACATCTCCTAAAATCTCAAATCAGCTTACTGAAAACACATCTACCACGGTCTTACAACAAATCATTGAGGAAGCAAATTTATGCGGTAGTGATTGACTGTTACACAATTAAATGTGATGGCATGAAGTATCAGAGTAACATGGAAAATTTGTCCATTGCTATATGTTATGTAAAGGATGATTCATCCCTGAAAATATCTCAGAGAAGAGGTGCAACTCAATCATCTTCATGCCAACTGCACCTCTGACATGATTATTGCTCCTTTGAAAGCAGCTGAGTTCTTTTCTAGTGGCATCATTAATTTGTGCTATTATAAGACCAGTATGAAATTTATGAAGACGAGTTGGCATATAAATACACGTCCAGAAGGAATGTGAAAAGGAAATACATTGAAGTATGCATGATTTCAGGCATCTATTTCATCGAGTAGGGCATGTCTTGAAAAGAACATTTATGAAAATGTTCCAAATGGTGATTGCTGGGGCAATGGTGGTGGTTTGTTTGGTTTTCTTAAAAAAATGTTTTATTGGTTGTTGTCATTGGCATGATGGTAAGGAAGAAAATGAAGACATGTCAAAGGAGAAGCACAAAACTGACAGCCCAACTTTACTTACATTGATAAATATATTTACTATTCTGATGTCCTATAAAATATAGTTACAAGGGGAATAACAGTCAGTTCATCCTTTCACCCACTTGGAGATGGTGAATTGTCTTTGTTGGAATGGAACACTTCAAGCAAACAACATGCAGGCTGTTTTCATAACCAAGCAGAGGTTTGACCTTGTAAAGTCCATAACAGGACAACAGCTTTTGACCCCAGCTTAAATCTGTGTTGGAAATGCGCCAGAAAACCCAAACAGCTATTTCACCAACTTGTTTGATTGCAACACCCTTATGAAGTTTTCCTGCTCTGCTGGTTAGTCACTGTAAGATTATTTAAGCCAGCAGTGTGCTCTTGCAGCTTGAAGGCCAGTGGTATCCTGGGCTTCATTAGAAGCAGGGGGGGCAGCAGGGACAGGGAGGTGATTGTCCCTCTCTACTCTGCCCTCGTGAGGCTCTATCTGGAGTACTGTGTCTACATCTGGGGGCTCCAATACAAGAAAGATATAGAACTGTTGGAGAGGGTTTAGAGGAGGGCCATGAAGTTGATTAGAGGGCTGGAGCACCTCCCCTACGAAGAGAGGCTGAGGGAGCTGGGTTTGTTCAGCCTGGAGAAAAGAAGGCTGCAGGAGGACCTCATTGCAGCCTTCCAGTACCTGAAAGGAGCATATAAACAGGAGGGGAATCAACTTTTTAAAACGGTAGACAATGGCAGGACAAGGGGGAATGGATTAAAGCTAAAGGAAGAAAGTTTTAAATTAGATATTAGGGGAAAGTTTTTTACAGAGAGAATGGTGAGGTGCTGGAACAGTGCTGCCCAGAAAGGCGGTGGATGCCCCTGGAGGTGTTCAAAGCCAGGCTGGATGGGGTAACCTTGTGTAGATCTAGGCCTGGAGGTTGGTAGCCCTGCCTGTGACAAGGGGTTGGAACTGTATGATCCTTGGGGCCCCTTCCAACCCAGACCATTGTATGATTCTATGATTCAGTCAGAGACTGGAAATAGCAGAAACATTATCAGATAGAAAGCTTTAAGTTGCTAATGCTGAAAGAACTCCTGTTAGAGAGTCCCATGGCTCACTAAGAGAAAACCTATGAGACAGAGAAAAATGACCCTGCATGAAGCATCAGGGAAAAGTGTAAAATGCAGAGAAATTCCAGTTAGGCTCTGGAGTTCCTAATGTCATGTCTGGGTCTTGAGTGGGTACTCTGTATGAGGCTGAATCATAGCCTAGGAAGACAAAGCTGTACTGCACAAATACTGCAGTAATTGACAGTATATCTTTATCACTGCTTGCACGGGCTTTCATTTTCAAGGGATGTGCTGAACTCTGATTAGAATCCATGATAGAAATAAGGGAGAATAGGTGTCAGGAATGGTTTAAACACTTTTTTTGGGGTTTTTTAAGGGTGTAAGATGGTAAGAAAAATTTTCCCACACTTTTTGCATCCTGCTGGGCTCTTGCTGAATCTTGAGTTCTGCGGGCATCACCAACAAACCACTTTGATCATTTTAGACTAGCAAATCTTGCACGGGTCAAAAAGACCAGGCAACAGATGTCACACAGATAACTTGGAGTGTGTTCCCCACAACACAGTGAAAAAGTTTAAAAGCCATGAAGGAGAAGTGCTGAGGAGAGAGCTACCTCCTTGCTCAGTGTATGGGCGTGGACGAGTGAATCAAACAAACACACAGCAGGAAGCTGGCTCCTAATTTCCCCAGTGCACCGGCTTGTGTTTATTAGCAATTCCTCATCACTTTTGCACAGGCACCAAGTCCACACGGTTTAGCTTTCTGCTGGCAGGACAGTAGGTTGGGATGGGAAGAATTGAGGGGGGGAGCCTGGGAGCTCTTGCTTTGGTGCGGTGGCATGGTGTTGTCAGAAGTGAGCAGCCGGTGCCGCAGACAATTGCAAGCAGGGAGGAGAGCACACACTTCTCTCGTGGATCCCTTTGATGTCTGGATCAGATCCTCTCTTGGACCAGCAAACTCTAACACCTCTTCTGAAATCAGCTCCAACTGGTGATGAGCTACATCTGGCCTGTGAAATGAAAATAGCAAAACCTTTGATTGAGTCCAAGTTAAGTGGATCTTCATCATCTGCTCAGTCAACTTTTGCCAAGATGAATGATACTATGACAGTATTCTAATAATTTCTGAGGTGGGTTCCCTCCTTTTTCATCCATCTGAAAAGAACAAACTGCAAACACTTGGAAAATTTACTGCTCTGTGAGGGAGGAATTTTGCTCTTCATTTTGAATACATCCGTGGCATTTCACCGAATGAGCGCTATGTAGCTTCAATATAAAAACACAGACCTTGGTGTTAAAAGGAGGATCAAGATTTTTTAATTTTAATATGCTACGATGCCTGCTATTTCAGTGTTATTCTTACAAGCGATTGTTATATTTGACAGGACTTGGATATTTTCTTTCCAAAGAGCTTTATCTGCAGATAAACCCTCCTGACAGAAGTAATGGTCTCCCCTTGCCACCTCTGCCACATGGCAAATAAAAACATATCTCTACTACTGCATTCACAATTGAACTTATCAAACAAGCAGAAACTTGGACACTTTGAGGGCAGCTGTACCAAGACCATTTGTGCTAGTCTGCAAGTTTGCTAGAAGGCGTTAGATTTCTGTACTTACCTTACAGTGCTTTGAGAGCTATTAAATGACTCCAACTTAATTTTCCATGTATCAGTGTTTCAGTACACAAGAAGGTTCAGCAGCCACACAGATCAGACACCTGAGGATTGCTTACCATGCTGTCTGTCTGTGGCAGGCATTGGGCATGGTGGGGACTCTGATTCCCTCCTGTACTTTTTGTTTCAGTGCAGGTCCCAGTGTTTTTCTAAATGAGGTACACAGATACTCATGCAATGATAGGAAAACTCTGCCATCTCCTAGTGATGAAAGGGTGAACCCCCCTAAAACCCAAACTTCTCTCTCCCTCTGGGGTCAGGCTTCAGTGGACTTTTCATCTTCCTCAGGTCTGCAGAGCATGCAGAGACCATTTCCTTCAAATCCACAATTCATTATGCTGGAGCAAGACTAAGGCCACAAGAGGCCAACAAAAGAGTCTGGCTGTTTTGTTGGGGTTTTTTGTTTTCTTTGCTGTGGAGCCATCATAAGACTTAGTTTATCTGGGCTCTCCACTTTATTGAAAACAAAGAGTTTTACCATTCTGCGGAACAGCAGCCGAGCTGGCATTTCTCTCCCTCCCTCTCCCTTGCAGTCTGACGTCTGCCCTGGCTGATTAAGCACTAGCAGCTCTTTCCCGACATGGGAGAGTGGAATAATGCTGCACCCTATCACAGATTTCAGTAATGGGATGCTTCCTTTCCCTGCTTCAAAAGAAAGTATGCTGAGCTTTATTTTCCTTCAGCTGATATGTAAAGGATCAGAGGAAATGTCTGATTTTCTAAATACCATTTTCAGCAATATTTTTCCCCCTTATCCAGCCTCTCACCACCAGATTTAATTCTTCTATTTTCCTATCCATTTGTGCTTCTGTCTTCCCTTTTCTTTCCACTTTCTCTCTGTATTCAGTCTCTTTTCATCTCTTACCTGATGACCTTCATTTCCTCCAGACCCACCTGCTGGCCCTGTCTCTTTGAAGTAATTTCTGAGGTGCTGCTGGCTATCCCTCTCCTGTGGTGACTACAGCCGTATGCTTTTTCAAACTTCCTCCTGCCCCAAAGGCAGACTGCGTCCAGTATTCAGGATTGTGCTATTCCCTTTTAAAGACACCTTGCTGCAGCCATGCGTCAGCATCTTTCCTGGATCACAGTGCTTTTCTGATGCCATGAGCTGAGATGCCACCTCACCAGAGGGTGTACAGTTAGTTATTCAGGGTTGGTAGATTTGATCCAAATTGCTTTTAGGGCTTGGGGGGCCAGTTGGTGGGGTTGAAGACGTGGATAAATGCTTTGAAGAAAGGAATGATAGTTTTGAACAAATCAGATTTTTTTGTCAAGCTGCTATAATGGCCACGGAAAATAGTCTTTTCCTAAGTCTGGTCTTCAAGAAGTCTGAAACAATGGTATAGATGGTTGGTTAAATAGAGAGTTATGCATTAAGTTTTGTTATGGAAAGAGAATACTTTCCATAATAAAAAGAGTATTTTATCACTGGGATTATTCAGACCCAGATTTTAGAGGGAAAGACTATCGATTACTCTCAGTTTAATCGCTAGTGGGAAATAGTTCATATTACCAAATGATTTGATGTTTCAGCAGAAATGACAAACAGTGTTCAGAGAGGTCCAAGACTCTGCCAGCATGGCTGGAGACTAAATCACCTTTCCTCTTTATAGTAGATTGAGTTGTCCTTCCAAATCGGGGTTAAGGTCATTGGCAGGGCAGTCTGAGAATGAGAGCATCTGTCTGAAATGTACCTGGGCTGCGGATGTAGTCAGAAATTCAATTTCTGACACTGCCAGTCCCTTGACCTTCACAAGCACACATGCTTACCAAAACATATGAAAAAGGGGGAAAAAAAAAAAAAAGAAAGGAAAAAAAAGCCTGGATATTTTAGTCTGACTTCAGTTTCAAACTCCTCCAAATGGACCAGTGAGAGCTGCTGGATAGCATACATTACAGAGCCAAAAATGATCATGTGCCATGGAGAAAAAATAAATGCATTTTATCTTAATTCTAGCATAGATGTTCTGTTTCCTTTCGTCATATGCACACACCACTCTGCCTGCAAATTATTTGACTTCCCCTCACGCTCCGTTGACGACAGCTAGACATTTTCTAAAGTCCTTGAGCAATCATGCCTTGGAGTAGATATTCTGAAATCGCCACACCAAAAAGACAAGCACAGGAGCCCTAAATACACGTCTGAGCTTTTTTCTCCACAAGTTGACATTGGTAGGGATGCTTTGCATATGCTGATGAAGTACAGGCTTCCAACTGCCTGGGGAGCCGGTGTCCCTCGCAGCCGAGCTGCGCTGGACGGTCCCGGGGGGCTGCAGGGCTCCGGAGGGCCGTGCTCGCGGGGGCTACCTGCTTCAGCTCTGCACAGCAACAGTGAGAGCCATATGTGGAGCTGCAGGAAAACAGATGCTGTTTTTCCATTTGTGAAATCAAGTTGTTGGAAAGTAGTCAGCTTTGCGATGTACGAGAGAGAGCTCATCCGATCAACCTGCAGAGACAGAGACAGTATGAGCTGCTTTTTCTTCTTTTTTTTTCTTTTTTTTTTTAGGAATATTTGACAACATTCCCATATTTGGTGGCTGGAACAGTATATTAAATAATGGTATGGAAATAATCAGCAGATAAATGGCTTTGATAATAGGCAATTTTATGATGGCTGGAACTGGAGACTGTGATTTTCATAAACAAAGAGGGTGAGCAATCTGGTTTTTGATTGCCAGATCTGCTTCCAGGCATACACCTCGAGATGTACTGTAGGTTTACTGTAAATTATTGATTTATTATATAGCAGACATAACCACGCAGTTACATTTCTTCTTATTCTCAAAACAATTAATAACATTATTCCCCTAGAATAAAAGGAAGGCATTGTCCTCTTGTCAGATCAGCACCAAACATGTTTGTGTTATACTTACAGTAAATAGCTTTTGATTGCTTATTACCAGCTGAAAATAAGTGTCCTATAATACAAAAATGCCCAATTCTGCATCTTAAAAATAAAAAATCTATTTATGAACCAAAGTAGTTTTCTAAATCACTAGATTCATAGTGAAACATAGATTTGTGTAATTTGTTGCTCTTTAAATATACAATTTATTTTATCAGAAATACAAAGATTTAAAGTATCGGCTGGCTCCAGTGGCTCCAGACTGATAAGAGGCATCTTTTCTATTACTCTGATTAACAGGACAGTTTAAGATACTAGAAACAAATAAAGACGACTTACTGGAAAATAGCAAACACAGACTAGCGTTATTTTACCACGATGATCCCATTTAAGAGTCTGTGCCAAGACCTACAGGATATTTTATCAGCATGTTAGAGTCCTCCACGTGTCTACAGCATCTCTATTTTCTGCTATTTGAGAACTACGGGAGTCTGTCCTACATTTAGCATCAAATCTACCTCTGTCCAGAAATATACCTCTTCCCTTGATTGCATAAAGGATTTAGTATATTAATTGCTCTGAAATGCATCTAGCTAAAATTAATGGGGTAGGATGCATTATAATCAGAAGTCAGACTCCAGCCTAAATTTGTGTCATAAGACAAAACCTATTCTGAGACCAACTCCAGAAGTTGTTTAATCCATGCAGATTTTGTCCACGTTTTCTGAATTTCTTTAATTCAATAAACTGTTTCTCACTGTTGCAATGCAGTTCTCTTCAAAGGTAAGGAGCTTGGCCACACCAGTGCAGAAATTTGTGTTCAAGCATGGGGTCTTGCACAAATCATAAAAGGCACGACAGTCCAGCTTACTTTGCCTTGACTCCCGACCAACAATATTACACAAATTATATAAAATTAGGTGAACTCCATGGTAGAGGTTGGTACCAGTAGACTTGTAGCACAATAACAATTTCTATAGAAGGTAAATGTTGTCTTTACAGGTAAGGAAGAACCTTCTCTGGAGCTGGTTGGAGGCCAGTAAAGCTCTCCAATGATTTAAAGAGCATCATATTCAACTTCGTGCATTCAGAGAGCAAGGCACTTTTCACCAACTTTGCTGCCTCTGACCAGCAGTAAGTGTCCTCTGGGGAGGACACTATGGCATTGTGTGTAGAGGCACAGACATAGAATACATAATACATATAATGTATCATCATTCTTTTTACTTTTAAAAATAAAAAAAGTCCTATAGTTTCAACATCTGGGGAAAAGAGAATAAATACAACATGTCAGTCATGCTCCTTCATGTGCTGTTGGATGCTGGTCAGATGTTAAGATTATGAAAACAGAAGAATGTAAAGTGGCAAGAAGTCTGTACAGCCCAGATCGCTTCAGCTGCACATTCTTACATCTCCAAGAGCAAATCACCCCTGTTCTTGTTATTCTTTGTCAAATCACAAGGAAATTGAACTTGCATATTAAGAATTTTTTTTGGTAAGTGATATACCTTCATTCAAGCTCTTAGCTTTTCCACTTCAGCCATTTAAGCATTTGAAAAAAATAAGAAATTTGATTAGAAATGGGAGAAATGTATATACTTGCCTTAAAAAATAATACCATGCACAGGCTATATGCCTTATTCTACAAATAGAGGAACCCCTTCCCCTGAAAAAAATAATCTGAAGTTGTTTAACTTCGTTTAATGAAATGTCTTTTCATTCTTTACCAAACGGTAGCAACGCTGTTGCAGGCAATGCACAGGAACAGCCATATCTCAGACCTCATAGATCTTACAAACTCCTGCTTATTTTTTTCTTTCATCTGGAATTACTACTTCACGGAAAGTGAAGAGGTAAAAAAAAAGTTCATACCAAAATTTGCTCCCCCAAATCTCATAACTTATTTACACAACTAAATGATGAACTGTTTAAAGAAGCAGTAGAAAAATTGAGAGAGCGTGGATTCAAAAGCAATGGCAGTGCTGCATAAGGTCTCCAGTCAGCTGCATTTATTGCTGGAAGAAGCTTTTCTACAGCTGTCTAGCCCACCTTGAAAACTGTGTACTGAAGTCCCATACATACATAAGTTCCTACTTATCTGTTCAAGTACAATGTGTAAAAGCCTCCAGACTTTATTTCCATGCTCAAACTCACAGAAATGCTGCCAATGGATGTTCACCCATCAGTTTTGGTTTTTTTTCCAAATGAATAATTCATGCTCAGTGAAATACAAAAACCTCAGACAAAATGGTTGCAAATCTAGTCATCAGTTTGGTTACACAGAGGTCAGGTGAAATGTGAACCAGTCACTCACAGAATAAGATGCATTTTTCCCCTGGCAGCGTGCTTGCTTAAAGGACAACCCGTCTGTCACAGCACGGTGGATCTACTCCTGTAAATCCCTTCCTGTACACCCAGACGTTGAATTACATTGAGTCAGAACCGGTTTTCCCTAACCCGATACCCAGCTCCATGTGTGGCTGCCTTAACATACAAACTATCTGGGGGTTGATGTGTGGGTTTCCTTTTCTCAGTGGCAATTTTTTTAATGTGATAAAATATCAGTGGAGATTTTAGAGATACGGGGAAAGTGGGTTGCTGGGTAAGGTTACAGGCCTTGGAAACCTTTTGCTACAGATTATTAATTTTTTTCTCAAAATATATCCTTACCTCAGAGTCCAAACCTTTCTTCCTTTTCAGCAGTTGCAGCTTTTGTAGCCAATTACCAGTCACTTGCAAATGAAATTGTGTCCATCCCAAAAATATGTGAGGATTAAAACCATCCCATGAACAAGCAGTTACCCTTGTGTCAGACTGGGCTACTCAGGGTAGGTAGAAGAGCTAACCTCTCCTTCAGAGCGTGGTGCTGTGAGCAGTCAGTGCCAAGTTACTCCTGATGATTAATTCTGACTTAGAGAAATATTCTTGACCTTGACCACAACTCATTGATTTTTTTTCTTACTGTTGCATGTACACGGGGTTGGTCGGTTTTTTGTGTGTTCTGTTATAACTCTACATCATGTTAGATTGTTGTTTTGTGGGTTTTTGGTTGGGTTTTTTTTTTATCTAACAAGGAATAAAGGAAAAACAGTTTGAATCATGTGTCCTGTTGTGGGGACCAAGTTAATTAAAATCCTGATGTATATATACAGCTGATACTCCTCACCCTAATGAAGAACATTAATTCTAGAACATGTGTGGCTGTAGTCACATTGCTACAAATTACTGGACTCTTTCCTTTATCTGTTTCCAAGAAAGTCTCCCCCGGTTAGTTAGGAAAAAAGAAAAATATGACGCCTTAGTTCTAAGCAGCATAAATTACATGCATCAATCAGAGGAAGCTTAAATTAAAATACACATTTGGCAAACAAATATGAATATGTTGATCTCATCTGTGAATCAAAATGATTTAATGCCAGTACTGACCCCCCACTGATCAACATGAAGGTCACTGCAAACTGCTTGATTCTCATTGAGAAATGTTGCCGTGTCTGTTAAAGATGCAGTTTTATACATTCCCTAATGTTCAATCTAATCGGTAATTCCAATGTAGCAGAATTGATTTATTTTAGAAAGAAAATGCCGAATTCATTTTTTTTATTTATGTAATCCAAAACAGATAGCTAAATTAAAATGCTAAAAAAATACATGTGGTTTATGGGTCTGGGTTGAAGGTTTTCCAATGTGTTTATGATGCTTTCCAATCTAGAGGAATACTATTTGTTAAATAGAATGCTACACCTTTCAGATACCAAGTGATCATAAATCAGTCTTCCCTTATCATCCCTTTCATGCTTTCTGGCTATAGGAATAACTAGTTGTTTAACTCAATTATGAAGCGAAATGTTGCTATGAATGGATAATCCAAGGCCGGTTGGTCTGTCATTGCTCTCAAAGGTCTCAAGCAAACACATGAATAGGACAAGTGGCCGTACTGAAACTTGAACTGGTCTTTGCCTTTTAGAATGTCTTTGCCTGCAGATAAAACATCTTTGAAGCATGTCACACCATGGTGCAATGGTACACAGGCTCAGCAGCTCCTGTCACTGGGTTTCATTGCAGTTCCCCATGGGAGGAGAAGCATCAGGGAACATCATCAGACTCCACCCATGGGGGCAAAGTCACCAGTGAGACATGGGGGAAGAGGTTGGTCCAGGAAATGTTTCTTTTTGCATTGCATTGGGCTCAGTGTCTATAATCCAGGAGGTTTAGGTGTATTCATGCATTTGTGGAAATGGGTTTTCTCACAGGTATGAATGTTTTTATATTGTTTGTGAAGAATTGCACTTCCTAAGTAAACACTTCACACCTCTGTAACTCGGAACTACAGTAGCGGTGAAAGCCAGCTTCTCGGTTCTGCTAAGAAACAGAGTCCTTTGTGGTTACAGTGTGAAATTATGACTTTCAGTATTCAAGACTAAATATTTTTCTTTCTTAGAAAATTCTTGCCAGTCTCTCTACTTAAGTATTATTTCCATCAGAGGATTTTTTTGCTATTTACTTCCCTCTTCTTCTCCACGTGGAGCTGATACATTCTCAATGGCTATTCAATAATTGTCTCTTACCTTCTAAAGCTCCCAATAGCCCACCTGTGGTGTGAAAATCTTTTAGAACATACTCTAATTTAAACTATCTACTGGGAAAAAGCAGGAAGAGACAGCTTAAAAATGCATTTTGACAGGAACAGATCAGATGTTCACTAAAGCGAAAAATACTTTTGAACTTATTGTGCACCTTGAACAAAGCTTAATTTGGGAATCTTTGGATTTTGTGTGAGAAGAAAGAAGAATTCACTCATCTTTTTGCTTAATAAAATAAACCCATCAAAAGGTCATGCTATTTTAACAGTCCAGTACAAGCCATGAATGAGCTCTTGGCATCTCTGAGTTCATTTAGGTACCACTAACCTTACTGAAATTATCAAATAAAGAATTGCAGGGCAGTGCTTTACTGAGAGATGATACTTTACTTTTCTGCTCTCCCTACCACATAAACGCATGCTACATAATGTAATAAACCACACAAGTATGAGAATTGCAGTTCATCACCCATCTTTGATTACCTTCTCTATCTCCCATTTGGTATATTAGTTTCCTTCCTTGGTCCAGCAGTCAAAAATCTGTAAGCAGCCATAAGTGACCTCTATTATCAGTTTTGATAAAGATATAGAAATATTTTGCGTCTCTCGATGCTGAGATAATTTTGTCATTCCTTAGCCCTGGATGTAGAATTTAAGCCATGTGATCTCTGTTCAAGTGAGGCATCTCCCAGTTCTAGGGATTAAAAACACTAATGTTTGGTTTTTAAAATTGGAGAAGTGACTGTGGCTCTCAGGTTGGTCTCAGGGTCTTGATTTTAGACTGAAGTGCGTTGCAATAGCAGGCCACCAGAAAAGTGGCCTGGAATGCTAAAAAGGCCATTGTAGATAAAACTCAGCAAGATATGTGATGTGCAAGTCTGTTCTGCACTTTGGGGCAGAAAGACCTTTCCAGTGAAGAAATCAAACAAGACTATTCACCTGTGATGACAGAAAGAAGTATGGTGTTGTTAAACTAGTCCCCCACATCTCGACTTACTTCATATCAAAGCCTACTGATACAGTATCACTTTACCTCAGGGCCTTGAAAATTTAAATGTCCATAAATTCTAACACTTTTGACAAACCTGAAGGCCATGAATCTTATGTAAATGAAAAATTTCCTGATCTCAGTTCTGATTAAAAACACATATAAATGTATGTATTGCTTTTTCCAGCTCTGTGTCTTCAAAGTCAAAGCTCCCCAATTACCAAGCTGTCAGAATAATTTGATCATTGATTATTTGCTAAAAGTCATGCTTTGTCATCTGTATAGGGTCTCTTTGGTGCAAATTAATCTTACTTCTGAGTGAGCAGGTCTCATTGTTCACTAGCATTCATGAGTGGAATGACTTCAAGTGGATTCTAAAGACACAAAGCCAACTCAAACAGGACAAAGGCTTAAGACAAGGACGTGAACACACCCACCTTCTCTGCTGCAGCATCTGCAGAGCCATGCAGAGAAGCAGAGCTGAGTAACTTAAACCATGTTTTTTTTCTTGAAACTTTAATTTCCCTCCTCAGAAGAAGAGAGCTGACCTGAGAGACCATCCCTGATATAACGACACTGGGGCAGAAAATGGTGGTCCTTCTGTCATCTGTGTTGGAGTGTGGTACAGCCACACACACAATCAGACAATCAGAAAGAACTGACCACTGAATGTGAAATAACCCTTTGGATGATACTGCACCTGCAGAAAACTATGGCCTTTGCCACTGCTTCCACTTTAGCCAGTAGCAGTACTGGACACATGTAGGAACTTTATTACTGTTGAAGCTTGAGATGAAAGTGTCAGGAGTCAGAGAGACCATTTCAGTATATAGGCAAAAAGGAAAAGAGAAAAAGGACAGTGGCAAATCAATGTTGTCTTGCAAATGGGGAATGACGTTGCTGGTGATTTTGCTTCATGGAATTCCATATCATTGTCAAAAGTAAAATCATTGTAATGTAAAATGTCTCTACTTTTTACCTGCTGCAGAATGAAAAAACAAAAGGACCCTTTACCCTATGTCTTTATAGTTTCTCTCAAAAGATTGTGGTCTAGCTATTGTTTTATTTTTAGTCAAATTTCAGACTTCTCTTTGAAAGTATATTTTTTAGCTTTATAATGCAAGAGAAAGAAGAAAGGCAGATTTTATCTGTTATGACATACGGGTCACTTTTTGCTGAACAAGTGCATCAAAACATCCTACTAAGATCCTTTTACTCAAAAAGTTCACTTTTGGATGAGTTTCAAACTGCCTTCTCTTTGCTATCATTCATAGATTTAGTCAAGACTGAATAATTCCTCACAAAATAAACATTATCACTTGCAACGTTGATGGATAGTTCTGGGCTCCCTGGTATAGAAAAGACAGGGACCTTCTGGAGAGAGTCCAGAGAAGGGCGACAAAGATGATTAGGGGTCTGGAACATCTCCCCTATGAGGAAAGGTTGAGTGAGCTGGGTCTGTTCAGCCTGGAAAAAAGAAGACTTAGGGGGGACCTAATTAGTGTTTACAAGTATCTTAGACATGGGTGGCAGGGGGAATTGGCCAGCCCCTTTTCAGTGGTCAGTGGGGACAGGACTAGGGGCAATGGCTGTAAGCTGGAGCACAGGAAGTTCCGCACCAACATGCGGAAGAACTTTTTCACAGTGAGGGTGACAGAGCAGTGGAATAGGCTGCCCAGGGAGGTGGTGGAGTCTCCTTCTCTGGAGATATTCAAGTCTCGTCTGGACGCCTATCTATGTAATATGAGATAGGGAGCCTGCTTTGGCAGGGGGGTTGGACCCGAAGATCTCTTGAGGTCCCTTCCAACCCCTAAGATTCTGTGATTCTGTGATTCTGTGATTTATCAGTAAAGAGGAACATTGCTCTTTTAATATATGCAGATTAGCTCCTAACTGATAAACAATTTCCCAGCTATCCAGCTAGAACTGGTTGATCAGAAATAGATATATGTGTTTGAGTGAGTTGACCTTCATCTATTGATCAAGGGTAGTTGGCAAGATCTTAAGTAATAGCATTCTTGGCTTCACACATCACTTTCGTATTGATAGTGTGGAATTGTTTCTGAGTCCAATACATATCTGCTGGTGAAATAGAGGAACATATGAGTCTAGTCAGTCCCACCCAAAATATTGTGGAAACTAGAAGCAACATATGTACTTCCTTGAATTTCTCCCACTGGTGTGGAGCATTTGGAAATGCAGCGACTCTTTGGATAGGCGCTTGCTCAGCATCTAGCTAGTGTGTTGCGTCCCCTGTTACAATCTGGAATTGCTTAAACCGTTGGGGAAAATCAGCTGGTACAGTGACAACACAAACCAAAATGAGTCTCCCAGTTAACGTTTCATTCCCCAGCCTTTTAAACTGTCTTTGTTAAAACTACAAAGGCAAAATGAACTCATCTTCGTAAATGCATTAAGAAGAAGGAAAGAGTACCACCCTCTTCATTGGGTGCAATGCATCCTGCTAAGAAGGGTTAGTCATCTTCTTTGACCTTCATTCCCAAACAGACTGCTCTGCAGAGAGGTTTCTGTGTTTTGCTGGGGAATAAATGAGCCTTCAGCATCCCGCCTGGCACCCACACTGTGTGGTGGAAGAGGAAGAATTGCTCAATGTAGAATCAAGTTCTTATCCTTTCCTGTCTTTAGGCAGAAGAAGACGACTCCTCTTCTTTAAAATATATAGAAAATATTTTTTATTTGCTCTCATCTTTCACTGAATGTGAATTGGGGTAAATTGCTCTGCAATGGCTCTACAGGTAAAGAACTATTATCCGTGTGTTTTGATCAGCATTAGCAGCAATGTCTATAGACCACTATTTCCTGTTCTGCAGAGCTAAAATTTAAGAAAATACATCAACCCACCCCACCCCAAGGCTTAGTAACCAAACAAAATTGTCAGTATGAATCTACCTATGCTAGTATAACTTCATAAAATATGTTTGATAGCAGCTTTTGGCACTATGAAATCTAAAACTGCAAGACACTTCACATTTTGTAGGATAAATTTGATACATCAGCAATGCTTTGTGTTTATTTTTTCTTTATTTATACCCTTTTCCTTCCTTTCTGTCTGTTTTATAGTGTTTTCTCATCTTTCTCTGTGTAACCCTCACCATTTTAATTATCTGTCTGTTTTATAAAATCATGTCTAATTAGAAGATTTGAAATTCCTCATTACAGCATATTCTCATGCAGAACTTGAAATGGGAGTGATTATGAACTGTTCTAATAAGCACCAGATTTGCACTCTTTAAAAGATTGGAATTGTTGTTTATATCTGTATGCACATTAGTTTACCTCAAGATGTGTTAGATTACATTAATTATCTTTGCATCTGCAACACAGAACATTTACTGGTAGATGCAAACCTCATTCCTCTAAAGTTTTAAAAGGCTGGTTGTTGGGTTTTTTTGATAATGTTTATTTGTTGTACAGGAAAATGTAAGACGGATGGGCAGAGCTTGTTTCTGGAACCTGCAAGACCGCTATTTTTCATTTTGCTGAAGACTAATTATAAGTGTGATGTCTTGTCTCATGGAGCTTTGAGACACTGTATTGTCAACCCATGAAATTACCTAGGTAGTCTGGAAAAGTTGAGTGCAGAGCACAAAGGATGTATCCAGATCTGGGGTCCCCAGTACAAGAAAGATACTGGAACAAGTCCAGAGGTGGGCAACAAAGATGATCAGAGGGCTGGACTACCTCTCTTATGAAGACAGGCTGAGAGATTTGAGCTTGTTCAGCTGGGAGAAGGCTCCAGGGAGACTTTTCTGCAGCCTTCCAGTACCTGAAAGGGCCTACAGGAAAGCTGGAGAGGGGCTGTTTGTCAGGGAGTGGATTGACAGGACAAGGGGTGATGGCTTTAAACTGAAAGGGTAGGTTTAGATTAGACATTAAGAAGAAATTCTTTATGGTGAGAGTGGTGAGGCCCTGGCACAGGCTGCCCAGAGAAGCTGTGTCTGCCCTCTCCCTGACAGTGTTAAGGGGAGGTTGATGGGGCTTTGGGCAACCTAGTCTTGGGGGGGGGGGGGGGGTCCCTGCCCATGGAAGGGGGGGTGGAACTAGATAATCTTTGAGGTCACTTTCAACCCAAACCAGTTCTGTGACACCCTGAGGCAAGAATGTTGACTTACATATGCTAGTCAAAATAATGGTAGATACTGTTTATGTACTCACAAACACATAAATATTTATGCACCTCCAGCACTGATAGTGCAGTATACAAAAAAATAGATGCTGTATGCAGTATTAACTTGTCTGTAAATGATCTAGTGAAATATTCTGGTACTTTCCACCAGTTGTGCAGATGGCAGAACTTTTCTGCCATCACCTGGGTTGGGCCATGGCTCAGGCACAGGTGTACCAGGTTGTCAGGAGGTGATCAGTTACCACTATTATTACCAAGTAGTGAGGGAACAAGGAAGTAATGGTTCAAGCACAGATGTACCAGGCTGTTCCCATTACCAAGAGGGATAGAACCAGACCCATTAAGAGTGTGCTTTAATGCTCTTGTCTACTGCTCAGGCATGTGGCCCAGAAAAAGTGGGGGAAGAGATCACACCAAGTGCTGAGCAGCTCAAGAGAAGGTGGGTTGCATCACACACAGGTACAGAAAGGAGGACAGTCTCGGCTAACTGCTGGTTAACTGCCAGTTAGGTCTCAGTAGCAGAGGTGGTTCAGCAGATAAAAGCCTATTGTTGGGTACTCCAAACTGCTGAGGAATCACTTCTCATGGAATGCCTTTAGAAATAAGATCTTATGTTTGGGCTATAAAATAATATAGCTTGTCTATATGGAATTTGGGAACAAGTTATTTAATTTAACTATAAACTATACCTCTACCTCTTGAAGAAGTCCATTAAAAAGTTTGACTTTGCGACTAGCAGTATTTTAATTTCAGTCTCAATCTGTCTCAAAAGCAGGCACATTTATTGCAGCAGTGTCCCCATGTGGACTTCTACCAAAACAAATCTGACCAACTGAATTTTGGCTACCGTTTCGATGCAGGCAAATCCTTACTAAGCAAAATACAAATAAATGGTTCTAATAGTTTTAACCAAAGTGATTTATATAGGCATTGAGAGAAAATAACTGTCGGGCAGTATCTGGCATTAGCCTTCTGGAGCCTCTGCCTGCTCAGTTCAGGCTGTACAAATCCCTGCAGCCAGGGGACAGAACCCTGCTGTCATCAGAAACAGTATCTCCCTTATACACACAGATGCAGATTGGGCATCCCAGATGACCTACACACATGGTTTTCAGAGACCTCTAAGGTTGGCCAAGTGTACAGAGGAATGACGAGAGCGGCATGCAATATTCAGTGGACAAACTTCAACTCCTTAACACTTGCTGTAAGTTTGAAAATTGAGAGGCAAGCCAAGAATTTTTCTTTCTGGCTCATGAGAATAACTACATCTTCTCAGGTCCTTCTAACCTATGGCCAGAAACAAAGATACTGGGTCAAGCTATCAAATTATTTTTATTTTCTACTGCTCAGGCATTTCCATTATTGAATTTTTATATTGCCAATCACACCAATACAGATCATCCCACTGAAATCAATGGCATGGGTTACAAAATACTTGCTGCTAAGATGATACAAGAGTATCACAGCCTAAACTCTAATTAGCACCGAAGAATTGAATTCTTTTTACCGTATTTGCCCCTTTGTTAAGTGCCTGAGTGCAGACAGTAATTCCACAGCGTTTACTTGTTATTCAAAGCAATTTGATGAATAATCCTGTAATAATTTGTCTCAGTTTATTGTGAATATTCAGGATTTGAAACATGAATTGCGATTGCTCTCCTAAATCAAATGGTGTGTTACTATTTCTTAAGTGAATGACAGTCTTAGAATCAAGTGAATGACTGGGGGGAAGAAAAAAAAAAGGAATTAAACTAGAATATTCTCCAGAATTTGCATAAAATTAACTCTTTTTTCTGGGCTGTCCTGCCATAAAAAAGCAAGCTTATTTATGAGAAGTAAGCATAAATGGCAGACATATTGTTATAAACACGTCTGTTGGGCAATAATGCATGCAACCTGGAACTATGCTTTTTACTTATGATATACTATAATTTGATGGGAAACAGAAAGGGGAAAAGGCAAGTAGCAGGTCTGAGAAGATATTCAAAAGGAATCTCTTGAAAGGAAATTTTCTGTACAGTGATAACTTAGGGTTTCATCTCAGGCTCAAGAAAACAGACATTACAGCTTCACATTTAGGAATGTCACCGTTTTAAGTGAATGCAGACATATACATGCAGTGCAAAAGCAACAACCTCAGAGGTTCATGTTTGTAGGCCGATCATCACCTCACGTTTCTTTGTGAAGTTGCTAAACCCTGCATGTTTCTGTAGGAAGCCCACCACTATTTTCTGGGTGACTTCAAATCACAACTTGGCTTGGCTTTTTGGCGACATGGATGGAGATCATGCTTGAGGGTGCGGCTGACGCCGCTGCAGCTCCAGCAGCTGAGACATTTCTGCAGGGTGGGTACCAGGCTGTGCAATGAGCCTGCCATTACCACCTGCCCTGAGGAGGAAACAAACTTGCCTTGAAATACCATAACTGCTCATCCTTGAACATTTATCCTGAGAGAGACTCCTGTGCTGCTGCATAACCCATAACCCTTCAAAAAGTGTATGGAGTTCATTGGGGGGAAAAAAACCCAACAAGCATCTGACAGGGAAGAGCTGGAGGGATGACACAGTTACAGGAAATCACACAGACAAAGAAGACAAAATTAAATGGAAAAGCAAGATTTTATAAATATGTTCTCCGGAGACCCTGGTAGATATGGCCCAATAGAACTTGTGTCTCTCCCGTGCATCTGTGTGACTCCACCATGCTGCAGTGTGAGGGACCTGTAGCCTATCCATCCTCACAGCAGTTTTGTGGACTGGGCAAGTGCTAGCCTCACTACCTCACAGGAAGGCAGAGAGATACTTAATCTAACTGGGGTTTCAGAGAGTCTGCAGCTAGCAGAAGTTTCTCCCTAAGTTCAAAGAAATCCATGAATCACATGGGACATGAACTATGGGACCACTTGGGCAGGAGAAGGTATTGTGTCTGAATATCCATGAATTTGGCATCAGGCAAAAAGAAAATTGGCCAGCAGAGATTCATCTGTGGTGCTTGAGCTCAGCATTAGGGGCTGTGTGAAAGACCTCACTGGTTTTATTTCTGCAAACCAGTTGAAAAGCCGATTTGTTTTTGAATCTCCCATACTCCTTTTGAAATGTCCGTAATTTTCTGGAGATTATGTGACCATTTCTGTGTTGGCTGCAGCCATGTTCCCTCGCAGTGAGACTGGAGGAGTGGATGGCACAAGAAGGCCACAGCTTTGTCCGGACAAAGAAGACAGGAGACTGGGTTCTGCTCCTCCAGGTGTGGGTGCTCAGGGGCATGACCCCCAACTTATCACTCATTGCTGCTAAATAACAGAAGCTTTCACAATACAGAACCACTAAATTAAATTAGCAGGAACATGGTAAAAGCTCTTCTGTGCTTCTGAGGAATCAAAGTACTTACAGGCAGAAACAGGTTTTAATTGTGGCTGGAGAGCTTGGGCTGAGGTAGTGTTCAAGCATCTTAGCAGTGGGTAGGGCATAAGTACTCAGCATGACAGTAAGAACCCAGTGCCTGTCACAGGACTAAAATATAGATTCCTTCAATGCATTTCCTGTAGCAAACATATCAATAAATATATTCAGGTTACTGGTGGAGTGACACGATAAATAGTGCTTAAGAAATTAGGAATCAGCTTAGACTTGACTTCTTTTCTTGCTTGCTGCAAGCTGTAAGATTTGTGGCTTACATTCATCTCCTGTGGTGATTTACACTTCATTTCTAGTAGGAGTGCTCTATGAGGAGGAACAACCTTTGCTCTCAAAGCGTTTGCCCAAGTTCAGTATCATTTACCTCCACTTCCAAAACCATAGTTTGGTCACACTCGTGCAGCAGACAGCTGCCAGATGGCGTGTGGTCTCTGGTGCTGCCCATGCTACACCATCTGGGGGCATCACTTCTCTCCTGGACACCCATGGTCATGTCACACTCTGATCACACCACTCCCCTGTCTTTCTCTACTTACAAGAACAAAAGGAAAATCAGACCACAAACTTTGCTTGTAACTGGCATTTCCAAGTGAAAAGCCTAAATACATGTGGGATTGTTTAGAGGAGATCCTGGTTGTCAAAGCTTCCCATTGAAGCCCAGGGAAGCTAATGGGTGACCAGAGCTCTGCAAAATCTGCAGCAGACTGGTTGTGGCCCAGGACTGTTTGCACACAAAGCTTTATCCGCTTTCAGAGCACATTAAAGAAAACAGCCTTCTCACAGTTTAGATGTGATTTACGGTCAAAATGATGTGAGCCACAGAAAAGGTATGACCAGGTAGCAGGTCCCTGCAGCAAGCCAGCGGCTCTGGGACTACTGAGGACACCGAGACTGAAGAAACATCTCTGACAGCCTTTAAAATGTGTTACATGATGGTGCTTGTGACCCTGCCTTTGCCCCGGGCTATGCTATAGCTGCTAGAATTTCAAATCTCTTTCAGTGAGGGCTGAGTGGTATCTGGGCAAAGAAAAGAAATAAATAGGTTTGGACGTTCCACATTTTCTATTTGGGGAAAAGTTAACTTTCCTTAACTTTTGTTCCCCTTGGTTTATTTTATTCCTTTTCTTTTCCAATAGTTGAAAGCTTTTTCTTTTTTTTTTCCCCATTTGAAAAATTGAGTGATTTCTGGTATCTCAGGCTACAGAATCCCAATGGTTTAAAATTCTTCATCTGTGAAGGGTGGAGACGATCAGTTCTTTATCAAAATCTGATAATGCTTCGACATTTCAAGTTTTTGCTTGAAAGAAATGAGTACCTGCACTTTCTGTGCATATTATTAAAACCAAGACTGACTTTGAAGTTGTAGGTCAAAGTTTTTGTGTTACAACTAACATGATGGCAACACATAGAATGTCTCACGCCATATCTGATTTAATGTCGTTCGATTTGTCCAATTCTTTGTTTTTGTTACATGTTCTTGGTTGGATGTGTGTGGAGACGGGTTGGGAGGCTAGAGGGGGTGGTTTTTTCCCTTTAACAATAATATCCTACTTCCACAAAAGATATGAAGCAGAAGACTGAACAGAAAATCTAGCTATTTTATTGCCCCAAGGCATTATTCATTTTCCTGACACATTATGTTTTTAATTAAAATTGCACATGAGTTAATTAAAATGTTCATTCAGCCTTTTTTTTCTTTTTTTTTTTTTTGCATGGGTGCCTTGTTCCTCTCCTAGCATTTTAGTAGAAGGCCGTTACATTTCAACAAACTGCTGGCTTTATCAGCTCAGACTTCTACTGACAGACTGTCATGTTCTCTACACCTTTTTATCTCAGATGTTCTAATTTTTTTAAATACCTCCTTCCAGTGTGGGGGTTGCTTGGCTGGATAGGTCTTTTTAAAACTGTTATTACTATTTTTCTGCTACTAGCACCTTCCACTAGTTGTTTGAGTTCATGTTTATTAAGAGGACATTGTCAAGACCAGACAGGAAGGTTTCAGAAATAGGAGTCACCAAAATGTTATTCCACCAGAATCAAAATCATAGAATGTGTAGGGCTGGAAGGGACCATTAAAGGCCATCTAGTCCACCCCCCTTGCAGTTAGTAGGGACACTTTTAACTAGATCAGGTTGCTCAGAACTTCACCAAGCCTGACCTTGAATGTCTCATTCAACACCTCTCCGAGCAACCTGGTCCAGTGCCTCACTACCCTCATAATAAGAACATCTTCCTAATGTCTAACCTAAACCTACCCTGCTCAAGTTTAAAACCATTGCCCCTCATCCATGGCTTGGAGTGCCATGCCCTTGCAAACAGTTCTTCCCCAGCTTTCCTGTATTTGCAGGAGAGATTTCTTAGGCTGTGGACTAGTAAAAGCTGTTTTACTCAGTTTCAAGTGAACTTATTTCCACTCTCAGACTCCCAAGGCATGGGTGGAAGTCTGTCCTCCTTCTTTTAAGCTGGCTACATAACATATTGAAATGCAGCTATTTTTCCCAAGCACTCTCAGAAGCGGTTTTGGGAAGGAAGCGTTCTCCATACAGTTACAGGCACCAGCTGGTTCATAGGAGGGAGTAGACGTCAGACCTGTGGATCATCTCTGAGTTCCCCAGAGGTTTTAAACAAATATGGGTGCAGTTAGTTTGTTAAGTGTGATCTTTATTGAGAATTGCTAGTTAGAATTCCATAAAAGACCAACAAACTATAGCAAGGGTAAAAGACAGAAAACAGGTGTCACAATCCACAAGCCAGATAGACTAATTTGGCAGAGGTTAAACCCCTTTGTGTTCAAACTGACCTCAGATCACTCTGGGTGTCTGAGGATGACTGGGCTTAACTCCTGAGTGAGGTCCAATTAGATGTCTTGTCATGACCAGGTCTTCGCAATTCTCAGGAACAGAATTAAGACTCAAAATGGAGTCAAGTGTCAGGTCACATTATTTGGCCCACAACAAGCATGCAAGAGAAGGGGGAAAGAAATAGTGAAAGAGAGGTAGGCGGGTGGAGAGAGAGAGTACAGTATCTACCACCGGGGATGTGCAGCATCGTGTCAGTCCGATGTCTTCAGATCCGGTGGGAGAACATTCCTTTCAGTGTCTTCAGGTCCAGTGGGGGAACCTTCCTTTTAGTCTTTGTTGATTTTGCCTTTTTACAGTGTTGTCATTGCATAGTCAATAAGTCCTTTGCATAGCTGCACCTTACACTCAGCTGTGGTACATATGCCCATTGCAGTCTCCAGACGGTCCCCAAAAATTCAAGCAAGTCTGAGCCCCCTAAAGAGGGTCCGAACCCCCCCAGTTGTCCTTCAGTTGACCCTGAGTTTGGGTACATGCGCAGAGGACTTGGGATAAATGCTTCGAGATAAGCCACTTCAAGATAAACAAGATGCATATTCATCCCTTACAGGTGGAATTCACTTCGTTGAATGGGCGTTGTAGGGATGAGGTTTTATGGTGATAGAGAGACAGGAAAGAGAGGGGTAGGGTTAGAGAGAAGAAAGAGAGTGAGGTATGGTTCTGTCAGCAATTGTTAAGGCATATCTCTAGTACCTTACAGCAGGAAAAGCAAATGTTTCCCGAATCAGTGTAGAACAAGCTGCTACATGTTTCCTGAAGCCCTTGAAGCCTTGATGCCTTGAAGGCATCGCTGGTTGTAACCAACATCTTGCATCCTGGCTGCTGCACCAACACATGCCTGGACAAAACAGCTTTTGGAGCCAAGATTAATTTGGTGTGAAAGCGCCACGCACACCTCCTAACAGCAGCACCCAAGCCAAGTCTGAAAATCAGACCTCAAAGCAAGGGCTCCCAAAATTCAAATAGAGAAGGAGGGATGGACTGAGGGGTTCAAACCTCCAGCTCAGCTAACATGCGTTAGTGACGTTTGCTTTTTTCACACAGTACAAGTTAAGGACAGACTGTCAGCCGTAACTTCGAGCTTCCTGGATGCTGTCAGCTCATTTCACAACCTTCATATTATTGAAGTGGAGCTTTTTACATTTTATTCTTTGACTTCTTGTTGTATCTTCATAAGAATAATGTGATTTCAGGAGAAGTGTTGAAAGGTTTGAATGTGGTAGCTAAACATTTACAAAAGATCTTTAGCCTGAAATATGTAAATATATTTCTGTCAGTGGTTGAGACAGCAGTGTTCAATTTTGCAGAAAAATTGCAAAGGTTTCTTTTCATTTTTATACTGAAATTATGCCCTGGTGAAAAGCATTTCACTTCAGGAAGTAGAAGAAAATATTTATTTTAAAAACTCTCTTAATATGGCGTTTTAGATATCTTGCAAAGGGTGTGAAAGATAAGGTTACCAGTCAGGAATAATGTTTTTCAACATCATTACCCTGATAACACCCAAAGCAGCTTTATTTGCATTATATCCTTTAGTATATAATATATCTGTATTTTGAAACAAATAATATCCTCCTTGGTTATGCTAATATTCCCATGTGATGTTTAGTTGGGCATCAAAAGCAATTCTTCTTCAACCCAGCTAAGAAACCCTATTGCATTCCAAAAGATTGGGACTTGACCCTTTTAGTTTAAGATATACCTTGATGTTCCATTTATCATAAAACTATGCTTAGGTCACAGGTTATTAAAAATTCACTCCTTTACTACTATATGTTCTCTACCCAATGAGTAGAGAGAAAACAAACTGTATTTTGCAACTTTTATTGAAATTTCGTATTAGTGGAAATTTTCTTACCGAACACATAAAGAGAAGAGGAGAATATACCTTGTGACTTTTATACAGCCATACAAAAGCACAACAAAAATGGCTGGTGTACTTATTGCTAGGCACAGGCATGAGTATCTGTTAATGTGGAAGCTGCCCACCCAAATGGTTTCTGTCCCCCTGGTCCAATCTTTCAAGCAATGGCATTGATGATTTGCAAACTTCATTTTCTTCTTAATTTTTAAACATCTTTCTGTACTTAAAATGAGACAGACACCATTTGTGGAACTAAACCAAGACCAGCAAATCCTGGCCCTAGTGAAGTCAATGGCAAAACTCCCATGATCTGTGAGTGAGCCAGGTTTTCACCCAGAGGGAATCAATGAATCTGTGTCATTGTGGAACACGTATGGGCACTTGGCTTGCACAGCCATTTCCAGACATCATCCCATACCATCCCCACTACTTCTATATTGTATTTCTCTTCTTTAACAGCCCCATTGTCTTGCAGGTCTACTTTCTGATGTCCTATTACCAGTGTTTCTCCATGGTCTTTTCTTCTGCTCCTTGTGATTCCTAATGTCTTTCTCCAAAAACCTTTTAATGTTTCTCTCACTATGCCAAAGCAATTCATTAGCTTTCCACCTCCATCTTTAAGTCCTTTATCTCAGTTGTTGAGTCTTCTTTCACGTTACTGAGTTTATTCTTGATGTCTCAATTTTCACCTACTCTCTGATTGTGCAGGAGTTTCCTGACTTTCATGTATATATACACTGTTTTTACTGCAGCCCTCTGGTTCTAGCAAATCCCTAGGGCTTCACAGACTTGTCCGTACCCCAGGCACCTGGGTGAAATGCTTACAAATTTCTGCAGCAAAACTGAAGCACTTTGTAAAGCTGTATTATTTTTTACCAGATTATTCACTTAGGAAAATTAAAAGGCTTTAAATATATTGTGGAACAAACGGAAGTCTTTTTGTTCAACATTTTTAAACACAAATTTGAATTTGTGGATTTACAATTTTTCGTCAGCACCAGTGAGAGACATTTAAAAAAACCCTATGGTCTCATTCAATAATTTAAAAAAAAATTCTATCATGTTACCAAGCTTTCAATAATACTGGTTTTTAAATGGACTGAAACATTTTTCCAACACTTTAAAAGGACTCTAGAATGGAGGGAAAAAAAATAATCATTTTTCTCTTTATTTTTACACCCTGTAATCTGTGTGTCTTGAACTTCCCACACAGAATAAATCTTTTGTGCTTTCATGTAGGAAAAGTCAATCTCTAATCATAAAAGGGTTTGAGGATCTATATTAAGAATACAATCTAACTTGTTAGCTGTTATTTGAAATCCTGCACACTATGAATTTCGTACAGTAGAAATTAAAATCTGGTATAATTTCATGACCTGTATCACCTTCTTTCTCACAGACTCCAACTGTGTGAAGTTATTTCCATAAAGAAGTGTGGGGAAATTGTAGGAAGCAAACTGGATTTACCAACAGTTCAAAGCCGTGGTGAATATTACATTTAAAGCCAACTCCTCTTATTATAGATATTTTTAACACTTCCTGAAAATTCCCTTCAAAAAAGTAACAGTAATTTTCATCAGCTCCAGGAAAAGAGTCATCAAGTATCTCCAGGTGTAATGTATTTTTAGTAGAACCACCCAAACTGTTAGCCACAGTTGTGAACTCTGCTGAGGAAGTCTCTCGGCGCTGCAGTGGCAAGCTATCTGCCCACCGGCAGTTTGAGCGCTCCAGAGAGAGGTGCAAGACCTTAAAAAAAAACCCTAAAAAATCTAAAGCCATGCTAGAAACAGAGAGCGTTTTAAAGAAATCATTTTTCCTTGCTTAGAAAGCAATGGAATTTACAGAGGGAAACAAACTTGTCTGAGAAAGGAGCAGGCTGAGGAGCCTGGCTTTGCTGCAGGGTCATTGACCCTCCCCTGCTCTACTTCTCATTTGCTCACGTAGACGATTACCTCCTTCTGGCCCTGCAGAAGCCCCTTGGCTGTTCTCGGCTCACGCTCTGCTTCTCTGGCTCCCTTTTTACGCTTTTCTTAAAGGAGCTTTCATCTTTTCTATCCTGTGCTGAGGAACCTCACAATTCCCAGGAAGTTTATTTCCAATAATCACCTAATTTCCTGCATGAAGTGGCACAGGATACCCCAAGACGCTCATCATCTTGCATGACCACTTTTAGCGCACTCAGACTTGTAAAGTCCTGCTGCTTTCTGCCCTTGTAGGCACAAAGGTTATCAGAGATTAGGCAACTTTTCTTAATTGTAAAACTCCAGCCATTTATTCCCCAACTGTGGGCAAGGAGGATTTCTAGAAAGCAGGACATTAACAGCTCTCTCCTTTTTTCCCCCATTAAGGGGCAGAGATGAGAAGCTCTGTCAGAACAGATTCCTTTTAGAGATAGTTTCCTCCCCTAGAAATACAGGAGAAAGAAGCAAGTAAGCAAACAAAGATCCGACCACCTTGGACACGTCTCCTGCGCACTCACTGATCATCCTTCCTGGGCACAGTAGTTCTGACGGCCCCTGGCCAGGATACAGCAGCACCATCCAGACCTGCTGGAAGTGCAGCAGGTGGTAACCTCTGCAAGGGATATAAAGACTTGGAAATGGCAGTGATTTGTACCCCATGGAGATAAAGCCCAGTCACAGATAAGATTTTTTTTTTCCCTGTCTGTTCACTCAGCTTGAGTAAAGCCTTTTGGGGGGCTTTTTGTTTGCTTTGGGTTGTTTGCTTGCTTTTTTCACTATCTTCTACCTCATGCAAGAATAAAACCTTGCTACAAAGGAAAATAGGGAGCTGAGAGCCTTTTTTTCCCCGTGAACAGAGTGGGGGTCCACTGCACAGCCTTGTAGCTTCCTCTACGTGTGTGAAGATGCAGCAGGACTGAAGGACAGCTGTCACCCCTCAAACACTGAAGCATTACAGAATAGGCTTACTTCTGCACCCAGAGCATTTGGGATTTCTTCATATGTATTTTTAGCTTTTCGCTTCTCGATTAATTTAGAATGTTTCAGACAAATAGAGAAAAAAGGCAATAAAATATCTGTTTTGCTCCCCTAAGTTTAATCTGTCTGCATTGTTAAGGCCTTTGAGGCATTTCTTACTCCATTTATTCTCCTGCTCCCATCAGTAGGTGTGGGTAGCAAGTTTACTTACTGACTTGCTGGCTGTATTTGTACAACAGCTCTAAGTCAATGACATCATTTATTAGGGAGATAAATGAGAGCAATTAAGCCTCATGGCCATAACTGGTGAAACTTTCTGCAATGAGAGCATTATTAAAATGACAGAGTGCTTGTCTGTGCCTGCCCAAGGTGTGCGATTCAGCCCCTCTCCTTTGCCTGGTGGTGTGACCTCCGGTGGCACACCTCACATGTGCATTGTTTCCATTGGGCAATATATAACCTCTCATGTAAAAGGGTAACATGTATTGATTGATGGCCCTTTCATTTTGAAGAGCCATCTTCTGTTATGTTATTTAGAGTTAAACAGGACAGCTGATAAACATTATACTTTAGTTCATGTTTGTCAATCTATTCACTTGAATAACCTCAGATGCTGACAAATGGCACCTTCACAAAGAACAGCAGTTACTTTTTCACATAATATACTGGTGTTTAAGGCTTTTTATAGTATATCAAATACCCAGCCTCACTCTGTCATTCAAAACCTGAATGACATTTTATTAAAACCACATTTCCTTTAAGTCTACTCTGGCTTATGTTTCCAGTAAGTTTTAGAACTGGATTTGGGGAAAGGGGGGAAATTGTTACAAGGAGAGGATTCTGCCAAGGGATTTACCCTAGGGATTGTTTCCCTTATGAAATTAAGTTTTCTAATTGGGGCAGAAAAGGAGCTGTAATAGTGTGGAAAGAGACAAACAGATGAAAAAGTAAGACCCTTTCAAGGAAGGGAGTGAGATAGGACTAATAGATGGAGAAAGAGATAGAGAAGGGCAAATACATTCTGAAGAATCAAAAATGTTTAGAGAAAAAAACAATGAACGTGCAATGAGAAAATAAGAACTGGATAGGGTGCTCCAGGCTTCCCTCAGCAGCCCTGGGAGACAGGACTGAGCTGTAGGACAGCAGCTTTACCAGTCTGGGGCATCCCTGCCTGCTCCTGCATTCCTGCAGTAAGAATTGACCCATGCCAGGAAACCCTTCTGTGTCTCATGGGAGATGATGCTGATAGCATGGAAGCCCTGCAAGGTTTCTGAGGAGTTCCATGCTGGCCACAGATACCCTATATATGTGTGGAACGCACACAAAATGCAAATAGATGAAGCAGCTGTGGTGGCAAATCCTTCCTTTTTAGATGTCATAAAGTAAATGTACTGCACAGGCTGAGATGTTGCTGGCAAGAAAACGGAGATGAAAACTCATCTGGGGTCAAAATGCCTCATTCTGTAGAGCAACACCATTTACCTGTGGTTTGTGTCCTAGTAGGCACTGCCCAGAGCACGGTGCCCAGAAGAGTGTTTCCAATTTGGCTCCATCACCACGACCATGGGGGAGAGCAAAATGGGAGCCTGGACCTGCAAAGCAGTGCAAGTTGAGGCCAGCTGCACCCTGGCCCCCCTGGGCTGCCTGGGAGAGGAGATGTGCAGCAAAGCTTCACTTCTGAGGACCTTCTTCCAGGTATGAGGGGATGGTGGTCTCAAAACCAAAGAAGAAAAAGAGGCAAATTTGTGGCTGGATTTGAAAACCAGATTTTACAGATCTGTCAGGCAGAATTTAGAGCAGTGCTCTTCTTCCTCTGAAATCCTGCTCTTTTATCTAGATGTCAGGAAACTGGATGTTATCATTATTCTTCCCACCCCTGCCAAGCCTGCCTCAGCAGCAAATCTGTGGAAAGAAGGAGTGGAGAAAGATGGAAATTAATTACTACTTTAGTCTTTAAGGGAGGCTTTAAGGATTGTTCCAATGGAGTTGAAAGATGCCAAGTGTTGAGGGAAACACAGAGAGTGACTATGAGGAGAGATGCCATTTTCAGACTATCAGAGAATGAGCAGAGTGCAACAGCATAGGGCAGGCAAGTTATATGAAATAAATAATATATTTTTACATGCTCAAAATGTGCCTAGGTGATGAGAAGGGTGATGCTAAAACAAAGATAAGCAACATAATAAGAGCAATAAGAATAATGACAGCAGGTCAGACCAAGGGTCTATCGAATTGGCCTCTGATGTGTCACAGCAAGGTTTAAAAGCCCATATTGAGTCATCTGCCTGCACTGGAAGTAATGTCCTAACCAGGATAAACAAGCAGTCAGGGCATTTCATTCTCTAAGATAGGAGTACTCATACTGTTAAGAAATAGTTTATTCTAATTTAGTGTGACTGAATGCTCTCAATATCCACAGAAAGGTTTTATATATTTGCTGAATCCTGCTGAGTTTTGACTCAGGGACATCTGTGAAAGGAGTTACACCAGTTAATAAGGGGTTACATAAAGACAACATTTAACATTGACCTGCAATTCAAGATTCTTTATTGCTCTCATTTTAAGCTTTTAAGGAAAAGTATAGAAAGAAATCTTTTTAAAGGGGTAAGCCAACATGTGTTTGTTGCTCCTCGAAACTTAACTTTTTCTTACCCAGACAATAGTTGTCTTTCTTTTCAAGGAGTTAGAACCTCTTTGCTGTCTGTAGTAAACAGTTTTCTTTGCTGTTGCCTTCAGTCAAATAACAAAGCAAACTCAACCTTTATATTTCATGACAGGAGGAAACAAAGGTCATGGTTTATTTCTCCAAGAACGCTCTCTATGTTTAACACAAAATGCTCTAAAAATGCATAATCCCATAACATGTACTCCTACTATTTCCCTACATGAGATGATATGATAGGAAAATGGATCTTTCAGTGAAAGGAAATATCCACTGTCTGTTTCCCCAAGTATCTGTGTCCTCTGAATCAGACCACTGCTGGCATGTAATGAAATCAGGATACCTATGCCACACATGAACAGATTAATAAAGAAAAGATCTTCTTTCTAGGGATAAGTAGAACATATATATTCATTTTAAGATTGTAAGGAAATTCTCACATGGTTACTTCTATCCTATCCTTTAACCTTGGATGGTACATTTCACATCTAACTCAACTTGCATTATAGATGAGTTGCTAGTCCCCAAAGACTGAGAAATATTTCCAACTCTCACCTATGAAAAAGTTATAGATAGATAGATAGATAGATAGATAGATAGATAGATAGATAGATAGATAGATAGATGCTGAAGGATAGGTCCTGCACGTGGGACTAAGTGTCCAGCTGTAAAATGGAACAGTGACAGCGTATCTTGGTTGTTCAATTATAGAGATCTTCCAGCTGATGTCTTTCTCCTTATTGTGAAGTATGAAAAGCCATTGAATTGTTCCTTTTCAGAAATAGATTGGTACTGTTGGCCCAGGGTAGGACAGATTTTCTCACAGAGAATTATAGCACAGGTTATTTGATACAGTTATTCAATAATAAAATTTGGTGTGTTTGTAAGACCATCACTTTATCACCTACTTTTGTCCATGCAGCTAGAATTTGTCCTGCATAGTTAATAGATTTTCGTTAAAATATTTGAAATAAATATCTTCCCTCCATAGCAATGAGGAGAGGGAGTTATCACATTTTGTGTTTCACCTCCATGTCACCTTTGTGCGTTTTGATTTAATGCAGCAGAATGACTGCTACTATTTAATTAAACAGGAATGTGGATTAACTCCAGCTGTGGGCCATGTAATCAGGGCTTGTGAGTGTGTTCAAAAAGGGGTGTTTTCCCTGGCTCATATTTCATTCCTGAATGGAAATCTGCTCTCACTCAAACCTGTCCACATGCAGCAGTAAATGATTTTCCCTTCCTTCTGAATCATACACTTAAGCACCCCCTACTACACTTCTATGGAGAGAAATAAAAAGGCACAAACAGCTTGACTTGTCCATTTAAGTTAAGTACGATTTAATGAGGAGGGGCTTTGCTTGTTCATGTATAAATCTACCATTTAGTCACGTTTATACTATAACTACTGTAAGATCTATTTACATTGTGTTATGCAGATTTATGCCATTCTCACTAGATGATAGCAATTTGGTTATTTGGAGCCTATTGGTTAAGACCAGCTCATTGCTCAGAAGTGGTTTTATCTTTCTTTAAAAAGGCATATGAACCACAGGTGCACCTTCAATTCTCACTACTTGTCAGAGCATTTTTGTTACTATTAAAAAAACCTATCTGTGTAATAAACATGATAACAAAGTCTGACTGTAGTTGAAAATCTAAAGGAAAAAATTGCAGACCTATATTTAAATTTTGGAGAGAGTTTAGCCCACCTGTAAATGTCAGTGGGTTCCCAAGTCTGCATATGAGTGTGCAACAGTTCATATGTGTGTGTAAATTCATGAACTGACACATCCATGAGAATCTGTGGTCATATTTGATTTTCAATGGTCTGAATATGCACTTTGCCCCTTTAGATGTCAGCATCGATCCATACTGGTGCTTTTGACAATGTATGTCTCGGCCAACAGAATAGACAGTTGTCAAATAGATGTTGCTCATTGTTCATTTCCAGAGACTGGACATCTTTTTGCAGTGATTTGATATGGCAAGTGTTCTCAAGCAGACATTCAGACTACAAATGATAATGAAAACTAAATCTGATTTTGTTGTACATGAAAGATTCTGAAACTTTGCATTTTTTTAGTTCCATACCTTGTGTGGAGGTTACAGGTGGGTAAATTCAAAACCATTTGGCATTAACACAGTATTAGATTTGTTGGCCAATTGTGACCTGCCAAAACAAACTAGAGGCAAATAGCTCTCCATTTTCAGCACAGCAGAGCCATTTTCCCTCAATTTTTGATTTCTATTTTTCTCTTTCCTCCAGTCCATCAGTGTGAAAAGAATAAAATCCTGGAAAATGCACCCAATAATTATAGACATTCTGATAAATTCCTTCAAGGGCAATATAAATGGCTACTTTGACCACTACAGATTGCCTATCATCTGAGTTACACAGAGTTATATATTTGCACATGTCAGAATGTTTCTGGGCATCCCATAGTCTCCCACAGTCTGTCTCTGGGTGAGGGAAATGAAATTCTAGATCTCATTTTCTTTTCACTTCTTGGGGGTTTTTTTAAGTTGAACAAATTGGTCTCGTTTTCTTTTTTTTGTCTTCAGAATATTATTTATTTCATTACCTGTCACTGTTCTTGGCTGCTTTTCCACAAACACTTCATGCCAGTCCTTAAAAAGGACCCACTCATTATAGTGGTGTCTTTATCATGTTTTTGACAAAGTCAGTGGACAAGACAGTTTTAACTTCAGCCCTAGAATCTGCCCTGATGAAATACTAATTAAGTTGCCAGTACAGAGAAAATTAGACAATCACAGCAGTTTAAAGCTTAACCTTCAAGGAAGCTTGAGCAGATATGAATAACGTTATTTCTGAAAGACAGTGTGTGTGCAGTTGCAGACGTTAATGTGAAGCGATGCATGTTCATTACAACATCTTTCCACACTGTTAAGTGGAACAAGTCATAATGTAAGTGTATATTTAAGTGCTTGAGGATCAGAGATATACTCTTATTCTTCAGGGAAATGATGGTGACGAAGGCAGTCTAAATTAAACTGTATGATCAGAAGTACTCTCTATATTTCTATCTGCAACCCAGATCATGGTCAGGCTGTACCCACATCACTTCACTGCTATCAACTCTCACTCAGCCATAAACAGCCAGACAAGTTTGTGTGACGTCTGATTTTTTTCGAAGCAAACTCAGATTTATGATTACACTTCTATCCAGTTTCTCATTCTTGATGGAGAGCTATTTGTCTCATATTTTATATCACGTCCACCATTCTGATATTTAACTGCATATATATGAGTTATGGGAACTACATATATGCTTACATTCCTCTCATTTGGAGATCAGGACATCTAAAGCGAACTTGGGGTGAAAGCCTGCCCAGCCACATTTTTATGTATTATTCTTTCACCATCCTTCTGAGTGAATAAACACTGGGACAATAGTCTACTCGCTGCAGATATACTTCAGCACTGTCTTTCAGCTTTTACAACAACCCAGATTTTCATCTCCACCTCTGTCTTTAGTACTGCTGTGGTTTTCAAGCACAAAGACAGCACAAGTCAGCCAGGCAATCCCATGACAAACTCCACTAAGGACTTCACAGTTAACAAAACAATGAATGAAACATCATTCTGGCACTCAGAACAGCTTTCTGCTGTCTTCTGCCGCCTTTGCTTTTTTTTTCCCCCCAAGTGGAAAAGCAACTTCAAAAACAAGGTGCTGTCATTTTAGCAAAGGAGAATTAGGACTGTGAAAGGATGAAGTGTCCTTGCACAGAAAGACTGCAGCTAAAATTGTATCAATATTCCTGTTATAAACTGATAAACACAGAGCTCAGTGAGGTCAAGTTGTACATGCTTGAGCTGACATGCCAATCTGCCAGCAGTCATATGGTTCTCATATGGCGACACGCCACAGATGCCAGGAAAATGTGAGAAGTTTCTGGCTCATTTCATTTCGCTCTCCTGAATGCCATGTTTGCCTGCGCGCACACACACGCACACACACACACAAAGTAAATTTTATATTTTTAAATAATGCTGTTGTAGCCTGTGTATTCCCATTTTCTTAAAGGTTTTGCAGCAACTCACCCAAACTGATTCCCAAGACTTCACAGCAAGGCTTGTCTTGGAAATGAGAGCAGCTTTTCTTCTTCTTCTTCTTCTTCCAAGCCTTCAAAACACTCCCCTAGCCATTTTTAGATGGAATTAGAAAAAGAGACAGACAAGATAACAACATATCGTATGTGGATGCATTTTGCACTCTTATACATTCAGCGAATGAAGTCTTAAAAGTTTTGAGTTGCCTCAAAATGAGACTTCTTTCAGCCTCTAAAAAACATCTCTTCTGTTAATGCTTGAACAGTAGCAACTATTTTTTGGTACTGTTTCTTCAATGTGCACTTTTGTATCAAAAATACAATGTATCTGTCACGTGAACTGACATGATAGTACATTAGCTGTTGTCTGCATTCATATTTGGTAAACAGACCACAATTATTCATTGAGTATATAATGCACAATTTACAAATTGTTGAAATATGTATTTCCACATTAGACCATCTTTCAAGCTTTTACAGTCTTTTGTGTCAGGTTCAATTGTCTTCAAGATGAATTGTTTTCCTTTTCTTTCTTTTAAACTGTTACTAAAGGGAAAAGGCTAAGACAAATATAGCTACAATCATGCAACATTTTTAATGAAATGCCTTGCTTCTAGAAATGAGTGTACACTTCACCCCGGTCTCACCAAGTGCAGCTGCTGTGATTTTAAATGAACTTGCTTAAATTTGTTAATGCAAAGACATATATTGGTTTTAGGATTGATATATGAAAAACAGAAAATGCATAATATGTACATGTATTTGTGGGTGTGTACACATATAACTTATACAAGTAGTGATGATTTCTCCATGCAGGGCCGTGTTTGAAATTAATTAATCTATAACATCTCATCTGCCTTTTTTCAGGGGTCCATCTCATCAACAACTTTAAAAAATGTCAAATTACTGGGCAGCCCCAAACACTTTAGAAATTTCTTCTTTTCCAGCATTGAAATTCACCTCCTTGTATCACACATAGCAAAGGTTCAAGATAAAAACCCTGAGCCTGGAAAAGTAACCATCTTGTTTGTAAAAAAAGCTAGGATTTGGAAGTCTTAGCCCCTAATTTTACAAGCCTGGGAGCAATAAATAGAGACAATTCTCTGTGCTCTGAAGGTGTCAAGATGAGAAGAGTGCAGTAATAACCATTTAGATAGTTTTTATTTTCATAAATTTTAGGAGGAGGTCAGCTCAGACATTAAGGCAACAGCATACAGATGAGAAAAATCAGATTTGACTCCTTGCTTGGAATAAAGTTTCTTGCATGATCCTGTTGCTTACTGCCACCCACCCTCTTCCCAAAACTTGTTTAGGTTTCGCATTTGACCTCTAAATATGTGGGATCAGGAGGGCTTCTGATCTTGTGGGTTGAAATTCATGTCCTGTCTGCATCCTGATGCTGGATGTATGGCCCCAGTATCCTGTATCTATGGTCCCAGTTGACCTCCTCAGCACCCCAAGTTTCACATAAAAAGTGAATGTAAGTACCAGAGAGTAGATATGAGCTTTGGTGTGGTCCCCCATCTTGTCAAGAGGGAGATCATGACCTCAAGGCATACCATGTCAAGTACTAGAGTTCAGGTTCCACGCACGGGTATCTCAGGTCCTGGCATACTTCACAGGGATGCTCAGACAAAAGACAAAGAAACCATGATATTCCAAGTTCTGAGATTCCTGACATGTCTTTTATTAGATATCTGAAACACTAATACTAGTTGAATTAAAATTAAGCCTAATAATTTCCTCAATTAGAAAGGGAGCGCTCCTGGAATACATTCCAGTGACAAATCTCTATTTTCCTTCCCTCAAACCCAGGGATTTCATATCACTTGCAGTAGTCTTTCTGGGTGTTCAGGTTCTTGCCTAGCTCCTCAGGCTTCAGTCAAAGTAACTGGCCCATACAGATTACTTTAAAAAAATGCCATTCCCACCAAATACTAAACTGTTCCAGAAATATTTTGTCTTGTGTCACTGGAAAACAGTACTGCAGGAAAGGGAGCCCTCTGTATGGGTTTCGAGTTTCCTGTCCATCTTTTTCATGAGATCAATAACTGAAAAAAGTTGGTTTGTTGCTCTCTAAAACATGCACATTTGAACAAATGTTTTGGAATAAACATTTGTGTTTATGCTTGCACAGTGATTAACAGATTGTAAATACCATCCAAAGCACTGCCTCCACTTATTGTATAGATCACCCCTACTTGGATTTTGGTACGTAAGACACATGTCCCGATTAGATTGCACTTTCCTTTAATTGTTAGTTGTCCAGTAAAGGTAGAAGACTTCCAAAATGGAGGAGTCAGTCTGATTTAACTCAATGCAGTTCCTCACGAGATTGTACTACCAGGATCAAACATTCATTTCAGCGTGGCATAGATTGTGTACTGCACACATGTAATCAATACCATGACCTCCTTGCAGCAATCAGAACAATTTCTCTGTCCCCAACCAACTGAAAGCCTTAGAGCATAATTCACATGAAAACAAACATTATGCATGTAGTTCTATCTTAATACTCATAATTTTTCATAACTTAATTTGTCAAGTTCATAACTATCGCTTGAAACTTGCTGACAAGAAACCTGATAACACATCATATCAAATTCCATTTTACAACTGTTTCCTTGGAAACACAGGCATAAAAATGGGCCATGCACAATGGAATGAAATCAAACAAATGAAAATAAACCTTAAAGAATTCCCACTAATCAAAAAACCTTTTTCTTTGTTAAAATTCATGCAAAAAAAATGGATAATGAGTCTTACGATAAGAGCATCATTAGCCCCAGAGTGCTATAGTCCCTATGTGTTTTGGCCCTGATCCATCAAAGCACTTTAGCACATATGTAACTTTAAATGCATGAGATATCCCAGTCAACGGAATGAGTCATGTGCTTAAGGTTATTCGTGTACTTAAGAACTGCACAAGAGGTGGCTTTGTCTCCAGAGGCTCACTAGTTATTAGAGAAAGGAGATATATAGATAGATATACACACACACACACTGCAGGCTATACGTACATCTGTGGAAGTCAAGCTCAGGAATGATAACAACATATAAAACACTCAAGTCGTCATTTACCTTAAGCTATGACTTCTGATTATTTAAAATCATGAGAAGATAACTGGATAAAGGTAGGAAGACATTAGTTTTCAGCAATCTGTTTATATAAGGTTATAAATTTTATTTAATGTAAAAATTGCATGCCAGTTCAAAGAAGAAAAATTACTTTTTTATCTTGACCTTTGGGATTTTCTTCCAAAGGTTTTAAGTGACTTTAGAATAAGATTGCAGATCACCTGCTAAAGGAAATGTGTCGAGACTTACAGCTGCCTTGCTAAAATCTTCCTACCCATTACAGTTGTTTGTTTCTTTTTTTAAATTATCAAGCAGATCAACAGTTTTCCTCCTTTTTTTTGTAATTATAAAGATGGGTATGTAGAATCTAGTGCTTGCATTCGCTATCTAGTGCTTCTAGTTCTATATGACAGGACTGTCAAAATGCAGATATTATGCTGGCAACAGTACTCTTTCTCCCAGTAGAACAGTTACCATGTAACAGATAGCATGTTAATTCTATCATTCCTTGGACAAAAAAGCAATTTGATAAGAGTCATTTCAGGGACCCATTCTGTTGGGTTTTTTTGGTTTGGTTTTTTTTACTACATTTAGGTAAAAATGTCATGGATAAAGGAGGAATTTCCCTTGGGGAGTTCATTCAGTATTGTACATCACGATCTCTTCTGCTTTTCTCTAATACATCTGGTGCCAACAATGCACTACTAACTGATAACAAAACCTAGTTATTACATCGCTATGCTCAAAGATTTCAGTACTTGAGATACTCTGCAAAGGAATCACATGTTGCTGTCTCATTTGTGCAGATGGGAACACTGATGTACAAACTTCTCATCAGAACTGGCTAATCCCCAGATATCTCAGATTTGCACTGAGATGTTTTAATTTTTCAAGGATCTTGTAGCATTCTGACTGCAATGGATGTCTTACTTGACCTAGGCACAGCAAGGAACAGATAAAAAATGAAGGTTTTAAAGCGAAAAATATATCTAATGTAAAGCTGAAAACAAGTATCAAATGTTGATAACCAATCCTCTTTAGTGTAAGCGCTTAAATCTCATAATGCAAGTATTGAGACAACGAAAGTTCATAAACTACTTGAATGTTCTCTTCTTCTACATTTTGTCTTTCCCCACCTAGAAAATTAATTTTAAAAGTGCTCAACTAACACTCGTAGAACCTTTTTTCCAGAATGTTTACCTCATTAGCAAAAGACAGACTATTTTAGTCACAATTTTATATTAATGAGACTTTATAAGCAGATATCGTACAGTTGATATTTATTTGGCAGTATCTCTCTTACATTCCACAGTTCAACTCCAGTTCCAGAAGAGCTTTTTCATACAACTCTGGATGGAAACAAACCTTTATTCTTGTAAAATCATGATAATTAATTTTTTCTTCTCTCTTATTCATGTTTTTGTGATGGCAAACTGACCTTTAAATGTATAGGGCAAAAGCTATCTCCCACCAAACATTAGTAAAACATTAGTAAAATGTCTTCTGGGACATGTTCTTAACATAAGTTAACACATAAGAATTGCAACTAATAATTTAAAAACTCCAGAATGTCTAATTTTTTGCATGCTGTTACATTTAATTTCACTATAACACCAGCCAGCCCCAGAAAATCTAATTTTCAGAGCCTGAGGATAAATGATAGAAGGTTTAAAACATCAGAATTCTCCTGAAATTGAGTTAGTTATAACGTATTCCCTTATTCCTACATAGAGTGGCACTCAACTCATAAATGATATGTTCCTAAATGTTTTCTACTGCTCTTTTCTTACCAGAGTTTCTGGAAAAATTTGTTTGTATAAATGGAATACTGTGTGTTTTTTTTATTAAAGTTAGACTTAAACCAGGTATATATAACATGGGGGAAACCATGAAATACACTTGCTTGTTGCCACTGTTGGCATAAATTCAAAGTGGCCAAGAAGGAATGCATGGGAAAGTTCTCTTCTGCGCCACCCTTGCTATTAAGTGTCACTGGGATGCTGTTACAGGCATGCCAACTAAAGGTGTAGAGCAGAATTCGAAACTCTCTTTTAAAAGAAGTCAACAGGAATTCTTTCCGATTGTAGGGAGAATTCTGAGAGTGTCCAGTTTTGTTATTTCATAGGCTTTCTTATATCCTTTAATTTTTACATCAATTTCCAAGGTCACTCTTGGAGATTTTCTGTGAGCCAAGAGGATGTTAGAATCTTACTTCTACTAATTCTTACTACTGCTATTGGCCAGTCCTTAAAACTGAGGTCTTTACAAACTGCCTGAGAGACAATTGCTCTTCTTTTTAACAGGGTGTTTCTCCAAGGGTCAGCTTCTACTCACAGCAAGTATTTCACACATTAAAGAAATATTTGAAGTCCCTTGGTTACTAGTAGGTGAAAACAGAAGGCATATTGAAGACTCAACCTATGGATTTAGTTTCAGTAATTGCTAAACTATAGATACATGCTTTGTATAGGAAGAACAATCTCTTCATCAAGGAATGTGTGTTTTCAAAACTGCATGTGGCTATCACTGTACTCTTGCATCATTTTGTGTTGAGAGATGTGCCCAAATCAGTATGTACATGCTTGAAAAGCTGGAAAAGTGCAAAATTAATCTCAGTAAATACAGGATTTAATACATATCTGCCAGATCCCTCTGAAGACTAGAGGTTTGTGGCTTTTTTCTGGCATAGGGGCTTCGAGTCTCTTGTTGTTAATCTTTTTCCATAGAGTTGGGCCAAATAAGTCAAATGAATAGTGTCAGGAGGCGTGAAATGGTGTTAGCAACTACATGCTGTGTACAGTAGGTCTCTGTAAACCTCATAAGACCTTGGAAATCCAATACCCAAGGTACTTAGGGCTCCTGTTGCGGATTTCAGACTTCTGTGAAGATTTAGTTTTACAGAAATTTCTGTAAGCTATCCTTCCTCACCTTGTTTCTTCTTTTCCACGTGGTCACATCAAATTTAGATATAAAGAGTATATAACATTCCCCAGCTGTGTGGGAGCTGCCTAGAGTGGAGTAGCCGCCTTTCATCTCCTGGTCCTGAAACACGTTGGTTTTCCAAATTCTCTGCAAATTCTGCAGGATAAGGATGTGGCTGCCTAAAGTTCACAGAAGGTATAAAACGTCAGACCATCAGCAAAAAACTTCCTGTGTTTAAATATTACAAGACCACAGATTTCTTTATGTGACGTGAGTGAGAGCTGCAGTCATGGTCTGTGTAGCATGATCAAGAACATCAGCATGCAAAACATAGTTTGTATCAAATCAAAGCACCAAAATAGCGTTTTGTTGGTTTTTTTTTAATAATCACTGCCTCTCACACCCCTTCTGTTACTTAATCTCTTACCCCCTTTTTTTCTATCTCATGGTCCTTAAGAATCTAGCTAGTCCTACTATAGTGAGTGATGCACAGTAGCTGACTGAGCAAGTCAAAACTCCTTAAATTACCAAAGAAATTAAGTATTAAAATTAAATCTCTCTAAAGGTTGTTGATTTCTAATTTTATGTACAGAGAGGAGGGGTGGAGGGGAAGGTTTTTCTTTTCCCTTAATTCTGCCATATTGTCTGATTCACAGCCGGAGACAAACTGAAATGGCCATCTGGTTGATGTGCATACAAAAGGAGTGGTTTGCCAGACAAAGAAAGTACCTTTTATCATACAAAGCTATGCATCTCCCCTTATCAGACTTCCATTCTTTGGCTCTGGTAGAGCTGCAGGTAGGTAGGAGCGGACCCTACCTACCACCCAGATGTAGCAGCTGTTGTCAAAATATTTACACAAGTACAGAATGGTCTGAGGGCTCTGTGGTACATTCATAACACAAAATATACCACAGTCATATTGAATATTTTCAGCTCCTGGTTTCTGATTTTAGATAGACCATTCTGAGTTCACTAATTCACTCCTACCACAGGAGCAATTACAAGATTTAATGTTCAAATAACGATATATGAACAATTAGAAATCAGGCTGAGACCATTGTCTAAACAGATCTTTGTAAATAGAGGTATAGTGTTTGTAGCTATTTAATACCACCCACAAATGTATCTGCTTCCCTTTTGTGATGGTAATTCTGTGCACAAAAGAAAAAAAATGAATGCAAAACATCCCCTTTTTGCCCATATCAACTTTTGCAGTCTTAATCCACACATCCAACTACTTCCAAATGGCCAGTCCATTTCCTCTATACTTCAGCGCATGCTGCTGATCCCAGCATACCCACCGTTCAGACTGTGTAAAATATCCCAGGAATTTTAAAATTAATCGTTGGGCATTATGATAGCTGTTCCCTCTTTCTTGCAATAGCTGATCATGGTAATGTGAGAAATTCATGGTAGTTCACATGCAAAATATACCTGATGTGTTTATTAATTTTTTTTTTCTCTTGAAGATACTTTCAGTAGTTGAAAGACAGTCATATGTATGAAGCACTGGCATTGTTGTTTGAAATCAATTCTTTTTTATAATTTTCTCCTCTTCTTCATTGAAACCTCCTGCTCTCGATACTGGACTCTGTTGACCTCCTCTTAAGGGGGTATTTCATCGCCTTTGCTGCAGTGATAACCATGGAAGTAGAACATCCCATTTCACCATAAAGCTGTCCAGGGAACTGGAGTGGAAATTGCCCTGAACTGAGACTCCGCTCCTGAGAGTGTGTTGCTCTATGCTGATATCCTCCCCCCCCCCCAATATCCTTCCATTTAAAATTATTTCTAAAGAAGACTGGTGTAATATGTTTTTCTAACTAAAATGAGAGTCAAAGAGATAAAACAATCAATCAGACAAAAGAGGGGTAAGGACTGATCCTGTATTTCTAGGCATAGCTAGGAAGTTCATTTCTCTGGTATGTGGCAGGCATGGCAATATTATTAAATGTTCCCCAGGCAACGTTGCTAGGCTCCAAATTCTGTATTTTCCTTCCAGAAAACAAAACATTTCCCTTTTTCAACCAGCTACCCCCTCCATCAATAAGTAACAAAATACCCACAGTACATGGTATAAAAGCCGTTTAATTTCAGACAGTGGCTGTCATTGTATCTATGCTGTCGTGGTATAAGGTCATACTAAAACAAGGCACAATCAACTTAAATGTTGATCACATAATATGGGAGTGTAATTGCAGCAAAAATATTCTAACAAGATTTTACAGGTTCAATACATTATTTTGAAATAAATGTGCACAAAGGATGTCTTGAAAGATGTTACTGAATTGTAAATGTCAGTCATGCAAGAAGTAGAGATTTAAAACCGGTCTTTGTATTCACAGGTCCATGACACGAAGTCCCTATTTGGAATACGATAAAAGAGCATTCAAGGACAAACGCATTTCTGGCCCTAAATTTCCCTCCACTTCATTCAATTATCTACAAACCTATCCTTTTTTTTTACTCCTCATAATATATGACATCAAATTTCTATGCATTAAGGAAAAATTCCATTCGTTGGGGAAAGACCTCCAGTTTCTCAGCCATGCAGTGGCAAAATTTGATCGGGCCTGGTTCTTTTTCCATTGATCTAATGCAGATACTTATCTAAATTTCCAATGCATTGTGTGACATGCATTATGACCCCCACCCCAAAACAAAAAGTAAACCCAATAATTATTCTAAAAATAGTCAGAGAAGGCGATTTCACTGTCATCTTCCCACTGAAGACCTTTCTCAGGCTTCTCCTCCAACAGCAGGCAGACAGACTCCTTGTGGGGACCTTCTGAACATCACAGTAGGAGAAAATATTCTCTGCAATGAGGGCTCTCCACAGCATAGCTATAGGCTGAGGCTTGTCAGCCAAATTGCCCAACCTGGACTTGACCTTCTTTACCAAAGGAACACCCTTTGTGATCAGTGTAAAAAACAAACAGCAAAAAAATAGGCAATAATCCAAAGACAAAACTAACGTGGTTTAGAGAGACCTCAAATTGGTGTTGCCTGGGGCAAATCTATTAGTTTTTCAAAAATACTTTATTTACAAAATCTTAGTGTCCAGACACTTTAGTGTCTCACCACACAGGTTGGTTGCCGTAATAAAAATGTCAGATATTCAGACTTTTTTACAAGGTACACACAAAAACTTCAGTCTTAGAGTATTATTGAATGTACATGAATATTTTACACTGTTATATTAGGTCTATCTTGGAAACTGCATTATAGGAAATGTCCTTGTAATACTCAGATATTCCCCTGAGGATGAACTGGACACCAACAGCACAGTCAGCTGTGAAAAGGTTCAGCTCTGGGAGAAATTGCTTATGTACCTGGTCTGCTGTGCTCCCTGGTACAACATTACAGTAAAAAGCAGTGCAAGACCTTGTAATCCCAAATTAGACGTTTTAATACCGACTGTAGATACCCTCAGGATTTTACATCTAAAACTCCCCCCTCACTCTTCTAGGTTGGTCAGTCAAGGTTTTGATGACACCTTTTTATCCAGCTCCCAGAGTGCAGGACTAGGAAAATGCCATCTTGCCTGCTGAGAATGATGTGCTTACACTGGACCACTTCTGTCCCAGTGTCTTGGTGTCTCTGTTATTGTGAGAGGGAGCATAGCTCTTCTCCCGTGAATGCACAGAGTCACACTGGTAGAGAGGTGCAGGGATAGCCAGTACAAAGGTAACTCGTGGATTTATTTTGCAGACATAAAATGTACAAGCCACGATGGTCAGCTATATGTGCAAAATCAGTTAGATGGAACAGGAACCTGTTGTTTAAAACATGATCCATGCTCCACACCCAACAGATAAATAAATAAATGAATGATTACACAAATTGCTTTTGATAATGCTCTGCCGTAGAGGGGGGTATGTGCAGTGCTGAAGTCTCACGCAAACCCACTGAAGTCAATGAAAAGTCTCATTGACATTAACACACTTTGAACCAGGCCAAAGCACTTTCTAGAGTATTTCATGAGTAGCAAAGCTAAAAAACCGAGTAGCTGGAAAGGCTGAGGGCGACAAGGATGTTTTAAAATGTGGTGGTAGAAAACCAAACACTCAAGCAAGCAAACCGAGAAAGACAGTGACCATCTGCCACATGGAGCAGGGATGCAGCCGTCGATCCACTTGTACTAAAGCAGACCCATGGTGGGCCCCGGGAAGATCTCGGGGCAGGATCCCGTGGGCAGGAGGAAGGCTGCTCTTCTCTTCCTCTGTCAGCTTTCAGCGTGTCGTTCTTTCTTCAGCTGGCTATAGGGCTTCAGTCTGGAAGATGTCATGTGCAAGCTTGAAAACAGTGACAAGAACATTACTTCAACTTCCCTTAAAAAAAAAGGACCTGATTAAGCCCAGGATAACAAGTATAGAAAGTAAAGAGTTTTAGGGGGGGCGGGGAAAGGAATGGATATGTTTCTTCAAGACTGCATTCAAGGAAGCTCACCTTGTCCTTGGGTACACATAGAGTTGCAGATGCCTGGTAGATACCTTCCCCACCTGACAAGGGTAGGAATTCGATGTGTGGGGCTGCTGGTGGAGTGATGGATGTGCAGAGGCCAGGTTACCACTCAGGAGCAGCTGAATGCTTTGGAGTGTCAGGCTGATCCTGTAAAGTGCTGAGACACCTTGTCAGAGGTGTTAGGAGCCTTGCAGGATCAGGCCCTTAATGTTTTTATTTGATGAGCAGCTGTGGCAAAAAGGTTACACGAAGACATTTATGCAAACACGGGGAAACAAAAATCACTATAATTAGCAGTAGATATGGCATTTTTAGCATAGATGGGAAAACCCAGCATTTAATACGTAGCGCGAGGTTCATTTGCAGCCATATAATCGCTGTCAGCTAATGCCTGATAAACCCTGCCTCAATTGGAATTTTATTAGATCTATTTTATTATATATCTATATTTATTCCAACAAAAGTTGGACAAACTTGTCCAAAAGACTAGGGGTCCATTTTATGTGCTTGGGTGTCCAAGCACCTGCCAGCTGTTTGTCCCTTGAATTGAGGACATCATGTTTTCAATTTCCTTCAATAAAGCTATGAATCTGGCAATTTGCTGGCCTGCTTCAGCTAAACAGAAAGGACAATTTGAGAAAGATCATAGTTCAGGCTCAGTCAGACGGAAACGATTGAAAACAGAGAGCTGGCCGCTATGTTTCCCCAATGCAGCTTGCTGTCGCAGTTTGACTGACAAACTGACTTTTTTGAGGTGCTCATGCCCATTTCAGTCAGAGTTTATTGAAGGTGATTTTGATCTTCTCCATGAGGCCACAGCAGCGGCCATGCCATCTGTCACCTTGATTGCATCGTGGATTCTCTGGAGAGAGTGCGATGGCTCCTGATCATTTACAGATTGTGCTGCTTTCGCCTCCATAAGGACCACATGCACAGAGCCAGATGGTGAACATACACGCTTATTATAAGTCTTTATCTCTGCGCAGGAAGGAGAGGCACCATTAGATCTCCCTCAGGAGCTCCGCTCCTCTCTACCATCATGCTGCTCTTCAGCAAATACAGTCTTCTTCAGCTGTCATCAACCTACCTCTGAAAATTAAAAAAATAAACAATAATTCCATCAGCACAGGCACGAGACGTACAGACACTGCCACAAAGCAGTTCCCCCCCTCATGCTCCCCCCCCCCCCAGGCACACACATACACTCAGGCTCCCGTGACTGTCAGCATTAGGTGGAAACAAGTTTGTTCGCGAAAAGACAGTTAATGTGCAATTAGGAGAGACTTCTTTGTGAAAATAAAGTGCTGCCATCCTGGTTGTTCTTGGCACATTTTTAATTCAGCACATTCTTTCTTTTAAGCAAAGCCTGAGCACACGATTGCTGTTTTTCCAAAGGCAGCTTTGTGTTTGTGTCTGTGTTTCTCCTGTCGGAGAGCCGTGATGGGATGCTGGTTACCATGGGTCTTGTGGCTGAAATCTGGCTGCTGTGGCTGGGGAAAGAAGTACCGGCTGCAGGGAGCATCACTGGGGCTGGGACCACCTGGGAGAGGGAACAGGGCAGCTGCCGGAGAGGCGATGGCAAATGCTGAGCATATAGGCAGACTTCTGTAAATAGGTTTGTTGAATCCTTTCGGCAAAGAGCGATCCTCCAGTCGGTCTTTGCCGAGAGAGAAGGAGCATTGGGAGCCTGCACGTAGCACAGACGCTCACCTCAACTCGTTTGATAAATGTACCACACGCGTGACCCCGGGTACTGGCTGCCAGATTGCACAGTTTGGGTGTTTCTCTCCAAGAGTTCAGTTTCCTTTTGCAGTTTTTGCATAACAAACACTTAATTGCTGGTAGCATGGTTTTTCCTCGTTAGCCACTGTGTTTGCATTAAGCCGCAGTTCCTCCTTTAAAGAACTGTAGTAACTAAATCTTAAAATCATAGCAGAAAACCCATTGCAGACACACATTTATGGGCTTTGCCAAGCACAGAGCATCCTTCAGAGTGAAAACCTGGACCACTTCCAACAATAGTGTCTTTCCTGAAGCACATAGAGATTAATTTGTTTGTTTCTTTCTTAAAATTGCTTCTTTTCTGAAGTCTGGGTGAAAGGGAGATATGATTCAGACACGAAAATGACACCTTCCAAAATGCTAAGGGAACTTGTTAAGGTCACTATCCCAGAACTAGAAAAAAACCCAGGAAAATGTAAAAAATGCACTAAGAAAAATGAAAATATTCCGATGGGTTTTTTTTTTTGAGAAGAGTATGATAGATTAAGATAGCATCAGTTGCGTTGATCGTTGATTTTTCCTTACTATTTTTCTTTACACGTGAAAACAGGGCTCATATCAACATTGTCTATGATTTATTTTTATTAACTACTGGTAGAAATTAACAACTACAGTTGTTACGTAGCTTCTACTACAGGGAAAAGTTCCAATATGCTGAGATTCTGCCCCACTCTTCCTATTATTCAAATCATGGGGAAAAGAAATGCATGTTTTCTTTAAAAAATACTGTATTTCTTCATAGGTAAACCCAAGTTTACATTCTAACTTTGGCAGAACTCACAGATGACAGTAAATATTTTAAATTTTTTTCATACTTCAGAATAACAATGTATCAAATAGCATCTTACAATTTTGTCACAAAGCATTTAATATTTCACGCAGTCTTTCATCACACTTTTATGTTTCAGATCTTGGATGCTGTGGTATCAGAAGAAGCAAAACCCAAAACATCCCACCAAAAATTTCTCCCCACAAATTAAAAATAAGTTTTCAAATATGAAATTCAACTAGGAAAAACACACACATATGTTTACCATATACCGATATCACAAGCTTACTTCAGGACATTATGCTAGTCATCTTATAGTTTTGCGTAGGCTACTGGTTGGTGTTGGTGTTGGTGTTATATTTTGTGAATTTGTAATTCCACTTGAAAATAGAAGGTCTCTAAGTGTTATTACACATACAGTACGTAGAAGAATCCTTGAGATGACTAAGAATTTTTCCTACCCTCTTTTGTCTGGGTCTATGCACCCCTAGTATCCCTTCCCAAATTAGGCCAGCATGTGGCTATCATGTATCCCCTCTGCGGATAGAATTATATATTGTGTTCAAAATCTCTGATTAATCTGATTAAGCTAGTGAGTGACTAATCCTTTAATCTCCTTGAGAGCACTGTTATGTCTGCTGTGTGTCAGATTTGTAACTCGTAATCAGTTAAGTAAATGCTAAAAGTTAAGCAAAAACTATTTTGGATCCACTTTAGCATCTGCTTTTGGTTAGTGACATTTATAGTTGAAATTGTATGGAGAACATGAATGAAAATAAGAAATTGCTTGTGATGGCAATCCTGTTGCAAGCTTATCAGTCACTGAGGACCTACTTGCTGCTCTTCCCCATTCTTCAGTGATTTAACTATAAACAAGAAGGTAACTTTCCTTTTGCTCTGTTTCTTTCACGTTGGAAAGCAAATACAAAACATGCTTTTTGTGTATTCATAATTTAGAAAGGAAATTCTGCTTCCAGTTAATTTTCAACATCATGCTTTAGCCTTCCTTTTCATTAGAGACAGAAATCATTGTACAACCTTTACCTGAGCAAACACAGACACATTAAAAAAGCTGCAGTTAAAAAAGAAAAGAAAAAGAAAAAAAAAGAAAAAAAAAGAAAAAAAAAGAAAAAAAAAGAAAAAAAAAGAAAAAAAAAAGAAAAAAAAAGAAAAAAAAAGAAAAAAAAAAGAAGAAGAAAAAGTGTATTACCTTAATGAGATTTGGGGCAGGGGAAGGAAAATGTGCAATCTTTGTAAAAAAAAAATGTGTAGACCTATTGCTGGCAGATGTAAAAGCATCAAGTCAATATGGTAACAAGGATCAATATGCCCTCAGGCAAGATATGACTATGACAATGCTGAATGCATGTATAAATTTACCACTCCAACTAGCTGCATAGGAATAAAATAAATTCAAAGCAATCGTGCAGAGAGGAGTAAATCTTGAACCTGGTATTCAGCCCATGGAAGTGGCCAGGACACCAATGTTCAGAGGGGCCAGTGGGAATACCTCCAGAGGAGCTGGCCCTTAGCACTGTCCTTCCTGCTGTCATCCCTGAGTCCTCAAGTCCACATTCCCGACAAGTGTACCCATGAGGGATACGCAAGTTATGTTCAGCCTGAGTTTCATGGAGGCCACCCACCCCAAAACTGGCTTTTCCTGGCATTTCATACTTGCAAGTTGTTTCATCCAGACCATCCTTTACGCCAGACAAGCCACCTGAGTGAAGAGTAGGGATGCTGCTTCATCACAGAGACATTAGGATGTCTCCTGAATGGTTCTTTTCAGGCATTTTCTTTGGGAAGGGCAGCACTGATGGGCAACCACAGGTTGGCAGGGTAAAATTTGGGGTGAAATGATGACGTTTGCTCACTTTGTAGGGGACATCAACCTGTCCAAAACTCAAAAGATTGAAGAAACACTAGATTTCTATAAACCCATCTATATAGCGACTTTTCAAGGAAACCTTGGATAAAGAACATCCTTTAATTATAGTCACACACACAAACAAATCAAATCATTGGAATACCAGACACTTTTTTTTTAAGAGTATCTTTAAATGTGTTTATTTTGCCTCAACAAACAAAAGAATGAGTCAGGCAGACATGAGAAATATCTAAGTAACAAGAAATTTGAGCACAATAGATTTTAGGCCAGCTTCCTCTTTGGATGCACGAGCTGGTCTCCCACAGATTTCTATGACAGCCACATTGACAGCAGTGGGAATCAGGCGTACTCATCCAAGGGCATAATTTGGCCCATAATGCATGAGGTTTGTCCAGCTTGTGAAGGCAGCAAACAGTGTATTACAAACACTGCCTCTGTACAGCTTACAGGGGGTTTAAATCCTCAGTGGCATTTTCTGTGCCTCTGAAACGCATCCGATAAAAATAGCAGAGGCTGCTGGAATCAATACCTGTTGAAAGAACAGACCTGCTAAAAAAATTAAAATTTGTTGCAACAAGGTTATCCATTTAACAGATTTCTACTTGAATAGCCAAACAATCCTCGTTTTATAGCCTAGCTAAAGCCACGGTGCATCCACTGGAGAAAGTCTGATATTTTCCATCCTTGCTTCTTAAGCTTGTCTTTGCAAATGTTTCCTAGCCCTGCTTGCAGCGATTTCTTTTCACCCGGACAATGGTAATGGCTTATGTAATTATGACTTTGTACATGAGCTGAACTCCCTACGGATGCTTGGACTCTTATTATCTTTAACCTCAACCACCTCTGTCAGTGAACTCTCACCTCAGCGGCTTGGCAGGGGGATCAGCTGGCTGCTGAGAGATCAGGGTGGTTACTGAGGCCTGGCAGCCACTTCATTAACCCTTACAGGTTTCAACCATCAAAGAAGGGAAGGCAGGCAGAGGTCCTTCTCTCTGGTACTGCCCGGTTGACTGTCACCGCTAGAAGCTGTTTGACCTCTGAGAGGGCGGTTCACTCAAATGTGGGCTTAGACATCAAATTCATCAGGCAGTGGGTTTCCTTTGCTTTGCTAAGAGGTCCTGTGTACTGACGGGGAGGTTTTGACAACCTCCCTGACCCCCTAAAAAAGATAAATGTTTGCTATCCTTTTTGCATTATTGTTATTATTTTGCAGCTCCCATAAATTTAATTCCCATTCTTTTCCTTGCCCAGATGCACTGGACAAGAGATTCAAGGACCTCTTGCTAGTATAAACTGCTCACCACAGGATGCTATTTGCCCCCTTTTTCTCTACCTTTTTCCCATATGCTTTGTACCTATATCATTAAGTGTAGTGGTAGAAGAAAATGACTTCCCAACAGGACTGAGGCAAGGCTTCCTTCTGGATAAAAATATGGAAAGGGTTGTCTCTGGGAGGGAGACCATCCAGTATGAGCTGGCTGAAAAGTCAATGAGATAAAGTAGGTCTGGGTCTAAGTAAAACATTGTTTAAAACTATTAAATGAAAACCCATGGAAATTTTTTCAAGTCCTGCTGAGGCTTTCTGCTTGACAGTTATATGTTTCATTTCATTCTGAGATTCCTCAATCCTTTTAAAATAATTTTTCCCTTCTCTACAGCTAGATCATCCATTATATGAAAAATAAAAGTCAAAGCAAAAATGTTACAGTGACAGTTTTCTGAAATCTTCTAATCTCTCACCTCTTCCTAACAACTAAAAGGAGTCACCAAATTCCACCTGGCACCAGAAATCATTTCAGGTCCACCTGCTTTTTTTACTCATTCTCCGCAGACAAGTGTCTAGTTCCGCCTTGCACCCAGTGGAAGGTGGAGGGGACCCTCCTAGGGCACTTACCTGGACACTAGCAGCAACTATACCTTGATGCTGGAGCCAGGTCTCCTGACAGTTTCCCACAGACATGCCCCAAAACAATCCCATAGTGCCTGCATCTGCTCCCCAAGGTGGACAAGGTCTTGTTTCATTCCCTCTTGTTTGCCTCCCCGCCCTAGGGAAGTGACTCCTGCCAAGCACTGGCACATACCTGGGGTTACCACCTGCAGTCTTGGCAGGACCTTGAGAAGAGAATAAGGAAAAGGAGAAAGAAAAACAATGTCATTACTTGGTATGAGTGAACTTACTATTATTTACCTCAGAAATTGAAAGACCACAGGAGGTGTGACAAACCATCTGTAAAATTTTTGAGATTTAGTTTGAGATATTGGTCCAATTTCTTCTGGCCATATCAGACACTGAGCTAAGTGGAGATTTCCTTTCCCAGGAAAAAGCACCAAGGCTGAAACACGGGAGCTTAGTTAACAGGGACCCAGATTGCTAAGATCCAACCAGTGTGCAGAGAACATTTCTGGACCTCTTGAACTGCCAGCATTTTTCAGCCACAACAGTTGCTGGTGGGTTTCAACCCTCATCAACAATTATGTATTAGCATGCCAGTTTTAAAACTCATCCTTTTTCCTGGAATTTTGAAATCTACCCTGAGTGCTGATTTATAACGTTTAACATAAGTTACATGCATGGTATGTTAAGTGACCATTGAACCAATACTCACAGTGATTTAAGGGCCAGGATTTTATCAAGGTGTGTCCTCATCCAGATGGTCAAACAAGATCCAAAGTCAATAAAGAACTTGTTGGTTTTTGCTTTGGACATTACTGAGCTTTGGATTTTGCGCATGTTGCCAGAAAATGAAATCAGCAAGAGCAGTACAGCCTGCATCATGTTTTCACACTGTTAAGGATATAAATGACCTCTTTGTACGAGAACCACATGTTATTACATTTTTTGGTAGTCTAAATATCTCCTTTTTTGTCCAAAGGAAAAAAAAAATTCAACTACAGCAACAGCAAGAATGAATTAAATGAAATGAAACTGTGATGAAAATATTGACCTATTTGAATATAATTAGAGAAAACTCCTAGATCAATTAAAAAAACCCTATGCTTCGATGTCCGATGCAAAACGAGGAAATCAGATTACACTTAGTTCCCTTAATCTAGAATCCAATCTACTTAAATTTTTTCACTACGAAAGTTTTCACTGTTTTTCTTCTTTATCTACCTTTATGTAATTCCAACATTGCACCACACTGGATTCCTCTTGTCCTCTTCTTCAAGAATGACATACGCACACCAGTTTTATATGGATACGTAGAAACAGCTTAGCAAACGGTTTTAGGATGAACACAGATGCAGCCTGTATAGCATTGTTCTTTACAGTGGAATTAGATTTTTTAGTCTTTAGATTTCCTTTATGCATCCTATTCTCTGATGAGACTAAATGCCCATCACTGGTGCAGCAAAGCTGGGTCATTTTCCTACAGCAGAACTTCCACTTTAATTTCCAGAAAAGTCTGCGGTTGCATTTCTCAGAGCTTCTCACCCCAGCAGGATCTTTCTTCTGAAGCAGTCCTCGTCTCCACCTGCCTTTCCTCTTCAAAGTTAGCAGCTGTGGTTCTTCTGTGCTGAACACTAGTTGGGTATGAGAGCACTGAGAGGTGAGCAACAATGCTGATAACTGGTGTCCATATGGACAGTATAACTTAACGTTAAGGCCTTTCTTTACCGAGTTTGATCCTGGCCCCATGAGTCAAAATCTAGCTATCAGGGGACTTGTTGTAAGTAATGGTCATTTGCGTTTCATAATTATCTTGAATAAACACAATTAGTTCCACATTCTGCTGTTTTCTTCCTAAGGCATCTGTAAACATTCTGTACTATTCTAGCAAATGGCTTTTGGCAATCATTAAAAAAAACCCCAAAGCAAAATGGTTCTCAGTGGATCCTTTTAATTTATTCTAAGGAGGATGCCCAGAGGAGTAATGAGATCTACTAGACAGTAATGGCAAAGGGATATTATCTTTCACTTAGTTAACCATCGTAACCCACTTTGAAGTATCTCCAATCACAGTTCTCATGTGGTTAAATTAGAACACAGACTCAAGAGTTTTTACTTCAGGGTTTCTCCTATAAGCCATCCTAATGCATGCATCCTACTCCATTCTCCCATTAAAAGGATGTCCAACAAAGCTAGCCAAAAGTGTTACTAGAATGAAATAGGAGTTTAGAAACTTTCAACAGCACAGAATATACAGAAATCAGTTCTTTTCTCAAGGCTCCTGATCCTTTGTAGGCTTTAGGCACTGGTCAATTTACTTATCTCTCTGTACACCATTTATTCTGCCTGGGACATAGGGACAAATAACATTTGCCCTCTTTTGTAGTTCTCTTCATTGAAAGCACTGCAAATTCATAGTAATACCGTCCCCTATATAATAGCTGCATGGGGTGTACATATGGTTAAGGTGATAGAGTAGTATTTCCTCATGGTAATGGACTCTCTTTTTTAAATTATTTTTAAATTATACGTAGGAAAACAAAGATCAGTAGTCCCAGCCCATTAAAAATGGATAAAAAGCCTTGCAAAAAAGCTTGTTGAATAAGGAGGAAGAAGCATTGCAGTTCTCATTCTAGTAAGCAGGCAGTTAAAACTGGGAGGAACGTGTCAACTGGTAAAATTAGCTAAAAAGTTACTATGAGTTTTTGCCCTACATTTGGACTATCAAAACTAAGGCAAACTTTTCAAAGCAAATTGCTGAGGATTGCCAAGTTAACAAGCTGTTCTGTGCTGCAAGGGACATATTTATGGACATACTTTCAACAAGACGTACCTAGTGCTACCAAGCTGTGCTGTACTAAAGAGCAGTAAGTATCAGATAAACTGATTTTTTTTTAATAAAAGATTTCACACATGAGAATGATTAAATACAGCTCAAATATTCAGAAGTGTGCAAACTAGCCCTCCCCCCCTCCAACCAGTCCTCTTTTCTGCTACAATAGTGTCTAAACAAAGTAAGAAAAGCCAGGAAATTCAAAGATAAGAAGGTTACTCTGCAGAATTTTATAATCCATGCACTTGTGAAGAAGACACTGTGAAGTTAATTATGGATGAGTACTAGGCCTTCCATAGTAATTCTTATTTTAGTGGTGGTGTGTGTAGCATCTTTAATAACATTTCAGAGTACGCCTTTTGAATCTATCAGTTTCTTGTTCCTTAAGGGCTGTGGTTTTTAGTTCTTTCCCTACCTTTTCTCAAGAAAAAACACTCTAAAAACTAATGCTAGCTTGCAAGGCAAACAAAGCTAATATAGCAAGCAAGAATGCAGAGGCAAAGGGCTTATGTTATCCACTTTTTATGAGGACTAGGGATTTTTGTGGTGATTCTCTTAAAAAATCAATCTTAACCACTTGTATGGATGGGCCAAATACACTGAATTGCTCTGTAAGTTTCTACCAAGGCAGATGTTATTTATAGACAGATAATTGTTTTACACACCCAGATTCTAGCCCTCAGGAGAGTACAGTGATATGGTTTGCATCAATTCCTGTTCATACAAGGGTAAAGTACTGAATAGAGATACCTTTCCATTACCATGGGTTAAAAACTTGCACCTGAAGAGTGCACATTACACAACCTGCTGAAGAAAGTCTACATGGTCCAAAACCAAAACCAATTTTAATTTAACAGATTATTTGCATTCAACGTCATTTGTGCTCCTTGATTCAAATTAGAAGTGGTCCTGTGATTAAGCAAGGATTTATACCTGTGAACTCATTTCAAAGCTAGCCAGGTATTTTGGATCTGCTTATGGTGACCTTGGTGAGCTTATGCTATGTTTCAGATCACAATCTTTTTCCTAGGATATTTGTCTGTCTTAGAAAAGACCTATTTTCTGGTGTGGTCTTTCCCTGAGAACACACATATGCATCATCACTTATCCTGTTCATCAGATGAAGTAATTCTATTCAGTATGCCTTTTTTTTTTTTTTAATTCTGAAGGAAATATGCCCATTAAAATGTTCTGGTTTTCAACAAATGTAAGGTTTAGCTTTTGTTATTTTAAACCACAAAGCTCCTAATGGCTTGAATAGAGGCAAAAAAAGGGAATCTGAATTATAGGAGAACAAATAACAGAATTTAATCTAAACAAGTAATCTGCATGCAGCACAAAAAACAGAACACTGCAGAATGTTTTCCCAGTTTCCTTCTGGACTCCTACTCTTCTTTAAAAATTATTTATTATTTACCTTTAAGAATAACCTTAAACTTAAGGGTTCTCGTGGAGGTATCTTGAGTTACCTCTATCAGGCATAACAATAACCCTTACTAAAATATCTAAAAATATATTCATTCCCGTGCCTGTAAGTCAGATTTCTTCTTTTTAAGTATGAACTCGAGTTTTGAAGGATTTTTTCCTCCTAGTTTTGGTAAAAGATATTTAAGCAGAAAGAGCAGCTTGTTTCCTTGACAGCAGAGAACCAACTGTTTTGGTTTTCTTTGTTCCGTGTCTGTTCAACATACTGTATCCATAGAAATAGCTGCTGTCCCAGAAGTTCAAGCATTTTGTATTATATATACTCAAAGACTGGGTTAATGCTACCTTCACTTTGCAGAGTTTCTATCATAAAATTTTACAAATGGAAAAAAAGATAAAGGTTCCCAAGGCAACGCTGTACATTCTGCATGTTTTCTGATTTATATTTAACATTTCAAAAATATCAATATTAAGCCACACATTTAAGAAATAAAGATAAATGTGTTGCTTATAAGGCACGTTACAAAGAAAGTGATACTTCTGCCATATTTGTGCCATGTAACATGATGAACTGCTTGTTTGTGCCGAGTGTGCTCCTTTGCAATGGATCTGATACTTCACCAAATATTTCCTTGTATTTCGGAAGTGAAGTAAATGTAAAAAATGGTAGCCTAGGTTTTACATTTGATGGCCAGGGTCTCACTTCTAAGACAAAAATGCACCTGATGAGCAGTATCTATAAGCAATCCCCTATCTTGCCTTCCTCAGGCCTCCCTCCCCAATCTCATGCACCACCCAACTCAACTTCTGCATGAGAAAAACCAAGTAAATGACAGCTTTTTGCAGTCTGTGAGATGAGGGGACAAAGATTTTGAGGATGAAGATTGGAAAGGTCTCAGCCAAGACAAGTGTGAAGTCTTGGGCTCCATGTTCTCCTCTAACATGGTGGTTACAAAGATGCTTCCCACCACATGAAAGGTTTTAAGGGGAAGAATGACATCCAGAGAGCTATGAAAGAGTGAGAAGGGACATGACAATGAGGTTATAACTGAAACAGATTTGTAACCTTTGCTCCAATATCCTTCACCTGTAGTTGTTTACAAAACATTAGGTGTGTGTGTGGAAACCACAAAATCAGTTCCTACCCTCTCAGAGAACAAACCACCCTTCAGGTTTCAGGATTGAGAGTCCCCTGTCACCAGGGTGGTCAGTGGTGTCTGGTGTGCAGAAAGGGCCTTAATTACCTCACAAATCAAAATTCCAGGATGAGGCCTAACTGCTATTTTACTCAGGACAGACTTACTTTTCATTTTTCTCTGGAAAAAGAGCCATCTCCCAACACTGCGTTACCCAGCTCAGAGTGGCTCTCCAGCGAACCTCTTGGGTGTTGACATGAGGAGGGGGCATCTGCGGTGGGGCCGGCTGTGCCGTGGGAAGTGCGAACCCCCATGCACGCCTGGCCTTCCTGGGCCAGGGAATATTGATGAGCTGCGAAAAAAAAGAAAGCAGCAAGGCTTGTTGCTGTGATTTGCTGTGCCTGCTAGTTCTGTCTCTCTGTATATATGTATACATGCGTGTGTGTGTGCTAGTGTGGGTGTAAGTACATATTCTCAAAATATAAATAAATATAAATAAGCACACACGCACATTTCTGCACAAATATTTATACAGATTTTTTTAAAAAAAAAACAGGGAGGGAAACACTGATGAAGCAGCAGCATTTTTGCCCAAAGGACTCACTGTGAAGGAGAGAAAATGTATTGGCAATGGATTTTTTTGTTTTTCCCCCAACGTCAGCTCAGCAACTTTCACAAAACCTGATTTCCAACATGGCCTTCATACGATTGCTTTTATCACTTTCTCTCATTGTGTCCTTATGTACAAGGGTAAAGACTATTCTCCTGCATCCAAGTACAGTGTGCTAAAGGGAGGGTGAGCAGTGGGGAGCCGTGCCTGTGCCACTGTCCTTTGCCTGTTCCTGATTCCATGGCCTGAGGCAATGGTTTGCATTTTTAGGACAACAGCCGGCTATCTGCAAGCAGGAGACCACTCGTCAGGCTTCATTACTGCACACAAAATGACACTAGTGAGCCTGTGGTCACAACTGTGCTTATGGTGCGCTGAAAAGCCATTACATCTCATTGCAACAAAAAACTGCACGAATGTACAGGCTGACCAGCCCCATAAATTGCCCAAAACCTGACAGGTCAGCTTATTTATTCAATGTAGTACCTGCAGTACAATTTCTGGAAAAAAAGCTAGAGTAAGAGACTAAGCAACTAAGGAATCTTTTCATTAATGATGTTATTTTTTAATAGGCAATGCTCCTGTTTTCTTTATTGAGTACTGAAAAAATAAAGAATTTAATTCTGCTGCATGCTTGCAGCATTAGGCATGGTCAGCTGAAGTCTCTTCCCCTTCTCCACATTAACAACCCTAAAAGCATAGTTAAAATCTAATGGCTAGCATTAATGGATTTTCATGTTTGATAATGGTATTTTTCATTGTTTAAATTTTTGGTATTATACAGATCACATCAACACACCTTCTATATAGCATTTTAACTTAACCATAAGTGAACTGGCTTCTGCTATAATTACAGGCATTATTCTTTGTTTAAGTGGGATAATGATTATATTTAATAATGTTGCATGTAAAGGGTAAAACTCAAAGAGACAAAGAAAATGCAGCCATTAGGATTCTGGAACATTCCCTTCTAAAAGAAATTCATATCATAATGTGGCTAGCATTTATTTATTTTACATATGATTGGCTTTCATTAGCAAGGGCTGCAAACAAAAGAACTGTGGGCCAGATTCTGAGCCTGTGTGCGTGCTTATGTGCGCATATATATATATATAGAGGGAATAATTTTAACCTGGGGAAGTGAGAAATGTGGAAAGAGGGATTGTCTTTTCTGAGGTCAGATGTTATAGCTGGGTAAAGCAGGGAGGCCTCCAGGCCCACAGTGTCTTTCTCAAGTAATCCTACTTCCCTAGCATCATTTGGGGATTTTGGTATTAACATCCTTAAATAACTTGGGATCAGGGATAGGGTTTGTCAGTGCATGCATGTTGTAACTGAAATCAACTTCAGGATGTCTCTTTATTAAAAAACCTGCTGCTGTACCCATCAAATATTAATATTAATTTTCCTTTCCTCAAAAAGACATTCCTCTTCATGTTCTAGGCTACAAAATGGCCACAGACATATATTTAATGGTAGGTTATTATGATAGGAAGAAACTTGTTATTGTTGTCAAAAGTCCTGACTGCTTCTTCCAAGTGGGCTTAAGTGTATGTCTTGCACCCAGCTTCTCAGTGGGCATCAGAGCTCTGTAAAACACATATTACTGTTGCAAAGATACCTGGCCTTCCAGCTTAGCTCTTCATTTTCTTCATATGTAAAGGACATTGGGTATGTTAAAATGTGGGGGAGGGGAGTTCTCTGCAGGAAATACTTCAGGGTACTCAGCCATGTGGATTGAACTTTACCTGGAAGCGGCATTAAACTTTCCCAAGGCCTCTGGGGTTCAAAAAATGTAGGATGCTGTCACGTTGATTAAAAATCTGGGTCTTGACAGAAGGTCCATCAGCTGTAACTCTGAAAGCAACAGATATGATGATGGAAGTATAAAAGCAACCCACGGACCTGTGAATGGTAATGCATTACGTTAAAAAGATTGATATATTGTCACAGTAACACCTACCAGTAAGAGGAACTAATCTGCCACAGGTTTTTCAGCATTCAGTTATCGAGTTGCTCCTATAGTGACTCTTGCCATTGATACTGAGTTATGTGGCTATAGGCATCCTGTAATGTACTTCTTCCTGGTGCATACAGAACAATGTGTCGGTAATTGCTTTCAGCGTTCCATGCTGGTGTCAATAAGTGGAAGTTTTATTGAAAACTGCAGGGTTTCTATGGTTATACCCAAAGATAGGTAGCAAGACTCCACGGACTGGGTGCTAAGGAAGGTCTTATAATTAATTCCAGTGTTACTTTTGTCTTAATTGCATAAGCATGACTTCTTATAAATAAATATTGTGTTCTCTAGAAATAAAGCTGGGGTGTAGCAGAGTTCGATGGCTAGAAAATCTGGACCCATCATTTGAAAGCTATACTTCTATGTTCTGTATTGGCCTGGACTCACCAATTGACTTTGGGGAGGTGGAGGCATTTGAGGGGTTTTTTTCCATTTACAAAAGGAAACTAATTTTGTAGCTGACTTTACCCAAGAAAGTTGCTGGATGCTGAATTGTTCCCTAAGAATGACACTAGACAAGTCTCTTGGCATGATCAGGTGGACACACACACTCCCAGTTAGAAAGGTTTTTACCAGTGAGTTGAAGATCCCTGCTCCCTGCTGGAGATGCAGTAACAGAGCAGGAACATGATGATAACTAGCAGCGCTATGAAGGAGCCAGGAAGTTATTCTGCAATTTTGCACAAGCCTTCCCCATGGTACCTAGTTTTCAGCAGAGATCTGAACTGTCCCATCTCTCTTATGTCATGCTTGAGTACAGTCCATTTTGATATCTCCACTGGTATGGGCGGGGAGAGGAATTAATCACTGGGCAGAAACAGCTTTACTTATGAGGCTAACAGGAGATAGGGGCTTGTCTGGTCACAGCATCAGAGTGCTTTAGAGTCTAATTACCATTTTAATTAATTCCAGCAGCTTAAACATAGAGCCAAGTCGGTGAAAAGTACCTCATAAAACCTACAGGTATACGGAGTATAGTCTATTAGCCTCATCAATTCTAAAGAGGAATCTTGCATGTTCATAGAATTGTAGAACCATAGACTGGTTTGGGTTGGAAGGGATCATCTTGTTCCAACCACTCTGCCATGGCCAGGGACACCATCCACAAGACCAGGTTGCCCAGAGACTCATCCAATCTGGTCTTAAACACCTCCAGGGATGAGGCGTCTGCAACCTCTCTGGGCAGCCTGTGCCAGGGCCTCACCACCCTCATAGTAAAGATTTTTTTCCTGACATCTAATCTCTGCTAATCACCTGCTTTCTTTCAGCTTGAAGCCATTCCCTCTTGTCCTATGACTCCATTTCCTGACAAACAGTCTCCACTTTCCTGTAGGATCCCTTTAACTATTGGTCCACTACAATTGGGTTTCCCCGGAGCCTTCCCTTCTCCAGGCTGAACAATCCAGACTCTCTCAACCTGTCTTCATACGAGAGGTGCTCCAGCCCTTTGATCAACTTCGTGGGCCTTCTCTGGACTCGTTCCAATGTTTAATAACATCTGAAAGAGCTGCTGGGCAGTAGGATAACACCAAATTAATTAAGCAAAAGCAAGATCAGCAATTGCTCTTTAGTTGTGATCCACCTGTAGCACCTTCTGGAGCACAAGATTCTCGAGTTTCAAGGTAGGGACAAGCATAACAAATACTTACTGTTTCTATAGTGCTGAGGATTACATCTTAAAGATGTTGCCTGCATCTGACATAAAAAGTGACCGCAACATCCCAGTGCAGGAAGTGGTTTTCAAGGATGAGAGGAAATCTGAAGTAGATAGCAAGTAACATGAATTCGCATGCAGTAAAAGCAATAGTTCCTGGGCATGATGAATGTCTTTCCCAAGCATCTCCCAAAGAACTCTAATGCCAACTCAGCTGCACACAAGACCAGTGGGGACAGACAAGGCTCCTTGCAGAGTTTAGCACCACCGCAGTTGAAATACCTTCTGGCATTTGTCCCATCTTCATCACTTTGTGGTAGGATGTGTGTTACGATATTTCTTTTTAATTTTTTTGTCAGGATTAAGTGGTCCTATTCATTGTCCCAGTGATCAAGCAGATGTGCACAAAGAGACATGATAACTTGCCTTCTGTGTTCCAAAAGTTGTTGAGCTACTGAGACTCTGGAGCAACTACAATAAGGCCAGCAGCTAAACTCCCTGTCTGTGCAATGGGGCGAGCACCAACATCCTGAGAAATGCAAGTGGGGGGGAAAAAAAAGCAGATTTGCAGAGGCTTGCATGTGGTTATTAATCCAATACTATCCCATGCAGTAATTAGTGTAGGTATCACATCCAGGGCTCAGCAGACCTGTTTCTCAGTTCAACTATTGAATTTTATCACCTCATAACAAGCCATAATCTCTCAAAAGCAAGTTACTACAGTGTGGCCAATTTTTCACAGTAGAGTTAAAAAACACCTCAGTTGCACTGTATGATGGGAAGGCTGTGTGATCTGCCATTGGATTCAGGATGCTTTCTCCATCAGAAATTCTGGGTCACTAGATCTGCCCTTTTCCCTAATTCCACTTAATATGGTTATTCCCCTTCTAGAGCAGACACCCCTCAAGGTACCACATGCTACAAAGTCAACATTAGACAGTTCACAATGCCATGGCTTCAAAGAGATTTCCAACAGTTGGCATGAGTAGAAATAACCCAGAAGAATAGAAACCAGATCCTGGAGCTTGGTACACTCTTGTCTTCCACTCCCACATTAAACCCTGAAACATTTTTTGCAGAGAAAAGGTCTTGCTGAAAATTTGGTTGTCATCAGTTCTCCACTCATCCATGTCTTCAAAATTTTTAATGCTATAGGGATAAGAGATTGTTACACTACCTACAGAAAATTATGACATAATAGTGGTGCTGTAGAAAACTCTCAAATATGCGGATATTTCAATTTATTTTAAGTGTTCCATCTGGAATATCATAATGCACTATTTACTGCTGTTCCTATATTTAAAACTGATAGGCTACACTTATAGCAGCTGTTAAGATAATAACCAATGGGGGACAGATTGATATATAACTTAATATGCCAGCCTTTCAAAAGCTCTTAAAATAGTTCAAACCCATTTCAGCTTCAAGGTTTACATATGTGCAGCCTTACAATTTCTGGAGCAAAAATCCCTTATGACTTTCTGAGCCTTTAAAACCCAAAGTATCACCTGAGACCATCTGGCCAGGGAATACCATGTTTGCCTCTCAAATTCTAAAAAAAGTGAGTTTCAGGTATGTTTTTTTCATCAGATCCAAAATTCTTCTTTTTCCTTCTCCCCTATTTAATTCTGAGCAGTTAAGCCTTCCACACTGGGCCTGAATTTTTACTCATGCTTACACTGAAAACCTGCTGAAATCATTACAGAAATGCAGCCTGAGGCTCATGAGTTCACCCTCAAAATGTATAGTTCTTCATTCTTCTCTTGGGACACTAGTCTCCTGTCACAAACAAAACATGGCACAAAACCATCCAGCTGGTATGAACTAGGTGAATATCATATGGGCATATAGATATAGATTTCTTGCCCAGGAGACACCTGGTGTCATCTCTGCTCCACACTACTGGGACTTCAACAAATCTACAGAGGAGCAGCACTAGGGAAACACACCACCACCATTTTCCATCACAGCTGACACTCCAGCAAGATACATGAGGCTTTAAAAGGTAGGAATGGAAATAGATTTGATCTTTAGGAAAGATCTGATTGGATCAACTTTATTGTATCAGGAGGTTTTAAAGAACAAATTAACACTGACTTGCTGTCACTTGCCACCTTCACTCCATGGCTTCGGCATAGCTGATCCTATTTGGAGGCAGGGGTATGATGACTTGGACTTTTGAACTCTCTCTCCTTTTTTCATGAGTATTCAAAAAAACCCCTCATGACAAGGAATTTAACCCACTGCTGCATGATAAGGTGAAATGGAAAACTGGAGATGCTCGGGTAGTCAAAGGTAACAGTCTATTTTCACTTTCCTACGCCACACTTCCCTCCCCTATCATTGCTCATCACTCACTCATCTATCAGATTCACCTGGTGTTCAGATGCTCTTGTCACTGGCATGTCCCTCTGACTTGAACAGGAGCAGCCGACACCCAGCACTCAAAGTTTCTGATGAAATCGGCTTAAACGGAATTACTTCTCTGGCGACGAAACCGAGAGCAGATTTTTCAGTCCCTTCTCTCTCACACCCTCTTTTTCTCACCACTCATCCCCCTCCTGCTTTAGGGTGCTTTAATGTGATAAGGTGCTATACACAGTTAGCCTAAGCTGCTGTTTTAGAATTGTTAGTGAGAGCTAGCTAACACATGTGCACTGTGCGTACATGTTTTATCATTACCTGTCCAGCGCAGTCGAGCCTGTCAAAGGAAGTATGGCTTTACTTTACAGTTTTCTGTTATATTTAATGTTTTACACCTCGGGAATGTTTTATAAGTAGGGCATAAGTTGCAGGAGCAATTGAATTCGAATCAGATACGCAGTCTAACTCCAAGTCCCTATTAACTTTTTCCTCTCCCTGCAGAAGTTGTTTCTGTCCATATTTTTATTTCAGCTGGGCTGAGTGGGAGAAAGAACTCTAAGGGAGGTCTTAGCAGATGGTTGTCACAAACTGCATACGGCAATTGAGAATTAGTGTGCAAGCATATGCAACCTGGTACAGTATGAAACATTCCAGCATATGAACACTGAAGTAAATCAAGCTTGGACAGGATTTTATTTTTTTTTAATGAAAATTAGAATTTAGTTTCTCTTTTCAGCTGCACATATGGATCTTGGGGTTTCACAACATATGGGGCCTAACTCTGGACTTAAGTGTGACTCCTTAGAAATCTAGGTAGTTAAACTTAGTGCAAATTTGGTTCACTAAGTTTAATGTAAAAATAAAACAAACATGCACAAATACAAACACAGTCATTGTGTATATATATGTATGTATATATGTGCATATATAAAACACCTAATTTTACCTTCATCATTCTCCCTACTCCACACACACTCTCTAAATAATCTGTGAAAGAAACCTAGTGAAAAAAAAGAATGGTGGTTCTGAAAATTATGACTTTGGTATATATGTTGTTGTTTGGTTTTCTTTTTTTTCTTTTCTTTTTTTTTTCCTTTAGAGAACAGTACCTTTTCTGGAAAAACTGATTGGAACAGGAAAAATATCTAGTGGGGGAGCAAACACCCTTTTGTAGGTCATGCTTTAAATAAGCAGGAGGAAGGTTCTTGATACTCTGCCTTGAGATACAGCAATGTTTGAGCAGGTCTCTGCCTGAGCAGGGGTTCAGGTAGCATCTGTTCCCCTGTGCCCTGCTTTCCAGGCTGCAGGAGTGACCCTGATCCAGGTCAGTGTCACCCACCTCCCCTCACCTCCCTCTCCCTTGTCCTCTCTGCACTCGGTGTGTGGAGACAGGGAGCAGGGGAGGGATTTTGAGACTGCTTTTTGCTGTGTATTTTCCAGGACTCTCCTGGAAAATACACCTCAATGCTTTCTTAACCTTCCCACTTGCCCTTCTTGCTAAGTTATGGCAGAAAAATAGAACTGAAATGGAGAGAGGAGAAAGAATACAAACACTGGCACACAAGGAAATACTGAATTACATATTGGTCGACCAAAACACAAATCAACTCAAAACTACAGGAGTCCACCAACATGTGCATAAATCATTTATAACGATAATCCAAGGCTAGGTCCAAATCTCATTAAAGTATATGAATCCTTAATCTATTTTGGCAAAAAAGAGCCAATACACATTTTTTCTTTTTATCATAAATTACAGTTCTGTGGCACTGTGCAAATATTACCAAGCTGTAAGACAGCTGTGCTCCATTAAAATGTGTAATGGTCGCTGATTTCTTACAGCACATGGTCATCAGGCTGAATCTACAGCCAGTAATTAGGAAGATGAAATGTTTAATTGTGCCTTAATTTTGATAAAATTTATCTGTCACACATCCCGTAGTCAAGCAGTATGCTCACAAATCAATGTCATCAGGCCCGAGCAAGAACTGAAGCACCACACTCTTGTTCCTGACAGATTCATTTGAATATCAAACTGCTCCGGATGAGCCACCAGACTAGCAAAACAAGTAAAAACTTTCCCAATGAGCACAGCTCCTGTGGCATATGTCTCAGCAACTAGGATAAAAGACACAGAGGTCAAAGCAAAAGGCAGGTAGTTGCCTTTCGTCTCTTGCTCAGCAAGTTCCCTGGGCACAGGAGCTCACGTAAATTTTTATTTTAAAAGCCAAAAAGCTTCTTCTTGACTACTTAACCAAGCCGCAAGGGTTGGGAGGCGGTGGGGTCAGGTCAGTGGTGTTCGTTCCTCATTTCTCCCCCCTCCCTTATTTGTTCTCCTGCAAGCCAGCGTCCATTGTGTAGGCGAGAGGCAATCACTCACTTCCCTGCTGGCAGTACAGCAGTGCACATTACAGCAACCAGTCATGTGCAGATTATTACCACACATATGCATTTTTTTTTCTTCTTTCTTTTTTTTTACACCAGAGTCCACATGGCATGTCAACATTGTAGAGTGCTGCCTGAAGAGCGCCCAGTTCCATGTTTAAAAATGCATGCCTTGCTTTTAATACACCCAAATATGGGACCCATTTTGTTCATGGATGATTTTTTTTTCTTTCCTTTTCTCTCTCTCTTTGAATCAGACTAACAGGAATGGTACCCAAGATAGACTGACTACCATGATGGTGGTCACACTGGCCTCTACTCAAAAACGCTTCTTAATTGTTTTCAAAGAGCCATTGTTGATATTGCCCATCTGTCCTACTGGAAGATACAGTTGTAGTACAATAGCACCCCAACAGCAGGGACTGAACCCAGCCGTGAGGAATTAGTGAACATAAGCCTCACCCTGCTTGAGCAAAAAGACAGCGTCCATAACTTCAGATGCTGTAACTGACCCAGAAGCATTCATTCATGCTCCAGAAAGACTCTGGGAAGAAAGGATAACATTGGTCTTCCTATGGGTCACAGTACAGCAGAGCATACCTAGGGAAATTGTTGCCATGAGTGAGAGCAGATATTAGCACCTCCCATGGAGCAAAGCCATGTCAAGCCTCAGGTATCATATCGTTTTGGGGTTGGAAGAGCTTGCTTACCACCGTGCATTCATTGGACCAAACCTGGTGTTGGGAATCATGTTTCTCTTTTGCAGCTATTGAAGGATGAGTCTTCGCGTGTCCCAGCAGAAAACAAGACCCCTGGCTTTGTTCACCTAAGTTAGACCCCTAAACACACAGTCATGTTTTCTGTAGGTAGTTGTAAACAGAAGATTATTGAAAAGGTGGCAAAGAGGGAGCTTTGGTAGCATCTACAATTCTAATAGCCATTTCAGAGACAAAAATTGAGACTATGTAGTCTGCTGTTAAGACAGGAGATTGCATATACTGGGTTGCTTATTATTCTCATTTTCTCTACAGAAGAGTCAGGTGTCCATCCTTGTTCTTTTAAATCTGGAAGCAGGTTTTGCTAACCCTCCCAATGAGGTCCTATTAACCTACCTGCTGATTCTATTGCTTTTGCAGTCTTTCTACTGTTCCTATTCTAGACTCAGAAGATGCTCTGGAATGACTGATCAAAGGCTCCAGCTGGGGTTGTCCCATGAAAACCTGTCCTTCTTCTGTCTGCTTAATCTTCACATGACCTTGATTTAAAAAGTCTAAATAGATGATGGACCAGAAAGATAGCATCTCTGCAACAGAAGTAATATTTAAATGTCTGAATAAGCTCCTATCTTGTTTGTAATAACTTTGCTCTTGCATTTCTGCTGTGAATATAAAACATGCATTTCTTATCTATGACCTCTCTGACACTACCTCAGTCTTAATCTGAAGCAAGCTGTTTATCTGAAATGAGTTATTTTACCTCCATCCTCGAGTTTTCTTGTTCTTTTCCACAATCAGGTACCAGCTTTAGTAAATGTTGGAGGATCACAGCCAGGACTCCCCTTTTCTTCAGCAACATTCCCCATAAAATTTTCATTTAATTTTCCAATAAGATATTAGATAATCAGACTTAAGTCTAAGAACTATTTAAATTATTTGAAAATAAATGAAATAGAATCATAGAATCACAGAATGCGTTAGGTTGGAAGCAACCATTGAAGGTCATATAGTCCAACCCACAAGCAGTTAGCCCAGACCGACACCTTTAACTAGATCAGGTTGCTCAGAGCTTCATCAAGCCTGACCTTGAATGTGTCCAGGGATGGGGCCTCTACCACCTCTTTGGGCAACCTGTACCCATGTCTCACCACCCTCAGAGTAAAGAACTTCTTCCTAATGTCTGATCTAAACCTACCCTACTCTAGTTCAAAACCATTGCCCCCTATCCTATCTCTACATGCCCTTACAAGCAGTCCTTCCCCAGCTCTGTTGTAGGTCCCTTTCAGGTATTGGAAGGCTGGTATAATAAGTTCTCCATTAAACCTTCTCTTCTCCAGGCTGAATAAGCCTGAACTCCCTCAGCCTGTCTTCTCAGGAGATATAAATGGGTCTTTCCTGCATTTAGAAGCACATATGTACAGATAGATACTAACTGTATCTTTCAGACGCAATCATCAACTATCATCTAGTCCTTTGTATGTTCAGATTACATCATTATGACATAGTCTAAACACAACTACACTCTAAAACGATCACAGAAATTGGAATTAGTGCAGGACTGTTGCTTGCTCGCCACCTGCAGAGCTCTAACCAGCACACCTTGACTATGGACTTGACAGTTTTGGCTTTACAGCATTGAAAAGTTTAAAGCCCACCTCCTGGAGAGGGCTTCCCATGTCACATTTCTCACTGTGAACAGCAGGAATTTATTTAACTGTAAATTATTCTCTATTTTGTGTTTAATTCTTTGTGTGGTTTTCACATGGGAGAATCTACTCACCTTCCCATGATTTTTTTTAATTAGATGCTGCTTGTAGCATACAGCAAGTTTTGTAATGTAAAAATAATTGCTTTGGTTTATGCTGAATTGTCACATTTAGTGTTTCTCATGAGTCTGGGCATTAGGACTGCTTACATCAAATAGAAAGCTTTTTAAAATCCACATAAATATTGAATCTTCAAAATTCTGTAAGATCATGGGTGAAGACACAAAACAACCTGATGGTGTTATCTTCATCAAAAATCTTGCGATTCTGTCCGCAAAAAGAATAATAATCACAGTATACAGTCTAGCTAAGCTCATCAGCATCTTCTACCCTGGATAAAAGCATTAACTAGAAAAATGCTGATTTTGTGCTTCTAACCTGTTAGGAAATTTTGACATAAACCACAAAAATACTATAAACCAGTTTTTTGATGTAAATATCATTGAGCAGATATATGCAGGGTTTTTAACAAGGGAGAAAATGATGAGCTGCACCATTCTGTATCCTCTAATTTTATTACTACTATTGTACATAATTTTGATACACCCCCTGCCCCTGTGGAAGAGCACTCTTAACAAACATTAGATTGGAGTATATGTGGGATCTTCAGTTGTGAGTGCTGGAAAGGAAGGCAGGAGATAGTTCAACATAGCTTTCATTTCATCAGCCTCTTCAGAAATGCTCTTGTTCTTCATTTTCTCTTATATTTCACAACATGATTGGATCCTATAGTAAAAAAGTTTCTTATCTTTTTTGAATATTTTTTCAGTTTTGTTTAGTTGGTTCCAGTTCTTTGATGTTAATGAGATTACAGATTTTAACAGTGATTATGACAGTGTTAGCAGCCTGTAATCTGTCAAATCCCTCAGAAGTCTGTTCTAGCTAAAGTTTCATATATAATTGACTGGTTTACTTATTTACTTAATGATATGAATTTAGTGCCTTCTTGTAACATCTCAAGAGATAAAGCTTGCAATCAAAATATTTTTTACCAACATAAATTTCCAGATCTTTGAGGTGGTCAGGAATAAATTTATAAATCCCTTCTTCGGTAATCAAACATGCAGGTAACTATGCTGTTACCATTTGTGCTAGCAGAAGGTGACAGTCTTTTTTCTCTTTTGGGGTTATTGTGTTTTTTCCCCCCAGATGATGCACAACAGGGAGTTTTGTTGAGGACTTTTTCAACTCAGCACATATAAAGTTTGTGGTAGTTTCTTCATGGAGCTTCTAGACTAATCTAAATGGTCTGTGGCTGAAACTTCAATGCAACATGTTAACACCCAAGCAATATCCTAATTATTTATACTAAATCTTTTATTGTCTGAGGAGTGACAGAGACATCTATTTATTCATTTAGTCATTCATTTATTCATTTATTTATTTATTTTTCTATATTAGATTACCTACCTGTACAGATAAAGGAAAATGGGTGTCTACCATAGAGAGCTCAGAGCTTGGCTTTCCAAAGAGACAAAACAGATGATGGAAAGAGACAAATAGTGTGGGTAAGTGAGGACATGAAAAAATAAAAATGTTTCCTTATATAAAATAGACTCTTCTCCCTCTGCTTAGTCATAGTCAACTGGCATTCTTCTCCTGACACTGTGTTAAAAACTAATTGTAAAGGTGAAATTACAGGACCATAGCATAACAGATTTCTGGATTTAGACAGAAAAATTCTTTGTCAAAGTCTCACATTATTTGGAGACATTATCAGCACTTTCGACACAATGCTCTGTGACTATCCTTCCCAACCCCAAAATGTGCATTCCTTCTGATAGCTTCCAATTAAAACCAAGGTCCTCCTGCAACAATTAATATGATCATTCTGCAATTCCATGAAGGCCAAAGCTAAAACCTTTAGCTATTTCTTTACACTAGTCCAGTTTCAGTTTTCAAAGCGAACAATCAAATGCGAAATGCATCAAATACAGATTTGAACACTTCATATTGCACAGACCTGGCTTGGGTTAATTTCTGTCCACCAGTCTTGCTTGCAAACTGAATCTCTTCTCTCTGTCTTTTTCTCCCAAACTTATAACTGTCAGAATGTGAGAAGACCGTCATTCCCACAGGGAATCCTTTAAGGTGAAAGAAGTGCCAGTGGACACAGCAAGAGTCTTTAAATACCACCACTTGTGGAAGTGCTGTGGGACTATAAACTGTAACGTTAAAAATCAGCGTTTGCTTAGTTTTTGTGTTTCTAAAGAGGGTAGTGTAGTGGTACCTCATTGATCTTCAGATGTTGCAAACATGCAACTCAACCATCAGTAATGTAACAACGCTATGCAAACCTACATTTCACTTGGCAGTGACTGGCCCAAAGAGAGTCATTAGAATTCACCAAATACGCTAAAAAAATCTGTGAACAAGCATATGAGAGGTCATAGCTATCATTGCCCATGTAATGATCTTACTCCAGTACAGTCTTGCTAAAACACCAGTAGCAGAAGAAAAAGCAGTATCTACAAATCTCTAAATTGTGACCTTTATGGGATCTTGTTAAGCAGTTTTTATAAGACCTCAGGAAATCAGTATCAATGGGTTGGTAGAATGAGAACTAAAATGTACAGGAAAAAAAATTCTGCTTGAATAACATTCAAATTAGTCCTTTTACAATAGCTTTTTAGTACATTTTTCCTACCCCTATTCTTTAGTTGTTGCTTCATATATGAGTACTGATATTAAGAGAACACCTAAAGGAATCAAGTTATAATTAATGTCTTTTTGTCTATAAATTTTTTGTTCATCTAATCAGGGAGAAGAAATAGTGCAATGTAATTAGAAGACCATGGAGCCCCTAAAGAGGGAAAAGACATTTCAAGTAATTTCAATTAAGCAAACAACTTTTTCTGATTACAGTATCACCATACAATATTTAATGTGCTGAAAAAATCTAGAAAATGTCACCTGTTTTGAGGAAAACCCTTTAGAAAAGTAGAATGAAGTAATTTGAATACATTTTCAGCATAAACCGTTCATCCCTTTCTATTTAGGATTTATTTCTTAGCACCCTGGTTTCGAAGGCTACAAGCCAATACTTGGTTGTAATCCAACAACATCCCACATCCCCCAGGCAGATGATCTTACATTATAATAAATTAATATATTTTAAAACAGAAGCCACACATGAACCTACAAAACCCTTGTCAAAACAAGGTGCCCTTACTCCTTGGGCAGTATTTGGAACCTGGGTCAGAAAGGTGCAGGAAACACTGTTTTTAAGGAACATGATTAAATTTAGGATTTTCTGGATTATCAGGACCTGGCAACACCCCAAATATGTGAAAGCTGCTTCCTCAGAAAAATGGGCTCCACAGTACTGACAGCGGGAACAAAGCCTCATCTCCAGCCTGCGTAACTCAGTGTCCATCTGGACCACATCCACAGTGTCGAGCGAGGGGGCCAAATGGAGGAGTGGGTCCAGCCCACAGGTCCCCACTTCAGTGAGCCGGTGGTAGTGCACCTCAGCAGAAGAGGCTCCACTTGGGCCAGCCAATCTGCCTCTCCGCAGTCATATGGGCTACATACCATAACGCCACAAGCTGCCATGCTGTTGCCTACACTGCTCTTCCATGGAAGCACGTGCCTGAGCCCTGCCACTCCTCCACTGTGCAGCCTTACCCTGACTGCAGAGAGGGGCAGTGGATTTGTCCTGGAAAAGGACAAAAGACTCTCAAACTTGCTGGACCAACCGGTACCAGCTGTAAAGACTGGAAGTAAGGAGGTAAATGCAGAGTTCATGGCAGCACCTCCGTGGTTTCAATTAAAAGGACATTCAATTTATACTGTATCTTAAGACAGATTTAGTGTCTAAATTATGAAACTGCCAAGGAAACATGACATTTCCCAATCCATCGGTGTGACGGGGACTTTCACGTAGCTGCCATACAATCACAGCATTGCTTTCAGGGGGCACTGTTAGACTCATCATATGTGCAATAATTGGCTTTTGTTTGAGCTTCTTGGACCAGAAAAAAACCACCACAAACCCAACCAAAAAAAAAATTTCTCCCTCACTGACCCTGGGCGCCAGCCATATTGAAGAATGAAGGGTTGTTGGCCTGCGGTGCCAACATACTCCACCTTCACGGGGAGGCCGTGCCCCTCACGCTCCAGCAATGCCAGACGGCGCTCGGATGAGGCGGGCTGGGTCTGGCAGGTGGCAGCACAGGAGGTAGTAAGTGAGAGCAGCACAGCATAACTAGCTGTAGCGTAGCAGTAGAATAATATCCTCACGTCCTCAAAACTGTAGGAGTGTTTTTGACTTTGACTGCTTCCAATACCTAACAAATATGAGATCATGGCTTCTGGCATAAAAAGGGCAAATTTGTAGCCATGTTGTTAAGACTGCCAGTGGTGGGAGGACATGTAACCCACCCTATCTCAACAGGTAGTCTGCTGACTTCAAATTGGCATCAGCTCCTCCTCTGTATTCTGCCCCAAAGTACTCCGTATTCCCCTGATCTATACCCAAGCAAACCAGCAGGACAAATCCTCCTTTCTTTTGAACTAGGAAGAGTGGCATAGAATGCTATGTCCTAGGCTGGCTTTGTTTGCTGGTTTAGCTCTTTGCAGTAAATAATTCCTTTTTTTCTCAAAATATGCTGCTTCTAAGGAACACAGATCTAGGGAAGTGAAGGAGAGAAAATTCAAATGTGAGACCAGAGGCAGCTGAGTTTACAAGCACTGGGCCTAAACACAGCTAGACAACTTCACTATGCAATAAAAGTCTATGAATCATTTATTTCACTAGCTGAAGACTGGTGTTTGAAAAGCTGGTTTTGGTACCAAAAATAGAAATATTCTGGACTGAAAAATGGTCACAGTGCAACATTTTACCCAAGTCATCTTCCAAAATGTGTACAAACTCCCTATTCCCCATTTTCCAATGGGGAAAATGAGGGTTTGTTTTTTTTTTTTCTTTTTTTTTCCAGACAATCCTTGTCTCTGCCAGCTAGTTTAAGGGAGAGCAAGTTTGAAGCAGGGGTTTGTACTCTGGAGGATCTATCTATCCCATCAGTAAACATGGCTGTGGCTCACAGGTGAGCATGCCAGAAGGTAGGATTAAGCAAATGGCTCTAAACTTCAGTGACACATATTGTCCTGTTGGATGCATGCCCAAACCCAAAGGAGGGTGTATATGTATGTAAAAAAAAATGTTACAAATTTGTATCGTCATGCAGATACTTGCATCCTTTCTGGGGGACCAATTGAAAATAGACGTTATTTGAATTCACTGCCCTTATAGGGACAGTTAGTCCAAAACAACTGTGTTTTATGAGTCTTCCAGACCGATTTGGCCTTTTACTTGGCTAAGCATTTCTCCAGCACGGTTGTGAGATGCTGAGGTACAAGCAACATAGTCGAAAATATACAGGTGCAATGATAGCACAATGTATGAGACATCTTGACTACATCAGGTAGCAGGGAAAGATATGAAGGACATGAGGCAGTAAGGATATTTGGGCACTTCTATGTACTCTAGTTGAAACAAGCAAGAGATCTGAAAGGTCTTTCATTCTGCAATTTGGCCTATAGTGCAAAGAAATAAAATTACATCAATTGAAAAAGTTAATTTCTGGTTATTTTTGGTGCAAAGAATTCTCCCAGCAACAGAGTCCAGCCCAGGTGCAAGATCCACAAGTATGCCAATGAATGGTCTGCTAGGATTTTGCCAGAAAACCAATACATGGCCCAGAGGAACTTCATTCAGGGAAACTTTGTTTCGTCATAAAAAATGCATGAGAAACAGAAACTAACCATTGGATTCATTACTGTGCTGTTCATTGGTTCTGTTTCCACTTGCAGGCCTTTACTAGTATCAGATGAATTGATATTCACATTTGCATTCAGGTTAGCAGATGGTTCTCTCGCGTTTAGTACTGAAACATTCAACAAGAAAGCTTGAGGAAGCAACTTGCACCTTGAAGAAGCAAGGAAGGAAAGAGAAGGGAGGTAAAGTAAGGGACAGAAAAAGCCAGTGACACCCAATCAATTTGGAGAATGTGCCCAACGTGAACAGCGGGTAAAAAGGGTTCAAACCTACAGAAGTTAGAAAGCTCATGTACAGCTCTAAGCACAGGTTTCTACACGTGGTGTACTTTATATTTCTCCCTTACAAATCCTTCTGCTGGTAAGTGTTGTGCATTATTATCAACTTCTGTGTTACCATGGAGAAAGAGAGACATAGGGAGAGAAGGAATGCAAAAAGACAATGGTGGAGAACAATTTATTTCAGAAACAAATACCAGTGTTTTCAGGAAAAACAATATCTACTGTTGAAGGTACAATGAAATCACTCAAAAAACCTCTTTAGTTTTAACAGAAAGTTGGCACTGAAGAATATTTTTTTAAGTAATACCATAGGAGAAAGGGACTTCTGAAGAAATTCCTTGCAGCTATGGAGTTATGTAATTGTGGTTTTGGTCCAACTACTCCCCTATTCTGGGGAAAGATAATAAAAAAAGGCATGCAATAATTCTCTGGGCTTTTTGTCTTTAAGAATTCTCAGCTGAATTTCTTCACTAAGTAAGAAGACGCTGGGCATTTATTGTTACGTATCATTTCTTCAAATGTAACCTCAGATCTGAAAAAAATCCAAAAGACACATTGTGTCTTCATTTGCCTCTGAACAGTGCCATGAAATTCAGGTAATCTAGAATGCAAGATGCAAGCAAAAATCCAGTTTTCTCTGATATATGTTCCAATACTTCAGTGGGTATGGAAAAGAAGAGGAATCAAAATGAACTCTTCTTTTTTGCTAAGATACCTGTGATTATGATCCAAGGTAGAGAACAATTCAGTGAACAAGAATGTTCTTGGTCTTGAATGAAATCAAGCTTTATAATGCAGTGAGATTATCAGGTCAGAAGTTTCTTCACTTTCCATGGAAATCACAGCTTCTTCTGTCAGCATATTTATAAATGTTGGCAAGTACTTGTATTCACCACAAATTCTGCACCAATAGCTTTTCCTATTTATAATATTGCATTTGGTGTAATAACTATTTTATTGGCAAACATGTACTGTACATTTGACTAGAGCATTTTAGTTGGGCTTGAGGAGTTGATATTGATTATCATGCCACACATTGGAGCTGATAGATCTGGTCTGGTACTGTTGAAGCACTAGATTCATTGGGCGATGAAACCCTGTAATAAAAAGAAACTAATGGAAGCAATTAGGAAAGAACACCTGTCGGTGGAAGACTGCAACCTCTACATTGACCATAGCCAGAAATTGCTCCCAATTGTTATTCACAACAATGGAAGACCTCTGGACTGTGAATGCAGGCAATGATGGACTGCAATAAAATTTGCAAATGAGTTTTCACATTGTCCAATAAAATTCTATGACTTTGTCAATCTGTGTTGACACAGACCAACACATGGCTAAGCAATAAAATGATGTAAGAAAGGTGCAAATCACTACTGTTGGTGAAAAGCTTCCTTGTACTCCCAAAACACCTGGGTCCAAATTTCCCATTGGTCACAAATGGCCCTGAGCCTTTTGGCTTTATTTTAACCTCAGGTGGATGTTTAGTCTTACTAGGCATGTTACTGTGCTCTGTTCCTTATCCAGGAGCATAACAACAAATTTTCTAATAAGTCAGCCATGGCAGCAAAGTTTTAAGGAAAATGCCTTTCTGCACTACGCAGCTTTAGCCAGCAGATGACACAGAGCTGTACATTTTACTAGCAATGCATCTTACTTGTTACCTGAATTGTAGGCAGAAACTGTCCACAAAAGGAGAAACATTTGACTTTTGGACTAGAGGGACTGTTAGAAAGAGATATTCAGGTGAAAGCATATGCTTCACTTTCAGTTCTCAGCTGGGTGGTAAGTATTTAGCACACAGATTAACCCCTCAGCTTTCCCTGTAAAAATAGAGAAGTGGAGAGGAGGAGATGCAGCAACAGTATTAGAGAGTGAGGAAAGAGTATGGGGAAAGAAGAAAAAGTGGCCTAGAGGAGTCTGGAGTCACATTCATGGACTCAGGAGGCTGCAATGCATGCAAACCATGGAAGATTTCTGAATGGCGGCTCTTCATCTCCTTCAAAGGGCCATAGTGTCAGCAAGGGTCAGACTGGTAGGACTGGCACAAGATCTCCAGTAGAAACCTGAGAAGTCAATCAAAGGTTGCATTTTAAATTTTTATCACCAAAACCTCACAGAAAAATATTTATCTTACTTTACAATTGTTTAACTTTATTATTAGTCAATAAAATGTGTCTATTGCAACGGTTCTGTAGAGAACAGGCAATTCCCTTTCCCTTAAATATACTTTCCCTCACTGCTGTAATGTAACTTAATGAGACTACTTCATGGCTCCAAAAAAGCCCAACCATAATATGAAGGTTTACTCAATAGACTTAATTTAATTCCATAATGATGAGCTGACTCTCTTCAGGATCTAATTTTCTGTTCTCTACAGATAGTGGAACCCATTTTTTTGTTGGAGTAACTGTTTACAAAAAATGAGACACAAATTTGTATATAGAAATTGATTAATTAGAAAGCCATTAAAGAAATATAAATTATACGAGTCATTAAAATTAAAACAACATTGGTTTTGCTTGCATAGAATCTTGCACCCATAATTTCAATTTGCTTTTTAGAAGTCAGATAATTACTGTTATATTTCATTCTCTCCTCTTTTCTCCATATTCCTTTTTAAATTTTTTTTTCAGGAACCAGGTACAGAAGAGATTTCTACAGATGTGTTCATAGGCTCAGATATTCCACAGGTCCCACCAATTAAGTAGACGAATTCTGATAGTAGCTTTTACTCACAATGTAGGGAGCATCAGAAAGAGGTATCAAGACATTTTTTCTTAATTATTTATTCAAAACCTAACTGTGATTTGTAGCAGGAACATGGTTGTTGCTCCCAGTTCCAACCAGCCCAAACGACATACGAAAGTGTATGCCTGAGGGATAATTTGATAGATTTCACACCTAGAAATACAACATTTCACTGAATCCACCTGAAATTGTGTCTTAAATTCCCATTCTCATCAAACAGGAAACTTAATGGTTCCTTGGAATAAAAAGTTTTGAATGATGAAGAATTCAAACAGCAGATTTACTGTAGGTTCTGTGGCATGAATAAAGAAATATATATGGATTTTATGAGTAACTGTGTTTCCTCTGCACTAGTCTTTTCTTGTGGTGAACTAGGAAAGTGAGAAATAGTAGAAAGGCAACAAACATGTTCCCCTCCTTCTCCAAATGTGGAAATTCATCATGCATTTTGAGAGATGAGACAAGTGCAGTTGAGGATGAGTCAGCACTCCATCCATCCAACAGAGAAGGACTACATACAGCCTGGAGAACAGATCTTAGCAGTGCACAGAGACAGCACATGGGTAGCAGACACAAGTTGCAGTAAGGGAAATTGCAGTGAGATGCCAGGAAACAAAAGTTCACTGCGAAGGAGGCCAAACACTGGAACAAGTTGCCCAGAGAAATTGTGCAACCTCTCTACTTGGAGATACTTAGACTTGTCCAGACAAGGTATCTGATGCAAGTATCCTTGTGTTGAACCAGGGGTTGGACTACACAGATGGCCTTTTGAGTTAATTTCCTTCCTAAATTTCTCTGTGCATTTTTCTGAGCCTACAGAGCTACCTTGCAAGTTGCTGGAAAGAGGAAAGCTCTACCCCTGTACTTACAATAAAGTTTCTTTTTTAAAAAAAAATCACCTTTTCCTTCAGTCACTTTAAAACAAATAAAAATGGTGTTTATAATGGAGCAATCTGCCTATAAACTATGGTCATGTCCACAAAGTTCATTGTAGTTAGGAGAAAGATAAAGTCAATTTATTCACTGATAATGCCTGAAATAAAGAGAGTGCTGAATATGAAACAAGAAAAGAAAAACCCACTCCTTCCTCTTTTCCAGACAGAGAGATCTTTATATAGCTCTGGACTCACAACACCATAGTGAGTCTATGAGAACACATTAGTCATGATGAACACCTCTGGGATTCAATTTTATGAGGATGGCAGCCAATCACAGATAATGTTATTCATGTTTAATGATAATATTGCCAAGTGGACTGCTTTTACCTTCCTTTTTCTGTTTTCATAGAACTGTAGACTGGTTTGGGTTGGAAGGGCCTTTAAAGATTGTCTAGTTCCAAACCCCTGGGCAGGGACACTGTCTGCTAGACCAGGTTGTCCAAAGCCCCATTCAACCTGGTATTTATTTTCCTTTCAGGAAATTTTGCTCATCTGCAAACAAGCATGTAAATAGGTATAGCCTGACACAAGAGTGCATAGGTGCTCTTTTTCCCCTTTATCAATAAACATTTAAGACTCTTTAACACCTTAACATACCTTTAAGATGGAAAGCAACTTTTTATGTTATAGGGGCTTGTTTTACCAGACGACAGCAAAGACAGGTGACAACTAGTTGTTCCTCCTGCGATTGTTTACAGTATAAGCCTTATTCTGAAATGTGCTTGCCTTGTTTGCAGTCTGGTTCCTCTGTCTGATAATGTGCTACTTACTGGCATGCTATTCACCTGAAAGAAGTTTGGTCTTCTCTCTTTGGTTTGGGTCTTCCTCAGCTTAAGTTAGGTTACAGCTGAACAAAAATGAGTATCTTCTTTTTAGGATCACAGACTGTCAGCCTTATTCCCACTGAATAGTTCTTTGCTCTTAGAGTAATCTCCTAAAATGTAGAAACTATTTGTTCTACAGAGCTTCATCTCCACAGGACAAGGTGCAAGGTTAGAGCTTGAGGTGGGATACCTGGCAAGCAAGTGTAGCACAGTGGAGCACTTAAATCATTTAGAGTGAAATTATTTGTGATTTGCTATACTCACATAAGTGCATAAAAAACTCGAAACAGCTAATGCACTGAGATCTGATTTTCATGATGTTTGTTTTAATATTTAGAAACAAATGTATTTAGCACACTAACTGAAACAGAAGTTACCTTTAAACTCCTTAATATTCAAGACAACAGTTGTCAAACCTATATTTTACTTGTCCACTAATGAAAGGGAGTGGATTGGATACGAGAAGAGACAGAAAGGTGAGAACGTGGAATATGAGAAAATGTCAGCAAAAATCTTTCTTAAGTAGGGAAAGATTGATTAAGCTCTTAGTTGAAAACAATAAAGAAATCTGGCAATGCCACAGCAAAGCAGTACCAGAGATGTATGCTAGGAACGAAAATAAAATGGGGTTTTTGGGGGTGTTTGGTGTAAAATAAAGTCTTCTTATCAAAGTAACAAAACTACACAGTGTTCCTATGAGTATCTTGAGTTCAATATACAAATTCATACTGCAATATCTTTTTCCATTTAAATGTCATTAGTTTTTACACTGAATTTATCTGTATTTAGCCATTATGCACAATGCAAAATACCTTATAATTACCTTCATGCGTAATTAAGAGGAATTGTTTGAGAAGACCTCACAATACTGATACATCCCGTTAAGTTCCTGATTAGAAAGTATTTACCAGGAGTTGTATTAATCTCATTTTAGCATTACCCATGTCTAAGGAAAGCCTCTAGTTATTGGGCAGAATTCAGTTTTTTCCAGGGCATATTACACCTGGTCTCCAAGGCAAGTACTTTAGAATGAGATGAATCTCACTAAAGTATAACTTACTCACCCAATCTGCTTCTGTTAGGATAGGAGTATTTCCCTCCTGGAGTCATCTAGCCCTCTTCAATGACTTCAGAGGAAGTCCACACAACTATTTGAAATTAAATGCCTCACTTTCAGGGGACCGAAGTGTCTGCATATGTTAATAAATATCCACCAAATACTCTTCCAAGAAAATTGTCATCCCAGTAGTTGCAGTAAATCAGAGATCAGGTTCCAATATATGCTTAATATGGGGTTATTAGCATAATAAATATGTGACAACTGAGCAAAGTAACATAAAGAGGGAAATAATTTACATTTTTCCAGGAATCATATCCAGGTTTTGTATTATTCTCTCAGTCCTAATGTGTGGGGCCCTTTCCAATGCGTCTCCTGTCCCGGTTGCCACCTACTGCAATGACTGGCAGGCAACAATGGCTCCATATGGCCTTTTCATTTCTTATTGTCATTTCTGGCATGTGTCACACTAAATTTTGGCCCACCAGAAAGGTGTGGCTGTGCTGTTGTGTAGGGCAGGAAGAGCTCACTTTTGTGCATGCTGAAAAGCCACCTCATTATGGTCACAGTTACACTGGACTTCTGCGATTGAGCAGGCTTTGTCAAAAGACTCAGATCCACTTGCTCCAACATCCTATTCATTGCCTTAAAAAGATATAAGTAGATTATTAGCAGTAGCTATAGTAGTAACCTACTATATTCACCCCCATAATAGCCAGATATCAGATTATCACCCAGGTTTTGAAAACTGCTCAAAAGACTTGACTTTTGTTTAATTTAGCTGACACATTTAAGTTGAACAAGAAAATCTTTTAGCATTTAGTAGAATAAAACTTACTTCGATGGGGCATGGGAAAAATTGATGCCAGGCATCGACAAACAAAGGAATGTGTAGAGAATAACCATGCACACAGCAAATCCTTCAGTCAGCAGTTGGCCTAGTAATAGTGAATGACTGCTGAGAAGTCAAGGTCATTTCCAATGTTTTAGTCTCAAAGCATCAGGACATAATCATGGGTTTAGTCTGGTAAATATGGAAAATCCACATAGTTGTGTGGGTAATTAAAACATTGGGTGCCCCACTGGTCATTCCTAACTCAGTTATCAGCTAGGATCTCACTAATCATAAGCCAGGGATGAGTCTGTGCATGGGCTGTACATGTGGCTTTCTGCATATGTCTGCACATCATTTCACAGGAAACTATTTCACACTACACCAGCTTGGTGAGTAGCTGTTGTTCACACCCACCAAGAAATAAGTACATGTGAGAATAATACCTTTACAACTTTGAAATGTCCTTAGACAGACTTTTAATCTCCAGGCCATCAACCTGCTGTGAACTCTCCTCCTGACTTTTCACACTTACAGAGAACGGGAGTCAAGCAACACACCATAAGGCAATATGAAAAGACAGAAAAATTCTGGGAAGTGCAAAATTAAGTGTAAATAAAAATATGTCATCTTTTAAAAATATGTGGCTGTTTCGTCATATATTTAAGCATAAGCATGCGTACGCTCGTATAAAATGCTTTAGGAAATTAGTCTGCAAGATGCAGGATGATGCTAATGCATTCTAACAATAGTCTGCAGATCCACCTCCTTGGTGTCTGCTCTGGGTGTCATGGCTGGCACAAAAACACCAGTAGTTAAAACACCTGTGTTTTAACAGATTTCCCAGTACTGTTAGGTTTAACCTCTGAAGGCCTTTTCATTCAGTCTGCTGCTATTATTTTTATATTGAATGAAATATATTTCACACTTAGTAAGGACAAAGTCCTTGACCTCAGGATCTGTCAGTCGAGGGCCTTGATATGGTGCTAGTATAAACCTTGATATCAACACCAACTGATCGTGTTTAGAGACAAAAAGAAAAGGAGAAAAACAAAGGCAGTGCCTACTCACCTGCATCCTTTTTAAAGAGGAAAGACACAAAAATGAAGGGGAGACAATGACAAGCTGGAGTGTTAGCATCTGTTGCAAACAAACCATAACATATGCAAACTTTGTGTCGTGATTAGTCTTTTTCTGGGTTTTTTATTTACAGGGTGAGGTCTACCAGTCTATGATATGGAGAAATGATCACTGGCAGGTGAAAAGCAACAGTGTAGGTTAAGGATGGATTAAAAAAAGAGTGGTTTGATGGTTGGCAGAAAGGGCTCAGAAGACACGAAAAGCTCACACAAAGGGTGATGAGAGAAGTGCATGGATGGACAAAGGAAATTGAAAGCACATTAGTAAACCAGGAATAGAAGAGAGCAGAATCCAATGGTTGTAAAAAGATGAGGATTTCAAATACAAATGGAGAAGTCTGGTGTCATCTTCAGTGTTTTATGGCCTTCAGGAAACTGGGAGAGGGCAAAAGGAGATTAGGAAGAGAATAATGTCTACATCAAACAGAAGTGACCACAGCATCAAGAGGAGAAAAACCCTCAGGCCATGGGAGTGTTTAGGGGAAGAGAATTACTGAAAAATTCAGTTGAAGAGTTAGGTGGCTATGAAAGAAGATCTAATTTCAAGAAAATAATTTGTGGGAGGTGGGTGGGCATACATGACCATGTCAACTTAATTTAAAATCTAAATTTCTGTCTGTGAAGGTAGGGTTTTGCAAATCTTCACTTCTAATTCTTCTGAGAAGTGTTTTCTGTTTCTTATTTTGCTACAAAGAAGCTAGGTATACCCTGAATCCCTAATATCTTTGGGATTCACAAAACCATAGGGAAAACTTCATTTCCTTTAACAAGTTGATGACAGATTTCCAGCTGTTTCACCTTTTTTTTATGATTCCAAGGCAGAGTCAACCAGGTAGAACTTTATTTTTCTGGACAGCACTAAATGAAGCCTTCAGATTCCTTATTTTCTTTTTCTCCAAAACTACATCATAACAAAAGCTGCACCCTGAGCAAGCACGTCTCCTTAGATGTAGCAGATGTATATTATTTTCTAAATTATTTGGTTTACCCAACCTTCTGTCTAGAATGGATCTCTACTTTCTTGTCAGTGTTGTCAGTTGAATCCTCCTCATCGGAGGAAGTGAACAAAACAGCTCTGCACACAGTACACAGATGGGGCAGCCCATCCAGTTTCATTTTAAGAAGTCAAAATGGCACTTTAATCTCACTGGACTTCGGGTGTTTTCAAAGAATGCAGCTTGATAAGACAGTTTTAGTTTACTTTAAACGATTCACAGAAATTTCACTCTACAGTTGTCTGCAACAAAATGTCACCTCCCCATAAAGAACGATTAAGACAGGCAATGCTGAACTTCACAAACAGGCTGTCTGACAATCTTTCTCCGTCAATACATGCTAGAGAATCATCATCCAAACAAACCAGACAAGCTGTCTCTTTTGACATCTGCTCCTGTTTCAGTACAGGAATTATCCTCTTGGGTTATCCCATTTTCAGCTGCTTCAGCACGGATGCCATCTCATAATGTACCTATTCTAACCATTTATCCATCTTTTCAACTGTACATAAGTAAAGGAATAAATAGTATATAAAGAATAGACAGGGAAACATCACAGATGTTTTCTGGGGTGACAAATGTGTTAAAAGGGAGCAGAGAGGGAAATGGGTTAACATTGAATTCTTAAAAATTCCACATATGCCCTAAATAAAAAAGTTTTAAGTAATCATTACTAGTAGTTTGTGAATACGTGAAGCTTTAAGATTATCACTGCACTAGTAATGAAATGCCCCCCACCCTATTTGGCATCTTTCTTTAAATTAAATAGTAAGGATTCTTAGCAAATCTCTGCCCTCTAGAACAGTTCCAAGAAATGAAATTTCAATCTCTTGATGACTTTTAGCTTCCATTGTACTATGGGTAGTCATAATTTCGTTCTGTCGCAACCTGCTCCAATGCTAGCACTTCTGACTGCTTGCTGAGACTTTTAAAGAGTCATTCAGGTATTTTGTGTGCATCTGAGTACCATGATCACTTATATTGCCTCCTTAGGAATGTAAGGCATTTCTTCTTCATGGTCATCATAATCTAACAACTGGGGAAGTACTGTGAGTCACATAAGCTGGGCTATTAGATGAAGGGAAAGTCTTAAATGTCTTTAATAAAGTGATTGATAGACGATCACCATGAAACAAAACCACAGAGCTGAATAAGAATATCTTGGCTAAGACAAGCAGAGAATCTGATATTTGCAGACAGCTCAGCCAAATCAATCATAATAAGATTGAGAGGAACAGAAAGATTCCACATAAAATTACACAGGCAACACTTTTGCATACTAAGTAACATTTCATGGAAGTAGAGTGATAGTTTTTCTTAGGGCATGATTTGGATCAGGAGGGGGTATCTGTGAAAGATACAGATGTAAAAACCTTAGAGATTCATTTGGATTATTATCCCCCCCCAAAATCCACAATGTACAAAGTGATGGCGAGTTCTCCTTCGTCTGAAAAATGAACCAAAGTCATTGGTGCAGAGCTTGGTGGGTCATGCAGGGCTAGTTAGCTCAACTGTACCAAATGGTCATTAGCTGCTCTCTACATTCCCAAAGTACCACACCTAAGATAATGGATCAGAGGAGGTGTCTGAAAGAGCCAGGTCAAGTCTGGAGGCAAAAGTTTATTTTTTAAAGGCATCCAAAGGGCACTGACATGTTAGGTTACCTCTAGTAACTGGATGATGAAGCAAGCAGGGTCATTAGTGAAAAGCACTTTTTGCACAGTGTCAAAAAAGGTCCTTGATCAGTTTGCAAAGACATATGAATATGAAGCTAATAGATCTACAAAGTTATTGGATAGGTGAATTTCAACTTCAGCATCCATTAACATTTTGCAAGGATGAAATCCCTTCCAAGAGCTCAAAGACTCATTTGAAGGAATTCACAGGTTTGTTCTCTAATGTCCATTGCTGAAGTCACTGTCAAAATTTGTGAGGTCCCCACAGTTCCTGAGTGTTGTGGTACAATTGCAAGCAGCAGTCCTCATCAATAGCCATGCCAAAAGAGGGACTGTTCTAGATTCAGCTGTGTCTAAACCACAACAGTGACCCTTCTGGAACATTTAATGAAGAGTGCTTCTCACTATGCAGTAAAAAATTTCTCTTTGCATTTAATGAAAATCAGTCAGCTGACTGATATGTTTCTCTCATTTTTCGCTCTTTGGTCCACTCAGTTTGCTTACTCTGTAGGATGCTAAATTCTGAAAAATAATGAAACCTGCAAAAATTCTTATTAGTGCTTTTCAGGATAAAAAGTTACACTTTTTTCTTATTCTTTGTGTAGCTCTGCAAGAGCTAGGGTACCAGCATCACATTGGTTTTTGGCTGCCAACCACTCTGAAATTAAATGTAAGTGAAGATAAGATTCCTCATTGCCTGAGGATCCTGAATGTGTACAAGCCTGTGGGACCTAATGAAATGCATTGCAGAGTCCTGAGGGGACTAGGGGATATAGCTGTCAAGCCACTCTCTGTGATATTTGAAAAGTCATGGGAGACAGGTGACATCTCAGTTGACTGGAAGTAGGGAAAGAATACACCCATTTTTAAAAAGATGGACCCCAGGACCAACTAAGCTGTCAGCCTCACCTCTGGGCCTGGGAAGACTATGGAACGTATCCTTCTAGAACCTATGCTGAGATATATGGAGGACAGGGACCGTGTAAACCTCATGAAGTTCAACAAGGATATGTGCAAGGTCCTGCATTTGGGTCAGGACTATCCTAGATACCAATACAGGCTGGGGGGTGATGTGTTAGAGAGCAACCCTGTGGAAAAAGGCTTGGGGGTCCTGATGAATGAAAAGCTGGGCATGAGCCAACAATGTACACTTGCAGCCCAGGCAGCCAACTGCATCCTGGCTTTTGTGTGACCAGCAGAAGCAGAAGAGAGGTGATTCTCCCCCTCTATTCTGCTCTGGTGTCCTCAATGCAAGAAAGACACAGACCTGGAGTCAATCCAGAGGAGGACCATAAGGATGATCTGAGAGCTGGATCACTTCTCCTTTGAAGCCAGGCTGAGGGAGTTGGGGTTTTTCAGCTTGGAGAATAGAAGGTTTAGGGGTCAACTTAAAGCAGCCTTCCAGTACCTGAAGGGGACCTACAGGAAAGCTACAAAGGACTGTTGACAAGGTCCTGTAGTGACAGGACAAGGGGCAATGGTTTTAAACTAGAGCAGGGTAGGTTTACATCAGACGTTAGGAAGAAGTCCTTTGCTATGAGGGTGGGGTGACACTGGAACAGGTTGCTTAGAGAGGACCCATCCCTGAAGACATTCAAGGTCTAGCTTGATGAAGCTCTGAGCAACCTGATCTAGTTAAAGGTGTCCCTGCTTACTGTAGGAAGGTTGGACTAGATGACCTTTAATAGTCCCTTCCAACCTAACGCATTCCATGATTCTGTGATCCCATGGCTGTATTAAAAATGAAGAGTTCTGGAGATGCTTTACAAAAGCAATCCAGTGAGTACCAATACTGTCTATTTTTTTCAACTACCTTTACAATGAAATAACATCTATATAGTAAAACTACTTTCATTTATGTATGGTTTACTCTCACAGTATTCACAGACATGGAGGTAAAAATCAAGTTACCACAAATGTTTCTGCTTTGGCACCAGTAAATTGCAGAAAAAGTAATTTATTCAGGAGCAAAAATTTCAAATATTTGCAAGGTACAAGTAACAGAGAAGTAAGAACAGAAAACATACTCAATGCAGTCACTGAAACTTTAGGTTCCTGTGATGAGACTTTTTAATTTCTGGAAACTGGTTTTTTCCTCTGATTTGAACTATCAAAGAATTACTTTACTAAAAAGTTAGTTCTATTCCCATATTTTAAATGTAACCAATGACCAGTTGGGTTGTGATCTTTTTTCCCTGGGAATTGACACAAATTAAGTGGGAGAAGATGTGATTGCTTTGGTCAGTGAAGCAGCCAAACATTAGTTCAATAAATAAATGAATCTGTAAAATAGTTAGTTTTCCAGGAAAAAAAAAAAGCAGCATGTTTATAACTGTTATTTTACTGTTTCTAGCCTTTTTCCACATCTCAACACATTTCAGTTTAAAACCCTCAAGATTTACCACTGGTTAGAGCTCATCTTCCAACTCTTGAGAATAAGAAATACAGCATTAAACCTTGAAAGTCGAGCAGAGTTGGCAGAAAATGTGGTCTCACCTGACTCCCCAAAACACAATAATGTCCACAGCACATGGATGAAAGGTTCAGCAGGCTGTGACTTCAGAATGCATGAAACAAAGGGCCCTGAAGAAGATCCTCTGGAAGTGACCAAAGAGTTGAAAAGAAGTATTGTTTAGTAGTATAGTAGGAAACGTCCCTGAAAATAACAGATTCAAGTACACACAAAACTACCTTTGCACAGAGGATGCACTGAAGTCACAAGTGGCTTATTTCAAAAGCAAGGATGAGAGTCTATCTATATGATAGCAGAGCTTTTGCTGCAGTTCCCAAGATGCGCAATCCCTGCAAAAATCTTGACTGTGCTGTTACTGTCTCGATCTTCTTTATCAATTGGAAAGGGTGACACAGTTTCTGAGATGTAGTAGCAATATAAGCAATCATCCTTCTGTTTACTGTTATGACCCTCTCTGTTTCAAATTAAATTATTTAAAAGTGAATTGGTCCATTAAGTGGTGTGTCCTGTCCCCGTCCCACACCCACACCCCACCCCCCCCAAGGTACTTGTGTCTAATTTCTTGATTTTTTTTTTTTTTTTCACTCTTGTAGATGGAGAGATTGGGCCAAAGAGAGTAATGCAGGAGAAATATCACTTGTATAGAATCAAATTTGCAAAGCAAGTTACTCACAGGCCACGGAATACAAATAGCACAGGTGTGAAGACAGATATATCTGACATACAGGACTTCTGCTTTCTTGACTATAGCATGAAATAGGATCACAACCAGAGCTACATGGGATTCATAAACACAATGGAAGTACTAAAGTCAAGCATTTGATTTTAGCTCTCTGTGTTTTAGAAGGAAGGTGACGTTGTCAGATGAGGATTTCACATCAGTGAGAGAGAATTTCATCAGATACATAGCTCACTACTCCAGCAACGAACACGGAGTCCGTTCTGCCCTCACAGAGAAGACTACAAATAATATGAACTCAAAAGGAGTCCAACTAGTGTGCAAACTGTTCTGAGATCAGAATGGAGCCAGACTCTCGTCAATATCTGTGTTTTTACCCTTTGGGTACAAATATTTCTACATAACCTGTAACTGTTCTAGTATAGAGGAGCTCATTATTTTCTAGTGCTGCTTGCCTACTGTCATTCCCAAAGGTCTGGGCTGCTTTCTTCTCAACCAGTACATCTTGAGGTCTTTATTTAGCACTCGTTCAATCACATTTTGGAAAAAGTTATAAAAGTCAAGAAGAGTCTTCCTCTTTTCTTGTGAGCCAGGATATAGATTCTTAAATGAGAGTTTGTTGCCATGTATTTGTATGATGTAGAGCAGTCATTCTGTATCAAAACTAGAAAAGTAATTCTCTTCTACTGATCATTTTACAAATTATATCAGTCCTTTTCCAGGAGGCAGTGTATATTTACTTATTTCCGGTTGATGGTTGGTGTGTGTGCAGTAGCACTGGAGCATGTCCTGATCTCAGTGTGAGCCCATGAGTCCAGTGGCCATCTCTCACAACACAGTATTCCTTCCTCAGACATTATGATGTGTAATTTGAATTGATGACAATTTTTAAAACTGAAAAAAACCCACAAGGTCGGGCCTGGTTTAGGTTTTCCTGTATCTCCAAAAAGGAAACTGAGAGTATGAACAAATAAATACACGGGGATATATATAGATACATATATTGACACTTTAATCTTGATTGGATAATATAGTCAAATACAATGTGGCTGTCCTTAGTATGACTCAAAATACATCCTACGCCTTATGTTGAATCTTACAAATTTATTTAATTGCTACTTCCACTCTTTATCACTTTTTACATCTTTCATTTTTTCATTCCTCCCCAGATAATTCTGTTAGAGGACTTTATAGTCAGTCCTCACATAAAATGTAAGTTTACTTACCTAAATCCAGAATTACCATTTTTAGCACCTTTTAATATCCTAGTGATTTTTAACCTGTTAAACAGCAGATCTGATATATTTACAACTTCCATGTTGATACTAACAAAGAGCATTAGTAACATGAATCTGGGAACATGTTATTACAATGGAAAAGGAGGCAGACCAATAAAAGTTATCACTCCTCACACCAAAAGCCTGCCTTAGGAAGTTTAATTATCCTATCTTCCTGCATGTGACGTAGTTTTATAACAAAACTGCTTTGGTACTAGAGGATCAGAGTACTGTACACTGCTCTAGCAAACAGAATGAATAATTGAAATCCAGTGCTTTTATGCTTCACTGAAAAAAAAACAATATTTCATGGCACATAAAGTTATTCAGCTTATTTGCATTAAGGTTGAATGATCACCACTGACCAAAACAGAATCAGTGATGGTACCTTGATGTAAGTGGCAAAGAACATTCATAAATATTCTTGGGAAGCAAGATGTACCTGCATTTAATCAGTACTTATTAAAATTTTATTCCCTATAGTTATTCAACAGGATCTGTGGTATAAAAACATAATTACAAAAATCAGATTTGAGCTCATTTGACAACAGAAGGGTTTTATGGTGACCTATCTCCAAATGTTCCTATTTGTAATTAAATGCAGCGATCAGCAGTAAGGATTTTGAAGCTGTTTTAGTAGTTCCGCTATTCTGCTTAACATGTGGCACCCGTAATAATTAAAATGATACTAACACATGCACAATTTTATGGCCCTTATGGTGCAACCCATTATGCCAAATAAGGGCCTCTGTTTTCACAGCATACTGCACATGGTCTCATTACACCCACTTTTCTTTTCCTGTCTTCACACTAACAACTGTTAAAGTGAATCAACACACGAAACGTACTATAACAGCTTAGTGTTTATGATATGTGTGCTGTTAGTCAGTGAACAGGAAAATCTAAACATTTACTGTTTATGTAAAGAATAGCGTTAGTGTTAGCGAATTGCTTGGGTCTGCTTACTTTATTATCTAGATCACAAACATAATGACGGGTGTCAATGGTACCTATATTTTCCCTTTGCTTTGCTGTCCTGTCTAGATGTCTATAAGAATTAGAGGAACTTCACATTTGCAGCTCTTGAAAAGTTTTCTGTTACATAGCTTTCCTTTTCTGTGTTAAAGCTTGAGAAAAAGATTTCCATCGTAAGATCCCACCATAAAAAATATTTCCAGAAATTTCCTCTTCTTCTTCAACATATTGTGCTTGGGCCAGTTTGGTGTAACCTGAGTGATGGGAAGTTATACAATTTTCCTGCGGCACCTCAGGAAATTCTACAAGAAACTGGGAATTCTAGATTAGTGCTTTTATTATCATGAATAATTTTGCAATTACGCAGCTACTCAAAGACCTCCTACACTCATTTTACAGTCATCAGTTCGGAATGGCTTTCACTCTCTTGGTCTGGGATCCATTCCAAGGGAAGTCCCATAGGTGGGACACCAATGGATTGAACTAAATCTATCCTCTGCATTTCATATTATAGCTTTGTGTGAACATTAGTTGAAAGTTCATATAAAGAGTAACAACCTGTCCTTTCATTTTCCCCCCTTTTCCCCCGTGGACTGCCACTTAATCCTGTAACATTTTCAGGAATTTGCTGTGTTATCAGAGGTAAGGGGAAACCAAAACCCCTGAATGCAAATGGCAGAGCAACTCTATTGATTTCAAAGACAAAGCAAAAATCATCACAAAGTTACGATGAAAACAGAGAAGCCAACCAGAAAATACTAAAGTGCTTAATATATAGGTGACACATACACATTAAAGTGCAGATTTCAAAAAAAAAAAGTACATATGAAACCAGGAGGTTTTAGAAAGCAGCAGCAGTGTCATAAATGCAGGAAAATGGAGCAAAAGCCAGCACTGAACTACTTTCAGCATTGTCTTAATGCCTGCTGGTGAGTGATCCTGTGCAGAAACCTTGCCATTTTACTCTCTGAAGATTCAAGAGGAGGACCTGACTGAGGGAGGTGCGAGGGAGAGGATCAAGGCAGAGAAGGACAATATCTGTAATGTAACAACTTCTCCTTGGCCAGTCCTGCTAATAAATAAATAAATGAAAAAAATAAATAAATAAGGAAATAGCGCCCAAATCGCTGATATTGAAAAGGACTAAGAAAAAAAAGCACCTGATAATTACCTTCTGTCTGAACTTGAGGAAAACTGAGTTCCACGATCCCTTTTTCTTTGATTAAAATGAATGTTTGTGATCAGCATTACTATTTACTACCCCATGATCAAAAACAAATAACCCACTTTGTTTGTTTCTTACTGCAAATGAATTAAATTAGACGCCATTAGGAGCACTAGCTGTTTATATCCTTGTTTCAGCAGTGGTAGTATTTGAAGTTTCCTGCGGTAAGTTCATTACTCGTATTTTGTCCAGAATTAGTGAAGCGTGCTGAAAATTGCTAATGACAGATGTTTCTCCACTCTGTCACACTTCTTGTATCATTTGATTTGGAAAGCAACATACGGTGTTCTGCTCTATCAGTATGTCACAGACTGTCTGTAAACAGCTGGTCATAACTCAGTTCAGTGAAAACCATTACTTTCCAATGAAGTGCTGGACACCCTCCAAATTGCATTTTGGCATGGCCTGAGCTGCATAATGCACAAAGTTCTTCTGTTCTGAGGTTACCTAAGGAAGGATTTTTCTCCCCCTTGCACTTGTTTATTGTGTTTCAGAAAACAAAATATCTTTTAGAATGGTTAGATAAAGGATGAACAGCACAGGAAATAAAAATGCTTTTTCTTCTCTCAGGAACCCATAAAAGCTGTGACTGGTGCTGTTGCGAAAAGAAAAAAAATAAAATAAAATAAAAATGCAACCCTACCTCACCATTTCTGTTTGTGCCTCAGGTTGAATGGGGTGTATTATCGGGGTCAGGGCACACAAGATGATGACAGATTGAAATGTCTCCTATCAAATAGTTGTGGCATTCTAACACTGCTATGACTATGGGGCTATTCCACAGCTCCTAATCACAATGAATCCTATTAAAAACATTTCCCTGCGGTTTATGCGTTGGTCAGATGCAAAGAAATCCATTTCACTTATGCATGTGAGAAGCACAAAGTACAGAGGACAGATTTAATGCTACACACATGGGGATATAAGGCACAATTTGCTGCTTCTTTCTAACAAAGCCATTGCCTTGGTTGTTTTATGATATGATATGTTATTAGCATACATTTAACTGAATATGTATCATACATTGCATGAATACCGATACCCGTTCCTGTGACATGAAGAGTCTGTCATAGATATGTTATTTATAATGTAAGTATAAAGGATTCAGACAGTATGTTTTAATAACTGTATTTAATTGACAATGATTAGCGCTTGTATTATATTTAAATGAAATCTTTACTTAGCTGCTCTGGTTTAGAGCACGACAGTAGGAAACGGCATCAAAGCCACTTGTAATCCCTGGAGACTTCTGTATTGCTTGTACATTACCAAGTGAAGAACATCTTTCCAGCTACTATAAAAGGATGATTTTCACATTTAAATTTAGGGCAACAGAACAAACATTTGCAATCAAGAATCATGAAACCAAAGGATCCCAGTGGAAAGGGATAGGGATAGATCTCATGTCAAGATGTCCAACCGTTCCTGCAGCCTTTACCAAGGTTAGCATCAGAAAAGATTGAGGGAATCCCAGCATTACCAAATGAAGTTGGATTTTCTAATATTTGGTAAGGTAACATTCTATCCTACCATCAGATGATATCAAAAGTTTTCCTTGAAGAGGAACTCACAGATAAAAAGGAGATCTCCTAATGAGAGAAATAAAATTTCCAGAGTACTAAGCCACTAAGAAAAAAATTATGTGTCAGTACCTCTTTCTTTGAATTGCCTCAATCTGTAGAAATAACAAGCCCACTACATTAGTTAATTTTTGACATTTTTTGTTTGTTTGTTTTCATGTCAAGCACTTCTGAACAGATGAGCTTTAGTGAGATATAGTCTTACAGAACGTGTTCAGCTGACTTTTGTCGAAGAGAATGCAGCTTCTCTTTTGGTGTAGGACTTCAACTGAACTGGGGCCATTAGCCTGCTTAGAAGATCTGAAAGAATCTAAAAAAAAATCACAAAAGTCTAGCCAACTTTTAATACTTCTTCAGAGAAACTGTAGCAAATCTTTCACAGGCCAGTACAAAATAAGGTCCCTGCCCTTAAGAATTTAGCATCTCAACAAAATAGGTAGCAAAGGAAGAAAAAGGTCATACAGCAACACCACAGAAAACAGAGCAGTTGAGTTTCACCGTGTGTTAACACAATGACTTCTGCATAAGCTACTGACATGCATTGATTTAAAGAAAAAAAATTAATTACTATTTAATTGAAGTCAGTATGTAGACAGGGACATTTACATTGTCCAAATTTAAAATAAATAAGTTCCTTTTCCTTTGTCAGTAAGTGGGCACCTGTTGTTCCTCATTATACATGCTGCCTGTAACAGGATTATTCACTCCTACAGTTTTTACCTTATCAGAAAATGTCAGAGGTTTTTCATTTGGCTTGGTATCCCATCCCACACAATAGGTCAGACATATCCTTTAGCTTATGTTATAAGTTGTAACTTATAACTTATGTTATATAATGAAATCTAATTAAGCAACTTCACGTTCTTTTACAGCTATTTTCCTGTTAATTTTGTGAATGTGCCCTCTGGCCCAAGCAAACTGCTGTAACATTTGTAATCCAAAAATCTTTGCAATTTGTGTTCATATCTTCCATCAAAAATAATTAGTCAAATAGTTTTGTGAAGTTTTCATCAAACTTGAGCTTTGGACAAAATATTTAATTGTGTTTTTTGAACTGCACTGAGCTTGTTTCAGTGTAAAAGTTCAGTTGTATCAACAGAAAAGGGCTTTGTTCGCCAAATATGAGATGAAAAGATGTTACAAGGTTTTTCTTTTGCTCAGTTCCCCATGCATGCTACTGACAAGCATAAATTCATTCCATGGTAAAAAGTAAAAAACAATCATGGCAGATTTATCCATTTGTGTAAATGAAATCATGAGCACCCAACCGAAAGTCTCCTATTGCTTTACCAAACCATGCCTTACTCCATCCATTTAACTCCTTGGATTTCTGGCATTCTCCCCCTTACCTAAGCCTCCAGTAACAATCATGTTCTCTAAGGGTAGTGAAGAGATATTCAACAGCAAAAGAACCTGATGACTGAGCTGTCAAACCATTGAGTGAGATCTCAGCAGCTCTCTCTTGCACGGTACCTCCTAGCTTGACTAAAATAACCTCCAGTACTATGGTATGACTGAGTCTCCATAAGTTTTGATCTAACTAGGCTGAACACATTTAGGTAGCCAGTACTATACATTACTGGGCTGAGTTTCAAGTTCTTTGTTCACCATATGGAGGCAATCATAACAAGACACAAAAGCATGCAGAGTAAGGGGGGGGCTGTCTCATATCTCCAATAAAATTTTGCCAAAGTGTGTCAATCTCAGCTCAAGTTGCAAAGACACATAAAAAGGAAACATATTCATGAGTGCACCACAACAAGGCAAAGCTCGGATGATGTTGATACCAAAACAGAGGTCTTTGTTGGGTCTGTTGATCAAAGCAAGATTCTATAACAGATTGGCTTTGTGAAAATGGAAATAACCAGTCAAAGTAAATTTCAAAATAGATACTAGAGCTAAATACATTATCATTATTCTAAGCACATGCAAAATTAAGATTGACCCCTCAGTACTAAAAGCAAAAACTAAGTTTTCCTCATAAAACAATCACAAAAAGTAGACAGGGCATAGAAAGTATGAACTCATACTGGCACAAGATATCTGTTGAAAGATATAAGATAAATGGAGTGGTATAACTGTCTACAAAACAGTGCTCAAAAGCTATTCTTAAAGAATCTGATGAGGCAGTTAGCAATCTGGGAGGCTCTAAGAATATAATGTATCACAGTTGCAGAGATTTCAGTGTGCCATCAAAATGCTTGCTCTGTTAGTACTAGGAGATAGAGTCTGAACTTGAGTGAATGATAAAGTGAGAAGTTACTGGGCACATTCACACATCAATTGGCTGGAGTAGTAGTTATGTTGCCATAACAAAGCCAACAGTTAAAGATTGTCAAAATCTATAAGATTCCAACATGATTATCAAATGTTATCATTAGCCAATAATGACAGCTGATATGGAGTAGACCCTGACACTCAAAAATATTGTGATTTGCAAATGCAAGCCTTGAGTAGTACACACTGAGGAAGAGTCACCAAACTGAGCAACTTCCCATGCCTTCCTAGTACCTGCCTACACAGATGACTTATTTTTAGACTTATGACAGTCTTAGAGGTCACAGTCTTACAGCTGTAGATTAAGTCTTAACTTTGTCATAAGCAAACATTTATAACCCAGAATACTACATACACATAAAATGCACAAAACCATCCTTTGCTCCAAGAATGTAAAAGCTTAAATTTCAACAATTCAGTAAGGGGATGCTTGCAATGCTTTAATACAGGAAAGAAAGTAATTTCGCACTTGCCATGATATTGGATGCAATATTGATTGCCATGATATTAGATTCAATGTTGTGATTCAAAACAACTTTCTGAATGCTGAACATCTGTCATTCAGCACTGCAATAGTGTACCAAACCAGCAAAAAATCAGAAAGAGGAGACTGACACAAACCAAAAATTCCGAGAATGATCCATAAAATGACATATGTACATTAGTTCATATTTATGGAGCATGTCTAACTATGAAAGCTGAAGAAGATTTTGACCTAACCTTGCTTTTCTACTAGGAGGACAAACCACATGTGACAGATTCTACTCATGTTATTTAATGCTTCAGGGGAAAACTCAGATACCGTGGCACTGGGTGTGGTAAAGAACCTGAATGGAGTAGAGCAGCTTTGAAAGGCATTTGGATCATAATCCATGACCAGAGATTTTTATGCAGTAGCAGCTCTGGCATATCCCAATCACCCTGTGAATGTTGGCATTGCCAAAAATTAAAAAAACCCAACCAAAACCCAAAAGATGATCAGGACACAGGAGGGATCTGATTGCTTTAGTATGGTAGTAATGCATATATGCTTCTTGCTTCTTGGGATTCTGATGTGGTCTGTTAGGAGGTCACATGCATGAAATACTCAGGTAGGATTTTCTCTTGTCATTATGGCATTGTCTGAAATGTGTAACATTTTTTCTCTTTATAACATACTAGTGCATTCTCCCATAAATTATTTGTACATTTTATTTTAAATCTGTCAAATAATACTTGGCTCAATAAAAGAACAGTAGCTCCTTTGATAGTAACTCATACTCAACACATCAGATTTTGTCCCTTTTTCACCCTTTGTTTTCAAAGAGTAATGAAAGAATTCAACATCATTTGTGGAGGAAAGCATGAGGAACAATCTGCCAGCAAATTTGTAATTTTGCCCACAAACTGAATGGGTTCTCTTATTCCTCCTTACATTACAGAACACTGTTTCAAGGGCGATTGCATTAGGCTGTTTCGTTCCCTCCTTAATTACTGTTCCATATAGTTATAAATAGCAGACAGAAGGTGAGCAGAAAATGACAAAACAAGTTTATTCTAAAGTCTAACATAAAACACTACAGGCTAAATATGTACAGGGAATTACACAAACAAGTGTTGAACTATATACACATGTTACAACAGAAGGAAAGACATTTCATACATGCAAGGAAAAATCTTCCCAAAATAACTCGAGCAAAAATGCCTACTTATCCTCATCTACACTAACGATCTAAGAGGCCTCAGCAGCAGCTTTCTTTGGAGACTAACATCATCCAGGAGGTTGTCTTTTGGTGGCTTCACAGGCTCTAGAGGGTTTCCATCAAGCTTCTTTTCCCATCTATCCTCTCAGTTCTTTCAGCAGCCCCACAGTACCCAGGTGTCCGTACCCAGAGAAGGCTGCCTCAGCTCTAGACATGCAGGCAGTATATATGCGTTTGCCAAGCTGCCCCAGATCCTGCCTCAGAGCAACCGTCTGTACTAGCTGGTCTCTTCAGGCACCTTTCAAGCCTGTGTTTCAATTATTTCGTTGTCCCTTGTAGAAGATTATCCAAACTCATTTCAACCCAGTGAGTCACAGCAATCAACTGAGCTCTTAGGCTGGATTCCTGGTACAAAATAAATGTTACAAGACTTGGACTATCAGATACAATGATGCATTGAATCTGCCATCCTCAGTTTCCATAGAGATGCCATATGGATGTCTCCTCAGGTTCACCAGTCCCCAGCTAGAGCGACATTCACATCACAGAAAAAAACCTGTACTAAATCTGTGCTTTATCTACACATACAAAGCAAAGTTGGTAGAATCTTTTAATATTTGCTTTCTTTTGATCGACAGTGGAAGATCTTCATAGCCTTTTGACTATAGTCCAAAATACTTTGAAAAAAAAAAATTATTATAAACTAGAAGTACTAAGGTGCACCACTCAAAAACTGAGTCCAGAAGACACATCAATTCACTTTACATGAACTATTAAGCTTGGGAAATGTAATCTCTAAGGCACAATATAAAATTACAGAAGATTGCTTGAAGGAGGAATTAGCAAGTGATTCTCTAGGCTTAGAAAGCCTTTGCAATATCCTATCTGGACTCAGCTCCTACATTTGAATACTCTTTCAAGATGTGATTCTGCTAGATGGTTGGAATAGGACCCATGTCTGGATTAGACACATCTGAGATCTTACCTGGCAAAGTTTTCAGAAAAAGGGCTCCAAAAGTTTCAGAAAATAGAGCAGAGTGCTTTGCAGTGAGGAAGGTGTGAATATATTATTTTAAGGAAAGTTTATTTTAAAATTCCATCAGATTTTGAGCTACAGCTAGTTTATGCCTTAAAGCATGAAGAGTTTTATTTCTCAGGAAAAAAAGTGCTTACATGCTTCATATGATTATGACTTCCTATCAATAAATGTGAATAATCTAAAATCCTAAATTCTTACACTTGCTAATATCCCTTACTTTCATAATGTCTTGCCCATAGACCAGCGGTGAGTGATGCAGAGAAGTCCCTTCTGCCACATTTAAATGCATAACTTTTCAGATTTGTTAAGTATCTCTTTTGCTATTTTGAAGAAAGGAAAATGTGAATGTCTGCTACACCTTCTCTTAACCATTCATGACTTACAGATATCTAACATTTTTTGCTTACATACTCAGGCTTCCCTTCCCTTGTCAGATAGAAGTTTGACATGTACCTAATGATTTACCTCATTTATTCCAATACCTCATATTTCTCTCTCATATTTTTTTTGTAATAAGGTTTATCCACTACCATTGTGGTAAGGTGCATCTAGTGATACATATTTATATGTGAATTTACAATGTTTCCTCATTTTTTCTCTCACAATTATTTATAAGTGCCACCATTTCCTTTTGGTATAATAGTATATCATACATCAAAGTGCAGTTGTCATTATTCTGTTACAGTTTGAGTCCGGACATACAAATAACAATTCTTATTATTCTTTGTGGTATAGACGACTTCACATTTATCAACACTTAGTTCTATTAGTTTAAAATCAGCATTTTTCATAACTCTTCTCTGATTATCCTATACTTGATTGCTTGTCTATACCTGATTAATCCAAATACCATCATGCTACTGTCAAATCACGACACTTACTCTCCAAATCTTGCCACAGGACTGAAAGTAGATCTGACCTAGGCATGGGATGAAGCCCAAGGGAAAAAAGCAATTCATATAATAGAAGACAGCATATTAATGCCTGCCCTTGAAGGTGCCACAGCTTGCCAGACAGCTTTAATTCTGACATTCAAAATTCTACTTTGCAATGTTAATAAAATTCTTTTAACCCAGGGGGATATTTTTGGAACACATCCAAAGAACTCTCGCCAAAATATCTGAAGGAAATGCCATGATGTGCTTTCACACTGGCTGCCAAATGGATTCTAAGAAGAGCTGCAGTCTCTGGACCAGCGTACAGACCTCCACCTCACCAGCTAACAATGAACAACAAAACCTCTCCAGTGCATGAACACAGGGATGCCACATTAAGAGGGGACCAGATACCTTCCCCTCTAGTGCCACAGCCCTTTGCTTATAGCACAAACATGATGACACTCAGGAACTTCACTCCAGACACAATAAGGGAACTCTAACGGAAGATGCCTCATTCAATTTCTTTTTTTGGAAAATGTTGATTCACCTTTTGGTAACCATTAGATGCAAAGAAATAGGCTCTAAAAGAGCGTTTACAATGAATTTGGAACTTCTTTTTGGAACAATATACTATACATGGTGAAAATTTTTTTTTTTTTAATGCACATGTGTTCTCTTTATTTTTATTTTATTACGAAACACTATGTTAAACCACCTTTCCTATTTACTAGATTGTGTCTTTACTTCACATTTATGCCAGACTGGTTTTGGGTGGATATCAAAATTCAACTAACAATGCAGAAAATTAACATTGTAGATTCATAGTAGTTGAATAAAATTATTTCAAATATTCTGGATAAAAATGCCAATAGTAACATGCATTTCAAAATGAATGATTTCTTATAAAAAGGCTCAATGATTTGTAGTTAGAAAGTCCTTCAAGATAAGGGAACTAACCTTTTCTTAGACCATCAAATGTATTTTTAAATCATATTAAAAAGGAATAAAACACAACATTCCCTAAAATTACTTTTATTACATTTTCAGCTCCCAAATAGTTTCTTAGCTTCTGTTCAATTATAGAAAAGCTTAAAAAAACCCACCTGACTACACTGAAGTCAAATTAGTACAACCTCCAAAAAGGGTACAGCTCTTCAAAGTAGCAATTTTTTCCACTTTCATTTCCAACACAGAACTGATGATTTCAGCAATCTGACTTAAATTAAAGAAGGGCTGTTTAAGTTTTACTCATCATAAGTTATTTAAATAGATTACTGGAAGTTATGTCTTAACATATGCTGCCATAGTTTCAAGTTTAAGTTTTAATATGTTTACATTTAAAAGGAGATATGTATGCAAAAGACAGACAAATTGCAGTAAAACATACATCTCAAATAAATGAATAATTTATTCTGCTCCATAAACAGCCGTTATGACACAGACTTGCAATCAATAGTGCATGCACAGTGATGTATGGAGAGACCTGTACCAAGACACATTGTGCAGAATGGCCCCAGCCATATATCACCTTTCCTAATGAAATTCTAGACACTAAAAATATTGTCCCTCACAGAGCGTAAGAGGATATCTAGTTTACAGATCAGCTCAGTTAGTACAGTAAAAGATTAGTTATTTGTCTGGGTTTCACTTTAAGATCAAAGAGAATGATTAAAAGCAAAGTCAGCTTGCCAGCTTTTTAAGAGGTCTGAGAAATAGTTACTAGTACTGCCAGCTCCTAAAGTTAATGAGTTTATGACATTTCCAGTTCAGAACAGAGTGGTTACTTTTTCAAAAACGTGAGCATAACATCAGTCTTCTTACTCAGAGCATTATTTTGATGTACATAAGCACTCAGAAAGTGAATACCAAGACTGAAAAAGAAACTAGGACAGAAACACTGGAAAACTATTATTCCCTTTACCAGTAGGTGATTTGTCCTCATTCATTCTCTTCCAAGACCACAATATTAACAAGAAACAGCAGAAATCAAATGTGTCCTAAGAAAAACAATTTGAAGGTCAAGTAACAAGGTGTGGCTTCTGTTAGAATGAAAAATCATGTTATTATTTTCAATGAAGGATGATCATGTTCTAAAATATCTATCTACATATATAAATATATATAGTCCCAAGACCTAAATAATCAGATTTAGAAAGTAAAGATTAGCCTACGGAAGTTGCTTGAAGCAAGGTATCCCACTGTACAGACTTATCACAAAAAAAACATGGTTGAAGGAAGGTTGAGACACAAGAACTTTCTTTACTACAATGGCAAACCACAACCGCCTTCTCATGAGGCTTCTCAGTAGCTGTTGAAAAGAGATTTCCATGAGCAGCAAAATGGTGTTAACAGTGTAAGGCAGAACAGTCTTGGAAACACCGAGCAACATGGATGCAAGAAATCAAGATTTTGCTCTTCTCCTTCTTCCAAAGTGTAGTTCCACAGTAGCTGCACATCTCACCTTGGTATCATGCAGTTGCACTGATTTAGCGCGTAATATCACAGCAAGGGAAGTGAGAGTGATTCTGCAGCCCAAAACCCGCCTGCTGCAAAATGGGAGGGAGAGGGTAGCAAATCAATGCACTTTATTCCCCTTTAAGAATTGCAATGGCCTGAAGTTGAAACAAAATCTTACCTCTCCCTTCCAAATGGTCTATTAGCATATCCATGAGCAAATAGCTGTCAGTATCTGTCAAATAATTGCCCTACCAACCTATCCATTATGGCAGTGAATACTTAGCTTGTACAATCGAATCCCTTTTCCATTTTGGTGTGTAAGAACATCAAGTTGAACAATTTCATTGCCTCTGGTAACAAGAAGGTAAGAAGTCTTCATATCTACTAATGACCTCTGTACTTTTCTGCCTGACCAAGAACCAGGTGATGCTTACCTTACCCATGGAAAAGAAAGTGAGTGCATTTCTCCCCAAGGTGCTGCACTTGGAGGACCTTTCCCACTGGTTCCTCCAGGAGCTCCTGGAGCCTGGGCTGTGTAACACAAAGGACACCAACATGGGGATGGGATGCTCAGGGCTGGGTACCTGCTCTAGCATACTAAAACTGAGCAGTCAAAAGGCTGGTTATGGCCTAGCTGTGTCCTCAGTAGATATTAAAGGATTGGGTACAGCATGGCACAGACACAATCAGCCTGTTCTCTCTGGTGCACATGGTGCCAGTGGTAGCACTTCTCTACATTCCCAGGGTGGGCATTCAGGTAGCTGAAACCACTCTGGTATGTTTGCTGGAGCAAAATAGATATACTGGAATGCCCTGTGATGTCATTATCGAGAAAATAATGGTACAAACTTAGAGGCAAGATTGACATGACGAGCATTAAAAACTTTGTGGTCAGCAGGAGGAGAGACACTCAAGGGATACTGAGCACTTTTAAGCAGGAGAGGCAACAAAAGCTTGACTTTTGCTGTCCTGAAAACAAGTGAGCATCATTTCTAGTGACCCGTGGGACTATTTTCTCATGCCTTGGATTTGACATATGGCCAAGAGTGACTTTGTGCTCCCACAGCACACGTGAAGACAAGAAGAGCCCTGAATGCTCAGCTACACTTAGCACCCAGCTCACTGCAGCTCACATTTTGAGGTCCCAGAAAGCTGAGAAAAATCTCAAAAGAAAGCTGTGATCCTAGAATAACAAAAGCAGCATCTTCTAGAACATCTCTATACCATGGAAAGGGGAATGGCACAGATGCCCTGCAAAACCCCAACAAGTAAGCCCATATGACACTGCAGAGCTAAGCAAACATGTTAGCCTATGTCCAAGAGAAATTTAGTTATGTCTGTGCTGCTCAGCGCCCAAACCATGAAGCCCTGCCTCCCAGCATGACCAGATGGCTGAGAGTAGTCTGCAAGCACCAAAGCCTTTACACACACTTGTTTTAATCATGCTGATGAGATAAGTTCTCCTCAGATTTTAAAGAGCTTCAAATTTGTCTATATTTCCTGTATCTGCCACTTATCTTTTCACAAGACTATTCCCCCATGCCCTCCAAGGGCTAAATCCATTAAAATATGCAGATGGATTGTACTGATTCTCTGATATTTTATTTTCAAGGAGACTGCAATCCCAGGTCACCCTGTAGCCATAGATATTCTAGGTTACTGGTGAGCACAGTTTTATGTGATAATGAAGATACCTCTGTTTGTCCAGAGACACTCTCAAATAATGGAAATCAACACAGATCCTCATTCAATAAAATAGAAATTGTCACCATTTTGCTGTGCTTCCGCCAGAGCAACATATGGTAGCACAGCTGACAAATATAATCTTTTCCTTTTTTTTTTTTTTCCATTTCACATGCACATTTCATTTTGCAGAATACTAAGACTTTACACAAATTGTCTGTTAACCCCTTGCAGTCACAGTATTCACTGCTCGGGCTGCCTTGAGCTCTTGAATACCTGAAAGCTGCAGGTAAAATGCAGTCCAAGAGTCAGAGAACGGTTTAGGCCTGCACCATGTAGCCTCCTATGTAGCCTCCTTGCACCTTTCATGAGGAAAATCTATTCTTTTCCATCTTCTTCCCTACCCAAACTGCTTTTTAAGCAGAAATGGTCTAGTTATATAAAAGCTTATTAATATAGTGAATTGATACTTGATTATCTTGCTGCTGTTTCAGTTGTTTTTCAATGCCATAAGCCAAGTCACATGTGCCCTGGGACTTTACACTGATCTGACTTACTTGCACCAGTTTTACTAATTTGACTGCATAAAACTGAAACATGTCCACTTTGCAATGCCAGTTTAAGATACTTTACTTGATAATCATTATATCCACACCCAGACAAGCTTCTCCCCATTCTGAGCAGAGATAGTCCCTAGTGCAATAACCTCCTTGGTGCTTGCTGGCCTTTCTGTAGTCCTGCAAATTGTCCTGTGCCTGGAGAAACCTCATGAGCTTTCCTGGCTCTTCACCAGTGGCCATTCACACTTGTCTACTAATGCCAGTTTTCAACTCTTGTCCAGCCATCCAGGTGATAATTCATTCAGCTCATAATTCTCATGGATGCAAGACCCAAGTTCAGTTCAGCTCAACAAGAGGAGAGAAGGTGTCTTTTCTTTTTTACAGGGCTTTTTGGTACCCAGTAATAAGATGCGGAGCTGCAGAGGCCATACAGAGGAGGTATTCACACTGTCTCACTGTAAGTAGTAACTAGGTTGTGTAAATTAGCCTAAGCTAATTTACTCCCACTCTGAATCACCCTCTGGAGAATCCTCTGTCTTTCCACTGAACATATAGGGAAGACACAGGAACTAGTCCCTAATGTTCTGTGTTATACAAAGAGCCTACAGATGAGCAGAATGAATTTGCCACTTAACAAGGATGGCCCCATTCAGAATCAGCAGTTATGTGTGGAATATGACTTAGAGGACTGAAATGGCCCGGCATGACTGCAGAGCAGAGCAGCTCATTGTGAGGTAAAGCTGGTTTTGTTCCAAGGACGATTATTTATGAAGAATAAAGTTTCTCATCTGTTTGGTTTAAAATCAGATTGCCCCCAACTCTAATTGACTTCCCTGGTATATCTTTGCATATATACCCAGTGTAATATCTTGACACAGATAAGGCATAAATCATTGCTCTGACCACTTCTTAAGCACATTTGCCTCCAATTTGTGAGCAGAAAAAAACATCCCTCCTTTTCACAAATGTCATTTGCTTCCTGACAGTTTGCAAAAACATTCTCCAACAGTTGCTTTTAAAGACTGAGAGCACCTGCACAAGCTAAAAGGGAAGAGTGGGGGTTGGATCACAAAATTCTGACACACGCACACTAAATATTCCACAATTAAAGGCTAACGCCACATGCTTCAGGGCTGCTAATCTGAAGTGCAACAAAGAATTATGAAGGTAAGTCTACATAGGCTAAACCCAAGAGATAAATAACACTTAACCACTCCTCCAAGTTAAGACATGCTTTCCCCAAACATTTAGTATCAGCCAATAGCATCAGCACATCAGACTAGATGGAGACCTTTGGGCTGATACTCTGGAATACCTGAAAACCCGAGTTCTCTGTTCATTACCTGGGTTTTCAGCTGACTGGAGTCTAGTTTTGCCTCCAGTGTGAAGGACTCTGTCACAGCAAAACACAGCCTTGCTAATGGCAATCATCATGAAAATATTACATGCTGTCTGAAGGGGCTGATATTAATGAAAAGGAAAAAATAATGTTGCTGAAACCTTTGATTTTCACTCGAATGTGTGTTTTGGAACTTGCCATTTTGTAAGTTGACATATCCTGAGCATTTGCTTACTTTTTATGTGGTTTGTTTCACAGACTGATACTTTCCTATTACATCTAAACAAATTATCGGATCCCATCTCCATGAAAAACTGTATCATATTTTATTACATACTGTAAACAAAACCTTTGAGGGAAAGAGGCACATTATGTCTTTTACAAATCACTGCATTTTTCCAGATGTATGGTATGTTAGAAAACTGACACAAAAGATGTGAATTGAGTTAACGAGCCCTGCTATATTTTCACCAAAACGGGCTGTTTGTTCATTTGAATAACTTTGACCTTTCCTCTTTATTGCCTTTCTAAAAAACCCAAATAAAATAAAATAATTTAAAAACTCCCACCAAAAAAAAAATCCATAGCCAATCATTATGATGACCACAAGTGTACTCAGGCACCTTGACAGCTGAATCACTATCTCACATCAAGAGATTTAGCCTTGGGCATCTGGCTGAGCTGACACACATTAGTTGGTCCTTTTTACACATTAAATGTCTTTACAGTTTTCATATTTTTTCTGTTTTTACAGTCTTCATTTCTATCATAGAAGGGGAAGCTAAGATACATACCGCACAATGAAACCATTAACACCTTGCAATTCGTTGTTATCTTTACGATAAAACCAGGCACAAGGGGGATGCTTAAATTTAAAAAGAAAATACTATATTTACCTTGTATTTGGGCAAGAATAGAACAAAAAAGACAAACTGATAAAAGCCTAGAATTATACAAATCACCAGAGAGTTTCCTTTTTAGTCACACAGTGGGAAGGAAAATGACGGAAATGTGAGAGAGAAGAGCTAAAAGGACATTATGTCTCCCCACACAGACTTCCCCACAGGATTTTGTTGCCTAGTGCTCTAGAAGACTGTTTTTCTCTAATAAAGTGGGGTCTGATTCAGCAACCTATCTCACTTCACATGGGAATAGTCCCAATTGGTTTCATCTTCTAGTTATGACTTCGGTGATAGCCTCTTTGGTTGGTTTACTCATGCAAACAAACAGCGTTTCAAGTGAGAAGAGACTGTAGATGGAAAATGCCCCCCCTTGAACTACCACTAAATGGGAGAGAAAAATGGAGAAAGGCTGAACGATGAGCACTGAAAAGTATTTTTCAAGATAAAGCTCAAGGGACTTTTTCAATATAGTCAGAAACCTATTTAGCAGTCTCTTTGCATTTTAAAATCTCTGGAAGGAAAATGTAGTTTTTCTTAGATTCTACATCCTTGCCAAGATTTGTATATCAGGAAAGAAAGAAGAAAACATAGCAGCCAGAAATGAATGAAAACCCTAATGCACCAGCTTGGTCAGGCCATGTTTCCTGACTGCAATCATTCAGGTTTTTCTGACCTTTGAAAAGCTTTTTCAACTAAAATCCACACCAAATCTTTCCTTTTTCTTCAACTCTGCAGTCTTCCCATCCATACTTAATGTCTTTTGTAGTCAAAGCCAGAGACTGCAAGTTGCAAAATGCATTGTGGTTTTGATTAACTGAATTAATTAACAAATATAAATACCAGGCATAAGGCTGGTAAATCTGTTTACCTGTGTTTATTAATTTAGACAGCAGGAAAAGTCCGTTCTACTTCTTGAGACTTATTTTTAACATTCAATTGATATGGCAAGATTGTATCTTGGACCTTCTTTAGTACTAGGTAAATGTATGAGCCTGGCAACATATACTAATTTACTACTTTTCCTCCCACACACAGATATATCTGGCAGGAGCAGGAGGCAGAAGGCCACTTCAGGCATTTTAGGCCCCTAATGTGTCATGAACTTTCCAAGCCAGTGCTGAGGCTGCAGAACAACTACCTCAGTGTGCATCTCACCCAGGCAACACGCTTTGTCTGAGGAATGACTGACTTTTCCAAGATCCATTTTTCTGCAACGTTTTAGCCGATCTTAAGTTTTCCTTAAAATGAAGAGGAGGCAAATGCATGGCAATGATCTTTCTGTTATTGCAGAAAATAACAGCACCGAAGAGTGAGGAGGCAAAGAGAATGAACCTATCCGCATGAATGTTGGCACTGCATGAATGTGTCAGCCCAGGATAAGTGGATTTAGTCTTCCATGCTTTCCTTGTAAAATGTTGCTGATTGCTTTAAGATTGTGATTCAAAAAATCAGAAATAGTCATGATTCTAGAGGTCAATCTATGTTGATACCCCACTTCCCACTGAAGAAAACCCCAACGATAGGTGAAGAAGAGAAAATTTGTAAGGATGTACCACAGAAGCTTGAGTGAAAACTAGCAGCACTTCCATGCTAGTGCAGGATGGAGAGCAGTACTCCACCTACTCTCTCATAATCCTGCTGAGTCATATTTGTTTAAAGCTGGCTAATTTTCCCAGTTTTCTGGGAAGAAAGAAAAAGAAAAGAGAAAACTTTGTATAAGAAAGTTTTGTATCCAGGTATGTTCATTTTCAGAAGCGTCTTCCAGTATCGCTGCTGGAGACTTCACAGATTCCTAACTCTGTGCATCATATCTAATCTCAGCAGTCCATAGCCCTAACTATGATTATGAACACAAGGGTCCAGAGTGCTGTTCTGGGCTATGCAATTCAAATGAGGATTTATTGCATCTCTTTATATTACCATCAATTAGCATATTCATTGCATGCCCAGTGTCTCCTACCAATCAGCTCAAAGGACTTCACAGATCACTGTTCAATATAATCCATCAGAAGATGAACAAATCCTAAACAGAGCTCCTCAAAATTTTTTGAATTTTGATATTTCAATCACACTTTTAAAAATGGCATTTCTATTTTCAGCAAAAGATGTGGAAAACAAAAAAACCCTCAAAACATCATAATTTTTTAGAACCAAAGCTCAGCCTGTTCCAGTTTTAACTGTTCCTCTTGGATAAATGGAAAATACTTCCCTAATATAGCATTTTTCAAAACCAAGAGTACATTTTTTTGACAGCGTGATCACAAAATTACAAGTTATTCAGTCCAGAGTAGGGAGAAACTGTCTTATTTTTCTAGTAAATACTACTGCTATTTTCCAACTTGGTATGATTGCCAGGGAGAGCTTAGGCAAAATAAATATATATAGCGCAAAATAAGCCATACAGACAGCAGGGGAGAATTTTTCAGACACCACTGGAATCTAATTAAAATATTTAAAGTGAGAAGACCCAAATTATCCACCAAATCCAACTACAGAAACTATGTGAGACTTTATTAACAGCTGTGGTTGTATGTTTGTAATATCTTTCATCCATTTCATGAACATTCAGGTTGTTCTTCCCCCTGTTTATCACCTCTGCAATACTAAAAAGTCAATCAATGCCCACGGGTGAAAAGCTCTGCAAGCACAGCCTCCTTTCTGCTTCAACCTCAGCAGGAGAAGCTTTCCCGCCTGGCACTGCAGGGACCACCACCAAGGGTAATTGAATTTCCATGCCTATTCAGCCCCGGGTCTGCACACTGACACCGCCAGCCGCCAGCTCCAGTTTGCCTCTGCAGAGCACTCACCACTGCAGCACCAAGGGCTGTTACCAAGGGACGGCAGGGTGGTTCTCCTGGGGGTAATGTAGCCAGGAATAAGTACCCTAACAAAGACAACCAACACATTGCAGAAAAGCTCCTTGCTAGGCATCATACGAACTATCATCGGCCATTATTGACATCAGCCCAGTTTTAGTCTAAAGGACGCATTTGAGGGACTATGTGTTTATTTACCGGTTCCTATGAAGCATTTGCTCCTCCCCTTGTGTTGTACCACACTGTGTCAGATCTCCCTGTGCACAAGCACACCCCATTAGATTTTCTTTTTTATTTTTGTTAACCTGTCGAATGATAGCCTAGAAATCTAAGAGCGCTGTCATCAGGAGAGGCGAGTGATTCACACTCGACTGCGATGTTTAAAGTTTAGCCTGGCAAATGCATACTGTAACTGCTAAGGAAAAACATTCAGTGCAGATAAAAAGGGACATCTTTCTTCCCCTTTATCATCATGCCTAAATATCCTCTTTTTGTAAAACAGTTGAGCTGTTAAGTTCTATGCTAAGGCACGTACACACTTTGGAAAGGTAATTTGAAAGCGAGTTGAGCCATGACAAATAGGGACAGCTGGCCTAATTGAATCATTTGATCTAAGACAGCTCAACTTGGTTATCCTCACTGCAGCCCACATTGATATTAGCGAGTGAATCATTAGCCATGAAATCATGTCGACTTTCCCGATGCAGCGTTCTTGACATGACAGGGAACGCAGTCTGCCTTTCATTACAGCACCAATGAGTTCTTTAGTCTGTCACAAAGGGGGGGTGGGGGGGAGAAAAGGAAAAAAAAACCCCAGTGCCTTGAAAACTTTTAGGCTCAGCGACAGAAAGTGATTTACTCCTACGTACATCATAGAACAGTAAAAGGAAAAACCCTTTTGGTGGGTCTCAGGTTAGCCATTAGCCTCAGCCTTGTTCAGACTCCTGCGGCAGGCACAGTCTGCTGGTGGGACACAAGATCACCACTTAATAACTGACTGTTTAGGGTTTATTTCCTTTTGTTCTGTTTGTGGTGGTGAGAAAGTCTGCGGCATTGTGTGCATTTGTATGGGCTATCTGTAGGACTAACTTCTTAATGTCGTAACTCTTACTGCACCTTTGGCATTTGGACCACAATTTTGCGCTGCTCTAAATCTGCACTGGACTGTTCGTAACCTAATTCACAGTTCACCTATCCTAGCACAAAAAATATTCACCAGAGTTATTTCCTAAATATCTCCAAGGTATTTAGGAAAAGATATCACTCTTTAAAGTCCATCCTTGATTCGCAAACCAATGGACTCATCCTGCTGCTATTCAATGGAATGGAAATTTTCCATGGGAAGAGAGCCAAAGCCAGATCCCAGCCTCCTTTTAGAGGCATAGGTGGACAAAATTACCTGACGGGTTAGATCAGATTATTGGTGGCAGGACCAGACAAACATAATTTGGGCAAAACTAGGAGCCTGATGAAATTTGGATAATGTCCAATCAAGGAAGAGCGACAGGAGCAGGTTTGTTGGGGTACTTTGCAAGTCGGAGCAACATGCCAGCACTGGATGGGGACAAGATTCAGACCTTGGAAAGAAAACTACTGCATCTTATTTTGCCAATAGTGGTCTAAATAGTCTCTCTGTAATTTACATGGGGCAGCAGAAGAAAAAAGGTAAAAGCATAGGGGTAGGGGAATTTATAAATCAAAACCAAGTTTTTCTAAATACTAAGCAAAACAAATTTTAATCCTAACAAGATATTAGGAAGTCTGATAATGGCCCCAGTTCTTATTTTCTTTGTGGGGGGTTGTTTGATAAGAGGCTTTCTTCCACTTAAAATATGAAAGAGAGGTGCAAAGATTTTGTTTTAAAATCTGTTACCCTGTAACAAGTAGCAATCAGTTTGGTAAGCAGGGCTCTTTCCATCCCAAATGTGGAGTTACATTCTATGTCATGAAGGTTGGGAAGTGATCGTTATTTACCAGAAGGGGAAAACCTTGCCAGCTTGCCTTCTGGAGAGATGGAAATGTAACAGTAGCAAATGGGTAGAAGCTAATCAACATAGAAATTAGACGTATGGAAGGGGCACATACTTTTTTTCAAAGAAATAAAATAGTGAGAAATTTTGAAGTAGTTGACAGCAGTGTTTTTCTGAATTTTTGCATTAAAAACCTACCCTTTATCAGGGTGGCCACCAAGGTTCAGGGCAGCTTTTCTGCTTAGTACAAATCACTGTTAGAGGACCCAAAGCTCAGGAAATTCATTGGACCAAGTTAGCGTCCTAACTGCTTGGTTATAATGGAGTAGTAATCCTTAATTGAGCTGTTTTGTGTGAATAACTATATAAATCATAGAGAAGGCAGCTATTTGTCTATTCTAGTGATTAGACTAATCGCCTGGGATGTGGGAAACCTGTGTTCAAACCTCCCCTGTGCCTGATAAACCATGTTTACACTTCAAATACCACTAGTATACCCCTGTGGTGTTTCAGAGTGTGTGGGGGGGCCAGGCACGTCGGACCGGGAAGCATTCCTGCTGCTGGACCTGAATTCATAAGTCCTGCTCAGGGACTACGCTGCAGTCGGCAATCCCAGACTGCGCTCGACAGACCTCGAGTCGGTTTGGTCCAAGCAGGGATGCCAGAGCTCAGGTATCTCCATGCTATGCCCCACTGCATGCATAAAAGCAAGATTAGTTATATGGAAAACCACTTCCAAGAGATGTGTGTCTTAAAAGCCTCCAGAAACAGAGCTACCACGTTTCCCATATGTGAGCCGTCCCATGCTTATCTGTTCCTCTTGTTAGAAAGATTTATTCACTCCGCAGCATGAATCTCAGCTGTGTAACAGCTTGAAGACTGTTGTTATATTTCCCCTCAGTCTTTCAAATCAAGATGAAGACATCCCTTATTTTCCTAGCTACTTGGCAAAGATAGGACTGGGGTAAGTTTGAAATGCTAAGTTCTGGGTTTTTTTAAATAGTTTGTTGTTCTGGGGTAGAAAAAACCGGATATATACCAGCCAAGTTTTTGGAAGGGGATTACTTCTTCACCAGTTGCGAGCCTGGGCACTAGTGAGATATACCCACCAATTTTCTGCCATTGCTTATGCTTTCTACCAACTGATTAACTGATGTGACATATTTGTTTAGGATGCTAGTTTGTCTGCGAGAAAGGCATGATGATTATATGTAGGTCAGACCAAATGTGTGTCAATGAAACTTTCATAGAGACATTGTCTTGCCTTCAGTATATGTCAACATGCCACAGAAAAGCTGTTTCTGAAAGATTTTATTACTTCTGATTTTTTTCATTAGCAATGTGTACATACGTGTCTGTAAAATATGTCAGATCCTCATATTTCTGAGGGAGAAGAGAACATATATATTTCAGAAAATTCTAGAAAGAACTTAAATGACTTCTTCAAAACATCAGGAAAGTGACAGTCACTCTCCTGAGCTCTCCCAAAGCAACCTACACACAAGGTTTCTACATTTGGAAAGTAGATTTCCTGCCTTCTTAAAACACAGAGCAAGTCGGTTTTTTTTTTCACTTTGGACTTTTCAGATGGTAGTAGGTCTTAAATCCATCAAAACACCCCAAGATTATTTCCCACTCTGAGCTGCAATAAGTTTTTTCACTGCACACAGCCATCTGCAAGGGAAAACATTTCTCTGTCTACCCTTTCAGGCTGGCTGCTGAAGGAACTGGAATTTGGGTTAGTAGATGGTGAATGCCTAGACTGCACAGATCACTTTGCTATCATCCACATGAAAGCTTTTGTGGGTACACGAGTACACCTGTGAACCTTTCTAACACACAAGTATTTCCCATTGTTGCCAACTCCAAGCACAGAAGCCACAGTCATAAGACTGGCTAAAAAACCCCAGATTTTAGTGTATCTAAATATGCATAAGACTGTATTAAGGAAAAGTACTGATCCATCAAATGAATGAAATGGGTTATTTGCCATTGACTCTTTTGTACATGTTGTCTTTGGAGAGCAACTCCATCAATCCAGCTCAGCCAGCTAAGCTCCTGTTGATTTTTCACAGGCATAAAAGTGTAAAATCGGAAAGAGTAGAGTAGGCTATTCCCTTAGTGCATATGCTGCTCGTTTTTTCTGGTTTCACATTTCTAACACTTCTTAAGATTCCATTTTTCTCTTACTTTCCAACAAAAATACTTGAAAAATAATAGGCATTGTTTCTCTGCACCTTTCTGCTCTCCTTTTCTACCAACTTTCGGCTGTTTTTAAAAAGCTAATTAAAGAATGTTCTCAACAAATATAATTTGCACAATGTTTTCTCAGAAAATATATACAGCTTCCCTTCCTTGGTGCTAACAATTAGCCATAAAAAAACCTCAGTGAATTTTAGGGATCTTCTTTATAAACCTTTCAAAATTACAGAAATAACATTGGCCCCGATTTCTTCATCTGTCCAATTTCCTCTAACCTAAAGATGCAAGGTTTATTTAGTACTTAAGAAAAGTGAATGTTCTCTGTCTAGGAGGAGTCTGATTTAGTAGCTTGTTTCAGCATGTACCACTGTAATGTAATGCTTTTATTCACTGATGAATTTGAGGAGTACAGCGTTAATCACTCTCACTACCGTATGTCACCTGAATAATCAACAAACCCCAATGATACATGTTCCTAGGTCCTGTAGACTGCCGTTTATCACCAACACAGAGCCTGGTTATTCTTCACATGTCCTATTTGTGCAGAATAAGCAGGGAATTTACTGCATAAATAATGTTAGGTAGGTATCATTTAAACCAGAATAGAAGGGAATTGTGTAGAGGTTTGAACCTATTCAGAACCATGTATGTCTGAAAAGGGTATAAAAGGTGGGAAAGTGGAACTTCATCACTCATCATAAAAATACATTTCATGTATTTATAACACTCAAGAATGTGATGGTTAAGTCTTTAGGATGGAATCTACTACTTGCATATGTCATCAGATTCTGGATGTTGACAGTCTCAACTGCAGTTCAGGTGAAAGTCTTTCAGAGAGACAGCCTCAGCTTTTACAGGTTGGTTTGGGTTATTTTTTATAATGTCATTTGCATACACTTACCTAAGTGTATAAAGATGGTTTTGTTCTTTGCAGTTTTGAGATGGGGGGAGGACAGTAAACAAGGTGCCAAACAGGATGACAATGACAATGCTCCTTACCTCACAGGGTAGAGTGTGCAGATGTATGGCCCCTGTGCTTGCCACATCTCCACCCTCCTCCAACACAGATCGTGGCTGATGCAGGATCTCGCACTCTGTATGTATGTTATTCCTTAATCTGCTAGTGGGGCGTTGGGTTCTGGTCTGCAAACTGGTAGAAGCAGTGAAAATCTAGCTCCAAGCTTCTGTCTTGTGAGGATTTAAAATTGCATTTCAAGAAGAAACAATCCAAAAGGTAACAGTGTCTTAGTACTGAAAATCTGCATTGGCAAAGTGGCACAAATCGGGTAAATTTAGCCAGTTTGACATGGAAGACTGAAATCAACCTAACTGGCAACAGGGGACATTTAGATATACAAAAGTGAGGTGACCCATCAGGCACACAATGCGAAAAGATGGACAAAGGTAGAGTAACACATTTGTATCACCAAAACACCCCTAAGTGGTCTGACTGAGGCACTGCCATGTATGAGACATAAATTATTTGGTAATCCCTCAGGGACAGTCTGGTGGCTGTAACTCTCATGCTTTTATGTGTCAAGTATTTTCTGAGGTGAAAACTTGTTCAAAATCTCAGCCTTTTCATATTTGTAAATCTAATGAAGGTACTTGCCGTTACTGAAAAGGCAGAACTACAGGAATATGACCAGCCTATAAAGGACAACACAGTGCTTCATAGTTTTACCAGAAAAGTCCTTCAAATGGTCTTGGGAAGGTCTTTCTATAAGCTCTGCAGCCTAGGCTGGGACAAAGTAGTTCATCCTGCCACAGATAAACAACTTTATTTAGAAATTTGAGGGCTATTAAACAAGGTGAATTTCCCCAGCGAATCAACACAAATTTATTAATCCAGGTGTTACTCTAATTGTGATTCATTGGGGATAGGAACTCTGTTCAATTGTTCTCAGACTTAGACTCCCACTTAGTGCTGTGCTGCAAACACAGGACTGGAAGCTGCAAGCTGGTTTCATATCCTATGCATTTCCTGCTATTACTTGTACTTAATAATATTAGCACTTCGGGGTTTATTTTTCTATTTATAAAGATGGTTTTCACGGTTAGGTTTGCCCCTTTGATCTCTTTAACCTGCAGTACTATACTGATTTTCCAACCATAAAGGAATACTTAAAAGGATGGAAATCAGCACCTAATCACAAAACAGGACTGTGATAGACCTCAGTCAGTTAATGCAGACTTTACTATCACAAACAATCATTTAATTTAAACCTTTCACAAACTCTACTTGAGTGGAGTTCAACTCCACTCCACCTGATAAACATATTTTCCTCCCTTGCAGTAGAAGATTGTTTTAAAAAGCCACCCCTGCTCTAAGTATCTTGCCTTAGTTTCCAGATATGTCTTTCTCCCACACTGTTGATTCATTGTAATCTTTCTCTTCACCTTTAACAGTCTTTTTTCCTCCCTATGCTTCTCTGCTGTGCCAGAGGAGATGGACCAAGTGGTCACTTCTTTCAAGACCTTCATAAAACAGCATGCTACAGCAATGAACCTGGACGAACACAGCCACCGACACCATAGAGCAGGACCAGATATCACAGAACATGGTTGCTCAGCATAATGTTGCTGCATATCTGTGCGATGCCAAAGTGATTCAGTGTCTTATTTTCCACATCCCTGAAATTGTACATGTACAAGTAGTAATGAAAAAAGTGGATGGACCTACCCCTGCATATGCATACAGAGATTTAATTAAATGAATTAAAAATCATGGGACACAAATTGTGTATGACAATTCTGCTGTATTGGTGTCACCTGTAAAATGCTGCCCATAGCTACAGCATTGTGGCAATGTCAAGCTATTACCCAGTGGGACACAAGTATTTACCTAATGGTTTGCAGGTATCTGTCTACTGAATAAACAGATACAGTCAAGATACCTTTCTGTTGCCCACCATCCATTTATTCCTTAATGTCGTGTATCTGTGGGATTAATTTTGTTTGCTGAAAACATTAAACAGGGAAACATCTGTGTTTGGAGTGAGTATGAGGTAGAGAGAGACAGAGATTTAACACCAGAGTGTTAAGGATAACGGACCATCTCATCTTTTAATGCCACTCCTTATTCTACTCAAATCTGTTGAGCATAGCTGTAACTCACTGCTGGATGTTGAGACTACACTTCCAGATGTAGAAGTTTTCATTTTCCAGTCCAATTTCCCTTGGCTCAAACAGGAAGCTTATTTCAGTATTTTACCTGTCACTCTCAATGGTTCATCTATATTGCTCAAATAATCTGTGTAAGAAATTTATTCAGAGTAGAGATATACCTACATAGGTTAAACTCTACAAACAGGGTAGAGAAAAGTAGTGCGCTCTGGTGAAATAACCACATGGTACCACAAGGAAGAAATTCCCATATTGACACACAACGTGCAATAGGGGACTTCCCAATCCACCCAGCCTGTAGTTGTGCTTGTGACTGCGCCAACCCATGTGCAGGACCTTGTGCTTGAGAGGCCTACCTCTCAAGCCTGTCCAGGTCCCTCTGGATGGTATCCCTTCCTTCCAGCGTTTACACCACAACACACAATTTGGTGCCAACAGCATACTTGCTGAGGGTGCACTCGACCCCACTGTCCATGTCACTGACAAAGTTGTTAAACAGTGTCAATACCAATACCAGTCCCTGAGGAACACCACTCATCACTGACCTCCACTTAAACATCAAGCCATTGACCAGAATTCTCTGAGTGTGACCATCCAGCCAATTCCTTGTCTATCAAGTGGTCTGTAAGAGAGTGTCTAATTGAAATGCCTTTACACAATATCAACCAGTAAAGAAACTCTCATTCAGCCACTTCCACTTAACATCAGAAAAAAAAAAAAATCCCAAAACTCAGAGCCAAAAATTCTCACCCGCTTATGCCATTCTTTTAAAGTATAACTATTAGAAATTAAATGAAAATTCCCCAGTTTCCCTTGTCACATTCCATGTAATCATAACACACGAGTGAAGATATTCACTTTCATTTTGAATGCAAGGCAGAAGCTGTAGCTGGACTCTAATCACAAGTTCTTGCAAACTTTGCCTTTTCTTAGTCACGTAGTTTGTTCCCTTAGACATTTACTCTAGTTTGACAACACTTCAGAACACTGCTAAAGGTTAATGTGAGATCAAGAGCAGGATGGAAAAACCTGCTTTCCTTTTGGCTTAAACTAACAATAAGTGGAAGACACTGATCCTATTTTGAACAATTTTTACCACATCCAGAGTGAAAAGCTCCATGCCTCTATGATTACTACATTACTAATGGTTCACCATAACACACAAGTTTTTTGTTATGCTGCTTTAAGCTTAGAAACCTAATCAAACTTACTGTCACTGAAGAATCTGAACATCAATAGCTCTATTCAGACCTCAGCCAAATGAGTTTTAACATCCTAAAACTTGAGAGCTTCATTAAATGTTAATTTAATGTGTGTGGAGTTTTTTTCCAGATTAATTTCAGATTAATTTGCATATAGGTATTTGTGCAGCTCAAGCAGTATCTTTCCTTTCTGTCAGTTCCATCATCTGATGGAAGGTGGAAATAAGAAAATGTATAGAGAAGATGTACAGTGATAAAGTAAGTTGAGGAAGATTTAATTACAGATTGTTATTACATATTTTGTGCTGGCAAGCATGAAAAGTTAAGAGAGCAACATAAATTTGCTAATGATTAGAGTGATAGAAGATACTGAAACATCTTAGATAAATAAACTGGGCAGTTTGAAACAGCAGTGCAAGGTGCATGACTATTATTAATGCTACTGCACTCACTGCTGAAGTTTAAAAATGGCTTGACAACATGGTATGCTTTATGCACATCAAATGAATTGAGTATTTCTACTCGCACAGTTAAAAATACATAAGAAATTTCAGAAAGTGGGTTTATGGGTGTCTGAGGGAAATCACCACAGATGGGTATGGGAATTCTGAACTGTTGTGAAAATTGCTAACACTTGCAAAACACTAGCTGAAAGAAAACAGAAAAATATTCTTGCTGCTCCCAGCATAATCATTTATTTATTAGGGACATGCCATTTATGTTTGGAACTTTTTCATATGTTTCCAATAGAGTATGTCCACAGGGAGAAGTGAGAATGAAGCAAGTTAGGGCTAAATATGTAATATAGTAAGGTTCAGATCCAGAATCTTACTAATTATTTGTTTGGGGAGCCTGCAGATCTGACCTCCATACCATGGTTTGGGTTTCCACTAGTAGCAGTAAAAACCCAAATTCAATTACTGAGAAGTTATCTCTGCATCACATGCCTCCTTCAATGTTCATACAATGCAACCTGCTATATTTCTGCCAGGTATTTAATAGATGGTCTTCTAGAACTCATTAAGCACTTCATATCCCCATCACAGTTAAATGGACCTGTTACCAACATATGTTGCAGAAGATACACTAAACGGCCAAGAACTACAGAATTAACACTACGGTGTGCCCATTGGAGATGGAAAGGATGGCCACCACTCACCCCTGAGCCTCTATAGCACAGAGGCTGGGTGTGATGGTGATCCCCCATGCCTGGATATCACCACTTAGTTCTGCTCCAGCATCTTCTGCACCATCAGCAGCCCAGAGAGCCACACTATCACTTCCATGTCAGGATACTTCAAGTATAGTCCCTAGGGCATTGGCAGGAGGTCTCTCAAGAGGAGAGAGACAAGATGACTTGCCCCTTAAGAAGAGCAAACCACATGTGATAGGAACAATGGCTTAAATCGCTGACTGCCAAGAAAAACATCGGTTTGATTGGGGGCCACAAGAGAGAAACATAAAGCAAAACCCATTAAATAGCTAGAGCAGAGCAGTAGCTCCTACAAAACAATCTGCTAAAAATGGCAATTCCCAATAAATCATTCTTATCATTGTACCCTAAGTGCTATCTCATCGTAGCTCACAAAATAAAACATTGTCAATCTGAGTAATAATAAAACAAACACTGAAATCATACCACAATATTGACAAAATGTAAGATAATCAACAAACTATTAGAATGGGCCTGTTGACTCAAGCAAATGGAATGTAGTAGAACAGCTGTTCACTTTATCCTGCCCATAAAGGAAAACCTTGGTGACTCACTGAGGGCTTTATGAATTACCAGGTTGGGGTTTTTTTCCTTCCCTGGTATAAATAGAATTCTTCAGCCTTGTCTCATGTGTCCAGCTTGCTCCTATCACCACTCTGCTTGCTATAGCAAGTGCTATTAAACAATTACCACTTTTGACAAGGAAATGAGATAAGAAAATCACTAATCTATTTTCAAAACTGTTAACAGTGAGTTAAGTGATTTAGCTTCCACCAATGGGCAGAAAAGAGCCTAAGAGCTTTTGGGAGTCTTTTCAGCTTCCACATCAAAATGTAAAGAGGTCCAATGGGAGCAGAAATGAGATTTTGTTGACTGATGCCAGAAAATATTCTTATTTGGGCTTTCAGGAAGAAGACACAGTAATAAGCATGACTTAGGGGAAACTACAGCCCAAAGAGTCAATTCTAGATCTCAATCATAATATTTCCTTGTTCGTGAACTTGAAATAATGAAGACATTGTAGAACAAAACAGATGCTTAGGGGCACTCCCTAGGGACTATAGATTTTCTAGATTTATTTTTTTTAGCATTGAGTCACAACATGGCACAAAGACATTTATTTTCCCAAAGACTTGCACTTTCTAGAAAAAAAAAAATGTTGTTTTATCATTGGTTTTAATACTGAAATAGTATTTAGTATGCTGTGTGCAAAAGCACTCAAATAATCTCTAAGACATTGCATAGGAAAGTAGAATATATCTAAATTGCTCCATCACTGCAATTATAAAAAACTACTCAAGGTTGGAAAGTTAAACTAGAGGAATATATTTACATAAGCATGACTATATTCATTTTTGATGGCTGATACTGAGTAGCACAGTGAAGATGAAACCCAGAAAAAGGCAAGGACTTAGCCCTACCTTTTGAGATCACTGCTCTGAGGTGTAGCCCAGCAGGTCTCAGAGAGAGCTATGACACTGAACCTAACATTTTAAAAATTAAAGGTTTAGGGAGAAGGTAGGACACACACACACACACACAAATTTAAAAATTCATAAAGCACCTCTAACCGTAGAGAGAAAAAATTCTGCCAGTATAGGAGGGACCAAAAAAATCCTGAAAACCAAAACCAAACAAAAAAAGATCAAACAATTAACTAAAATTAAAAGCATAATACTTCTTGTTGTTGTTGTTGTTATAATATACATAACATTTACAAATGTGTGTGCTCAACATGTGCCAACAATGCACCAATGCACATTAGCTCACATACTCAGCTGCTGGGTGAGACACTTCTTCAGGTGGGAGCAAATTATGAAAGATGCTACGTCATCTTTGGGGGTACAGGGTTTGTCTGCTGCCATGAGCAGCCCAAACTTGGTAGTCCGACATAACAAAACCTATTTCTATGGAAAACAGAGGTCATTTCCAATTAGTCATTTCCAAGGATTGAGGAGGCCAGGCAGAGCTTCTCCACCACCACCACCACCAAAAACACCACAGCCACCACTTACCCGCATTTTGCCGGGGTGGGGGGGCGGGGAGGGTGGCGGCGGTGGGGGGCCGGCAGGGAGCATCCGGCTGGCAGTTGCTAAGAGACAGCACATGCCAACGTGGCTTGAATGGGAGCCAGCCGAAACGGCGGGGCTGCAGGAGGGAATGGCTCACACCCGGAATACCAACTCCTGGCATCTTTTTCCTTCGACTCCCGCCGGCTCCTTAGCGTTGTGGGAGTCGGCTTTGATTGGGGCGGCTTTTGTGCAAGGGATGGTGGCTTTGCCAATTCTCCCCGGTCCTGCTTCGTAGCATTTATTGATAATGGCAATGTGTTAATTATAGGAGACTCGCTCACGGATTGTGAATCCAGCAGGAAGGAACACACTGCAGTACAAAATGTTCCCCTTGCACCGACATGCGCCCACCCGTCTATTTTCCTCCCATTTGAATTACTTTCCATTTGTCTCTCAATATTGCTGCTTCTCTTTTGTGTTTGCTGAGGAACCGGAGCTGGTCGGATGGCAGAATGGGCCCTCCAGACAAAAGCATCGCTTTTGGTGCCCCCCATAAGCTCTTCAGTGCAAGAGTGAGCACTGGGAAATGATCAGGCAGCTCTGAAAATCTTCATGAAACTCCAGAGTTCCTTGGAGTTAACTCTAAAGGCTGCTCCCCAAAGACAAAAAAGAAACATTTAATTCCAACAGTTTCAGGCATGCCAACAAGTTGTCCATTTGTCCACTCTGTTTAGCAGACATGTTCACATAAGCCATAATTAGTCACAGAATAAGCATTAGCATAATTTTCTTACAAAAAACTTTCTGACTGCTGCAGCTAAGTGTTTTTGGCTAAGAGTGTTTCTGAATTTTTAAACTCAGATTTCCACCCTAGATTGAAAGATAGAAGAGTACCAGAATTAATCGAATACCAATCTATGAGATGTAAAGCCACTTTTCAGAAGTGGTGAGGGTTTATGAAAATCACAACTGAAAGGCAGGTTAAAAGTGGGATTAAAAGTGACAAACTGATTTATTTTTTTCCCGAACTATTGTTTTGTTTCCTCAACACTCTTTCAATGCAGAGTTAACCAGCAGTGCTGGCTCTCTGATAGGAGACACACAAACTCCAGCTATGTCTTTAGCGCCTAGCAAACAGGAAGGAAGAAAAGTTCACCTACTATGTTGGATTCAACTTAAGAATAGCAAAATTTCCTATCTTCCCGCTTGCCACAGAGGACAATTTTAGAAGGACTCAACTGCTCTGGTCCCTGAGGAAGCTAAAGATGACAACAGTCAGATATCAAATGTGAGTTGGCCTCTGAACACTGACCTAAAACCACTAGCAGTATACTGAATTTCTGGTTTCACATTTTATGAGGTCTGTTCTAAATAATAATTGAGTCACACTGGAAGAATACGGGTGAGACCCTCCGTAGGAGTGCTTGTGTTCAATTACATCAGTGTGTCTCTCAAAAACCAGCAAACAAAACCTCTACACAGTCAGTTTTCTACCTAAATATGTTTAATCATAAGAAGCATGTAGCCCCTTCTGCAAAGCAATACTTTGCAAGACCAATTAGAACAGCAGAAAAGATAAGTAAAGTGAAAAAAGTATTTGAGAATGGCTGTCTACTGTTCAATACGTAGTTAACAGATGATCAAAGTAACATCTTTGGGACATTTCCCCATCATTCTTTAATTTTCTGCAACTTCTACTTTCTCCTAAGATGTTATGTGCCCTAAAGCAGCACACAAAATTTAACACGCAGAGTCTTAGAAGAGAAATAATAGACATTCCATTACCAAACCTCAGTTAGTATATCTGTATTAATGTACATCATTCTTATAAGACTATCCAAAATATGTCTACCTAGGTCGCTAATCTTTCACTCACATGCCTAATCATTTTTAGCCTACAAAGTAGAAGTTTTAAGAGCTTCAACATGCATTTTTTTGCAGCTTAAGAGGGTTACGTATCATTTTATAAAACCAAACCTTACATATACAAACTAAATGTCCAGGCCTGCAATCCTCTATCATATCAGTCCCAAGGAGGTAAATTAAATGTTACAGTGGCAATGAGATGACAGAATGGACTGTTCATATCCTATGAAGTCTTGCCCTGAAAACAAGCTCTTTTCCAACTTTATACAGACATAATCCTTAATTCACCCTTGGTTTGGCAACTTCCCCCAGTGGGAAAAAGTTAGAGATGAGATGACAGTGCAATAAGGACACAGTGGCAGCCTTATTTCTGAATTCACTGGTTTTTGTCAGTTTTTGTTACAATATTAAAATCATTTAAATCTGGGGGTAGTTTTTTCTGTGAAGCAGACAGGCTATTGACACTGTGTGACACGGGTGACTGGGGGAGATTTTGCATGTCACAGTATATTTGTGCTTTGACTGTCCTACCTATGGATAGATCTGTTTTTAAAAGCTTCAGTTATGCTATCTTCCTGCAGGCCATTTCTTTGAGTTGATGAAGCAAATAATGGTTTTTGTTTTGTTTTAACACAGCTTTTAAGGGGTTGTCAAAGAAAGACTGACGAGGGGTTAAGAATTTCTTTTTGAAGTTGTACAGAATTACCAACTAATGAGTTGATTTCTTTGATGGGTCTTTTATAGTTGGCTGCAGCTGGACAAGAATCAACCACAAAGGGATCTTGATTTTGTTCATCGTTAATTCCAACTCAACAGATGAAGTCTGGCTATCATTGTCACCTTCACAGTTTGCCTTTGTATTATGTGAAGCTCGCATACTCAATTAACAATCTGATTAGCAAGTTCTTGCATTCTTCAAGTGGCTTTCTTCATTACTGCCAACATATCAGGTCCTTCAAGCAGGATTATAAAGCCGTAATGCTTTTTTGGCAACGACATAATTTATAATGCTTGTATTTAAGATACTGAAGTACACAGAGCAGCGGGGGAAGTTAGAAATGAACTTCAGAAAGATACTAAGAGCCTGAAAGATATTGAGAGAGTTATTTCATTAGCAGTTACAGCAGAATTAATCTTTTTTCCCTTCTTTGTACAGAAGCTGCGTGCAACAAGGAGGTTTTTAGTTTTCCAAGTGTGGTTCAAATTATCAAATTCTTACAGAATTAAAGCAAACCAAGAAATATTTCCTTTAGCAAAAGGCCTGGGTTTTCTGGACTCTGGTGGAGCAAAGTAAATCCTGCTCTGGACTGGAAACCAGTTTCAGTAGCTGCTTCACAACAAATACATGCCATGACCCTCTCTGTCTCTCTTCTCCATTCTGAAGCCTGGAACCACTCTTCCAGGAAGTCAGATCAAATAAGAGCATGTGGCAATAGCTGAACTTGTTATGGGTTTGAGCTGTGCTTCAGATTTACATGATTTTTTGTTAAGAATAAATACCAGTATATTGAGCAACATTTGGTTAGCCATTAAAAATTATGTCATGTTTGTGTCTAAGGGAGGTACACTGATTTAGTCAGATTTGATGTACGTGAAAATGTGCTGTTTAATTTCATAACTGCATTTAGCCCATGCAAAAACAGAAGTAAATACTTAAAAGATGATGATGACTTTTTAAATGAAGTTGTCCTATTGCAAACATACAAAGAAAAAAGACAAAAGCAGGGTGGTAAAATGCATTACATTTATAACTTCACTGACTGTGATGTGTTAACTTGGGGTTCTTTTTCTATATCGTACCTAGGAGGTGCGAACTGAACCATCCCATCTTTTTCCCTGATTATCTGAAAGGGAAAGTTTTGTATCCACTGAACTCTATAAATATTCAAAAGCTTGTGTTTCTTAGATCCCTTCTACAAAATAACATGGAAGAAATACAAAACTTTTCCCTATTCCCTTTGTAAAATCACGTCATGTTCCCATAACACATTGAGAGAGGCCCCGCTACCCTCACGTCTAAAATCTTAAATTCCACACAGTGGAAGCAGTTTCTTCCTTCACACTGTCCTATGGAATAGGCCATTGAGATATGATGCTAGACTGGACACTGCACGCTTCAGAGCATGCTGCATTCCCTGGGGAAACATGAAATGACAAGCCTTTCTAGAAATATAAAGGTGAAAAGAAATCACGGTTTTTCAAGGAAACGCTTGCACTTTTATTACTACTTCTAAAGGTTTATATAATGCTTTGCACTGGAATAGCCCTCTCTACTCAGTGATCCCAAAATCCTTTGTAGTAGTCTTATTTCACCCTGTGACAGCCCATCAAGATAGGCAAATAACACCATCTCCTTTATATAAATTGGTCAGTGAGTCTGAGAAAGTTAAGCACCTAATTCAAGGCCCATTAAAGCAAATGAAAAGACTCCCAGCAGGCTTTTGGTCAGTTGCTAATGAGACATCTCAGGTCATACAAAAAATTTGTGACAGAGAGCAGAACTCAAGTGTCCTTTTTCCAATTCATGTAGCTTAGGTAGACATTGTCCACCTTCCATATAAAAAAGATTTTTCAAAGGGCACATTTGTGCCTGTCATTCTCACAGCAGAGTGTCAAACCTGTAAGGTGATATTACGCAGATTAAAGAAACAGCTACGCAGCAGAAGGTCCCAGGTGGGCACAGAGAGGTCTCACAATGAACAGCTATCCAAATCACGGTTCCAGGAAATTAAGGACATATTTCAGACCAAAGTGACCCAAGTGTGTGCTGACCATTTTTATAACTACAGGAAATCTTCACCAACTGAAGCATGGAGAAATAAGAGGAGGAATAAGAGGAGGAATAATAACCTGATGGGAGGTGGTAAAGAAGACGTAGCCAGACACTTCTCAGAGATTTCCAGTGATGGGACAAGAGGCAATGAACACAAACTGAAAAGCAGTAAACGCTGTTTAGACAGAAACAAAAACTTTTACTGTAAGGGTGGTCAAACACTGGCACAGATTGCCCAGAGAGTCTGTGAAGTCTCTGTCCTTGGAGATATTCAAAACCCAACTGGACACAATTCTGGATAACTGGATAAAGGTTTCTTAGTAGCAAACATTGCTTTTATTGTTAGTTTTTTAATCCCTGTTAGGTCCTCCCAGGACCTGGGCAGATTCAGATTCCTTTGCAAAACTTGTCTAGGTCTTGACAAACATGGTCTCTATCCATGAATGAGGACACGCAACACAAGACTGCACAAACATCAAAGCTGTATTTTATTTATGGATAGACTTACAAAGCGTGCATTTGGAAAGAACATAAATTCCTTAGTAAAGAACTAAATCTCCTGACACCGAGCCTCTTCAGATATTAGATAGATTTCGAAGCTAAGGAGAAATAATTTCACTAAAAATACAAGTCATTGATGTACTTATGTCTATTTAAAGCTAACTAAGACTGTTCTACAAAAGGTAGCTTTTTGAAAGTCATGCTCCCACCGCTCACATGCATTTTAGTCACCGCAATCCCATACTGAGTGCAAAAGGTAGAGTTAAGCAACACATTTCCCTGAAATGGCAATGAAGTGCAGCCAAAATAGAGATAATTATTTTAATTAATGGTAATGATTTTAACGGTTGAACATTTTAACTAATTAATTATGATTGATTGCTTGTTACTAATCAGGAATGTGATTCAAAGTTCTAATTGAAAACCTGAGAGCAACGGGCACTAAAATATGATATACTTCTGCTGAGAGAACAGGCATTTATTTTTGATACGAAACACTTCAAACTAAAATTCATTTTGACATTTAAGATGGTCAGGAAATAATATACATCTCCTTCATGCACAGACATGGGAATCTGACAGTACCCAAATAACCAACTTGAGCGAAAACAGGGTGCTCTTTCTGGTCTTGTTTGAAATCCGTTTAACCCTCCTGCTCTACGTTCCCTGTCAACACAGCATCATGCTGTCATACTTTAGTACACAAGGGAGAAGCTAACTGCACAATATTTATTCAGGATATGAACTCACTGAAGTAGCTTTATAGATCTGAAGCTGTTCTAAAGATCTCAGCGAGGTGTTTATTGAATTAAATAGCCCCACGGATACACTTCCTCACCAACACACCACTCCTGGCATCTGCAAGCCTGGGCTGAGGAGCACACTGGTAGACCAGCAGCATTCCTACTAGGAAAATCTCCCATTGTGTCTGTACACCAGCAGCAGCCACCCTGGAGCTGCAAGTGACACTGCAAGGGAATCCCATTCCCCAGGGTTGTAGGGGTACATCCCAGGGACCAGTGGGTACAGTTCACCCACCTGCTGGCAGCCAGAACTCTGCAGCAGCAGTTTCCCAGCCACAGCTCTCTGCCCCATTGCTGCTACCCAGAAAGCTGGAGTGCTGTGAACGACAGTGGGGTGTATCGAGGAAAACCAGCCCCAGTGCCAGGTTTCCCTGGGATGACAGGGGTTGCTCAGCAGCTGCAGCATGGCTGAGCCATTTGTCCCACAGGCTGATGGGCACCACGCACAGAGTGCAGCAGGAGGACCAAGAGCCCTCCTGCTAAATCCAGAGATTGCTAGGAGAGGAAATAAAGTCCCATAGGGGACAGTTTGACACTGCCATTTCATTGGGGGTAAGGGCAGGTTACCTCTGAAAGGGACATCCCTCCTTATACACTTATCCTGGTCTCATTTTAGTCTCCCTTCTCCCAGTTTTGTGTCAGATTTAGATACCCGATAGCAGCTGGGAAAGTCCATTCAGCAAGCTGTTCTGACAGATAACTTATCTTTTGAGGAAAAAGGGGATAAAAGCCCCTGTCAGCAGCAGCCCATAGCCAATGGCTTAGGTGGAACAGCCAAAAGCCTGCAAAGAGAGAGAGATGTACAAGAGACAGAAGTCCCAAGAATGATCCACCTCAGACCATGAGCAAGAAACACTGATGAATGGGAAGGTCTGCAGTAGCCCCCTTTTCAGGAGAGGGACATCTAGAACTGGGTTGAAAGCAGATCCTCTCTCAAAAATTTGGAGTCATAAATCTTCCCCTGATACTGGTGCCTCCTTGCAATTCAGATCTTGATAAATTAAAAAAAAAAAAAAAGAAAAAAGAGAAGATACAAAAAAGAAACAGTGCTGGCTTGGGAAATAGGGGGTAAAGAAAGAGTTGTAGTGCCACTAAAATGTTTATAGAAGAATCATGAAGCTGTTTCACAGTTTTGATAGAGGATTTGCTCCCTCGTTATCTGATTTTAAAAAAGGAGAATCCCCAAAGTACCATTTGGCAACTACTATAAATAAATGTTGCCGGCATAATATTGCTTTCTTTTTTCCAAAAAGCATTAAGTTTTACAATAAATGAATGGGTTAGAAAGATGTAGAGCTGGGTTAAGAGAATGTGACATTTTAAACACAGCTCAGATGCTGCAGGTACCAGTGAGAGCACCTAGGATAGTCAGTGCCTGGTCTGAACTGGCGGTGGTTGTGGTGAAGTCCGATCCAGCCCCACGCTAAGCAGGCAATGCAGTGGGACTGCACTGCAGCTGCTTCCCAGTGTGCAAATAACTGGAGGGAGTACCACAGCAGAGAACAGAAATTCAAGGACTCTGGCCATCTTCACCATGTCACTCAGCCCCCAGTTTTGGGGCTCTGACTCCTTTTTGTGTGGCTCAGGGGTCTGTGGATGCCTGCCTTCCGGTTCAGACCAACCACTGCAGTGATTAAGTGCCTGAGAATCCTTGGGCACTTAAATCTAATCCCATGTACACGACCGGAAAATACACATCACCAAGTACTTCTTCAGGACCCAGGATTGAGCAGTCATCCTGCTTGAGCTCACCTAAATCTTCCAAAGACCAAATGTGATCAGACCTATGCTTAGTTATGATAGTGATTGCTCTTGAGTTCAGCATGTTCATGCAGTGGGCCACCCATGATACTGCACTGTGCACAAGACACTGCACTCCCACCCCAGAACCAGCCAGGAGTAGTAACTTGTCAGTGCCTTGTCAGTGGACAAGGCATCCCCAATTTAGCCCACTGAAGGAATACAGACAGGAACAAATTAATTCACCTTCATTTCCCACCATAGATGTACCAGTGCCTCATATTCAACCCAAAGAAAGAGTTGATTCCATCCCTGGGCATTTACCTGCTGTATTAAACCATTCAGTTAATCTTAGAACAAGAGAAAAGATAAATAAAAGGTTGACAGCTTTGCTGATCTGAAGAAGGTTAGAAGGGAGCCAGTCTCAAAGGTAGAACTTCCACCTACCTCTCTCTGCATCACAGGCAGAGAATTTAGCTAATCAAGCATACAAATAGCTTTAAAGATTTTACCACACTTCTTTCCTAATCATTTGTACGATGGTATAGGTACAACTTCCCTTCCATAACACTCCTATTGCACCAGTTTGTTGGTGACTAACAAACACTGATACGTGATGGACCGCTTGCAATTTTACCTCCTGGAAGACATAACCCACAACTGTCTCTTTCCTGGCATTACCCCACTCTAGATCCAAGCAGCAAGCTGAGGGAACCACAGTTTCAGGGAGTATGGCTGCTGGCCTAAAACCAGGGACAAACCAGAGTGCAGTGTGGAAAGGACTATACCCTTAAGTTTACTATTTACATATTGAGCTATTTAGCTGGGGGGACAGGGGGAGGGATGGGGAATCATATCTACTGATTGCATAAATAAGCCCCAAAGCTGTAGCCCTATGCATTCTGCTCCTTTGAAGGGCTGCCGTATCACATTAGCAGTCATCAGAGGAAACCATGCCTAGAAACTTCTCCGAAAAGCTGCAGCACTTCAAGAAGGATCAGAAATAAATGTCACCAGGCAATAGTCCCTATTGCCCCTTTAGCATAATGGCTCAGGAGAGGGAGATTACAACAGGTTTTCATCATGAATATCTTGTGTTTGAGCAAGGAGCAATTTCCTGACAGCTTTGATTCCAAATTTCAACATTATGTCACTTGCTGAAGTATCAGACACATCATTAACCAGCTCTAGCAGGTTTTGTTATGATATGATGAGTCAATATCTGCCTAGAAAATTTAACCCATTTTTCTCTCTTTCACATGTTGAACAAGCTCTATCCTGGAAATGTCTGCCTTTCTGAACATTTTATCTAAATTCTAAAATACCTTTTGCTGCTTCAGTATTTACACAGTGCTTGCACATGCTAGTGCCTTATTCTCTAGAATTTCCATGAAGTAGCTCTACACAAGATTCAGAGCACTTTCCAGACCTAGCTTTGATTGTATTCCCTCTCTCAGGCAGCTAAGCATTATCCCCACACACATACACACACACACACACACACCAATTTAAAAAAAAAAGGGAGAGATCCATGATACCCCACTGACTTCTGCCGGATAGCTGCAGGGCCAGGCCCTCTGAAGAGCCCGCTACCAGGATGCACAGCAAGCTCAGACACCCTTGTGATGCTGCTGCTCCTGAGGCACCCCTTCTTTCTCTCTCATCACACACTTTATGTGCACAGTGCCAAAGTCAAGGAGTGTCACAGCTTTTACAAAAAGTGCTCTTTCTCAGCAGACTTGATGGGTGATCCTGGTGATCTAGAAACTGATGTGCACTACTGCAAAGAGTGCTTTGCAAGACCAATGTCTACGAGGGTTTTTTTTTACACTTAGGTACTTTAAGTATGAAAAATTCTCAGTAACTTTTGTATCCAGGGCTGGATACATATTTCTAAATGTAACAAGGCTGCACATATTTCTAAACCATGGTGGAGAGAAGGGCCAAATTAGATGTTTCCAAATTGTCCCAAAACCTGCCTTCTTTATAAACAGCAGAGAGGAGGGCCAGGTATCACCCTCAGTTTAGTCTAGCTGGAGGGAGAAATGACCAAATTATAGCTAAGATTTGGAAGCTATGTTGCAACATTTGAGGAGTGAAAGCTCAATAGGAAACAGCTGCTTCTGAACTGCGGTAGAGTGGGTGAAAAATGTAGGAGACTGGCAGCAGAGATGCATATGATAAATCAGGGGCTGCTATTGTGCAGTGCATATCACAAAAGCAAAAAAGAAGACAGTTTCCCATCCAGTTCACCTCTGACTCCAACCTCTAAAAAGAAGTGCAACACTCAACATCATCTGGAGAAAGAACTTAAGTCCCCTTCAGCTGCCTAGAACCTTAAAAATTCAGCTTCAGACAGGCTTTCTTATGAACCTCTGTTTGATCTGGGAGCAGGGAGTCTGTCTGAAAGCAGGCATGACCTAGTATTTGCTAAAATATATTTTCTACACCACCTATCTGTATGCATTTAGCACATATTTTCTGTTTCTTTAAATTTACTATGTAAAACATTTTCATCAAAATATGTTTGTCTGTTCAAATGTTTTGGAATATGCTTAAAGCAGTGCATTGGGGTTTGTGAAACTAACTGTCAGCCCAGTTTTATTTTCAGCAGGTTATGTTTATTATTTGGAGGACTGCTTCCCCTTTCCAGAGAGGGTTGGGGGAAGGCAAGCCTGTGAGGATCTTCTCTTGGCAAACTCTTGCATGCCGTCTGCTGGCGGATGGTAGCAGGGGTATGTGCTGACATAACGTCATGAGTTACACTCAGAGAGGAGGGTTAGCCCTGGACCATTAGTACTGAGCTTTAATGCTAACTATTTTTGGGTAACAACATATGTATTTTTAGGTTAAGCTGCCTGAAACCTGAATTAGAAGTTAATTTAGCTTCAGGCTCTGCCTGCTATTTCCTATGCTGTTTCTGAACAACTCAGCTACTCACAAAATGAACCCCAAAACAGGTATTTCTTAGCTGGTAGGATGAAACATCAGTGTAACAAGCCAGCACTTGGGCAAATATTTTTCAAGGTGTGCATACGTTTTGCTTGGCTCCAAATAAAGCTCGTTTTGACCAGCACTGTATTCTCTGTATTTATGAACTTGTTCTCCCTTTCTTCAGAAAAATAGAGTCAGAGGCAGCAAAGTCACAAAGCTAGCTGTCAGTAAAAACATCAGCTTTGCCATCACCAGTTGCTCTCCTAAAAGCTGTTCCAAGTTTCTCACCACTTAGAGCAAAAGTGAGTAGGAAGTTAGAGGTACGATGAAGGCTCTGGTTCAAAATTCGTTCCTGGTAGGTTACACCTACATCTGCTATGTCTGTTGATCATTAATTAATATCACAAGAAATACTTACCTAAATTAATATTGCGCAGAGAGAAACATAACTGCATAGGCTTTTTTTTTAAAGTTGTCATTCAATCTATCAAGAGGGTACAGAAGAATGAAAAATCGACTGTGATTCAACCTGGTGCCCTTCTGCTCTTGCAAGGCTGCTTCGAAATGTGCTTGTTCAATATGGCAGCACCTCAGACCTGTTTTCTATTGAAAGGAGGGTCAGATCGCAGCATCCTCAGACAAAGGGTGGAACTGAGACAGAGAAAAATCTTCTCTGCATTCACATGAGTGTCACATGAGTAGGCACAAATTCCTCAGACTGAGACATTAAGCATTGTTATTTCAGCAGATGACTGTCAATTGAACAGAAAACAACAACAACAACAACAACTGCTTGTTGGTAGCCGCAACAGAAACACTAAGTGTTCAGTAGAATAAAGCTGCCTTTCAGCTTAACTGGTGACTTGTCAGCGGGGAAACTGAGGCACGGGACAGATTTTGCTGTCAGCACCTCTGCCAGGAGAATAAGCTTTCGCAGACTGCTGGCCTGGTTTCTTCCAACACAAACTAGAATATTTCCATGTCTCTTGCAGCTCCCAGCCCCTCCAGGAGTAGAAACTCTTCCAGCTGGTACCCAAATTGTCACCTGTTAACTGAAACCAGATCTCAGAGGTGCAGTGATAACAGTCTCTGACTGTCAATAGAAAGCCACTTCCATTTTGTGAAGCCTCAGCTGTGAACTTATTCCAATTGTTCAGGGTTTTGTTATGTTTTCATTGCAGAGTAAAACAATATTGAGAGCCTTCTTAATTTCTCTATAATTTGGAAAATCATTCAGATCAGCCAATTCTGTGATAACTGTATTATTAACTCAGTAGGATGCCACTGGCTTAGATCATCTCCTCTAAAATATTCCAGTAAGAAAGGGAGAAAAGCGATGGAAAGGAGGTGAGTTGGAAGGAGAGAGAACTTAATGTGAAGAATGCAGAAGTCTCTTTGACTGTTTAATAGATAAGAATGAATGCTGCTGTTTAACTAGATCCAGGCGCTGAAATATCTAATTAAAACTGATGTGCTTATTTAGTTTCCAATTCATCACAGGTGGGCCCACATTAATGTGAAAATGAAAGTAAATTACCAGCATTTGGCAATCTCACTGAATGTCATTCACATTATTAGCTCAAATCTCAGAATGCATTTTAAAATATGGTTCATAGGTAATAATGTGCCTGAGAACAAGCAAAACCTCGAATCTCTGTCTTTCAGCATTTTCCCTGCATGTGTGATTTCAAACTTTACTGGGGGCCCTGCTGGTTAATGCCTGTGATGTTCTGCGCCCAAGTGCCTTTCTGACGGGGGAATTTCACCCACTTTCCAACCACTAATACCACTTGGGAATGGATGTTTATATTGGCCCCACTCCTACCTGCCCCCCTCCTCCAGCTAGAAGCTCATAATAACTCCAAACCGTTTTAATTGTAACCAGGTTTCAGGCTCACAGATCACAGAGCCCCAGTGCGCTCCAACCACGGCACATTCGGCTTTATAAATGTGCAACGGAAAAAGGACAAATAAATGTGAACATCAAGTATCTTCCAAAAATACTTGATTAATTTGGTAAACACGTCCTTTATAAATTTTATTCTGCATGGTTTAGGATGTTTGGAAAAAGAGAAACTCAAATGAATTAGAGTTTGACTTAGAAAATCTATGCAAATCTTGAAAAATATGTAAGGATGCATTCAAGCCACTGTTTTTTAAGAACTGGGTGTTTACCCAATGCTGAAAGAGGGACTGGATTTTATCATCAGGGAAGTTACATCCATTTAAATCCTCTTTGCAGGATGCAAATAAACTGGAGTGATTTTTCCAACTTGATTTTGGTTTGAGTCAGTGTAACCAAGACCTCATAAAATGAAGAAATGCATTTGGGGGCTTACCCCATGCACTCGATGTGATGGGTCTACAAAACATAGGGATACCAGGCTTTGGGCCAAATTTCTCAAGTTCACACACTCACTTTCTCTTACACGAAATTTTTTAGCATTGCTTTTAGTATTATTGGTAACTTAGAACTGGAACACATGGTTACTACAGCGAAAAAGGCGATTTTTGTTTCAAGACTTCAAAATATTTTTTCCTCTGCTGCTTTCAAAACCCACGCTTTTCTTTTTTAAAAATTATTGTAAAAATATTTTCACTGGATTTAAAAAATACTTTAGAATTCTTTTTCTGTTTTAATATTCTTCCCTACTATCCTTTTGCCACCAAAATAAAAGTGAGAAATTAACGAAGTTTTAAAATCTTTTGTAAATTAAAACTTTATTTTATTTTCTTTACTTTTTACTTTATTTTGCAAGAAGGGTTTTGAAATTTTTTTAAAAGAGATACTTTTTCTCATAGAAATTACGTAAGAGAATTTATTAAAATCTGGAGTGACAGTTATTTTTTATACACATATATACACACACATCTATATGAAAACGTAGACAAGTTTCTTCACTAATTACACATGAACTAAGATCTGTATTTTTGATGGACAAAATTGTTTTTTCTTTGGCCAAACAGCCATGTCAAGGCAGCACAGCCCCATGCAAGCACAATTTTGAACTCAGTCTCCCATTATCAGCTACAACAAAACACTCCCAAGAGCTGTACTGAAAAACCAAGCAGATTACAAAATCTCATCATTTTACAGAGAGAACACAAAGAAAGGCTGTAAGATGAGGCTGAGAAACAGAAAGGAGAGAGAGAGAGAGCGTAGAGAAGGAAAAGGGCTAAGGATAAAAATATTTTGCCAAAGAGAAATCAAGTTAGGTAGAAATTTAATTTTAGGAAAGAAACAAAGAATTCAAACAATGGTGCTAATTCACAGTCTAAATGGTCTGAAAAAAGAACCCGTGTGGCCTTAAAAACAAGGAAAAGGAGCAAAGACATAAGGCAAGTGGGTTGCTTCTCCCGCCTATGTTGCAGACCCCTCTCCTGTGTTTAGGCAACCTAAAACTATATATAGGTCAAGGGTTGCCAGCAGAGCCTTTCAGAGCACAGGGGTGAGAGCATCCTCCAGCCCTGGCAAGAAGTGTGGTTGGGGTGCCACCAGCCCTTCAGCTGGCCAAGGAGAGGACATCAGCAACCCCAGGAACTCAGATGGGACACCAGCTGGGGATGAGGTTCTCTGCCTCCATTCCAGTGCAGAGTGTCTTTCTGAAGATATTTTCAGCGCGTGTAGAAAGAGGAGGTGTAAGGCCGAGAAACTGGTAGGAAATAATAGGAAAGAAGTGCTGTAGTTTGATGAGGGTAATAACCTTTCTAACTGGTGTCCTATCGCATTAGGTTCTCCATGAAATTATTTAAAACAGCAGGGAATCAAACATCCCCACATTATTAACCTCTAGCTTGCGCTTATTGAAGAAAATCAGGCAGATATTTTATGGGTCCTGTGAAGCCGATGAACCTGGCATCCCAGACAGTAACACAGAAGCACAATGGGACCAGGGGACTGGGGTCTCCCACTGATGACGTAGAACCTCCTGCTGTACTCCAGCTCTGTCGAGCTGGACACCTTCCCCGGGATGCCCGATGGCCACCACCTCTCTCAGCTCCTTCTTCTCTTCTGCCTGGCTGGGCAGGGCTCGAGGCTCCCCCATCCAAGATGGGAAGGCAAATACCTGTTCTGTACACTTCAAAGCACAGCACAATGCCAGAGAACACCAGAACTGGTTGTCACCCAGTGTTAAGGTGGCTGCTGCACGATTAACACAGCTGCTCATAAAGGATTTGAATGTACAAAAGTTAGTCTAGATTTGCTGAATTCTGCAGAGGAAATATTTTTAAAGCCAAATGAAGACTTTTTAATGAAAAAAACCCCAAAAGCTTCAATACAGAAATTGCACACATCTCCCCCTCTACTCTGCCCTGGTCATACCCCCCCTGGAGTATTGGGTCCAGTTCTGAGCTCCCTGGTATAAAAAAGACAGGGATCTCCTGGAGAGAGTCCAGAGAAGGGCTACAAAGATGATTAAAGGCCTGGAGCATCTCCACTATGAGGAAAGGCTGAATGAACTGGGACTGATCAGCCTTGAGAAAAGAAGACTGAGAGTGAATCTGATCAATGCTTATAAATATCTGAAGTGTGGGACACAGAGGGAAATGGCCAGCCTCTTTTCAGTGGTCTGTGGAGACAGGACAGGGGCAATGGCTTCAAGTTGGAACATAAGTTCTGCACCAATATGTGGAAGAACTTCACGGTGAGGGTGGCAGAGCACTGGAATAGGCTGACCAGGGGGACTGTGGAGTCTCCTTCTCTGGAGATACTCAAGACCCGTCTGGATGCCTACCTGTGTGATATGTCCTAGGAAACCTGCTTTGGCTGGGGAGTTGGACCCAGTGATCTCTGGAGGTCACCTCCAATCCCTATAATTCTGTGATTCTTACATGACCTGCATGTTTTCTAATGTGTGACAAAATACCCTACAGAAGGAAAACACATAGCCACATTCAAAGGCAGTTATTAGATATTTCCCTGAATTTAGGTCATCTAAAGACAGAGCTGAATCATCAGAATGATGACCTATTCATAAATTGTTTTGGGAAATAATTTAGCACTTTGCTTTTTTTAAATTATGATCATACCTCAGAGTAGTATGTTGTTTGGCTGGGGATCGTCTGCTAATATTTGGGTTTAAATACTCTATTTTGCTTAAATCCTTCGTGAGGAATGTGTTTTTTTCTGTTGCCAACAAACATCATCTTTATTCCCAGCAAAACTCATATGACTGTATTTTACAAATGGTTATGCTTATTGAGTAAATACTTTTATAAAATACTAAGGAATTTAGGACAACAGAAAGTCAACAAAATGCTATTTTGAAATATTTAAACCTTTGGAGGGCAGAATCAGTTTTTTAAGGTTTTATTTTTGACATTTGTGAAGATACACATACATAAATTATTGGTAATGCTGAATTCCAGTGCTGGAAATGCAGCGAAGGACCTTGGCGGCACCGCAATGAACAGCTGCTTGCGAAGAGCCTGCCTTCCCAAACACCCAGAGGAAGGTCAGGAGCACTGAAGTGTTGGCTGAACATTCAAAAACATAGCAAAGAATAAACCTCACCAAAATAACCCCCAAAATGTGAGAAACACACTTCTGTTCCCAGTGCCCCTCAGGCAACACTATAGGAAGGACCTGGCTGTACATTTTACACCTCTGCTATTCGCTCGTACATACATGGTTTTTAAAAGCAATCCAACCAAAGAAACAAAAGCGAAACAAAAAAGCTTTATTACTATTTCAGTGCCTCTGAATAACATCAGCGTCTCATAGAAAAGAAGTATTTCCTGCAGACTGCGCTGCAAACCCGTCTAGCTGCACAGTGGGAAGTATCTGCTATCTTCTGAAGTATCACTTATTAGCCCTGGTGGGACTGCAACTGGCAAAACAACGGGATGATCCAGTACGATCACCCGGATGGTTCAAAGGAGCTAGAGGTGGGGGGGAGGGAGGGATATGAACCGCCATCATCCAATAGCGAATGCAGCTCAACATTTGAATGGGAAGAGCAGGAGAGTTTTCCGGTGTCGTAGGGTCATTTCAGAGAGATACTATTGATAGTCTCCATCACCTTTGTGCAAAGGCATGCCTGTCAAGAGTAGGGGCTGCCACTACGTCTGGGACTGAGCGCACGCGCAGTAATAAACACAAATTCCTCCACTGAGATTTTACAAGCCAGGTTTATGATCAGACAACATACAGATGTAATACACAAACACAGAGGAAGAGAGGAAAGGAGATAACAGTAAAATGAGCATGCATTTTTCATAATAGGCAGTAATTTCATGGCTTAATTTAATCAATGGTCTAACTAAGTGCAGTACCTTGGTTTTCTCCTGTACTTGTAAGTTTTAAGGCCTCATTAACATAGGATGTGTGTGGAATATTTTATGGGGACTTATTCCATTTTTAGTAGTGACCCCAGTGAAAGGTAAATATTTACCAGCCTCTTTACAAAAGGTAGGTGAGGTGTTCTGCAATAATTTACATTTCCTGCAGCAAAACCCGTGAACAACTGTCAAATTTTGGACCCTGCTACACGGGAAACGAGAGCCAAGGCTTTCAAGGGGGTTCAGAGCATTGTGTTATCTGAGTCCCACTTGCCACTGTGTTTCATTTGCAAAAGGCTCTGGCATCCGCTGGCAAAAAAAAAGAAGATTCAGCACTCTAAGATATTAAGTGACATTGTAATAAAACCGTTCCTGTGGAGAATGATGCTATGAGAAGGGGAAGAAGTTACAGGAGTTCAGACGGTGAAGATAAGCTCAGGTCCTGAGGAAAGGGGAAGAGGGCTCAGATTGTGTCGCTGGTTTCTCTAGAAAAACAGGTTGTGTGGGACTTGGCAATAAGTCGTTGACATGAATCCACATATAGGATGAGTGGTAGCAGCCCTTTAGCTTTGCCTGCTGTCTCTATTCCTGTTTTTACCTTCCATATAAAGATGACCTCTGATACAATCTAGTCTCAGGAACACCAGTAGAGATTTGGCCAAGAGACATATATATATATATATAATCACACACCTTTAATTTTACTTCAGAAAGTCATATAACATGGGAGGCAATTTTTCATGCCTATCCTAATAGGCCCACAAGAGCCTTAAATATCAGAGGAGGAGCAATCATCCTCCTACCTGTACTGAGACCAAAATATACACTGGTGCTGCCAGAATTGATTTGGGTATAATTGAAAATCACCTTGCAGGTTCAAGTTTTAAAGAAATTGGAGCAAACTCAAATCAGGTGCCAGCTGAACAAGGCAGCAGAGTTACAGGAGAAATTAATTTGTTCCAATTATTTTAATGTGAATTTACTGTTCTTGAAAGACACTGTCTTAATGAAAGCCCTTTATTTATCCAAAGAAGTACAAGATGAGTGACAGTGGCATTCCTCACCAACACAGTCTAGTCTATTTCTGGGGAGAGGCTCCAGCGAAAGCATTTGCATCCCATTTATCATGTTCACTGGCATCTCTGGGCTTCCTGGGCTTGACGGCAGAGCTATCATCATTTGTAACGGCATTTCTCTCGCAGTGGGGACATAGGCTCACAGAAATGAAATGCGATCAACCATTTCGTAAGGGCTGCTGAAACGTGGCTAGATGATAAAGACTTTCACTTGCAAGAGATCACAAAATCTCAGAGCTAAACTAAATCATGAGCGCACTGGAAGCTCCCACCTTCAGCTGCATGTGTGACTCTACCCACTTTGTCTTGCCATTAGTGAAAGCTACAACATAGCAGCAACTTTCAGACAAATATCCAAAAGCTGATATTCGCCCAAAAGAAATCTAGAAACTTCAATTTGAACCTGGTCTCCTCTTCAGTGGGACTGTACTGGCTTAGCCTTTAACAGCACAAAGAATGGAGTTTCAGTGGGTGCCATTTCATAGCAGAGACTTCAATTTTTATTACATTCCATTGGTCATCAGCTCAACTTTTGGCAGAAACCCCTTGATTTCATTAGATTTAATCTTTTAGGAGATATCTCTTTAAGGGAATATGCAAGAGTAATTTCCGCATGCTTTGTCACAGACAAGTCTATACACTTGACACTGCGTGTGCTCAATGTTTACACCCATGATGTAGTGCAACAGAAAAATGTGCATGTGTTTGGCTTAGTGCTAATGCAACCATATTTATCTGAATGGGAAGGTCAGAATGACAAACCAAAAACTAGAAGCAGTAAGTCAGATGCCCTTGGCCTGACATTTGGGTAGGAAGCTCAGAAAACTCTCCTGCATTTGTGGCAGAGGGGAAAAAACCTCCCGTGTGCCAGATAAGTCTTCCAGCTACTCAGCTTTATACCAAGGGGAACGATTCTCCTTCACTCAAGATTTAAAACTTTTGTTTCCATGGGAAGTTCTGGTTTCTCTAAACCATTTTACTTAGCACTCAGCTCCAGCAGTGATGAGACTCCTCCAGTGAAGAGCTGAAGAGTACAAACCATTTTTTCTTTATATTTTCAAATTTTCAGAAGGAACAAGGCTAAAGAAACTCTTACAGAAGTGTAAAGGCTTATGCTAACTAAAGCTTACAGTAGCTTTTGTGACATTTTTTCATGTCCGTCCAGAAGGTAAAGTACATTATGTAAATTTTAAATTTTTCTACAAACTGAAAGCATGAGTAGGATATAATCCTTCACGTTCACAATGCAAATAAAATACTCAATCTGAGATTATTAAAACTTTGTAAGACATTCTGGATCCTAGAATTTCTAGAGAATCCTGCATGTCTTCGGTCTGTTTTCTCTCTACAGTGCCACTTCCCCTCCTTCACAGAACACACTTCCCCCAGGTATCTAAACTGGTATTTTGGCCCAATTCAGCATCAATGATCTGCTTTCACGGGCAAGCTGTAGATATCATTACATAACTGTGACAGTACTTACTGGCCAGTACAATAGGTTTAAGAGCGCGCTGTTTAGCAGTAGGATTTGAACCTAATTTTTAATCAAACAGAATTTGTTGCCCTCCCATTTAAACAGGAGGCTGTTGAATATTTTGATACCAGGTGGGGTAGATGTAACAGAATGGCACACATGAAATGTTTGGCTTTCTTACTTCAGCCACACATTTCCTCCTTCTTTTAGTGTTAATCATTCACCACCGTAGAGATAAACCCAGCATAATGTATTTTCAATTAAGTCAAACAAAAATGCATCATCAATAGCATCATCATTAACAATCTGCAATTACCATCTAGTTACAGCACTTGTTCTAGCTTTGGGGTGGCGTTCATCCCCATGCTGATGACGGTGATGATTACAATAGCAAAGGTCAGGCTTGTAGCCTCTCCGAAGCCAGTCATCCAGACGATTACCATCATTGACAGTTTTTGCCAGAAGCACGCTTATTGAAAGCAATGTGAATGCCACAAGGACTGTGTATAAAAATAGAGGAAAATTGTCTGCAGTCTTTCCTCATCTCCTAGTTGCCAATTGTAATTAGATCTTCAGGCTGCTTTGTAATCAGCCATCAATTCCGCCGTATAAAGACCTCTGCAGCAGAATATGCACTCTATGTCTTTATCAGCAAAGTCCTCCAGTCATTCCAACAGCTTATATTATAAATATCTTTTCCACATAACTTAGGACATCCAGAAAAAAGGGAAATGAATATACTGGAGCTTCTTCTACCAGAAGCTGGAAAAGAATATCAATTGCAATTACTGTGCAGCATTTATCAATGCAGCCATATACATAGCAGAGGTACTGAAATACTGTCAAAAAGAATCGTTATGTATACCCATAAAGCCCCACCTTCTTTTACATTTTTCAAAATATAGAATTATCTCCCCTCATATAGAAGACTTAATCTTCTGAGTATCACTAATTTGATACTCTTAATATCTGTGTTTTGAGGGCTCCGAACTCAAATGGGTTCCACTGACATAAACATAAATATAAGAATTACCTCTAAAATAATATTCACCTCCATGTTGGATAATGTTTCCACATTATTTTCTCTCAGACATAAAGGTTTTTCATATCTATTTAGCTGTTGTCTAATAGGCATTCTAGTTGTATTGCTTTATAAATAGATATGTCAAAAATCTATTTTCACTATGTTTAGTTGTTAGATGCACACATAAAAGAGTGTTCACCTTATTGACCTAAGATCTATCTTCTTTGCACTTATCACCCTTAAAGGAATATCTATGGATGAAGACTCATTTGCATCAGCTTCCTGCTTTTCATCATAAAGAATATTGAATAAATACTTTTTTAAAGTATGGAAGATTTGTTCAGGTAAAGTTTATCTCTTAGTCTTTTAAAATGTATTTGGCATGGCAGAAATCTCTCTCAGCTATACATCTTTTACTAAACAATGCCAGAAATCACAGTAAGCCGTTATTTTCCTGTCTCTGAGAATGTGGATATATACTTCTCTTTGAGCAATTTCACTCGAATTGTGCAAGAACAAGTACCACTGCAACTCCTAAAGCCATAGAGTACAAGCCCAACCTTCCAAGACAGCTTTCAACAGGTCTATAGCCAGACAACTTTCATCAGCAGAAGATTTCCAGGTACAGAGGAAAATTGTCTGTGTCAGCTGGACCTGGTTGATGACAATCATCTTCTCTGACACCCATCCACATGAATAAACACAGAGGATCTCCATACTAAGGGTAGTCCTGGTCCACCTAGATGTAGGAGCTCACTGCAATTGTGAAATCTGTTTCTTCCCAAAACAGGAATAAGTGACTTCAAAGAATTAGTTCTGGGATCAGAGTTCCTACAACTTCCATCCTTAATTTAAAAAGCATTGTCAAGAAAGGACCAGTGCTATATTCCCTTGATTTCACTCTTGTCTCTCCAGATGAAGAAGATATCTCAAGTGAAGGGACAGGGGCAAAAGTTAAAAATAAGACATTTAAATAATGTTTCATGAACCTTGGAAAATGTCATGCGGAGCTCCTCAGGTGGAAATTCAGTTTCTGTGCATTCCAATCTTCTTTCAATATGCCCATCTGACTCTCCAGATTCATTAACTGAGCAGCCACATTTTCTAGCAGGTTTCCTACAGTGATTGAAGTTTGCAACACATCTATTTCTACATATAGCAATTCCAACACTTCTCAAAATGATCCCTTAAAGTCCAGACTTGTGGCAGATTGTCTTTCCAGCAGGACAGCACAAGATGGGCTCTGGTATGCGTCTTGAGATGTAGTGGTAAAGCATGTTGAAATAAATTAACTATTTATACAGCGCATTTCATCTCAGAATTCTGTGAGCTATCTAACTCACAAAGCATGCATAAAAGTATCAGCCTCCAGAGTTAGACAAGGAAGCTAATGCAGGTCAAAATCTCAGGTACTGAGAAGGCAACATGCTTGGGAAACCTAATGAAATTGAGTGGTTCTGCTTCTAACAACGATGTTATTTGGGTGACTAAACGTTGTGTAAACAAGCTTCCAGTATTAGGGATTAATGATTCAATTTAGGCAAAGAAAGGCAATTTTATATAATGGTACAGAATGGCTTTTAGGCAAGACTGGAATATTATGACTTAATATTAAGAAGCAGCAGTTTTCAACAATATGTATTTCAACATTGACAGAATTAATTAGAAAAAGAAAAGTTCTCAAATTTCTCCTATCTCATTTCACTCCCTCACCAGTCTTCCTGCCAGCTGTGACTGTTACAAAAAATAACCAGCTAGCAATTGCATGTAATCATGTCAAGTGAAAAGTTTGTAATGGTTTTGTTATGCTGTGACATCTACCAGCCTCACTTAGCGGCTAGTGGACATCATTTTGTTTTGCTTTTCCCTCTACCTTCCCTCACTCTGCCAGCTGATCTTAGATTGTGATCTAAGTTTGTGAAACTAGTCAGACTAGTTTCTTGTGTGACTCCAGCCAGCTGAACCCGAGAAGCCTTCAGGCCAATGAAAGTCAGAGCAGTAAATCACGTTTGCCATTTCTTTTCAGTTCTTGTGTTCCTAATACAAGAAAAACAAAGGGAAACAGCCTATGATAGAGACCTAGTACTGAGCAGCACAGAAGTGATGCCAGGAGGTGTGCTCTCTGAGAACTTCCTGTACGGTGAACATCCAGTTCCACTTCTTCCTTGTCTCTTTTTGTTGGGATTAAGATCATCAATTAAGGATCTCATCAGTACTGCAGTCCATAAAACACGGTGCCAACTTTACCAACTTTTTTTTATGGGAAATGACATTATAGCAGCAGCTTCTATATCTCTGGTAAGCTCCACATATTGTACAGACAGCTCTGAAGTTGCCTTTAGATCTGTCATATGGTGCAAACAGCTGCCGATGAGCCATGTGAACTGCTTTGACCTCCTGTATGCCATTTTCCTCTGGCTTCCCTTTGACTTTGAGCACGCGGCTTCTTTTACACAGCTCACAGGACTGCAAAGCAGAGGTTCTCTCCCTGTTTGAAGGGATCAGTAGCTTTTCTCAGAGAATACAAATACAAATCAATAGTATCTTATGTTGATATAAGGGAAATTTTTTAATGAACTCTCTTTACACCCCTGAGAATACTACAAAGCAACCAGAAGAGGCTCCATTAGAGCCGCTCTGGGGATTTTAAGTCTCTGCTTCACTTGTCCCCATTTCACAATGTCAGAACATGTAAAAACAAAGGATTTCATTTCACTTACAAAAGACATTTCAGTAAGTGTAGAACTTCAGAAGGAGTTTAATTACATGGTGCATTCACAGGTGACAAGGTGCTGGTGTTTGTACATATAAAAACTACCTGAGATATCTTTCAGAAGGCTTTTTCCTCCCACACAAGAAAATTAGGGCTACAATATCTCAAACATATTTGAGGTCAAGGACTCCACTCACACGAGCACTCAGGATCATGGATTTACTGAACTGGCTGCAGAATAAATGCAAAATATGACCCTTGAACTAGACATTCCTTGTCTCCCCTGCACAATGCAGTGGGGTTTATTTTATAGATATATACCTTTTCATTTTTAGATTCATGTTATCTATTAGATATTGGACTGATTTAGCTGGGGAGTAAAGTAATCTTTATGTAACATACCTCAAAACCAAGTGGCCTGATAAGCAGAAATTTCATCAAATGCCTTTGCCCTTCAAAATCCTCTTGTAGAGAAAGAGGCAGCATGTAACCATGGGAATATGGCAGAGAGCTATTCCAGGGAGAGTTACCAAGTATGGCCCCAGGTACAGCTGGAATGAGGAGCAATAGATCTCTCTGTGGGCATCATTACAGGGTGGATACCACCCGACCCAGTACTGCTTCAACTTCTGTTTAGGCAATGCATCCCAAGATTAGGGCAGTGCTGAGCAGGATCAGGTGGCAGATGCAGCTCTGGGACCTGATTTTTGCTCCAGTAACCTGCATGGCTTCCTGAAATCCTGCAGTAGGGCTGAGCTGCATAAGACTAAAAGCAAAATTTGTTTTCTTGTGTTTAGACTTCTCAAAGTTACATTTCATTTCACATTCCTTATTTGTACAGCAAAGCAGCAGATTGATATTTCAAAACCTTTTCCAAATGTTTATTTTAAGCAGTGTTACAGGAACTCTGTATTTTTACATATGGTTAGTGATGCTGTTTGCAAGTTACCAGTCATCAGTTTAACTTTTAATCAAAGATTTTAAAAGGTTTCTGTATCTTTGAAAGTTTCACACATATTTAACTGGAGCTTGATGAGCAGCAAAGATTTAATTGAACAGGTGTCCAGGGATGGAGGCACTCGTCACTGAGTAGCTGCCCCTTAGTAGCAAGCCATTGAGTAGCTGAGAAGTACAGGTAGGTGAGAGTAGGTGTGCAAAACCTGTAAAGAAAACAACCCCAAATAACCAGGAAGCAAGGACAGGCTTTGCCATTTATAAAGGTTGTAAAGATAATTCTGCAGATGCAGTTACATATTGTATGAATTATATAAAGACTGCTTATCTCTAATAATATATTTCTCTTTTGTATTATATTACAGAAATCTTTATTCTTTGTTTTGCTGTTGCTACTTCTGATGATTGTATTTGATTATATTACCTGATTTGAGATGATCATTTATTCCTCTGCTGCAGGAAACAAGAGAAGGATGCAAACACTGCAGGGAAAAAAACCCTAAGTTTAGGGGTCTAAAAAAATACGTTTCTGATTCCTGTTTTTAATTCACTCTATTTTGGGGTACTTATACAATGTGTATGTAGTACATAGTCTTACATAACTTATTCATATTATTTAAAATGTCATAGATTTACGTGCATACACATTACACAGATAGATAGAAGCAGTTACTGAATATTCACAGATAAATACCAAGATTTAAATACAAAACAGCTTTGAAGCCATATATACACACACATTCATACACGTTCTTAAGTGCAAAGTGGTATTAATACAGAATATCATAGAACTCCAAGTGATGTTCTCAGCGATTATTTTCCAAGTGACTGTTAAAAATGAGCATACGTCTGTGGTATTCAAAAGATAGGATTCAGATTCCTTAAACAGTTAAAATATAAATACATCAAAAATAAAGATAAGCAACAGATTTAACACAGAATTTAAGAAAACTTAACTTCACAAAAATAAAACATATAAAAGTAGACTTCATTATTTAAGTTTCTCGATGTATATAAAATTCTAAACTATTAATAAATATATCTGATAAATAATGATGATAGTCTCCATATTTCTTTGTTTAATTCTCAGTTTTCTTGCAAGACCTTCTTGAAGTTTGGTTGTAATGGATCATTACGTCCATAATGTGCTCAATGTTGGAGTGAATTTTGAACAGTTTTTAGGCTGCATACTGTTTTCTTCCAGATAATTTACTGGATTAAAATTAGCAGTGTGAAAAGCTGTAGAGAAATCTAAATGCCTGCCAAATCAAAGAAATAATCACATTTTTATGAATATTTAATATCATAGTCATGGCAAATAAGGCAAGTAATTAGTACTTACCATAAATTTGCAAAGTATTATTTTATGTAAATGTTACATTCTACTAGTTTGATATGAATTATTCATTGTATTACCAGACGCTGACACAAACCAGCAAACACTAAAATCTATGTGTTATTAGTTTACTTACCTTTAATGATATTGTTTAGAGAGACTTTCTGTGAGATTACTATTTTTTCCCAAATGGGATGGAAACAAGAAGAAAGTCATTTAAAGTCACCTACTGCACATTCCAATATTGGAGGAACTTAAGATGCAAATATACAAAATGCAAGTTCTTTCATGTGTACAGATGAAGAGCTCTCAGCTATGCCTCCGACTGCGAAGACCGCACAGGGGATTACTATTAATGGGGTATGGTAAAAGCTGTTTATAAAAATAATGGATGTGGGAGAAAAACGAACAACTCATCAAAGTCAAGAGGCAGAATCCTTGGGTCAGGGAGTGAGACGATTAAAAGAGTAACCTAGACTGACTATAACATGCCACACCCAAATAACACTTCAGGATGAAAGGACCTCTGTACCTCATCTATGGATGTTGGCTTGTCACCTGTTTCAAGGCTTGACTACTAATATTTCGTGACTCTAAAAAAATCAGTTCCTTTTCCTGAATTGTGATCAGCATCGACTGATCCCTGAAACCGCTAGCCTTCATCATACTGACAGTGTTGCGTTCTTTTAAAGACCGAAGCCACTTTCAACTCTTTTCCAAGCCTTAAATAAAACCTCATTCTCCTTCTGGTATTAGTAAGATCTTTCACTTTACTGCAACATTTTCCTGATATTCTTTCATTGGATCCCCTGGTATAGAGAGTGACTCAACACTAATTCCTATAATTCCCTTTGCAATTATCTTATGATGTAAAAAAAAATAAGCACCATTTACCTTCTTCATCTGTCTTTCACCTACCAAACTGTTTTTATTGAATCTTTCATGAGTAGCATCTGACTTTTTGATCATACAACATCAATCTTCTTCAAACAGTAAATCTTTAAGTCTTAATAAATGAGATCCGCATTGTAACAAACTCAACAAAATGAAAATCTGCTCACTGTATATATCTCCTCCTTTAGTAAATCCACATAAATTTTCTGCAATTTTGATCTATTCTATTATTAATCTATCCTACTCCAAACCAATTTTCTTGTGCAGTAGACTTTCAGACTAGCTGACTTTGGAGCCAAATCCCCAACAAAGGGAAAAATATAAAAGTTCTGGTATTTCATATATAATAAAAACATACTTTGGTCCTTAGGATCATAGCTCAACTTACAGCCACCACAAATTACACATGAGATATTGTAAGGGATATTGTAACTTTCACTGCCTGCCTCACTCTTCAGTTTTCTGGTAGTGTCTCAGGGCAATAGCACCCACAGTACACAGGCAAAAAGTCAATGATCTGTTTGTTTGGTTGTGGTTTTTTAAAATATGATCAAATTAGAGAAGACTTTTCATATCCTAACAGAATTCTGAATGGTGAAAATGTGGACTATGTACCTACAATAACAGCAGTTTTATCAACACTGGACATTGCTCAGAGCAGCTGGAATAGTTGCCTTACTCGTGGTAAGTAAATCATGCTCAGATTGCAGGCCGATAGGGGTAGATCTCTCTGGGCTATTGGCATCTGAACCAGGAACTTACAAGCATACGCAATATAGGCCTACATTTAATTTATTTAACTACAGCTTGCCTCATGGAACTTCTGTGTTATTTATGCTTTTCACTGATCATTTCTGATCATTTCTGCCGTTTTGTACAGCGAAGGCAAAGTTTAGCCTAGCATGCTATCTCTACAACATAGGTATGATTTTGGATTGGTATGATTTTTGAATCACGTCATGCTAAGGCATGCACCCACCAGGATGTCTCTGCAGCTTATGGGTGAAAGATGGAGCACAGGAGGTTCCACATGAACATAAGAAAAAACTTTTTCACTGTGAGGGTGACGGAACACTGGAACAGGCTGCCCAGAGAGGTTGTGGAGTCTCTGTCTCTGGAGACATTCACAACCCACCTGGATGCATTCCTGTCTGACATAATCTCGGTGATCCTGCTCTGGAGAGCAGAAACTGGAGAACTGAAATACCAGGGGGGGGTTTCTAGGGAAGAAGGACAGGGCTAAAAATAACTATCAGATTTGGTTCCATAAAATGAAATTTCGAAGTTCTAGGAAGAGGGCAGAACAGTGGCTTGGGAACAACACTGTTAGAATAGCTCCTCCCTGTATGTTCATGTTTGCATGCTGTACTCAGGAAAGTGCATCAAGGAACTTGCAGCCAAGGATCAAGTGCTAGAAGCAGTGTTACAAACTGCGGCTTAGTTTACCCCACTTTAAATTTACAGTCCACGGCTGAGTATCTCCAGCATGCCAGCTGGCAAGAGGGAGAGAAAGACAGTTCCTGTCCTTGTGGGTGGTTTGGCCTGTGCACCAGGAAACCTTCAGTCTTTAACAAAACTCTCATCAGTCTTTGGGAGTTACATGTTTTCCCTTAAAAATCACCCTTGTATAATCTAGCTTGTTTCCACCTCCAAGTGAGAAAGTTAGCAAGGTCTGTAGAAAAGCAGAAAGGAGCAAATGTAATGATCAAGAGATCGTGCTGAAGAAATCCTTTAATCCCTGATTCCTTCACCCTTTCATATGGGGTCTCCTTCCCTCCTGTAACTCTCTCTGGCCTCCTCTCCCCCAGACACAATAAGTAACATGTGCAAAGCATCCAGTTAAAAGCATAATACTATTTGCACATTTAAAGTGATGGGGGAGAAGATACGAGAACACAGAACAATGGACAGCAAAAATGTGGTTCACATAAATGTTTGTTTTTAGCTTTAATATTTTAAACAAACATTTCCTTCCACTTAGACTCATCCTAATCTGCAATCTCCACCTGGTGTTTTTTAAACCAGATGGAAATGTAAATTATTTAAAATCATGAAATTCCATTAGCAGTTGGGCTTAAGTGCTTAAAAAAAAAAATACAGGGAAGAGGACGAGAACTTTTCAGGGTGGGTTCCAGAAGGCAACTGCGCCACCCCATGTGTATGGCTGCAGCACAGGGCAGGGTCAGGGAACACTCCGCTCTGCTCTGTGTGTGCAAGCTCTGAGCACCGGTGGAGAAGCACTAGATCCAAGCAGCAGCTGAGATTTACACTGCAGCAACACCTGCAGCTCACTCGTTCCCACAGTAGAAAGAGTGTGACCCCCGGAGACCCAGGAAAACAGACATCTAGTTCACCTCCCAAGCAGCTTTGAGCAATGCTTTGCTCCTGTTCAATGGGGAGAGAGGATTTACCAAAAACCTTTTTTTCCCCCCCCCCCCAAAGTGCAAGTGATGCCCATGATGGTGTCTGTTCCTTCCTCTTCACAGCATAAAAGCCTGGGAGCAAATGCTGTATAAAGATGTCTGCATGAACAAATACAGCAGAAAACTGAAAAGGACCCTAAGTTAAAAAATACAAATTAGCTTCATCTTTTTATATGCAGGGTTTTGCCAGGAAAAGTAATAACAGAAATCACATTTTAGGGCACTGCACTCTTTTATCTGTCCTCTTTATCGAGCCTTTCTATGAGAGGTGCCAAGCGAGCAGTGAGGGCTGAAGTTGTATCAGACTACTCACAGATCTCGGGACAGGAGACTAAAGCCACTAGCATAAATGGGCTGACGCTCTCATCTCCCTTCCTCCAAGTGGGCTGTGTTCTGCCAACACCCATCACCCTCTGCTGAGCTCCATATCATCCTGCACAGCAAGAAATCAAGCTAAGACAGCTTCATCACTGGCTGGAGGACTTTCTTCATCCATCTTCAGTATCATTTCTTGTAAGCTGGGAGTGCACTTGCTTGGATTTTTCTGGTGTTTGGTCACATCATACAATAAAAATCTCTCTAAAGTTCAATTATGTCACTTAAAGTACAAGAACTTAAAACTCAATCTACCATTTATAAAATCCACATCAGACATATCCATCTGCCTCTATTATCATTCCCCAGTTATTAACAAGCATACTATTTTTGCCCAATCACTCAACTAGATGGTCATCACCCCTCCAGGTTTAAACACAGTTTCACAAGAAGAGCACAGTGGATGGATTTAACGTTCATGGATCAAAGCCATCAAAGGAGACAGGCACTGTAACACTATTCTATCTGTCTGTCCTATTATGAATCCAGAACTCTGTGAGATATGACAGTGTTTTCCTGGCAAAGCATGAGAAGAGTTTGGCACTTCTGAAGGGAATTCACAAGTATCAACCCATTGAATGGATGCTAATGCCTCAGTTACACCCCAGGTCCACTGGAGCACTGACCCTGACCTGACAGAGATCCCTCCACTGCTTGGTTTGGACCAGAGATCCAAATCCAGGTTTAGTCTAACAGAAAACGAGTATATAAGGAATTTTGTATATCTTATGCCATACCGTCAGTGGATACAGCTGATAGTTAAGGGCATTAGATATATGGGTGGCAAGTGAGCAACAAGCTGGAGTCCCAAGTTTGGTTTTAGGTTCGGTGGTGGAAGGTGGTGCCAGTGTCTAGGAGTCTGGCCTTCTGTTTGCACATTGCTTGGTCCAGTATGAGTCCTACCTGCTGCAAGTTTGCACGCTCTGTGAAACTCAATGAAACTGCAAACTCAGAGGAAGTGTTATTAACACTGATCATATTTATTTCAGAAATAGCACCTAAGTCACATTTGAACAGTTAGTTTTGCACTATGGGTAATGATCACCTTGGAATTTTTCTTGCTTTGTTCTTTCACACCATTTCTTCAAATCTTTTCATGTCTTTGGTGCTTGGGCCAAGAGAATAGAACAACTTCCCTAGGAAATCTTGTACCTTTCTCTTATCTCTAAAATATTGGCTTAAAGACTAAGGAAAAACCACCTGCGAGTCACAGATGTGACCCTTTATAGTGCACTGTCTACCTACAATTCCTGGTATTTCATATGATTGGAAAAGTAAACTCTGTTCACAGGGGAAACCCTTGTCAAATATTGTAGCACTAAAAGCACCCAGAAGTGGCAATGTAAACAGTAAGCCCAGTTTCAATCTCTCATAGCAAATGTCAATGTTCCGAGCAGCTGCCTCATGGAAGGGAGAAGGCTGGTTGCTTCACACAGCTCTGCTCTGCTCCTTTCTCTCATTACATCATTTAAATGCTGGACATGTTCTTGTCATGGCTTTTCTTCTCTCTGATTCCAAAGAAAGAAGCTGGGCTTCTGATCAGAATGGAGAGACAAAGAGGGGAAAAAACCTGAAATAACCATGTTCCTATAGCAAAGGGAATCCTGTTAAATCATGTTTTAAAACAAACAGTATTTTAGGATATGCCCATACTGCATTTGTTGCAGTTTGGGCAGAGAGAACTGCATTCACTGTATGAGTCCTGGGGACATGATAGCTTTGGTGGCACAGAAATCAGTTGGCCTAGGGAGTCCCAGTGCTTGCTGAGCTCCTCAGAAAGGCTTTACAGCCAGCCCGGTGCTCTGCGTTTTATGCCACCGGGAGCATCCAGGCGAGCTAGTTCAAACCTAGCTCAGATGTATCTGCATGTGCTGCAGTCAGCTTAGCTGCAGAGTAGCTGCAGTGTAGTGTCCCCTCCCATGCAAAACAAGTGACTCTATGTTGGCAATTTTTCGTAAGTTTGCATATCCCACAGGTAGTCAAAAATGATCCTGCTTCATGGAAAGAAGTCACCAGCCATCTGCACTACAGTGAGTGGCACTCAGCATGATACAGGTCCCAGTTGGGAGCAACTCTTCCTCTCAATTCCAGCTGAGACTTTACCCTCTTCCCTTAAAACCCAGAGAAGGCATCAAAACTGTTCTGAAATGTCCATAGCTTTATTGCCAGATAAAGCTTCTTTTGTGCTGTCTGTGCAAAACAGTTTGCAACACCTAGGGGTACATCCTTTTTGGGGATAGGAGCCTCCAAAAGTGCAGCCACTTTTGGTCACAGCCCACAAGGACAAACTGCTCTGCTTCCTTAGAACACCAACCCGCAGGGCCAGAACTGAGACTCTCCAAGGGTTGAAGGAAAAAGGAGATCCAGCTGGGGTTGTACCTTCAGTTTGTGCCATCTTGGACTGCAGAAAAAGAAAGCGTCTCACAACTGCTTTAAGGAGATCAGAACAAAGTAAGGATTTTCCTTTATCCAGCATGAATCAGGGCAGTTCAGTTTGGACAAGGCATTCTTAAAGCAGGCTCAGCTATGAAGTGAGATTATGCTACTCAAAACTTTATTCTGGCAGATCCCATAAACATCTAAGCAAGAAGGTAGCACACCTTCTCTGTGGACCCTCTTCCACTGCTTTACTGTTCTCACAGTGAAATAGTTTTTCCTTGTATCCTCCTGGACACAACTTTCCTTGGCATAATTGTCTCTTGTCCCTCCACCACACACTGCTGTAAAAGCCTGGCTCCATCTTCTTGGTAACCTCCCAATTGGTACTGACACACTTTTGCTGGGTCCCCTTGAAGCCATCTCTTCTCAAGGCTGTATAAGCCCAGCTCCCTCAGCCTCCTTCACAGGACAAGAACTCCAGCCTTTGATCATCTCAATGGTCCTTTGCTGAATTTACTCCCGTTTATTGATGTCTTACTTGTACTGGGGAGTACAACTTTGAATGCATCAATGAAGCCAGAAGGAGCCAGAAGGAGCCAAAGCAGAGACACATACCGAGAACTTTTTACTAGGAATTTCTCTATCCTGTTTTGCAGGTTTTGATATGAAATAATAAATGATTGCACCCTCAGGATGTAATAAGTTATCCCTTTCTGACTGTCACAGGGACCAATGGCCTGTACACAATGTGTCACAAATGTAAAATGAAGCATAATGATTTAGTGCTCTCCAGCATGGTCTCATTGTGGCCAGTTAGGAACCTGCATGCAACAGGTCCCAACAGTTAGTTGATGGGTAAAGCTCATTACCCTCCAAGCTGCTAAGTTTTGTTTATTTGACCAACGAATGCAAATTAATTTCAATTTTGTCTCCCTGTCTTCTTTTACCTTCTCTTACCACATTGTCTTTCCGTGCTCTATTCCTCTCAGTCAGCCAAACATTTTCTTCACCCTTCCTCTCTCACCTTCCACCCTGAAAGTCTGGAGTTTCTGTGGTAATTGCTGTGGTAATTGTCAGCATCCTCTTACCCCAGCACACAGTTTGAATCTAATCCATTTTAGTGACAATCTTGCTTGATCTGGGATCACTAGCAATTTTTATTTTGACAGATAGCTAGAGTTTGGGGGGGTCCATTCTTGAATCAGTGAGAGCCATTTCCATCAGAAACTCAATTATGCATAAGATGAAGAAGAAGAAGAGGAAGAAGAAAAGAAATCACAAACTAAGTGTATTTATTTCTAGTATAGGTTATATTTTTAAGATATGTTCAGTACAAGGAACAGACTCATATTAAGGCACCTGAATTTAGGTGTTTACACCACTGACCAAAATGGGTATACAAAAGATCCTCCAGAGCCCCCCAACAGGCCAAGCTCCCTTCTCGTGAGGGCACACCAGTGAACATAGAACATGCTTGGGGGGGTTCATCCCCCACCTGGAACAACAAGAAGGGGATCCCTTCCACCAGTGGGTGCCAAGGAAAGGCTGGCCAACAAATAGAGGCAGAAGAGAGCTCCAGGGTGAAGGGGTCTGGCTGATGCTGTTGGCTGGGGCACTATACTAAGTGGGAAAGGATGGATCCCCTCCAGTAGTCACTGTGTCATCTTTTCTTGTTTTCTTCTTTGTTTGGATCCAGGACAATTCAGGTCCAGATGAGACCAAGTTCAGAGCCAGTGGACTGCAGCAGTTTCCAGTTAAGCAGAAGCCATTCAAAGTTAATAAACAAGTCTCTGCAAATGGGAAGAAAGAGATTCATGCATTAAAGCTGCATTAAAAGAGGAAAGAGAAAACAAATAATTCTCTCTGCCTGCCACAAGCTCCACTTTAACTAGCTGAAGCCTATTTGGAAAGAAATGCTCTGGGTCCCCAGTGCAGAGGTGGAAGGGGCGGGAAGGTTACATGGGGAGAAGAAGAAATCACTTTATTTCTATCACGATGCAGTAAGATATAAATACAATCAAAAGGGGTTAATCTAATCCTTTTGTGAAGCACTGAGTCAGAGAACAAGACAAAAACAAATCTGTGATCTGGAACTTCCTGAGCACCCACTCAGGGTGGATTAATGAGGAGTACACGGCTGTGAAATTACGTGCCCTCTGAGTCAGGAAAATGGTCCTAGTGGTGCATGACCTTGAAATGAGGGGAAGCAAACTTCACCTGATCCACAATTATAAAGACCTAAAAGGAGGGGGACTAAGGAGGAGGGAGAACACATTAAGAGCCGGGAAAATCTTTTCTGAATATGAAACCAACAAAATACTAAACAGACCCAAAGCTTGAAAGACGAATTAAATGTAGCATAAAAAAAAAAATCCAGAGGCTTTAAAGGATACTGGCATTAGTGTTTGAGCATTATAAGGAAAGCTTGTCCTCTTTATTTACATGAAGTGGATATTTTGTTGCTGTTGTTATGGACTTAGCGATGTTTGTCTGCCTTCAATTTTCTCTTTGCAATGAAAAATTGTTGTGAGATGATTTCTAGTCTTAGCTGCTTTACATGACAGTATTATCAAGGATTCATCAAGAGGCCATCTGTCGAATTTATGAAAAAAAATGCAAAAACAAAACAGATGAAAAGGAAAGAGCAAGACAGAGACTGGTCCAGGGGACGATAGATGTGGCAGCATGTGCCTCAGTGTGAAAATTACAACATTTAAATACTGTAGAATAAATTACTGTGCCGAAAAATTAGTGATGCTCTCCCACTTCAGATTCTCCCCTTATGATGAGAATATAATGAAATAGATCACAGACCAAATCATTTTTTCCTGTGGCTATTATTATATTCTAATGAAAAATTAAAATGGGGTAAAGACATAAAACCTGTAAGGGAATCAAATAAGCTAAGCTACCAAATCATTTCTTAGGTATCCCAAAAATGTACAGCTGATGTGGAAACAATAAGTTAATATTTTTTTATATATGTAACCAACTGATCTCCCCTTTTTTTTCATATTTTCTTGCATCTTTACAGCTGGTATGTATAAACTCACATACGTGCTTATGAAATAAAAGAGATAATGAAAGGGGGAAAAAATGATCTGTCCTCATTACAAACTGGAAGAATTGCATATCGAAGTAGAGTCAAATACAAACATCTATTCCCAACCCATATATAATACATGATATTCACTGATTATCTACAGTTTTTTTAACTGGGTTGACACCTGTATGTTCATAGTGTGCATGAGATACATTTGAAACAAACGTGCTTATTGAAATCAGGCAGTTTGGATTTAATCGGAATCCAGTTTGTACTGTATTTTAAAAATAAAATACTACAAAGTCCAGACCTTTCCTAGCATCTCCCTTCATCTGGTCTTCATCAGGAATGCACTTGAACCTCTGTGCAAATCCATGATAAGCTAACAGGGAAAGTATTGCTGTACCAATTTGAATATTTCAATAGCTTTTCCTCAAAAGCAATTTGCCTTTCTCTTTTACTGATTATGTTTAAAGTTATGGAAAGCCAACCATCAGGCTATCCCTATGAAAGTGCAAAAAAATCAGAGTATGACATGCCATATATTTTTAAACATAACTGTATTACATAATAAAAAATTGAGTTCTTTGTGTCCTGCTTCTTAACAGGGAGCAAAACAAAGAGAAAGAAAGGCTGATACTGCTTTTATATCACAATTAGAAAGACATTGACAATAGTTAACTCTGACTATCTCCACAACACACACAACCCCTCAAGTAAATGGCCCACTGATGATGACCTATTCAATGGTGCCTTTCTGCACCTGAAAAAGCAGGTGAAATTGCCCCTGAGATTCACTAAAGACCTTCTTAAACTGTTCTGGTTTATCTGGCAGATAACCAAATTCTGTGCTTATTTCCACACACTCTGATTCTAATACTAACATATAAAGGAAGGCTACATCTGGCAGTTCATCAAACAGTCCTCAAGCACATGGTCCTTCAGTCTAGATGATGAGCAAACTTGGTGCATAGAGAAGTCAACATCACAAAATCTTCAACTGACTTGAAAAAAAAAAAACCCACAAAATAACCATTCATTCTAACTTAACTGAGTTGGGATGATCATTTTGATGCATCAGTAATTAAATGACAGCAAACATCATAAAAGCAAACTGTGCATATATCTTAATGGCACAGAGTGAAGCAAAACTACTTACAAGGTCTCATCTTAACGTTCTTCCAAAACTACGAAAGGGTAAACCCTTTTTGGCTAAAGATGGTCATATCATTCACTGTAGTTTAGGAGGATTGTACTGGGGAGACTCTAGAGGATTAGTCCTGAAAATATATGCTTAGTTATTTAACTTTACTCATGAGAGTAGGCCCACAAATTTCTGTTGTACTTGACCCAACTGTAAGGGCAAGCATATACAAATCCCTCTGAAAGATGGGCCATAAAATTTACATTCTGGAAACTTTTTTTTAATACAATTATGCAAATATTACTACAATGATATTATGCTTTAAGGATCAATTCTTTCATTATATAAGTATCAATATTCACCTGACAACAGTGATATTATTACAAGCAAAAGAAGAGGTAGTTATGTTTATGGGGGGCACCTATTAAGTAAAAGTATTATGTGAAGTATTTTCATCTGAATTTGCTCAAATATCTGAACATTAAAGAAAGTCAGAAGAATGATTCTCAGAAAAAAAATTATTGTACAAGGATATGTCTTCTGATTTAAAATAAGATTGGTATGTGAACACCAGGACTGGTATCATTTTATGTAGCTGGAGCCATCATGTAAATGCAGTGAACCTATAACTTCTCAGTGATCAGTAATTGTGAAAACCAACCCACAGCACTCAAGTATACCCTATTAATGTCAATGGCATGACCAGATATGTAGATAACAATTATACCATAGTAAATGGTAAACAAAAATACTTTTTGACAGTGATTTTTGATTCTCACTTCACTGCACTTCAAGGAACAGTTCAGGAGAGAAAAAATGGCATCAACAACCACCAGAACCCAGCAGCCTTATTAAGAGAGCTGGCCATTTCTTCTCTGCATTTTCTGGCCCTGTGTGGAGCCAAGAGTTGGACTAAACAATTCTTATAGGTCCCTTCCAACTCAGGAGATTCTATGAGTCTATGATTTTCCCAAATGCTGGGAAAAAATATTAAAGCCTCTACCTGAATCTATGTGAGGACTCACACTGAAATAGCAGACGAATCCTCCGAGTTTCAAGGGTGTGGGATTTTTCACGCATATGCAGAGCTCTGCACTGAACAGGTGCTTTACCTATGCCAGACGATTATTGCAGTGCTGTTTAATAAAACAGGCACAAACAATAACAATCAGCAACCACAAAGATTGTCATAAAAGTATTGGAGGTCTGGTTTCATGAGGAGCAGTGAATTCTTTGTAACCCCAATTAATTTTCTGGTTTCGGAGTGGATTTACCACAGGAGTTGGCTCTGTTTGAGCCTCTGGCCCCATCTTTGAGAAACCAAGAGCCCTTGTGCCCCTCTTCACCTGTCCTGGATTGCTGGGGCCCCAAGCAGAGAATTATGCCAGGGCAGGGCTGTGTGGGAGAACACAAAAACACATTCCATTAATTTAGTTACTCAAGTGTGTAACACCACGGCGCACGGGAGTCAATTACCCTGATAGCCCAGCTCTGCCCCACTCCCTATAACCATATGACTGAAGATCCATTGTATAATAATAGCCTGCAATAAGGAGTCAAGAAAGGACATTAGGGGTCTCTGAAGCAATGAGCATTAACTGGGTGCAATATTTTCCTAGGTCCATTTTATTGGGATAATCCTTGAACTATTCAAATACATGAACTCCCATATGAAATGGATATCTCTCCATCTGCACAGGCATGGGTACTGACGAACAGGCTGGGAATATATGGGAAGCGGCGTTATTTTAAATAACTGTTCCATAAAATAAATAGTAAGCACACAGCTCAGCATTTCAAGAGCTGTAAAATAAATCGTCATCAAAAAAGCTTATTTTATGAACCCATAAATCTCCTGAAAATAAACGTTTTCTTCATCTTCCTGTGTTTTAATAAAAAATTCCTTTTTTTACTCACTCAATTACAATATCACTATCAGTTCAAATTACAGGTCAAAGATACGGGGCTTAATGTATGTACAGCCAGTTCTCTTCTCCTAATAACCTGTCATTCCCAGGATTTGAATGTCAGAACAGAGCCTGCCGTGGTAATGCTACCCGGCAGCACAGTGATGAAAACTTTGGACAAATCATGAAGAACATTCCAGATCCAAATCATCGGAAGGTTACTGGGGAGAGCCTTTCATCCCGCTCTGACCCCTTGATCTGACAAGTGACACCTACAAAATGAACAGCTCTCCAGTTTAAATTGTTTAACTGTAGCCTGATCAGTTTTATTATCTTGCTAATCCGGATATCAGCCGTTTCATCAGAATGGAAGATATGCATATCATGAATTATTTTGACACCAAGACCTTTTAATTTTTGCCAGCAATATTTCACTACACCAATCAGGGCCTGCAGTCAGTGATGCTGCTCGCCTCCTGGGATGTCAGAGGACAGTGCACTCCTGACAGCACCAAATCATCTGGGAGCTGTAACGAGCTATTGCTGCAATTATTATTATCTCCTGTAGTCATGCATTTCATTACAGTGCAGGCAGACAGAGGTTTCAGTTTCGGGCCAGTCTTATTTAGGAATCTCTGTCGTTTTATGGGCTGTAGGGCTCTGTAGTGTAATTTCTTTTCTCCTCAGTAGACAAGGATAGGTGAATTTCTAATAAAAACAAAACACTAGCTAGGTACTGTAGAAAGAGGGAGCACAATACAGTACATTAACCAGCAGTGAAACAGCTTAAATGGCCCACTTGTAGTTTATGAAAGCAGTGGTTAATCAGCAATATGGTTTGCTGCAGAGAGAAATAAAGAACAGTTTATCTTTAAATACATATATATTAACCTTTTTCTAAAGTACCTGCTGCTAAACTTTTTTTGCAGGCCAATACTAAATTCTGAAGAGCCAGGCCTACAGTTTTTAGTGATTTCTTTTTTTCCCTGCCAATTCATTAAAATAGTTAAGAAAAGATGGAAAAATAAAAGCCTGTTCTGTTTGTTTAAGCAGCTTAGGGGCTGTTATTTCAAAGCATGGGCATACAAACAAGCATGTTGGATCAAAAGGGAAGAGGAGCACTCTCAACTAAAAATTTCTAGAAATTATAAACATTCAAAAATGGGTATTCATAGGTAGAACACACCACAAGCCCTTTCTTGAGAAATCACCAACAATCACCATTTTGTCTCTTCCCTACATCCAAGGTTATATGGTGGTCCAAAAGAGGTTGTTCTGACAGACATGTGTTGAATGTTCTTTGGAGGGTATTGCCAGCTTTCACAAGTGTTTTAAAAGAAAAGAAGATATCAAAATGCAATTCATTAGATATGGTTTGCAAAATTCCCTCTCCCTGCTCTCCATCTCTCTGAGACATCCACTTCTACTATGACCAGTGCCCACATGCTTACACACACACATCACACCACATTTCCATCCCTCGCCTTCTTTTGCTACACTCATTTGATTCCAGACCCTTTTCTACTCTCTCTTCAAGAGTTCCTTTCTCCCTTGGTTCCTTTTCCCCTCTTCAAACCTGCTCCCCTTTTTCTCAACATTTAAGCTACAAATGACTTAATTTCCTAATAGAAAAAGAAACACCACCAAAACCAGGGACACAATTCAGCAGTTTCCATTCTCCCATGTTTTTAGCAATGCTGTGTAACACAGTGAGTAAAAAAGAAATAGGAAAGTTTCTACTAAGCAGAGGGAAGCCAAGCATCTGACTATCTGTGTACACATAATAAAACACAGGAAAGTAAACCACACATCCAGAGAGTCTAAAATTTAGGAATTACTGCTATAGCACAAATTGCTGCTATATTAAAAAATAAGCATTTGAGAAGCCTAATTTAAATGTAAAGAATGAAGTAGCCATTTCACACCACCTTTTCCTTTTCCCATGAATACTACATGATGTCTTCTTCTATGCTGAGGTATTTAATTATTCACTTTCTGCAGTCAGCAATCCCCTCCACATGTATAGCTTTTTGACAGCAAGACAGACAAAGTTCTGAATATTAAACTTGAAGTAACATATTCTGCCTCATCACTTGTGTAAAGACAGCTGATATTGCCTGAGAGTTTGGCACCAGAGGCCAAGCACCATATTTTCAACCACCCACACACAAACCCTTTCAATACAATCACTAGCAACTTGACTGTGAAATTTCCAGACATTGATGGCTAGCAAAGACTAATAGCAATGCTCCTGTGATGGACTCCCGTCATGAAAAAGCAGCTCTTCAGCTTTTTGATCCCATCTGTGTGATGTGAAGAGAGCAGGGAAGACTTTGCCTCAGCAAAGATAGGATAGTGTGTCCAAAAAGGAGTAGAGCAGCACACCAGGGTCTGTAGTGTTGTGTTTATTTACAGATGCCATTCAGTTTTATATAACTCCCTTGTTAGTTGAGGGTTGCTGATCCTGCAGACTCTTACACATGTGAGCAGTTCCATCAAAGTCAGTGGGACGTGTATGAATTAAGATTCCTCTTTTAAGCAAGCCTTAGCAGGATCAAGGCTGGTCCTTACGGCTGTTGAAATCTTTGATTGCAGTTGCCTTGAAGGAGAAGCTAACTAAGCAAACTGGAAGATACTTTCTCACGTCTCATGAACCATTTCAGTCTCTCTTTGGCAAGTAAGACAGTGTTCACACTACTGAGGAACTGACTCTGCTGATCCATGCTCATGGCAAGTATCTGAAAATGGCAACTATTGTCCCCTTCCTCCTCTCTTTGATTAATATTTCCATTGTAGACTTCAGAAAACAGCTTATTAAACTCACTGCCTCTTGCAGGTCCCTTAACACATGAGCTTTACATTGACTGTGGGTATCACAAGGGACAAGTGAATCACAAGGGACAGATGAAGATATTTAAGCATAAAACCAAAGCAAAACAGCTCAGCCTGATAGACCTAAAAGCATCCCAACACCAGGCTGGAATTTTCTGGACATTTACAGCTTTTTCTGAGCTCCTATGAGAAGGTGCCATTTGCACGAGGAAACCCTCCACCATGTCTCTCATGGCTACCTGCTCCACAAGCCCTCTGGAACCAGCAAAGATGACAGGAGCCCAAGTGACACCATTCTGGAGTTGTTCTGCTGAGGGCTACTGAGCAGCTGGCATGAGGCCAGGACTGTGCTGGCTGTGCCAGGCAGCTCCTGTTTGGATGGGTGGGAAGGCACAAAGCTTACTTCAAATTGCTGATTTAATTACTAAATAATTAGAAAAGTTTAAAAGGCAGCCCAGACACCTGAGCTGCCCCAGTTTCACCCTACAACCTACCACTGCCTTCAGCATCCCTTGTTTTATTTATTTTGCAATCATTCTTATTCTCTTAGGCACAAATGCTTGCTTTCCTAAGTGACTATGAAATCTCTTTCGAAACTCAGCTGAAAACTGCTATCACCTCTCCATTATGCATTTATCCAGACCTAAGGAAAAATCCTCTGAGGTCTAGAAAAGTTATGATTCTCACATGTGTGTGAGCAACGGATTAAAAATGCAGTACAGGAAGAAAAGAAACACTGAAGTTGCCAATCTTCAGGTCAGTGAGAAGCTCTTCAAATGCGTTCATGACAGACATTCAGGGTTACAGATTTCATATGGTGCCTGCTTTAAGAAACTTTGAATTCTTCATTACTGTGATTAAAAACTTCATAAGAATGGGCAACAGTCATGTCCATGCAACAATATGCAATGATAATGTCAAAACTACCTGTATTTCTAGTGTCTTTTGGTGTGGAAGCGGCACGTTTTCATTTTACAGACAACAAGCGTACCTGGCTATGAGGGATTTAAACGACAGGTTATAATCAGATAGTTAGATCCCCATAACATTTACAGTCAGTCCCAGAATTTTCAGAATCATGTTGGGCCCAACTTAGCATCATCTACCAAAGCAGAACAATGTTGTCAACTGATCTGCCCCATGTCAGATTCCTTATATTCCCCGGGGCTCTCAGCATATATTAGCATGTTGTTTAAATCCTGTAGTGATTCTTATTTCTTGTTTACTCCTTATTATGTTGCCTTAGTAACACCTTATCTTGGTTTATTTACCTGTAGAGGCTTTGAGCCAAGCCCTCTGTGTTGCAGTCTAAGGAATGTTCTAGTTTATACGATCAGATTTATAGTTCTTTTTTAACGGCAATACAACAGATTTGCACTAAAATAAACATGGAGTACTTCATTAACATTAGCATGTGTACAGGCTTAGTTGTTTCTTTTTATAAGAAATCAAGCCTGACAGATTCTTTATAATACTTCTTAAAAGAAAGAACATGATTTCCATCTGAATCCTGATAATTAGCCGCAGTGTAAGGTTGCAGGCACCAGATAACAGTGCGTCAGCATTTACCTTCTCAGCTTATAGGTGCATTTAGTCATCTAAGTGATCTGACAATAATGAAGTGGAAAAACTGGAGGAATTTGTGAAAGTCTGTCTCTCAGCAACCTGTCAAAAGCTATATCCTTAAATTCAGGGTAGAAATACAACAATTCATAGTTCTCATGTGTGAGCTTAAGCCATTAATTCATTCCTCCTTGTAGCTCATGTAAAATCTTTTTCCTTCCCCCTTTTCCCTCCTGTGATGTATTGTACCTTTTATTCCTACCATGCCAAAAGGGTAAGGATGCAGTGTGTACAGCAGTAAGAACACTTTTTACTTGTACACTGGTAACCTCATGTCCATGTAGGGAATGCAATACAACCTGCTTCTACCTTGGTGAATTTAATATGGATACTGTAAAATATTCTGTGGTTTATACCCTATATAAATGTAATAAAACAAATTTAGAGAAAGATTTTGTATCTCATGTATCACACAGACATGAGCACTCATGTTAAACGCAGAAGCAGAGATCTGCAATTCCAGGATGACCTGATAAAGACTGGACCAAAGTGTTCAAATACAATGCTTGGCAGCAGGCTTCCAAGCCCATGTTAGTCTTACAGCTCTCATCCCAAAAAGGGGGTTAAGCCCTGCACGGAGGAGCCTTACAGCATTTCAGTAGGCACCTGCTGTTAGCACAGAGAAGGAGCCAAGCGTTGCCAAAAGCAATCTTGCTGGATCTGTGTCGTGCCAAGGTATGGGCTGGGAACAGAGCAGCTCTGCCAGCCGTGCCAGGAAAGAGCATCCAGGGAAGAGCTGCAGGTTTTGGGGAGTCACTAAACACCAAAAGCTAGATGCTCCAGAGTAACATCCTTAGTAGGAATCTTCAGGGGTACAATCTTGGACATTTGTGTTGGAGGCAAATCTGGAATGTAAAATTAGGCAGAATACTTGAAAACTTCAGCTATAAACTTTGTGTGGATTGTCAGTCTAAGCTGAGCTCCTAAATATTTAAAATCTTGTTTCTTTTTTATTGGACATAATTTTGTGATTAGGAAAAAGAAGAATGGGAATAAAACCTCTTCATTTTCCTCATAGGATTCATTCAGATGACTCCATGAGATCACAGTTAGGTATATAAATTAAATGAAACAACAAAATTAAGTGTTCTTAGGCTTGAAAAGAAAGTTAGGGAAGGACAAAATGACCATCAACACATTGCATTTTCCATCTTGAAAACTTTCTGGGTACCCTGACCAGTAGAGTAATTCTACTAAGAACTTAGGTATCATTTTAACTAAGGGAAGGGTCCCAATATGTAAATCAGGGTAGGGTAATGACATATGTGACTTCCTTCAGAAAACCCATACTTGGCTGGAAGTTTGGTAAATTCAGAATCAACCCCTGTGTCGGTGTTTATGTGCCACAGAGAGCTAGACATGTTCTGACAAAGCTTGTGAGCAAGCTTCAGAATATTTGCTTCCAATATACTGGGTGTGTTCGTGCTTTTCTGTGAAACCTAAGGCAATGGTGCACCTACCTGTGCCGTCGGTACGTTGTTAAGCCACCATGTTGGAGAGAGAAGCCACAGGCTTTTGAAAGAGGGCTTGTTCAGTACAGCTGCTGTCTAATTTATTGAGACCCTTAGGCTTGCTTTTGCCTTCCTCATTCATCCAAGATACTTCTCATTTCCAAGTCAGTGTGAATTAACTCATAGACTGCTACACAGACACATTCATAGTTTTGTTTTACCCTGAACAATGTGTTTTCTGTTAACAATTAAAACCCCTTTGGGTTGGTATAAATCAGTAGTTCAGATCTGATGTTGTCATTCTATAGCAAGCAACCCTCTGAATTACTTGGAAAAGGAACTGCCCCCAAAAGGGAAGAAAATCTCTTCAATTAAATCACAAATATTATATAACAGTCATTGGCATCCTGGGGAAAAGACCAGTGAAATTTTTGTTAAACCATGTAATCAAAATTTCAAACAGCATTGAGAGATAATGCAATAACTTAAAACTTAAGGAAAAGAGTTTTAACACCACAGCTTATATTTTAATCAGGTGGGCAACTGGAGAACTCATCAATTACAATACGCAGAGGATGGGACATTGCTTGCAGAGGCGGTGTAACTCGATGGTGTGTGCATACCTGAGTGTACACAGCCAGCTTTGGTCAGGAAGAAGTAAAGCTACTTTAAATCACAGCCCTCATACTGAAAGCTGAACATGTACTTGTCTCTGCAGGACTGTGTCCAAAATTACTTTAAAGGCAGAAGATAAGACAGGTCACTCATTTCTCTGGTGAATTTTTATGTGCTCCTGGGTTAGGTAGGCAAAGCAATACTCAGCTGTCAAACTAAAATCAATCATAGTTTGCTTTATTTGCAATCGTTCTGCCATGGGAGGCTTGCAGTTTTGTCTTTGTTATTTGTGGGTTTAGCGAGCAAAATTAAAATGTGAAACCCTATCAACATGTGAACTCGGCACCCTCTGACATATGGGGCATGCCCCTCATCCAACACAATCTTTGGTTAACAGCTGTGAGGAATTTTACCAGGCTAAACAGCTTTTTAGTCTAACCCAGGGGAACTGGCATGTGTTAGCACAGCTACAGAAGGTCTCTTCAGTCCCTAAATGCAAAAACATATTGAGGATCGCAAAGAAAAAGTTACAAGGGGGACAGAGTTCAAATAAAATTTGTTCTCTGGTTCATGGCAAAATCTCTCTCTGCTCACAAATGCATTCAAGTCAGGCTCATTTGCCACAGGTTTGCAATTGCTCAGTAGGAAGAGCTCCCACTGAAGCCACTGGGAGCACTGCCACACAGAAAAATCATTCCTCTGTGGAGTGGAGACAATTTGCACCAGCTGAGGATTCAATTCGAAATACTTACAAGATGAGGCTTGAGTGCTGTGTCCCATTATAAGCAAAATGAGAGGCAGTATCACGATTGTTTTATTTGGGGGTTCTTGCCAGCACAGTACCCATAAATCTCATCCTGGTATGTAATAATCCTTTGGCATGGCAAGGCCTGAATATGCCAAACTGAAGAGGCCTAGCTAGACAAAATTCTGTGATGTCCATTGAAGGTAGTCCTAAGAGCAGCATACGGTGAAATTTTCCCACTTAGAGTGGCAATGGAAAGACAACAGCATGTGAACTGGTGCCCATGCCTAGGACTGCCATATTTCTGCTTCTAATTCTTCTATAATGCAGGTACATGAGAGATGGTGCCTGCAAATTCTATCAAATCTGCTATGCAAATGTAGGCATACCAGTATATGGAATCAGCCACCCTGAAACACTAGGCAAGTGGCAAAGTGCTATTTTCCTACCAACCAGATGAAAAAAAGATGTTCAAGGAAAAAATTGATATATAGTAGCAATGTCTGTGTAATCAAGAATCCAGATCATTTTATTTCAGTCTCACTGCAGGACAATCTATTCAAGCTGGTGCAGACTGTATGAAAACAATCTTCAAACAGCTACAGTGCTGTGTGATGAGGTGGCAGAAACATTTGTATGCCACAGCCCAGGAGTCAAAGAGAGAGGGTTTTTTCTTCTTTCTTATCAGTGTGAAGGATTTGTTTCGTTATGTAGGCCTTGACTGAGTTCCTCTGCCTCTTGCCAAGCTAAACTTCCATTATGACAATAATTCTAGGTGCTGCTAAAGGCATTTGGTGAAGCATGAGGAAAGCTAATTGACATGGAAAAGGAAAATTCACAGGCCATGTTTTCTCCTGTGGAAATTATGCGGAATTGTTGCTGCTGCATTGCACAAATAATTTTGACGCATTAACTTGTCTTTTGCTTGTCTTTACCTCAATCTCACCCAAATACTCTGCTTTTGACGTGCCCTTTTTGGTTCTTAGTTGACTGCTTTCCAGAGAACAACAATTCACAGAGGCGTCCTAGAAAGCAAGAGTTTCCTTCACATCACTCCAAAATGCTGATATGCAACAGCAGTTATTCATCAAGACAAGTGTCTATTTAAAAATAAAAAAAGAAAAATACTTTTTCAAGACAACAAGCATTTATCCAAAGGAATTGACCACAGTAGCTGCAGTCAGGCTACACTCAACCTTGTGCTGTGGCTCGAGCTGAAGCTCTGCAGTGTAGCAGGTGAAGGCAAGCCCTTTGTGGTGGCTGTGCCAAGCCCTGATGAACTATTTTTGCTGTTATCATCCCCCATATGTGCCACCCCAACCCAGCCCATCCTACTTAAAAGTCATATTCACTGCTCCATGGTGGCAGCTACATGTGATAACAGGGTGTTGTAGTTTTGCGTGGCTGGGTTCTGGTGGAAGAGGGGCGCTGCAGGGGTGGCTTCTGCAAGAAGCAGTGAGAAGCGCTCTGCAGGCCCCACAGAGCAAACACCAGCCAGCTCAAGGCTGGAGTCATTGCTGATCAAGGCCGAGCCCATCAGCGATGGTCACAGCACCTCTGGGAATCACATTTAAGAGGAAAAAAACACAAGCAGCTGCATTTGCCACCAGAGAAGGGAGTGAGATGATGTAAGGAGCTGTGCAGGCATCAAGGCCAGTGAAGAGGGGGGCAGAGGCACCCCAGGTGCTGGAGGGAAAGATGCCCCTGCAGCCTGTGGAGAAAACCATGGTGGAGCAGGTGGAGACATACAGAAGATGCTGTGACCCATGTTGGAGCAAGCCCCTGGCAGCACTTGCAACCCTTGGAGAGACAGTCACAGAGATGAGCAAGGGAGAGATCCATGCGGAGCAGGTTTGCTGGGCGGGTTGACTTGTGACCCCATGGAGGACCAGGCTGGAGCAGTCTGGGCCCAAGAAACAGAGAGACAGGGTCACCATCTTTCCCTGTCATGGGTACAGAAAGTATTACTGCCAGAAAACAGCAACATTTCCAAAGTGTTTTGTTCTGCCATATCTCTTTCTTTGTTGAGGGCTCACCCATGCTGACACAGTTGTTAGTTTCTGACAATTTAAGGCTTTCCTGTTTTCAGTTTTCACTTGAACAGTGTGTAAGTCCCTGACAGTCACATCTCACTGGTATATTTCTGTTATGGAGCAAATCTAAATAGGGATCAGAATCTGACTGCAAAACCTCAGATCAACAGACACTTTATAAATTTTGCACTCTTTCCACCTACCCTTTGGGGTGACAATAGCAAGAAGTATTAGTTTTTTATAGTGTAAAAATATACAACATTTATAATTCATATATATTTTATAACTATATAAAAGCTTAAGCAATTTGCTTCACTGCAAAGTACTGAAATACATGCCCACTAAATTGTGGCCAAATCTGGGGATAGCTATGAATGAATCCCTCAGAAATTAAAAAAAAAAATAATCCTAAAAGAACAAACATTGTTGTTAAAGTATTTTTAATTATTTACATCTCTGTTGTTTCATTCTATCTTAGGTATCATTTTTAAAATGAAGCCATATTTTATCTTGATTGCTAACAAATATAGTATCATTATTTTGCTATGGACTTCACATCCCTATCCATCTTGCTAATGGATATTTTCCTGTTCAGAGAAAATGACAACAATTCTATTTTATTTAGAGACCAATAATATTCCTGAGTGTTCATCCTTACCGTTCTGGAAGAACAATGAAACAGCACTTACATGAAGGATTTATTGGTGTGTATGCCAGGACAAAAACAGATGGACAAAACAAGTTTAGACAAGTGAATCTGAAAAATTGGATGACCTTTATCTCACAAACAAAGTTACAGAAATTTAGAAATAGCCAAAAGTTGTTTCATTTCCTTCAGTGGAGAAAATCCAGTATTTGTGCTTGAGCCAACAGCTTTAGTTTAAACCTGGTGGTGTAACTTGGTAGCAATCCCTTATGGTGAATACATATCATTCCTAAAGCACAAATGTCTCAAATGCCTTTAAAAAACCCACAAGACACCCAGAAAGCACCCAAAAAAATTAGCAGTCTTATCTGAGGGTAAAACCAAGCCTAGTAAAGGACATGTGTGGGGTTTGGGGTTGGATTTTTTTGCCTTTGTAGCACGCATGGACTGGTAGCCAAGAGGGAGTGACTGGCAGTGACAGTGTCAGGCTTAGGCGACATCTCCTGGCTCAGAGAGCTCAGAGGGGAGGATGAGGCAGAAATTCAGCAGGGAGATAAAAACAGAGATTTGGTGGGTTGTTAAGCAGTTAAGGAGGAAAGAGCAAAACATACACTTGTTACCAAGAAAGCACAAGGTTTGGAACTCTACTTTTAGGGAGTATGAAAAGAAATTTCTAAGATATCAAACCTTGCTCTGTGCCAGAGATGTAAGCACTGAAGCAGCCGAGGCAGAGAGCTGTGAAACGGTAAGGTCACAGCAAAAAGGAAGTTTTGTATCTGTGCAGAAGGATTTCAGATTCAGAAGGGATCTTGTGATGTCCTGCAAAGTCTACTGAATACAAATACTGAATGCACAAAATTCCCAAGTATGTATTTTACACCCATGTGAGAGCAACACTGCAAACTGACATTATCAAGAGAAGCTGATTAGTGTCCTTTCACCTTTAAACATAGCATGCTCTAAGAAGCCAGAGAATCAAGCTGAACAAAAGGAAAACATGACCCTGCATATAATAACTACAGAGCAAATAGAAAACCTGCCCTAAAATTGTACAGCAAAGTTTGGGTCTCACTGTTAATTCAACAATCAGGCCCCCAAAATGGCCAAGTATTTGGTACATTTGCAGGTAGATACAGACACTTGCTTTCTATTCATCTGCCTGCTGTTAAAGACATAGGTATACTATTGATGCAGTACACTAGAAATCAACTACCATTGTAGAAAACAATCAAAATAATTTCTCAACTTCAGGTGGTCTGCCTCAAAGAAGCAGCATATTCCCTAAGATTTCAAATGAACCTTGCTGCCCATCACTGCGCTAATTGGTGAGGCACCAGGTCAGGCTCATGTGAGCGGGTAGGTCCTTTCTCCAGCACACAGCTCCAACACGTATATAAACTTCAGTAACATGTCGCAGAAGTGGTAGGCCTCATGAGAGTGTGTCGGGCAATGTAGTAGAGGGAACGACCTTGCCCAGTCTTTTCTAAATCAACATTTACAATTCTACCATAGGAATATGGGTCTGTTATGTTCTATGTGTTTTTGAACAAATTCTGTATTTTTCCAGAAAATCCATTCAGCACAATGATTTAAAAAAAAAAAAAAAAAAAAACCAAACACTTTCTGAGACCATAAGGACATTTACTTTTCACTGCCTGTCCACTGACTGTCTTCTCCATAATTGAGCCACACAAAGAGCATGAACCTGTGCATCTGCTTGAAATGACTGGTATTTTAAAATGGGCGCTGTCATGGTAGAACCTCATTTTTAAGAGACCCCTCTGCCTAGATTCCTGGGCAGTTATGACTTTGTTCTTGACTTAATCCATGTATGTCCTGATGCCTGAGTTAGGCTCCATTAACTTTAATGGGACCCTGCCCTGGCTCAGGAGATGTGGGATCAGGCCCCGGGTACAATCATATCTCTGCAGCCGCAACAGAACCAGGCACTTCTACTTTCAGGTGAAATAGCTTTTTCTGTAATCATTTTCCTGACTCTTTGAGTTGTGAGGCAGGAGAGATGCTGAGGCAGACCACATAATACTATGACCTTAAGAATACTTTTTTGGCAGGGAATAAAATTCTGTTTCTCGTCTCTCAGCAGTGTCAGCCTTTGTTTCCCAGAGCTGTTCAAAGATCCAAAAAGGCAGAATCATCCTGTTCTGCTTTTTGCAAAACAAGCTGCTGTAATCAGAATTAATGCTCTGCAAAGATCCAGCTTTTTATTCTCAGCAATTACGTTTTATCTTTTTTCTTTCTTTTTTTTTTTTTTTTTAACGGTAGCAAAAAATGGTTTAATTCTGTCTAACAAGCAATTAATATGTTCTTCCAAACAAATCAGAACTGGAGAACCAAATTAACACCCTTCAAGAGTGATATATCAGCGCCTGATTTCACAGAATGCTTTACGACCCTTCCACCTAATCTAATGGATGGGTTTTAAACATGAGAAAGTCTTAACATGGCTTGAATTTGAACACTACGGCTCCTTAAAAGTGTGTATCACTAATTACAGTGAGCTTTTATTAAGCCAAGTAGTCACCTATATGTATTTCAAAGACAAGAAAGCCTTTTTAAAAATAGCAACCATTAAACATTCACTGTTATTTTTATGGAGCCATAGCCAGCAAGGGAATATTTACCATTTCAGTACTGCATACATATCAAGATTATTTGTAAATCTAAAATCAACCAGATATTAAAACATGTAGCAGTATCTAGTCCAATCTAGAACTATAAACTGCTAATTTTTTCCACTTGTCTTTCACTTCCTTCAGCTCATAAACAGATTTAACAAAAAAAGAACCATGGAATCAAAACAACATATTCATGGGGAGGTATGTTCATTTAAGCAACAGGCTGTTCCAACGTAGGAACTATGTAACACCCTGTGCTACCAAAACAAAATTTCTACCTTTATTCTGAAAGTGGTATTACGGTTGTGGTCTCTGTATTAACACTTCCTAAAAGTGGATATTTTTGACTCAGTGGGGGAATTCACCATGGCTAAGGAGGGCTGAAAATAAACCCCCTCCTTAGATATCAACAACCTCAGTCTTCTCAGAACCACACGACCAAAAATGAGCTTAATTTTTAATGCAAGCTACTAGTTTATTACTCATGTTGTAGAGAGGGGGAGATCATAATGCAGTACAAACGTTTTAAGAGTCAAGATTTACACGGGGGAAAAAATTACATTGTTAGCCAACTATGGCTTGCTTTATTAGCATCATTTAGTTCTAAGTAGACTGAGAAATGGAAAAAGAATTGTTTTTCATTTTTAACATTTCCCTCCCCCATTAATACTCCTCATCAATTGCAGTAATCAATCTGGGCTGGACACACAGAGATTTCAAATCGTGCTGTATGGAGGGGGAGGCTGTTTTTTGCACATTTTCTATACTCTACTTTCTCCGACAAAACTAGTTTGGCGACTGCATGTCAGGCTCTTGGTAAAGGTTCTGACCTCACCATTTTAAGCACTGTTTTCTTAATACAATGTTGACATATGGCTATTGTGCTCTTAATCTAGTTATTTTGTGTCTGCTGTGTTGTTGCTATCTCATCTTCTAAATTTTCTTCAGGCAATTACTGTCAGAGGCATTTAATTTCTTCTGCTACATATTAAGCAGTTGCCAACATTCCCCTCTTTTCAGCATGGAAAGACTGGTTATGGGGCCAAAGGAGTACTATTGCAAGGTGTCCTAGGGAGATCTGTATACCTGCAAGGCCATCTAAAAATATTCTGATCACACACCAAAGAATGGAAGAGAAGCTTCAGAGAGAATAAAGCTGTTCTTTTGGCCTTCACATGTCACAAAGCCAGAAAAAAACACGCTACGTTGCTTTCATCTCTAATATGTTGAATAGTTGCCTGTGGTTAATTACACTGCATCGTGGAAGGTGCCACAATCAGGCAGTAGGATTAAGCCAGTTGAAAGTGATGTGAGGAAACAGATGGAAAATAACTCAGGTAACCATATAAAGCAAGTACAAAAGCTCTAGCCCTAAGTAGGCGAAACACCACTTTTAACCATTTTGTGTTGTGCAAAAAGCAAACATGCCTGCAACGAACAACTGTACAAGCTGACACACATTGTTCACTACCATGTGTTGACAATATTTTGACCTTGAGCAAGCAAGACCAGAAGTATGTATGAGAAACTGAGAAATGCAATAGCTGGCAGGCAGAGATTTAACAGAGGGACAGGGGAGGCTACATTCTTCGCGTTAACTCTTGCTGGTTTGCAACATGCTCTGCATCCTGTGATGGGGAGTAGCTGCCCTCCTGTGATGCTGCCTGACCACCATCGAGGCCGCATCCACCCTGACCAGCCTGTAGTATATATTATGGTTTACTGCCAGTGTTTGGTTCTCCTGTGTTGTTCCAATGTCCCTCAAACCTAAGCTATGAAAAAGCTGCCAGCAGAGAATGAGATCAGAAAGTATTTATTCTACCAGGCTTCACAGGGCTAGCCCTGAGTGGTCCTCTGAGGAACTTCTCTCTCTTTTCATTAACTGCAAATAATTCACATCACAGGCATCTAGTCCAGGCAGTATGGGCACCTGCTCACCATGTTTGTGCTACTGTGCTCTGTCGACATTCCCACTGCACAATGCAACTTCATTTTTCTGTCTCCCTGCTTGGGGAATGGGGGTGATAAGACCTACCTCACCAGCTGCAAGCACTTCAGCATGCTATCGGGTGGCCGGCTTTCCCTTTACAGGCATGACTGGTGGTCATACTATGTGCTTTCATGGAAAAAAATTGCAGATCTCAAGAAAATCAGCATCTAAATTTGTTCCAGTAGCTCATTTTGCATGCGAGCTAAATCCATGTTTTCAGATTGTACCCCACAAATACTAAAATAAGTCCTTCTTGGGGGATGGAAAATAAACTTTGAAAAAATATACCCTTGATTTCTCAGGGAACCAAGAGTAGATACTTGCAGAGAAAGAACAAAAGATATGTGATCCGTCCCTGCACCTCGCAGCTTTTGTAACATTTTGCAGTGAAATTCAACCCACCACCGAGTCGTAGGTCAGCACGTGCTATTTACAAAAGCTGAGTATCACCAGTGGTTTTACTCACAAATGACCATACTGTTCTTTAATGATTTCTAAAGGAGTTCTATCACACAGACATAAGTTGCATAAATGCCAGTTAGGCAGACATGACAGGGCTATTGATAATATCATAAAAGCAGCAGTTACGCTTTACTTGAGCACTTAGATGAAATGGTATCTGTGGCAGCTAATCAGACAACTGGTTAGCAATTTAGAAACCAGTTTATTCATAAAATTAAATGTAGCATCAAAAACAATGTGGCGGTACGACTAAGCTGCGACCATAGAGGTTGACGCATATTGGGCAAGAGACCCGTTTGCGAAGCCCGTGAAAATGCGGCTGCGCGGCAATGTTCTGTCAGCCGTCATCATTAGCTGGTACAGGTACCTGGTGGACAAAATAACAATCTGAACTACAGAGTACCTGTTAAAATTCACAGTTCAGTGAAAGGCTGATTACAGCAGCAACCCTCTCTTCTTCCCCCTGTCCCTCCCACCCTTTTGTTCTCCTCCACTTCGCTTTTCTCCTTGGAATGGCAGACAGCGGGAAAACAGTGTGGGTAACATGTGGTATATTAGTCTTATTAGCACTCATTTACAACGAGCCACAGAGCTGCACTCTTCCTGAACCTGGGTTGCTCAGCAGCCTTACAGCCAGGGCACAGGATATCCCTGCTCTACATGGGAACGCCTGAAACCCCTTCTTCTGTCGACCCCTTCTTCTGTCATGGGCTGTCTTCTCCTTGCCTGCCCTGGGAAAAAAAAGAGCTGCTTTCTGACTCCTTTGTGCATTTGAATGTCTCATTGTTTAAATCAAATTACAAGCTTACATTCCAGCCGATCTCTTTATCCCCTGAAACCAAGTTTGAATGTAAATGATAATAAAATATTTACCATAAACATTACTCTGTTCCATGACTGTAATTTTTATCTCCTAATTGAAATACTTATTTTCCTTGCCTCAGTGAGTTATTTTAAGGAATTGTTGTATGAGACTGCATTGGAAGACACACACACACAGAGAATTGCTCAAAACAGAGATTTTAATTTTTTTTTCTTCCAAAGGAGCAAAACATACCACTTCCAAAAGCAGTTGAAAATTAATCACTTGACAGGTACCTGGATTGTTAAAAATTGGCTTTTCTCCCAGCTTCTGTAGCCAAGTGGTTATGAAAGGAGAGCTTGTGAAAAGTTATGTTAAAACTACCTGTATATATCATGGCTGGATGCAGTCCTTGCATGAGGCCTAATACAGGCTACAAAAATGTCCACCCATCCAAAACATCCTTCTGAACCCCATGATGTTGCTTTTGCTCAGAGAAGAAGACATTACCACTTTCCTTAACCCTCAGCAGACCACATTTTCTCATAATTTTTACTTCAAAATGTAAAAATAATTTTATTTTATTATTTTTCTTGTTTATCTGAATGCCTTAACCTGTCAACCTGTGAATCTTAAAATAGGTATCTATGGGGAATTTTTAATTTTTTTTCCCAAACAGTCCAGTTACTGAATGGATTACTTGGTGCCATCCCCAAAAGCTGGTTCACAAAATCTCTGGTTCATTGGTCAGGGAAATGGGAAGTCTGGACAGTGCCTGATCTATTATTCTGAGCTGCTAAATTTTTCTTCCTACCTCTCCAGCTCTGAATCCGTGAAGCACGCTGATGGATTTTGGCTGGCACAATCAGTGTGATTAAGAAGATGTCCTGAGACAGTGGAAGTCACCTGTGAGACAACAGAGACATGAAAGCCAGGGTCAGGACAAGGAGCTGCTTTGGGCTTGTATGGAGTTGCTCCTCCATCACACAGCACAGTGAAAAATCAGGTGTCTGCTTTAGCACAAGGGAAACAAAAAAACCCCCCAAACAACCCCCCCTCCCCCCCCAAAAATAAAAAGGTGTGTGTGTTCTGTTTTGTTTTGTTTTTAAGGGAAACAATGCCACTGAAGGGTTTCCTTCTCCCTTTTCCTTCCTGCCTCCCTCACCCCCAACAGAGACATGATGAATGGAAAGACTTGGTGGTGTCAGTGAATCAGGGCTCAGCCTCCATCAGTGTCTAGAATCCAATTTGAAATCATCATGCCATTTTCCAGGTAATAGATATAAAAGTTCCTGTAGGAGACAAAGCACCTGAAGTTGGATCACATCATCAGTTTTGTACTGATGAGACACTGGATGGGTTTTCTATTACATATCCAAAGAGTGAACATCTGTCTTACCAGAAAGCTTATTCAGGCTCAGCCAAAAGCTTTCATATTCAGGGATACATGTCATAATTTGAGGCTAGTGAACTGGAGATATTCTGGGAGAAGAAACAAGCCGGCAGGGAATATTTTAACACAGCTGAGATTGGTCTAACATGGACAGGACACTGAGAAAAAAAACCAAAACAGAGTCTTATAAGTTTCTGTTACTCTTTAATTCTGAGATAATTTTTTTTTCCCTTATATTTCTGGACTGGAAAATACCCACTGGACTCCTAACGGGAGATAAAGTCACTGTCCAGAAAAAGACTTATCTAGCATTAAACAAAATAACCATAAATTTTAAAAGCACAGGCTCTAAAATAGATTTAAAGGGTGTAGCTTGTTTGGGGGTCTTTTTGGTTTGTTTTTTTTTCTGATGAGGCAACAGGAAAATTCTCCCAAGATAAGCCAGACCTGCCTGACCCTGAGTAAGCCTCCATATAGCATCTATTTGTAGCCAGCAAGGGGATCAGGCTTTAGGGGAATCTTCCTGTAAAGTACCTGTGATAAGCAGGCTTTGAACATCCCTGCTCTGGCTTACCTCCTGAAGGCAGCTGACGGTACAGTGACCAAGCTCCAGTTTACACACCTTTTTGGGACACCTCAAGCTGAATGGAGTAAATATGGCCCAGCATGACTATGAAATAGCACCTTCCTGGACTCCCAGTGTGCTATAAATCACACAGCTGTAAGTCAACCAGCTATCAGAAAATTAACTTCCCTAGACTTTCAGAAGACAATCCACTTTGGACACTTAGGTATCCAAGTACAAAATATTAGGGTGCAACCTGGAAACTTCTTCTTTACACGGGCAGCACCATCTATTTTAATGCAACCATTTTCATAAACAAGTCTTTTGCAGATTCACAACTTTGTTTCCTAAGTATCTTTTGTATAAATGACATCCTATAGCCCTTTGTGGAATTAAATAACTCTGTCCACTGTCTGATATAAATTACAGAAAACAGTGTCATAAATATATTGCACAGTGGATAAATTAAACCAATAAGTCATAAGGCCAATGACCAGGGGAAAGAGAAATTAAAATACATTGGCAAAGGAGAAAAGATATGTTTTAAGATGAGGTTTGAAAAGAGAGAGAGTTGATGAGGCAGAGAGATACAGGCATGCAAGGGGACCATGTACAAAGAAAAACTTTCAGATGTTCTGATATCCAGACAAACCAACCATGGACAAGTTGGACCAGACACATGGTACATGGAGGCTGTCACTCATCTTCCTACACAAACAGCAATTCTCACACCTTGCAGATTAATTACAGGGAGAAGTCTAGTGCTTGGCTAGTTTATAACCTGTTATGTCTCTAGTTTTTCAGCTCACTGCCCTATAAAGGACATCTATTATAGCACAAATACAGCAAGGCACTAGGGAAATAGCTTCAGCCCACAAGCCAGAGACATACATGGTGTTCTCTGAGAGGAGGAACATTTGTGAAGGTACTCCAAACCTTTCTGATGTTACATGCAGAACTTGAGTCACTATATATTAGACTCTGGCAATCCAAGGTGCTAAAGAGGTTGACAAGAATACTACAATCATACTATTACAGTCACAACAGAAACTCCTGTCAGGTAGCATTGGGTTTGGTTTTCACTTCCAAAACACATGGACCATTCATATTTAGGTTGTCCTGTGCCACTAAGTTCAATGAAACATAAATACCTAAATAGCTCTGCAAACATAAATTTTATGTTTGGCTTTCAGCAAATAATTTAAACACTGTATACCTCAAATCTTTCCCTATAAAGTTGGGAAACAATTGGTAACAATAAATAAAGCTAGTACAAAGTTCCTGTAATAACACACAGCACTATAGCCATATTATCTGCCTGGCACGTTCTGTGTCACACCACAAGTCATATGAAAAGACCCTTTGCACCACTTCGGTCTTCACTCCAGGTCCTCCTGTCCACATTTCACCATACACCTTCTCCCAGTCATCATGCTGATCACTGTCCCAGACTTCCTTCCCCTGCCACCTCTCCCAAGGAACTTCTTAACCCCATATGGAACATCTGAACACCTTTTTTTCCAAGAAATCTTATCAGCTGAAGTGTTTCCTCATGACAAGCAACTTAGGCGTGACCTAATGTGTGCTTCATGTATTCATGTCACCCATTCAAATTTAAAACTCCTTGAACACATAAGATAAAGGATATTCACACACAAATATTTGGAAGAAGGGGTGACAGTAAAAAATTTTATATTTTTCTTTGAGAGCAACAAGCTTTGAGGAGAAGACATATATTTTAAAATCACTTATTATGTGTGGATGGTGCAAGTTAGTCACTGAAAAGTGTTGATAAATAAAATATTTCCCCACGTTTGGCTCTTGCACTTCATTAATATTTTGCAACAGTGTTGTCAGTCAGATCCCTTATTTGACCTTCTATGACAATAGCTTTTTCCAAAAATCTGTACCCCAAGGCCGTTGCTACTCTCAAAATATCAGCTCTGACTCATATTTCAATTCCACAGTCCAGTAATTATTTCTTTAGCCTTTCATAAAGGATCTCCAGTTTTCACAATTCTCATGTATGGTCAATGCAATGAATGGCACGATATGACAACAAAAAAAAACTTGGACAGAACGTTGTTTTGGTTTTTTTCTGGTATTTCATTGTCCATTAGCTGGTTGTTCTGACACTGAAGTTAGACAATTTCAAAATTAAACCAGTCCCACCAACATATCAACTATTCTTTAGAACTAGAGTTGCTTTATTTTGGGTTTATTTTGGAGAAATTACCTCCTCATCCTCCCTTCTTGCTTTTAAAGGTACTGAACTGCAATCAAAGGTTTAGCAAATGCCTTGTTCAAACTAAGAAACCCTCAAAACAAACTCCTTGCTCACCTGCATCTAAACCATCACATTAACATTCACTACTCTACAAAAACAACTGCTGATAACCCATCAGTATATCTTGTCTGGGAAACAAGATGCTCTATCCTGGTAAGAAGAAATAAGAGAAAAAATAGTTGCCTTTTCTGTCTGAAGTCAATAGGAAAATATAATCTCACAGAGCTATCTGAAGAATAGGAACCAGGAATTTAGGTTTTATCTTTGGCAAAGACTTTTTTTGTTTCCTAAGACTAGTCACACTGGCCTATATTTTCCATGCTGATATCTTATTTTACATCCTCAGGCACTATAGACTTTGTCTCCAGATGCACTGAGCACTTCCAGATTCATGCTGTTTTAGCTGGAGGTGCAGCCAAATCATGCTTCCCTGAGCACTGGTTGTGAGGAGACTCAAAGAACAGAGGAGCCAGACATGAAAATCCACCATTTATTTTGAAAACTTGAATATTAACATCCCTTCTTCTGAGCTTTCCCCTCTAGAGAAAGAAATATTGTACCTGCTCAACATACCTGGGTATTATGAAGCTGAAATCAAAACTAGAAATTATATGAGACTCTTGGAAGAAGCTGCCTCAGAGGAATGATGGCTTAGCAAATTCCTCCTAGGAAAAGGAGGAGACAGGTGTTACATCTTACTGAGCCTGACTGTCGAAGTGAGACCCCAAAAACTCTATGGAACGCAGAAAGGTAAGACATTTGCAAGACAGGCACATCCTTAAAATTCTCTTTGAGTCACATGGATACTTACTAACTCTTCATTAGCCTGCCGATTCCTGCGCACGAAAGGACAAAGACTACAGATTTCCCCACGTAGCCTGGGAGCCATGAGGTCAGCTTTACTGAATGAATTTATCAATATAGTTAGAGTTTCAATTTCTCTAATATGCTTTACCTAATAAGGCAGTTCCTGTCATAATTGCTGTTGTAGGGATAGGAGGTTAATCTTTTAAGTGCCGGCACTGAACTCACCTGCTGAGAGATGATCTGGAGCACTCCAATAAAACATTCATGGCTTCATGCCTCCTCTGTTGCACTTAAATCTATGTTAAGAGTTTCAAAAAGCTAAAAAGCCAGGCCTATGCTCTGCAGTGATCAATAGCACTGCAGTTAGATATCAGCACATTCAGCTCAGTGGGATAAATGTTCAGTCTTTGGTAGATTTAGTAGTGGGTGGAAATGACAGATGGAATTTAAGTCTTTTGTTCAAAGGCTTTGTTCGTTCTCCTCCTTCTTTAGTGTAAAGAATTTAACTGTGATATTTTGCTTTTTTCCAAGAGACCTGAAGCATGAATCGTTTCATTTTGTTCCCCTTGGTGAAAGAAAAAAAAAAACCCACAAAAAAAACCCCCCAAACTCAAGCTGAAAATAGAGAAGGAAAACACTTACTTCATAAAGATATGTCCTTAACAAAAAGCTTAGATCAACAGAAACAAGACCCAGCATGACTGGATAGCATCCTTTCAAATTTCAAAGTGTACAATTAGATCAAATACAATTTGTAATAAATTACTACTTGAAAGTGTATATTTTTATCATATAAAATATGTGATAAATGATGAGGAATCAGAAACACCATTTTTTCTCTGGAAGTGCTTCCTCTAATCAGAGTTTCAGCCTCCTCAGTGCCCCTATTATTCATATACACTCAATTAAGGTTTGTAACTCTCAGCAGAATTTGACCTCAAAACTTTGAAGACAATGCAGTTACCTGAAGGCTTCCTGGCTACTGCACTGAGTACTGTCCTAGTCTTTAAATTATTTTAGTGGGGCTACATCCATGTTTGTAATGTTCCCCTCCTTACATTTGTAGTTTTGATGCGGTACAGAAGTACTGGTACAGATAATTTTGGGAGCAGTAGTGTTTTGATTACAAACCCAAAGCTCATAGAATCTTAAACAGACACAGAGTGAGAACTGGTGTCTCTCCTGGTATTTCTAATCATTGTTCACAGAAACATTTGAATTTATTTTGTTCTGAGAGAAATCCTGATCCAGGAGACCACAGGAAGAATAATTTATTGTGGTAATATACTTACAAAGAACTTGTAAGACAACCTCACTATATTTTATTTTCCAATAATATGATTTTTATAAGGTGAACTGTATTATTTTTATTGGGGGCTGGTTTTACTAGTCACTGTGCACATACAGGGGATGCTTCGAGAGTCATCAGGAGTGTTGTGAGCAATGGGGGAGCAATTCTGTGTTTTGTACAACATATCACTGCCTGCCAACCAGCATTCCCAGCAGAAAAGTCCATCAAGATACTTAGGTACCTGATGCACTGCCATTCCTTCTATCTGAGCGGCTCCAAGATTTTGTGTTAAATCCATGAGCTTTGCTGAGGAGTAACCACACACTGCTCATCTTCACTGAGAAGAGTGGTAGGAGAGAGGAGAGGAAAGGAACAAAGGGTCACATACTCACCCCTTCCCTACTGACACTGACAGCACTGCGTGGGATAAATGAAGGATTTAGAAAAGGAAGAGATAGGAGTAAGGGATAAGAATGGCAGAACTCAACAGGGTGACTCTGCCATGTAATAAAAGTTGCAGTGTGGTTTAGCGGCTCTTGTTAACTAGTTACACCATACTACTAAACTGCAAGGGACAGAAACTGGTTTGATGTGTTGATGATAGAGTTAAGAAAGATAATGAATGAAAGTTTATCTGGTGAAAAACATGGTGTTCCAGAGTGAATTGTCAAGCCCCCAAAACTGCTGGAGTGTTTTTCTGTTTGTCTGGGGTTTTTTTCAGAAAAAATAAGAAGCCTCTCTTCCACAATGGATGTGTTATTAGTTTAGGTCAAGCACAGGATACGATTCATTGGCAGCCTATTTATTACATCAGATGGATGTTCAATGTTTCGCTTTCAAACTGCTTTCTATAAAAGCTAGGTACTTAACAAAGGCATGATGGACATAATTTTAAATTTGTGGACCAACTAAGGATATAGATACAGGTCCAGGTCTGTTATATTTGGATGGAAAGAAGGAAGAACATAGACTAATGCAAACATTTTTCCATTAGAGTTTCCCAGACTGCTCTCAAGGATCTTCTTACTTGATTACACTTTGTGGGGAAAGAAGGGGAACCCTAACACCAACACTGTGGGTAGTTTCCTCCTAAGGTGTAACAACACATCACGAGAACTTTCTTCAGCAGAACTAGTAAATGTTTTATTCAAACATTACATTCTATGCAGTCCTGGTCTCAGTACAGCAACCCTTCCCATACAATCTTTCCCTCATTAGGAAGTTGAAGTGTGTAATTCCCTGGATAATGCCAGAAAACTGGATTGTAATTATTTCTTCAGTTTGAGCTTCTCTTAGTTATTCTCTGTGAGAGAAAGGCGATCTATCTACCACTTCTATAGCCTGGACCCCTACCTGTCAAAGTTAGATAGAAATCCAAGTATTTGTAGGCATGGAAGAGAGACCATCAGTGGTGATGGCTAACCATTTGTTAGTTTTTTCAGACTTTTCAGGTTATTCCATGAATGGACTTCATTTGCAATGTCTTTCATCACTTCTCCATGATGAGGAAATTTCTTTACAACTCCTTATGTTTTTTGGTACAGCAGGTCTTTGACCTGTTGGTACTTGTAACCTGAGCAAATACCAGCACATCCATGGGGAATCAATTGATTGCCACAAACAGGATTTTGCTGAAGAAAATGCAGAAGAAGAGATGCAGCAAATTAAAAATTTGAAGATTAAAGTCCATTTATCAGTGGCAAGGACAAATTTAGCCCTGGGGTATAATTCCCACAGAACTGGAACAAATCCCTCTTGTAAGGCCATTTTTAAGCCATGTTCAGAATAGTTTGTTTGGTGGTATGCTGCTTCTTGAAGACAGATAATCAGGTATAGCAGAAGAAACAAGGTTCATCTAGGAGAACAAAGATTTCAGCAGTGTCATTTAGCATAAGGAAGACTGATTAAGATAAAAGTGTCATTGTTTCAATCCTTAAAAGGAAGCCCTTTTGTCTTGTAAAGAAATTCTACTATGAACAAAATGGAACTTGAAAATCCTTGAAAATCCTACTAAAAAAAGGCACACAAGGGTTAGAATAATTTGGAAGCTGCAGCATAAGTAGAGCCATACTGAATATGAAGATGAGACACATTTAGTTGAAACCTCAGAAAGGGATTTTCTCAAAGGGGGATGAAACATAATGTTTGCTATATGCAAAACATAAAGATTGCCTCACCATCCTTTTAGTTACAGCATATGAACATATCTGTTAAAAGTCAAAAGTGAAAGACTCTAGGAAGCTGCCAGACCTAGGGAAAATGAATATTCTGCAAATATATTTATTTTACATGTAAAGCAAAGCAAAAAAAAAATATTGTTAAATATTTACTCATCACCCAGTAGCTTATTAATCTTTGTCGCAGCAAATACAGCTGACTCTATAGAGTGTGGGCAGAGATGGTCCTTACCAATAAAATACCATGTTTGAGACTCATAGGTAAGCAAAAGCCCTGACAGGAACAGTGACTCAGCTGCATGGATAGCAGTTGCACAGGCAAACCTGCCTGCAAGCATCCTTAATCGTTGCTTTCTCCTGCTTCCCTCGACTCCTCCTGCCCTGTGATTTCCTTTATCTGGCTTCCAGATTTGTCTTGCACTACCAGACATCCCATAATTACTACTGCAACACGATTTTTAACACCAGCAGAAGGTCGGCAATATGGACTGTGTTCTGATCACCTATTATAGGCTTTTAATTTTAAGGGTTTCAGCACCTGAAAATTAAAAGTCCCAGCCTGATGCCTACATAGGAGCAAAGGCTGCCTGGCTAGTCTGTGGTGGATGAGATTCAGCTCATCAAATGTCTTTTTCTCCCCTTGGTCCCCTAGGCTTCCTGAATGCCAACCAGGGAGCTGCCTACCTGGTAGCTAACACTGGTGCCTAGCTGGTCTACACAGGAGCTTGGGGCAGCCTGCTCAGAGAAGGCTCAGAAGTCTAAATATTCCTCTGATGGAGATGGGAGTGGCAATGATGACCTGCCTTTGCACAACTACATGGTAGCATGTTTCCAAACCCAGGGAGGACCTAAAATCTGAACTCTACTTCAGGCTGAGAGAAATCAACATCACAGTTCTCATGCCCCTGGGAGTACCCCACTGAGCAAGTTGCACACCACTGAGGGATGTTCCCTGTCTGTTGAAACTGTGCCTCCTTGTCCCTCTACGTGCGTCTGTGCAAGACTCCTAGCACCAAAGAACAAACAGGGAACCCACTTGTGTTATCCAGAAAAAGGGGAAGAGGCCTGGTTCATGGTTTCTGTCACTCAGAGGTCCTCATCAATTCAAAAGAATCATGGAATCACAGAATCATAGAATGGTCTGGGTTGGAAGGGACCACAGGGATCATAGAGTTCCAACCCACTTCCTGTAGCAGGAACAGATTACCTTGAAAGGGTCTCCTCCTCACCAGAGGTGTAAAGGAAGCCCTTTGATTAGCTTTTAATCAAAAAAAAAAAGCAAAGAAAAAAACCCAAACCATTTGCACAGCACATACTGAGAAGAACAGAAAATAGTTAACAGGCAGCTCCACTGGCAAGTGTGCTAAGAGGTGCAATGGGGTCTGGCAATAAAATCAGGCCCGGCTGTTTCCCTTGGGGATACACTGGCCTTCAAGTATGAGTTATTTAGTGAACATCCAGAGGTCTATGTTATGCAAGAAGGCAGATTAGATGGTCATAGCAGTCCCTTCTGGTCTTAAACAATTAATCTCTGATGTAATGTCAGAAGGTTGTTTCATCATAGCCAAAGTAGGCAATTTCCTTGCTGATAAATGAAAAAGTAAATCAATTTATACTCCAAGATGGTGATGGGATTCCACTGGTCCCTGGGGGCTGTTTTCATGTTCAGGCACCAAGCAGCTGAGCAAGGGACTGCTGCACCAAACAATGTGTGCTCTTGCCAGGACCTGCATTTATTCTCCCTGCTCCTAGCACAACCACAACCATGAATTCTGGCCTCTGAAGACACTGATAAGTCTAGATGAGGTCTTGGCTTTCAGAGGAGTACAGAATCCTCAATGCTATGGAGCTAAATAAACAGTGGAAATCAGGGGAGGCAGCAAAGCGCTATTTACGTTGCAGGATCACTGTAAATGGAGAACCCCACCTGAGATAAACAGCGGTGGCACAATCTTGGCCACTGATCTTGGCCACGCCACTTTGATCTACATTTTGCCCATTAATTTAGTTCTGCTAGTCAAGATCCAGATGCCAACTGCCAGGTTTCGGGACATTTTACTACAAGGATTGTGCAGATATTGAGCAATCTATTCTCAAATTCCCGTGTGACACCAGGGGCAGCGCTCTTCTTACCTCCAGTTTACCAGGGAGGAAAGTAAAACATGAGAGGACATGCCCAAGAGCCAAAACCCACGTAAGCAAAAGAGAAGGGCATGCAGGTGGAATTGGCCAGCTCTCCATCCTGTATTCCTACCACCAAATTTCACAGTACTCAGAGGTCATTCCTTCTAATTCCAAAATTAATAACATTTAAATTTTCAAAAATTCAAATCTCCCTTTAGATAGCATTATTTCTTCTTCCTTGTCCTGGCATCTTATCACAGAATCACCTTATGAAGAGAGTGATAAAATAACTGTGGTCAGAGCTTGCCCCTTTTTTAACTGAGGAATGGCAGTAATTCAAGACAGCAGAGGGAAGCAAAACCACAAAATGAATTATGCACCATCATCCACAAGGAATGAAAATAAGTGTATTACACTGCCTATCATTATGTACTTAATGATACCACTGCCAAGAGGGATTTCTGTACAGCAAATGCAGATGTAAAGTTTGTGGTTGCAGAAATAATGTAATTTATTATATGTTTTTAATTCCTCATTGGTTACATTGAAGTATGTAACAGAGAAATTAATGTGCACATTTCTAAAGGACTCATACAGAGGAACCACTCTGAAATAATCTGAAGTGGGGCAACAGTGTCTTTATTTTGTGTTTGAGGCATCTTCCCAGTCAATGAGCCTCTGTGAAAGATTAATGTAGTTTGAACTTTTATTGTGGAATATCATTCGTGCACTGTCACACTTCGCACAAATGGTGCTTCAGTCACAGTTCGGTAACACTCCAGCGTATTATTTCCAAGGCATTTGAGAGTTTAGAGAATTATTGAAGGGCACACTGTACTCATTTGGTAATAAGGCAGAGTGCAGTTGCAGTCTCCATATGATTTCAACAAATGGAATCAATGTTAATTTCATTGAACGTAGCAAAATAGTTGTGATAATAACCCCAGTGAAATATTCCACCAGAGAAAAGAGATGGAATATAGTGTTATAGTGGTTTATATTATCTCCACTAAGGATTCCAGGAGAAATACAGAACCTGATGGAAAAAAAAAATCCTAATAATTTTTTTAAAAACCCATACTCATTTGCAAATATAAATTGCTATCTCCCCCACAGTCTTTTAACTTTGATTTTAAGAATGTGCTGCAGAAGAAAGAATTAAAGAAATCAACTGAGATTCACATCCTATTTTCATCAGTGACACCCAGCTTTAAGGCAGCCTAAGATATTTCAATTTGGCATTACTGTTTGTGCAAATACGTGTTATACTGATCCTGAAAGTAAACACTTCTCAAAGCCATGATTTGTTAGCACTGCCTTCACATGTTATAGCCAATTAGTCAATAATTAGACAAATAATTAAAAATGTAATTATGTAACGATGTTGCCTTTTTTTAAATTAAGGACTCGTTCACAAGCTGATCCCTCTTTCTGATTATATGTTTCTTTGCTGCTACAGTTTCAGTGCATAAAGCATGGTTGCTTTTCCTCTCCTGAATTAAAACAGGATCCTGCTAATAAATGGACAAATGCGTATTAATATGCTGTCACCAGCAAATGCACAACTGTGCAGCTAAATACTTACACAGCGCCCACCAGATGCAAATATATCTGCAAGAACCATCACTGATGTGTTGGAGACCTCTAGAGCTATAGTTCTTCTCATGAAACTACACTTCCTTGATTGTACCAGGTATTAAGGCTGCAGTTCAGACACACAGTATCAAGCTTTAATAAAAACAAGATGACCAACTGAAAAGTACCTTGCAGAGTTATCAAAATAGCTCCTCAAAATGATCAGAATATCTCCTATATACAATTGAAAAACAGTATTACATCTCAGCAACCACCATGTTTTCACTATCTTTAGACACTTGAGGCAGTGGGATACCAGCTGTTAGAAGGACCCTGATGCCATGCAGGGGACATGGGACCACGCTACCAGAGAGAGGTATCAGTGGTGTGTACTGGCACCCAGAAAAGTGACGTCATCTACTTAAGACATCATAAAAACAACTGAAATTAGGAATTCAAAGTGGTTTTAACCATCTGTTAGCTGGCTCCCATCTATCTATACCAAGGGTATAGGATTTCCAGCTTTTGAGGTCTGCATGGAGGAACCTAGACAGCTTGCAGAGAAGCAAGGCACCCGCTTCACCTCACCCCTTGGAGCTAAATCTGTTATGAACACAGAAATGGGAATGCATTTTATCAGTCCTCTCCAGTGACTTTGTTCACCCTCCTATCTAGCTCTCTTTTGTAGTCATGTTAATGAATCATTATTATTCTGATAATTTCTTTCATCCAAGCACAAAGGTAGCAAAAGGAGTAGCAACTACACTGTGTTTTCCATGGTCTACTTCAGCCACCTCCTTCATGTGCACATGAATTTTTGGATGGCTTTATCTCCCTGCAATCTCACGAAGTTAGATCTGGTCACACAGACAAATCAAACACAGGCCTGTTCATTATGAGCCAGCACTGTGCCCAGGTGGCCAAGAAGGCTAATGGCATCTTGGCATGTATCAGAACTAGCGTGGCCAGCAGATCCAGGGAAGTGATTGTGCCCCTGCACTCAGCATTAGTGAGGCCGCACCTCAAGTACTGTGTTCAGTTTCGGGCCCCTCACTACAAGTTAGAGATCAAGGTCCTGGAGTGTGTCCAGAGAAGGGCAACCAGGCTGGTGAAGGGTCTGGAGAGCAAATTTTACAAGGGTCAACTGAGGGATCTGGGGATGTTTAGTCTAGAGAGGAGGAGGCTGAAGGGGGACCTTGTCACCTGAAAGGAGGTTGTATTTAAAAGATGGGTAGATGAGGTGCTCAGGGATATGGTTTAGTAGAGGACAGATACAGCTGGACCGATGATCTCAAAGGTCTTTTCCAACCTAGTGATTCTGTGATTCTTTGATTATTGCACAAATACGGATGGAGAAAGGGACCTTCTAAAGATTGTCAACTGTAGATGGAAATGGAAATCGATGGAAATGGAAATCAAAAGCTGGACAACACTTACAATTTGAACAAAACTCACATCAATCATTTCAACTCTTTAAAAAAAAGCAAAACACGATTATTTTACCAGGTGCAGGCCATTCCTGTCAAAAACTGTTAGAAGTCACCTTATATTTTTCCTATCACCCCTTTGGGCCAAGACAGCCTGAATCAAGCCTCAGTGACAAATGTATCTTAAAGCTGGAGGGTTAAGTACTGAAGATATTAGCCTTTCAGACCACTCAGGGGAGCAGGATTCTTCTCTGAGCAAGAACTGAGTAAAGAGATCAAGACTTTTAACTACAGTTATGAAGACGAACAAGCAATTCTAGTCACGCATGACTTGAAACTCAAAACTAAATGCATCCAATGCTCCATCAGAAAGATTCATTTTGTTCTACGTTTTCCAAGAAAATTCTCAACCATAATTGGTACCAAGATGTGGGTTTGGCAGGTGTATAGAAAACTTCAATTTTTGTCTCTTAATACGTGGTACTAGAGATGGGAAACATTTTTGCCTTCATACAGGACCCAGATGGCAAACTGTGAAAGCTTAATTTCAGGAGCATTCGGGCTGACAGCTCTACAAGCAGCAAGCTGAATTTAACTTATGTGATTATGACACATATACAGGACTCTTCAACCAAGTGGTCCAATGCTCTACCTATTAGAGGCATGACTATGAGATCTGTGAGCGCTGTACAAAAGCCCTTAACATGCAGATCAGGTCCGGATTACAACACTAAAAACCACACGTGCACACAGCGAACTTCCATGGGCTCCCTTGTCAGCCAGGACATTCATTCTATTTCTGCTTTTGCAATGGGTACTGAAGGGTTTCTACAGTCTTATAGGAAGGATTGCTTTTACTCTGTACTTTACCTAAAGGGTTTCGCTTATGTGTGTTATGCCTTACTCAACTTCATGCTGGCACACCACCTACTGACAGCCCAGAGTTGCTTTCTGTATTGAGTGTTTCTTAAAATCCTGTCCCTATGTGAGCTCATGAGCCCTGATGCTGAGATGTCTGTCTGTGCACAGTCAGCACGGCAGCATTTGTCATGACTTTGAGAAGAGAAGGAATTGAGAATAAAGGGTCTTCAGGCCCCTGGTGATACATTGATAAAAAATGGCGAGCTCACCTGTTCATCATTTCAAGCCAGGCGGTGAAAAACTAATTGTATTCCCAGACAAATCACAGAATCACAGAATTGTAGGGGTTGGAAGAGACCTCGAGAAATAGAGTACAACCCCTCCTGCCAAAGCAGGTTCCTTAGGACAGATCGCAGAAATAGGTGTCCAGATGGGTCTTGAATATCTCCAGAGATGGAGACTCCACAACCCCCCTGGGCAGCCTGTCCCAGGGCTCTGTCACCCTCACTGGGAAAAAGTTCTTCTGCTTGTTGGTGCAGAACTTCCAGTGCTCCAACTTGCAGCCATTGCCCCCTGTCATGTCTCCACAGACCACTGAAAAGGGGCTGGCCACTCCCCCTGTGTCCCACTCTTAAGATATTTATAAACATTAATAAGATCTCCTCTTAGTTGTCTTTTCTCTAGGCTGAACAGTCCCAGCTCACTCAGCCTTTCCTCGTAGGGGAGATGTTCCAGGCCCTTAATCATCTTCGTAGCCCTCCTCTGGACTCTCTCCAGGAGATCCCTGTCCTTTTTATACCAGGGAGCCCAGAACTGGACACAATACTCCAGGTGGGGCCTGAGCAGGGCAGAGTAGAGGGGGAAAATGAAGAATGAGAAGCACACAGTCAAACTCCGTATGGCGCTAATCCCATTCACCACTTCAGCCACTTCCTCATCTCCCAGGTGTCAAAGGTCAGTTCTGGTTTCTTTTGATTTCGCATTACTTTGAGGTATGTGTGTGTTTTAGTGGTTGCAGATTTGCAAACAGATTGTGGTGCACAGAGCAGAAATGAATTAAAGCACCATGGTTTTTTTTTCCTTTCTGACTTTTCTTTATATACCACTGCTGCACAGCTCAATGAGGCTGAACTTCTGTCCCTGTTTTCAGTAATGTTTGATATTCTTTCCCATGTATTTACTTTGATACTTCAAAAGTAGCACCCATGAACCTCACCTCACAGGATATTCTATGAGGAAATCATGACAAAAGAGATGATCCTTATAGTGAAATTAAGAGTGTCTAGAGAGAACTGCCTGTAACTAACAACCCCCATTTCTCCAAGTTACAACTGCTTGTATATTGAGTGAATCAAACCCTCATGAACTTAATAATGCTGGGATTTGACAGGTATGTCACCTCATCCTGTCACCATTGGCACTGTTTGGGATAGCCTTCTCCACTGACTTTGCCACCTTCACAAAGCTACTTGCCCACCTCTCTCCCTGCCCTCGCGTAGCAACTTTGATCTGACCTCTCCAGGTCTCAGCACACCTGTTTTACCTCAACTAAGCATCCTTAAAAACCCTATTTCTGGAACTTCTGGTGTTAGGAAGACATTAGTGATAAAAAAGAAAGGAAGGGCTGTTACACAGAATCATAGAATTGTAGGGGTTGGAAGGGACCTCGAGAGATCATCGGGTCCAACCCCCCTGCCAAAGTAGCTCCCTAGGACATATCACACAGCTATGTGACCATCCTCTTCTGCTCATAACATGAAGGTCACACCCATTGAATTGGTGGGCCTAGGTCTAAAGATCATAATTTGCTTGTCCTTGTTAGACACTTAATAGCTACTTAGTGTGATAAATGAAGGGATACTTTCTATAAAGAAGTTTTTAGTGTCACAATCTCTTGAAGAGACCACTGTCTAGAAGTCTCTGGTGCATCTAATCATCTCTAGGATCAGTTGGAAAGAAGATTAAGGCTGGTCTGATCCACTTAGAGGGGATTTGAAGAGGAAACAATAAAAAAAGCTGTAGAATAACCTTTAACAAATTCTCAGGCACCAGTCTGAGGAATGTACAAATACGTGTGCTTTTCATTTTGTGTGTTCCTAGGGGCACACTGCTGCAAGGGGCTTTGTCCTCCTACTAACTTTTCACTGTTTGGTGTGCGTACACTAATTCATATAGCATAGAATCCACTGAGCCATCCTACTCCCACTGCAGCTGCATCCATTCTTGAACAGTGTCATTAACCTCCACATCCAGGAGGAAAACACAACGAATGATGCCTTCATTTGCCCAGGTGCGAGCTGAAGCATGAAAGGTTTGTTGACTTCCCCAAGCCACCCAGGAACAGCAGCAAAAAAAGTCTTCTCTTTACTCCAGTTTCAAGTGTTGCTGATAATACTTCATTAAATCAAACCATAACATTTAAACTAATCCAGCAGGTGATTTTTTGATATGTTATAGCATTTATATTTTATATATAAATATATATACCTAACATCACATTTTATTTGAGGAAAGAATCCAGTTTTGCTATATGCTATTAAAAAAAGGCTCATTTACTTCTGGACATTGCCTGTGTTCAATAGCTTGTTCCTGTTTTCAGTTCCCTCTGCTGCTCCTTAATCTGACTCGTAAGATAGCAATAGGCAAAGATGAAGAACCTGTAGTCTTTGTGCATTGAACTGTTAGATGTATCCTGTGAAGAGGACAACATAGAGGCTCATGCAAACATATTTTTTTCTCTACCAGTGTACCCTGGAAGCCTGTCTGTTTAAAGCCAAATTGAATTCAGACCCCTTAAATTTCCTTTTGAGTATGTCCCTATAAGGTGATCAGAGGTCAGAGGAGACTTTCCAAGTCTTGAGCTCCAGAGCATAAATCTAATTTTGAACAAAATACCCAAGAGTGTATTTCTTTGGGGTTAAACCACCACAGTAAGGCATCTTGGAGGTTTTAATATACTGACTGTTTTGGATTTACTATGGAGAAAAAAAAAGAGAAGAAATAAAAACAAACAAGTAAACAAACAAGTAAACAAACTGCAACCAAACAAGTACTGCACCATAAAACTCAACCTAAGGCACTGGATCGCAATCATCTAGACTTGCTGTGAGTCCTTGCTACTCAGGACATTTGTAAAGGCTTAGATTGAATTATCTTTTCTGCCCGACTGCTGAGAGAAGATCTCCTTTCTGTCCCCACATAAGAAGCCTCCACTTCTGTCATCTCTGTAACACACGATCCTGTGCCTGTTTTTTCTGAATCACTCTGCTATACATGCCTCTCTGCTGTTATACATCTGTTGTGGCACAAGCTCATATCCCCACTGTCATTCTCTGACTCAGTATTTGTACTTCTGTCTCATATTGTGATGAAAACATCTCTAGTGGCACCACACTTTAATTGGTATCAAAATATTTGGTAGCATAGTCAGTAACACCCACAACTTTCATTTATTGCTTCTCTCTCTATGGAATATTGGTATCGTCATCCACTTTCATGAGGCATTATTCTATCCCTATTTTTCTTTCAGTGGTGGGTCTCTTAGCTTTGAGCAGTCCATTCCAGCAATATATCTCAGATCCTGTACAGCAAAGTGCCTAGAGACCTGGGAAAGGCATTTAATCCCTTTACAAGCATCAGTAGACTTTACACCGACATCTCCTGTTGTGCTTAAAGCCGGGACCAGCGCGTCTGATGTGAGGCCAGCCAAGTCCATAAGACAAAGGCATTGCTAACATTACTGTAATTCAGTCGTCTTGTTCAGCACCTCTGCCCACACACCGAGCTGACTTCTGCTGGAACAGTCTCATGAGGGAAATAATGCTAACTGTGATAGCGTATCCTGTGTGCTACGTGCTGCTAGAATATTAAGGTGTTTACTGCAGTAGCAGTTCAATGAAATTTTAACTTTTATATTTACTGCCTAGGATATGGTTGTGATGCACTGGGGGGCAGGGGTGAGTCTATAAAACAGATTGTTGTCTATTTGGGAAGGTCCAGGTAACAAGAAGGGCTCTTTGAACTAACACACATAGCATTTCTCTTTTCCATCCACAAATTCATCCACATCCACTAAGTCAACTGATCTTTTAGCAAACTATTTTAAATGGCACCTACGAGAGGAAAAAATATGTGCTTCCACTTGCTGCCTTTTGGAATAAAACACATAAAGGGTACTGTGGAAAAGATCACTGCAACTTCTCTGGGTTCTGAACTAACGTATCATGGTGGTTTAACTCAGCCAGCAGCTAAAACGACCACATAGCCCTTCACTCACTCTCCATCCCCAAGAGAGACCAGGTAGAAATCAAAATGGGAAAAAAACCACCCCAAACCCATGGGTTGAGTTAAAGACAGTTTAATGCATCAGAAAAGGAAGATAGTCATCATCATCACTGTCAAAAGTTATGCACAGCACAATTTCTTATCACTAGGAACAAACGCTTGGCAAGTTCCCAAGTCAAACAATCTCCTGGCGTACCCCAAGTTACATACTAAGCATGATGTCATATGGTATGGAATACCTTTTTGTCCAGTTTGGGTCAACTGTCCAGGCTGTGTCCTATCCCAGTATGGGTGCCCCCCACTTTCTTGTTGGCAGGGCAGTGTGAGAAGCTGAAAAGCCCCTGACTGCTTGGCAATAACTAAAAGCATCAGTGTGTTATCAACATTATTCTCATCCTAAATCCCAAACACAGCACTGCACCAGCTATTAGGAGGAAATGTAACTCTATGGCAGCCAAAACCAGGACAAACATATTTTTAGATATCTTTTGCAGTGATTGCTTCAATAATAGTGGGATTAGTTTCCTCTGATTTTACAGTTAATTCCTCTATTTTTTGGAGGCTAAAAAAAACGGTGAGGAAGAGTATCCCTTTCTGAAGAAGCAATTTGGATCTCAAATTTTGGCTACATGAACCTGGGATTTAACTTATACCAGCATAGTTAAAGTGTGCAAACCTTTACCTTGGCCCCTCCTTTGCCCCACTCACCCTTCGACTCACAAATGGACCAGCCCCACAGCAGCAGCAGCAGCAGCGAGGCACTTGCAGTACTGCCACCATTGTGGCAGAGGGAATCAACTCTCCCTGGGAAAGGGCAGGAGCCAGGCTGCCCTCCCTGTCCCCAGTGCTAGATGAGGCACATCGCAATCCAAAGTAAGAGCACACACATATAGACTAAACTTTGACCACTTACCAGGAGGCACTCTTTTGTGCCTCCCACTAACTCCTTGTTTATGTGGGCTGCTCTTACAATATGTATTGCCAGCAGAAACAACAGAATAAGTGAAAAAGAGGGGCATCATTCACATTTCTGTATTTTAAGGCAACTAGCAGCAAGGGGACTCCAGGGGTGTTGGGTGAAGGCCTGTTGCAGAAGTCTTAAGCAGTGTGCTGTGCAGGTCTGAGAGCCGAGCACCAGCCTCGGTGACTGCTTATACAAACTAAGCCTGTAATTCTCAGGGCCTGTGCACAAACACTGCTCTGGAGGCTGGAAGGTCCTTGTCCTGGAACCAAAGCATGACCTAGAAGTGGGAATTTACGTGCAGAGAGCCTGGGTTAAATTCTGATTTAATTTACACCAGGATCCTCTGCGGTCGGAATGAAACTATGATTAAGTTAGCGTGTGCTTGTATTGCTGTCAGGTGGATCAGGTCAGGGCTTCTGTCACTCGAGCAGGTGGTACACAGAGCATAAGTATGCAGGTATTTGCAGGCGAACATACAATCCCCGCTATCAATTCCATTTCATGGGTCATTAAGACTGCTGTAGCGCTGTATATGCCGCTATGAATAAATTAATTGTAAAAAATAAGCAGCGGTCTTTAGTTACAGATAAGAAAGTCACGTCCATGGGAAGTTTTTTTTTTTAAAAAAAAACAAAGTTAAGGAAGCCTAACAGTGAGATCCATGCGAGAACAAAGGAAGTATAATGTTTGTCCCTCACAACTGCACAGAATTCGGCAGACAAGTGGAGAAATATTAAAAACAAAAGCGGGGAGGAGGCGAGGTAAAAGACGACTCGTCACCTACTGCCTCTCACTCAGCTCGGGAAGGCGTCCCGAGACTGCGGCGGCGGCAGCATCCCCGGCCGGGCAGGCTCCCCCCTTCCCGCACTGCCAACGGCACGTCCATGCTGCCATCTAGCGCGCCCGCCCCGCCGCACACCCCGCCGCTCCTCCAGCTCTCCTCCTCTTCCTCCCTCACTCACGGCCCGGGCCCGCACGGCCCGGCCTGGCCCTGCCTGGACCTGCAGGGCGCCTCTGCCCCGCTACGGGTGATCTCTACCCACGCCTGGGCAATAATGACAAAAGGAGCATATTTGATCGGAATTAATTAGCGCTCCTTCGTGCTTAATTTGCAGAAGGGTTTTCAGCAGGATGATGTCATATCTCCAAGCGGACCCTAATGGCTGGGAGTTTCGTAGAACTGCCAGGGCTTGGGCCTACAGATTGTGTGTTTGATGGAGGACCAAATAAGCAGTAACGGGGACGAGCGCAGAGACGTGGAGGTCTGCGTCATTAAAAGCCCTTTTAAAATATGGGCAAACAGGCGTGTTAGACCTCCAAAGGCTGAATCAGAAACCCAGACTGAAAGCACGTCAGGGGAAGGTGTTGCGGCAGGCATCTGGTTGTGTGGGAAATCAGCCGATCCCACCTTCCCTTTGCTCCTTCACACAGGCAGTGGAAGCACAGTCAGTGAAGTGGAGACTGAGCCTCAAGTGGAGCCAGGGTGGCTGGGCACAGGGGGCCAGCCAGGGAGGAAACTGCCTTCTCTCCACCACGCAACCAGAGTGGGACTTTCCCCTTTTCATTAGAACTGCAAGGCTAGCCCATGAAAAAGGGCCGCCTCAGAAACTTCATCACATTGAAACAGTCACAAACCACTAAGTAGAAGTTGGGGATATAAAACCAGATTGGTAACTACCAAAAATAGCTGTGTTGGTAAGACAAGGCAGGAGTCCTTACTGTCAGCACTGGTGGGTTGCACTAGCAGCCACAGAGGTCCCTGGCAAGGGGGAAGATACTGGTACTCTGAAACACAGAATAAAGGAGTTTCCTGACATCCAACATTTTGGTTTATATAGGAATGATCCAGGAGGCGAGATGATACAGCCTCTCATCATAATGATCATCATCTCAGAAACAACCTTTTGCAGTTTCATAAGACGTGAGGGGATAAGATTTGCTACCAGACTCCTCCTCATTGGGGCCTTTACATCTGTGCTGCTCAGTCAAGTACCTCTGACTTCATTCAAGCACTTGACTTTACTAAACCCCAAAGAAGAAAACTCCCTGCTCCCTTGCTTTGCCTAGCTAAAAAGTGAGACGCAGAGTTATGGTCAGCAAAGCAGGCCAATAAAACAGCACCAAACCCCAAATAATTCATAAGACTCTAATTGCTTTATAAAACCACCGAGCCAGGGAAATAGGAAAAGGTAGGATGGAACAGCAGAATGATCATCAGAATAAAAGAGGGGCCAGTGGGGAAACAAGTGAATTATCGAAGTAATAAGAAGGATGAAAGCTGTTTTAATCTTGTTACTAGTTTGGTTGGTTTGATTTGGTTTGTTTTTCTGATGCTTGCTTTTGCAAAGCCCTAATTTGTAAGGGAAGCCATTCTACAAAGTCTCAACTTTCATTAAAAAAACCCAAACATCTTAATCCTCAGAGCCGCAGAGACAATGGGAAAGAAGCTTGAAACTGCACTCTAGCATACCTAAATGACTAAAGAAAACAATCAAGAAACAAAATCATTGGTTTTAAATCCTCAGGGAATCTCAAGTCCAGCTCATGGTGGAACTTTGGGGACAGTTTCATGTTTAGTATTCCCAGGACTGAGTGGATGGAAGAACACAACAACGACGAGCGTTGTACAAAGAACAGAAGAAAGGAGGAGAGTGTACTAGAAGGAAGAAGCAGGTTTGCACAAAAGAAAAGCCCTCCTTACTCATTACGGATTTCACAAGCTGTGGCCATAGATGCTGGAGTGAGATGAGAAGTCAAGCCATAATGTCTTGGATTTTTTTTTGATCTGTGAAGGCGTCTGTTAATTTTAAGTGTCTGGAGTTAAGGTCCCAAAGAGTGACAGGTCTAGAAACGGAAGCTCAGGCCCAGAAACCAAAGCCAGTTCCCCTGCCTTAGTGGTGATCAAGCCAGTGTTGTACAGGGTGGCTTGGCAAGAAGAACTGCACAGTTCTGGTGTGAGTCTAACCTGCTGAGCAGCTCTCCCCTCGGCAGGAGAGAGATGAGGTGCTCTGTTACTCATTTTTATGTCTCATGCAGCAACTTAGCACTTTGTATAAACATCTACCTTCATCCACTTTTCCAATGCTCAGGTTTAGAGAGTGGAGACTGTGCTGGGACTCCATGATGTTGTAGGACAGTCCTAGCTGTACTGCGCTCTACTACAAGGAAAGGGAAAACTCCTGTACAAAAGAGAGTAGCAGTCATTCCTGAAGAAAAGCTAGCGCAAGGAGCAATCACTGATAACCAAGTGCTTTATTTTTAGGCTTGTAACTTCTCCCCTTGACAGATTTAAGGGCCAGCCCAGGAGGGTATGTTGTAGTTTCACGTGGCTGGGTTCTGGTGGAGGAGGGGGGCTGCAGGGGTGGCTTCTGCAAGAAGCAGTGAGACGCGCTCTGCAGGCCCCACAGAGCAAACACCAGCCTTCTCAAGGCTGGAGTCGTTGCTGATCAAGGCTGAGCCCATCAGTGATGGCCACAGCACCTCTGGGAATCACATTTAGGAGAAAACAAGCCCTCCAAACAGATTTATTTTTTTTGCCACTAGAGAAGGTAATAAGCCAATCCATGGCTTGTAGGAATTGAAGCTTAGAAAAGGGAGGTAACGTAACTGCATTGAGTCTGATTGCAATGGAGTTACTGTTCCCCAGAGCAGTCCTTACAGTGCCAGGCTGTGTATTGGTAGCCAGCAAGGTGCTGGTAACACACCAGTGTGGTGGCTACACAGAGCACCAAGGTTGTTTCTCCAACATTCCCCACAAACAGCCCCCATCAGTAGGCTGGGGCTGGGCAAGGTCTTGTGAGGGGTCACAACCAGGACGGCTGACCCCAGATGACCAAAGGGACATCCCATACCATACGATCTGCTTGGCAATAGAAGCTAAGAGAAAGGAGGAGGAAGGGGGGCATTGGTTATTTAAGATGTTTGTCATCCAGAGCAAGAACTATGCATACTTTAGTTCTGCTTCCTGGGAAGTGGCCAGGCATCACCTGCTGATGGAAGTCCAGAATAAATCTTTTGTTATTCCTTTGTTTCCATATGCAGCCTTTTGCTTTATTAAACTGTCTTTATGTTGACCCATGAGGTTTTCTTCCATCTTATTTTCTTCCCTCCCTGACCTGCTGAGGAGGGGAGTGGCAGAGCAGCTTCGTGGGCACCTAGTGTCCACCCACTACAATTACCCATGGACAAAACCCCCCTATTTTTACAAGATTTATTTCTATCAAATAAAGTTTCCCACTAATAACAGTGGAAGATGTTGATCAATTCACAGACTTCATCTTTAAAATCAGCTTAAGGACAACATTGCAATCTCAACAGCATTATGTGGGGGCATTTTTGTCAGCATTGACAATTTTTATCCTGTACAAATGGTGGTGTTTAACAAAGACATATGTTTACACAGATGGAGGAGGGAGGTTGTAGTAATGGTGTGATTGAAAGTAAATTGGATTGGTTGAGTAGCCGATGCCAGCTGCCGTTTCAGTCTAGGAGTAGGTGGGTACTTCAGATGGGCTGTAGTTGCGGAGTCCACATATTGAAAGTTTGCTGGGTACCTGTTATCGTCCATTTAGGTGATCCCAAAATTATCACTCAGCAGCTGTTGTAAGAACCAGAAGTGCTTTAGCTGCAGCTTTTGCTGCTGCTCCATTTGGCTAAGCGAGGAGGTGCTTCCCTAAAGAAGCCTTTCACAGGTCCCCGCACATAGAAAGCTGGCTGGGGGCTCAGGATTCAGTGGGACACTTGGCTTTGGGTGTTCCCACTCTAAGGAAACAAACAAAATGCTCATCAGTGGGATTTAAGCACTGAGGTTTTAAGAGGTGAGCGCACCGCATGTAAGTGAAGGCCAGCCTTCAGTATCCTTACAGCTCTCCAAATGGAGAATTTGCTTAATGACCCCTGCCCTCTGTCCTTCCCACTGTGGTGGTTGACTATCCCACAAGCCAAACAAAAAGACAACCATAGCGCTGTTTAGCCCGAATGGTAGGACATTGATCTTGCTCAAGAAACACCACTCTTGGAGCACTAACACTGTGGCTGGTCAAAGAGGGTCTTCTAAAGACAAAGCTCTGCTTTCAGGATTTGGGTCTTTATGAGCTATTGTCCTGACGTTGTCAGGCATAGAGTTGATTTTCTTCCTGGAAGTGGGCACAGTGCTGCGTTAGGAAGTTAGGATGAGAGCAATGTCAATAACACACAGATGTTTTCAGTTGTTGCCAAGCAGTCAGGGGACTTCTCAGCTTCTCACATTGCCCTGCTAATGAGAAGTTGGGGGCATGCAGGAAGCTCAGAGGGGACACAGCTGGAACAGGTGACCCAAACTGGCCAAAAAGACCCAAACTGGCCACACCATACAGTGCCATACTCTGTAAATGACTGGGGGTTGGCCAGGAGGCAGGGACACTCTGGAACGTGCCGAGCTTTGGCTTCAGATGGCACAAAGTTGTGCTGTGCATCACTTGTTTTGTATATTTTTTGCTATTACCATCATCATCCTCTCCTTCTTCTCCCTTTTCTGACTTATTAAACAGTCTTTATCTCAACCCATGAGTTTTACTTCTTTTTGATTCCCTCCCTCATCCCACTGCGGGCAAGGGGGTGAGCAAGCAAATGGCTGCATGGTTGTTTTCGCTGCTGGCTGGGTTAAACCACAAAGATCTTTCATTAGTGGAATCTTAAAGTGCTGTAGAGCTAACGGGAACAACACCTGTGGGTCCCATCTTTTTTCACTTAGTCTCACATGAGCAAAGGTCTGCTCCTTGCCACACCTCTGGGTTTACAGCCTGGGGATGATGGTGTTGGACAAGCCGCAGAAAAGGATCAGGGAAGGCTGGGCTACATTCGAGCTTTCACTGCATTTTGTGGCATCAGGTGGGTTTTTATTTCTTCTTCCTACTCCCAATTAATTTAAATAATACAGGTAACTTTTACACATTAAGGCTCTTCACAAGTAATAGGTCTAGCTCTTACTGTAGTTTACCAGATAGATGTCAATGCACTCTACAGAGGTCAGCATCATGCTTCCTTATGGATTATATCCTGTATTACAAACAGTGGCTCAATAAAACATCTTTTTTTTTTTAAATTTAGATACATATTTTTTTAAGTTCTAAAGCTGGTTTTGGTAGTTTGTCCCAATAACTACCATTTTTCATAATTTGAAGGCATTGCATCAAATGGTACCAGACTAGCTTTGGCACTAGTGATCAGGGATGATTACACTGAGGGTGGTGTGTGTATCTGTGAGAACAGAAAGCTGAAGGAAAAAAGAAAGCAGAGCACAATACAACATTCTCAGCTCAGCTAACCAGGCATGCATATACAAACTACAAACATGTATTAAAGAGGCCATGACTTTTCAGACACCACAGGTGAAGAACGTGTCATCACTCACTTTCATTTCCAGGGTAACAGATTCAGAGATTTATACGGGCTGGAAGGGACCTTCAGAGATCATCGAGTCCAGCCCCTGGGCCCTAGCTCTGGAATGTGTAACATGTATGTCTTTGGTAACGAGTACTGCAAAGCTGGGTTTCAAGAAGCCATCTTCACAGAGAAGGCTTATATACCTAACAAAATTTTGCATTTTCACTGCTGAAGCCACCACAGTGAAAGTGGTTTCAAAATGAGTCATTATTGACTTTATCTCTGCTTATTCTGTTGGAGGGTCTGGATATAACTTCATTTCAACAGCAACAGTAGCCTCGGAGCATGTGTAATTTACTGCTACAAACAGCAATGCATTTTATACACCAGAACATCTACACATATGGAGAAACCAAACCAGCTACATTGACTATAATAATAAGATTGCTTCAGCAGCCTAAATGACAGAGTTAATGCTCGACTATGTTAAATGGCTGCTATTTCCCTATTATAGCCGGTGATATATCCTCATTGTTTCAGTAGTGGAGCCAACAATCGAGAGCTAAGTAGTAGCCACTCTTCACCTTCAGTAAGCTTTACAGGTATTTTATATGCAAAGAAATAGGCTCCTTAAAATATGCCATTTACTACATCCCACTGAATTACGCTGTATAAACAATAATGGTTATTTGCTAAAACATTACAGCGTGTATTTGTGGTAGCGAAGGAGGCAAAACCATGAAAACCAAGGACAACCTGTAAGCTTTTAGTTTTATACCAAGGTAATGAATGCAAATGGCATTGTCAATATTAAACGTGGGACTCCTGTATTAAAAATATAGGGGGCTTTAAATCAAAAATCTATTATGGGAGTTTCAGGTTTTATTCAGAAAAAAGAAATAATCTTGCAAAAATACAAATTAAACCATCACCTTTAGACAGTCTCATGCAATGCTAAATGAGTAGCATTCCTCTGGCCAGGAGGAGCAGCCCTTTGCGAGCGGAAAGCCTTTTTGGCTGGGAATGGGCTTCCAGCTTCCCTCTCTCCCACCCTTTCCAAAGAAGGATAGCCCCTCTATGGCTGATCTCCCTAACCTTCAAAGCTTAATACAAACCAATGCACCCACCCCAGTGAAGGAAGCACGGCCAGATGGTCACACCACAAACGGGACATCCTGCTGTGCTATTCCTCAAAAGGAACTAAAAAGAAATACTGCGCCTGTATCAGCTATATGATGGTTTGTATATACAGAGTCTATAAAGGAGATGACACCTTCTTAGTGTTCAAGGATGGAAAACCACTAATGACATTAAATGCTGGAAAGGGTGTAGACGCCACTGTCGGGGTGATGCTGTAACATACGTGAAGACAGTAAATGCCTCAGGCATGTATTGCACCTAGCACTGCCAAAATATATCAGTGACACTTTTGAAATATACCATAACATATGAAAAGATAGCTACATTTTTTTAAAAAAACAAACTATAAAGGGTATTTGTTACCAAAAGTTCTTCCTTACCTAGAGCTTCAGCTAATCAGTGATGACTACTTTGATAATACAGTTGGCTTTCAGCCATGTTGTAACAGCTTTATATTAAGCTCGTGATGCAATCCTGTGCGTAACTCAATAAGGAACGTTGCTCATTTGACTTTTCCACTCCAGGCCAGAGGAGTTCAGGCAGTGCAAAGGCCTCTCTCAAAACAGAGGGCAGTTCAGCTGAGTTTTGTAACAAAGCATGAACCAAGAATCGGAGGCAGCTCGCCAAATTTTGCAGTCCCCAGGATTCCTGACTGATTTGGGTAAGCAGACTCAGTAAGTAGTGTTGCCTGTAAAAGGCTGCTCATAGGAAACCACCTTTGCAAAGACCTCACGTTAGGGATGTTCGCGTGGGATGTTAGGTGTGAACAGCGTGCCAGCTGCTCCCTGCCAGCTCACCGTGGGCTCATACTGTAGCTCGCCCTCCCTTTTTCACCAGCAAATACTGAAAGGGGCAGTTCCCACGGGGAAGATGCTGGCACCAGTGCGTTTGCACACCCACAGCCCTGAAGGACCTCAGTGAAAAGAAATGTGGCTCCAGTTGTCATTTTATCCAGCTCCTTAGAAACACTGGTCAGATCTGCACAAGCACTGGTATCTAACTCACCTGAACTGCAGGCACCGGGCCAGCGTTAAACACTGCTGGAAATTATTTACTTACCATGTTCTGTGCAAGCTTCGTGCCACGGAGAGACCGAGCTGCTGGGAACTCGATCCAGCTTGCTGCCTTCAGATGCTAACACAGTGAACAGCTTCTGCCATGACAACTGGCACAAAAACATTGGGAAGAGTTTGCATCTCCTCTGAGATCCTTCTGTGTCTCCAGACAACTTTAACTGCTTTAATGGACCTTAATTTATTCCACAGGGGAAGCTCTAGCTCTTCCAGTCACTAACAAGCCTAGTGCAGGGTCCACAGAAATGAAGGGTAACATGAAAAAAAAATGAAAATAATGTTAGTTCTGACATGGCCCATGGATCAGCTTCCACAGGTAGACCTTGCTCTCCATGCTTTAAACAAAATATATATGCAAAGAACTGCAAATTTAAATGGGCTTTCTTCCAGCTCTGTTCAAAACCTGCAGGTAAAGCAGGCTAAATAAATAGAACATTGCCTGCTCTGGGTAGAATAAAAGAAATCACGGAATTGTAGGGGCTGGAAGGGACCTCAAGAGATCATTGAGTCCAACCCCTGACAATATCTTTTTGTAACAGCTTTATGTTAAGCTTTAGAGCAGTAATCTTAACACCCAGCCTCACCCCTGAGGCTAATTAGACATCCTACCTCACTGAAGAGGTCTCCAGTGACCCCACCACTCGCTCACGTTTGCCAAATGCTTTTCCTGAAGAATCACAACAGTCAGAATCTCAGACAGAGATGAGAATAACCTCTTGACCCATCTCCACTTACTGGCAATCCTTCCTTTTAACAAACAGATTTGTTCGCATTTTAGGAACTCAGAATTAGGTATGGATGAAGGAAAGAGAAAGACTCTGTGGTCCAGCCTTCTGCAGAACGAACACAGCGAGGAACACAGCTGCTAATTTTTATAGGTATGTTTTTTAACTCCACTAGCTGACAGCTGGAGAATCGTTCACAGGCAAAAAGGAGCACCCACGTTTTATTTTACATTGCAGGCAGTTACAGGAGTACTTCACACCTGCCAGTTTGCATCTGCCTAGGTATTCAACATTTTCTTCTGAACTAGCCCCACACAGCACTCTCCCCATCAGCTTACACGGCCTATGGCAAAACTCTGCAACATCAGCTATTTTTGTACGGAATAAGCCACAGGTGACTGTGGGGTGGGGAAGCTGGAGCGGGTTGTATTTCACAATACTGCCGAACGCTTACAGTGCTGTCACAGCTGCTCACAGAGGCACCGTTCTGAGCCTCAATTTTGCCTCTATCGATCCCACCAGCATTTCCTCTTATTATGAAGAAACATGGTAGTGATTATTCTGTTACGCTGCGCACTGCTACAACCCTAGGACAATTCAGGATCTTAAACCACGATGCACACAGTGGCTTCCTTGGCAATCGAGTACTTTACAACTAGTGCAACATGATACCCATGCTCTGCTCTGCCTCTCAGTTCTGATTCTCATTGGAAGACTCTGGTTTTGCAGTAACAGCTTTTGTTCACCTCCTTAATGCCACGCAGGACATTAAGTGAATAAAAGGCTTTCTTCATGTGACCTCTGAAAAAGTACAGGTATTAATTTTATGACCACGTGCACTGCTTCTTTGCTACTTTTTCAGTATCAGAGGTATCTCCAGGAATCCTGATTCCCTTTAATTTCCCTAATGAAATATGACCTACGCAGCATCAGTTATAAAAAACCCCTCATGCCCTAAAAGAAACACTAAGAATTTAAGATGACGTTCTTCAGTAGCTTCTACTCACCCAATTTTTAGGAAAACCTTGTTTAAAATACAAGCATGTTCTGAATACAGATAATGCCCCCACACACACACACTGGGATAGGCAGCAAACGTTTCCCTACCACTGGATGTTCGCATTCCTCTGTTACATTCAAGATGAAGATGATGTACTTTCAACACTGCAAAAAAGAATGCCAGAGCATGTACAAAGGCACCAAAGCCTTTGTTTACACATTGAAAAAGGCACCAGTCACACTTTGTTTAGTTATATTATCCTTTATTATCTTACAATATATTTCAAAAACTTTTACAGATGCCTTTAACTGTTCTACAGGAGCTGCAATACTGTCATAAAAGCACACCTACAGACCGAACACACAAACACACTGTAATACCTACTGGTATTAACATCCAAAGGGTGTAGTCTTTTAGTAAATAGATGTGCAGTAATGCAAATGCAAACAGATGTTAATGCAGAAAAATAAAACTCTGCATTCATGGCTATAGAACAGAGGACTTTTCAAACACGTTTGGTACTGTAACATTCTAGACAGCAATATAAGTAGTATTACATATTTAAAGCAATACATGCCCTGAAAAGCCTGTATTTTCAATCTGTGCGTGTAAACCTGAATCAAAAATAAACTAGATATATTAAAAAACATGAGACATCTAGTCTGCCAACAAGCTTTTGTTTCTTTTTTATCCTAGAATGGCAATTAACTTGGGTGGGTGAACTCTGACCAGCATTATTATTTTACACTATCATTTCCTCAGCATTTCTGTAGCAGTATGACAGCCTGTGGATTATTTTTTTTATTATTCCTTGTGCACAGACACAGGGGAATAACTTTAAATGCATTAATTTTTTTTTTCTGAGTCTCCAAGTGGTAAATATAATTAATATTAGAGCAAGTACATTACCACAAAAAAGCATTGTATAATGAGGTTTATAACATTCTTTAAAGTTCTCAGCTGTATTTCTCTGGTGCAACAAAGCAGTGGCACTGCAGTTTTCAAGCACTGCGTATTGAATCCTCTCAGGCACGCAGTGTTTGCTAACAGCTCAGATATATATTTATCTCTACCTACAGAAGTTTTGCTTTTATTATCACTTCTGGTCATGGAAATTACCCAGACATCTTTAAATCTATACTGTCTGTCAGTAACAAGGTAAAGCCAATTTGATTGCATATGTTTTTAAGCCTATCCAAGCTGATGTGCTTTCATGGGAGTCCCACAAAAGATATTAGGGGGGAACAGTAATTACAGATCAGATTTGGTAGGTAAAAAAAAAAAGTTAAAGCCAGAATTTACAGGTGTGGCACTGTGGCAAAAAGAGGCATTCAGTTCTGCTTTATTCTTCAAGTTTAAAGTTTCAGTTACCATTAAGTATTTTCTAACAGTGAACACCACTTCCTAACCAAATACGGTCTACATCCCTCTATATTCTCTGCAGACAGACTGCAATGGGTCATGGCTACATCAGACCACAGCTTTGTTTGCTACAGTCTGCCCAGCTAGCCTACACAGCTGTCAGTGGTATTTATTAGCTATATACATCAGTCAGTCACGCCCATCATTACAAACATGTTCTAGTTTATTAACTGTACAATGTATGTATACATATTTCTGTTTATTCAGTCCTTTCCTTCTTAATCTCAAGCACTCCAATGGTTAAGGGCAGGCTGGAAAAAAATTCAATATACATAAAAGGGTTATGGATTTCAAGTCTGTAGTGATTCTAGTTTAATGGCAAAAGGGGAACGACATGCTCATGCTGTGAACATGGTTGGCAAAAATAAAGGCAAATAAAGAGGCAGACTATATTTTTCTCTGGAGTCAAAATCTAGAAAATTAAACAAAATAACGTTAGTCCAAAGGGATGGAGAAATAAAAAGGGCATTTTATTTAATGCACAATTAGAGCTATTAAGAATTTTCTTTCACAGAGGCCCTGAGTCTTGAGTTAAACAGATTCTCCCTACCATGTGTTTTCACGTGAAGTCAAACTTACAGCTCTATATGCATAAACGTTTGGTATACAACAGTGGACCCATTTTTAAAAAGTGAAGCAATAAAATCTACATGAAAAAAAAAAACCCAAGAAAGAACAATTTGATTGGAGGCCTCTGTCCTTTGACCGCTGCCCTATCAGGTTAAGTGTCCAATAAAATGTAAAATGCAGCATAAATTTGCTTCATCTAAAATTTTTCTGATAATTTATTGCAAATTGCACTTGGCAGTTCACCACACCAATGGAAAACTGGCCCCCCTGTTGGTTCATTCACACAGTCTTTTTTTAAACACCAAGCACAAGTCACCAGTAGAAGGATCTCGATAGAAAGTTTGCTGCCGTGCTGAGCCAGCTTGCTGCACCTTCTGGGTGTGACCCAACACGGGACACCGCTTTGTCCTGTTCTTTCGTAGGGCTTTCATCTTCTGGCAAGTATTCAGGTAGATCTGTATTCTGCTCTACTTCCACTGGAGTATCTTGGAACGGAACCAGCATCTGATCAAACACAACAGAGTAAAATTATGACAAATGTTCTGTGCCCTTTTATTCTCCTCGTACTGTACAGGTAGCACTCCCGTTTACAAAATCTTGCCTGGCATCAGATGTTATGGGTGTCAGTATTAAAGACAGAGCCAAGCTAAACCAGCTGGTATTTAGGAAGACACATGTCCTACCTCCTCACCACTTTCACTTTTCACAACTTGCTGTGCCTTCATAACTTTGGTCGATGCTATTGCCGTTGCCAACGCCTGTAAGTACGCAGAAGAAACCCAAGAGCTTAGTGTGACAGAAAGCAATGATCTGAGGAACTGGAGGGTTATTGTGCACTTACCTCTGCTTTCAAGTCTGAGCGAATTCGGACCACGCACCTTTGAACAGCCATTTGAAAGGTAAAACTAATAACACCTTTAATTTTCAACAAGGCTTCTTCACAAAGATTCCTTCGAGACTAAAAAAAAAAACAAACAAAAACCCCACAGCTGAAGTACCTGCATAACACACCACGTGAAAAACACCAGCAATTAGCTGTTAAGGAATTCCTGTATGTCTGAGAGCAGGTGGTTCCTCAGTAACATTTTTGCAAAAGAAAAACCAAGACGTACATGTCAGCGTACAAATACCAGACTCTCTTGCCACAAAAGAAAAGAAAAATTTGCTTACACTTTAGAAGTCAGAGAGGATGGAATCAACTGTAAATAATTAGAGAAAAGTGCTGAAAAGCAAAGAATGTTTTTATCCGTATGATCAGCTAAACAGTCCCCTCTGGTTAAGTTCTGATTGACTGAAGTGCTCATTGATGAGTAGTTAGTGTTTAAGTTGCTATTTATCAGACACCTTGCCTCCATACTGACTGAATGCATCAAAGCAGCTGCTCTATCCTTCAGCTGCTTCATCTGTGGCAGCTCACAGACATCGCTGTGCAGCATAAGCTTAATTCTTATTTCAAAGGGAAAATATTTGGTTGATAACCCATGGAATGTTATGTTTAAAGCAAGTGACATCGCCTACTGTGCTGTAACATTACATTGACCTGTACTAGTGACATCTGTTCTACATTATCTTAGAATGGTTTTGTCTTTCCCCCCCCCCCCCCCCCCTTCTAATATTTACACAAGATGGTTGTAACAAAAAGGATTAAAATATACTTGGAGACACTGCTAGTACAGAAGGGGAAAAAAGAAAACACTGTATCAGAAATAAGCTGACAACCTTACAGGTTCAAAATAATGATGCTTTTAACTTTTACTGCAAGGTTTTAAAATAAGTTATTTAAAAGCATATTTATATTAGTTATGATATTTATATTAGTTATTACTGGTCAGTACTTGGGATAGTTTTATGCAGAACAAGTCAGTCAAACTCTTGTAATATCTAGAAAAACTAACCAAAGGTTTTTGATATTTTTTAGCATTTTAGTGCACACACACACATATATATAGAAAGAATTCATGTGTTCAAGTTTATGTAAGTGAAATAATTAACACTTTTGACAATTTAAAAAAATAACATTTCCAGATAGGCTACATTTCTCACACACAGGAAATATATTTGATGCAAAGATGATAGGTTTCCTTGCATGAGTCAAAGTCAAAACTACTTTTGGACACAAGAAGCAACACATTCACAGCTCCTTAGCCTAAATAAATAATTTATGCTCACGTGGGTGCATAGCAATTCTGTGACAGAATCTGACTTTTTACTCTGAGCTCCTGGGTTAAGTCACAGGCATGTCAGTTTAATACATGAGTTGAAGCCACATTTTAAATTAAGTGATCAGATAACTGGTGAATTGCTTCTTAAAGACAAAACTTACCAAGGTCCACAGAGACTCCATAAAAAGCTGGAAGCTTGGCAGCCACTGGCCTTGCTGTACGTATGTCTTTTACAAAGCATGTCTAACTACAGCAATCAGGCACAGACCACAGCAATGCACACCTAGGCATCTTTCTGTGTGGTACCCCTGAAGCATGGGCACAGGGTAGGAGAGGCGGAATACAGGTTATTTTCTCACACATCTTGTATGCTAGCAAGTAGTCTTGCTAGACTACTGCACTCTGATTACCATACCCTAATAAATATTACTACAATGTAATACTTCATTTAAAAAAGATTTTTAAGCTTATAATCAAAGTTGATAATTAGATCTTAAAATAAAACATCTGACCCCACCCTACAAAACCACTGACCTTTCCCCTCCCTTCCTGAAACAATCAATACCTACTATTTGAGGTTCCAAAATCCACAAGCATTTGTAGGATTTGTAATCATTCCTAACAGCAGCTTCTTCTTTCAACTCTAAATGACAAAACAAGTGAACTGAGAACACGGCACTTACAGCCCCATGATGGCTTCCTATGCCCTTTACCACTCCGGGAATAAACTGTTGAATGAAACTAAGGTGCTTTTATTGTTCACATCCTTCATTGCTCCTCCAATCCCAGCTTATCCTACCATTTAAAACCGCCTTACAGGGATGTTTAACTGCTAGGTGGGCACCTGGTGTATCACTAACATTTCTTTAATCACCTGATGAAATACAAAGTTACGTACACAGTAGCCATCTCCAGCCAGCACAGAGTCAGATTTTGTTCTCTTCAGCAATGTGCTAAGAAAACATGCTGGCATGCTCCAGGCAGCTCCAGAAGCCTGCAGTTTTCCTCTCTGGAACGGAGTATCTAAGTATCCTACACTTTCAGAATACCTTTGCTTAGCATTGAAGAGGGAAACTCCACAAATCTCACTAAATTCTACTTGTCAAAGAACACAACAAATGTTTAAGATGGAATCAGACTACTGGATTAAATTTCTTCCTTGGAGATACCTGTGAATACACCGACAAACTACAAGCTTAAAAAACAAACAATCAATATAAAACTTAACAGGAAACAATTGATTGGACTGAATCAAAAAACTTTAGATTACAAAAACTAATGGTGATGACAAAACACTGACTTTCTAGACAGAGTACATGCTAGAAGGACAAAACTGTAAAAAATTCTTACTTTGTATAAAGTGAGCTAGAGCAGCATGTTATTTCTAAAGGAATTAACTATGGTCTTATGAAAGCAGTACTACGGGTTTGCTGTTGATAAACTGGGCCTGTGGACACGCTTACTTGGCAAAATGTAAAGCAACAAAGCAAAGGATCAGGTTTGATCATTTAAAATGGGTACAAAACTGAAGATACAGAGTCCGGAGGGCACTTGTGGATAACATGCTTAAACAGTCTACATGCTGTTTGGCAGCCGTAAAAAGGCAAACATGGCCCTGGGGTGTTATCTACAGGGGTATGGTAGATAAATCCGTAGAAGTTATTCTGACATTACATAAAGACTCAGTGAGACCTCATTAACTCAAATGCCATTCTGGTCACTACAGTAGAAAACATCTCACAGACAATGAAAAGATGTAGCAAAACAAACTCAAAGACAATACAGCATTTCTAAATTAAAAAAACAAACAAACAAACAAAACACAACCAAAAAAATAAACAACACAAAACCAACAGTGTCTGAAATCTCTCATTACTAAAAGGAAGCTTCTTTCATTTAACACACTATGAGATAAGACTTAAGAGAAACTGTTGAAGGCAATTTGTTTATTGTAGTCTTTCTTGGGGAAAAAAAAAAGAAAGAAAATTAGGAGAGGTGGAAACAGAACGGCTTTTAGAGTAATTAAAAAACCATCAAGCAAATTGCCTTAGAACATAATCTTTAGATATTGTAGAGAATAATATGCAAGATTTTATACGTATCTTGTGATTAAAAATTCATTCACAGAAACTGCTGACAACTGGTGATGCCATACAAGTAGTCTGAATACATTACTTGGGTGGGCAGAATACATCTCAGTACAGCATGCCCTATCTACCTACATAAGCACTGAAGGTTTCCTTACCGAATCATCAAGGCCATCTATATGCAGAACCACTGTCTTGGCACGCTTATTTGTGCTGCCGAGGAAAAACTGCGCTTTCCGCCGACGATAGTTCATCTCATTCACATTGTCCATGTCTGACATGTTGGAAGACTGAAGGATATCATAGACTTCAGAAGCTAATAGTTTAGTCTCTCCTGGTGTAGTGGTCCTTGAAGAAAAAAGGAATTAAGATTTTTAAATATTTGGTTTTACATCAGTATTCCTAACAGCTGCTGATTCTGCCCTTGCAACTGGAATATTCTATGTGCTATGGAAATGAAATTCTACAGTTAGCATATAGCAAAAAATTTCAAAGGGGAGCGGATGAATTAGATAAAATTATTTACTTTCCCATACTCCAATTTTATGTAAACCTGTTAATTCCAGGATCATTATAAATCTGTGTTCTCAAACACGAATACAGTTCACCAGTTTGACAACTACAAACCAAACACAGTTGTAGATGCCCAGTACACCATTACTTTGTTTGCACTGAGTTGTTCTTTTGTAAACAATACAATCTCCAACTGCCCTGTGATAGGTTTCATTTCCCACTTTCCCTGTTACATGATAATTTCTCTACAGAACTGTATCCTTTTGTAGCATTTTCTTTGCCAGTTATGGACAGCAAAGCAGCATCCCAGTTTTTTGTTGAAGAACCTAAAGGTTAGTTCTGATCAGACTAAAATTTGTGGCATGACCTGTATGATAGCATTTGTTTAGAAATAAAAAAATGTAGATAATAGACCGAACATGTATTAATATCTTATGATTAATTAAAATTAATTTTAATAAGGTACGGATATAAATCTATTGTCCAAGTTCATCCAGTTTAATTATGCCAGTGATTTAAAGCCATGGGCAGAAAAAAAAGTCATTACCACATCAACTTACAGTTAATCTTACAAATGATGAACAACAGCTTTGCTGCTTTCTTTAGTAAACACTAAGTAACAAGTACCTTTACATTTTTTTTTTCCCATGTGACTTCTGTAACTACCATACATCAAACATGTTTTCCATCCTACCATATGGACAGGACCGAACACCGGAAAGCACTCATATTAGGAGTTCTCAGCTTGAGGCTCCCAGCTACCCTGTGTCTGCACCTTGTTTTGAACAGCGCCCGTTTGGAGAGGAAACCATAAGCTCTTGTGATCATTTATTACATTGAGAGCATTCAAAAGAAAAAAACAAATTAAAAAAAAGGATAATAAGCAAACAAGCAAGACCTAAAATAGCAAAGCATTTCAGCATATGTTCAGTTTAAAATACATGCTTATGTTCTACTTTCCTACAGCAAAAAAAAACCAACCCCACAACACTTATGCTAATTCACAGAAACAAGTGCTGGAAACTCACAAAGACTTCAACTTCAAACTTCCATAATTTATTAGATAAAGTAATAAAATGTAAGGTAAAGCTCTGCAAGCTGATGTCCTGAGGAAGTAATAAGTTAGTTTATGCGAAAGTGACATCAAGATACTAAGAGATTCACCCACCTGTTAGTTTTGGCAAATTCCTTCAACAGTAAAAAAAAATTCTGTCCACATCAAGTAATTTACAACAGAGGATTTATCATTCCTTTCCATGAGTTTAAACACAGTTAACTAAGCATGCTATTGAAAATATTACTATCCCACCTACAGCACCCACTATGCTGTTGTGAAGAGTTTTTGTTTCAATCTAATTATATGATTGCATCACAGAAAAAAATAATCAGAAAGACAAATAAGAAATAGAATATACTTAAGATCAGTCATAATATATAGATGCATAAATATACATACACAAAAGAGACAATCTCAAGTTAACAGTATGTCAAATATAGAACCACAGATTGGGCTAGGTTGGAAGGGACATCAAAGCCCATCTAGTTCCAACCCTCTGCCATGGGGCAGGGACACCCCCCACTAGACCAGGTTGCCCAACGCCCCATCCAACCTTGAACACTGCCAGGGAGGGGGCAGCCACAGCTTCTCTGGGCAGCCTGTGCCAGGGCCTCACCGCCCTCACAGGGAAGAATTTTTTCCTAGTGACTAAATCTTTCCTTTCAGTTTAAACCTGTCACCCCTTATGCTATTGCTACACTCCCTGATCAAGTTCCTCTCCAGCTTTCCTGGAGCCTCAGTACCCTTTAGCTACTGGAAGGCCACAATAAGGTCTCCCTGGAGCCCTCTCTTCTCTAGGCTGAACAAGCCCAATTCTCTCAGTCTGTCTTCACATGAGAGGTGCTCCAGCCCCCGATCATCTTTCTGGCCTCCTTTGGACTCACAGCAGAAGCTCCATGTCTGTCTTGTACTGGGGACCCCCGAGCTGGACACAGTACTCCAGGTGGGCTATCACCAGAACCAAGGGACAGAATCACTCACCTCCCTTGACCTGCTGGTCATGCTGGTTTTGATGCAGCCCAGGACACGGTTGGCTTTCTGGGCTGCAAGCACACATTGCCGGCTCATGTTGAGCTTCTTGTCCAGCAATGCTCCCAAGTTTCTCTGCTCAGGGCTGCTCTCAATCCATTCTCCACCCAGCCTGTAGTTGTGCTTGGAATTGCCCTGACCCAAGTGTAGGACCTTGCACTTGGTCTTTCTGAACTTCATGAGGTTCACACAGGCACACCTTTCAAGCCTGTCAAGGTTCCTCTGGATGGCATCCCTTCCCTCCTGCGCTTCGAGAGCACCACGCAGCTTGGCACTGTCAGCAAGCTTGCTCTCAAAACATCTGAAATATGCAAGTGCCTAAAAACCCAAATCAACACTGATTTTCATGCATGTTCTGTGCTCCCAACACCACAGTTAGCAGAGTTCTTGAAGAACTAATGCCCTAAGATTTGCTGAACTACTGAAGCAACCTGTTGATTTGAAAACACAGATTGAAATCTGGTTTTATTTGATACCAGTATTCTAAGGTATTCCTAAACCAAGTCATCTATACACATAAGTGTTATGTGCAATTATAACTACTTAGATAATTTCCTGTGTTGTTCCAAACAGAGGATTACTACTACCTACCAGGAAGTTGCTACCCCTCTTGCATTTAAACCAGAATCCCAAACACAGGGTTTTAATCTTATTAAAAAAACAAATCTGCTGCAAAATAAGTAACCTACTCTGTAATAAGATGCTGCATGAAACTCAGACACTGCACTACAAGAGGAAAAATAACAGATATCACATAAGAATATCAGACTGCAAAACAATCCCAAATAAAGGTATAAGCCAGCTTTATCCTACTTAACACAATACTATATGCAAAATTCCACACAAAGCCTTCTACAATTAGTACACTGATAGAATAAACAAATACAAGTTTTCAATTCTCTCATTCTTTCCTTAAAGTAATTGATAAGCAAGAGGCATAAAATTAATTGGAACCATAACAACTTTAAGGAAAAAAATATCTGGAAGTATATGTAATTAACCCTCTCTATTGTAAAACCAAGGTGATGCTCAGTGCTGACAGTTTCTGTATACACTCTACTGGTAACAAAAAGATAAATACAATTAAACCACATGTAAAATTCTGACACAGTAGCGTAGTGGAAGGTTTTTGGGGTTTTTTTTTTTAGAAACAGGGTTAATACACAGGCTGTGGTTTTGTTGCCTGAAATGAGAAAAAATTGCAACCTAAAGAGAAGGGAGTTGTGAGAGCACTGACATAGGCCCTCCCAGCACCTGCACGTCAGCAGTTTGCGATACCACCGCTCACAGCTGTCTCACCCAGCCTCCTGCCACCATCAGTGTGACACAACTCATGCTCATCTTCCCACCACCCCCATTCACAGTCTGGTTCAGCACTTTATTCACCACTGAACACACAGGTGCATACTACGAAGTCACTATGCAGGCAAAGATTGATCGAGAACAATCAGACACTGGGAACAAGCTCCCCAGAGACACTGGTGGAGGTTTTCAACATGCAACTGGACAGGATGCTAGGTATATCATCTAGGTTGATTTTGCTAGGAAAGACTGGACCAGATGGTCTTTCCAGGTCCTTTCCAACTAACATTGTTCTGTGATTGTACGACTAGTGTTCTGCTATCGAAATTATAGTCTCTAGTTAGAGCAGAGGAGGAGTTGGTAAGAGTTGGTTGCCGCCTCTTTCAGAGGCAGTAACATCTTGCATTACTTCAGCAAGATTCAGAAGATGCCTGACAAAACCCAAAATCTTTGATTTTCCCTGTCTCTTGAATTTCTGTCATCCTAGATTGCTGCCTATCCTTCTATTATGCTCACCCAAGGCTGGCTGTAAGCAATATGAAGGCAGAATCCAAGTGACATGTGCCGTATCTGTCAGAAGAAGATAGAATAAATAGTTCTCATTTTCTTCAAAATTAAAAATAACTTTGTCATGGTCCAAATGCTGCAGAGGTTTAACTAGCATAACAAGACATTTTCCACAGTTTTAGCTAAACTTAAAGGACACAAAAAATATTAGCTACAACCCCTGATGGTGTATGTGATGTGAGTTGAGTATGCAGACTTAAATGAACATGTAAGCAGCATACAGCATTATGGCTGTCCCACCTGCGTGTAACTTAAGTATACACACAGGATCACAGTGGTAATATAAAGGCCCTGAAAACCCTCCTAGCATAGCTGCACCTGATGTAAAAGTAACACAGAAAGTTATTTTTCTTCCTTTAGAAAAAGCACAGACACTGAGAAAGACTATGTTCCCCTTTTGGGGAAACACAAGATAGAAATATGTTAATAAATATATATATATGGGGGGTTATATATGTATATGTGTGTGTCTGTGCACACGTGAGCCTGTAAAAAACCACCCTATCCTTTTTAAAGGATACATAATACTTAAACTTTATGTATACATTTTCAAATAAATATTATATATACAAATGAATATGGACACATTACATACATGCTCCTATATGGAAGGAAACAGATGCAACCATAACCCTGCTCAAAGTACAGCAGACCCTCTGCACACGCACAGACACTATCACATGCATTTCCTTGGTGGCATCCATTGCACTCTGAAGACACATTAGCCAAACAGATAACACACACACCATAACAGCATTTCATTAGAGTGTTTCTACTGGGTTTATAACCTAGAGATGGGAAGCTTTCAAATTAAAGAGGGCGTCTTTCTTTGCCAGAGATTCAATTACATCCCAGATTCTATCAAAAGGAGATTTGTGTCATTTAATTCCAAAAGTCTTACTTCTACACTGATGCTCCTTTTGGCTGAACTTCTTCAGTTTGTCCGCCTCCCACAATAAGATGACAGTTAATTACTCATTCACTAAATTTTAAGGCTCTTGATAGTCACCAAACATCCACCTCCACCCCAGAAAAAGGGACGGAACATATGTGGAAACCATGCCTTACAGGCACATCAAGGACAAGAAGGTGACCAGGAAGAATGGGCATGGATTCATAAAAAGGAAGTCATGCCTGACCACCCTGCAAGCCTTCTGCAACCTAACAACTGGCTTCACAGATGAAGGGACAGCAGTGGATATTGTCTTTTGACATTGTCTCCTATACAGTCCTCACAGAGAAGCTGATGGAGTGGATGCACGGTGGACTGATAACTGGCTGGACGGCCCAGGCTAGAAGGTGGTGATCCAGGCCCTGAAATGTAGCTGGAGGACAATATCTAGCAATGCACCCCATGGGTCAATATGGTGTCCAATCCTGTTTAGTATCTTCCTTAACAATATGGATGGATGATGGCTCAGAGTGGATCATCAGCAAGTCTGCAGATGACACAAAACACACAGGAACAGCTGATACAGCAGAGGGTTGTTCTGCCATCCAGATGTACCTCTCCAGGCTGGAGAAATAGGATGATAGAAACCTCATGAAGTTCAACAAGGGGAAGCGCATTCCCCTTGGAAGGAACAACCCAGCACCAGCACAGGCTGGGGCTTACCAGCTTGGGAGAGAAGGACCTGGGGGTTCTGGAAGGCATGAAGTTCAACATGACTCAATAACCTGCCCATGCAACAAAGGTGGCTAACGTTGTCCTGGACTGCATTAGGAGAACTGCACTGCCAGCAGGTGGAGGGAGGTGTTCCTGACCCACTATTCAGCTCTACTGAAGCAGTACCTTGAGTACTGTGTCCAGCTCTGGGCTCCCCAGCACTACAGAAGAGAGATGAACATGCTGCAGAGTCCAACAAAGGGTCAGGAAGATGATTAAGGGGCTGATGAGGAAAGGCTGAGAGAGCTGGGACTGTTCAGCCTGCAGAAGAGCAGGCTCAGGGGGATCTTATCAATCTATATAAATACCTGAAGCAAGGGTGCAGAGAAGACAGAGCCATTGGTGCTCAATGACAGAATCAGAGGCAACAGGAACAAACTGACACACAGAAGGCTCCCTCTGAACATCAGGAAACACTTTTTCCCTGAGAGAGTGACTAAGAACTTGCATGGGTAGCCCAGGGAGACTGCAGAGTCACCATCCTTGGAGATATTCAAAAGCTCTCTAGGTGTGGACCTGGGCAATGTGGTTTAGGTGACCCTGCCTGAGTAGGAAGGTTGGACCAGATGACCTCAGAGGTCCCTTCCAGCCTCAACTGTTCCATGAATCTGTGAACACATTAGAAATTGAGAAGTCATTACCTAAATTTAAACAGCAATGTACATGGAGCATATCCATTTTAATCTACTTGTGGATATATAATTTTTCAGGTTAAGAGTATTTTAGAAGTAAGGCTTTTCTGTAAGTAAAGCAGTAATATATTTCATTCTTCTCCAAAATATTTTCCATTTGTCTTGTTTGCCAAATAGTTTTGCATGACATCTTGCATTCCTCTAATGCACCTGATAATTAAAAAGGCTAAAACATAAACAGCTGTGTTAATTTTGTTTTGATGTCAGAAATTTCCTGGTCCCATATTTAGAATTACAGATTACTTTTCAGTCCTAAATTGTTTTGCCTTAAGGCATCATAAACTAAAGACAAGAGTAGAAAAGACTGGAAAACAGAAGCCTTCATTCTCAAAATCATTAGACAATTTGCCAATGGTATTTCAAGTGTTGTCACCTTAGTTTATAGCACTATCTTACTAACCACAGTCATGAAGGAAAAGTTACTGACCCAATTAGAAAAACAATTTAGAAACTTTTAATACAAAGCTTAAAAAGCCAATAGTTTATTGGTTCAAACATGAGAATGATTTTAGAAAAACACTGCTCCAAGTTTTCTCCCTACAGGACTTCTTCAGGATTTTGCTTAGCACAATAATCATAGATTTAGCACAGGAGCACCCAAGAAGCACTGCTACCTCAAGTCATTTCACAGCATAGATCAAAATGCCAGTGTATATAAGCTCACTCAGGAGTTTACATTTTTACTCTCTACCTTAACCAAATCTGAAGCAGTTCCAGACTACTCAAATTGTAATTCAGGGACCAATTTCAGCCTTGTACAAATGTACTTTTTCCCCCAGGGTTGCTCGGGAATAAGAGATGCAAAGACATGCTCAACTTCTATCCTTAGAAGGGGGCATCACTTACACCTCATGATACACGGAGCAGGACTACAGCTCATTACCTACACAGGGCTGAGAAACCTCAGTGAGAAGAGAGCAACTAGAGGTGGATGTTTTCTATCACAGAACAGACTACTCCCTGAAACTCTGTTAAGACCCAAACAAGGGAGATGATACCCAAGAGCTGTACAGTTGCAGTATAGCACCTATACACATGTAACACACTTTCACATAACAGAGTGTCTGTACACCACATTTTTGGTATGCATGGCCCTATAAGGGAGGGAGCACGGCACAGAGCCTCACAACTCAGGGGGAAAGGCCGTGCCACAGATGACCAGGAGAGGTGGACATGCATTGTATGGCTCATCACTAAGTTCCTGCTCACAAGTACTTGGGGAACCAACACCCAGAAAAATTAATATTAAGAGCAGGCCTGCGAAGGAAGAAAGCTAGCAGTGGTGAATGAAAGGTTAACCCAACCCACAAAACTACAGAAATATATTTCAAGATTTTAAAGTCAGTTCAGGTAAAATTTGCTTTACTAACAACTCAAGGAGTTTTACATACTAATGGAAAAATAGTACCTTAAACCACAGGGGGGGTTTTTTGTTGTTGTGAGAGGTTTTTGTTTGTTTTTGTTTTAAATCTACCACACAATTAAAGTCTAACAAATATTAAGAGTTAGAAAAATAAAAATGTCTTTATTATACAAGTTAAGGTTGAGGTAGTTGTCAAGATGTCAGCTGAATCCCATACTAAATAATGAACTCATGAATTAAAAGTAAAAACAACTCTCTGATCTATGTTACAGTACTATCACAGAAAGATCCTAGGTCAGCAAGATGTAACAAAGGACTGTGCATCATTTTTCTTCAAAATTACCTCAGTACCATTCCAAAAATTTTGAGAAAACATATGATCACCTAGAAATATTTTCTTTATGATCCCAATCCTTTTCACATACACAAGTATCTATAAGGCAGAATTAATAATTTTCCCTAGGACCCTATGTAGTGATACTTTTTACTACCATTTTATTTCTGTAATGGACCTCATTTGCTGCAATAAACATGGTATCTTATACGATGCAAAAAGCATGAGTAAAAACTTAATGGATTGGCATGCATTCTATCTACACATACTGTTAGGTAAATGTATTAGAAACCTTGAAGCATATACTTGGTAGAGATTTAGTATTTGATTTAATTATGGTTAAAAAAATGGGTAACAAATTTATATTCGTATCAACTATGCCTTAAGGCCATTGATGTCTGTTTCCAAGTGACCAATTTCTTTCAGAGCCTGTTCTTTCTGTATTTAAAGCCAGAAATTGTCTTTAGCAAAAACTGAAGGGAGCTGTAAGCTGCAAAGAATTGCTACATTTTGTAAGGGGGGTAGGGAAATCACTAATCCTTGATTCTAGAAGTGAGACACAGTGATTGACATGGTTTTGATGAAAAGTTTGAGCATGAATGACAAGCCTAAAGAAAGAGCATAGTATTAGAGAAAAAGCAATCTGTTTCAAGACAGTTATCTGATCTGGCTGGTTTTATGGCTGTTCTGCTCCAGTGCCAGGGCAAGATTCTTTCTTATCTCCAAGAATGCTGCTCTTTCTTGTGAGCTTTTAGTGCATCTGATGATACGGTGAGCTCACAAGCATATGGCTGCTCTCCTGACTCATTCCAAGCACCGGTCAAGTCATTTGAAAACAACCTGGAAAAGAGCATTACTTCAGCCCACACTTTCTTACAGTCACGGCACGGTGTAATCAGCATGCTACCCAGTGCAGTACACCCCAGATCCCTCCATCCCCAAAACTCCCAGTAAAGAGCAGCTGACAAAGAGGATTATCACCTGCCTCCTTAAAAGGAAGAAATAAAAATCCTTAAGTATAGAGACAGCAGGATCCCTGTGTTGGCCCAAAAGAACGTGTCCAACATAGCAGTAGGGAGTTAACAATACAAAAAATACCTCATAGACACAGAATAGGAAAAACCATGTAAAGCAATACACTGAGCTGCAGCACTATGAAACTCCACATAAAAAAAGGCAGCTGGACTGCTTGATGAATCTAAGCAAAGCCTGGATGCAGCTGTGTTATGTGACTGCCCACCAATGGCACCAAGCATGTGCTAGCTGCATGTCACTTTTATTTACTCCAAGGCTGTTGCACCATGGAAACAAGGCAAGGTCAGGCAGACTTTCCTAGAACGCTTTCTAGACCTGCAAGATGCCTCCCACTTGGCAAGTCTTCCAGACTCTACTCACCCTACTAGCTGTGACAGTCTGACCAGGAGACACTAAACTGAAAAAAAGTTTGAAGACGAAAGCCTATGTCTTTAAGTTGATTTTGTACTAAACAAGAGATACCTCACTCAAATTAGGAGTGAGGATTCAATTTCCCAGTTCAATTTAAGACATACGCCCACTGACCCAGGAAATTTTTGAAGAAACCCAATGTAAGCATCATGATGTTCTGAGGTATGCTAAAAAAAACCCCAACAGGCTAAATATCAAATATAAATCGTAAATCTGAGTAAAATCACAGTGCAATCCCATTAACTGCTGTAAAATCAGCAACTGTGATATAATCTTGAACATCCAGCAAAGTGAGCTATTACCCATGCTTAGAACATTTCCCTGTTTCATTCCATTGTCCTCTGATCACATGAGGAAAACGAACTTTCAAGAATAGGATAACAGATTTGAACATATGCCATATGTTTAACCCAGCTATTCATCCAATTTCGTTTAACTCTTGCTATTTATATGCTAAATGGAAGATAACTTTTGATCTTCCACAGCTTGGTATCTACCATATGGACATATTCTCCATCTCAAAAGAAAAAAAAAAAAAAATCAGGGCCTGTTAGTCAACTAAACTCAAAAGGCTTCAGAGTAGCATTTGCTAGACGAGTCTGCATAACAGACACAAGCTCCATGTTGAATTTCACAGCAGCTAGTTCCAACATCTTGCCTGCTAATGAACAGTAATCACTTAATGGATTTATATAGCAGGAATAATGTTTATTATATGGCCTCAACAAATTGCACTGGGGTTAAAAAAATAGTAATTTTATGGGTAACAACTCTCTCCAGTCTTTTCCAGTAGAAGTTCCCAAATACTGTCATTAAAAAGCCAGTGCTTCCTGGAAACAATGCTGCAGCAATCAGGTGCAAGCGTTGGTAGTACTGGAATTAGGCTCTGCATTTTAGGAACATCCTGAAGGATGTCAAATACAACTTCCTGCACTGCCACTACACTAACAGTATTAAGTAATTTATATAATAATATATGATGAAGGTATATAATTATTGGAAAAAAACCTTTTAAGTCTTAAAAAAAACCCACAGAGTTTGTGGTAGTTTTGAGAAACTTAATCTGATTATTTCCCTGAAATGTACAGGAGAAAGTTTAAAACCCCCCCACGTTTACAAACTTACACATCAGGGCCTCCCTAAACAAGTCCTGTGTGAGTAATAAGAATTAAACTGCAGCACAGGGAACCACAGGGAAAAAAAAAATTCAAATATGCAGATTTAGTCTACGCAGGCTTATCTGTGTCTAAGCTTTGTAGGTGACATTTGCCAATATACTTAATATTCATCTACTTGGCAGAGACTTCAAGTAGGCAACTTTGAAAACAACTATTTAAACATCTTATTTTTTGTAGTCTTGAAGTACTTATTTGTTGGCAACAGATTTATTTTTTTCTTAAAGTATATCAATATTAGCAGCTTCACTGCTAGCCAAAGGGACAACAGTCACACAGAGTAGACTGAAGCACACACCAAAGGGTTTTTTTTAAAAATCATGTGAAATTGATGATGTATCTGTGTAATTACAGAATGTGCTAAAACTTTCAATTTGTTCCAAGTTATTACATAGGGCTTCCTACCTGCACAATGTAATGGAAATCTCATAGAAAAAGATATTGTAAAGTGTACTGCAAAACAACTAAGTATAAAAACACATTTCTAAATAGAATTAAACAAATTCAGAATAACATATTCACTTTGCATTAGTTGTTTCAGAGTAAAATTCACTTTCTTCTGAAATAACAGCTCCATTCCAAAGCTGCAAATGAAGACAATTTCATCATTAGTAGTGTTTGAGGAACTTCCCTTTGCTGGCACCTATAGTCTGTAATACCCATGTGAAGTTCTAAGTTCTAACCACACAGCAGCACCTGTGTTTCTTGCTTGAACAGCATTCATTAAAAAAAAAAGAGCATAAAGGTAAAAATCCAAGGAGAGGCATCTTCTGTGGACATATTCAGACCCAAAAGCAGACATATGATACCAGCAAGGAAAGATGAAAAACCTCACAGTGCTAAGTATCTATCAATTCTCTTTTCATAAATGGCTCCAGCCTACAGTACTGCTAATCCACACCTGTGCTAAGTATTAAATATTTCAAAACACAACTTACTACTTTTATTTCAAAGCACCTTGAGCCTCATTTGCTCTTTATTTTACTAAGCTGACAGAAAAAGACACAGAACCTTAGGGGTTGGAAGGGACCTCAAGAGATCTTCGGGTCCAACCCCCCTGCCAAAGCAGGTTCCCTATATCATATTACATAGATAGGTGTCCAGACGAGACTTGAATATCTCCAGAGAAGGAGACTCCACCACCTCCCTGGGCAGCCTGTCCCAGGGCTCTGTCACCCTCACTGTGAAAAAGTTCTTCCGCATGTTGGTGTGGAACTTCCTGTGCTCCAGCTTACAGCCATTGCCCCTTGTCCTGTCCCCACAGACCACTGAAAAGGGGCTGGCCAATTCCCCCTGCAACCCATGCCTAAGATATTTATAAACACTAATTAGGTCCCCCCTAAGTCTTCTTTTTTCCAGGCTGAACAGTCCCAGCTCTCTCAGCCTTTCCTCATAGGGGAGATGTTCCAGACCCCTAATAACTTTGTCGCCCTTCTCTGGACTCTCTCCAGGAGATCCCTGTCTTTTTTATACCAGGGAGCCCAGAACTGGACACCATACTCCAGGTAGGGCCTGACCAACGCAGAGTAGACGGTCACTTCCTTCAACCTGCTGGACACGCTCTTCCCGATGCATCCCAGGATCCCATTGGCTCTCTTGGCCACCAGGGCACACTGCTGGCTCATGGCCAACCTGTCATCAACCAGGACCCCCAGGTCCTTCTCCACAGAGCTCTTTTCCAACAGGTCATCCCCCAGCCTGTACTGATACAGTCGGTTATTCCTCCCCAGGTGCAAGACTTCACACTTGCACTTGTTGAATTTCATTAGATTTCTCCCAGCCCAGCTCTCCAGCCTGTCCAGGTCAATGTCTCCCAGAACCCACCTCAGCACTTTTTCTTGTAAACCCAATAGCAACCAGTTAAGGTAACGGTATCCCTCAAATGTTTTCAACACCAGATGATGACATGTGTTAAAGGCACCCTGTGTGCCATTACTACTCCTGACTCCTCCAACAACCCACTTAAAATCTCTCCCTTGCATCTCAGTACTGAATCCTGCCACAAGAAGACAACACTGGCCTTTTGGCACACCACGTCCAACAGGACTCGAGACACCAAGTTCAGCATGAGTTTTTAATTCTGTTTTCTTACCATACAGTCAGCCATTATTGAAATGACAATTTGGATTCTAATTCTTAACATATTATACCATGCTCCATAAATCACTACTTTTTTTAAATACTCAAAACTACAATGTTTCTCAGAGTCTCCTGTTTATTCTAATGTAAAGCCAGCAGGATAAAACAGGAAGTAAAGCCACCTTAACCTTGCACTGCTTTCTAGAATAATACTTAACTCCTTGCACCAACCAGTTCCTAAACAAAGAAAACACTAGCCAAGTCCTTACACACACAAGTCTTTCAAATATAAGTATTTTTATTAAATATATTTTGTACTTCATATTTTTTGTGTTTAAAAGTTCTCTTTTTTCATTCTGCAACACTCATCACAACGCTACAATGAGAAGATGCTAGCTTATTTTCTAAATTCCCAGCTGATTGCTTCACATTTAAATACAGAGCATTCAAAGCCACAATGGCTGTGGCCCCCTCTGTCAAAAAACACCAGAATAATGCTTATCCACTCAGCAACAGGTACTGAAAATCCTTTTCTGGGTCCAGGAACCTGTGATTTGGTAAGGTGGCTTTTCAGGTGTTGCAAATCAATCACACTGTACAACTTAGCACTGAAATGGTTAGGTAACAGGGCATGAAACTCACACTACTTGTTACCACGTGCTTCCAGTTGTTACAAACCAGCTGAAGGCAGTGATTATGAAGGACTTACAAGCAGTCTCTAAATCTTGTGTTACATAAATAACAATTCAAATGAAATATTTATATCAAAGTAAAGGGATGAGAGAAGCTGCTGAAATGCAAGTGTCAGAAATGTACCGAAAAGCTGTGCATGACTTCCAAGTGCTGCCCAGAACTAGCAATGAAAGATTACTCCAATGTTTCAGTAGTGTGCAAATGTACTCAAGTAGTATACAAAAAGCTATTGAAAAGGCATACTAGAAAGTCTATGGATGTGCAGTACCCAAATTACACTGGACCATCAGAACACCAAAACCTTACCCAGCCAACAGTCCTGATACAGATCCCAGATACTGAGTGGAATGTTACTCATAGGAATTACAGATACATGACATAACAAACAAACAAACAAACCCCCTAACACACAAAAGCCAAACCTAGAGGTTGACAATAACCTAAACTGTTGAGTACAGAAACAGTACTGATCTTATAGGGCTCACCAGGCAAGTAAGTTGCATGCAAGAAGAAACAATGACTTTGTAATACATTCTTAGACTACAGAGACATTTTGAAGTTAAAAAAAAATCAAAACAAAAACACTCCCCAAAACACTCACCACACAATATCAAATGTAAAATGACCAAGTACATCTTGCAGAGCAAAAGGCAAACCCATTTGGTCATGCTTTCACATTTTTCTCAGTGACCAGTTCTATAAACAAACCAAATAGAATCACAGAATGGCAAGGGTTGGAAGGGACCCCAAGGATCATAAAGCTCCAACCCCCCTGCCACAGGCAGGGCCACCAACCTCAGGCCTGGATCTACACAAGGTTGCCCAGGGCCCCATCCAACCTGGCCTTGAACACTTCCAGGGATGGGGCATCCACCACTTCTCTGGGCAGCCTGTTCCAGCACCTCACCACTCTCTCTGTAAAAAACTTCCCCCTGATATCCAATCTAAACCTTCCCTCCTTTAGCTTTAAACCTTTCCCCCTTGTCCTGGCATTGTCTGCCCTTTTAAAAAGTTGATTCCCCTCCTGTTCATAATCTCCCTTCAGGTACTGGAAGGCTGCAATGAGGCCCAACTCATTGCGTCCAAACTCACCCTAAACTGCAGCTCTCCTAATAAGCCTTTAGAAGTGTTTATTTATATTAACCCCTGCAAAGTATAAATCTACATTCATATTTCACCATTTGAACGACTCTTTACACTTGAATGGTTGGCAGGCAAGCATTGGATGGGCTATTCTTACAATGTCCATCTTTCCAGCCTCTCCATCCTCTCCCCTGCCCCTCCACTCCAGCCTATATATAATCTCCTCCAAATACCACGAACCCCTTTGACAGACAAAAGGAGCGTTCAGCCACTGAGAACAAATAAAACGGTGTATTTAAAGAGGACATACTGATGTTTCCTAATATTTCATTGGAGGGGTTTTGGCAGAGGATGCCTTTTCAAAAATAATTTTAAAAAACAATCTATTTCTGCAACTTGTCAGATTAGCAAAACATACAATGAAAACATTCCTTAAAGAAGCTAGGGGTGTGGGAGGGGGATATGAAGCCACTTTGCTTAACAATGCTGAACAAAACAGCCTGCAGATGTCTTCCTGCTGTGACCATCTATTATTAAAAGCATACTGCTACAGCACTGAACAGCCTGGAGCCCCACAGCCCAAAGAGATGCACTGGTGACCAATGCTGTAATTTCCTAAGAGTTCTTACATGCTAATAGGCAAGATGTAACAGTGAAGGTAAAACAAGGAGGCTTGGGAAAATAAAGGGAAAGGAAAGGCCAGGAAAGGTAACATGGAATAGAGAGAGAGATGTGTGTATTACTCTTGTTCCAGGTGACAGCCTGCAATTTGTAAATCATTTCTAAACCCCAAGTTTTGGAATCTCCTGCTCACAGGAATATTTAAGACATGTTTTTCTCAAAAAAAAAAAAAAAAAAAAAGAGAAAAAGAGAGCAACTTCTCAGTACACAATCACACGTACAGCAGAGTCCAAAAATAATTAGGCAACAGAATCATACTTCCCATTACCCAAACTCAACTGTTTCTCAATTTTATCTCTACATACAAAGGATTACATAATTATTATTACTGATTCAGGTATAAGAAAATAAAATCTCTGCAGTCTGTAAAAAAGCTATTATCTTCTCTTTTGCAGATCAGAATTCTAATCAATAGCATAAAAGTGTAAATGCAGTAAATGTTAAGCTTACAGGCTTTCTTAGCTATAATTTCTCAAGAAGTATTATCTTTAAGCCAGTTATGATATGGCAACATCCCCTTCACCATCAGACATCCCTTTAAATATGTAGCTTATTTCCTTTCTAATTAATCCATGGCCTTTGCCCTGTCTTCCCCTAACCATTCCCCCTCACAAGAAAAAAAGTATGTCACAACAAAAAATATAAAAATTGTGGTACTATATCTCTACCAGTTTAATTTCAACAAATACTACCTGAAACACTTGGCTTTTTTCTTTGTCAGACATCATAAATTTAAACTTGCTGGTTTCAGCGAATAATTAAATTTTCGACAAAATATAGGTAATTAAGACTACCAAAAATTAAAATTGAGGAAGAAGTCAGCAATTACAGACTGCATGTATTTTACCAGATATGCAAGGGACTCTAATTAAACACATATTAATTGCCCTAATCTTCTTAGGCAAGTAATAAATTGGAAGAGCTGATTAATGCACTGGATTTAGTTCAGCTTGTTAAATCTGACACCCTGGCAAAGGAAGACTATCTTGAGAAGCTCTTTTAGCTAAGTAATTGGAATTTTACTCTCAGTAATTTGCCATTCCATAGTAAGAGCTATTTACTATATTGACTCTTCATTGGGTTTGTGTTTATTTTAAATTCCTGTTATATTTAAACAGTACCATTATGCTGCTCATAAAGATTATGAAAAATTATGAACTTTGACCTTTACTGTCCATCAAAAGTCACTTCCACTCTGAACACAAATTAGTATATTTCCTTGTAGGCTATAAATCCTAATTAATTTTAATTCAGGAAGCTGCTAATAACATTTTATAAAGTCCATACGGACACATTAACTCCTCCATACAACTCATAAAGCCAGCAACTAAACCAGTTTTCAGTATTAAATAACTGCTGATGGCTGCTGCAATACAAAGAAACCCCATTCTGCAACGCACCTCAACTCCCCCTCTCTATCTATTTGCAGAAACACTTCTACACATACACTTACAGGTCCTCAGTCACCTGGCCAAGAGAATGAAATATTTTTGTGATAGCAATAAAGCAGTATCAGCCATGAAAAAGCAAAAAAAGGCTGGAAACCTACAGGTAGGGATTTTAAAGGTCTGATTTCTCTCCAACACAGTTACTGCTCCCTAGCTTATAACATCAAAAGATGCATCAAGCTTTACTTAATAAGCAGATGTGGATGAACAAGTAAGAAATCTGCCCTGCTAAGGAAAAAAACCAGCAAGCATAGAATAAGGCAGCAGAAATTTTTATAGTTGAAAGTACATCTGAAGTATTCCATGAAACTTGAACAGCTTCTCATATGTCCTAGCAAATGCAGAAGTGTATAAAGCCTTTCATATGACACATCTCAGAAAGTCATACATGTTCCAAATCAAGTTCAGACTCAAGAAAAATCCTAAATATATAAATACCTCACTGCCTTCACATTTTTATTCTGTATCCCTCAGAGCTGACATTTCATAGTTCTGCTCTAGAGCCTATAAACTCCACGCTCTACATCTAAAATCTGTTACTCTTCTGTTAGAAAAAACTAGTGCTCATACATCTTGAAAAAAATACTGTCACAGTGAACCCCAAACCTATCCTTTGCTCCTTAGGTGAAAGGCAGCATCAACTAAGGAGTGAGACAAATGTTCATTTTAAGCAGGAAAATTATTTTCACAAATGAACTATAATGCTTTTTACAAACAAATACAAAAAATCTGAACAGATAGTACTGGGGGACTGATAAGTCATTTAATGAAACATTAAAGTATCTTGAAGAACTACAGTTAAACTTGGATACGTCTCAAATATTTCCTATTTTCCATGATGCAGTACAAAGTCTAATTACTGGTTATCCGTAGATAAACAGGTGACACTCACTTTCAACTCTCATCCTCAGTAGTCTTATGAAGTAATACTTTACCTTCATGATAATGAGTTTTAAAAAGCCTTGTGTTCTCCTTCCATTGGTCACATGTTACTGCCAAGAAAAGGATTTTGGCCTGTGCCCAACAGTCCCATGTACTAGTACAAGAAACTCTAAGTAGCAAACCAACTCCAACTATTTTCTGGTTGATGGTATCAATCATTTAAAGATCTGTTAAGACTGGTTAGCTGTAGGCAGGTTACAATAAGAAATTCCACACCTGAATTTGAGGTCTCTCAGAGACTTTCAAGGCTTTTAAAAAGCCACTCGCCCGATGAGAAAAACCCTCAGATTTCGGGGTTTCCATAACTGAAAGGAAGAGAGAGCTGGAATTCTAAACAAACTCTTGACTTCCTAAGCACAGCGTCAGTTCAGCACTGTTGAACATCAACTTCAGCCTGAAATATGACAAATCCTCAGTTCTGTGCATGCAAGCTTGGTTTCACTGCTTGAAAAGATGCAACACAGCTTTACCAGTGGGAGAATTCAGTTTGTCAGGATGCGGTGCTGAAGAGGGAAAGCCACTGGGTAGTATTCAGCTAAGTGAGAAGCCAAGGAAAGTGAAGAGCCAGAGTTACAAAATCCTGGGTGAAAAGGGGAAGATTCAGACCACATCATATGCTTAACCTGTCAAGAGCAAAATGCCAGTGACTCCAAGTTCTGCTCCTGAAGATGCTGGGTTCTGTCTTGCCTGGAAGAACTGTGCAATAAATGGAAAAGCAGAATTTCTTATCTCCTTGTATGTTTTGTTAGCATTTTAATAGCATTTCACAAAAAAAAAACCCCAATTGAAACCCCAAATGAAACTGTGGAAATAATGAACTGCTCAATATGAACCATACAATGATGAGCTGGGTACATGTATTCTGGAAAGCACACTGGAATCCACACCATGAAGTCACTATGACCACTGCATTTATTAATGTTTAGTTTCAATTCAAAGGACTACAACACCTTCTGGTAAACTGCAATCAGATTGAGCACTGCAATCTGCAATTTGGAAAGCAAAACTGAAGGTGGTAGAGACCTTGCTTTCTCCCTAGACTTCCTAACACAAAAACCCCCAAAACAAACAACCACCCAAAATCGTTGGTTTTTCATGACAAAAATAATTGTACATCTATCTTCTCAGCACTTTTCTACCATCTTTCTCCACATTTCTGCAGGCAGTACAAAGCTTAGCTTCAGCATTTCCTGTCAACATTAAAGCCTAAAATCCTGACAACCACATGACAAAGTCTTGTGTTTGAAGATGCTGTGCATTTAAATTTTCATGATATCACACTTCCCAAATGTTACAGGCATACAAATCAAATCCATGTTCTTCCTCTTGCCAAAGAGCTATCTAGAAAAAAAGAACACCTACAAGATTTCTAGTTTTTACTGACTTATCTCTCCTCTTCTGCACGTTTCTGAACTTCACACTCTTTTGGTCCTTGAAATTGGAATGTAGAAAAAATTTCTGTTGAAAAGATTTCCATAAAATTCTTTCAACAAAAGTTTTAATCATGACTGTTTCCCAAATAATATTTGTAAACAACAGAGACTGACAAATTACTGTGTCCCTTTGAATAACTTCTTCAGGATGTCCCTGTGTTCTAAATAGACATATAATCTATACTAAAAGTAAGTTCTTCTGAAATACACGCCTCTCTTATTACCTAAACATGTTATTATAATTATAAAAGTAGCAAGCAAAAGTTTCTGTATATTTTACCTGAATTACACTTGTCCTTAAAAAGGTGAATCCTGTAAGACAATTCCATTTTCCTCCCATACATCCTATTAAAAACACCTATCATTTTAAAAATTCGTAATTATTGCATTACTCTAAACACACAAACAAAAAATAAATAAGAAACTATTCTCTTCTGAATTCTAGTCATGTAGCTCATCACCCCATTGAAAATACTGCTTTTAAATCTTTTTTGGGAACTACTGAATAACAAGTTGACATTTAGGCATAATGCTGAATTTCATTCCAATACATAATCTTGTTAGCTGCAGCTGAGCTAAAAGTACTTAAAGGTAAACGGTTTTAATCTTTCTTAGATCACATATCACATGGGACTTGTGTACAGACCAGAATCCCCCCTCCAGTTCTTCAGAATCACACCTTCAGATAAGCAGTGTCAGAGAGACATATAGCAACAAAAGATGCACCACCAAAACCCACAGGGGTTATGGGATAAAGGAACTCACGCTGTGAGCCTTGTGTTTTGCCTCATAGAAACTTGTAACTTACACCACAAGTGATACATTAGAGATTCAGCATTAAAGATTCAAAAGCTTTCCACTTGAATCTTTAATCTACAATTTCACTTGTGTTTCACCCTTTTCTAAATAATTGTTTTAAACATTTAAACTCTGCAGCAGTATGGCTTTTCTCCTCCTCCATGAAGCAGTCTCTCACATCTTAAAAGTCCAGTTAACTAGAACACTATCAAACTGCATAATCACCTTTTGCTTACTCAATGGCAAATTAATTTTTGCCATGACACAGTGCCATGACATCTTTGAAGGAGGTTGTTTTGCTAATGATTATAGAATCATAGAATCGCATGGGTTGGAAGGGACCCCAAGGATCATAAAGCTCCAGCCCCCCTGCCACAGGCAGGGCCACCAACCTCAGGCCTGGATCTACACAAGGTTGCCCAGGGCCCCATCCAACCTGGCCTTGAACACTTCCAGGGATGGGGCATCCACCACCTCTCTGGGCAGCCTGTGCCAGCCCCTCACCACTCTCTCTGTAAAAAACTTCCCCTAATATCCAATCTAAATCTTCCCTCCTTCAGCTTTAAACCATTCCCCCTTGTCCTGCCATTCTCTGCCCTTTTAAAAAGTTGATTCCCCTCCTGTTTGTATGATGATTCATCTTAGTTCACATTACTTTCTATTAACTGTAGATGTGCATCTTCTCCAGCACGCATATACCCACACACGTTCCAGTATCTGAGACTCAACAGTTAGTAATCTTAACAAAATGCAACACTTAGAGTTTGAGGTACAACCCAGCTGAAGCATTCTGCAAAGAAATTAGAGACCACTACAAGCCTTACTAACTTCTACTCCACCTGCAAGATGTTTCCTCACGACACCTTTAAAGACACATTGTAACAAATACATTGCATACACAATGCCCCTTTCCAAAGCTGGGATTCAAAGAGCATCTGAGACAGATATCAACCAATTTCATTAAATGCACTAGTGCAAGGCACCCTTACACAATGGTGAGAAGCTTTGCAAGAGAGCCTAAAGGGAAGGGACAAAATTGATTATCTGTAACAAGGGCAAGAAATTTGTTTAGAAAATTACTTTCAAACGAATATTTCTTGTAGATTACAGTCTAAGACCTTTGCTATACTGTAAAACTAAAAGCACTGTTTGCAGTCACCTAACCTCAAACAAGGAAGAATGCAATACTTAAGATTTTCTATACAAATTCACAGTCTTAAGTTTCACTTTGCATCAGAGTGTTTGCACTGGATCCAGCAACCCAGCATAAACTTACTTCTGTATTACATTCTGTAAGCTGAGCATCATCCCCAATTCACTTTTCATCTTGTCTCTGTTGGCACGGCACTCTGCCAGGTATCTGAGAGCCTGAAAGAAAGAGTACCACAGCAAATCACCCATACCTTCAGTACATTATCATTCTTTATTTTTTAGCATACAACAGCAAAACATTCACAATCCCAGTTCTAGTAGGAACATAAAGCGTATTATCACCTACTGTGAACATGAAAAAACCTGTTATATTAATACAAATACACAGAAAGCATAGAATATCTAATCTAGGAGAACAGGTTGAGAGACTGGCTTTCTTTATACCAGCTAAGAGAGTCTATGGGACACTAACAGCTGTCTACAACTACTCTAAAGCCTTTACAAAGATGACTGAGCCAACCTTTCCTCTACAACAGCAGACAAGGTAACAACAGGGGAGCAACCACAAACTGCAGCTTGGGAAGTTCAGATCAGATATTACAAAAAAAGATTTTTCACTATGCAGAGAGTTCAACACTGGAATAGACGATCTAGGGGGACTGCAGAACCAACGAGACAAAGCTACAACTGACCTGTCTGAGTGCTGGTGACAGTCCCAATTCAGGCAGGAAGGTGAAGTGAATTGGCTTCCAGAAGTCCCTTCCAACAAACATTTATGTGATCTGAGGTCTGAAGCAGTTTTTATGCACTATGCTTCTATTATAATTTAAAGCAATTCAACGGGCTACCCCAGTACTAGAAAACTTACCACCAAATTTCTACTGGTCACAGAAAGAGGTCTAATACATTTATAATCTTCTGAAGACTAACTGCAGTATTCATCACTCCATGCTGGAATAAGAATAGAAGCAGCAGCAAGCTGCTCTAGGTTATTGTTATCGACACTGGGAGTTTACATTTATTTCTTGCCCAAGGTTTTGTTTATTTGACTTTCAAGGTGGACTCTTGGCACAACTTCCATGTTGCTAACCCCAGCCAGGACCTGTGTATTTGCATGCTCCTCCTAACATAATCCTCCTCCACTTAACATGTCAGTCCTTTTCATGAGACATCTTTCTCCTGTCAGTGCTGACACAGTTTTCTTAGAAGGAACCTCCAAAGGTGCACTGTGCTTTAATGGGTGTTCTATAGATGCACATACAAGAACTGCACTTGTAAAATTCTGCAATGCACAAACACAGCTGGTTATAAAACGGGGTGTGAGACAGCAAGGTTTTGAAGTGCATCAAGTCTTTAAATATTGTCATATAATACCTATGCTACTTAATAGCTGCTTTAAAAATAACACACTCCTTAACCCCTTCAGAGAGCTAATTATCTGGGCTTTTTTCTAAACCATCTTCAGCAGGTATTAGGTAAGAGTCAAGACCATTCTATTGCCTTCTGAGAAAGCCTGACAGCTGGCTGGCATGATAAAAACACCAAATGGGATTTTTACTATTTCCTGAGTACCAACAATTGCAGCTGTCTATGCATTTATTTTCTTAATTCCAACTATGGGAGATATGTGAATGATAGCTCTGAACTGCTAACTTCCATGTTAAGACATGTATCCTTACTGGCACAAAATGCTTCTCATTTTTATTTATCAACCTCTAGACAATTTAGGAAGGTAAAGGTCTTTCCCTTAAGAGCTAAATCTTTGAATCAAAATACAGGCCATCTCTTTTCCATCTGCTACATATTCTTCATATAAAAATGCAGCTTCCACTAAAACAAGACCAATGGCAAAGTTATCAGAACAACTTAAGTGATCTGACTTGCCAAGTCTAGGAAATCCTATTCCCCCTGTCCCCCAGGGGAGACACAAAGGTCTGCACCTTCAAAGAAATTAGGTCATTTAAGCATAAATCACAGTCTACTGCAGGCAAAAGGAAGATTACTGTTATTGACCTAAGTCCACCCTGTGTTCAGCAAAACACTAACCCACGTTACTTGTAAGCTCACAAGTAACTTCACCATAATCAACAGAACTATCTCTGTACTGGAACATAAAAATACACTATTGCCAAAACAACAAAAGAAACATTTGATGTTTTATGAGTGAAATGTTAGTGCACTTTCTTACATTCACAGTCCAATTTTTGAAAAACTTTAGTCCAAATTTAAGAGGAAAAAAAAAGTATTATTACTGGGTTACTTCTGATTTTACTGATTTTATTACTGGGTTACTTCTGTATTTTATTTATTTAAATAAGTCAAAGCTGTTAGCATTTGAGTTGTACAGTGAAGAATTCCTGGAATCAAAATTACAGAAAACTACAGAAAAGTATGCCACTTCCCAATCAGATACTACAACTACACACAAGGAGGAAAACACCCTCCTTGAAAGAGTCTGCTACATACCAAAGATTCTTTGTTATGTAGAGTTAACTTTATAATCATCACAGACTGACTACTGAACCCTGTGCAGGCAGCAATAATTTGCCCAAAGACACACATGAAGGAAAAAAGAACAAGACATCCAAACAAGATCCTCTTTTAAGATCACAACCTAAGGAAACTGCATTGGAAAGAAAAACCAATGCAACATATTCCCAAGAACCATAACCTCAATGCAAAGTTCTTCCAGTGAAGAATGCTATAGTCTGACAAACGCTATGGCAAGGCTACCCTAAACACCTATTAGCAGGACAAAGGTCTCCTGGATTATAGCACCTCACTCCCTGAGCCCAGAAGGGTATCAGAGACACTGAAGTAATTCCAAGAAGATGACTAATATCCACTGTGAAGTAAAACAAATGATAAAATAGATAATTATAGTAGAGATAGCTCTTAATGTTATAAAGAATAAGGTATACATCTATGTAAAAGCCAGAGCTCACTTCTCATTAGTTTCATATTGTTTAGAATTCGATAATGACCAAAGAAAAAAAAATGGGAAAAAAAGAGCATCACATAAGATTTTAAGTTACTGAAATCTATTTGAATAATTTAATTAGACTCTTAAGAAAAATCTTGACTTTTGTTTGTCCTGTTTCCAAGCAAGAAATATACTTCTAAAAGTTTGTATTTAGGGCCTGGATGAGAAATAGTGACTATGATTTAGTCCAAGAACAAACTGACAAAATGTTGAAGGAACAGAAATAAGATATTTTTTTTTTGGTGGGTTTTTTCTTTGGTTTTGTTGTGGTTGGGAGGGCAGGTGTTTGTTTAGTTTTAATACCATGACAGTACTCAAAAGCTGGAACAAGGTGCTAGAGTCATTTTACAATCTTCATCTTTCAAGGTGTTCAAGAACCAAGCAGACACAACCCCTGAGCCATGATGTGAGTACAATTAATTTAAGCATGGGGTAGGACTAACTGACCCCAGAAGGTAATTTCTAACCTAAATTACCCTATTTTTGGGGGTGGGGTTTTTTGTTTGGGTTTTGGTTTGTTTTTTTTTTTTTAAACACAATATGGATGTGAATCACTGTGTATATTTACCAACAACTTAAGAAAGAGACTTCAGGGTTCTTACCTTTTTCCATACAAAAAGTGAAATAACTGTATTAGGGGAAAAATGCAAAGGAAATTAATCTCTTCTAAACAAACCCTATGAATTCCCCTGGAATAAAGTGGTGGTGTTGTTAAAATAATTTTTAAAATACATGTTTTTAAAAAAAAAACACCCCACCCCAAATACCTATAGACTATCAACATAACATATAACCAGGTTTTATATTTTAAAAGTTTTACTTTTTTAAAGACATACTAACAAAGTTACAAAACATCCCACTGCCAAACACATTTAGGTCCAGAATACTTACTAGTAAAGCTGAATGAACAACTGGAGGGTTGGGATGGTCCAGAAACAGAATAAGACCTGGCAGGCATCCTTGATCCTGAACAATGGCCCGTCTGTTCAATGGATCAGCTGCTAGATCTCGGAGCTGGTTAACTACAGATAGTGCATCAGGCTCCTCACTCATAGTAGAATTCATTTTTCCTGCACCATGCATACAAAATACCTGCTGGGGGGGGGGGAAATAAATCTGTATTACTAATACCACATCTATGATCAATTAGAACACAGACAAGACAAAAGCACAAAGACACTGATTTGCTATACCCATAAAAGTATAAAAAAAACCACTAAGGACTAGAATTTATGGAATGTGGATGGAATTGAAATTTGTAAACCAGGAATCTAAACTTTTTCTGCAGAGAACAGGTAGGTTTGGTTAATTGTATTCTGATTTCTTCCATGTACATAACTTCAGGCCAGTCAGCCTTTACAGGAGTGTGTTTATGTTGGGGTTTTTGAATACTACTGACAAATATTTTTTAGAAATCCACAGTTTCCTCACAAGACACTCTAGAAAGTCTATAAACATCCTTCTGTATAAACACACATCAAGTCAAAACATCTATTTTCAGACTACCTTTAGCAATAATCAAATTTTACAAGAAATGAACCAGAAGAGCCAGCAAAATACTAACAGTGCATCAAAACCAGTGCACATGGGTTTAAATCTGGATCTATACATCAAGTAACTAGTGCAAAGCTACATTCATTCAAATGCAAATACGGTTTTAGAGGGTGGAGTTTGGAGTTGCTCTTTTCCTTTTCACTAGCACCCTCTCAATAAAAAGCAAGCAAGCCCATCATGCCTTGCTCCAGCCATGCCTTGCTCCAGCCGAAGTCCAAGCCACTGTATCAATTTCAAAGAAGACACGTGTAGCTTGAGAGTATCAGACTCCAGAGCTGTTTTATGAGGAGTAACTACTTAACAGGCAACAAAAGCACAGGTTTACTCAAGGGAGAAAATGCTACACCTTGGTGCAAAAAAAAAAGTTTCCCCTCAGAAAACTGACTATGAAACTACTAAACACTAATTGTGGTCCTGGTGCTGCCAGTACCAAGTAGTAATTTTTCTTAAGGCACAAAAGTGTGAGTAAAGACATACTGCTAGTGCTGTCTTCATTTTTTTTTCCCCTCCCCACATAAAGCAAAGCAAATTTCAAAGTGGTCACATTCTTTTAACATTATTTCCCAAACAGACAATATTGTACATACATGATATTGTTTTCTTACTGAAAGGAGGCCTTTCAGCAACACGAGTTAATCATGCTTATCAAAACCAAGAAACCACAAATAGGTATTTTGGTTACGATAATCCCTGACATTTTCACATAGAAAGAATGCAGTTAATCTCTATGTCAGTTTTCCCTTCAGGAAGAAGGGTGCTCATGTGAAAAACACATGCCAATAATTAGTTTCCAGACTATTTTTTTTTTTTTACACTATCCCAAGTCCAAAAAAGATCAACTAGGAGATACAAGAGCTCAACCATTAAACAATAATTTATATTTCCAAAGTAGACCACTCTGAATTTAAGAAGCAAACCACAACTCTCTATTATATTTCATTAATTACTTCCTGTAGTTGGCATGGGAACTAATGCAAAACTTTCAAAAATCCGTTCAGCTGGGGAGCTGATGCTAACCAAAGTCCCTGACTACCAGCTCTGCATCCTGAGCACCAGTCATTCCTACAGCTCTCTTCATCCTGACCACCTTTTGCCTTTTTTTCCCCTCATATCTCTTGAAAAAGCACGAAGCCAAGTTTTACATCCCTCCTGTCCCATTAGGCCACACTCACGTTCTTCCACAGATCCTTCCTCCCTCTCTCCTCAGCCACAACTGAGAGAAGTGAATTTCTTACCTGCAACAGCCAATTTTCATAAAAACGAGCACCCCCGGCATTTTTAAATGAAAAAAAAAAATCAGTTCAGCCGTTTGCAAAGTTTTAAGAAGTCATCTAGAATTTGGGGGCCTAGCAGAGAAGTTAGTCAGGTACCGCCTCTTTCCACCTCCTCGCAGCGCTGAGATAAAGGCTGAATAAAGGCACCAGAGACACCTCTGCCAGTCGCTCTCTCCGCTCAGGTAGGCCCAGGAGAGGCACCGCCGGAGCCTCACAGCCCCGCTGTCACGCTGAGCGTTCCCTAAGCGGCGGATCTCCCAGCCCGGCTGTGACAAGGCCCCGCGGCTCAGCTCCCGGGCCCCTCGCCCGGCGAAGGCACAGCACTCCGGCGACCGGCCGGCACGAGCTCCGGGACGCAGTCAGGGAGGGCAGGAGGAACCCCAGCCGGCCCCGCCACCACCCCCCTCTCAACCGCCATCCCGCCCTTCCCCAGCGCGCCCAGTTCCCGCCCCCCGCCCCGGCTCGGCCCGCTCCCCTCCCCAGCCCGTACCGTCGCAAAAGACGAAGCCGGGCGGGAAGCTCAGCCCCGCGCCCCCATCGCCCGCGGGGGCGGCGCGTCCCGGGCAGCGGAGAGCAGCGGGAGGAGGCCGGCAGCAAGGCCCCCCGCACACACACCCGCCGCAGGGCCCGCTCTGACCCCGGCACCCCCCACCACGCCGCCACTCGATTGGCGCGGGCGGGCCCACGCCCTCCCGCCACTCACAAGGCGCTTTGTTCAGGGCGATGCGGGATTGGCTGCCGCGCCCCGTGACAGCGGCGCCGCGCCGCACGCTGGGAGATGTAGTCGAGCCGGCGGCGCGGGGACGAAGGCGCCGGAGCCACTACTTCATCGCGCGTTTATTGCTCGTCCATAGGCGGCCGCCGCCAGCGCTCGCGTCCACCGTTCGCGAAGCGCGCCCTAAGGCGGCACAGCCTACAGGCCTCCCCACGGAGACGCCTGGATGCGCGGAGCGGGTGCGCCCAGGGCCGGGCCGCTCCCTGTGTCTTACTGCCAGCGCGCCCCAGCGCTAGTTGACGGGCCGGGCACACCGCCCGGCTGGCACGGCTCCTCATTGCCCGCTTCCCCTGCTCCAGCCACAGCCGAACAGAGGTCCGGGAGCTTCCGAACGAGGTTCCCGGTGGAGCCGGGACAAACACCCCCCAAACACCCCTCGCACCTACAGCCAACGTGGGGGAACTTGGGGTTCCGAACTGCCCCGGGGCCCCTTGTTATTGGAGGATGCCGGTCACGTGGTCCGGCGGTCACTGGAGTGTTTCACCCCTCTCCTCCGGGCCCGGTGGCTGCTGGGTAGGTCGCCGCGCTGCAGCCTTGTGGAGGGCATTCGAGGTCCCGCCTCTCGCGGCCGCGGCGGCTATTGGCTAGGAGAGTGCCGGGGAGGCTGCGGATTGGCTGCTGGGGGAGTCGCGAGCCGTGGTGGAAGAAGCGGGTGAGAGAGCGCGGCCGTGGCGGACGGAGGGTGAGGCCGAGGCGGTGGTGCGGGTGGCGGCCCCTCGCCCGAGAGGGCCCGTGGGTCTCCCCGGGTGGGGGGCGGCGGCGCCTGAGGTGCGCGACCCCGGCCCGCAGGTTGCTGGGCTTAGTTCGCCTCTCCCCGCGTGTCCTGAGGGCTGTTGCCGGGCCGGGCAGCGCTCCGCACGTCCGGCTCAGCCAGGCCCCGCCAGCTCCGGGAGGCCAGTGCTGCGTGTGCCGTGCTGGGGGGGGTTCCGCGGGGTCTGCCCTCAGCAGCGCCGGCGCCGAGGGGAGTTGGGGGTCCCGCTGCGCGACTCGAAGCGGCCACGGATCTCTCAGGGCGGCCCGGCTCAAGGCTATCCCCGGGCAGGGCGGCGGTTAGAGCCGCCGCCTCCCGCTGTGAGCGTGGCAGCGCCGAGGGCCCGTCTGGGGCAGGGCAGGTGCTGGGCCGGCGGCGGCCTTGCGAAAGTGGGTGCTTGCGCCGCCCTTCCCGAGGAGCGGAGCGGCATGGAAACGGGGCGGGGGGGGGGGGGGGGGGGGTGGGGTGGGTGCTGGGGTCGAAGCTGTCGTTCCTGCAGGCAGGTTGACCGAAACTGAAACCTTCGTACGTTGCTGTGCCGGGAGCGACAGGTCACGGGAAATCACGTAAATAAAAGATAATCCGGAGATAATCCGGAGAAGTTTGAGGGATGGCTTTTTAAGGGGGCTTTAGGATGCAGCGGTAGCATAGGGAGGGAAAAGGGGCCTAGTGCTTATTTTCTGTAATGATGCTTGCTTTGTATACCTCTAGTGGTACCGCTGCTGTGCTCTGGTGCTTCTGCAGATGTCATAAATAACTAGCTTGGTAGATGCTCGGTTTTATTTTGCTGAACAAGCTGTCGAAATTCTGAGTGCGAGTAGTTTGAATGCTGGCACCAACTGTAGTGCATTGATCTCTGGTAGCGTCAGCAAGGCTTCATTAATGTTTACCTGCAGTCCTCAGGCAGCTGCAGTCCTCTGTAGCTCTTGTGAAGAAGAGACTTAGACTACCTGAAAAGGAAATAATGCTGTTTTCTGATATCCATTGCTTTTTACCTAGGTGATAAGGAAAAAAGAAGGGAGCTAAGCTTTCTGAATACTAGCTCTAAGCAGTCCATAACTTTCTGAATCAAAGTTACTTTCTCTGTGGAGGTCACTAGCAGAAAATCAATTGCTTTGTGTAGGAAATCAACATTTTTACAAAGAGTTGTTTCTTTTGTAAAATGGAACAAGTAAAATGCTTTTTCAGACAATTACACTCTTTCATTAATAAAATTTGCGTGCTCTTGTGTCTCGAAGGTGTAGCAGAAGAACTGGCATTCACAGCAATGACTAGGGAGGTCTGAATCTCTGGCAGGAAAACGTAGGTGTATGCTTATGCCTGTATAGTACAACACAGCATGGTTTAGAGATGTTGAAGGATTTCACTGTGTTTCTACTGCACCGTGTAGGTATAATCTCCACCGAACAAAGGCTTCTGATTAGACTTGTGTTGAAACATGGATTTTTTTGCTTCTCCCTCCTTAGTTGGCAATGATATGATGATGGGATGAATATGGTTTTGCACTATGAGGTATATATGATTGGGCTATATTTTTGAGAAAGTTTTAGCAAGTTCTATTGCATGTATGTATTACTTTCAATTCTAGTTTTCCATGTCATGCTGATACTAGCTTAGATAAAGCCCTTGATTGTTCCTGTAGTATTCAGTGACTTTTGTCTCTCTCTGTAGCTTTCCAAACAGGCATTTTTTAAAGTAGTAAGAGACTTCATTATTTGTGGCTTCCAAGCCAAGAAACAGACCTCTGTATTCATCTGAGTGATCTCTGCCAAATACGTTACTTATAACTGGTCGGTGTCGATTCTGGAGAGGCTCCAGTCCTTTATCAGAAGATTCTTCTGCCTGTTTGGCTTACTGTTGGTGTGATAACTTTTTGCTTGCTTTATCTTTCTTTATTGCTTCTTTAATATGTTTCCTTATGGATATTCTTTTTTGGTCATATGTCAGTCTTAAGGACTGGGAAGGTATGCGTGCCCTAGTTTCCTGCTAAAATAAGGAGGAACCCACTCTTTCTGTGTGTGATATTTGATGTGGTTAGTATCACTTTGCAGCCACTCTTTGAAAATTTTTTACTTCTTTATGTTATACACACCTTCTCAATTTACAGACTAGACCTTTCATTTTTTCAGATTTCATGCATTTGGTTGTTCTTTATTAAGGTTGATCTGCTGCATCGAGCCCATTCAGTCATTCTCTTAATTTTATGTGGCTCTTATATGAATAAGGAAACTTTCCTTCAGTAAGAAAAACGTGAATATTTCTGAGAATGAGAATTCATAACTTGAAATGTACCTAGAGAAATCCAACACTGGAAAATAAACATAGAAGAGTTTTAATTTGAAAGCGGTTGCATCTGATTTTTCTTTCATTTAATCTTTCATGTGTAGGACCCACTAGAAAGCCTGGCAGAGGGCTCCATTTCATATTTACTGAGTGGTATGCCTTATGTCTACAGCCTGCAAAGCCTTTATATTTATTTAATTAACACTTTGTAATTTATAAGTGGTATTGTCCCTCAGTTTTGCAGATTGATACTTGATATGATAGTATTGAATGAAACCTTCAAAAGTGGTTGGGAAAAGTAGGGGCAAAAGAGAATTTGGGGCGGGGGGGGAGGCATAAATGAGAATCCCAGCACTCAGAAATATAGACCTCCTCATTTCTGAAGCAAAGAATTCCTGCATGCTTCTGTATGAGAAATTAAGTTCTTCAGTCTTGCTAACTTCCATGCAAGTAGAGTTCTGTAAATGAAATTCCAGCTCCCACATGCTTTATCCAGTGAAATGTAATTCTTCCTATTATTAGTCTTCTAACATCTTTTAGTAATCTTGCCTATGACTGCAGTTTACTGTTGCAATAGTTTTGCTTAAACACAGTAAAAGGACCAAGTTTTAGAGTAATACTACTGTCACTTGGCTCATTTTATTGTAGGAATTGAGCTGTGGAAATTTTAGGGGACTTAAACTACAGCTATTTTTAGTTTAGCGAGCATGAAGAAGATAGAGGATAAATAAAACAAGCATTATTTTAATAGAGGTATTGTTCTAGCTTACTAAAAGCAATAAACATGTACCTCATACAGAGCATGAGAGAAAAAACCCACAAATGCTTTCATTCTTGCTTTTCAGCAGTTTCTTTTGGAATGAACCCTTTCTGTTCATGGCACATAAAATAACTGTGAAATAACAGATTTATGAAGAAAGATATTCCAGAAGAAATGAGTATCAAGCTTGTCTAGGAATAATGCTGGAAAACTAATTGATGAGTGAGAAATCAAATAGATAAAGATACTAAGCTGATATACTTTGCCATTTAGATAACAGATAAGTTGGAAGTTGTTAAAACATGGCGTTTTTCTTTAGGGCCAGGAACTCTTCACTCTTGCAGATTGACTTTGGTCACTTTCTTCTGTAAAAGGAGAGAACAGGTCATTGACACGAGTAAGGAGCTGATGACCCCAGTCCTAGGTACTTTAAGTAGTTAGGCAGTGGAAGGAACAATGATTTATAAGGTGAACTATACACAGTCATTTTATTGAGGTGGTTGTTTTGTTGAATGAATGCTCTTGTGTTTGGTCATCGAAGTCTTAGAACCCAGAGTTACAAAAGGTCATCTAAATGTTGCTCTGCAGGATCAGTGTTTTGGGCTACGCGCAGTGCTTTGTGTCATCGTGCTGCTTCTTTTGTTCCCGAGTCTTTGGGATCTCACTGAACAAGTTTGTAGAAGTAGTCACCAATATTTTTTGCATCAATTGCTTTGGCTAATTTCTGGGCTGTTGAAAGTGAACCTTATTAGACCTTGTTGTCTGGGATGTTTCTAACATCACAGAGTTGTCTATAACCCATTCTAATGTCTGCTCCTGTCTTTCTGCTATCTTCAAGTGGAAACACAGAATATGGTGACTGACTGTGTCACCCATAGCTTGCTTTCCTGGGCTGTAACATCATGACTTTATCTGTTGGCTCCTGCTCACTCCTAATACAGGTGTAGTTTTCTTTTTTATGCCTGCAAGCTGAAACCTATTTTGTGCCTTTGCCTTCTTTAACTTACCACTTTATGCTTTCCTGTCATCCTAATATTTTATTACTTTTTTTTTTCCTGCTTCTTCTTTTGTGCTTTTAATTGATTATCTGGTCAGTTTTGTGTCATTCTTTACCTCTTTGCTTCAATTTCCTGAGTTCAGGGAAACTCTTTGGACCTGCTCTGACTTCCTTGGAAGAAGTTCTAACACTCTCTTTTCACTTCTGTCCAAATTGTCTCTGTTGTTGGAGATGCAGTCCTTCCTTTTCTTAACTTCCTGAAACAAATCATACTCTGATTTGATGTCTGGGGTTTTTTTTAAACTGATGACCTGTCTACCTGTTGAAAGAGCAGTGTGTCAGGATACAGTCATCTCTATATGGTCCCACCACTTGTTTTTGCCAGCCAGCCCTGTCCTTGCAATTGCTCAGGGATACAGTGTCTACCTTTTTTTCTCTTCTGTGTGGACGTCCTGACGTGGCTTCCCCTTCTCTTCTCTTTGATTTCCATACTACATGTTTGACAAGTTTGAACTTTGGATTGAGGCAGAGTGCATCACGTGTATCGCTCTTTTGGAACAGGTTTCTCCTTCTAAAGGAGCATTCCCATCCCTCTTATGTCACTGCATGTCTACAGTGCCAGATACAATGCCAAATCTAATGCAGGGCATGCAGAAAGACTTGTTACAAAAACACAGCAGGTGTGGTGTCATCAAAGATCCATACAGTGCATATGGCAGCTTGTCTGAGGGGGGAATAGCAGATGCATAAAGGAAGAATAGATCAAATAGATGGTAATGATTCCATAATGGACTTTTCCAGTTTTCCATAAACATGACTTGTTTAGTATGTACAACTGTAGCTTGTATTTGTGGCTTTGGTAGGTAGCCCATCATTCTTTCCTGTTGTTTTTCTTATAACACTTGCAGTTTCCATTCTAATCTCGTGGTGGTTGATTCACTTTTTTTTTAATATAACTTTTTAAATCTTATATTTTCACTATGCCTCTTTAGCTGAGAGATTAGTAGTTTCTTTCTAGTTTATTCGGAAACAGAAGAAAATCCTGATAGGAAATGTCTTCTACTTTGTGGAGATGAGAAGCTAATACTAACTTTTTTTTTTCTTTTTGTATTTTTGTTCTTTTTTAAAAAATTGTTTTATAAGCCTGTCTAAAAAAAGATATCTCTGGAGTTCCTCCATTCCTGCCAAGTTTCTGCAAGAAGCAGGTTATTACTAAGGAACTGTAAACTGTTGGGGAAAAAAACCCCAACACTGAAGCAGACCACATTTCTAATGGAAACAGTGATGGTTTAACTGTAATGCTTGTGGGCACTTGGAAACAGCACAGCTTTTCCATCTCCTGACTTTGAAACTTACCGGTTCCTCCCTGCTACACTGCTTTAGTCATCACTCTCTGAGTGTGCATGCACACGTGTGTGCTTCAGCAGCACTGTTGCTTGATCTTCTGCGTGGTCCAACAGAGTGTTGTTTCTAGCCTGATACACAAAACAAATGAAAACCTAAATTTTTATGGCTTCTTTTTTGGCATCCAGGTTATGACTGGTGTAGAACACCGTTGAAGGAAAGCTGTGCTCCTTTTGCTAGAGGAGCAGTAAAGCCATCTTGATTTAAGTGGATGGTAGTACATAAAAATAGACAGAATTTGAAACCTGTCCAACATTATAAATCACTTGAATATTTTCAGGTCCCACATCTATGCTATTTCCTGTCATTTTCTTGCATTAGTCATTTTTCCATGTGTCCTTTTTCTCCTCAGCTGTGGGAAAAAAGGAGGAAACAACAGAGCTGTTAGAGAATGTGAATGAAGAGAGGTGATCAGCTTTCTGTAGTTTGTTCTTGCATAGAAATTACTTTTAGATAGGAGTATGGCCCTTTAATCTGGGTGTTGGTCCCCAGGAGCTGGCATGCCATAGTGTTTGGTGCTCACTTTGCACTGTAGAACACCATCATTTACCCAAGCTCAAGTGAGCAATCATTTCCCCAGCTTTTTAATCATTAACTTTGCAACAGTTTTGATTTCTTAAAAATGATACTCCTAAAAATCTTTGTGACCTGCATGAAGTAAATGATTTATGAGTGCCTATACTTTGCATAACTAGGAATTGCCATAACCTAACATGGCTTGTTTTCAGTCACTGTTTCTAAAGCTTGGTTGGTTGGGGTTTGTTTTTTAGGAATACATGTAACGATTTACTACTGTATATGTTCTACTAGAAGCATCTAAAGTTCTTATGTTTCTCTTTTCAGAAGTACTATGGAACCTCCACCGCCCTGTAGGTTTGGAAGGCTTAAATCCAAGTTTGGAAAGGCCTTTTCCATGCCAAATGATTTGCTGGCTTAAGCGCTTAATTAGGATGGCTTTTGAACAAGTTGGATTAAACATGGAATCAGTAAGTGTTTCAAACTTGCTTCATGTTTTCAGAAAATCAGGTATAGAAAACACTTCATGTACTTTAGTTTGTGCCTGTCCCAGTAGAGTACTTTAAGTAGACACAACACTTGAATCATTCTGCTTTGCTGAAGAAGCATGAAGTTTACTACTTGGACACTGAAATATTGAGTAATATATATATTAAAAGTACCGTGCAGTTCCTTCTAGCTCTAATAACAAACTGTTTACATAGTAGACACTGCTTTTCATGCAGGGCTTCTATGTGTGTTTTGAAGTGGATGGAAGATTTTCAACTGATTTTTAACAGTGATATTAATACTTAAATGATCTTACTTCTTTGCTCTCATCTTGGGGGTATGAAAAGCTCCGTGAAACTGAGACGATGATAGTTGTCCTGTATTTACATCTGCTGAAAGTGTTGCAGTACCTAAGAGCAGCACGTCTGTGTTCTTTAGTGAGGGAACAGGGGAGTGAGCATGCATAGCTCTCCTCTGGAAGGAAAGTGTATACAGTTTTCTTTCAGTGCTTAGCAGAGAGGGAGGGAGATCTGCTAAGCATCAACTGCTTTGTCACTGAGACCTTTAGGAAGTTATTTTGAGTACAAATACTGACCTCAATGCAGTAATCCCTGTAAATTGTCAGAATATCTTAGTATTTTATCAGTGGGGAAATACTTCACAGGTATGTGCAGTACTTAGAAGGGCAGTTCTTACCCTGGATTATTGTGGTAGAAGCTTTTACCCGTCTTGGGAACTTATGCAGAGCAAAATGTTTATACATTGTAATTTAAAATTACCAATAAGAATCTGTATTTTAGGATTTTTGTTAGGACTTGGATCTGAGATCTCATGCAGTGTAACTGTGAAAATTCAAAGTACAAGAATATGCTGGACCACCACAGGGGTAGCTGCTGTCATTGTCAGCAACATCTTTCAGCCCAAATGGGGAAAGAGGACGAGTTTCTAATCTCTATTCCCCCATCCTGTACTTCTACCAAGCTTATGGTAATGCAGTTGCATTTCCAAATGTCTGCTGTTCTGGACAACAGCAAAACACTGATGCAATAAGAGGGTATGACTGAGCAATGGTTTGCAGACTTGCTCTGCAAGTGCTTCAAGTTGACAAGAAGTCGTGTGAACTTGGGTAGAGCAGTGCTGAGAGTTACTAGCTCAGCTGAGCAGTGCACTGACTTGTCACACAGCTTGCACGCAGTGTACTGAAAATAGTGTCTTGAATTACCTAAACTGTGTCATTAAAAGTTTTGATGCACCAAACCACTGTTGTTGAACAGCCCCAAGGGCATTTGGGCACCGAGTATTTTTGAGGATCTGGGTGCCTGAGCAATCTCTAAATAAGTTTTACCACTTGTTTAAAATTCACTGCACTTATGTTGGTAATGCAGCCTGTAATCTAGGCTCTTCTGATGTTGTGGAAGTACTTCTGCAACTGATTACACCTTCCCTTGACTGGTAGTAATTTTTCCAGTGCCACATTGCTTTGAGGCTGTTGCTTCTGCTCCTTGACATCAGAACCTGTTGTGAATAATGACGCTGTATTACTGCTTGCCAGTGATTGTCTTGAAGGCTTCTCCTGGTCTGTCTGCTGTTTGCTCAGACATACAAACAGTAATGTGATAGTCACAAATGTGAGGTCTTTGAGGCATCCAAAACGTAGCATCAAGAGTACTCTGCACTGAAAAAAATCCTGTGTGCAAATTTAGCAGCATATTAAAGGAAGGTTTGTTTCATAGGATGGGAAAAGTGCTTCTGAGTGGATTAGTGGCAATGAGGCAGCTCTGGTGTGAGGATCTAGCATACTGTATCTGCAGTGCACATTTACTTTGGCAATTTTTATACATTCAAGTAAAGCCAGAAGTAGGAAAGATACTTGCTTAGAAAGAGGCAAAATGCTTATGTGAAGTTCCAGAGGTAATACAATCTAGGGATAAATACCAAAGAGCATTTTTTTCTTTTTTAATACAGCCTTCAAAATCTAAGTTTAGTGATTATTATATCAAAACATTATTGATCTGTGTGCTGTGAAACTCCCACAGCTGCAGTACACAAATCATACAGGCAACATAGCTTGACAGATTAAGGTTGTTTCAGTATTAGTAGCCTGGATTTTATCTAAGTTTTCTTTGTTGGACAGCCTACTAACAGGATGTTGAGTTTGCTAGAAGTGATGAGCCCTTTAAAACTTAGATTTGAGTAGTAAATTCTTATCTACAGCTGTAAGCAAACAGTGGCCAAGTTCTTTAAATTACTCTACAGTGTTCTAATTGTTTACTAACAAAGTACTCTTCTTGAGTATTCCTATTAATCTTTTGCTTCTTTGCATTGTTGCCTTTCTCTGTGCTGAAATCTTTCTTACTTCTCTCTGGGTTTTGGGGTTTTTTGGTGTTTGGGGTTCTTCTGTTTTGGCTCATTTTGTAGTATTCTCCAAGGATTAAAGTCTCACTTTATTTTGTACAACTATAGTGAATAGTAGAGGAAACTTCCCTATAATTTAAGTACAACAAGAGGAAGCAAATTTAGTCCCTGTTGAAACAATGTAGAAGAAATTTGAACTGCAGTAGAAACAATTCCAATGAAGCCAGGTGTGTTGAGGTGCTCTGTGTGTTTTTCTCTAGATGTATGTATATATATTTATTTTTTTAATGAGAAAGTTTCATTCTCATATCTTTATTTTCCCCCTTTTCTTTGCTCTTTAATTTTGCAGTTATATTTTCATACTTATGCTAGCTGATAGTTATTTTTACTAAGACAGGTAGACACTGCTTCTGTGTTAGAAGAGGAAAAAAAATACTTAAGAAAAAAGGTATTTTGGGAAATTACATATATTTAGGGTTTAATGATTGAGTGGCTTTTCTTGAAATGCTTCAGGAAGAGGTGTCTGACCCAATGCAGATTCTTTATTGTCTTGAAAATGGAAAAATAACACTTTTGAAGATGCTTCTAACTCTTGAATGCTTTTGTGTTCCCTGAATTATTGCTTTGAATTTAAAGTTAATGTAAAGGCTGTCTTGAACTTGGCCATAGCCAAATTTTATGCAGATTCAGATATAAAATGTAAGGAGTTCCCTGATAGAAATTTCTCTGTGTGTGTGTGTGTGTGTGTGTAAAATATTCTAGCATGCAAGAAATAACCTTAAATATGTTTAGTAGAAGCATAGTATGGAAAGATAAAACTATTCCAATATGATATAAAAATCAGTTACCTAACAGCTGGCTGCTTTTTCCTTTCCATCCAGGTGCTTTGGTCAAGCAAGCCTTATGGTTCATCTCGAAGTATTGTAAGAAAGATTGGTACTAACCTCTCTCTAATACAGTGTCCACGAGTTCAGTTTCAGGTAAGTGTTCTCAATAGTTTAAAATTTGCTCTTGAATCAAAAGATTTGAATGCCCTTCACTTAAATAAATGGCTAGAGAGTTTGTAGAAGCAGAATGTGACAACCCAGACACGTAGGTGGATTAATTTACTTCTTCCAGTTCAGATTTATTTTTCCAAATATGGATTCTTTGTCTTCTGTACTGCCTAAAACCTGACTCCATTTTGCTGTCACACAAATAATGAAATTAGAAATACTTTTTTTTTTTTTCCTTAAGGAAATTAGAATTTATAAACTGAAAAGTTATTTTGGGGAAAAATATAAAAGAGAAAAATGTTTGACACTTATTTCTGTAAGCTGTACATATAAGCTAGGCTTGAGAGGCATGTAAAAATAAGTGTTACTTAAAAATATTTGGGAAGATAAACAACTTCATCAAAAAGTAAAAGATTAACAACAAGATAACAGGAGAGTCCTGTTTGCTTGTGTTTTAAATGTAAGGCTAGCACTGTACAGGTGAAAGGGGAACCTCAGTTCCATGCAGCTTTCTGACTCGTTTGTTTTTACCTTCAGCTGCATATAGTGGGAGGGTGAAGAGCAAGGGTAAATGCTTAAGGAAGAGAAAGCCTTTGCTTTTTATAACAAGTTTTTCAGGAACAGATGGGGAAATGGAAGCTGTTACACATAATCTCTACAACTCTGTGTGTGTCAGGGATAGAAGGTGGGTATAGAAATGCAGAAACTTAGTGTTTGAAACTAAAGCTGGGAGAGAAATGTTTCTTGGGCAGAGCAAGGGTAGGTATCTTAAAGATGGGTGGTGGGAATCATCACCCACAGTAAGACAATGTAATTTGCACACAAAGAAATTAACCAGAGAAAAATTTAGTTATCCTATACAAAATGTATGAACAATATTTAGACTTGAAATTATAGTAGCAAAATCAGATAGTTCAGGTATAAAATGTAAGGAGTTCAGAAGCCTTTTTTGGTGTGGTAGTAAAAGCCAGGCTAACGTTTTGCCTCTCTTAAATAATTATACTGAGAAACTGGGGGAGCAACCATCTACTACTAGTGGCTTGGGGAAATATGTATGTGGTGGGGGTAGGGATTTGTACAGGTGAGAATCACAGAATCACAGAACTGTAGGGGTTGGAAGGGACCTCAAGAGATCATCGGGTCCAACCCCCCTGCCAAAGCAGCTCCCCAGCTCATACTGCACAGACAGGCGTCCAGACGGGTCTTGAATATCTCCAGAGAAGGAGACTCCACCACCTCCCTGAGCAGCCTGTCCCAGGGCTCTGTCACCCTCACTGGGAAAAAGTTCTTCTGCATGTTGGTGCGGAACTTCCTGTGCTCCAACTTGCAGCCATTGCCCCTTGTCCTGTCTCCACAGACCACTGAAAAGGGGCTGGCTGATTCCCCCTGCATCCCATACTTAAGATATTTATAGACATTAATAAGGTCCCCCCTCAGTCTTCTTTTCTCCAGGCTGAACAGTCCCAGATCTCTCAGCCTTTCCTCATAGGGGAGATGTTCCAGGCCCTTAATCATGTTCGTAGCCCTTCTCTGGACTCTCTCCAGGAGATCCCTGTCCTTTTTATACCAGGGAGCCCAGAACTGGACACAATACTCCAGGTGGGGCCTGACCAGGGCAGAGTAGAGGGGGAGGATCACCTTCTTTGACCTGCTGGCCACACTCTTGAAGGACAACAAAATGACAGTGCAGGATTTAAACTTTTGAGTATATAGTAATTAGTGGTATGATATGGTATGGTAGTGCAGTCCAGTACAGTATAGTAGTTATGCCTGCAGTAAGGCTCTGTGTACCTCAGATTTGAAAGGAGGTTAGAGTAAATAAAAGACTTGCCTTTTTTTTTCCTCTTAAAGAGACATTCAGTCAGGTTTGCTTAGATTTCAGGCATGTTAAGTAAAAACATTCTTCTGCTATTAGGTGAAAGGAAGGGATCCTAAAAATAGGATTGCAGTTGTCAGAGTTGATTAAATTAGAAATATGATTTTCAAAATTTGAGTCTTGAAACACATTAACATTTATATGGTTTATGCAGGATTTCAATTATTTTAATCTATAAACTGCTGAAGATGTAAAAGTGTGATGCTAACATCTGGTTTTTATGTCTTTATCTCAGCATTAAGATTCAATAGTGAAGTTCAGTACTGATATTGATCGTTTTTATGCTGTTGCAATTGACGCTTTCCTATAGCTGTCTCTTCCTCTTTCTTTCTTGCCAGCTTTAGCTATAATTTGAAAGGACCATGCTCTGAACCTTGCTGTAAGTCACTTCATTTAACAACCAAAACAAACTTTACTTGCCTCATTGAGGGTGCATGTTTCTAATTTTATCTGAGAGCAAAAAACTTTCCAGAGGTTTTCATTTTCCTCATGATAAATGGATAAGAGATACTGAAAAACTCTGTTACCTTCATTCTTTCTTCTCTTCTTGCATGCTTTTGTTCAGCTAGTCTGATAAAAAGGCTACTAGCCTAACATTTTGATTTTTTAGGTCTACTGATTGTTGGGGAATTTGTCTCTATGGACCTTGACATAGTCAACATTTAAATTAATTGCTAAATGTAGCTTATTTGTTCTGTAGGCCATGGCAGAGCTTAGCTTATATACTCTGTGTGGCATGAACAAATTCAAATGGTTCATACAGTTCTTTTGTATGTCATGTTTTTTAGGTATATCTGTAGTCTTCAGGAGAAAATAATATTAAACTTACTGATGTCCCCTAGGTAGATTTAGCCAAGTGTATAGTAGTGTCTCTCAAGATAGTACCCCTCAGCTACAGCATCTCAAAACAAAAACTGGGACCCTGCTTTGCTAGCCCCCTGAGCTGTGTTTGCACAAAAACTGGGACCCTGCTTTGCTAGCCCCCTGAGCTGTGTTTGCACATCGTGGTGGTGGTCAGTCACCTGGCACGCGACAGGTCCTGGCGCAGAGCTGCGGCAGCACAGGCGAGGCCGGCTCGCTGGGAGCTGGGCTCGCTGATTCCCTCTGACTCCCTTCCTGCTCGAGGTACTCAATGACAGCCAGAGCAGCCCAGTGTGGGTAGCCTTCAGAAACTGGTGGAGTGCTGCTTCTGAAACCCACACAGGTGTGTTTGTGTGTGTGTGTGCAGCATAGATACACACATGGTGAAATAGGCAAAAAAGCCTGTGAAGGAAGAAGTGGTGGTGGCAACTACATTGTTTCCAGAGAAAGAAAAGCAGGCTGCTTTCCCTGCTTTGTTTAGTTCCTGCTGTCCAGTAGAATTGGGTCTCTGTGTTCAGCTCTGTTCTCCATTCCAGGTGTTGGCAGAGCCATTGTCCAAGTTTCCTTCAACTGAGATTGGCTGGAGGAATAGGGTAGTTACAGAATTGTTTAGGCATCATTCTACAGACAGGTGAAGGTTTTAAGAGATGGGTGTTGGCGTTTTACCTTTAAATTAAATTAAAAATCTTACGTTACCTTGAAATCTGAAATCTGCTGCTGTGGAAGGCCTGGTTGTTTTTAGGGAGAGAGAAGAGAAACATCTGTATATGGGGTAACAAGCAGATTCTGTTTACATATAAATACGAATTAAAAAGTAAGAAGAAACTTGCATCACAGTATAACAGAAGGCTTGCTACTAAATGTTGGATTAGAAGTTATTTATCTCACAATGCAGGAAACCTGGCAGTGGTAAATGCATTCCTTGCTGTTGATTTATAAAATTATTTTTGATGCAAGTATTTGCAGTGCCTTTAGTTAAATGTGGCTTCAGTCTTTCTGTGGTAATAGTTCCTCATGTGGCCATTACTGTCAGGAAAATTTCTATCAGCTGCAAGAAGTGGCTGACATATCATGGCTTTTTTAAATTGCCATTAACGTTAATACAGTTGCTGTGGTCATGAAAACTTATTTTAAAAAATTAAAAAGCCAAGGAAACCTCAAACAATGACAATTCCAACATGCAATATAGTATTCTCTAGACTGTTTTAAAGAGAGGCAGACTGTGATGGTATTAGGCACAACTGTTAATGTGATAAACATACTACCATCTGTGCTGATGCTACCTGGAAAAAACCCTGTTGTTTCCAAATGATCTGATGGTGCCAATACACACTCCTGGGAGCTGTGATAAAGGCTCACATATAAGTTGCAAGAGTGTGAGGTGAAGATGACTAATCTCGATTTCCAAAGCTGTTTGTAACAACTCCTGGGGAAAAAACAACCCCAAAGCCACAACTTCTATCCTCCTGGGACTTGTGTATCAAGGGCTACAACTAAAATACTCATGGATGTTCTTCAGCAGTGGTTTCACCTCACCCAGACTGCAGTCCTGCTGTGATAGGTCTGCTACAGATACAGGTTAACGCTGACATTTCGTAGTTGCTGTTACATAATTGTTTCCTCTTACAGAGGTGAGTTGCCTTGAAAATTGACCTGAGTGCTAATAGGCTGGATCCAAGCTGTCTCCACAGGCTGTCACATAACTACCTCCACCTTTGTCAGTATTACTCACTGCTTGGCCGCTACCAGCAGCAGGCAGCACTTAAACAGCCTCAAGGGCTCGTGCAAATCTTGCCTGTGGATGGTGTGCAGTACAAGCAGAAGGGGTGGCATAGTTGTGTTGGAGATGAGTAACTCAGGGTTATTTACTACGCTGCAGGCTGAGCAGAAGAAATTACTGAAAGAGGTTTCAGTAGCTTTTATCTGCAAAGATGCAGAGACCAGGCTGCTCAGAGTCCAGTGACTGAGTACACGTGCCCTTGTCTAATCCAAGGAAGCAGCCAGTATTTCAATGTAGATTTGAAACCATTTTGTGTAGCTGAGGCTAATGAGCATGTATTGATGGTCCAAACAATTTTTTAAGATCTCTGTTAATGTCACTTTACCTGTAAATCTACAAAAGGTTCCAGTCTCTGGAGGCCTGTTCACCTTTGGCTTCAAACAGCTACACAGCTAATGGCAGAACTGTGGTGGGAAATGGTGACTTTGTTTGGCATGCTGTAAATAAGGTTGTTAGCAAATAGTGTATTCTGTTATGATTGCATCCTACCTCTCACTCAAAGTCTTTGTAATTACTGAGCTAGTAGAAATGGCTTTTTGCTTGCTTTTTTTCCCCCCCGCTGTATAATGTGCACACCTTCATTCTTGTACAGAAATTCTGGAAGCTGTAGTGGAAGGGAAACACACACCAGGATAATTTCACTGTCAAGATAATCCTAAATCAGACCAACAAAAGACTTAAGAAGTACTAGTAGCCTTAATCTCTTCTAACTTCTCATCATTGTTATATTTGAGTTAATATAGCAAACCCCTTGAGAATATAGATGTTTGTTTGCCTTTAAGGTAACAATTTGCATTGGATTTTAGAGGTTCAGTAGTGTCATGTGATAGCAGTACGTGTAGCTAGCCATGTAGTATGTGTAGTTAGCCATAAAGTGTTTAGCAGATTAGATTGAATAGTTTGAAGTCAGCAAAATGGTTCTGGACCAAGCCCAGGACAGAAAAAGTGTGCTAAGTGTACAGATCTGTTTCATGCATGTATGTGTTGATAGTTATGTGTAGCCTCACTAAAAGTATTGGGTAAAATAACTGTGACTTGGGCTGGGAGTAATGACACTAAACCTTCAATCTTGTCTTTCAAATTTAGCTTACGTCTCATACCACAGAAGGAAACCATCCTAATCACCTTAGAGAAGATGCAGTGGCCTCCTTTGCAGATGTGGGCTGGGTTGCTCAAGAAGAAGGTGAAGGCTCTACAAGGCTCAGGTATGCCCCTCAAACCTTCACTTTGAACTTCTGAACGGAGAAGAAGGAACCTAGCTTCTCTCCAGTGAGAAGCTACTGTGCACGGCAGTCAGTGGAGAGCACCTGAGTGCTGAGAGAAGAGAGAGAGGGAAGAGTGTTGGAAAAAAGCTAGGGTCTGGAAAAGGGGTAGTAGAGGTTAGACTAACAGGATTATGAATGAAAGGCTGGTAGGAGAAAATATAGGAGATTTGCTTTATACAAGGAGACTGTTTTTTATTTACTTATTTATTGCAAAGAATTGCACGTGACAGCTTCAGGCAGCCTTGTCCCCACAAAGACGTCTGCTGCCATACAGCACAATCGCTAGCACTGATGCTCCAGCTCTCCTGAAATTTCCATTAATGGGGGGCAGTGTGCTGTACAGCTTCCTAATTAGCAGCAAGGGTCGTTCTGCCAACCCAATAACTGGCACGTTGTTTTTCACCTTTCTGGTTGAGGCTCTGTGGTCTGCTAAAGACAATTAAAAACCCATGGTTTATATTTTGTCTTTAATCTTCATAACAGAAACTGGCAGGGAAGCCTGTGAGCACCTGTGGCCAGAGTGCTGGGAAGGGCACTGCATCGCCCTGTAACTCCATGAAACAGGCTGGCTGAAGTGAGGAAGTTCTTTATTCCAGCCTGCCCAAATCGCTGCTCAGACTAGCCAGAAACAAAGGCACAGCTCTGGAGTGCAGAGGAAGTTTTTCTTCTAAAAAAAACTAACCTTCCAGAGAGAGGCACAGATTGTTGGCTTCAGAGATTACAGGAGGATACTGTTCTTAATTAGAAAGCACGGAATAGGTTAGTAATGACCTAGATGCCCTCCAACATGACTTGCTACAGCGAAGCTTTGCATAACAAACATTCTGGCACCTCCACGTTAATTTCACAAACTCAGAGGGGAGTCAGAGAAATCAAGGCTTGTTCTGGGATCACTGTTTGCAAAGTCTGTTTGATACAAAGGAAATTAACTGGCCAATACTACTCCTGTTCGCACGGAAACGTTTTGTTCAAGGATTGAACAGTAAAGCTGTTAAGGTTTAATGGAGACAACTGGGTGAATAGCTCTTCGGTGCTTCAAAGAACCTAGTACAAAAGATGTGGGACTTGCATATTTGTTGAGATGTCTGCATGGGAAGGGGGGAAGGGGGACAGATGGATGTGGGATGGGACGAAAATAATCCTACAGATATATCATGACCTTAAGGCAAACAGCTTATAGTGGAGCACAGGAAGTGAATTACTTGGCAAATGTATTTCAGTGTGCACCGTTTATTATGCCTGTGCACAGGATTATCTAGTGGAACTAGTATGCATTAGGTGTTTTCCAGGCACTTGAAATTCTCTGTTTCAACAAGATCACATAGGTGTTACTGTTAAATATACATTCACTGCACGATTCTGTAAACAGGCTTGCAGACATAAGGGGGTTTTATGTGAATGCAGTTTTATAGAGGATGCAACTAAACAAACTACTTTTCCCTTACCCTTGATCAGTGACGATTCAGGCACAACATTTTTCACAGTGTTAGTTAAAACACCATTAGTGCCTAGAGCAAAACAGGCCCTTGGTTGTTTAGCTATTCTGCTCCTTTAAAGAGCTTCCAGAAGACAGATTTTAAAGCGTGGAGCGACCACTGGTTTCATCTGCCATACTTAAGGAGAGCAGGCAGGTGGCTGCTATGGGAAATATTCTGTTCTCTTCTCAGCTTTAGTTGCTGTCTAGGTAGCACCACCTAAATTTTAACATCCTTGATTAATACTCAATTCTGCTTGATCAGACTTCCTCAAGTTGTGCTGCCGTTTTCTGTCAGTGTCATGGAAGACTCAAATGTGTTTCTAATCCCGGCTTGAGGTGGTCAGAGCACAGGACTGGTTCTACTCTTAAATTAGCACAATTTTGCATCCAGAATAGCTTTGACCCGTGAACCCAGAGCCACAGGGCTCTAAAGCTGTGTTAGCCTGGAGCCATTCTGCACATTTTGAAATGTCACATCACCAGTCACTGATCTTACTCCCATGTTTGAATAAATAGTGGACTCCTCACCTGCCAGGTTGAAGTTAAGGAGGATTTAGGAGTTAAGTATGTGGTCATATTGTGCAGTTACAATGTCTGTGATAATCTGTTCTCATTGGTCCTTACCAGTTCTACTTACTCATATAATGGCTTGAGTTGGAAGGGGCCTTTAAAGGTCATCTAGTCCAACCCCCCTGCAGTGAGTGGGGACATCTTCAACTAGATCAAGTTGCCCAGATACTTTGAGATGAACTGTTTACAAACGTTGGTGTCTTCAGTGAGTGTAACCTTTTGTAGGTGCTCATTTGGCTGCAGATGCTCAGTAATGCCCCAGGGGTTAATTCAGCTGGAGCTTTGGTGGGTAATAAAGGAAGGCAACAGAGTTGCACGTTATTACTCCTGTGAGAAAGAGGAAGAAGCTTATGAAAACTTTAAAAAATGTATAAAGCTTTCTTTATAGTTTTATTCATTGTTTTGGATAACTAGATGTAAGACTATGTCCCATGTTGCTGATAAGCAGCCTCTGTGTCACTCAGCTGTTGCACATACTCCCTACTCTCTAAACTGCTAAATGAGAGGACTGTCCCTTCAGATGTCCAGAAAGGACAAAAATATGTTGTAGAATTAAGAGACTTTTCCTTCTTCAAAGGAATCAACTACAAGGAACTTAATTGTACTCATTGGGAAAAAAAAAAAACAACTTTAAATCTTAATTCCACGAAAAAATACAATAGTTGTGAGCCAGAGAAGTACATTGGTGGTGAGAGGGAATGTATTCCTTTTTTCTCCTGAAATCAAGGATTCCACAGAAAGCTGGCTTGGGGGAGAAAAGAGATGCAGCTAGGGCTGCAGACAGAAAGGAGGTGAAGCTCTTGCTTACTACTTCAAGCTGTGCAGTGTCTTGGTGGAAGTGCTCTGTGTAAGCACGGTTTTGAAGTCAGGCCTTCAGCTTGTATTCCTGGTTTGTATGTAACCTTGCTTTAGTTTTGATTGATTACAAAGCCTTTGAAAAAGGAATCCTGTCACATTTTTGTTACAGGTCAGAAGTTTGGTCAAAACCAGCCCAGACCCTTTCAGGTGAACTCCATCATTCTGGAAAGGCCCCGTGCAGGCAGACGCCCTCGCAAAGCCCGTTGGAAGAAGAGGCGGCGTCCCGGAGCACGGTGACTGCAAACGAAGAAGCTCTGCAGAAGATCAGCGCTCTAGAAAATGAACTAGCCACTTTAAGAGCACAAATAGCCAAAATTGTAATCTTGCAAGAGCAGCAGAACCTCACAGCAGGTATGACATTTGCTGTGCTAACAAATTAGTCCCTTTTGTAAATAATAATGTGCTACTTTGTTTCTGTGAGATACTGCGACACACAATGCCTCTCCATGCTGTGTTGGTTGGTTGGTTAGACAGACCTAGCACACTCACCCAGAGATACAGAACAGGTCTTGAAGGCAAGAGACTTGATGGGTTGTCTGCATTGTCTGTACTCTTAAAGTCTAGGTGTTTGTGTGAAAGCCTGCCAGAACTCAGAACCTGTGGATGAGTAAAGAAGTATTAAACAGCTTTAAGAACAAAGCTAGTGATAAGCACAAGGGCTTAAACCAAACTAAAAGAATGTAGCTTAATTGCCAACACTTAAGTCGTCCCACCCAGTAATGAAACAGGCTTTCTGATGTCAGAATCATACAGATGCTAATTACGCCTTTGGAATATGTAACACACATCTGAAGCTTCTGAAATAAATAACAAAAGGGAGATTAATTGTTTACTGGAATAATCTCTGGGATCAGACACCTTGTTCAGATGGCACCAGTGTTTCTGGTAGCAAACTGCCCTTTCCTGAGTTCCTTTCCCCTCTTTCTCTCACCTTCCCATTTTAGAGTACCAGATGCCATCTCCAGTTTTTAGGAGATGGCCCTTGTCCACAGCAGGTACCAGTCATTTGGTTTTCACTCCTTCCTAAAGTCACACAGCAAGTACAGTCTTGCCTGTGTGTAATGTTTAAAGCCATACTCAGAGTCTTCAGCTGCTCTTGTTTAGTTTTTGCCTGCAACCTGATGGCAGTTGCTTTATTTTTCCTGAACTGTTCATAGTCAAAATTATGAAAGAGCTTTGAGGATCACATGGCTTCACTCTTGACTTCAAATTGTTATGAGGGGTTTGCAAAATAAGTACTAACTTCTTTTTCATCATTTTCCCTATACCTCAGTTTATTGGGAAAATTAAATTTTTATTTTATTTTATCATCTGTAACTCCCTCTTCTGGTAGAACATGGGAATGACACTGAATGCCTGCATCCACAGAGTCCTCTTGTGTTACCTATACACATAGCTTTACACACTTTATACTCTAGGCCTCAAAACTTTGGTTTGATCTGGTTTTGGCCATTTCTGTAAATGTCTACTGGAGCAGGTTTCTTCATTTATTTGTCAGGTTATTGCTGCTGTTACAGTTACAGCATCAGTCTTGGCCTAAAGAGCACAGGGAACTTGAAATGAAAGTTATCATGAGAATCTCTGCCTTCAGACAATTAGCTGGCCTAAAAATCCTTAACCTCGGGGAGCTGGAACAAGCTTAATTGAAGCACTATTTGAGCTCTGAAATTCACATTTAAAGACCTTGCCTGGCCACTTCTTGTTGGTGATGACAAGTAGGGAGAAACACTGCTCATGTGGCAGACTGCACCTGGCTTCCAGGTCTGCAGGTGCCTCTGGGAACGAAGGGAAGCACTGGTAACGCTGGGAGCAGAACGTAACTGAAAGACCTCGTGACGTCCAGCCCATCGCAGGAAGGACACGAAGGCACCTAGGACTTGAACTGGAATTTCAAAGAAGGCTTCTCACTCTTGGAGAGTCTACATAGGGGGGTTAGGAATGAAGTTGTGGGGAGAAGGGAAATGATCCTTCCCCTGTACTCGGTCCCTGGAGTACTGTGTTTGGTTTTGGGCCCCTCACTACAAGAAGCGTATTGAGATGCTTGAGCATGTCCAGAGAAGGGCTGCAAGGCTGGTGGAGGATTTGGACGACAAATCCTATGAGGAGTGGCAGGGGGAGCTGGGGTTGTTTAGTCTGGAGAAAAGAGACTGAGGGAAAACCTCATTGCTCTGCACAGCTACCTAAAAGGTGGTTGTAGTGAAATGGGGGTTGGTCTGTTCTCCCTTGTAACTAGTGACAGGACAAGGGGAAATGGTCTGAAGTTGCGTCAGGGGAAGTTTAGGTTGGATACCAGGAAAAATTTCTTTCTTGAAAGTGTTGTCATGTATTGGAACAGGCTGCCCAGGGAGGTGGTTAAGTCACCATCCCTGGAGGTGTTTAAAAGAAGAGTAGATGTTGTACTTGGTGACATGGTCTAGTGTTGGATCTAGGAGGGCTGGATAAATGGTTGTATTCTGATTTTGAAGGTCTTTTCCCACTGAAGCCATTCTATGATTCTGTAATCTAAAGAGGGCAGTACAATTGAAGCTGTTACAGACCTGTTCGTACCTGAGTGTGTGTGTGAGCTGTGAAGGGGATTTACAAGTAAACTTCTGTGTATGTAACATGTGGGTTTTTTTGTAGTTGGGTCAAGTCCAGTTGCTTCAGCTGCTGTCCCTGCTGCACCTCCACCACCACCACCACCACCACCTCCGCCGCCGCTTCCCCCGCCAGGCCCACGGCAGAGCATGTCTGCAGTGGAGCTCATCAAAGAGAGGAAAAACAAAAGAACCAACTCTGGCCAGACCCTGTCAGAAAATGGCCCAAAGAAGCCTGAGCTACCAAACATGCTAGAAATCCTCAAAGACATGAGCAGCGTGAAGCTACGCTCAGTGAAAAGGTAACCAAGGAATGCCAGCATAGTGACCTTTGCACTGATGGTTGGTTTGTGTCTCAGCACTGTTTCAGGGCAAGGCAGATGGGGCTGCAAACTGACAAGCAGTGCAGGAGCATTCACAGCTTCTGAAGCTCCGTTCTGGATCCCGTTCATGCCACTCACTTTGCTTTCTAGATCACCAGAAGAGACAAAAGCTAAAGCAGCTGATCCTGCAGACCCTGCAGCACTGATAGCAGAAGCACTCAAGAAGAAGTTTGCTTATCGATACCGAAGCGACAGCCAAAGCGAAACAGAAAAGGTGATTCCAAAGACTGAAACAAAGACAAAGACTGAGGTAGTGCTGGTGAGTATTGTGGTTCTGAACTTGCACTAAACTCTAGTTGTTGTGAAAGCCAATGTCTGTCTGTCCATCTGACAGCATATGCAAGTACCTACGAGCTAGCATCCCTGTCCACAGAGATGCAGCAATCATGTGCTGTTAGTAGTGGGGTGTAAGGTTGTGTATGCTTTTAGCCCTGGGTTTAAAAAGCCCATTACCCTTTTCTTTTTTTTCTTAATAAAAATATTTTCTGTTGCCAAGAGCACATGATATTCTGAAAACTTGATGCTCAAGAGCTCCTACCAGAATCAAATCTGAACTGAGTTTGACCATTACTGCCACCCTGAACCATCTGAGAGCACATCTTGAGATATTGGAGCAAGATCCTGCGACGTGCCAGCCATTCCTAGGAAGGCAGAAAGCAAATTGTTCAGAATGGCTGCAGGATTGTGGGACAGGGTTTCTTCTGAGAATTGGAAATGCTGAGTAAATAAAAGCAGTTTCTGTATAGAGTGAGAATGTTTAAATGAAGTTCTGTTTAAAAGCCCCATCACAGTACAGGTTAACAGCCAGTAGTTTATCTGAAATTGAAGCAATTGGGGTTCTTAAGCAGTGAACATTCAAGATGGAAATTTCTAGCAAGATACACTTACTTAAAACCAGCTTAGTACAGATTGGCTTTGTCAGTAAGCAATTCTCAAAGCCTCCTCCTGCCAGTTTCAAGGAGAGGAAGTGTTATTTTTCCCTTTGTGCACGTGGATGAATGGACATAAAGCTCCAAGAGCTGGCTGCGTTCTCAGCTAACTCCTGAGGAACATAAAATTCCCAAGCCATAAGTCTCAGGGCATCTGAGTACTTCACCTTATTGATGTTGATGGACTTGCTTTCTGGTTCAGGCTGTTCTTTGTAACTTCAAGCCTGGATGTACCCCAAGCATCAGATGCTTTTTTCCCAGCATCTCTGGGGCTTTCAGGTAGAGCACATGAGTTGGTGACATTTTCTGAGCTTTTGAGGACTGGATGAAAAAAAAAAGTGAAGGGTTTAATTTGATGCATGATGGAATGTTGATCTGTAATGAGCTAATAAACATCTGTCATTAATTACTTACAATATATAACTTTTTTACAAGATCAGTCCATGTACAGTAGAGTTTTTAAAAGCATTTGGACAAAAACACAGGCTTGAGTATGAACAGAAATGCTGTTAAACTGTCACTGGAGCAATTGGTTGTCAACTTTGGAAGGTAACAGCATCTGTCTTCCTGTTTTGCTGTGGTAGAGTGAACCATCATCTCCAATCAGGGTTAGTTACCTCACCCAAGCCGTTGCAGCTGACCAGTGACACAAGTTTCCCTTTACTCTGTGGCTGTGCAGTGGGTGAAACCCCCAGGCAGAGAAGCCTAAATTTCCTAAGGGAAATTCTTTCTCCCAAAGTTCTAGTTTTACTTAGTTTGGGGTTTTTTTTAAACCTTGGGTGGACAATATTCAGCCAGGTTTCTGTATGAAGCAAGCTGAATGTGTTTCTGGTTTCCTTCTCAGTTTGGGCCACACATGCTGAAGTCTACAGGAAAGATGAAGACTTTAATTGAAAAATCTTAACGAGTTTACACGATCACTACGCAAAGGACTCTTGAGCTGTTTTGTCCAAAGTCTTTTATGTTGCAAATAGCACTAGTACCCAGTGGTCTCATAACACAGGAAAAACCTAATGTGAAATGTAGAATTGAGGCACTAAACATGCTTGATGGGATTCATTAAGGGAAATAAATTTGACCATTATACTCAGGTATTAATTTTGTATTCAGACCTGGCTTTCTACTCAGACTCACAGGGTGGATTTAGTTTCCTAACACTAAGTTACATAGGCAACATTCTTCGTGCATAACTGACCACCTTAGAAATGTGTACATGTTAATACAGAGAGAGATACACCCCTGCCTTGCTGGCAGTTATCTGAGCTCTAACTTGCACTACAACCTTCGGTTCAATGCCGAATTTTTCATGTCAAACTCTTTGCTCTTAAACTTAATTTTAGCAGATTTTTAGCCCTAAGAAAACCTGAATGCCTTCTGCTTCCTATTGAAAGGGAAGACTTAAACCTGCAGCAGAGGTCACCTGGTATGAGACATTTTTAGAAGTAGCACATTCTTGTGCAGGGTTTTTTTCCCCCCTTTGTTTCAAAGCTAAGAGAGCAAAACCTGCTTGTACCATCCCACGGCCAAGGTACAGAGGTAAGTTGTGGGAGCCTCTGAACAGGCAGGACAGGGAATTCGAAATAGCCAGCAGATCGCAGCGGAGTAGAACAGGGCACGTCAGAGTACGTGTAACTAGCGTAGAGGTGATGTAGATAGGGGAAACAAAAAGGTGCCAAGCACTGCAGAGTGCAAGTTGCCAAAGTACCCTGAGCATCTGGGTGCAGCCCAGATGCTGGGGGACACCCCTGTTCCCCCAGCTGTGCCTTGGGTCCCTGGCTAGGCTGCCCGCACCTGGGCACTGCACCGCCCTCCCAGCCCTGTTTGCAGGGGGGAGGTACAGGCCCTTGCACAGATCCCATGTTCCCTTTTGGGGGCTTCCCAGAGCAGCTGTTGGCTGCCAGACCCCTACAGAGCCAGTTATCATTCAGCCAGCCACCCAGACTCATGTCTCCAGAAACACACAGTGAGGGCTCAGGCTAAAAATAAAGTCAAGGTTGAAAAAAGTGGTTTAGAAAGCAGAGAGCTACAACTTCCCTGTACCCAGAAATGGAGCCAAGGTGGGACAATCCGAGTGTGGGTATTCCAGTGCTCTGAGGTGATCCCACTACTGGAACCAGTACAAGTGCCTCTTGGAGCTTCTGTTTCCTAGGAAGAGAGCAGCACTTCTCAGCTCAAGACAGGTGAATTGCTCCGACAAGGTGGCTGAAGAGGACCAAAGCTTTGCTGCTTATGAGAAGGATTTTTTCCTGGTGTGAATCCTGAAGTGGTGTTAATACGTACACAGTGTAACTTCCCAGACATTCTGCCATCAGTCTGACTGGCAGGCTGCAGAATCTTTGTGTTCTTTTAAATGCCTTTAAACCATCTTTTCAGAAGTTAATTTTGGTTCCCAGTTTTGTATTTAATGCTGTATTGCTACTGTATAAAATTAAAAGCAGTTAAAGTAAACATACAGAATGTGTGGTACTCTGCAAACAACTGCACCTGGAGAGCAGCCACAATAAAGTATAGTTGACATTCTGGTAGAATGATTATCCATCAGCTCGCTGTCATCCCTGTCAGGACTGGACTGCTTGCCTGGCTGTGCAGGGGGAGTAACATCAGAATTTAGTCCTAAAACGGCACAGGGCTGTTAATGCAGTTACTTATGGGCAGATTTAAAAGAAGAAATCCCAAAAGAATCAGGAACCAGGGGTGAGACGCTGATACCTCACCTCAAACCTTACAACAAGGTCCTGGTTTAACATTGTTCTGGCCCCTGGGTTCCCCTGACAGTTCCAGCCCCAGCTTCAGAAAATCTGGCCCTGGAGAACCTCTGCTGAAAGCATTTCAGCTGACATGACTGCAAACATTGGCAGCCCAAGCAAAGGAAATTGGTCTAATGCGATCATGAACTTGGACAATTTAAGATACACCCTCCCCCCCCCAAGCCTATCAAGCTAGGCCAAAACATGAGAAAACCCCACCCCAGCCACTGCCAGCAGGAACTGCTGACAGGAGGTGTGGGTATTATTCAGCACCCCAGGAATGCAAAAACACATGGCATGCCATTAGTGATGTAAAATCACAGTAAAGGAAATGCCACCTGCACAAGAAAACAAAATCAGCTGCCATCAAACAACCTACTGCAGGCTGTCCCGTGCCTTAATTCCTCCCTTTCCACTCCCATCTCTGGCTGCACAGTGCCCCTGCCCCCAGGAAACACCTGCAGCAGCAGCAGGCAACTAGGGCCGCCCCTGCACAGCACCCACCGACATCACCCGAGGTCTGGTGGTACCTGCCTGTGTGTGGCAGTGACCAGCACAGCTCCTGGGACCAGACCTGCAGATCACAAGAGTGTGTTTCCTGCAGGGGAGCTGATGGGCCATCAGCAGCTGGAGCGCCTTAGGAACGCTCCTGCCCTCCGCAAGCACTCGGCCCCCCACAGTGAAGCTGTAGGATTGCAGCCTAACAATGCAGAGGTGCAGGAGGCATTGTGAGACCGCGTGCTTAAGAAAAGACTTTTCGTCTTTGTTAAATTCAGTGAAACATCAGAAGCTGCCACATAGGGCAACAGGTGGGATTAGAACCCATCTGGAAACCCAGCCTGGCCGGAAAGGACAGAAGCCCTGCTCCAGGAAATGTGGTTTAGAACAAAACTACTCGTGTTTTAACACCTTGACAGGCTGCACCAGTTCCTGCCAGAGCACAACCACAGGTTGTCTATAAGCACTGAAACACTGCTCTGTACGTACCTGTGAACCCATTTAAAAGTTAAGGCATGCTTACTAACAAGCCCCAACGCTCCTGTGGCTGTTGTGGCCCCGTCTTTAAACCAAGTCACATTTAAAAAAATAACACATCACAGAAGCCATCATGAGATGCTGATTTTAGTGGAGTTCTCAAACAGCTGCAGGCCTGGCACAGGGTTTGTTCCCAGAATCACAAGGTTGGAAACGACCTTTAAGATCATCAAAAGTCCAACCATTCCCCATCCTCTACTAAACCATATCCCCAAGTACCTCATCTACCCTTTTTTTTAAACACATCCAGGGTTGGTGACTCAACCTCCTCCCTGGGCAGCCTGTTCCAGGCCCTGACAGTTCTTTCAGTGAAGAACTGACCCTGCCCTGGTGCAGCTTTGTGCCATTTCCCTTGCCCTATCTTCTGTTGCTGACGGAACATCCTGTTACTGATGGTGCTGGAGAAACCATCGCCCACAGCTCCACAAACTCCCTTCAGGTAGGTGTAGGTGGTGATAAGGTCTCCCCTCAGCCTCCTCCAGACTAAACATCCCCAGCTCCCTCAGCCATTCCTCATAGGATTTGCCCTCCAGCCCCTTCACCAGCCTGGTTGTCCTTCTCTGGGCTCGCTCGAGGACCTCAGTGTCCTCCTTATGGTGAGGAGCCCAGAACTGGACACAGTACTCGAGGTGCAGCCTCACCAATGCCCAGTATAGGGGCACAATCACCTCCCCAGACCTACTGGCCACACTATTTTTGATACAAGCCAGGATGCCATTGGCCTTCCTGGCCAACTGAGCACACTGTTGTCTCATGTTCAGTTGGCAGTCAACCAACACCCCCAGGTCCTTCTCTGCCTGACAGCTCTTCAGCCAGTCTCCCCCAAGCCTGTAGCGCTGCATGGGGTTATGTCCCATGTGCAAGAATCTGCACCTCCAGCACTGAACAACTGGTTCAAAACCACTGGGGCAGCATCAGGACTTTTCCATGCGTGACCCTACAGCACAGGCTGTAAGGAAGCTTTGCTGCAGCCCCTCTGTGTAGTAAGCTACTCGTACGCAGCCGTTACTCTTTGCTCTGACAGCTCCAGCCCACCACCGCTGGCAAGTATCACCCTTTCAAGGACAACCTGCTCAAACACAGCTCTTGCCGTCACTACAACCTGAGTTGTAACTCGAGTTCCCGATCACACCGGATCCGTCGCTGCTGACCTCAGAGAGCAGCCAGCCCTGGCCCTGACAGCGAAGGAAGGAAGTTCACGCAGGCTCAACAGAAGGGTTTCATTATAAATTTATTTCTTTAAACATGGCCACTTAGAGATTCGTTATACTACTTCAGGGAACACAAAAGAATAATAAAGAACGGAATTGGACCGAAGGGAAACAATGGGGTACGTCGGGGTTTGCTTTTCCAACAGTAGAAGCTCCAAGAGGCAACAGATTTTGCCATATGAGGAACGGTTACGTTTCCAATCCAGAAGTTGGCTGGGTTTGACACTGGAAGCTGAGAGCAGCCGTAGCGACCTCTCCGTAATGCTGGGCTCGGTCCTAACTGAAATGTACAGGAGCGTCACGTGAAGAGATTCTTCTGTTTGTCTTTTTATTCATCAAAAGTTAACAGCAACAGGCACATATTAAAATGAATATGGCAAAGCCTTTACAAATGGCTTTACGCTGAAGCTCTCTCCCAAAAAAATGGCTGTTGCAACAAACTGTAAACAGAATTAATAAACAGTCTTTTACAATAATAACAGGGAAATACAAATGAACTAAAAGAAAGCACCAGTTTCTCAAACTAGATTACAGTTGTGCTTACTGTACTCAAAACAATGTAAAAGAAATTACAAAAATGGAATGTTTTAAGTTTAAAATTAGTCCTTTAATTTTGTCCTAAAAAACATTTTCTCCTTTTCCCACCATAAACCCATCAGTGGGTAATGTTTCAGTAGAGGGAGGAATACGTAAACAATGCACTTTTTTTTTTGTTTTTTTAACCATTATTTTTTTCAAATCAAAAACAAATTTGGTCACTTAGCTTTGTGCATAGTTTAAGGCATCTGTAGCAATTTGTTACAGTTTCCTCCCCAGTGTGGCTGTTCATGAAATTATCACATTCTAAAAGAATAAATAAACTTAAAAAAGAAGGAAAAAAAACCAAAAAAAAAAAGGAGAAACAACAACAACAACATCAACAACAAAACCAAAAAAGAACTAAATCAAATGTTGCCGTTCAAAAACCCTTCCCGGTACCCTCCCGCCCTCCCCCGTCCCAAACATCCTCACACACCCACACATACACACACGCTGCAGCGAAAGGGGCATTTGTACCCTTGTTCTGAAGGACACGCGCTTCCCATCCCACTTTATTTCGGATTGGCAAATACCCTGAGCTGATTATGGTGTTTAGACATTCCACCTGTTTCTTGCATGTGCAGTTCAAGTGTACAATAGCGGGAACAACATGCGATGTTCCCACTGCAGAATCGCAATGCAGTTCGGACGCTTCCCACCCCCCCACCCCCAACCCCTCCAGCTCCCTCCCTCCCCACCCTCTCCCCTCCCACCCCCCCCTTTCCCTTCCCGAATTCAGAAGTGTTTCCCGCCGTTAAAAACTTTCGCATTCCCATACAGCACTGGAGTAAAGCTTGGCTGTGCTCTATGATGAATGCTCAGTTCCCAGTGCACAAACAAAATTATGGCAAATGGGAGGCTTTCCTGGCATCCAAAGGAACAAGAGCCGCAGTCTCAGATTTGATCTTTTTCTTTAAAAAACAAAAAAAAAACCCCAAAAAAAACCCAAAGAGGCAAAACACCCCCCTCCCTCCCCTCCCCAAGTTAGTGGTTCCTTCACAGCCATGCGCAAAGGTAAAGTCTAGAACCAAGAGTTTCAGAGTACATTTGTAAACATCAAGTCTTGCCAGAGGCAGCAGAGGATGGGCACTTCACATTTCCGTATTAAAACAGGGGCTGAGTGGAAGGTACACTTGGAACACGTTTACACAAGTCTTGCTAGATTCCAAGGAAGTGGAACGATCCGTCTCCAAGTCTTAGATCTGAAGACTGTATTTCCAAATTTCACCAAAATAAAAAGAAAGGATAAAGGAAAAAAAAAAAAAAAAGCAACCAACAAACCCCTTCCCCCCCAAAAAAAACCCCCATGTGGCACAATGAAGCTGTGGCACTGTCCCTTCAAGGCTCGGTCGCCGCTGTGCTTTGCATATTCGAGGTTCCGGACGAAAACCAACTGAGGCGGGTGCATATTGCTCTGTGTTCAGATCCTGTGGTTTAAAAAGAAACCAAACCTCTGGTTCAAGTGGTCTCTGTGTCGAGGGAAAACTTGGAAATAAATAATGCTGGCATTGTTTTACCATTTTACCAAGACCTTGGGCTGGCAAGTTATCTCCTTCCATCCAACCGCGCAGATACCGAGAGAAGAGAGGCAGTTTTGTCAGGAAGGTTGAGGTCAGGACAATCGAGGTTCCTGAGGTAATATGTCTGAGTCCATTTCCTCAAAAGCGGGGTCGACATCGTCACCGCTGCTGGACTGTTCCCTCTGCACGCCCTTCCAGCTCGCCTTGTTCAGTCCCAGGTGGCCAAGCATCGTCTGCGACAGCCTGGTGTTTGAAAACCGGGCCCACTCCCCAAACAGTGGTTCCACTAAGTAGGTCATAAAGCCTTTGAAAACAAGCAAACACACACAGCCAAGTGAACAACAACAAACATCAGGGGAAAAGATGATTAAAAACACCCCAAGCAGCACCCAAACTAAGTATTTGAAATAGAATTTGGTAGGGAAAAAATAACCGATGCACCGGACTTCTCCCCCAGCCTGCCTTCAACAACTGATTCTGCTATTTAGGGCATCTCTACAGCACAATCTCTCAAAGTGTAAAAGACTCCACTGGTCAATCAAAGGAATTGTATGGGCTCACAAATTAGCTGCTGTCTTTTCATAACTACGACCACATAAAGGAAAGTTCTGGAGAACACGGAGGGGGAAATCTGAATGTCAAACACTGAGCCACACAAACTACTTAGAAAGACCTAGATTTCTGAAAGACAGATTGTTGTAACAGTTCGCCCCAAAGACAGCCTGAGCCATACTCCACAGTGGGGGGAACCAACCCCCTATTCTTTAACCATTTTGATGTCAGGAAAAAATACTGAAAAATACAAATCCCAGAGATTCTGACACAGGCCTCAGAGCATAATTCACATACATGCTTGTGTGTATGGGCATGTGCCTGTATTTACAGCATCTCTTTCCATGACCAAACATTCAGGGGTCACATCACCGAAATGGAACCTGCCAGTTACAGGACCGTACAGTTTCCTAACATTCTGAATTAAAACCCTGCAGCTGATTAAACAGATCAGGCTTTTGTCTCTCATTTTAAGCACTGGTTTGTACTCTGTTTGTTAAACCAATACTTTTCTTTGTGCACTTCACTGAGTCCCATTCAATCCACATCAGCAGCTTTACGTCAGTACAGCAGTCAGCCCTTTTGCTATCTTGAGTTGGATGTGAAATCCAACTTAAGATAGCAAAAACTTAATGTTCATGGCTCCCTATCAAATCTTTGCCCACCTCTCTGCTGGAGGCTGCATTTAAAAGGAACGCTAACATCCTGAGAGCTGGGAGTGGAGGCTGTAGGGAGGAGGAAAGGAGCACTACTCCTCTTCCCAAACCAGCCACTGGAGATGGGGACCGCTGTGGGCAGCGGCGCAGAAGGCAGGCAGCTGCTTCCCATGCTGTACCAGCTCTGGGAGAACACACAGGGACTCTGCTCTCCAGGGCATCGGGCAGCCTGGTCTAGTAGGGGGTGTCCCTGCCCATTGCAGGGGGGTGGGAACTAGATGGGCTTTAAGGTCCTTCCAACCCAAACCAGTTGTGATTCTATGACTGTCAGTGCAGCACCTTTCCTCAGCACTGGATTCGAGGGCACATCTGTAGCCAACCACTGCCATGCACATACACTGAGCACGTAAAACCTCTGGGAAACAGATCTAAAAGGTACATTTCCACCCCCCAAAAAAAAATTGCATCCTAAAATAAACTGAAATAAATTAAGTTACCAATCTGGATGTTGGCAATAGTTTCTGTCTGTCGGTCACAAAGTGGACTCACACCCAAGTGATACTTTTTTTCAATATCTCCTAAAGAAATGAAAGTATGATACAACTATTAAGTCATCAAGTCCAGATCCAAAATGGAATTAAACAGCAACAGGAGTTGTGAAAGTTAGTCGCAGCAGTTTACTTTTACTTCCCTCCCCCATCTCCCAAAATGACCCCCAAGCAGGTCCATCAGTGAGACTAACAGTACTTTGTATTTTTTTCATCACACAATAACTAAAGACATCGAATCACAGATTTCCTGACTGAAAACTGCCATAGAAGGACAAAAATTAAGATTCCCCCTTAGCAATATGGAAGAGCAGAGCTTAGTCTCCAGGCAATTTGTTGTTTTGCTGCCCCATCACCTTTACCAGAACAAGCCTCACAGGACCAGCGCCAAATACAGGAGTCTGTTCTCCAAGCACAATTACCCTGTGCCAACTCAGCTAAACTAGCCTTAAGAAAGGAGAAGCACGCTTTGTTGTTATTAAAACAATTTCATACTAGTAATGGGTAAAATTCACTTCCCTTGTCAATTAAAAGCTTAATTAGCTGCCTACAAGGTAACTAAACACCTCCTCCCGAGCACTTACCTGCTTAGCAAGGGGCCTCACAGCCAAGGTTCACGTGCTGGAGACACGTGACAAATGGATTTCACCATTTGCTCAAACCACTCAGCAGTGCAAAGCAAGCAGAACCCCTCATCCAAAGCACCTTTCAGGCTGAAGGATCTGTTGAACCAGCCATGCTGGGGTCAGATTTTAAGCAGATTCTCTGTTGGGTTTTACTAAGGCCCACCTTCTGCAAGTACAGCCCACGAAAGCCAGACACGACCACCCCACGCTGTACTGTTAAACCTCTAGGAGCCCTAGATATAAACCCCTTTGCTTGCAAGCAGCTGTGACTGACAGTCGCTCCCTCCCCAGCCTAAGTAACATCACACACCAAAGGATACTTTGACTCTCACTTGCCTTGATGGAAGAACTCCTCTGTTACTTTTTCACTCCACTGCTTACTCAGCTCCCACGTCCGACACGGGTTACAAATATCAGCACACTTCAGAGCCATCTAGTAAGTCAACACACAGCGTTAGATCACCTCTCCCTCCACCAGAAGCATCTGTAGTTGTTTCTTTCCTGACAGCAGATTAAGTTTTGTGCACAGCAAACCTACCAACCGTTTGTGCTTCCCTCCCAAGTTATGTTCTATAATCACATTTAAAACACACTCAGGGAACTGCTGGATCTCATGATGATCTCTGAGTAACATGGAAATTCAGTCACAAGTCAAAGCATTTCAGAGACACTACATTCAGTCTATTCAGCAGTACAGGAGACAATAAATTCAGAAAAAACAGCCTCAACAAAGCAAGGAAACAGTATTTTCCATCACTGGCTCTCAAGTTCCCCTTCTTAATAATGGTTTGCACAGGGCCAGACTTTGTTGGTTGTCCACTTTCTTTCACAGTTCACAAGATGAACCTAAGAATGAATACTTCTACCCGCCTAGAGAGCCCCTCAAGGCTTTTTTTTAAGGCTGGCTAAATGTCTCCCTAGCACAGCTCCAAACTGACTTTTGTAAAAAGGCTTTTTGAATTTTTTTATTTTTTTTTTTCTTAAAAAACTTTCCTGGAACAGGTTCTGACAAAGCATTTTGCAGTTCTGAGCCTGCATTGGACTCATCATAGGAACCAAACCTTGTCTTGGAAACACAACTCTCCTTTGGTTTAGCAGCTCTAAGCTACTGCTTCCCAACACACAACACCCCTTGGGCAGAGCACTGGGAGCGAGACTGAAGCGGGGGGAACAACCTTTTTGCAATGAAACAAAACAACTAGAAGATATTTCTACTTTGGTTTGAAAGTAAGAGGTAGCCTATAAGAAGTTGTATTTAGCATTTTAACTAAATTATTTTGACAGTAAATCTGTGTTTCCAAAGCATCACCTGTAAAATGAAGTGCCGGTGGTTCGCATTCTCCAAACATAGGTCTCCTCTATCCAAATGGGATCGAAACATGGACAGATACTCATTTTGCTGACTGATGTCTGTGGCAAGAATGAGATCACCTATCTGGCTTTCCATCAGCTGCCTGGAATTAGTGACACCAAGCATTCAGAAAGGGTAACAGTTAAGAACAGCAGCCATCACAAGATGTATTAGTGCAGTCATGAAGATAGGACACGTACAAGTCACAACCAGCACTCTGACTGAACCATTTCCTTTTTTATTTCTCCTCCCTGAAGAATTCCTACAGCATACAAAGACACATGGGGATGTTTCACTGGCAGCTATCAGGAAGACTAAACCAGCTTTTAGCATCGTGTCCCATATCATAGAATGGCAAGGGTTGGAAGGGACCCCAAGGATCATAAAGCTCCAACCCCCCTGCCACAGGCAGGGACACCAACCTCAGGCCTGGATCTACACAAGGTTGCCCAGGGCCCCATCCAACCTGGCCTTGAACACTTCCAGGGATGGGGCATCGACTACCTCTCTGGGCAGCCTGTGCCAGCACCTCACCACTCTTTCTGTAAAAAACTTCCCCCTAATATCCTATCTAAACCTTCCCTCCTTCAGCTTTAATCCATTCCCCCTTGTCCTGCCATTATCTGCCCTTTTAAAAAGCTGATTCCCCTCCTGTTTGTATGCTCCCTTCAGGTACTGGAAGGCTGCAATGAGGTCCCCCCGCAGCCTTCTCTTCTCCAGGCTGAACAAGCCCAGCTCCCTCAACGTCTCCTTGTAGGGCAGGTGCTCCAGCCCTCTAATCATCCTTGTGGCCCTCCTCTGAACCCCCTCCAACAGTTCTACATCCTTCTTGTATTGGGGGCCCCAAATCTGGACACAGTACTCCAGGTGGGGCCTCATGAGGGCAGAGTAGAGAGGGACAATCCCCTCCCTGTCCCTGCTGGCCACCCCTCTGCTGATGGAGCCCAGGATACCATTGGCCTTGCGAGCTGCAAGAGCACACTGCTGGCTCATGTTAAGTTTCTCATCCACGGTGACACCCAGGTCCTTCTCAGCAGGGCTGCTCTCAAGGAGCTCTTCTCCCAGTCTGTATCTATGTCTGGGATTCTTCCAGCCCAAGTGCAACACCTGACACTTGGCATGTGTCCCTCCTCACCCCCTCCCCATTTTTAAATGCACGAAGCAATTCTTTAAAGCTTATTTCTTTTAAGTAGGTGAAGAGGGTCTATTTTAAACTACAGCTGTGGTGGCAGAATGAGAAGAGACTGCCACGTTTAATCTGAACAGGTGCTTGACTAGCTGCATACACTCCTTCAACGTGCTCACAGTAAGTGTTATTTTCCAAACATCACGTTGCCCCACGAACTGCTCTACTCCAGGGACACAGTATCTGGGAATCCTTAACACAGACTGGAGCCTACGCTTTGTATTAGAACCACCAGGCAACGACTGAGCTTGTTTCACAAGGCTTTCTCAAGCAACAGCTTGCATCTTAAACTCACCTATATCATTTTGTATAAACATACCTGTTTTCTAGTGACATGTGTGCAAATAAGCCAGACTCTCTCAGCAACCCCACTGCTGATCTCCAGTGATGGTTCTCTAATACTGAGGTATTCTGCAAACAAATAGGGCATTACAGGAATCAATCAATGCCTTTTTCTTAAGCTGAAGAGCTATACTCTAAGAGAGGTGCCAGACAGTTTACTTGGGTTTTGAGGGTGGGGATTTTTTCTTTTTTTTGGAGTTTTTGTTCCCCTTTTTCCCCCCTCCCCCCCCACCCCTCACTCCCACTCCCAGGAGGTTAAATTCACAAACACTGAATGCTCAGTCAGCTTTTTGATCCCAGCTGCATGGCAACAATGTCTGGATTCAAACCCACCCCCAGCTAAGCACACCACAACGTACGCTCCTTCTCTGTGCTCCTCAGGCATACTCTCAAGCTGTTTTTAAACAAAACAAGTGGGTTTTGTCCTTACCTTATATAAAGTTGCTAAGTAATGGTTTGTTTTAATTAGGAAAGGTTGGTTAACGCCTGGGTGATCCAAATCATGTGTGGCAGCTGCTATTAAACTGAGCAGGACATCCCATGGAGTTAAAGATTTGGAAAGCTAGAAAATAATAACAAATATAAGTTTTAGCAATGCAAGTATGCCCTTAGAAAAGTACACAGGTGTCACTTTTGCCTTTTCTTTTGAGCTTCTATTGGCTTTTAATTACTAAGAGAAAATTTTAATAATGTAAAACTAATATTCTGCTGACTTTTCACAGCATTTACCCCCTCCCCCCCAAAAAAAAAAGATACAAGATCTCAGAGTGGTTTAAGCCTTATTCTTTCTGAATGGTAAGGTTCAGTCTTAAATAGTGCTGACACACAAAAAGCTACTTTCTGGATGATAATGAAGTCCTGTTTCTAACCAGATCCTGTAAAAGCAGCAAAATCTTAAAATTAGCTCTCCAATCTCGTTTACCAAGTCAGTCTGTGTCAATTCTGCTTTAAATACAGAGTATATTTTTTAAAAAAAAACCCATAATGCCCATTCATCTTGAAAGGAAGAAACAAATGCTCTGGAAGACTTTAGAACTGTTCAGAATGGAAAAGAACCAAAAGGGGAAAATCTGCCACAACTAAGTCGTTTCAAGAGGTATGTGCATGCCGATTAGCTCAGCATGAAACCCCACAGAGTTATTTTCACTCTTCATAGCTGCTACTACTTCTGGTGGGGAGGTGTGAGAGTTAAACTTTGTAATTAAGCCTAGCTTGCACTAAAACCAAGAGCAGAGAAGTGTAATGCAGCAGACACCCTGCAAAGGCAGAAGTTCCTGTTCCCCACCACATCTGCCATCTATCAGTGCCCCACGCTTGCAATGTGCTCTGGTGCCAGGGAACCAATAGCTGTATGTGTCACTAAACATACAATGCCTGATCAGTAACAGTGGCACAAAAATTCCATCACAGGGATTAAACAACAAGCACTCACAGCTTGCAAGCTGCCTGCCATAAAGAAACCCAAGCCACAAAACCCACCAACCCAAACCTCATGTAACAGCTCTGGTGTGGCTCTCTGTGCCAAAAGTTGATCGCAGGGCAGCACCGAGACACTGAGTGGGAGGAGGAGGAGGCAAAGAGCCTCTGAAAGGCCATCCACAGAGCCAGAGCTTACTTTTCACCACAGGAGCAGAATAAAGAGCTGTGCTAGTCAAGAGAATTCCAGATTGGTGATAATCTGCATCAAGGCAGACAACTTCTCACCTGGCTAGAAAGCACGACTGTCTTCAATTTAAAGCAGGACAGGATTCAGCCCTGAAACGGCCTGAGATCCCACTTACAGAAGACTGACAGCAGTCCAAGCAATAAGAAACAAACACTCAACTAGTGCAGCCCTTCAAGGTCTGTCACACTGCCCTTTTTGGAAAGAAAGGGCAAAGAGAACTCCTGATACCTTGCTATAAAGTGCCTTTAGCAGAAGAGTCCCATTCATTGACATCAAAGACCATCAAAGCAAGAGTAACAGTAGCCACTGGAGGATAAAACAATTACCCAACAAAACAGAAAGCCCCACCCCAGCCATGAATATGCAGGCGTGGTGCTGCCAGCCCTGGCTCAGGCTGTGATTCTATGTGAGTACCTAGGGGCATGGTGCTGCATTGAACTGCTGCAAGTCTTAATCAGTTCCCTATGGTGGTTCAACCTGAAGTGACACTAAAGACAGTGCCAGCTCAGAAGAGGGGAAAGAAAAGCAGGCTGCCAGGCATGACCCCACAGCCTCATGGGGATCCCTTCCTCATCTTCCTGGGTTCAAAAAGTGAGTTTTGTCAGGCTTGGTGTTTGTTTCTGCTTAACCAGAAGTGTGTGCATACAGACATATGTGTGTGTATACACGTGCAGACAATCCATTTCTACACACACACACACAAATACATGCATTTCCATACCTACATGAGACGTAAAAGTGAGCACACGCCCCCTTACCTTGGGCTCTTTTAAGTAACAGTGCATGGCCTGAGTCACATCAGCAGCATGAACTGCATTATGATAAGGGTTTTGACTGTGATAATCTTCTTGAACCATAACTGCAGGAAAACAACAAATACCCAAACTTAAATAAAATAGCAATTTTTTTCAAGTACCATTTTATATGTCCTCCTTAGGCACAGAAATATGCAATATCACAAGTTACATACACATAAAAGTGTCAAAGTCAATAAATCAGCACTTGAACAGAGACACAGGGCATAAAAGATTTTTATGTGAAGGAACAGTATTTTCTAAGGGAAATCAACTGCACGTAAAGTCATCTCAGAGCAAAAATTAAACCACTTGAAGTTTTTATATAATTTGAGATACTTTGACTTTGAGAACTTCCTAGGAAAGGCTCCCTTGGCTAATCTAACCCATCTGAATGTTGAGGTGGCCTGGAATACAAAACGAAGGTGATACTGTTTACCAAAGCATCGGGATGACTTCATATCATGCCTTGAAAACAGACAGGATCAGAAGAATTAGGCAGTGCTTTCCTGTCCTATGAAGTGCTTTTCTTTCCCCTTCAGGAGAGTGGTCATGGGAAGTCACCTCGACATAGTTAGGCATCTTCTCATACTTGCACTCAGGCAAATATAAGCCTATATGCAATTTAGAAAAGAATCTCGTTTAGATGACGATCTTACTAACCGTTCCTAGATTTAGCATTCCCTACTTATCCTTGACTTCCTCCTCACTCCTCCCATCTTCCTGGCTGTCTGCAAGCACAGGTAAAATATTTTAAAAGGACACCCACATTAGCTGGAGCACGCAGAGTAAAAGAACTGTAATGTTAAAAAGGGTGGAAGGGAAGAACCACCGAAGCAGAGCAATCAAACTGGATTCAAAAGCTTTGCCTGATGTGACACAGGAGCTCTTTCCAGCAAAGCTCAAGAAAGCCCTTTCCTGGCTGGCTACAGTCTGCCAGTCCCATGCAAACGAACGTGGCCACAACCTCTTTTCCTACTCACTTTGCAAGCCAGAACCCTGCATCTAATTTTGACTGCAACAGTAGAGTATTACTGCCATGGGATCTGTGAGATGGGGCTCATGTGAAGTCAAACACTGTAACCACTGCACAGTCCCAAGAGTACTCAGCTGTGAGCTGAAGCCTCATATGCAAAAGGTCAGGAACAAGCCTCCTCAGGCCCTACTAACCTGCAGCAGAGCCCCCTTTCACCTACTCCTTACATCCAGTATGTGAATGACAATGTCCTTGGCTTACCCCTCCATTTTTTGTAACTTCGTAGGCTGGGTCCAGCTACCTGAAGTCTGCATTTTCTTATTTAACAAAGCAGACCTAGGACAACATTTTGATCAGTTTCCCAGAACCAGATTAGCACAATGACCCAGGACGCTGGATTTTCTCTCCCCCTGCTTGGGTCTAGAATAAGAACTTGAAAACACACAGCAGAAGGAGACATCATCCATCTTTGGCAACCACAGGAATGTGTATAAACATATATGCACACATATACATGTGATATATGCACATACAAAAATAAAATGCTGAGATCCTGAGGACTAAAATCAGATTTCTTTCCTTAAAAACATTCCAGTAAGTTTTCAAATAAAGTGAATTTTGCGTGGCACTATGGACCAGTTGAGCTGTCCTAGTCATCTGGGATTTAATCTTTAGATTACTTTGAACTAGGGGAGAAGTGGTAGCAAAAGAAAAGAATGAGTTGAAGCATGTTAAGAAGCTGGATTTGGAAGAAAGGTTCTTTGACTGGACAGACGGGCTAGGACAGATGTTGGAAGCGTTTTTCTCACTGTTTAAGCAGAAACCATTACAGGAAAGGGGGAAATGCTGAATATCAAAGCTAAAATAAAATTTTGCCTTCTTCCAAGTCTAATCTCATTTTAGTGACATGGCCTTGAGTAGTCCATCTGTAGTTAAGACTACGATCATCTTTTGATAACCATTTAACTAATCCAGTCATTTCTAACTGGTCTTTTATTTCAAGCACTGTCTTTTACTAAATCTCAACTAACCATGAAATAAGTAGGATGAGAAAGACAAAACACACACACCCAGTTACAACTTGAGTAGCCTATGACCAGAATTCTATACTTGTTCTCTTCACATTCCAATATATCAGGTCAGTTGATCTGCTTTTTTGAAGCTGGAAGTAATTGAGCCTACTTTAAAACAACACGAAATGCAAGACAACTGGGAAGTTTTTGAAGCTGAAAGAGAACTAAATGATGACAACAAAAACATTCCTGTATTTGAAAGGGGAGAAAAGCCTTCTAAATGTGATTTCTCTTCTGTTAAATGACAAGCTTTGTAATCACAAAATTGTTTTCTTTGAAATTGTGAAAGCCTGCTAGAAGGCACCAGAAACTTGTTTCTCCTGCTTAGTTAAATAATAAAAAAAAGAAAGCATCCCACTCCACAAAAGGAAAGAAAAGGTACTGCCACAGCAGAACCAAATGAAGGAAGTCATATGCCAGCATCTGTGTCCATGGTATGGGGATGCAGAAAGATAGCTCCTCCAGCTGTCAAGTTAAAGTACTTGGCTTGAATACTCTACATCGTATTCCCAGGTTTTTCTATTGAAGCATTCCACTGCTGTGGGCACAAACATTCAAATGACATTGTCCTGAGCTCTGTCTAAGGGGAAAGTATACCCACACAGTGTTTTGTAGGACAGTGTGAGCAAGCAAGAGAGAGCATTGAACCAACACTATTAAATATGGCCAAGCTGGTGTGTTCAATACAGGGAAACTGTATCGTGAACTTCAGAAATTAAGATGAAAAAAGAACTGAAAATGAAAACAAAGGAAGGAGCTGCCTAGCCATTCCCAATAAAAAAAGTCACACATATTCCTGATAATTTAGATTTAATAAATACAACACAGCACCTGCTACAAAACTGCTAAACTTGGTAATACTTGCATGGAGATTTTATACTCATAGAAACTCAGCGAGATTGTCTCAATCAACAGAATTTAAAATCACTGCACAATCTGGACTGCATCAGTACTCTTCTTCAAACTTTAATGCTAAACTATAACCAACTATAACCAGCACTTCAGTTAAGGTATAAAAATGCGGATAAACAGCAATATTCATCATAATAAAAAGCTGTATTTACCCAAAAATCTACGAAGTTTCATCGTATCTAACTGGAAGTGTTCAATTAGTCCATGAAGATTAAACAGATGAAAGGTTAAGCTGACTAGACTGTTTCCTAAAAATAAGATGAAAATACTAATTCATTGGAAGCCATGAAATCAGTGACTCTTTCATAAGAAATATATTTCAAACAAATCAGTCACAAAAGTTACACAAGCAAATTTCTCTACACCCATGTACGAGAAGGATTTCAGTTTTACTGCATGACAAGACCCCAGTAGCTACCTCCTCTAGTGACCACCAGTGGTTTTTCATAGTTTTAATGCATTCAGCAATTGTCCACTGTTAGCTGATAAGAGGAAAATGTTACTGAAAACATTAAAAAAAGCAACAGGCAAACCTGTTGCAACAGCATTCAACTTTGTGGTATGTTGCATAGCAATTTTAATACACAGACAGTTTAAAACTGAATACAAAAAAAAACCAGGCAAAGGAAAAGGCTAACCAGTGCTATCCACTACTGTGCACTGTACCAATGTTATTGCTCATTTTCATCATGGATTTTGCTAAACTACTCCTTATTTTACCAAGAACTCCAAAAGTTTTAAGTTTCTCTAGGAAATGTATACTGTTAAAGGCTTACAATTACTTGACCCACACATAGCTGTAATATGACAATCACCTGCAGTGGTAAAACAAGTAAAATGGTGCAAGACAGAGCAATAGCTTGCAAGTGTTTAGCTGAGATCGCTTGCTTATTTACTCAGCAAACAACATGAAGAGGGAGACAACTTAGTTCTGGTACACTGACTCTGACAATCTTCATACAACAGGAATTAACCTAGCAGAGACAGAAACTGAGGTACAAAAGGACAAAATGTTTTGCTATTTAGCAAACTAGCTTACTAATAGGCTTGAAGTGACTACACATCACTTTGTCTCAGCAAGATACACAGTTCTTCAAACAACATTTACTGAGTAGCTTGGTTCTTACAGACTTGTCCAGGGCAGCTCATCAAGCAGAGTTTTATATACACCATTCTCCTCTTATGACCTTTCAAGAACGAGGCTGCCCGTTCAAAGCATCCTCCTAAAATGACTAAATTAGGATGCAAAGTATAGAAAGGCTTCCAGAATAGAAGCCATACTGGTAGTGTTGGAAAGTGTATTTGGAAAAAGCATATTTAAAAGCTAGAGAAGGCCTCATATACAAAGGATTATTTCAGATTGCTCCATCTGGTAACTTTTTCTGATACAAGCTATGCTTACAAGCAGGTAAACTTGCATACAGAGCTTTTTTTCATTGTTAGCTAGTCTCAGGTTTACCTATATAAATGTTCTGTTTGTAAAGATCTCACTGTTTTCATTTTTTGCATCCATTCATGCATTAAATCAAACTGTGAGGACACTATACTTTTACACTAGATTAAGCTGAGCATCACTTCAACAAAACAGAGGAGAAAATTATCTTTTAGTGCTGCAACTTCCTTAATTTCCATTTCATTCTGCCAACTGTGAACACTCAAACTGCACCTCCCTTTGAATGATGTCAAACCTGTTAAAGCTGCCCTCCATTCACTTCTTACACTGGCAGATCTCACCATGATGCTGGACTCACTCATCTCCTATTCTATTAAAAACTCAGCTTTCATTGCTGTGATAATGACACAAACCTTCACACTATCCACTGCTGCAGCCCTTCCTCCTCCTTTCCAGAGTATTTACAGATCCCTCCTTTAACAGGCTTGTCTGCAACTTACCCCAGAACCACAGGCTGGGTGGGGTTGGAAGGGACCTCAAAGCCCATCTAGCTCCACCCCTCTGCCATGGGGCAGGGACACCCCCCACTAGAACAGGTTGCCCAAAGCCCCATCCAACCTGGCCTTGAACACTGCCAGGGAGGGGGCAGCCACAGCTTCTCTGGGCAGCCTGTGCCAGGGCCTCACCACCCTCACAGGGAAGAATTTCTTCCTAATGTCTAACCTAAACTTACCCTCTTTCAAATGGAAACCATCACCCCTTGTCCTGTCACTTCCACTCCCTGACAAACAGCCCCTCTCCAGCTTTCCTGCAGCCCCTTCAGGTCCTGGAAGGCCACAACAAGGTCTCCCCAGAACCTTCTCTTCTCCAGGCTGAGTAAGCCCAACTCAGCCTGTCTTCATAGGAGAGGTGCTCCAGCGCTGTGATCATCTTTGTGATCCCCCTCTGGACTTGCCCCAACAATACTTGATTATTTTTTTTAAACCAGCTTCTGTAGTTCCTACTGCTATCTGTAATGGATGCACTAAACTAACCATAATACTCTCTCCCTTTTTTTATGTAAGCTATGTGTGCAGCAGCTTCTGTCTGTTCAACTCCTAATTCTCTAGGTATTCTATTATAGATTTTAATTACAATGCATTCATACCAACATGCCTTCTTATTGTACTGTAAAGAGAACTATTCTATTCAACATTAAATTTAATCAGAAATAGATTTGTTCTATATAAATGGACACGACCATATAAATTACTAACAGTGTATAATTAAAAAAGGACTAGCTTAGCAAAATTCTTTGTTCATTTGTATCAAATTACTACTTCAAATTACTGAGAACAGCAACCTGCAAAGTACAAGGGCCTCTTCTACAAATCAGTGATTACTATCAGTACTGGCAGTAACAGTAATTTAACTAGGATTTAGATGAAGCACTATTAAATCACAAAGTATTGCCTGATTAAATGTGTGCTTTCTAGTAAACAAGCAATCTCATACCACAAGCTAAGTGATAAAACACCAATGAAATAGCAAAAGTAAACTCACCATTTGTCAGTCTATCAAAAAGAAAAATATCAAAATTCCAATTTCCAACCTTCTCCAGCATACACTGAAAGAAAACACAAAAGCTGTCATTTTTTTTCCTCAGTATATGCCTATCTTCCTGTAGCCCAGAGAAGTAGTTAAGATTTCAGAGACAGATGCAAGTCTTAAGATTTGTACACAAGAAACAGTATTGAAAAAAACCAATTAAATGTGTGTGAAAACTGGAAAAAAACCCCCAACCAACCCCCCAAATCATACATATTAAAAAACAATTTAAAAAAAAAAAATTTAAAAAGTGCCTTGGCAGAACTGCCTGGAAATTTTCCATTTACCTTATAGTAAATTTCTTCAAAGAAATACAACACAATTTCAAACAGGTTAAAAACAGAAACAGTATGACAGAATGACTCTGTGTACTTCAGTGAATTTAATTTGGTAATGATCTAGTAAATAAACTGTGTGGTGCTCTACCTCATTTTCTCCCTCCCTTGTTGTTTGTAGGAGAGAAGTAACATCTAGGTGCTCTATGAGACATATGAGCCAAGGTTTTAATTTGGGTTTTAAGAAACTGGCTTTTGAGTTTTCACCTCCCTGAAGTAGCCCCTCTCCACTGCTGCTCCACATCATCTGTACTTTCAGCAACATAAGGAACAGCAAACAGCCCTCGAGGCCTCACTGGAGTTCAGTACTCACCTCTGACCCCCCACCTCTATCAAAAACACCTGTCCTGCACATTTTACAACAGATATTCGCCCTCTCCTATTCTCATTAGATTGGGGGAGCTGGACTGTGATCCACCAGCCACTAAAACTCTGCTACCAGGAGAAACAAAAATATTAACAAGATCTTCCTACTATTCAATTTCTTGTCTCTCTAAAAATCCATCCTCTGAGGTTATCACATTCTTCCTACACCACAACCTGGTCACGGATACGTTTCAATGTATTAAAAGATGATTCCTCTTCAGAAACTCAACACAGAAAAAAAGAGCACTCCAGCCAGTCAGTAAGACAACACAGCCTTTGGGATCCCAAATAACCTGAACCACCTTTGCCTGCTCACTCCCCCTCAGCGCTATCTATCCATCCTCTGTCCCCAGTACTTTGCCTGTCACCCAAGCAGCCGTTCTCTTACTATTACCCCTCCTCCTGGTACCTGATTTCCCCACCTGACTGCCAGATATGCATATCAGACCTACCACACTCCACTGGCAGAACTGCCTACCAAAGAAAAACTCAGCTTAGTATAATAATCTGATAAATCCATTCACCACATTTTATTGAGTTTTCAGTAGTAGGGAATTGCTCTTCTGGATGTTCATTAGTGAGGTCAGACCGAAAATGAAAGGGAGGGATAATTGTCCAAATTGCTCCATTACATTTCTAAATACAGATAACATTTTTCTTTCTTCACTATGTTTTTAGTAATCCCAGCAGGTCCTCCATTCACCAGAGTTATTAAAGAAAAACAGCTAGCTCTACACAAGCTCTACAAATCATCCCATTAAACTTGTGTGCAGTAAAAGGAGTTGTTAGAAAACATGCAGTTTTGGCTGGACTTTATTAAGATATATACACATATACACCCACATATAAAAAATACATGCTTAAAAAAATCTGTACTCACTCTCACTTTTAACATGAGATATATTTATGTATGAGCAAACATTTGAAAAAAAAAAAACAAAACCAAAAACATACTTAAAAAATAAAAATCAAGCAACCAACCTTTGCTTGTCCATTATAATCATCATCTAAAATGTTTGAAGAATTTGGAACAGTGATACCACGGAAAAAACGGGAAGATCTCAAGTATCGCTGGAAACTAAGCAACCTCCTCACATTTCTTGCAGACACAGACACCTCGATCTCAGAATTTGCTACAAAACACAAGAAAATAAAATACTCTCTCTAAAAAACCTTTACCAAGAAGAAGACTGTTCAGGGAAGTCTGGTACATCAGAAGGCAATGCTTTTTTATTTTTGGTGTATCAAATGTTTCAGCCACAAACGCAGGCATTTTTATTAATAGTAAGCACAGAGCCATGGCTTAGACAAGTTTTCTGCATAAGCATCCTGTGAAGAAAACAAAACATTTAAACCACTGCTGAAGCTTAGCTTTAAGGAACTCTGTTATTGAAAGGCCAGAAATAACATAGAAATTGTGTACAGTACTGCAAGCAACTTCTTTTTGGACAACTGCTCTCATGTACACACATCCAACCTGTTTTCCCAGAAAACTCACAGGGTATGTACAACAATAAGAGAGCATCACTAATCATGTGTTGATAAAGGAGTTACTGACTAGGTCTCAAGGATGTAACTTTCATACAGATTTTAAAGCTCAGAAGTTCTCTTAACTTTACTGGCAAAGTTCCAAAAACACATTCAAGTGATTTGGGTGTTTTTGCAGATAATCACGCTCAGAACCTCTCTTCTGCCAGACAAGTACCACATTTACTTTCACAGCACATGTAATTCCCTTCCCCAGTGCAGTGAAAACTATTGGTTTAGCCTGTTTTCAAAGATAAATCCAAATATTTTGCTTTGCTCTTATTAGGTTAACTGGTTTATTCAAATGACTGATGCTATCTTACGTTCACTTCCACTTGATATGCTTGAAATGTGAAGATCAAACTACACATAGCTACAGTTTCTTTGCAATTGGACCAGGTATTTCCATTCTGAACTCTTTAAGGCCAAATTTGGCCTTTAGTTTCTTTTCTTCAGTACCCTCACCAGCAATTTTACATAGCCAAAAGAGTCAATCTCAATATTCCCTCAATTCTTCCAAAATGACCTATGTTTAAGAAAATAAAAGGAAAAACCACCAAAACAAAACACCAAGAGAAAAGAAAAAATGGCTTTAAGGAAGTTAATGCAAAGGTGCTCTCTTCCAAAAATGTAGGTGCTCAAAACCCAATATGAGCCAAATTTCATACTTCAGACTTCTTGCCATTCTGAGAACAAGGTGTATTAGGAGCTGGTGAAGTAAATAGTTAAAATTTTCATTAAGTCAGTCTAAACTGCTGCATGGGAGAAGGGGTGGCCTTATTAACAACCTCAGTGATTTCTAGAGACAGCAGTTCAACTCCACATAAGATAAATCTTTACCCATAGCAATTCTTCTCCTTGCAGAAGTTCCAATGCACTTCTGTTCTATATTAACTCATTAATATATTAATTTCCAACCTATACTAATAAAATGTCTCTGGAACAATGGCACGAGCATCCACTATCTAATCAAATGCAGCAGCATTTCACATCACCAGTCTATGCTAGCAGAGATTAAACTGACAAAACCAGAATATTCTTCCAGATGTGCCTGAAACTTCATGAAGATACTGAATGTCCCACCAGTTTCAAAGGGCTAACAACAGATAGATATGAAAGAGATTCATGTGAAATCTCTGGGACCTATATATTCCAGCCATGCAAGCTGGTGTACTCCACATGATAAAGGTGGCTCATAAAGCTACATTCCTGCATACAGCAGACAAATACACAGATTCTGTCATGCTGTATTATTCTACCAATATTTCTAAGCACCTTAGTTAAGGTGAGGTCATGGTCTGAGTGCTGCCAGCATGCAGAGCAGAGAAACAGAAAGCAATACAGCTGCTGCTGCTATAGAGCCTAGGCTTCAGGTAAGATGTTTTCCCACCCCTCAACCTTGATCCAGTCCCTTAAAATCCACGTTTCAAAAGAGAAATAATTAGGTTTAAAACAGTATATATTAAAAAATAGGGATATTTAGGTTATAAGATTATCTAAAACATCGATGAAGTCACATAGAAAATCCAGGAACTTTGTTAAATCTCAATAAAGCAAAATATTTAAGTAGGAGAAGAAATCAGCACCCTTCTAGAAGCACAAGTACTTTTCCTGATCATAAGCACTCTTTTACAGATCTATAGTTGACACAACCAGCTTCTGTTGTCACGCTACAAGTAAGCCTTGCTGTCACAGATGCCACCCATTAATCTTTGGCAGAACAATATGGTATAGGTAATACAAGGAAAACAACAGCTTTTGTCAGCAAAGCGCACAGCAGAACACAGAAACACGACCATGTGGCAGTACAGGCCTGCGCCCCACATAGAGCTGTGTTCATTAAGTAATTTGGGGGGGTGAGGGGGGTGTTGCACATTTTTTGCTTCACCTGATGATGGCAGGAGTACAGAAGCAAACAGTTTTCTGTGAAGCTGAACAGTCATGACTACTTTGTAATACTCTACTGAGGCATTCATCTTCATTGACGACCTTGATGAGGGAACAGCATCCACCCTCAGCAAGTGCCGATGATACAAAGCTGGGAGGGGTGGCTGACACGCAGGAAGACTGCGCTGCCATCCAGAGACCTGGACAGACTGGAGAGCTGGGCTAATGATGTTCAACAAAAGCAAGTGTAAAGCCTTGCACCTGAGAAGGAATAACCACTTGTATCAGTACAGGCTGGGGGATGACCTGCTGGAGAAGAGCACTATGGAGAGAGACCTGGGGGTCCTGGTGGATGACAGGTTGGCTATGAGCCAGCAGTGTGCCCTGGTGGCTAAGAGAGCCAATGGGATCCTGGAGTGCATCAGGAGGAGTGTGGCCAGCAGGTCGAAGGAGGTGATCCTCCCCCTCTACTCTGCCCTGGTCAGGCCCCACCTGGAGTATTGTATCCAGTTCTGGGTTCCCTGGTATAAAAAGGACAGGGATCTCCTGGAGAGAGTCCAGAGAAGGGCTACGAAGATGATTAAGGGCCTGGAGCATCTCCCCTGTGAGGAAAGGCTGAGAGAGCTGCGACTGTTCAGCCTGGAGAAAAGAAGACTGAGGGGGGACCTTATTAATGTCTATAAATATCTTAAGCAGGGGATGCAGGGCAAATCAGCCAGCCCCTTTTCAGTGGTCTGTGGAGACAGGACTAGGGGCAATGGCTGCAAGTTGGAGCACAGGAGGTTCTGCACCAACATGTGGAGGAACTTTTTCACAGTGAGGGTGACAGAGCCCTGGGACAGGCTGCCCAGGGAGGTGGTGGAGTCTCCTTCTCTGGAGATATTCAAGACCCATCTGGATGCCTATCTGTGCAGTATGAGCTGGGGAGCTGCTTTGGCAGGGGGGTTGGACCAGATGATCTCTTGATGTCCCTTCCAACCTCTACAACTCTGTGATTCTGTGATCTTTAAAAGTATTTTTAAACTCTAAATGATCATCAGTTTGTACACTTTGTGAACCACTACTATTACACATTAATCCTATTATCCCCATTATTTAAACAAACAAAAAAAAAAGGTAAAGCAGCAAACAGAAAAAGAGCATGGCTCCAGCTGATGGAATTCCAACAAGGCCTTCTTCATCCCAGCTTTTCTGGCAGCGATGCTGCTATTACAGAATCACAGAACAACTGGGGTACTAAAGGACTTTTGGAGATGAACAGGTCAAACTGCTCTGCTCACACAGGCCCCTAGACCACAGTGCCCAGGAATGTGTCCAGATAGTTATGGAGTATCTCCAAGGAGGAGACTCTACCACCTCTCTGGGCAACCTGTGCCAGTGCATGGCCATCCTCACAGGGAAAAAAAATCTGTTTCCTGATATTCAGAGGGAACCTCCTGGGTTTCACAGTTTTGAGCTCACTGCCTCTGGTCCTGTCTCCATCCCCTGTGCACCCTTCCTTCAGGTATTTAATATAGATTCATCTTCCTGACCTTTTGTTGGACTCTGCATCATGATTTCACTTTTGCAGTGCTGTAGAGCCCAGAGCTGGTCACAGTACTCAAGGCACTGCTTCATCAGACCTGCATAGTGGGGCAGGAACACCTCCCTCCACCTGTAACTCCTAATGCAGCCCTGGACACCATTAGCCTTCCTTGCATCAAGGGCACATTGCTGGTCCATGTCCAACCTGGTGCCCAGCAGAACCCCCAGGTCCTTCTCTTCCGAGCTGCTTTCCCGCTGGCCAGCCCCAGTCAGTGTAGGGGAGGGGTTCCTCCCCAGAGGCAGGGATTTGCACTTCCCTTGGAACCTCTATTTGTTCCACAGGTATGGCTCAAGTAAGGTAACAGCAGCTTGACCAAACAGCTTACCATGTAGATTTGCAACGATGACATTAACTTCCAAATGAGAAAAGACAATCTGAGCCTGCTAGCTCTGTGCAGTTCCAGAACACCTCATTGAGGGGGACTACACCAACCCAAAAAGTAAATTGCTTGCTCTTGAAGAGCTAAACGTTTGCTATAGGACAATTCAGAATAGGTGAGTCAGATGTGGAGGTTTGACAGGTGATTAATTTAAAAGGGAGCCTGAAAAAGAAAATAGCTAGCTTTCAAGGAAGGGGGGAGGGACAAGAGGGGGAAAAAAAGAAAAGAGGTTCTTCAGCTGCAGGAACACTGGTAGTGTCTGTGCTTGCAGTTTCCTCACAGATAAATTATTATGAAGGATACAAAAACCAACCTCTCTGTGGTCCTGGCAGACCAGCAAAGACAAGTACACAGGAAGGACTGGTAAATGGAACAATACAGTTGTGCAATGGAAACTTGGTATTTCCCTCCTGGCACAAGCGGGAAAATCATTCCCTTTACATGCATGATTAATAAGGGAATGTCAGCCTACTCTCTTCTACCATGAGTCACAAAACAAGATGCTAATTTCAGAGACCCTACCAAAGCAAGGTTCAATAATGTATTTATTTATAATGGAAACAAGGCGAAGAGTGAAGTACATTTGCTCAAGATAAAGCATGCTGGAAACACACCCCCCCCACCACCACCAGCCCAGAGCTCCTTCATTTCATTTGGAGCTTCCAGCGTGCTAACTGCCTTCCTAATGACCAGTAGTGACCTCCTCCTGCCCTTAAGAGACAAGGACATTTTAAGGCCAAATTAGAAGGAGACAACAAATAAACGTGTATGACATTCACAGTCCTAAGGACTGAAATGGAATGAAAGCAAAGTCAGGATGCTGGGCACGTTGAGAAGGAAGCCACAGCATCCAGAAGTGCCTTCGATGCGCGGAACCACAGGCTGAAACCATAGAGCCTTTGTGCCCAGTCAACAGCAGCTCTCCTATGACAGTCACCATCTCCTCCTCAGGCCTTATTTCACATCAGAGTATCACCCCAAGGGTTTATTAGCTCCAAGTTATTTTTTATTAAAGTGATTACATTCTTGTTTCTAAGCATCTTAAGTGAGATGTTGGTGTCATTAAAAAATTACTCTAAAATAAAGGAAAAAGGGAATAATTCTGATTACTGCCTGTTATTCTGGTACTATTATGCATACACAGCAATGAAATAAAAGAACACAAGTTGTCTTTATGCAACAGATTTCATCTGTATTCCAAGACACTTATTTTAACCTCTCTTCCCACTCCCAATCTTTCAAATGTGCTGCACTTCATGAAAAGCTAAAAAAAGTAATTTTATCACATTTCACAGCGGTATTAAATATTTTTCTCATGCTGAAATAAAAATACAAAGTAAGTAAAGCCAAGTGACAATCACTTACAAAATCATAATTACCAATATATTCCTTCTCAGCATTTTTTGCATCTTTCATATAGCAAGGACAGACAAAAAAAGGAAGAATGTCAACTTAATTATGGTTTGGATTTTTATTAATAGAAGCCTTAAATCCCGTTTCAACTTTCTATCATGGCAGTTCTAAAGTCTCACAACCTCTGATGGGGTCCTGGTTGAAACAAAGCTATCTAGCACAATAACTGTACCTCCATTTCTCCCCAGTCCAAGAGGTAAATAGGAAGTTATCTATAATACAAATAATTGAGTTTTACTATTACCAGTAGTAAAGAGCTTGACTAAAGATCCCAGGTACCATTGCTACTAAAAGAAAGAGGAATTTAAGAAAAACAATTTGACAGGATAGCTCATTTATGTTTGAATGTGAAACTTTAATTTTGAGGTGTGTAGGGCCACCACAGGAGTTGTTTTCCTAAAATATTTAAAGAATTCTCTCACAATTTTTTCTTATTACAAACAACTACACATTTATCATCTTTACACAGCAGATACTGTAACCAGATCTGACATACCTGAAAATTGCTACTACCTATAAATATATACATTTGAAAGAAATATTCCACTTCATACCCCAATCATAACCATGTTTCTAAGGCCTTCAAAGACACAAATAATTTTCAGTTTGCAATTTGAAAGTATGACCTAGCATTCCACACCACTAGAGGGACCCATAAGCATTCTAATTTCACATCTATTCCTATCAAACCATTAACAAACACATTATATTAGATCTGTGCACATTTAAACAAATGTATTTTAAGGAAGAGAGCAAAATAACAGGACTCAAGCACTGCACTCACGATTTGCATTTTAAAAATACTTAAGACATTCAGTACTAGAGTCATACATAAAACTGATTTTGTTTGGAAGATAATTGCAGCAAGGATTTTAAAGTTATATATAAGACTACTGGTGTCTAAATTACCTTATTATACTTCCTGCCTTCCTTAGCAGCACTCAAACCCTGCTAGCATCATTTTAAGGCACTCTACCCCCCTCTTCTGCTTAAAAAATTAAGCCACCCTGTACTGTTTTTAATGTATCACGTAGATATATTTATATACACACTTGTACCTCTTTTCCCCTAATAAAAACAGTCACCAGAAAATATGCTGTGGGTTAAGGATTAGCTAAATAAACACTGCTTTGCAAGCACCTTCTGACAGAGTGGAATCAGAACATTTTGTTTCTATAAACTCTAAAAAACCATAGTAGTTTTCAATAGATCTTCCCTGATGGAGGCCAACTGCCAGGCATCACCACCACAGATAGCTCCTTTCCTGAAGGATCTGAGAAAATGAGCTACTGCTGTAGCAAGCACACTGAATTACAACCCCAGACATTCTGCAGTTGTGTACTTTCTTTTTTTCACCTGAATCCACCCAGCAGTCAAGGCAAATTCTGTAGCTCATGTCAGCGTAGTGTGAGCTAACAAACCTTCCTGAATCAAACTATTCAGAGGAATACCATGGGAGTACACATATACCCCTTACAAAAATGGGTTATGCTGTTGAACAGCACATAATGGTTTGAGCCCATTTCCCAAAAGAAGGTTAATATATACCAGGCTATCGACCAAATCCTTTTCTTGATGTCTTCCAAGAAAACTCCATGTTTTGGTTCTCTACAAATCTTCAGTTTTAGGGCAATGGAATCACATAACCATTGAGTTACCCTTTTCAGCTATTTTTCACCCTCAGAAGTAAAAGAAGAATTCCAAAGTGACACGTTGTGGTTGAAATTCCTTAAGAGTCTGAATAAACCGTCAATACGGAAGTCAAACTGGGAGCAGAGATGCCAACAAAAGAACTCTTATATACTTGACACCAAACTGTCCAGAGTTTAAAAAAAAACCAACCAAACAAAAAACAAACCACTAAACAACCCACTTTGGAAGGTAAGCTTGTTAGAAGGAGGAACACACTGGAAAGGTTCAAAAGAAAATAAAACCTGAAGTGTGTCTGTGTCTTCTGAGGTCAAACTTAGTAAAACACGGTGAGCTGTACCGCTGGCAAGACTCCAGAGCATGCATGCTGTTCCACAGAAGTTTGAAGAAATTGCAGGTAAAACAACAATCTTTGATAACAAAAGGGAGGAAAAAACCCAAACCCCCCCCAAACTATCCTATGTTCTCAATTCTTTCAGCTTTCACCCTGAAATCTTCCTTAACACAACTCACTTCAAAGTTCACTTTTCACTTCAGATTTATCTTCGCTGGTTTCCTTCGGCCAAAGGATGTTTTCTGGGACTTCCCCTTTTGTGACTGCATTCTCCACACTAAACCAGAGTCAAAATTCCTCTCACATTGAGGAAAACAATTTGAACAATCTGGATTGTGAATAATTAGAGAACAATTTCAGAATGCATCCTTCACAGAAAGGCAGTTTTTAGAGAAATCTCTTGAGCACAAGCTTTTCACTCCTCAGTGCTGGTATTTTCACAAGGAAACAAATACTTCATTCAACCTATGGCCATCTTCTCCATGGGCTTTATTCATTGTGAAATCTTCCCTTCTTCACAGCAGGCTGATGAACAAGACAGACAATTACTCTCAACTGGATTTCAGCTAGGTAATTGCTCTGTTTTCTTGACACAAGGGAGGTTATTCAACCTCTCCTTCACTATATTAATTTTATTTCTACCTCTACATGGTATTGTCAAAAGCATGGTCAGGTGCTGCCACAAAAAGATTCCCCAAATTGTTTAGGACAGTCAATATGGATTTGAACTCTTCTTTCTTTGGCTTCTGGCCTCTCAGCCAAGGGAAATCTAAACTCACTATCCAAGGTAAACCATTTCCAACTATTTGTGAGTGAAAACCTGTAAAGTTCAAACCAACACTGCAAACAGTAGATGTAGGGATATTTGCCAGATCTCAATGTAGCACATAGAATGTGTGAACTGCAATTTCCAAACAAACAGTTCAAAAATTATATGCCAAAGAAACTCTGGAATTTCTTTATTCATATGTTTGTACTTGTAGAAGAATTAGATTTCTCCATCACCTATAAAAGTCACTAAAACTCTCCCTTTCTTTCCTTTCCAGAAAGACTCCATATACAACAAAGAACCACCACCTAAATCTCAATGAAATCTTATGTTCCCATCACATCATTTTCTCTCCTTTGTGAAGCAATGTAAGTAATGTCTGCATGCATCAATTTAATGAAATATTGAATCATTCCTAAATATTTACAGAAACATATAAACTCAAAAAACCCCATTCTTCTTTCCAAGATATTTTAACTTACAGATGTGGTATATATGGGTATCTATAAAAACAAAACAGAGCCACACGTGTTGGCAACATCACCATCTCCCCAGCAAAGCATGCTCTGACTAGAGTGGCACAAGAGAATTCTAAAAAACCTTTAACAAGATCTCATCTATTCTGCTGCAGATACATCAGGGAAAGCAAGAAAACAGTTTCCTGTCTACAAAACCAAAGTATCCATTTTTTTATCTGGTTCTTCCAGACTATATCCAACAACCCTTTCCTAAAAAGGAAATTCAAAAGCATTAAAGTTGTATCTGCATAAGACACTTCCCTACTTTTTTTTATTTGTTATCTTAATTATTCAATTTATCTTCACTTCTTTGCATTCACTTCCTCACTGTAACATACTCTACATAATATTCACTGACTGGTTTGGTTTTTTCCCCCCAGGTGAAACAGTGACTGATTTGGGCACTTTATATATTACTATTTTGTTTGTGCAAGCTAGAAAATCCTCCCAAGCATAACTGAGGTCTGAAGTATCTCTGTGTGTGAATTCATGTATACACACACACAGATGTGTGTGCATACATGAGTATACATGTTTTATACAGGAGTACTAAAAAAACCCAATAGACACGACTGACAACATCTCAATAACAAGAAAACAGACCCAATGATTTTGTTGCTTGATTGCTGTTTCTGAAGGAGGGAGTATTTCTTTTATACTGTCATTTACCAAATCTCCTTCCAAACATTTTGTTTTTCATTAGCTTTCATCAACACATTCTGTCAACGTTGCAGACTGAGTTACTATTGATGAGGGCTTGAGTAATGCAAAAAGAAAACCCCTAAACTTAAAAAGTAATCACCTAGGCTACAGTTAATTTGTAAACCAGCAGAGAGATTGAGTAGTTACAACCACTGTAATCACTTTTCACTAACATCCCTGAACACTGCAGACACGTGGTGGACTGGCAGACAGTGAACTGCCAAACTCCCTCCTTGCTACCCGAGGAGTGGAAAGCTGATCCAGTGCTCTATCTTCAACTCAGTAGAAGAATAAAGTGCATGCAATTTACTGTGCATCCACCTGAACAAAACCAGACTCTTATATTTAAGGTAAAATTTTACTCATGAGGAAGTTACATGGCTGTTCTCTCCAGAAGTGGCAGCTTTTTGCTGCTACCTTGGGTTTATGCCCAGGGTCCCACACAGATATTATCAACAGACCACAGTAACAGAAAAACCACTCATCCATCTCCTGACATTAACCAATTACCAACCAACATGAAGAATACAGTCTCAACTTGCCCTGTTCATCAGGAAGCAGCCTTGTTGAAACAAAACTTTGAGCTATACCTCCTGGTTTGCTGCTGTGATTAGCTAAAAAAATGTGCCTTCTGGAACAACAGATAACATAGAAGGAAAACTGCCACCAAACACACTTAGTTTGATCATCAGTGAAATCCTACATTTAATCCTCAGATATGACTCCCATACCACCATCTCCAGCACCAACAGCAAGGACATTTTTCCAACAGTAATTTTTAAAATGGAATTTCCTAGAAAGAAGTTACCATTGAGAACACTTCTAACAAATTTAGAAACTTGAATGTTCATGTGCCAATTACAGAAGTCCAGAATGAAGATGCAGACACTGATCTTATAATCCTTAAGAAGAAATAGCAAAGAAGTAAATAATTACAAACTTTAGTTGAAGTTGCAAGTAAAAAATCATGTTCTGAAACATGTGATTATTTAACAACAGAACAGCAACTTCCTGAAAATAGAATAATTAAGTTAAAATTTAGTACTCTTCAAATCTACCAACAAAATACTGAGTTAAGTGGCTATTAATAAAATACTGGAAAAAGACAGCTGGTCAGCAGATTATTAGGTGGACTTCCTGAAAGACATACAACTTCTGCACAAAACATGGACAGAGAAAGAAAATAATGTTAAACCACAAAAGTCAGCTAAGCAAAATACAAAACAGCAATGATGTTTCAACACTGTGAATGACAGCCAGCGTATCAGTTGTCTGCAAACGATCATTGCAAATTGTTTAGACTGAAGTTAGTGGATAGTAGAAGAAAGTTACAGTGACAACTTTACAAACACCATGAAGGATGCATATGCATGTGTTACTGATGTTCAGTATGTTGCTGGGGGGGGGGAGGGCAGGGAAAGCCAACATTCAGATGGTTTAGTCTGCTTCAGCTGCAGAAGAGACCCTTTTCAGTCCAGTTTTGCCCCAAGCAAAAAGGAACCAGCTGGCTGTGCTGGCTCCTCTCACATGCTGTCTGTCTATTGCTCATATGGGTGAACATTTCTCAGTCGTGTAGCTCTATGTGGCAAAATCCCTTCTGGAGTTACCAGGGGAGGGGGGGGGAGAATATCCTGAAAGTGAGGTCAAATCTGATTTGCACAACTTCTCTCTCCATGCAGTCTGGTCATACGACACTGTAAGTCTTTTGCTTTAAGCAGTGATGGAAATGCTGATCAGGGCTCAGTCAGCATTGCAGAGAAAAAGCAAGCATTTTATGATTATTTAAAAAAAACAAAACACACACATCCCAAAAACATTTCTGTAAATACAGAGTCGATTGATACTGTGAGAAAATGGGCTGAAATCCTTGCTGATCTGAAAGAAACTCCACAAAGTAGGAAGTGGAAGAGCAAAGCTGCAACAGGCCACAATGCTGAAGTGCAAAAAAAAAAATATCCAACTAGAACATGGCAACTCTGAAAAGTGCCACAGCAGCTGACTCGAGAGGGTTACAGCCAAAGAATTTTTTGGGCCTCCTAGCAACATTCTTTGCTGTCATCAGACACCACAGTTGATGTTGCTAAAAGTTGGTGCCTGTGCCTGAACAAGCAGGGGCAAGAAGAAAGGGTGTGAAAATCCTTTTCCTCATTAGTCATGACCTGCCTGGTGCACGATCATCAGGATGGAAAGTAACAGCAGTAATACCATCCGTGACTGCCTTTGAACAGGTAGTTCTTCTAATGCTTCATTTACTGTTCTCCCATCTTAGCATGAAATGCCACATATAGATACAAAAAGACACAGTTATGTAAAATCATAAATCACATGCTATGTCGACAGAGTATTTTTATTATAGTCAACAGAATTATTACAACTTGAGATTAAAGTCTTATCCTCTTTGATGAAAAAAAAAATCAGTATAGAATACTCTTCAAACTTTGTTTTCTCACCTAATTTAAGATACTAAGAGTTTAAGAGTTTTAAATTTAAGCAGTGATCTACTTTTTAAAAAGAAGAACTTCGGTTAAGATCAGAATATCGATTAGATCCATTTCTGCCACTCATGTTTATTTATAAGGTAATTACAACAACCACACTTGCAACCGTGAAATAAGTTTTTCTAAATCTCTCCATTGCATTCAGAATACTTGGGATTGTGCTGATACAACGTTGGTACAAATGCTTTATGACACTTAATACATTAATATTACTGGCATAATTTAATTAAGACTTAAATCCCCTGCGCTTTCACTGCATATTGCTCTGGTGGTTATTGAAGCTTTTATGTTACACCAATTACTGACATTCAGTTGTGACAATATATGTGTAGAGAAAAAGTTATCCAAAATTACTTTTGTAACACTTCTGAGAAAGTTTTTTTCCTAAACCATATAATAACAAAAAAAGAGTCACCTGCTGTTTTCTTAGAACACTAATCATTAAGATTTATCTATGTCCAAACAGTTTAAGTCCTAACTATATGATTGAGCAAATGTAACATTAAATGATCAAGAAAACTGGTATCTACTGTAACTCTCTTTAAACATTATCCTGTACCAAGCCCTTCTACTGCTTTATAAAAGCAGGAAAGTATTCTACTCAACTTATTTTCTGCCACTGGTAGCTGTAACATGAGAGAGTCTTCATTTCCATAAGGATTCAGGTTTAAAGTCAGTTAGTTTAAACTATAGGTCTTCAAAACAAACCAAAAAAAAAATCAGTGAAGATTTTTCTCTATTTTTGGTAATGAACTGTGAAAGATTTTCCTAAGTAGTATAAAAAAATGGTCTTGCTAAATAAGCCACTAACTTTACTTTTAGAGGCTGGGCAGCTAAAATTAATGGAAGCCTTTGTTTATTTGTCATTTATCTGCTTTTAAATACTTACAGTGAAAAATACGGAAATCAATGTATGGATGAGAACCTCTTCTCTCTGTTTCAAATCCTGCCCGACTTCTTACTCGCACATCTCCTAGAAACAGGGTCAAGAGTGAAATAAAAGTGTGGAAGAGTGGCAGAGATAAAAATGCAAATGAACATAGCCTGGAGGGGTAAAGATTCATGTACTTAATGGAGGAGGGTTATTCAAACAATAGGCCTACTTCGATGCTTTTTTGTTTTAAAGGTGAAATTCAAAACAAAGTTTGAAGACTTGTTAAACATGCAATCGCATGCTTTCTTGTCAAAACCTCTCCTGCCTAAGCATACGTTGCCAGAAGCATGTGATAAGCATTCAGATGAAATTAGGAACAGCTTGCTACACCAGTATGGTAAAAATGCACCTCAATATGACAGGAAACGAGAACATTAAACATTGATTTGTTCCTCTGTAACACACATAAAACGATAACATTTTGTATAATACGAAAAAGATTCAGCTTCTAGAAATGGTAGCTTTTAGCAAATAAGCTAGTTACAGTATGGCTTGATATTACACAGTATTTTCCCACTAGCATTTACTTACTTGTGCTCAGCTGTTTGAATATTACACAAGAGCCTATTAAAATACCAAAACTCAGTATTAAAACGTTATCAAACTATTTTGCACTGCAATTAGCTTCAACCTGAATAGGTTAGCATGCTAGTTGATTGCTACTTAGGCATCTTACCAACTGAAAGCTGATCAGTATTCTTTCGTTAGGTATTTGTATGCATTAAAGTAAGCAGTTCGCCTGGATTAAAAGCTTTCACTTAAAATCCTTCAGCAATTACGTATCTGGGCAAGCCTCCCGAGGATCAAATGCAAGAGCGTTTCCCTCCTCCAATCCTCACAGAAAAGTGAAATTTAAGATGTGAAAAGGTTCCCGTTTCTAATTATGAAAATCCTTCAAGTGTTGTACTCTCCCTTCAAACAGCGACTTTCCTGCGAGTCAAAAGGATCTAACACAAGGAACTAAGGCTGATTTTAGAAGAACAAAATAAAAACATAGCTATTAAATTCACAGCAACAGACAATATGCTAGCATCTTGAGAGTGTTTTTCCTTTTCTTTACCAACCTGCTGATTTGTAATGCTGAAAGAGGCAACTCATCAGAAAATAGCTAAGGATACTGACTAAAACTTCAGTAACATACTCTTAACAGGTATCTTCCCAGAGATACATATCTATAAACACTGACATATCTACAGTGACACACGTCACATGAATGTTGTCTTGTGAGGCACGCTGGGAAAACCACAGAGAGATAAAAGAAGACCCAAGGCTCTCTAAATAACTCTAAAGCTTACACATTAGGAAAAAACATACCAAATATCCTCAGTTATGGCTCCTTTTGGTTTTTTGAATCCGAAAACCTTAATAGATGTGCAAGGGAAAGTAACTCAATTGCTACTTGTAAATAACTGTTTTCCAGACCACTGACAATATGTTACTTATAAAGGTTTTGAGGCTTTATCTAAGCAAAGTGCAAGAGGCTTGCTCTTGTTCCAGGCAATACAGAGGCAGCAGATTGTAGAACTCTTCTGTTAGGCACAAGCAACTGGTCAGTTTTATTTACAAAGTGAAGAAGGGAGGTAAATTTTGGAACAGAGGAGGTGAACTTATTAGCAGTTGTGTAGGAAAATATCAGTTTACACAGAGGAAAGCGCAACTTTCTTTACCTTCATCTGGGTAATCAGTCATAGCTACAGTGTGTGAATGAGTTCACCAGCTGAATTAAAATAACAGAGGGTTTTTTCAGTTAATTTTTTACAGAAAAGGTGATATAACTTTTAGGAATTATATTTAGTTTTCAGGGCAGCCTTAACTTTGAAAACTTACCACGCAAAACATGAATCAGCAAATAGTTTCAGTCAGTGTATAACCAGGTTTTGGTGAACAATTTACTTGTTCAAAGTGTCAAGAACAGAAAAAGCTCACAGAAAGTTATCTGAAGACTAACCTGGAATCCTGCAAATAACAAAACAAGCAGGTTGACCTGATAAAGGATATCCAGAAAAATTCTGCTTTTTTATTTTCTAGTACATAGTCTAACAGCATAGAAACAGTGCCCTTCTTACGTTGGAATTGCTCACAGTGTTGTGGATTTTGAGACAAGAAATTCTTGTCCACAAGTCAAATGCAGAAGTGCAGCTACCTGCATTGCTTTTAACAGGAAATATTAATCCATATATTTACAAGAACACTTGGCCAAAAGAAAAAAATGTATGGAAAATATGGCATGCTATTAAAAAGGCAACTGTCATAAGATGAAGGTAAACTTGCACACATACAAAGTGAGAAACTGTCATTAAGGAAAACAGTATTTTCATTAATTGGTTGTTAAACAAAATTGTTTCTCCTTGATTACAGAGAAACAGAGGGTACTCTTCAGAATCAAGACCTCAGCAACAGATTAATTTTTTAAAAATATATTTGGACCTATTCTGGAAAAGATCTCACTTCAACAGGACTGGAAATTATCACAGTAAATGAAGTACACATTCCTGTTAGGCCAAAATGAAGGCAGAAGAGCTATCTCCATCACCATTGTACTGCATTTTTCAAGATTTCAGAAAAAAATGTGCTTGGAAAAAATTGGTATGAGTGGAATTTGAAGATACCATGTATCTACTTGAAATTGCTATGTGTACAGAAGCATAAAAAGGAATAACATCAAACTGGCTGCACACTAGTACATTATGAAATGACGTAGGACCAATCTCTACTGCAGATGTATAGTTAAGTCCCAAAACACCCAGAAATCCTGGACCATGGTTATGCATTCACTTCAGTTAATCTGACCTGCAAAGACCCACAGACCCCAGACACACCCACTTCAGCGTGTTGCATACAACACAACGTATTCGCATCAATTTGCTTGGGGAATCCTGCACAAGTTTTTGGTAACCCTACATGACTCAAATTCTGTATCATTTCCAAGAAACATCTTTATCAACATGGTAGCTTTAAAAAAAAAAAGTAAAATACATTTCAGATTTACCATTACTTTTTCTCAGATGAAGAGGTCACTGTTACATAATTTGTTCTAACAACAAGAGGAGTCCAAACTCAGAGCCAATCATTACTGTGGTAGCTAAAACATAATTCAAGTCCAGTGTCTTACTGACAGGAACATTTTTTTTTTTCCCCTCTTTTGAGGGTTTCTATGAATTCAAAGAATCATGAGAAGGACTTTAAATGCATGAAGCCTTCCTTTCAAAATTTGATTTTGTGCATAAACACTACAAAGCTGGGGGAGCATTAAACTAGAATAGTTTTATGTGAGCAGGATTACTTGTATTTAAGACAATGGCCATACAGGCAGAAACTCAATTAACAGACTGAATAAATACTGAAAGAAGGAATGTAGATGGGAAGTTTTCCCCCTAGAAAAGGGATCAGGGCTGTAACAAGACTTACCTTGATTCAGATCGTTTAGTTCCTACCCAGTCTCAGGCGGCTGCTCACACCACAAGGACAGCTCTGATACTTACAAGGCAGCTGAAATGCCATAGCTGACATCCCTGTGCGTTAGGGTTACACAGCACATACTTGGTGCTACCCTGATACACCAGTGGGGCACAGGAACAATGCAGCAGCTGCTTGGGGAGCTGAGGCCTTCTGGGGCAGAAACCACCGAGATCATGGAGGACAGCTGGGAGCAGAAATTACGACAGCCACCTCAAGGTAAAGCACTCAAGTCAAAGCCACGAAGTTGTGAAGAGCTGCATTTCCAGAAAGTATTACTAGCTTCATAGATTAAAGTTCCTAATAAATTTGTTGGAGAAACAGATGACAGGTCAGCCAAATACACTGCAATTAAAGCAAAAGGAATGCAACTTAACAGCTGCTCCCAGAGAAGAGCGTGCTCCTGCCCTGCACAGCAGCTTGCCCCCACCATTTCCCACCCGGAGCCATCAGACCTCTAACGGAGAGTACAATGCTCCGGTTCCAGTGGAGAGTACCCACGCCCCGATACAAGCGGTCAGTGCCCCACTCTTTCCACCCCATGCACAGCAGCAAAACTTTCAGGAGATATAAAACAAAGAGAAAAGAAACCAGGAAAGCACAGAGAAAAAGCAAGGAAGTATCAAGATTGCACAGAAACAAGAAGTTCTGATAACTCCTCATCGCTGCTGAGAGAAGTAGCTGAGATGATGCAGATGTATTAGCCCTTCCAAGGTCTTTAAAGAAAAATTCTACAATGCTGCATCTGTATCTATATTTTAAAATAGTAAATAAGCCACTTAAGGAGTGGCTTAGTGTATATTTTGGGAGTGGGGTATGACAGATGAGTCATCAGAGTCAACCCTGTTTGTTTATATTGACACTGATGAAGACAGGTAGGAATTGGTTGGGGTTTTTTGTGTGCCACTCAAACTTCTCCTTTAAATTGAACTTGGAGACGCTGCCATACTACAGGCATTTCTATGGCCTTGCTGCAAATTCATTTCCATTGGATTCCTACTGGAACATCCTGAAAAGGTTAAAGGAAGCAACACTACGGCCAGCACAACTGAACAGAGGCAGAGGGAGTTCTCCTAGATGCCCTTAGCTTTATATTTTCAGTCTGCTAAAATAAATACCTGATCAAGGCACGTTTTATTAGTAGATAGAGTCTGTTTGGAATAACAGCCAGCCAAGTAAGAGGCAAAACCTGTCATGTCCTAGCCTAACTTCCTGCTAAGTTACACCTGAGGATTCCTTGCAGCTTACTCTACTAAATGTACTAAGATAAATAAAACCCAAAGCTCTCACAATACTGTATGGGAAATGCAATACTTCACATTTCTTGCAAAAAACTCTGATTAAATATATTTGTTCTTGAATCTACTCCGATATGAATGTTTCAACATACTGATGCACCCAACTGTTCAGCTTTCAGGCTGGTCTTTTACAGTCCGTTTATGAATACAACAGTAATAAATTTGTTAAGTAGCTGCTAACTTGTAAAGTATAATGAACATAACAGGAAAACAAAGTGATCACCCACAAGTGAGAAAGCAATACAAATTCAACTGTTCAAACATCCAGTGAGCAATTATTTGTACATCGTTGGTACCCTCCTCCCCCCAGCCAAAGTTGGAAGAGGTCAGTCCTTCAAAAGAACAGCAACAAATGCAGCAAGAGTTATGCTATTCATAAGAAGCACCAATCATAATCTCATAACTTGCTGCAACAAGAGAACAAGGGGACATTTGATTTATTTAACATCACGTTCTGAGTCTATTCAAGTTCTGCCTATGAGAACAGTCAAAGGAAGATTTCAAAACAAATTAGATTTTCTTCCCCCAGTTCAGGTATATATACACCACAAGAAGCCATGCTTTGGCTTCCTCTCTATTTACTCAAGCATTATCACAAACCCTTCTGCAGAAATAATGGACATAACTTAATAGTAGAGCTGAGCTTCCAAAGTAGCAAAAGAAATTCACACACACATCCAAAAAACGATAGGAAGTGGAAGGGACCTCTGGTGATCATCTAGTCCAACCCTCTGCCAGAGCAGGATAATTCAATTATTCTCACCAGAAATTAAGCATTATTTTCATACAAGCTGAGTTTCTATCACTAGAAAATACATTTTAAAAAGATAAACACACAGGCATATACTCACAGTACCTTTAAATCAAGCATATCAGTGCATTTTTCAAATAAATTAATAATTATTTCCCCTGTTGTGGAATTAAAAGTACTCAATTTGAAGGATTCCAAAACAGAAAAAAAAGTAATCACAAAATAAACATAGTTTTAAAAAGTACTACAAAAATCAATCAAGCAAAACTACCTCAGACCTGAATTTACTTTCTTATTCTTATGACTAGAGCAGAAAAATAACATTTTAAAGAATTCTAGTCTTCATCCTGCAAAAAGGATGATTCAAAATAAGGCAGTTATTTTAACTTCTGAAAATTACATAAACGTATTTCCAAGTACAAAAAGAATCCAGCTTTTGCAATGAACCTTTAAAGCCAGCACCTTCCGTCCTACTCTTCTGGACAAACCTCCATTCTCTTATCAAAAATTCTTCAGTAGAAAGTGCTATACTGCTAACAACTTCACTTAGGAAAAAATAATCAAAATAACTGAAAGACAAGCATGCAGAGATACTAAGCCAACACTGGATTTATATACATTTACACCCGTATGCCTACATACATAGGTTATGTTTATAAACTCATATATGTATGTGTACACAGGCATATAGCTTACAACTTTAAATTCATAGGCAGTGCAGTTATGAATTTCTGGGGACTTTGACACACGTAACATACAGTGAAATTGGAAAGACTCAGGGCATTAAAAGACATGTTCTGGCTGATGTAGTTGGAACCAGTTAAGAATTTATAATCACTAGCTGTTGGATGTTCATTAAGCCGTGCGAGACATCATGCAAGCATTCATCGTCCATTTCAACACAAAATCATAGCTCAAGATGGTTTAAATTAGGTGGCATCATTTTGCAGTGAAACAGACTTAGAGCATACACACAGTCCCCACACCATCTGCACCACCAGCAGCCTCCAGAAGAGGCAGGTGGGGGAATGACTGAACCCGGCAGCCAGACCTACAGGAACTTAGCGTCTTTCTCCTCTCAGTAACTGACCTCAGCTCCTTCTGTACACTCACTGTCACAGAGGGTCACCCCCCATGCTCCTCCCTCCCAGTGCTGGTCTTTCATTTCAATTTGGCTTTACTATTTATCCAGCTGTGACTCTGGACGTTTTCTTCAGTAAGTTGACTGAGCTACCAGCCCTATCACGCGTCCTTTCCCTTCCCATCTCCTCAGATTAGTAGAAGTAGCATTGTTTAAAATATTTTCATTATTTTAGGCACACCTTGAGCATTTCATAGCCTCAGTACTGAGGTTTTTTTAAAGTGTGTGGCAACTCTTACAAAAACAGTTTTAACCAGAAGGATACCATGCAGAGGTGGTACATTCCACCACAGAAATAAAGAGCAATCATGAGTCACTCTGAAAAACTTAACTTCTACCATACACAGTACTTGTCTTTGTTTTTTATATAGAGAACATAATGTTTAACTCAGAAAAAAATTAAAGGGGGGAGGGGGTGAAGAAGGCAAGCAACCAAAAAACCCAAGTCAACACAAGAGAACCCAAAACCTGAGTATTCAACATAATTATACTGAAAAAAGAATTTAAATCAATGACAAAGGTTTGAACTTTGCAATGCAGAAACTGGTATGCTTACCTAGCATACGAATGTACAACGCAGTCTGATCAGAGCTGTCATAGGAAATTGCTCCACGTCTCTGAAAAAAAGTGCATTTTATGCAAATTAGAACTGAGTACTTTTAAAATTGAAATTAAAATATCAGATGCCCATTTCAAATTAAACTCAAAAATCATTTTGGGAAGTTCAACATGAAGCTTTCAAATACATACATACACACACATATATTGATTTTCTTTTAGGAGGGGGCAAAGGAGATTACAAAACACAGTACTAGCACATGGAAAGATCTCCCCTAAATTTCTTCCCAGATGCTCTTCAATCATTCATCACACAGAAAAAGTGCTCCTCATAACATCCTAGAATATAATAGTTAAAACAAATGCTTGCAGTTCCTGGTTTATTTATTTACTTCAGATATGGGGCACCTCCACCTTTCAAAGCTAAAACTAGTTCTAAAAAGTGAAAGAACTCCAATGACACCGTAACCGCAGTTCTAGGAATTCAACCAATGTTCTGCAAGGGCAGGACACGCTAGTTTTGCTCCACTCAGTACTTTCTGTAGGCAAGTCGAAGTACCACTGATGCAGGATGTAATACATAAAAGTACCTTAAAGAAAACAAGAAGTGGTATTTCACATTTTATGATAAAAGTCTAGGAGCCATCAAGCTACCCATGCACAACATCGAGATATTCCCATACAGTCTGTACTGCTTACCTACACAACACATGTATGTTCAATGCGCGTTCAGCTAATGTGATAGTATGTTACAACCCTGGAAGTCTCCCATAAGTGTGGCAGGCTGATCCTCTAATAGCTAAAACCTGGAGGAATGCTCTCATAGCTACATAACACTGGCATCATGTAGTCTTCAAAGCTCTGCACAACCTACCACCCAGCCTCACATCTTGCCTACGCTGTACTTCCACCATCTTCTGCCACTTCTTAGGGCCTTCACTCATGTTACTTCTTAATCCAAGGAGTGGAGGAGCACTTTCACAGTCAGACTGCAAGTTTGCCAGTTCACAACATTTGTTCTTGAAAGAAATAAGCTGGTTTGTTTTGTTGGGTTGTTGGTTTGGGTTTTTTTTTGGGGGGGCTGGGAGGATGTGCACATTTAAAACCCCTATGACCTTTCCCTGTCTCCCACACTTTGTATTTAAACTGAGGACAGTGAAGTCCTCAGTGCCACAAAGGGTTATCATACCCCTCCGAGAACTTCAGGTAACACCCAACCTGGAGGTGAATACAATCACACATTTTTTCCTTCATGTAGCAGGAACAGCACTCCAGCAGGGACTCACAACAGCCTGAACGTGTGCAAGTTCAAAATGTGGTAATCATACCATGTTAGGAAAGGCACAGAAAAACAGATGTTGGCTACTGAAAAGAACTGTAAAAGTAAGAGGTAAAGAAATAAATCATATGGAAGGCGAAAAGGCAAAATAGCTTATGCATGCCTATCTGGAGAACAAACAATACACACAAAGAGAGACTATAGGTTAATAGCCTCTTATCTGTGCGATTCGTACAACTGATGGGCTAAGACTCCAAATCCAGAAGAAAGGCTTACACCTGAAGTACAGAAGTTTTTCCAAGAGTAAGCTTAATATTTAATTACAGGAATGACCAAAGAGCTAGCTCCAAATGGGCTCCTATTATAGTGGCTGCTGTAAAGACTAAAAGGAAGAACTCCCTGTACAGCACTTTTATGTTGTCTTAGCTTTTGTTCTATATTTTCTTGGAAGATCATAAACCATGCAAATAATCCCTACCCTCAAAATATGATTATACAGCATTTCTCACAGCAGTGTGCCTTCCCTGATGGGAAAAGCAGCAATGAAGTGGCATCAGCCAGAAAGTGATGCTGATATTCTCCAATATCTTCCAATTTCTTCATGTAACCTACCTTTGAATTTCAGCAAATCTCAGCTGAATATATTCGCAGTAGCCTGGAACATTTCCTATCACTGACTAGGCACAATCAGTGATGTAATTTAGTGCTAACTTACAATTTGCACCTGTCTATCACAGTTTCTGGACATGTCCAGTACAGTTCTGTAATCTAATACAGGAGAAAGCTAAGTATGCACACAGCTTGAAGAACCATACCTAACTGGAGCATTAGCCTCCCAAGAAGGAAAACTATATGTAAAAAAATACTGTAAATTAAATCCTTTTGATATGTTAATTCTACAATATTGCTTACTCTTTAAAGTCTGAAATATTATTTGCTAGATAAAGTAGTACATCCATGTATGATATCAAACACGAAGCACAGTTGTAAAAAACATAAACCAGTTGCTCATACAAACAAGTGATTTTGTTCTGCAGGGACTCAGAACGATCCTGTAGGAGTCTTTGAACAATCAAATCCTTTTTAAATTATCTTTCAAAGTTTGGTTTCCTAAGGAGTGAAAATTTATTGTATAAACCCTACTAATACTACCTCAAAAGTAATAGGACAATTTCAGCTAATTTTGCTCAAATGGCAGAGGTCCTAAAAGATATTTCATTCACTGAAATTTGTTAAATAAAGTAGTAAAACACTTAGTGGCAAGTTCCACCAAGGGACAGATGCAGGGTGAGTGATGTGTGGTCGGACTTCGTATCTTTAGACCCAGCAAATAAATGAGGTACAGATAGTTGGGAGCACTGTGGTGGGCAGAGACAAAGCACAGAGCTAACAGCACAAAGGTTTTTAACAAGTTTTGACAGAGAGGTAAATTAAATAATATTATGCTCATCCAGCCATGGATTGCTTTGTGCCAGCTTACACTCCAAATAGGTTGGAGTACATAGTTATCTATGTAACTCAGGTTGAGTTGTAACCCTTAATTTCTCACTTCTAATAATACCATTAATGTATTTTTTTTACTACTCCCTACATTTGTCTAGAAAAGCACAAGGGACAAAAGCAAAAAGAGAAATAATTTAATCTATCCTGTCTGTGCCCAGATTCCATTTTTTTTACACCCAGTAAATAGAAAGACCAGATTTAATGCTTCCGATTCTGCTGAGGTGTGAACTGTCATGTGCAGCAAATTTGTAACCAGAAAGGCAAGTATGCCTTCAAGAGCTACAGCACTCAATCACCAGGATTCTACTGCTACTGACCTCCAAAAATGCCTCCTCCCTCTCCAAAGCCTACACTGAGACATCAAGTCTATACTTAGCCTATAAAAATCTCAAACGAGCATCATTCCAATGGGTAGACAGAATTACTAGTGCTCAAACTGAAGACAACCCTTCCCTGTTTAGGCAGGTTTCCTTTTCAAACAAAAGGACAACCTGATCCGGTAGGAATATCTGCTGGACTCCAAGTGATTTGGCAAATCCCTGAAACGATTAGGTGAGGTTCTTAACCACTCTGCTCTTTTCCAGACATGAGTTCAGCCATGTGAACTGGGCAGGCTGTTCTGCTTCAGCAGCGAAGACAGATGTCAGAAAGATGACTGGGCAGGATTATTTATACCGGACTTTCACTTTGAAAACCTCACCTTAAATTTCAGCTTCCTATTAGAGCGCCTTTTCTTCTTCCAAAGGGCAATGCAGTAAGAAAACTTTAATTTCCCCTCTCTTTTGTCACATCTTTATGGAAAGTGAATGGAAGAAGTTCAAACTAATGCTTGATCCGTTAATCCTTTAAGAAAAACAAGGGCTCCACAAAAATAGACAAAAGGAGTATCCACCAAGAGATCTTTCTGCAAACCTCTTCACAGGAGTACAGGAAGTTATTAAAAGCCACGCAATGGGAATGACATGCCAAAATAGCACACAGATACATCTTCAAAGAGAAGCCGCTTCAGTGATGCTGAAGCACAGCATACGCATGTAACACTTGGAAACAGAGCACCTGCTGTTGTTTGTGCCAAACAGAAACGCTTCCACCAACGTATCAGTTTTAGCACGGGGACTTCCCAATCCAGTTGGGAGCAGAGCACCGGCATTACTGATGGGCACTTCATTCTGGCAAGTGCCAGCTTTTGGACTGTCAAGCAAAACAACTGCTGGTCTCATTCTGTACCAGCAGAAAGAAACCGGCTGAGCGATTGGCCTTCAGAGCTCGGTATGTCCCGTCAGAAATAACCATCTATGCTTTCTGATGGAGCACATAACCCTCACTCCGCGAGTCACCCCTTTATCCAGGAGCTGGGAAAGAAAACCCAGGACAGCACCATGGCTGTTTTTACTGCCTTGGCTTTCTTGCCCAGGTTACTTGCCCAGCGATCAGAGGATTGGTTTTTGGAATGAGAACTTGAGAACAAGTTTGGAGAAGTCAGCAAATCACGGCGAGTGCAATTTACTGGTTCTGCTGCCTCAAATATACACACTTGGAAACTATCTGAGATTTTAAGGCAGTCTATCAACTAGAAGCCCCTAAAATGACAAACTAATTAGACTGGATCTCTCCAACTGTTATCAGATTTCAAAGCAAGACTCATTTATAATTTCTTAGAATTATTTCAGGTAATTAAAAGTTCCATGCAAGAGTCACAGTTTTCCACAAGACATCACCAAGTTTTTACTCCCTAAAGCACTGGAAAACGTTCTTTTAAAGCACTTAAACTGTTACTGAACTCAGACAAGTCACAGCAAAACGGTCCTTTTACATTCTGAAAGACTGTTGAACCAGTTCATTTCAGGAAGGTAACACTAGTCAGCAATAAGATGCACACACCCCCTTAAAATATTTGAAAGTAGTAATTTTAACATTTTCTTCTCTATAATGCTAATTTCACAAGACTATCTCCCAAGACAGATGGCAATCATCTTTAAACTTAGCTATTGTTTGAATGATAGCTATCAACATTAGTGATACTTAAATCTAACAAGCATCTGTAAGGTATTTTCTCTTATACACCTTAGGTGTGTATTATCATGTGGTACCATTAGATTTCGTCAAAGTTTTATCAACACAAAAAAGTGATCAGAAAAGAAAGCTAGTCAAAAAAAGCCTAAGTGACTGACTCAAGTGAGGACAAACACACGAGTATTACTGTGAGAAACTAAATCAGAACTGCAGAAGGGCTGAAAAGCAAATTGGGTAACTGGATGAACACAAGAGACTAATTCTTCAAAAGAAAAGCCGTTAGTATGTTTAAACACACAACCATAAATAGCAGAGGTTTTTATGCTTAACTGCATTAGTGTCAGCTACCCAGAGTTTTTCTTTTTCCCACCTTAGCAGAATCTTTGGCCAAACTGAATTACAGGCATAAACACTAAGTGGGATTTTTGTGTCAAGTTTCAGAGAACCAGCAATTCAACAGTATGCCAGTAACATACAGGTGATGTACTAGCCGGCACATTAGCTGTAAAACTCTTGACATTTATGATCTGCCTTCAATCAGTATGAACATCATTAGGGTCTTATTCTTGATGTGACAAGAGTTATCACAAGTGCTAGGCAACTAAGGCTGACCGTTCTTGCTTTTAGTAAATTTAGAACCGTGTTATTGGCAATGACTGAGGAGTACTGGCATGGGTACCTGGCAAAGCTTGTTTTCACAACAAAGCCAAATTCGTGTCTGGCCAGATTCTCCTGTTAACTGCACAAAAATGTTTAAATTGCCTATTAATAATTTTTATAGATATACATATATATAACTGCATTAAGTCTATTTTTTCCTCATTTCCCTCCATTTCTCCACTGATTCTGGCTTTCATTCACAATCCTAAACTTACATTTATTCCTCCTTTTGCAATTAATTCCAGGTTAGGCAGCTGAGAGAAGCCTGGCCTCATCTCCAGGCACCAATCCCATCTATATTTACTACCACAACCTACATTACAAGGATACTTGCGTTCTTTAGAATGAAAGCATAGGAACTCCTAGTTTTCCCTAACATTAGCACGCATTTTTCAAAACACAGGAATCTCAGATGGAAAAGCTACAAAGTGAAGTAGCCGGTAAAGCAAACAAAACTGGTATTTCCACTCCTGTAACCCTGAAATCAACAATACAAAAAGGATATCCTGTCCAGGAAGCAAAATACACTAATTTGTATTATTCTCGCTGTGTTTAAAAGCGTTTCTCCTTATTCTCGCAGAGCATTTCAAGCGCTATAGAACTGAGGATCTGTTGGTAAAGGAGGCAAGCAAAGCCCTGCCGTTCAGAAGCCATTTCAGATCCCTTTTCCCGTCTCCTCACTGGCACTGCTACAAACACGCTCTTCCCACTTCAAGGCAGGCAAAAGTGGAGATCATATACCAACGCTCAAGAAACACAATCTTAAGTGACGAATGATGCGTTCCCAAAACTGATCAGGTTTAAAAACCGAAAAACATACGTACTGACACAAAGTTCTGAATGCCTTGTGTTCTCCCAGGCTACTTATAAACCCAGTTGGTCAAAACAGGATAATAAAATGGCCTACCTTAGAAGCAATCCATTTGATAAGGATCAGAGCTAAACACCAGACCAATGCAATTCCCATTGGATCACCCCGAAGACCGGCCGCATAATCCCTTCCCTGATCCCCGCCAGCGCTGGAAGCTGTGCGAGGGTTTGGGAGCCGGAGCAGGAGCGGGCAGGGGCTGCCCACACCGCCAACAGCTGCGCGAAGGCTGCAGTCACCTGACAGCCCCGCGATCCGCTCCGCGTGAGCGGCTGCCCTGCGCGCCTCGCCGCCAGCTCCGCACTCGGCACGGAGCCTCTACCACCGGAGGACACGGCGCGTCGGGCAGCCCTACCGAGCCCTGCAGCAACGCCAGAGCAAGTGAGAAACCGCAGTCACGGGCTTTTATAACGCGCGTTTTAATACAGCAAAGCAAAGGAGGCTGCAGGACCAAACTCCAGTACTCAAACCACCTGAGCTGACTGAGGACACCGCCTTGCCTTTAAACGCCACGGAGAGCCTGCTTCCAGCAGATTTCACCGTATCTGATATTCACAAGTTCCTTTTATCTCTGCCACCTGGAGGACTGCTATGAACTCAACTTCAAAACATATTTCCAGATGATCTTAGAGCGCCTTACTATAAATAACGTTAATGAAAGAAAGCTAATGCACTGAACACACGCAATCGCTGAATCAATCATCATTCTCTCATCTCTTTTGTCCACTAAATATCAAGTCATCCTTCATACTGCCTTCCTAGCCACACAGGCTCATGCCTGAACCAGCACGGTTCTTTGATTTATTGCAAGGGCTGAGCTTGGCTCCAGCTCCCCGTCATCCCTCCCCCAGCACTTGCATCCCGGGGTTGGAAAACAGAACCAACTTCCTCAAAGAGAGCATTGCCACGCAGCCAGGCAGTCCTATATACTTGGTACCTGTACTTTGAGATTAATTTTCACTTTTGACATTTCAAGATGAGAAAAATGTTTCGTTCCAGAAATAATAATACTCAAATAGTTTGGAAAAAAAGCAGCTATGGAGGGAAAAAAGGAACGGAGTGTGGGATACTGAGGAGTTTAAAAGCATGAAGTTGAACAATTGATAGGAAAACTGTATGAAGAATCTGCTGTCCCTCTAAGTATTTTGTTATAAGATGATCAAATTGCAAATGCCAGTATGTCTACAAAATACAAAAGTGAGCACAAGGAGTAACTTTAGCACTGAGGAATTAGTTTCCATACAAAAAGAGGGCACATACCAAAAAAACCCCCGAAAAACCCCCATTGCCATTTCCAAGCACTTGGTACCCTGGCAATTAGTCATCACCAGTATGACCTCACTTTAACAAAACACCCTCAACCAAACACACAATAAACAGCATTAGTCTAGATCTGTATTTAGTAATTTGGCACAACAGGTTAACACACAGCGGCTGCTGAGGTCTTTACACTACCCTATGTGAAGCCCACATGGGTTTTTTTCAGACCACATATACTCACAGGACCCTACCACAGGAGGTTCAAAGCTGCCAAAAATGATGGAGAACTAGTCAAACCACTCTGACCCTATGAAGGAACAGAATGGTTTAGTTTCTTTTGAAAGGAGCCTAGTTAGCACATACCAAAACCACTCTGACAAAACAAATCCAAATCGGCATGATAAGCAGAGGACAATGAGGTGACTTGCTTCCATACTGAACTCTCCCCCAAATAAAACTTTAACACAAATAGCCTTATGCTTTTTGAAAGGCCAACTATTTCTCTGTCATTATTTTCAATCCCTGATCAGCCTTCTCTTTCTACCAGTCTCAGAACACGTGAAGATATTCTTGAAGAGTGTGGGTGGTCAGGTGCATGGAACGAGTCTTTCTTCCATTACTATGGGAAACACAACACTGATCATTGAAAACAGTGATACCAAGTCATCACTCTCTCCTCTTTGGTCTTCTAACAGCAAGTGGTTTAATTAATTAGCCTCCTCTTACTGAAAGTTTTTCTTCAGACTATTGTCTCATGCACACGTTTAATACCAGCACACAGAAATAAAACCATTTGCCTATCTGTTAAGCCCCACTACAGCATTATTTGCTTTAACTATAGCTTGCAAGCAGGAAGACTTTCAGAAATAGGATTCCAAATTTAGGTACAAAGGAAGACTAAAAGGCACACTGGCTCACATGAGAAGTATGAGAAATCAACAAAGAGGCTAAGGTGCTTCTTTGGGGGCAGGTGCTGCTTTGAACAACCCTATCAATAATTCTAAGGTGAGGGCAAATTAAATGATGTTTTACAAGTACATGGAAGAAATACTCAAGGTCATTAGAAAGTACAGTAAACCCTCAGGTACAAAACTACATAAAAACAAGACAGCACTGAAGTCTGTCAGTGATACTATACTACCTATTATACTATCTTAAGTTCTGGGAGTGCAGTAAGTGACCCTTGGGCTGTGGACATCATCAGTCCCAGCTTCATCTTCAAATAAAGATGCACACCTGAAGGAAAAGCTATCATATATTGCATTTTTTTTTCTCCTGCAAATTATGGAAGTTCCTACGGTTGTTGTTTCTTCTCAGCAAATTATTTTTCTAAAATGTATTCTCCCAATGCACACAGAGACACCATGCTTGATAAGGCAAGGTTTCCAGTACTTAAGACACAAATATAGTATACAATTTAGTATATACAGTTCCTCTGTCCTTACCATCAGCTCAAATGCACAAGTGCAATTGCTGTCTCTTACCATTTCCAAAGAAATATAAATATCCAAGTGACTTCAATGTAAACCTGATGATATACAGGACTGGAGATGCATCTAGGCAGTCCAAGGCATGTTTTGCTACAATTTTTGCATTTGCTGAGTAAACCTTTCTGTGTAAATTCCCTGTAAGACAAGATTTTCTTTATCAATGCAGCAGACAGCACCTGGGGTCTTGCAATAGATGTTACAATTATTCCACTAAGGTGAAACTGGCACCACACGGGATCAGCTCCTCCCAACTTAAAGTAGCTCCCCATGAATATGTCACCCTGATTTGCAATGATCCAATTATTTCCACATACTCCCAGAGATCTGCCAGGCTCCACATGCAAACCCATTATTTCCTATTAGTGTACTCTGATATTTGAAGTACCAAGTACACGATCCCAGTTACTTGTATATTTCTAAATACCCATCTGTTCCAATTCTTTTTCTTTTTTAAATAAATTTCAGCAACCCTGAAAAATGACTCAGTGTTGCCTTGCAAGCCTCAGTAACTACTTTATCTAGAGAATAAAATTTCTTTAAATGCTCCCCAAAAAAATTCCAATGACATCTACAGAAAATCCAGAGTTGAACCAACAGCACTGTATTTCCCAGACATCGTTGGGTATCACATGATGCTCCTATTTAAAGTGCAGCAGGGCTTCACAGATCTCCATCACCCTGTGAGTTTTTATATGGAGGTCTGAGGCCCACCACTAATCCCCCCACTTGTCAGAAGGACCGATTTCACATGCATGCACTCGTATGCCTGGCCCAGAAATGAGATCTCCAGGGAGTATCCTTTACCCTTCAAACACCCCTTCCAGAACAGGCACAGGACGGTGGCTGTGGATTTCTAGGATACAATTCTGACTGGCATATTACTTGCTATGGACCAGTCAGGGAGCTTTACTGTATTTATATTAACAGCACATAAAGACAGCAGAGGAAAAAGCCTATCAGTTACACATAGCAAAAAAATAGTAGAGCTCTAGTTTCCATCTTTTCTTCATTTTTCTCCTGTCTCATTATCTATCCTGTGATCTCTCCCCAGCAGACTTCACTAACCAAGAATAATTAAGCAGTAATCTAAGAGAAGTATTCTTGTAACAAATGTGGGCAGCTTATTGCTGCAGCCCAACCCAACCACTAAACTCTGCAGGCAAGGGGGGAAAAGAAGAACGTGCCATTATTTTTATGGATACCAACAGCAAACCAGACAGAGTTTCAGAACATGTTCACTGTGACCAGCTTTTACAAATGCTACTTCTATTTATGTTTTAATTTACAAAGTTATTCAAGCATTTTACATTCAATTCAGGGTATTTAAAGAATTTGCCATGTTAGCCCACCTTGCAAGAGGTACAAGACTCCCAACTATTCTTACTGCTTATTTAGCAAAGCTATATATCAGCCTATAAGCAATAAGCAAATGTGAAGAAATTAAGCTAATAAAATTCACCTACTTTACTACTTATAAATAATCACTACTACTTAACCTATTGCAATTAAACTCAAAAGGCTGGCATCTTAAACCAAGGGCTTGGAATTCCAGGACATGAACTTCCAAAGCCAAGGACAGCTACAAATACAGAAGGCAGAATTTAGCAATTTTTCTTAAAGACACTTTTTGGGTTTAGAAATCTTCAACTTCAGTCTTCAGTAAAATAGAAAAACGAGCAAGTGACTGCATAGTGCTCAGCTGCCAGCTGGGGCTAAACCACAACATCCCCTTAGAAAAGAAAGGACCCAACCCCAGTAAATCAAAGGAAACCAACAGCCCTACATTTCCATACCACCACTCATTCATCAGCTGCTCCACTAGAAAGCTATCAGGACCATCCTACGCACACTGCACTTCCAGAAGGGGCAAGAGATATTCTATACTCTATAAACTTATCACACAAATCTGTTGTCAAAGCAAGTTATTAAACATTGTTTTTTTTCAGATGCCTGCTTTTGACCTTTTACCTTATTTGTTCAACACCATGCTCATGCAGGTCAGTAGAAATGGCTGGTAACACTGAAAAAGCAATTCAGTAAAAGTGCACATATCATAGTTGAAGGGGAGACAAGAAGACGTTTTTATTTTTCTTGCATAGATTAAACATCTAGAAACAGATTACTTCTTTCTAAAATGCTACTTTAGCAATACAAAGTACAATACTCTGCCCTGTCACATAATGAAATTTAGGTTAAAAAGTCAGGATATTAACTAACACTAAATTTCAGAGTTTCTACAGAGAATATATACCTTTGAAGGACACAAATTGGATTTCTCACTGTGCCAGTTTTTAATTATTCTTGCAAAAATGCACCTAGCCAAAGAACTGAAGTTCTACAGTACAGTATTCTTTCTCACTGTATTTCAGGAACCCGTTTGCTTACTAACAATCATATTTTAGAGTTTTGTTTAATCCACAGAACTTGGGTTTCTGCTCCTCTTCAGATAAGAGATACTGGCAAGAAGCTACACTCCAGTCTTACAAAAAAAAAGCATTTAGTTTTATTGCCTTGGGCCAAGAACCCTTTCAGCATGGTGGGACAGATGCTCAATGAGGGCTGGTCTACATCAGCCTATATCTGCCCACACCCATTTGCAGATAGAGTCATCTGACTGTTCAGAGGTCTGGGGCACAGCAAGAACCTGGACTGGTTCGATACAACTGCCTTCAGCTGTGATTCTGAGTTAAGGAACAGTACCACTGTTACAAGAAAGTACCATCACTGGCTCAGGCAGCAATCCATTCACTAAAGACAGACTGTTCTGAAGGCGAGATAGGAGAAGTTGAGCCTTAGCTGCTCTGGGTAACCACGTTTCACTATTAAACACCTTCAACAAAGACTGAATGGTACATTGGAAGCAAATAAAGTCAGTTCCATTCTCACATACCTCACATACTGCAAGTATTAAGCAAAAACAGATGAACGACCACGTGTGACAAAAAGCTACCAAAGTTTTAGACTTCATAGTAAAAGATTCACAGTCTATTTCTAAAGCACATCCTTTGAACAGTGAAAGATTGTCCCTTACTGTCTTCTATTTAACTGGAAGCCTAAATAAAAGCAGTGAGGTCACAATCTCACAGTAAGGCATCATCACAAAATCGTCATCACAGCGTCACACAGAAAATCAAGTTACAGAAATGTAAGTCACAGTAGTTGCATCTTACAATTCTTCATAAATTATGTACAGAAGACATAAAAGACAAGAAATTGGTCCTCTAAACTCAAGGCTTAAGCTTCTTTCCCCTTGGACAGAGGCTTCTCCAATAACTTTTATTCTTATATGAATGCTACTAGCTCACCTCTGCAGCTTCACAGCTCCTAGAGGCATGAGTGTGTAAAGGGGGAGCACAGGACATGACAGGAACCTCCCTGACAGCAGCTGTACATAAGAATTTCCACAGATGCATCTGTCCAGCTCATGCACCCAAAGATGAGCCCAATGCAGTGCAATAAGTGAAGGCTAAAAGGCATGGGGCCTGGGTAAAACATGAGCTGCTCCTTTGGGATCTGCTCCATGGCTTCACTCTCATTCAGACATGAAAAGCAATTGGAAATTAACAGACTGAGTCAAAAATCCAAAGGGCTTCTATTTGGCTCTCAACTGATGGGTCATATCCTGTAACTACAGGGTGCACTCCCCTCCCAGTCTCAGAAACACCTGCCTGCCTGGTTGTTGCTACCAAGTTTTCACTACTCCAGCCCTGCTAAGAGATACATTTAACACCCTCAAACACACTTTGATTCACTCTGTAGGAAGTATTTAAAGGGTAGTTTACACAAAATTAAAATACTGACAGCTAATGAGACTATCCAGGCAATGCAGCTTCCATTATAAGCAAGAGTTTTAGATACAATTTTCAAACTTTATTTTTAAAAATGTAAGTTTCCACAGGAAAAAACCCACAAACCCCACATTCCAGCATATCCACCAAGAATAAGCATACACTAAAGCTCAAAAATACACTAAAAGGCAGTAATAAAATTGCCTTCCTTTCTGGTTCCTTGCTAGCCACCACAAAAAACCACAGAAAAATATGTTGTCAAAGAAAGATTAAATTTCAAGGTGAAAGCTGGAACTTTCCCAATAACAAATTATCAGAACATCTGAAATAAATCAAGCCTAGCTCATACTTTCCTATTCTGTGATCATTTCTATTGAAGTAACTAAATGACTCTATTGGACAAACACTGAAACTGGTTACACCATCTGCTGTCAAACCCACAAATCAATATACTTTTTAATTTATAATATTATAGCATTACAAATAAAAGTAATAATTAACTTAAATTGTCACTGCATAATTTATAAAGATTAAAGAGATTCAAAGAAGGATCACATTGGCCATGCCCCAGCATTTCACAAAAATCAAAGCACATAACTAAGAACCACACCTACTATCTGAAATACCAAAATGTTTAAGAGAAGTCACACTGGCTATCTACGTTCAACTTTTCACCTCAAGAAAATCAAACGTTTTAAGCTTGAAAAAGGAAAAGAATTACTGGAGTTAAATTTTCTCTGGAGAGAACGTTGCAACACACACACTATCTGGAGTCTCATCTGCACCAAACACGTATTCTGGAACCTGCTTATGCACCACGTCCAAAAATGCTTGTAGAGAATTAAACCTATGCCCAGTAAGGCTAAACACACCAATTTCAGCTTAACTACTAGAGTTTGGAGAAGCTCCAAGACAGTAAGCTGAAAACCCTAACTGTCCAAATGCCACAGTTCCACCACCTGCCATCGCAACACCTTCCCTCCCCCTTCCAGGCTGCAATGTATTCAGGTACTGATACAACCCCATCTTACATACTTCCAAATTCTCCTTCTCTGGCCTGTAGCAGATGCAGATTCCTTATAGAGGATGCTTAAGAAACTTGCTAATAAAGTTTAATACAGGTACTTTCAGACAAAACTTATTTTAAACACGTGCATGTCTGTAAGGCAGACAGTTATTGCCTTCCAACGATATTCTGCTAGCATGCGGATGCCAGCAAGCCGTGCATCCAAAGACCTTCCATCAAAAGCCTAATCTACTTATTTCATCATCTCTTTTACTGTAGATAAGAGTGACCCATTAACAGAGCGTGCTCTCCAGTGTTGATGCCTACGTCTGCAGGTGTTAAGATGGAAAACCAGACTGCTGCCTGTGAGAAGGAAACACACTATAAAGGTTCAGCCTTCTATTACAGAGATGTGAGCCAATGGTATTTTTTCCTTGGATAGAGCATTGCTTGTTGGGGTGGTGGCTTTTTTAATTACCTAAGTGCTGAGAAAGAGATACCCAGCAAAGGAGTAACAAGCTCAAATCTTTAGATAAAAAAATTCCTAGGTAAAAAATCCTTTATGAGTGCAATCCTCTAGTAGGGTAAGACATGGAAGGAGGTATAGAAACAGGCAAAGAAAGTGTTCTATTAATAGGCTGATACAGTTTTTGATACACTTCACAGCTGACACATTGACAGAGGAAAAAGGTGGAAAGGCAGTAGATAAAAGTTTAGGCCCTTTTTCAACTACAACTAATACCCTTCATCAGCCTTCTGAAAAATACAATATCCTTGTGCAGACTTCTCAATATTCAACCTGAGAGTGCCTTTTATCACATTTACAACATTCTGAGACCTTCTACAATTAAAAACCACTTTCACGTCATTTTTCTTAATGGGATTTCACAGCGGCATGCCTCTGAATTGAATAACCCATTTTTGAAGGTAACGAGATGCTACTTTCACTGTCAAGCTTTAACATTACACAGAACTTGATTTTAAGAATATAGCATTAAAAATATATATTTCAATAGGATTTAAAAGATTTTACATTCGTAAAATTAAGTTACATTTTCCCCAGTTATCCTGTAGGGATACCGACAAAAAGGGCCACACAATTGTTACATTGTTTCTTAAAGAAGCAAGAATTGTAGCAGTACCAACAAGAATGTTCGCCTCTGAAGCTCCTTGCCACCCACTGGACACCTGTCAGTCTTGGCACTGGCCTTTATGTGCCCATGTAAAGGAAGATTTTGCATGGCATAGCCCTCTCTTGACCAAATTAGGCTAACCTCATCTGCATTGACATCAGTGCCTATAATTTTGGAATCTCATCGACAGAAATAGCTTTATCACAGGGCCCGGCATACAAATTAAGCATCTGTATAGGGCGTGCTGAACTTGTGGAAGTGATGAAAGCTGTAGTGGAAAAATCTTAGCATACGCTTTGAAGCTCTATCTAATTAAGGCAGCAGTTAGCTCCTTTGGGTGAATTTATCATTTGGAGCCGCCTTGGGTTTAGCCCGCTCGCAGCGTTCTCTGTTTGCACACACGCTGCTGGTGCTAAAGCCCTTCGTTTCCACCGAGAAGCCTGCAGCGTATCGCAGCTCAGCGCACTTGGAAGCAGGCAGTGTTTCGGGTATACAGAAGTCACACGAGTTTTTATTACCCGTTTTTATCCTGTTCAATGTCAGTGCTCATCCCCGCTGTTCTGAGAGAAACCGCTTCAGCTTGCCACAGGATTATCTCCAGCACTAAATCCGTGCAGCAAGCTGAGAACGCTAAGAGACAACTAAATTCACTTATGTTACACGACTTAGGCACTAAGGGGAAAGTCTAGTATATTGGATTATCATTTCCTTATGCACATAGCCATCGAATGGCTTTTGGAAAGAAGCAGAACAGCAAAACAATTAAGCTATTTAATCAACCTTTGAAACACATTTGGAAAACGAGGGAAGAGGAAGAGAGGAGAAGCTGGCACGACTGTAGCATAATTCCAGGCTCCTCATCCCCCTGGCAGAGCTGGAGTCTGCGGATCAGAAGGCGCACAGCACCGCTTGCTCCGTTCTCTGGGGGAAAGGAGGATCTGCTGTCAGTTACTTCTCCAAACCTGATGGAAGACAGACATGAGCCTCAATATAATTAAAGCCTTTCTCACCTTATGAAGGCAGTTTTAAGACTTACAGAAATACAGATGAGCACAAGGAACTAAAGAGCAGAACAAAAGAATAACAGAAAACACTAAAAAGATTCTTTGCTTTAAAATAGTTACTGAATATGGCTGTCATTGCTCCTGAAGGGCACACTACTGGAAGTGTTGAGCCTACCCCCAAAGAAAAAAAACAACCAGAAGTGCAACCCCAGCCTGTAGATCCCTGGGTTTTGGACAGAACATGGAAAGCCAGCCTGAGATGTATACACCAGAGCCTTGCTTCCCATGCTATAAATCAGTCTACCTTCACCACAATTAACTGTACTTTCCCTGCTGTTACCTACTCAACCCTACAAGCTGTTCCACATGCCTCTAATCAAAATTTTCCATGTGTTTCCAATCCAGGAACTCACTCTGATTCTACTGTCTGTCCCCTCTTTTGCATCACATCCCACCAAGTAATAGTGCAAGAGAACAGGGAAGCACCCATTAGGCTGGTGAAAAGCCTGACTTAGTCTTTCATTCACTTTCCAAACTGTGAAGAACACTTTTCAAATTCTGAAAGTAATAGATAACTGATTTTCAACACTCAACTTCTATTCTGTTTTGAGAGACATGAGCACTTTATTGAGTAATATATATTTCTTTCAAGAAAGTTGTAGACCCTCCAGATGACAAACAATACCAACATTTTGGAAAATATTATGAACTTCTATGTATTCATGGCAAGAACTCATTAGCCAACATACTCAGATGCTTATAATCCATGCTTATGTCATAGAATCATAGAATGGCAAGGGTTGGAAGGGACCCCGAGGATCATAAAGCTCCAACCCCCCTGCCACAGGCAGGGACACCAACCTCAGGCCTGGAGCTACACAAGGCTGCCCAGGGCCCCATCCAGCCTGGCCTTGAACACTTCCAGGGATGGGGCATCCACCACCTCTCTGGGCAGCCTGTGCCAGCACCTCACAACTCTTTCTGTAAAAAACTTCCCCCTAATATCCAATCTAAACCTTCCCTCCTTCAGCTTTAATCCATTCCCCCTTGTCCTGCCATTATCTGCCCTTTTAAAAAGTTGATTCCCCTCCTGTTTGTATGCTCATCCTTAGTTCTAAACATACACCTGCCCAAAGAAAATTAAAAATTTTAAAAAAGAAAAAAAGAGTACCAATGCATCTTAACTAAATCCTCTTACAGCATGTATTATTTTTTAACAGGCCAAGGGTACGGTTCCATGCTGGTTTTCCACAGAGCTTCCAAGTCAATTTATGCACATAGGTTGTTGCTCCCATAATTAACTCGCAATTATTTACTTAAAGGTCTGAAATGGCAATAGGCTTCACGTATTGCCAAGTGCTCCAACTCCAGAGGCAGAATTAATTTTCTCAGTGGCTTCTCTAAAGCACTCATCCAAAATACCAGCGTGCTTCACAAAGCACTCATCTTCAAAATGCCAGCCCAGCACACAGAGATCTAAGCCCAAACATCAGTCCTTCTGGGCTCTCAGTTTAAGACTGCTAGAATTGTATTCTTCCCATTTTTTTTACATCACATACAGCCCTGATGTAAGCAGAGCTTCCCAGCCTGAGCTTTTTACTCTGTGGGGAGTGGGTGGATGGGACTAAGAGGGCAAGAAAAGCAAATCAGGCTGCAAGATATCACATCGAGCTCTTAACAAATGAGAAACATTATCATGATCTAGGAAAAGCTTCATTTAGATGTCTGCACTAATAAGCAATTATAAGATGGAAGCATGAGAAATATCTTTTTCCTCCAAAGTGGCATTTAACTGCTTTGTGAGTACTCACAATCGCCCATTCTTCTCAGACAAAACACACAAGGAATGGTTATAACGCTTCTCAACACAAACAAGTACATTTTGAGCAACAAAGGAGGCAGAGATTTCCTGGAAAATATTAACAAAATTAAAACCTCACAATGCATCTATGTAAGGATGTCAATATGGATTGCACAGGCAGTACAAACGTGCATTTCCTAAATGCTGTGCTGCTTTTCAGAATTACATCCATAAGGAAAGAAACTGGCTATGTCATATTCTTTGTTTTCATTAAAAAAAGCCAAAAACCTAAAAAACACAGCAACACCACCAAACTATGAAATTCTATTGGATCAGAACATACTTTACCCACAAAGCTCCCCAGAGAAGTTGCCAACTCTAGATTCATCTCAGAAGCCATTTCTACTGTTTTTAGTAAACTAAATACGTACACAGGTTACCATGTTCTAACAACAGAGAAAAAAAAGATATATTTTTAAAATTAACTAATTGGAAATGTATCCTGAGCAATAAAACTCTAGAGATAATCAAACACATTCAGCACTTAAGCTGTATTTGGAAACAAATATACAATTTTAAAACAATCATTCTTAAAGGAATACCAACTTCTTACAGAAAGCAGTACAACATTTAAAAAAAAAAAAAAAGTAGTTACATACACCAATTCATTTTTATCCTTCTTGACCTGAGCTACTTTTCCTGAACAGCTGAACTTTCTGCACTGGATTGGCTGCTTTTATTACCTACAAACCCAAAAGTTCAGTAAAAAAAAAATCTTTAAAACTCCTGGGTTCAGAACTACCCTGAAGTTGCTTCCTCTAGGCAGCTTAGTTCATCACACAATACCTACTAGAGTCTAGTAAGTGGTATAGCATAGGCGTGTGCAGGGCGTTAGCCATAAAGCAATCTGTCTTTAGTGATGAGAGTAAGTTTTCAACTGCACAGTTCACACTGAAATGCCTTTGACCTTGAAAATTTAACATTATACAAAGCTTTGAACAAGTTAGCCACAAAAGCACAGCAGAGTGCTGAAGAGCCTCCTAAGAACCTTTGCAATAATTACAATGAGACTAAATATTACTGTAATTAAGTTTCCTTATTTAATAAAAATAATTGCCTCATGTTTTAAAATCCAGGGGTACAGGGCAGTTTATCTTCACAACTGACGCCTCTCATCATCAGGTTATGGCTTGTGTTTACTGGTACAATACCTCTACTGTAAATCTTTCAAGATCACCTTGAACCAAGAGATTTGCTATGCTGTCTGTTACAGCATTCATGTGCAACACCCAGGCCTGGCAGTGGCTTGCACCTTAACACATTCACGTGAAGAGATCTTTTTACCCCCTAAGTTTTGCAACACAGGTTTTACTGTAATAACATTCAACATTCAAGAGGTAGGAAGAAGTACAACTCCCTTCCTGGCTCCAGCCTCCCACATACGGTGGGGGCATGTGATAGAGATGGCTCACCGCCCTTGAGCTGCACACCTTTAGCCCTCCACCCAGGCACGGGGTGCCCTAAGGCAATATATATGATTCTGCTTCTTCCTGATTCCAAGCATGTTGAGGAGGAGTGGGATACACTCATACAAATGCGGGGCTCCTGAAGAGACACTGGAATCAAAACCTTACTGCTTCTGCAAGTAGGTATCTATTCTCACACGTTGGAACAGACTATGGAAAGACAACTTGGAAGTTGGAATTGCAACTTTTTCAAGGTTAAGAAAGGTAAATCTATTATTGCATTAGAGAGAAATATGGTAATGTTTAAAAAACAAGATATATCTGTGAAATACTCAGGGGGGAAAAAAAAAAATCTGTTTGCATCAAACCAGTGTATTTTTACATTAATATTCTTGCTTTTTTTTTTTGGTAGGGAAAAACATAACATCTAGAAGCTACAAAATTTCTTTGAATGCAAAGTTAAAGGTCACAAAAAATATCTCCCACAAAACCAGCTGAAGGGACAATTAGCTATTTTCCACTGTCATGTAAGACTGGCTGTGTATTATCACAATATTTTTAGAAAATGGAATTCCATACACAAAATTAAGCAAGTAGCTTATTAGACCCCAACCCCTTCCTCCAAATAAGTTTCATCACAAATCCCTTAAAAGATGAATTCAACTTTTATTCTCTAACCAACAATCAAGTAGTCTCTTTTTCCTGAGCATTTTTTAATAGAAAATATACCCTGAGAAACTCACCTGATTAACTATAGGTGTTGGGGGGGAATATTGAAGTAATTAATTTCTGTAACTGCCAGTATTTTTGTTGTTTCAAACATACAAAAGGGTGAAATGCAAAAAACCAAATGACAAGTGAACTGGAAGCACCCCTGCTGCGCTTCAGATGAGAATAAAACTAGGTGGGAAAGCTCAACATCAGAACTCTTTATCAATTTTGTTCTTAAGACAAGAACCCTATTTGGTGCTGTCACCCACACACACACAAACACACACACACCATGTTACCTTATCGATTTCACAGAAGTTTCAGACAGTTTCAACTTGTATGGGTTTCACTTGTACCTTTTTCTTGCATTACCAAAAGTCCCACCAACCTAGAAATTTCTGAACAGTACACATGAATGTTCCTCAAGCACAAAGAGCAAGAGCTATGTCACAGTGCTACTTACCTTTTGGCTTTCCTGCTGCACCAAAACCTTTTTAACAAGGTCTTCAAAATGCTCAGTAAACCTGACAGCAAAATTGTTTATTAACCAAGTTTAGAAAACAGGAGGCTGAGAAAACCCACTTCAGGCCTGTAATGAGTCATAGAATCATAGAATGGCAAGGGTTGGAAGGGACCCCAAGGATCATAGAGTTCCAACCCCCCTGCCACAGGCAGGGACACCAACCTCAGGCCTGGATCTACACAAAGTTGCCCAGGGCCCCATCCAACCTGGCCTTGAACACTTCCAGGGATGGAGCATCCACCACCTCTCTGGGCAGCCTGTTCCAGCACCTCACCCCTCTTTCCGTAAAAAACTTCCCCCTAATATCCAATCTAAACCTTCCCTCCTTCAGCTTTAATCCATCCCCCCTTGTCCTGACATTGTCTAGCCTTTTAAAAAGTTGAATCCTCTCCTGCTTATAAGCTCCCTTCAGGTACTGGCAGGCTGCAATGAGGTCCCCCTGCAGCCTTCTCTTCTCCAGGCTGAACAAGCCCAGCTCCCTCAACGTCTCCTTGTAGGGCAGGTGCTCCAGCCCTCTAATCATCCTTGTAGCCCTCCTCTGAACCCTCTCCAACAGTTCTACATCCTTCTTGTATTGGGGGCCCCAGATCTGGACACAGTACTCCAGGTGGGGCCTCACGAGGGCAGAGTAGAGAGGGACAATCACCTCCCTGTCCCTGCTGGTCACCCCTCTGCTGATGGAGCCCAGATGAGGCCTAAGAGCTTCTCCTGAAAATACATAAGCAAACATTTTGCAAAGTCAGAAGAGTAATTCAACTCGTTGCAGGAGCTGGGAAAAAACAAGTGACTGGATTAATGAATCTGTAAGTTCACACAACATGTGTACCATAAGAAAGTGGAAGACAACGCCCATGGGCTTTTAACTGCCACTCATGACAATTAACTAACTGGAGATAGGAGCTAAGACTCACCACCACCACCAGATTAATCCAGAAGAAACTTGGGCTCCACAGTTCCCACAAACAGGGAACCAGAAGAGATACCAGGCATATTCTTGCCTCCTTCAACAAGGAGCAAGTAGACTCTTCCCCACCCCTCATTCGCTGCCAGTTTCCATTCTGTCATGTGTAAGCAACAGCACAGCTCTGACCTACACCAGTTCAGGCAAAGTTCTTAAAAGTAACCCATCCAATTTCCCTATGTTTATCATTCTGGACTGCAGCTATCTGGAAATCCCTCAGAAAGCAACCTGGTATCACAGATCAGCACGTTCTGGGCACCAATGCAGTTTGATATGGTAAAGCCTAGAAGTGACCCGGTGAGGTGAAATGCGGGGACAGCCTGCACGCACGCACTAAATCCCCGCGTGTCAACGCCTGGCACACGTGTGCAGGAGGCTCCTCGGATTCCTACCCACCCTGCCAGCAGAGCAGGAGGTGACTCATCTCCTTGATGTGTACGTGCATGCAGCATTGCAGTGCAGGTAAGGCACTGGGGGTTTTTTTCTCTTTTCTTCTTAAACTGCAGGCTTTGTGAAACTCCATCAGACCAAAGCAACATCATAATGGCAGGGCAAGGGGGAATGGATTACAGCTGAAGGAGGGAAGGTTTAGATTGGATATCAGGGGGAAGTTTTTTAGAGAGAGAGCGGTGAGGTGCTGGCACAGGCTGCCCAGAGAGGTGGTGGATGCTCCATCCCTGGAAGTGTTCAAGGCCAGGCTGGATGGGGCCCTGGGTAACCTTGTGTAGATCCAGGCCTGAGGTTGGTGTCCCTGCCTGTGGCAGGGGGGTTGGAGCTCTATGATCCTTGGGGTCCCTTCCAACCCTTGCCATTCTATGACTCTATACCTGTGGCAATGAAAACAGGACTTGATATATCTGATATAAATCCATACTCCAGAAGAAAAAAAAAAGAAAAAGGGGGGGGGGGGGGAAGCAGGGTGTAATCTGGCTTTATAGATTAACATTTTTTGGTATCTATGGTCAAAACTACCAAAAAGTATCCAGCACTAAAAGCATCAAATCATCATCACATCGAGAGAGAGAAAATAAATTAATAACTAGAAACAAAGCATAAAGTCAGGTCTTCTACAGACTCCTATCTTAACCTTTTTAAACAGCAGTCTACCTAAATTCCAGTTCATATCCATTCTACAGCAATTATGAACGAAGTAACAGGCCCATCACACCTTTTGATACACAAGACCGATTCACTGCTGGCAAAGCTCTATCTTTAACAGAGCTGATAGCGTTACCTTCAGTACCTTGATTTAGGTGCCTTTACAGAACCCCCCTCAAGCATGCTTTCCCTCCGCCCCCCCTTGCACTGCAATCCAGATTTATGCAGAATATCAACAGCTCATAACTTCATTCCTATGTCACAATGAAGATCTCTAAAATATCAAGGATGCCAGATTCTGGATCTGAGAGATGACTTTACATGAGGTTCTTTACTGTGCTGGTAAAAGAACAGTCTGTCAGTTGATGGAACCAGTCATTAATCCACATAAAATGTTTCTCATAACAGTAGAGAAGAAACACAGTCAGGCATTAACTGGTGAGGCTCTTTGCATCCCTCAGCCAGCCCTGAAAGTGCAGATCCTCAAACTCTCTTAGAAATCCCCTATCAAGAGACTGTTTTTAGGAACAGCACCAACCCATGCCAAAATACTCTCAGAACAATATACTTGATTATAATACAATGGCTAAGATAATGTTGTGGCTTAAGCTGGCAGGCAGCTAAAAACCACATTGCTGTTTGCTCAGTCCTCCCCAGTGGGACAGAGAAGAGAATCAGGGGGAAAAGTGGCAAAACTCATAGGCTGAGAAAAAAAATTGGTGCAAGAGACAAACAGCCAAAGAAAAATAGTAAAAACCATAAAACAACACACAAAGTAAGTGATGTGCAATGCAATCACCATGCACTGAATGACACCCAGCCAGCTCCTGAGCAATGGCCCCCAGCTAACCCCCTCCCCCAGGTTTTTTTTTTGTACAGTGTGACATCATATGGAATATCTGTGGCAAGTTTGGATCAGCTGTCCTGGCCATGTTCCCTCCCAATTTCTTTGGCACCACCAGCCTCCTCACTAGCACAGCAGTAGGAGAAGCTCATCTTAGTGTCCTTGATTTACAGCAAGCACTGCTTGGCAACAGCTAAAACACCAGTTCGTTATCAACATTATTATCATCCTAAATCCTAACAGCACTGTACATGCTACTAGTAAGAAAATTAACTCTATCCCAGCTGAAACCAGGAGAGGAAAAAACCTACTTTAGAAAGCACAGAACACCTGAAAAGTGTAATAATCACACACCATTTTTTATGATGTAACACCTATCAGTGTTTGTAATTACAAGACACTAAAGGAAGACTTTCACTTCCCCTCTTTCCACCAACAGAAAAGCACTAACCAAATTGCAACAAAAATACCAAGAATTTGATCTGAAAGCTTAAGAGGTATTGAAAGCATGCAATCTTTAAAGTTGGGGGGAGGGAGGAGGTAAGAGGGGTGGACAAAAAAAGAAAAATATGATCATTCTCTTAACTTTAATGCTCTCCACTAATATGAATAAAAGCCCAGAAACAAAAAAAAAGTTGTGTATTCCAACAGCTGCAATCATGATGCTTCATCTATTGTACTTGAATGAAAGGAACAGTATACAAAGAGAAAATATTTGCCATGAAGAACACAGCTTTTTTTAAAACCAAGTTATATAAATCAATACTATCTGTGAATTATAACGTATCGTACTTGTGTAACAGCTTTTAAGGAAATGACTTAACCAGCTGAAACTCTGAAATAGTAAAAAATATCCAGAGTGTTACCAGAGTTGCTTACATTTCTCAGCAGAAGCTCTGTTAAGTTTTCAACACACAGCCATGCCTATATTCTAGGCAACACCAAGGCAGCTAATATTACCCATTAAGTCAGTTACTTTATTCTTCCAAACAAGAACCAACACAGACCCACCAAAAACTAGCCTGTAAGTTCACTTCAGAGGAAAATGACATTTGTTTTTTTACTAAATCTGCATACCCTGAAACCTGCTTGCAGAAAGAGACATTCTGTAGGTGTCCTGGTTTCAGCTGGGATAGTCAATTTTCTTCCTAGCAGCTGGTACAGTGCTGTGTGTTGCGTTTAGGATGAGAATAATGTTGATAACATACTGATATTTTGGTTGTTGCTAGGCAATGTTTACACCAAGTCAAGGACTTTTCAGCTTCTCATGCCCTGCCAGCAAGGAGACTAGCGGTTCAGAAGAAGCTGGGAGGCAACATGGCCAGGACAGCTGACTTAACTGGCTAAAGGGATATCCCATGCCATATGATGTCATTCTAAGTATATGTCATTCTAAGCTGGCTGGCTGGGGGTTTAGACCATGGCTCAGGAAGTAGCTGGGTACCTGTGGGTGGCAAGCAATTGTGCTGCGCACCACTTGTGTTTATTTTTATAATTATTTTTCTCCTCTTCCTTTTCTGTCCTATTAAACTGTCTTTACTCCAACCCACAAGTTTTACCTTCCCCCTCCACCCTGCCCAATCCTCTCCCTCATCTCACTGGTTGGGGGAGTGGGTGAACAGCTGCCTGCTGGGTTAAACCACAACAGTAGATCTCATCTTCCAGAAGGGAACTTAATCATCAGCTTCTTCAGCTTCCGTTCCTCCAGCTCGGTTTCCTACAACCGCACTCTCCCTGCCAACACGCCAGGTACCCACAAACTCTTCAGTAACTGACATGATTTCCAAAGACAAATCCCCTAGATGGTCAGACAAAGCTGATTAAGACGATACAGCAGAGCCATAGCAGCTTCATTTGAATGCGTGGGAAGCGCAGACATGGGTGCCAACACATTTATGTAATGTGGTCCCTGCAGATGTTCAACTCCTTTGAGCTGTCAGCTGGCTTTGGAGATACACATCACCATGCAGAGTAGCGATTTAAAGAAGAACCCTCCAGGTGGTGGGGTGTGGATTTTAACGCGGCGAGGCATCTTGAGAAACATGCCGGGATATCTACCTTATAGGACAGAAAGTTATAAAAGCCTCAATGACACATTCCACCATGGGCTAATTAAAACTAATTTGTGCCCCACGGCCTCAAGAGCTGCTCTCAGAATTCTTCTAACTCCTTAATCATCTTCAAGAAGGCATCTTTTTGCATAATTTTATCTGTGATTGCAGGACAACTTAAAGTAGCAAACCTGAAAATTCTTAGTTCCAAAGCTTGTCCATCCACACGCAACTTTTTGAACTGCCTTGTTGCTGAATTGCATGCCTGTGCACGTGCACCTGGCAGAGAGAATGAGTCACCTAGTTTTTGTCCCTTTACCACAGAAACCAACAGACTGCCGTGCTTGGGCCACCTTTTGTACTTCTACAAGGAATCAAAAGGACAAGACCAAAGCTCACATAGTTCTTAAATACCACTATATAGGAACTCCTGTCTCAAACATTTGAAAAATTTACACAAGAACATTCCTCTTGCACAAGAGCATTCTTCCAGTTTTTCTTCTTTTTAAATTACAGGCTCACCTATGCGTTTTACCTATCTTGCCTGCTAGTTTTACACATTCAAATAGCTTTTTTTTCTCCTTCACACTACTGTAGAAATATTTTACCTCTGTGTATTTAACATCAAAAAGCGCAGTTCCTAAACACTAGCTCCACCTAAACACTACATATTTGCTTGATGACAGAAAGTGAATTCCAGTTAAAGCTGTGAGGTAAAAGCCTACATTCTTCCTAGATGAGCCAGCGGGCGACGCAAACTCCTCTGTGCTCCATTCTGCGAGTGTGAAGGACCGACTATTGGAGTTTTCACACAGTGTGATGGAGAGTCAGCATTAATTACTGAGCACAGCCCTCATGGGTCTGTCCACTAGCTAGCTTCATTCAAACACTGCTTGAGAGCACTAAAAACAAGCAGCTTGGCAGCCCTGCAGTCTCCCCCTTAGAATACCTAGTCAGTCAGACAGAAACATTTGGAGACCAGAGAGGAACGGAGTTCCTCAGTGGTGAGCTCTGAGGCTGGCACTGTTCAACATCTCTGTCAGAGACACAGACAGTGGGATGGAGTGCACCCTTGGCAGGTTTGGTGACAACACTAAGATGTGTGGTGAGGTCGCCATGCTGGAGGGAAGGGGTGCTATTCAGAAAGACTTTGACAGGCTGGAGAGGTGGGTCTGCGCAAACAGCCTGAAGTTCAACAAGGCCAAGTGCAAGGCCCTGCACTTGGGTCAGGAAATCCCAAGCACAACTACAGGCTGGGTGGAGAATGGATTGCGAGCAGCCCCGAGAAGGGCTTGGGGGTGCTGACTGATGAAAAGCTCAACATGAGCTGGCAACACATGCCTGCAGCCCAGAAATCCAACCATGTCCTGAGCTGCAGCAAGAACAGCATGACCAGCAGGTGAATCAAGGGGGGGTGATTCTGCCCCTCTACTCTCATGAGTCCCCACCTGGAGTACTGTGTCCAGCTCTGGGGCCCCTAGTACAGGAGAGACATAGGGCTGTTGGAGCAAGTCCAGAGGAGGCCATAAAGATGATCAGAGGGCTGGAACCCCTCCTATGAAGACAGGCTGAGAAAGCTGGGGTGCTTCAGCTTGGGGAAGACTCTGGGGAGACCTTGTTGCAGCACTTCCAGTACCCAAAGGGAGTCTACAAGAAAGATGAAGAGGTACTGTAGTGATAGGACAAGAGGTAAAGGGTTTAAACCAGAAGGGGATAGATGTAGATTATGAAGAAATTATTCCCTGTGAGGGTGGTGAGGCCCTGGCACAGGCTGCCCAGAGAAGCTGTGGCTGCCCCCTCCCTGGCAGTGGTCAAGGCCAGGTTGGATGAGGCTTTGGGCAACCTGGTCTAGGGGGGGTGTCCCTGCCTACGGCAGGGGGTTGGAACTTGATGGGCTTTGAGGTCCCTTCCAACCCTAAGCAGTCTGTGATTCTACAATTTGGTACTTCATACTTGAATGTTCACCTTCATGAGTATGTTTCATGAAAGATTAATGCAGTTCCTCTAGCAGTAATTTTAACATCCATGATATAGAAAATGTTTTATTTTAAAGCCCACCAACTAGAGAGTCTTTCCCCCAGTTAAAGAGGTAGAAACCTTCATGTCGCTCTCTGCAACAAAAAACATGGCCCAGTAATCAGAATATCTATGCCTCATGGAGGTGTAAATTAAGTGTTGGAGATTGAGCATTAAAAAGCTATTATTAGAGTTATGTTCTTATCTCACAGGGCAATTCTTCACAAGGAAGTGTAAGTGTATTCATTTCATTTAGTGAAAAGGCAATATACTACTACAAGAGTTACACTGCAACTGAAAGTGGAAGCAACACCACATAATCTAACACTAATGCCTACTAGAGTTACCTGCATCAGTAACTCTGTACGACTTGTCCTGGCCCTCAAGCTGCATCATGAGAGCTCAGAATATTTAAATGTATCTGTGTCTTCCTTCTCAGCCCTTTACTGTCTCAAACAGCAGTATGAAGGACTGCAGACTGACCAGACCCTTTTCCTCCAAGCATGAGTTCTCTCTTCCCCCAAAATATATGGCAGAACTGCCATATTCTATAGTAGACAGAAGAGTCTGTGTAAGACCTGGAAAGAGAATTTATGAAAGAGGAAAGATTCCAAAAAAAGCTACATGAAAGGATATAGTTTTGTGTACATGCATAGCTGAGATGGGACCAGAAATGCTGGAAATGATGGGCACTTTGCTTCAGCATCACCTTTCAACCAGGTCACATTAGGCATAAGATCACTGCTGTTAAGGCAGAGATGACAAAGTCTTTTAACTCACCTACATTCCTGGTACAATTTCTCAGGCCTAGAGCAGAGGTCTAACAGTCTTTTGATTCCTGATTTTATCTTAACATTATTTTTCATAACAGTACTGAGAAAGACCTAAAACTTGGACAGCCCTTGCACATTTCAGCCGAGTGTGTGCAGCAAGCCAACAGACAAGCATCTAGTTCAGAACTGCAAACTGAAAAAACCCAGAGCATTTAGGTAGGGTAAAACTCTTATCACATTTAGACCTTGCATGCTGCAAACCTGAAGTACATCCTCACTAAATATTCATTTTAACTACACAAGCATTTAATCTGCCTTCAGAACTGCAAGTCTCCTTTGTTGAGCCCAAACATTACACTGTGAATGCACCAATGTGTTTCACCAATATTTTTTCCTGAACTAGAATTAGTAGGACCCATAAACTGATAAAACATAAAAAGCTGCAGGATGTCTAGGACTGATTATAAAAAAGGTATTAAAAAAAATAAGTACTGTAATGATATGATGTTAATACCTTTGCCTTGGATATAAGGTTTTTTGCCACATCAGTTTGTTCACGAGCCGACACCTGACTCCGAATTATTTCGGTTTGTTACGGGTCTAATTAAACCACATTAGTAGCCTCCTTGTTAGTCCTCTGAGTATCACTGTCCTGGTGCATCTACCAAAGCCTTTCCAATCAACTGTGGACTAAGGACAAAAGCACATTTCACAGTTCCCACTTATAAACTATTTCAGGTCTATACTCTCTACCAATTGACTCTGATGCTAAGAAGACTCAAAGCAGTCCAAGGGAAAAGTAGGGTTTCAGAAAAAAACTGCAGACACTAGAAAATGAAACCACAATCTCCATCTGAATGCACCATAGAATCAGGTTTGTTTCCAAAAACAGGATTCTCTCTCTTTACCTGGGTTCTATTTCCAGTTAAGTCACTCCAACTCTAACCTTACTACTACCTCTCTTCCACAATTACTGAGCACTTTAGCAGCCACTCTTCAGAAGACACTGTCACTCCACTGTCACAGCACAAGTTCTTAAACCTAGTACCATACCCTGCGTCTACCCCAAGCCAGCCTGCAATCCAGAGGCTGAAACTGATGGCGACTTATGTGCTAAGAACACCACCTCAAATACAGCACCTCTATCCCACAAATTACCAGGCAAAGCAGCACCACAGGGAGTCCAAACTGCACCACAGGTAACTGTATCAGCTCTGAGACGGTATCGCTGACCAAATGGATGTGAAGCAGTTTGCATCCTTGCAAGGCCCCCAGAGAGGCTGAGCAGACTACCGCGACAAGAGAGTAAGAGCTGTCTCACTGCGCTGGTAGTGCCGGAGGCCACCATACAGTTTCAGCAAGGGTAAGAAAATTGATAGAAAGACACAGAAAAACCAATTGAGAAGCAAGCCCAATGTTGGAAACCGTAACTCAGCAACTATTGCCTCACTGGAGGCCTCTCTGTATTGTGTAGGCGCTGCCATACTCCCTGCAGCACGATCTATTTTTCATCTCCTGCGGAGAATTAGTGTCACAGCCCATAGCCAGCAAAGAATATCACCTCATAAGCAGGAATGAAAGTATACACCACTACATAACAGAAGAACCAAGCCTAGGTGCCCACAGGAGCCCTAGAATTCCACAGCTTTCTCATCTTGATCAGATCTGCTTCCTTCCTTTTTCCAAAGCAATGAAACCACTGGAATTTATAAAAAGCAGAGATGTGCTTAAAACTTTATGTCCTGGGTTTGGCTCAGACAGAGTTAATTTTCTTTCTAGTAGCGGGTATCGTGCTGTGTTTGGGAGTTAGGATGAGAGCAATGTCAGTAACATACTGACGTTTTTAGCTGTTGCCAAGCAGTCAAGGACTTTTCAAGCTTCTCACACTGCCTTGTTAACAAGAAGGCAGTGGGAACAGCCTTCTTGGGAAAGGGAAGCCAAACTGGCCCAACGGGCCATTCCATACCACAATGTTATGCTCAGCGTAAAGGGAAGCTAGTGGGAAAGGGGCACACAAGTCCAGGAGGCACGGCTCATGGATGGTATGGCATTGGTTATGGTTCAAGATGTAGAGAGTTGTACAGTTCAGTAAGAAACTGGATTGTGTATCACCAGTTTTATGTATTTTGTCATCTCACTTCTTTCTCCCTCCCTGTGCTGTCCCAGCAAACTGTCCTTATCCCAAGCCGCAAGGTTACCTTTGTATTGTCATTCTCCTCCCCATCCCATGTGGGAAGGGGACTGAGCAAGCAACCACGTGGTGCTCAGCTGCCAGCTGGGGCTAAACCACAACACTTTATATTGCTGTGATAACCCCTATTTCTGCAACAGATCAGTTTATTAAATTCATTTTCACTGGCACTTCTAGAGTAAAGCACTCGGCCCCACAAGGACACCTAAAACTATCAGAGAGGGGTTGAGAGGCTGTATCTGGGCTTGGGCCACCATACAGGAACATGAAGAAAGCAATGCCACATCCAGGCATTACAAGTGAGAAAATACAACAGATGAAAGAGAAGGGGACCAACGTCTGCATTCAACAAAATCATATTGCTTTCCAAACAGCCTCACAAAACACAGAGATAATATTCTGCCACTGAGCACTTCACACAGTTTATCTGGTCTTCACTTTCTCCAAAGGAGGTCAAACCCCAGAAGGCACTGTGGTGGCACAACTCTCATACAATGCCTTGAGTCAGTCCTCCTTTACCTTCACAAATATGACAAAGGAAACTTCAGGTGACACCTTTACAAGACATCCTCTACAGTAAGGACAAAGAGCTACTAAGAAAGGATGCCCATGCACATCACTGCGTCCGTCCTCAAGTTTTACTTCATCTGCAGAACAATCATCTGCTACTGATCAATTCTCTCCTCACAAATGCCAGCATGCATGAAATGGAAGCCAATACGTTTACTGCCATAGCTGCTCCTCTTATATCCTGATCCAGAGAGCGCACCAGCAGCACGGCCCATCTTATCTCCTGTACGCTGACGGTTCCCAGGAACATTCTCATGGCGCTGCGCTGGGCAGAATGACATATGACATCCGAGCTCCCTCAAGGCGCTTCGAGGACAGGGGTTGGGTTCCACACAGGCCCCTAACTAACCCACCCACAAATACCTCCACAGAGCTGGATGCGCTTCAGGCTGGGATTCAAAATAATTCTGCCAATCAACATAATCAGCATACTGTGTGCTCTACTAAATTCAGCAGAAACGGATGGCTGAACAACTGTGCACACATGCACTCAGTCAATCCAAATTTGTTTGACTTGGCAACTCACTAACACAGAGAACAGCTATTACGGTATGACTGTCCTTGGCCTAAGATATGGTTCAGGGCAAGCTCTACAGAGTTTAAGGGAAGTATCCAACAACTGGGAATCTGGAGAAAGGAAAGAAACTATGACTGAAAAGAACAAACCCAAGGGTTACCTGACATCATCCTGAAGCAATTAGGACAGCGTAAAGACACTGTCTTTATCTATTGTTCATTCTGACCAAGTGCTTCTAAAACCTTAGCCTAAGTTATAAAGGGTTAGTAATCTAGTAAGTATAAACTTCTTGCTTAGAAAGATTAAGTGAAAGCAGCAAAAATTCCGAAATTTATCTATTTAGGATATGATTTCATCCTGTGACTTGCCAGATACAGGACAACACGACAGAAAATGAGACAGTGAATACTTTTTTTCCCTCCTATTTCCTGAATCTACACAGGATCCACCATACCCTGGCACTGTTTTCTTATATATCTATGTTTTTATTTTCATATATATATATATATATACATACAGATACACACCCCACATATACACAGTAGTAAGCCTTTTAAGTATTCTAAGCAATTCTCCAAAGACAAAAGGCAGGATTGATCCTCATGTTCTGACACATTTCATTTATAAACCGTAACAACCACAGCTATTGTTCAGTAAAAAAATGCAGAAAGGAAAGATGCTTTCAGTTTCACATGAAAATAACCTTTCATTTGCACATTATTTCTAAATGTACTATTCATACACAAGAAAAACAAAATACAAAATTTTGATTTTGTTAAAGTAGTCTGTTAACCTGAATTTCCAAACTGGACATTTTACAGTTACAAAGAGAGGGAGAAATGGAGATTCTTTTGATTTAACCTTTTAACAAATGCTTGATAAAGCACATTAACAGCAGTCCTTTTAAACGGTTCCTTTTACTAATTCATATCTATTTAATACCTGAAAAATACGGAAGCAGGGGCTCATCTAATAAAGATGAAATTACAGGTTTTTGGAATTGTGTGAATACGAATGTGTAAGAGACATGGGGTGCACAAGGTTTCTTCAAGAACACTAAGTGGCAGGATACAGCACGTTAACTAGTGTGAATAACGCCAGGGAATCATTCAGCCCACTCCTGTTTGGGGAGAACGAGAAGCAATTCCACACAGTTGTCAGCTGTTCTGGACATTCCTCCAACCTCAGTGGAAACAACTTGAGTCAGTGTTGCTACACACTGTGCTGCTTCCGACTGCACGTCCCTGATCCTTCCCTTGCACCAGCGCTCCTCAGATCCTGTGCAAACCCGGGAGACCAATCAGCAGAAGAACTACCGCTCCGGAGGGGAAAGGGCTATCGGCTGCTGTAGCTCAGCAAACCAGCTTTCTGCAGGGTCAGAGCACAAGAGGAGGACCAAAGACACCCAGCTAAAAGCAATTACGGTGCAAGCATTTATTGCTTATATTCAACACCAAAAGTGCTCTGGAGCTGTGACAGCAGGCATTAAAGAAAACTCTTCTCTGAAAAAAATAATAATTTCCTTTTAAATTAATATTATTAATAAAAACTATGGCTCCAGTCAACAACAATCATCTATCACCATGACCCTCTCAGCACTAAGAGCAGCGTCTCAGTGTCAGAGGCAGTGCCCTCCTGTTTTTCACTTACACAGTAAATACAAAAAACATTGTATGTAACTTCTGTAATCTGAAGCAAGTCAGAAAACACACACCTGAAACGTGTATTGTTGTATTAAGAAATGAGCTGAAGATGTCTGCTTCAGCTTACCAAACTTTTGCTTCCTCCTACCCTAACCAGAAAAGTTTGACCTTCTGGTTCTCAAGCAGATTTCAATGCAATCAGATTCTTTTTAATATATGGCTTTCTTCCTAGGCTCTCATATGAATATAACAGTATCAAGGATAAAGTCTTAAACTTCATTAGTCTTAATAGTCTTTCTTACTTAGCCAACCAATCATGAATAATAACTTCTCTTCTAATCCTCTCAAATTATCTTTCCTCAAAAGCTTGTGAAAATGGATTATCCTTGTAGTGCACAGCAGATTATTTCACTTCCATTCTATTCTATCAAAAGGTGGTAGGCAAAGAATTTTAACCAACGGGCCTCTGAAGGCACAAAACATCCCTCCAGGCCTCAACTTAAGCTGGAAGGCACTGGCAAAACAACCCCACACTATCACATAAAAAAGAAACCACCAAAGTAACCACAGTTTCAGCTATTCAACCCTCCTAGGGAGATGAAGCCTTTCTCCTCTTTAAAAAAACCTAGAGCTCAATACAGCTCACAGAGTACAAGTCCAACACATTCCCTGCACATGAAACTTAAGGAATTTAGTACCTGCAGCTTGTGATGTTTAACTTCTGGTCTTAATTTATGGTAGGTTGCAAAATTCTCACTATAATCTGGTGACAAAGATAGAAGTAGGGTGACAATATTCAGAAGACTAATACCATCCTTTCTGAAAGGCAGAAAATAATCGGGAGGGTCACAATTTCTTGGAAGTTTTTGGGACATTATGTGATTATAAAGGTAAAAAGCACAGGGGTTTTCCCTTTATTTTTTAATTCAGGTGACAGGAAAAATTTCACCATTTCTTCTGTCAATATGTGGGCTAAATACTAGAAGCTCTATCTGGACAAAGATGCAATCAGTTTATTCTGTCCAAGTAAAAACAACCTAGGAAAGACTGAATAAATATATTGTTTTAAGTTCAGTGAAAAGGGCAGAAATTCCTATTATCACCATGCTAAAGGAAGTATACCTCAAAGTTTCCAACAGAAGAAATGACAGAACAAAACTCCATAGAGTCACTCTTTATAAGCAAGAATATCAAAGAAAACTCTTTGCCTTTATTTCCATGCATAGACATTTTGGATTTAGCACCTCACACCATATTTGCAGCTGTAAAAAACTGTATAGGGTTTGGGTTTTTTTCTTTGCTCAGTACCAGAAAGCACTCAATTAACCAAAACTGCTGAAATCTAAAATTCCACAGGCAACCAAAAAAAGTTAAAAGTACTCCAGACTTCTTGAAAACTGGTTGGAAGCCTTTACCATTCCAAAAGAGAAGCTGAGGGAGGGCCCCAACACCATACGTACACGTTTCAGATTACTGTTGCACAGGAACTTCACTGAGAAGGGTTTTTTGGGGGGTTGAGGTTATTTTTGTTTTGTTTTGAAAAAAAAAAAAACCACAAAAAAAACCCCAGAAACACTAGTTCATGCCCAACTAAACACAAAACCTCCTACACATGTTGTCAACTGCAGCATCAATACACGGACTGTATCAGCTGCAAGCATTAACACAGGCCAGCACCACTCCTGCCATGACCGCTCTGTTCCCTCCACTACTGGACTACACTAGTAAAACCAGACTATTTTAAAGTGGGTTTTTAACCGAGTTCCTCAGGAAATCACTGGCTTGTCAGCATGACACCATCATACCTCAATTTCTAAGAGCCAGCACATCAGACAGACTGCACACAAAGCCACTGAACTTTCCCCATACCGAGACTGATCCACTTAATCTCAAATTTCCCATCATACCTTTTCCTTCACAGCCTTGGAATAGATTCCTGCATCTTTTCCTGTGGTTTTTTTTCTCCCCTTGGGTTAGGCTTGTCCCCTTGCCCTCATAAGGGCAACAGGTTGTACTTCATATGTAATAAATACCCAATTTTACTAGTCAAGAGTTGCCTCCAGCTTTATCTGCTATATTAAAAAAAAAAATCACTGGTAGAGGAAGCATGTATTTCCACATATCTCCTCTGGCAGCAAGGAGTGGGAGAAATAGTTAACATCTTCTGCTAATACAGAGCTATCCTCATTATTCTTGTTGCAGCATACTCTTTCAGATGTTCAGGCAGGCAGAGGAGGGCCTGCTGCAAATTTTGGCTCCTTCACACTTACAGCTAGGAGCTGAGAAAAGAATTTGCCCTCTACCTTTACAGTGCAAAGCAGACTCCAGGAATCTCTTTAATTATAATTATTGTGGGAGTGTGGTCAGGAAGATAATAAATCAGATTGCCATATCACAGGTGTACAAAGCAAGGGTAGTGGGAGGAAAACAGGAGTTAGACTGCTGTAACAGAAATTAAAAATTCTCAGGGTATGGAAGGGAGGAGGGCAGGGAAGGTGAGATAACAGCCACAAATTTATCTTCGACCAGAAAGAAAACAAAATATTTGGCTACAAATTCCTTACAATACACCTAGGATGCAAACACATACAAAGAAACAATTCCCCAACCCTCAAATCCAGTCCTCTAGAACTGCACTTTTATAATCAAATACTTTGTCTTTGGCAGGCTGCCTTGCTGGATTACACAGGGTGCTTATTTACACTGCAGTTACTTGTTAATGACATAATCAGAACAAACCGAGGAAAGCTTCACATCTAACGAAACACAAACTCTTCCAGGTTTTCCTACGAGGATATTTCTGTGCCTAACACTGAGCCGGGATTTGAGAGGTCTGTGTTCAATTCCTGGGCCCAGCACACGGCTCCTGTAAAACCCTACGTGCATATGCATGCGCACACCAAGCATTCGCTCCAACAAAAGAATTTTCTCAAGTAGAACTGAACATTTCATTCAGCTATGAGTGAATGCACACAAAGGGCTAGTTGCACTAAACACATTACTTCGTATTTTCTGAGACCGAGATTAAATTCTTCAAGTCCAAGCGTGTCCATCCTCAGCCCTTCGTTTACAAGGAAAGGATATTCTAACAGTCCTTTAATCACAGCATGAAATACACTAATTTGTATCTTAGAACCCCCCCCCCCAACTGTACAAAATGGAAAGGATTCATGTGTGCTAACACAGATTTACAAGGCAAAAGACAAGAAAGTTACCTCAGTTTCACACTTCTAAAAGAAAATAAATCTAACTTGAGCTGCCAAATCACTCATTATTTCAATGCAGATTGAGTGAATTTTTAAGAAAGTCGAACACAATGGGGTTAGCCCAACACAAAAGGTGCTGCTTATATGCGAGCCAGAACCTGGCAGATTCCCAGCCATGAATTTGAGACCCTCCACTCTAAAAAAAAAATGACTGATTATATTCAGAAACCTACAAATTTTAGCAGAACAGCAGTGGAAACTTGTAGGTAGTGAGCAATGCAAGAGAAGAATACGCCAATGACCACTGGCATGAGAGAGAACTATTCTAACAAATCGCCATTCTAACAGTTACCAGGGCACACACCCCCCCCCAACCAGGCTTCGCAGGAAACAAAAGAACTGAAGGAAAGAGGATTCAGCTACAGACGCCCTCAGCGTTATTTTCCATATGCCCAAACAGTAGAACAGTCAGAAAACTACATTATTTTTATGCTACTTTATTTTACCTCATAACTGATTCAAAATTAACCCAATTTGAATAGTGTTGCTTTTCTCAAGCAACTTAAAAAAGGAAACAAACACCACACACTTGGTAGAATCATAGAATCACAGAATGGCAAGGGTTGGAAGGGACCCCAAGGATCATAGAGCTCCAACCCCCCTGCCACAGGCAGGGACACCAACCTCAGGCCTGGAGCTACACAAGGTTGCCCAGGGCCCCATCCAACCTGGCCTTGAACACTTCCAGGGATGGGGCATCCACCACCTCTCTGGGCAGCCTGTTCCAGGACCTCACCACTCTTTCCATAAAAAACTTCCCCCTAATATTAAATCTAAATAACCTAAATCAATTGGTAACTACAGTGGAATTTTTTTCAAGAAAACTGCTGAAACAGACATCTCACAAAACACTTAATTCCAACAACCTGGATGCGTATTATGTCACTACATTACTAGTTCATATAGAATATTAAATATTCACATACTAACGCCAATTTTTTGGTAAAATTCTTTTGTAGTTAATTCAATATTTCACAACTTAAGGGGCACATAGCTACAAAGCCTCTTTTCAAACCAATTTCTCTTTAAAGATAACCATCAGAAAATTGAGGTTCATACAGAACAAGAAAAAATACTATTACACAATCTAGACAAAGAAGAATTGACTTCTGGTGACTTAAGACAGTCTAATTAATGGGGACTTTAAACTATTATTCTGCTTAGGTCTCACACAGACAATTATAGGCCATGAAATAAGCTGCTATGACCTTTTGTAGAATGAAAGTACCGAAGTTGCTTTACACTACAACATATGAAAGAGTTAGCTGGTCATAAAACTCAGGACATTTTAAAAGTGAACCATCACATAAAGTTAGCCTAGTGCATAAAACCCCCAATCAGAACTCGTCCGTGCTGTACGTAGAGTCAGCCAGTCTCTGCCTCTCATATGAATAGATGCAATCTCAGCAACCAGACACAATAAATACAAGATGAAGGGAATGGCAAGCATAGCAGCCGCACACAGAATTAATTCCAGAGGCTAGGAATCACATCATGAAAATTATTTCATTATTTTAACTCGTTAATTATTCATGCAGCAGAGATATGGGAAACGGCAGGAGAAAGCTAATAAAAGAAGCAACTGAGAAACACTGACAGAGAGGATTAGAAAATACAACAGAAGTTATGAAAAACAGTGGATGAGGAACGAGAGGGGTTTAGGGGAAGGCTCCCTCCGCATTCAACACCAGGGCCACCCTAAAGCATTCCTTGCCTCCTCACTGCTCGTCAATCCTGGTCTAGAATCAAGGCATACAGCTTCCTCCTTGCTAACTGGCACAATCATTTGTGGAACTGTGCTATGAATCAGCCAGGGATGAAAAATAACCTGATTTAAAAAAAAAATAAATAAAAAAATTGACACAACTAAGAGGAAAATGCAGGAGCAGAAATGAGCCGCTGCAAGGAAAAAATAGGTCATGCCAACACTTCCCCCAGCAGAAAGGTGCAACTGCAGGACTGAAGACCAATGCCTACATTCAGACCCTAAGAACACACCTAACCCTAAGAACACCTAACCACAGTTACAACTTTGTCTTGTAACTTGCACATGCAAACAGAAACACATCTGGATCACACCAGGTGACAAACACTGGTAAGAAGAGTTACTCAGCAGAAGGTGGCCAAAGCACCTTGTTGATGTGGGGTAACACGTTTTTTCAGAGGAAAGGGGCACCTTTCACTAAAGAACCCACAAGTGCAGTACACTTCCAGCTGCTCCTGCTGACCCTTTTCCCTGCTGCATCCCCTTTAAGTCACATCTAGGACTCCGTATGCATGATCAGCAGCCTGCTGTTCAGGTGCATATAACAGACAGTCCCAAAGCATGAAGCTATATTACTTATATGCACAAAGTGGAGATGCAATAAAGAGGAATCATGAACTAGGTTATCAACTGCCAGGTAGCAGTAGACGGTGCTACCTGCTACAGAAATACTCGGTCCTGCAGGCAGAGACTTGGGACCTACATTTTCAAGAATCAAATGGAGTCTTCCATTAGCTGATCCATTCCCTCCTCGAACAACTTCATCCTTAAAAGAAAACTTCACCATCACCACATCACGCAAACATTTAAGGATAGGAAAGCTAAACCTAGATCTTTAAGTTCTATTCAGACTCTGCCACTAGGTACCACCAATGCCTTTTTTAGAGGCACTGGAAGAGAACAAAGAACCAGTTACAAGGTAGAAAAATTGAAGGTAGCCAAAAATAGCAAGTTAGGCCAAAGTTCTCTTATTCATTTGTGATACACTTATGTCAATTCAACTTTTGGGGGCGGGACACACACACACACACGAGGGGAGAAGGAGAGTGCAATGCAGAACAGAATCTCAAAGCTCTCACAGCTATGTTTAGAAGGTAGTTTTCATTACAAACCCTTACTAATTAAAAAAAAAAATCAGACTAAAATTTTTCAGATTAAATAAGGACAGTTTGAGAAACTTTTTACTACTATTCAATCCAAGTTATAAAACTGATGAAGCAAAGAATCCAAAATTGTCCTCTGAAAGCTCAGCTGTAATTTAAAAACCATTATTTTGTAACATTTGGAATGAACACCCTAAACATATGATGCAAGGTACTACTTAACATCCACTCGATCTCTCAGTAAGACTAAATTCAATCTCATCAGTGTGAAACGTCCTAGTCATTTCAACAGTTACTCATTCAAGTGCCCTTAAAAACAGCTTTTAACACTTAGCATTTAAAAGTATTTCATGCTCAGAGGCAATTGTTAACTCCGACAATTCTATAAACCCATACAATAGCAGCTTTTCTCTTGACTGGACCTGAATAATAAATATCACAAATAACCTCCATGTAACAGATGTCACTTTTACTATTTTTCTGTTGTTAATACTTTGAAATTAAACAAGAGTAGCCCACCTTCAAATAATTCACACACAAGAGAAAAAAAGATTATTCCTTTTCTCTTAGCAGTTATCAATTTACTGGGGATAGCAATGGATGCAAATCACCACAAGGAAGAGCAAAATTCAGTGTTAGGAAAGAACGCTCATGGCAAGAGCAGTTAAGCACTATTAGCAACAGTTAAGTTGCCTAGTAAGATTGCGCAATTTCTACTATCTGAGGCTTTTATGAGTTCCAAAAGCCTACCAGTACCATTCTCTTCCTTTGAATCAGTTCTGGCAAACTTTGGGAAGCCCATTTTATTCCAAGAGATGGCAGGCAGTTAACCAGTCTCCTGCCTGTATTCCCTTTCTGCTTGCTGTTTTAGTGAACTGAATCAGCAAGCACCTGACAAGCATCAGAGATGACATAAAGGAAGTAGTAATAATACATGCCCAATGTCAGGACTTTAACCTTCAGCAATAATGAGTTATGACAGCTCACTGCATCTCGTAAGACTGTATCTTAAAAAACAGATTAAGCAAACAGATTAGACAAACATCTACTAATAATACTGCAAGTACAATTTATCCTTCCTGGGGCTGAGAGAAGTAGACCAGAATTCTTGAGGTCATTTCCAGCACCGCTTTATCTGAGCTTTTCAAAAGCAGCACATGGCCCGTTTTGAACCCACTTAGTGAAAATTTTACTAGATATTATACTGAAATTTCATTTTACAATATACATTATATAGTCTATTGAGAGGTATTTGCCTGCTTAACATTTTCACAATTAAAGGCTACATCTAACATAGCGTATGTGTGTCTCACCCGTTTCCCACATAAAAATACCTTCTTGCTGAAAGGATAAGCCTGAACTGTCTTATGCCTAAATAATTTCACTTTTCATGTATAAGCAGGAATTCAATTTTCAAGACCTTAGATTTTTTTTAGCCAAATGTTTATCAACTGTAAAACGCCAGCTATACATACCAGTTTCTTGGGTTTACTAATACACCTCTCCAGTTTTACACCTACTGCTCAAAGCTAGCCCAAATAGAAGACTGAAAGTGACACACAGGTAAGGGTTCAGACTTCTCTGAACAGCAAAGGAACCTGAATACTAGGAGTGTTCCTGGAGACTTGCAAGGTGATGGTAAGTTCAGAAGTTACATGAAATCGTGTCACTGGTGATGCTTCTTAGGTCATCATTTACACCAGCCTGTGATTGCAGGACTGGTAGAGGCTGTCATCCTATTATCTGTAGGAGACATCACAGAAATAATTTTTTTTTTTAAAAAAGGTAAAGACAGCTGGCCAGTATTACTAAAGACTCCCTCACTTAACTATCCTAATTCCCTTTTATTAATGCATAAGCTTATTTCTCTGTTTTACTCAAAGGAAATACTGCTTGGTCAAGCACGCACATAGTTTTTCACTTATAAAAAAAAGTTACTCAAGCACCTCTCCCTGTGACTCACTCTAATATACCTGCAGCATATTGATCAGAAAACAAGAAATCCATTGAGAAGCTTGGAAGTTGGGGGGAAAAAAGACCCAACTTAACATCAACACCACATTTCATTTGATAGTCTTGTATATACTTAATGTGTCACCTGCTCTAGAAACCACAGAGAGAAGGAATAAATAGAATACATCACCTTGACCATTTTCCTTATTCCTTTTCCCAGAAGACCACAAACACTTCAAACAAGAGAGACTCTCCTCTCATTTGCGCAGGGCAGAATACACTAAATTAGGTTTGACTTTCAAGAAGACTTACACCATCACCAAGCACAACTCGGATCAAGCAGTACAAACAGACAACAACCTAACCCAGCTGCTACGTGGAGAACAAATTTGTCATAAAAACAAAGTTTTCTGTCAATTATTACATCCACACATGGGGAAGGGAGGGTCATCAGCATATGTTCATCTTCATTTGCTCACAAATAATTATTTCCATATGCATTCAAATCCCATGTCATTAACACACTATTTTCCCAAACATACACACGTCTAATGTCCACACACACGCAGAGCTTCACTGCAACCCAACCAGGGACAAAGCCCAGAGGGACACGTAGCTCTGTATTTTCCATACACACATATATGAAGCGGAGCAAGTGATGAAAAAGCAGAGTAACCTAGTAAGACACCCCAAAAAACGTAAACAACAAAGACGTGACCCTTACGTGTGTAAAGAGCAAAGACATCATCTTCTATAAGGACAACATACTTTGGAGAACCAAAGTAGAGCTTTCAATCTAGACATTATAGGAAATGCCTATAAGCCAAAACCAGCAGGTTTCCCACCAGAACATATGCTTGCCACAGTAATTCCAAATTTTCTCCAGAGATTTCTGATTAAAAAAGAAATCGATCACTGTCTGCTGGGAATCCATACTAACACATATTCAGAAATGTAGGGCCGTGTTCACAAGAAAAACCTCCCTTTTGCCCTGATGGTTATAATGACCCTTTCTGCTGCATTTCCAACATGATCAGATGAAACAAGATACAGCATAGTTCATCTCGTGACTGATGTAATGTGGGCAGGGAACAATACCGTGGAAATGAAAAAGCCAAGGATCTTTGTCTCTTTCTAGACGGATTGCCAAGTCTGAACAGTTGAAGGGAGAAATAGCTTAGCATCCCAAATAGAACACTGCAGTGCACGTTCATTATTTCAGTAAAGTCACTGCAGCTTTTGGCAACCCCAAGGGGAAACTTAGCCCCTTCAAAGAAAGCCCAGCATAAAGAGCTAAACAACACCAGCTTAAAAAATTACAGAGAATCGAGTAATTCACTGGCTCTGGATATACAGACCAAGGAGCTCTGCGCTCGAATTACAGCCAACGCTAAAAAGATAACCGCGACAATAACTGGCCATAAACCTATAAAAACGTTCTCGTCACTGCCACCGGTATTTGGCAGCAGGCGGGGAAGGCGAGACCGGCGGCTCGGCCGGGTAGGCAGGCCGCTCGCCCCTGCCGCCGCAGCTCTCCGGGCGCCCGCGGGGGCAGCTCCGCCACCAGCCCACCCCTCCCAGTCCCCCCATCCCCCCCGCCGCCCCACCAGCTCCCTACTGACCCCAAAAGCTGGCCCTGACGCCCGGCAGCGGCTGGCCGGGCACAGGCGGGACGCCGAACCGGCGCAGACCCCGCCGCCGCGGAGAGGAGGGAGCCGGCGGCTCCGGTGGCGGTGCCTACCTGCGAGAGCTGCCGGGGGTTGGGGCAGCCGAAGAGCGCGGAGCTGGAGCTGAAGCTGATGGCCCCTCTGCGGGTGAGGACGTGCTGCGGCACCGGCCTGTCCAGCGGCAGCACCGGCAGTTGGTAACATACTTCCATTGAAGAAGCCTCCGTGCGCCGACCCGCCGCAGGGCAGCGGCCTCGCCCGCCGCCGCACCTGCCCGCGCAGGGCTCGCCGCAGCGGGGCGGCGGGGGGAAGCCCGCGGCAAAACCCCGCGGGGGCCCGGCGCCTCCTCACCGCCCCCGCACCCCCCGGGGGGTCGGGCCGGGCCGCGCCGGGCCCCGGGCCTTTGTCCGCCGCCGCCAAAGCCTGGCGGGAACCGCCGCCGGGAGCGAAGGGGAGGCGGCGAAGTGGGACGCCTCTGTCAGTGCCTGAGGCGGCGAGTCCCGGCCCGGATCCGCCGCCGCTCCCTCGGCCTCGCTGTCGCCGACGGGAGCCGCTGTCACCCCCGCTGCCCGGCGCCGCGCATGGAGGCGAAGCTGGCCTGGGGGGGCCGCTTTGGGTGAGACACACGCCGCGCTCACCCCTATTGTCCGGCACGGCCGGGAGGAGAAGGAGGTGCCGCCGCCGCACGGCCCCGCACCGCCAGGGGGAAGGGGCCGGGCCCTCGGAGCGGGGGAGGGAGGGAGAGAGGGGGAGGAGGAGGGGGAGAGGAGGAGGAGGAGGGGTAGGAGGAGAAGCGGGAGGAGGAGGGAAGAAGCCTTCGCCCCGCCCGCCCCGCTCAGAACAGCCCCGAGCGCACTGGCTCGGGAGGAGGCACAAGCCCGACGGACTGTGCGTGGGTCGCGCGACTGGCGACACGCAGCGCGTCATCACGTAACTACCCACTCTCCCCTTCCTCCCGCCCGTGCGCAGCAGGGTGGCTCGGCGCCGCCAGCGGGCCCCGCGCGCCGCAGCAGGCGCATGCGCCCTCCTTTTCGCGCCTTCGGTGGCGGCCGCGGCCGGCGGCGAGGACGGGGCTGAGGCCGGCGGGGGAGGGCCGGGGGGGGCGGGGGGTGCGCCGCGGCCGGCGGTGCTGTTCGGGCAGGGGCGGGGGGCTGTACCACCCTTCCTTTCCCTTCCTTCCCTTTCCTCCGGCACCCCGAGCACGTGCTGCGCCCGGCGGAGCTCGGGCGAGGCCTGAGGGGGCCGGACTCGGGGGGGCGAGGTCGGAGGGCCCAGGCAGGGATGGCGGCGGTGGTGATGGTAAGGAGGTTGTCTCAGTGCCCGCGTTGTCTGCCAGCCCTCCGTCCCCCTCGGCTATACCCAGAGGTCTGGGGGAAGCCTCGCGGACCGGGCTGCGATTTCCCCTGGGTTGGATCCGGCCTTTCGCGGCGGCTTCCAGAGGAAACCGGGCAGCGACAGGTACAGCCGGGCCTGGAGCGCCTAGCTGCAGTGGCTGCTTGGAGATCAAACAGGGAAAAGACGGTTTTGCTTAAAATTCATGATCTGTCAGAAGCAATACACGGAGGAGTTTTGTATTTGCATTTGAATTCTTGCTGCTCATTTTTTTTTACAGTGTGGAGGCGTGGGGGGCGTTGGTTTTGGGCTCTTTTGCAAGGCGAAGAGGTAAAACCGTGCGATTTTCGTTAAGGTGAAAGATTCAATCCCTGACAAGCCACCCAATTCCGGGAATTTAAGGAAGAAATGGAATCATTTTTGAGGTGATTTGGTCCGTGGCTATGTGCATCACATTAGCTGGGACAGTTAGAACTACACTTAGGTTCCTTTTTCAGGACTAAGCCTCCCTTTGTCTCTCCCTGCAGCTTCTTTTTTCCAGCCTTTCATCTTTTTTATTTCTCCATCATAAAAAAACAAAAAAAAAACCCTAAATATAGCATGATAGGTAAGGGAACGTTTCTGTTCCTTGAATAATATATGAAGTGCCTGTACCCACTTAAAATTTTGCAAAATGATTCATAAGATTTAATTTTGCATAATACATTGTTCTTCTAAGTGCTTCCTTACTGGCAGAAAGGTTTAGATTTCACATGATAATGGTTATTTATAGGCAATGACATGGCTTTGGAGGAACCCATTTGGGGAGAATAGGTGGTTTGTATGGAGGATTTTCATCTGTTTGAACTACCTCTAGAAACAAGAAGTTTTATAGATGTGAACTGATGCCCGTTTTCTTTTGCAGAACTGCAATCCCATGTTGTCTGATGGGCAGCCACAAGGACGTATGGACACGTAACAGGACACTGGATCAAATGCCTCATCTCAAAAACCTTCTTCAGCTGTTTTTCTCCTGTTTTGTAAAATAAAAATGTCATGCATTCACAGTATGATTTTTACAATACATGCATGCAATAATTCAAAATATATAACCACATAATAATTCACAGTAACATAACACAGCCTGTATTTTTCTCCAGTAATTGAGGTATGTCAGGTTTCCTTCCACATTCTTTGACCGTTCACTCATACTTGGCCTGCTTATGTTAAATCAGAGGAGCATTTAAGTTACTGATAGAATTCCACCAGCTTCACTGGAGTCAGGATTTCCCTTCCTCATTCATTTTTCAAAGTTACTTTTGTTTCTTTCCTACTAATAAATCACTTTTGTGTACTCAGGTAGGATGGGTTTTTACTAGTCATTCTAAAATCCAGTTTATGAACCATGCATCATGGGGTTTTTTTGGGGGGGGAAGCATTTTCTTACTTTCACTGAATATACATAGTACATGTTTCAAGGTCAAACCATAAATAAAAGTTATTGATAATGTGTTTTACACTTCCTATCAGCTCTATGTACTTTCCATCTGACTAGTAACTAGGTCTTTAAGGTCATGTTAGTGCTCAGTCTGAGCCAGTGTATCCTTAAATAACATAATCAGCGTTTTCTTTTCCCTTGCTAGTAATCAAATTATCTTTGATCTCTAATTGATGTTACATAAACACCTTTAAGGAATCTGAAATACATTCTCAAGAATTAAGCATAGATTGTTTCCAGGCAGCAACTAATTCCAGAAGCGTTGTGCATTTAGGACACAAATCGCTATTTTTAATAAATACATTTTAAATAACTATGCCAGTTACTAGTTATTAGCCAGGTGATGATCCCTGGTCCGATTTTACAAGGAAAAATCCCACCTGAGGATGATATACAAAGCCTTAGAATTATGGCACAAGTCCTATTTTCAGCCAAGATAACATTTGTTACAAAAACAACCCATGTTCCTTACCTGATACCCTGCCTATTCTGTCTGCTGCCTAATCCTCCTGCAAGTTGAAGAGCCTGTAGCAGAGGAAAGGTGTGGGGCGTTTTTGGGTTTGCTTTGTTGTGTTCTATTTTGTTGTTGTTGTTTTGTTACCAGGGTGTAGTGAAACCAAAGTGTTCATTCACAGAGTTCTGTTTGTATTGTTTTCCTTGTGAACCAGAGATACTGGAGCCCCACAGTGCATTTCTTCATACAGCATCATGAGGTGCTACAGCCCTGTGTGTCGTGGCTTCTCTTGCAGCAGATACAGCCTTCTGCAGAGACTGCACACCAGAATTTATGCAAATTTAGGGAGTGTTGAGACGGATGTAATGATTATTTACACGTTTACAGTTAATGTCTCTTGGACATAGTTACCACTTGGAGGGTGGTGGTAAGGAAAACGCGTTACTGCTGAGTGCATTTATCTCAAAGATGGGCACTTGTGAAACCAGAGAGATCACAGAACCACAAACTGGGTTGGGTTGGAAGGGACCTCAAAGCCCATCTAGTTCCAACCCCCTGCCGTGGGCAGGGACACCCCCCACTAGACCAGGTTGCCCAACGCCCCATCCAACCTTGAACACTGCCAGGGAGGGGGCAGCCACAGCTTCTCTGGGCAGCCTGTGCCAGGGCCTCACTGCCCTCACAGTGAGAGATTTTTTCCTTACAACTAAACTAAATCTATCCTCTTCTGGTTTAATCCCATTACCCTCGTCCTATCGCTCTTGTCCACTCCCTGATGAAAAAGCCCTGGAGGCCCCCTTTGGGTATTGGAAGTGCTGCAATAAGGTCTCCCTGGAGCCTTCTCCAGGCTGAAGCCCAACTCTCAGCCTGTCTTCATAGGAGGGGTTCCAGCCCTCTGATCATTTCCATGTCCCTCATCCGGACTTGCTTCAACAGCTCTTATGTCTTTCCTGTACTGGGGACCCCAGAGCTGGATGCAGTACTCCAGGTGGGGTCTCATAAGAGCAGAGGGGCAGAATCCCCCCTCCTCAACCTGCTGACCACACTGTTCTTGATGCAGCCCAGGAGACAGTTGTCCTGAGCTGCTAGCACACCTTGCCAGCTCATGTTGAGCTTGTCATTGACCAGCACCCCCAAACTCAGGGCTGCTCTCAATCCATTCTCCACCCAGCCTGTAGCTGTGCTTGGGATTGCCCTGACCCAAGTGTAGGACCTTGCACTTGGCCTTGTTGAACTTCATACAGATAGCACAGGCTCACCTCTCCAGCCTGTTGAGGCCTCTCTGGATGGCATCCCTTCCCTCCAGCGCATCAACAGCACCACACAGCTTGGTGTCAGCAAACTTGCTGAGGGTGCAGTGATAGAAGATCACAAAACTGGAATTAGTTTAGTGTCCTGGATCCTGTGAAAAGAGGATGAACTCACACAGGTACACCAGCAGCATTCTGCTGAGCTAACTGCACGGCACGGCGTGCCACTCCGGGCTGCGGCCAGCTAACACTGGCAGAACTGAGCAGTCTGAACAGAAAAGGAAGCTTTTCTCACATTCTTGCACAGAACAGAAGTTAAGGATCATCAAAGGCATAACGTGTTTGTGCTTCGAAAAACCCCTAAGAACAGAGGAAGTATTTTACAGGTACATGACCAAGACAAGCATAAGAAGAGTTTTCAGCTTCTTACCTGAAGAAATTACATGATATAGAAGTCAGGGTTTATTTCTATATCAGGAAAATGTGTTTTCATTTGTTATGTCCTCAGTAACTGTGCTCTGATGCATCATTTTTGGCATGTGACATTTCTCTGGCGCATACCCCAGGTACATCCTTTTTCTCTACCCAGAGTTACTGTCTGAGCAAATCCTATATATTTCCATAGAACCTCCAGACATCTGGGAGCCTTGAAGTATATTCCCCGTCCCCATTTGGTGTGTCCCTTCCCTCTGCCCGCCCCGAGTCTGCGTCGGGCTTGCTTGAATTTTTGTGGCAATATGACATCCTCTTCTCTCATTCAGTTTGCCATCCCCTGCACCCCCCCAGATTGATTTCTGCAGAGCTTGTAGCCATCCCTTCAGTGCAATAGTCCTTCCTGAGCGAGGTACGTTGCACTGTACCTGAGTGCATTGTAATTTCACCTACCTTGTAGCCCGGGTTCATCTTTCCTAACTTTAGGGGCTTAACCGGGAGAGTAGTTGTCTAAGGCTCATTTCGTAGTCAATAATTAAGGGAAAGACAGCAGGCCATTCAAGTCATTGCTTGAAGATGCCTCTCTCTTCACTGAAAATAAGGAACACAGTGGAGTAGCCTTTCTCCTAATTCAGATGCTTTGGTTTGTGTCCCTGAAGTCGATCAGATAAAGTGGGATAGGCAATTTTGTTTAGGAGTGTCAGGGTAGACCAGGCAGAAGGGCAGTGTCAGCAGGGACGGGCTGTGACACATGTACCATGTTCCCATTAGCTACAGGTTTTGTCTCAGCTGGAGAGGCAGATTAAGTCGGTTTGACTTGCTTGGGCAGACTGTTTGCTTTTGCTTCAATTTCTGGTATTTCAAATATTATATTGAAAACTATTTAGAATATTTTCAGTATCTGTAATAACCCCAGTTTCACTGCACTGAAACTGGCTAGTGGACACATACCCATTCTCTGCCAAAACCAGCAAGCTGGAGCAGGAAGTTGAAAAGTCTCATCCCAGAGGATTTCAATTTTTCTTTGCTTCCAGCCCCAAGAATCCCCCTCTGTCCTTAATTTAAGGCTGGAGTTTTACTGACAAGTTATTGCCTCCAGAAATGGGGACTGGCTGTGGAAACAGGCTAATGAAAGTCAGTTCTGGACCCAGCTACAGACTGGCCAAAGTTTCCTGTCAGTTCAGAGACAGCTTTTGGTAGCTCCGCTGAAGATACCACCGGGAGCAACTGTGTGAAAAGGTGATTCTTTCCACAGCCTTATTCTTTCTTAAATGCATTTCTAGAAAACTTGCTGGAGTGCACACAGCTTAGATGGCCTGGGCCATTGAAGTTCTGGTTTTCTTGGTGATTACTGTTGTCTGGACGAAAATCCTCTTACCACAACAGCGTGAAAATGACTAAGGGCGTTGGTGTCAGCAGAAGCTTCTCTTTGTGTCATTTTTACATGCATAATAACAGTTGATGTGCAGAATATTTTTAATATCAGAGTGGGAGGACATGAGAACCCCAGGTGCAGTTTCAGAGGTGCAAGTTTGACGGTGCTATTAGAAGCTGAAAATTCACAGCTTTTTTTTGTGCTGGTGATGGAAGTGGGATTGGACCCCTAGGAACAGACGTAACGAATGCACCGCACGTTCACCAGCTGAATCATTTCTCAACGTACCATTCAGCGTGCAGCCCCTGTTAGCCTCCTTTGTAAGCTGCAGAGCAACAATCACCCCTTCTGTCTTTAGAAAAATGTAGTGGTTTATTTGGATCTGGTTTTGTTGCTTTTTTTTTTTTTTTAAATGTTTTATAAGTTGCTCCAATACCACATTAAAATTGCACGTCCTTTCTAGATTTCTTTACGTGGAAGTGTAATTTTCAGAACAGTCTTAACAAGGATCTTTTTTTAAAGCATTTTTTACTTGTCTTCTTTAAAAAATAAAGTCACATAATTAGGGACTGAGATTTAGGTTTGGATTTGGAAGTGGTATTTAGGTTCAAAATATTCCTGGTGTCCCACCTGATTCTATACTGACCTACTGGAATATGGTAAAGGTGTCTCGTAATATTAAAACTGAGAATATCAAGGACTGCTGGAAGTGAAAGGATGAGCTAAAGTTCCTGCTTACCAACTAGGCTGAAGCAACGATGTTTTACTAATCCCACTGTGCTGCGTTGTCAAAAGCTGGTGAAAAAAAGTGGTTGTTTAAAGCTCGAAAACAAGACCTTTCTTAATAACGCTGGAATTTTTCAGACAAAGAACTTTTTCATTTATTTCTGGCTGTATTAAAGATGAGCACACTCCCTTGTTGCAGCAGCTTATTTGTATAAGGACACAGAGTGGTTGCTTTTTTTTATATGCTAAAATCACTGGAAAATTTCAAGCAGCAAAATAGACACATTACCAACAGTCACCCTTTTGTGGATGAAGCAAATGGGAAGAAATCTTTCCCCAAAAGAAATGGGAACTGGAATAACTTGCAGTATTGGCACACCTGGTAATTTGGATGACTACATGCAGGAACCTAGTAGCCTTTCTCTTAAACCTACCTACCTCTTGCCTTTGAGCTTTTTTGCTCTTCAGTTGTACTGCTATTCAGTGCCATTTTGTGCAATTATTCCCTCCAAAAAAAGAATCAAGTTGGAATAAATATTAACCAAGGTTAGAATTAACAGTTACATTCAGAGGATCTCATTAGTAGTAAAAATGTATATTAATCAGTATTCAAATTAATTTCTGCCTTTTCAAAAGATGCTGAAATACACTATTTCAGTTTCTCCATTAAATTTGAGCTTGCTTCAAAAATTAATCAGGTATTTCATATTTTTTGTGCTTGCTTTTTATTTAGCTAATTGGTGAGACTGCTCTTCTATCGAAACCTATAGCAGTAGAAGGTTAATCCCGTTCAGATGAATAGAAGTGAGGGGATTAAATGCTTGCAGCAACTCATGTTTTTCCACCATGGAGCATCCTGACATTTCTTTGTGAAGGAAAGAATGTGTCTGGGTTAGCGTTAGCATGACTTCTCCTTACAAGTCTGGAAAAACATCTGTCATTCTGCCAGTCTTCCCATTAACTACCTGAGCAAATGCAGCGAGAAGATTTCATTACTTTCAGGAGACTACCTCTTGTTGCATTTGGGTTTATCCTTTGCTAGACCTTTTGTTTTCAACAGCAGCAAAAAGGTAGCTAGAATCCTGTCTGATGCACAACCCACTAAATTTCTGTGTGCTTAATCCAATTAAAACTGGAAGGAATGTTGCCAATATATCAACAAAAATGCAACAAAGAGATGGGAGGGTTAGTTTACAGAAATTCCTGAATTCCTTTGTCTTGACCAAATGAAAGCAAATTGTTCTTGTAAGACAAGTGCATACTAAAAGGATTAGCTCTGATAAACTGACTTTTATGTTCAGATAAAAGCCAGGCTGAGTACAAGGAGAACATTTTTCGATCGATTTCTTAAAAGCAGCTTTGCATTTAGCATTTAATTACAGGCGAGTCCCTTGTTTAAAAGCTGGGGGTGGGGAGTGTAGTGCACTAAAACGCAGAGGCTGGGGCCTCTTCACGGTGTGGGGTGCGCTGGAAACGTGGTTTTACAACACATCTGTGCTAAGCTAGATGTTGCTGTGCAGTGGGGCTGTGCCCCTCCATCTCACTCCTCCTGGCTGTTTGCCCCCACCAGTACTGATGCTCAGCTCAAGGGTAAACTGAGAGAGTTTAGGGATTTAAACTGGCAGAAAATGAAGTTTAGCTGCCCCCCCAAAGAAGTGGGGCTGGCCAAACAGCACAGCTGGCAGAAGGTGCAGGTATATAACTGGCAGTGGGAGCTCCCCTTTTGGAGTCAGCCCACAGTTAGACCACGTCGCCTGTATCATGAAAACCCACCTACGTGGTGTAAATCAGGATTATGTAAGGGATTACTCAGATACTATGTAATTCAAAAAAGTAGTTCATTTTAGAAAATCTACTTCCAAAGCCTCACAGAAACATATTCTTTGGAATACATGTATAGCATACTGAAATATATAACAGATGTGTGGAACACACATGTAACATGTTTATGATACAAGACAGGCATCGCAGAATTTGCCACAAAAATATGGTTTTGGCATAAAGCGCTGGTGCCATAAAGCATATACTAAACTTTATGCATGTTCTTACATGCTTTGCTGAGTCGGGATTATGGAGAACACCCTCTAGTCATGTGCCAGAACATCAGTTCAATCTACATAAATCAATACCATGTCAGCACTTTTCCAGATTAAATTACAAGACTAGAGGTTCATAGACTACTTTCTACAAGTGCAGGCCTAAGAAAATAAACAGCTTTTATAATGTGTAATCTCACCCTGGACTCTGAATAGTTGTCCGTATAATTCTTTACTAAGCAATTTCATTCTAAAACATGTAAAATCTGAATAAATGTGCTAGTTTGCAAACTGTTCAAAGCCTGCAAGGCAGCATGGTTTATAGAATACCTAAAGCCAGGGAAAACCATGACATCTGCTGAGTTGCATGCAGGAGGTTTTACTTATGCACTCCATTCATGATTACAGAGTATATGCAGAAAAGACATATTGTGTGGTCCACGTGATTTGTCTAGAAAGAGGAAAAAGTGTGTAAAGCTTTTAAGAAAGATCTGGATGCTTTACTGCGGAGCACAAAGGTTCAAGAACCATTAGGCCCAAATACCTTAATTTGGTGACAGATCAGGTATATCGCTGCTGATCTTGAACTGGGTGATCTGTGGGCAAGCTGCACAGCATTGTATCTGTAGCCAGGGTAATCAATTCCCAGATAATGGTTCTCCCATTATCAGTTTGCTACAGGTCTGAGTTAACACACCCTAGCTGCAAGTCAGAACCATCTGCATTACAAGTGGCTGTTTTACTGCAGGATATAGGGGAAAAAAGTGCAGAGATGCTTCCAAACAGCATATGAATTCAATTGCTGAGTAATTAATTTTTCTGATATGCTTTAATTTCTTTGACACTTTCTTGTGTTCATATGCCTGAATGTCCGTTTGCAGAAACAATTGACAAAATAGATCTTTCTAAACACAACTTGGAAAAAAATGGACATTCATCATGCAAACTTATTTGGAATAGTCACTTATCATATCATAAAGTCACAGAACCACAGGCTGGTTTGGGTTGGAAGGGACCTCAAAACCCATCTAGTCCCAACCCCCTGCTATGGGCAGGGATACCCCCCCCAGGGGTACACACCACCAGGTTGCCCAAAGCCCCATCCAACCTGGCCTTAAACACTGCCAGGGAGGGGGCAGCCACAGCTTCTCTGGGCAGCCTGTGCCAGGGCCTCACTGCCCCCACAGGAAAGAATTTCTTCCTAATGTCTAATCTAAACCTGCCGTCTTTTAGTTTAAAGCCATTGTCCCTTGTCCTACCACTGCACTCCCCAATGAACAGTCCCTCTCTCACTTTCCTGTAGGACCCCTTTAAGTACTGATAGGCCATAATTAAGTCTCCCTGGAGCCTTCTCCAGGCTGAACAAGCCCAACTCTCTCAGCCTGTCTTCATAGGAGAGGTGCTCCATCCCCCTGATCATCTTCATAACCTTCCTCTGGAGTTGTTCCAACAGCTCTATGTCTCTCCTGTACTAAGGGTCCCAGAGCTGGACACAGTACTCCAGGTGGGGACTCATGAGAGCAGAGTAGAGGGGCAGAATCACTTCCCTCGACCTGCTGGTCATGCTGTTCTTGCTGCAGCCCAGGACATGGTTGGATTTCTGGGCTGCAAGCATGTGTTGCCAGCTCATGTTGAGCTTGTCATGGATAAGCACCCCTAAATCCTTCTCTTCAGGGCTGTTCACAATCTGTTCTTCACCCAGCCTGTAGTTGTGCTTGGGATTGCAGGACCTTGCACTTGGCCTTGTTAAATTTCATGCAGTTTGCATGGGCCCATCTCTCCAGCCTCTTGAGGCCTCTCTGGATGGCACCCCTTCCTTCTACCTCACAGCTTGGTGTCATCAGCAAACTTCCTGAGGGTGCACTTGATCTCACTGTCCATGTCACTGACAAAGACGTTGAACAGTGCTGGTCCTAGTACTGATCCCTGAGGTACACCACTCCTCGGGGAAGAGGAACAAATAGCATGTGACTTTTAAACAATATGCAGCTAGGAAAAGGAAGAATTGGTGAAATCCCTTATTGCAAGTTGTCTATTTTGAATTGTGACATCAAATTTGGTGGTGAAATACTACAAAGTCAGGTGCCTAGCACCAGCTGAGAAGATTGCTGTGTGAACAAACAGTAGCGGCACATACTGTTACCAAGTAATACCTAACATGGATTCTGTTCAGTTCTGGTATGGCATGGGGACTGTGGCAAATCCTTTCACCTCTATCGCATGGACTGTAGAATTTTCCATAATCCTGCTGCATTCCAGACAGAGGGTGCTGACAGGCAATTTCTACTTCTTACAAGCAGAAGGCTATCTCCCAGCTTCCCAGGGAAAGCTTCACATCTCCAGGTCTGTGGTCTTGGAATAAACACGTAACATGCAGATGTGGAAAGTTAGCTGTTATCCAATAGTCTGGTTTCCCTTTGTTAGAATTGTACAAAGCTCTTCACATCAGCTGACACCGTTGTTAACCTTGTTTGGGGACTGGTGGTGCAGCAGTGGTTCTCAAGGACTGCACGTGCTTTCTTAAGCAGCTTAGGTACTCCGGTGCTAGGATACCACACTTTGGGAATCCCTGTTTAATATTTGACAATTGTTTTGAAATAATGTTTTGGAGTAACATGAAAAAGTTTGAAGAGCTGGTTTTAAGGAAAGCAAGAAAACAAAGTGCCATGCTTCCCCTAAAGTGAATCATCACCTCACTCCTGAAAAAACCCCACGCTGATACCCCGTAGAACTTAACCTGAGTAAAAGCTGTAAAGTTCCCCAGTCACATAGAGTGATTTATGGAAGGTTTTAGAAGTAAGACCTGGAAATGATTTGGTGCTCATTTTCTGTCGATCTCAATCGGGAGTTCTGTCACTGATTTACAGAGGGCTGGGATCTCACCTTCTGAATCAAAAGGACATTAAAAATTATTTTGTAGGTTTTATAGCAGCCATGAAATCCTTTATCGAATTCTGTATGATTTCCATAAAGTCCATAGGACTTGTCGATATAATAAATGCCTTGTAATTGATTTGCCTGAACTAAGAAATATGAGTTATGTTAAGGCCTGTGAATATTTACCTCTGAAAATTGTTTTCTGGTAAAGCATAATTCTTCGCTTATTGATAGCAATTACCACTGAATTTTGTGGCCCGAATTTTCCACCACAATCAATAGATAATTCTCAAAGTTGAAAAGTTCACGATGTTCTTTTTAGCAGGGAATAAACACCGACACTCTGTACCTTTACAGTTACATCGACCTTATTATGGGCAAATCGTCTCACTTGGAAATTAGTGACTACTAAGCAGCTGCCACCGTTTTAGCACTGGCTCCTGGCCCCCAAGTACAGCCCGCGCTGTGTTGTCACAGCTGCCCCGTGGAGGTTTGATCACACAGCTGGATCGCATGCCAGTGACCGCTCCACGGCTTTGGCAACTCCTTGAGTGCTACACTAACTTTTTTGTTTCTCAATCATAAGCAAATTAAAGCAGGCAGCTGCAACATCATCAATAGGTTAGATTCATTAGCTGTTCTCGGTATGAAATAAACAGGAAAATGAAGCTCTCCTTGATCTTAATTAGTTCTTATAAAAGTTGGCAGGGCAACAAAGACCTTTGTACACTCCTTTATTTTTATAAGAGACTTGCCTGAAAGAAAAACCTCAGACATGTAATTTCCTTTTTTTTTTTTCTCTCTCTCTCTCTCTTTTTTTTTTTTCCTTCCCCTCCCCTGCTTAATGCCCTCAGTCAGAGGCTAACCCAGCACCCTCCCTCCGAGGGTAGAAAGGAAGGCGGTTTGGCAAGGGGTTAGGCTATGTCTCTTTTGTGCGGATCGGGGCACGTCCTTGGAGAGCCTGCACAAGCTGTTTCCACAGTGATAGGCTACGCTCCGTATTTACAGTCTCCCGTACGTGTAATTCATCCGCGGGAGAAGCCTTGAGCTGAGCGCCATGTGGTTCCACGATCATTACCGCTGGCTCCGGGCCATGCCACATCACCCAGCAGTACAAATTTGATCTGGATCGGGTGTGGGCACATGATTACATTTTTTTGTTGAAGTAGCGGAGCGCTTCGTGAGGATCTTACACTGCCTGCCTGCTTTTATCCCAGTCGCAGAGGAATGTGGGGTGTCCGGGCCATGGAGGGTCAGGGCTCTGTGGGCAACCGATGCCAGTTGTAGCCACTGTCCCGCTGGGGCATAACTAACCTCTCAAAGTTTCCTTTGAATTAACTGAATTGGCGGGGAGCGTCTCCATGGGGGCGGTGCTTCGTGTCATGCACCCCGTGGCACTGTAAGGCTGGCAGCAGAAACCCCCAAAATAAGGTAGATGAGAAACTTAACATGAGCCAGCAGTGTGCTCTTGCAGCTCGCAAGGCCAATGGTATCCTGGGCTCCATCAGCAGAGGGGTGGCCAGCAGGGACAGGGAGGTGATTGTCCCTCTCTACTCTGCCCTCATGAGGCCCCACCTGGAGTACTGTGTCCAGATCTGGGGCCCCCAATACAAGAAAGATGTAGAACTGTTGGAGAGGGTTCAGAGGAGGGCCACAAGGATGATTAGAGGGCTGGAGTACCTGCCCTACAAAGAGAGGCTGAGGGAGCTGGGCTTGTTCAGCCTGGAGAAGAGAAGGCTGCGGGGGGACCTCATTGCAGCCTGCCAGTACCTGAAGGGAGCATACAAACAGGAGGGGAATCAACTTTTTAAAAGGGCAGATAATGGCAGGACAAGGGGGAATGGATTAAAGCTAAAGGAGGGAAGGTTTAGATTGGATATTAGGGGGAAGTTTTTTACAGAGAAAGTAGTGAGGTGCTGGCACAGGCTGCCCAGAGAAGTAGTGGGTGCCCCGTCCCTGGAAGTGTTCAAGGCCAGGTTGGATGGGGCCCTGGGCAGCCTTGTGTAGCTCCAGGCCTGAGGTTGGTGCCAGGGGGGTTGTAACTCTGTGATCCTTGGGATCCCTTCCAACCCAGACCATTCTATGATTATACAATTCTATGATTATGACACTGTCAAACACTGACTTGTCCCATCACCACAGTTTGGAGGAGTCTTAATTCTTCTAACTTGTACTGTTTTCCCCAGAATTTACCTTCACACTTATATAGTGTTCTGGCCTGTATATACTTTGTAAAGTGCAGTTTTGTGGTGAGCTGAAGACAATGTAAGACTTTACTGCTGCTGAAAAGGCGTGACATCACCACTTCCATTACATCAGATGTAGTAATGATGTTAGTCATGGAGTGAGTCAGACTAACAAGTTGATTTAATTGAAAATTAGGTGAAAAAAAATAATTGAAAAAATCAAGGAAAGTTTGGACTGCTCCTTTGCTGGCAGTCCTCAGAGTAACTTGAGCCAATTGTAAATCCACAGGTTCAGACTTGGAGCTTCAGCTCCAAGTGTTCTCTAGCTGAAAGCTCTTGTTGTAATATAGGGAGGGTAGGGGGTGGAAAGCCCCTTAGAATATTTGTGATAAATGTATAACAATGAAGCTGCTAATTTAATTAACTGTTACTATGCTGACTTATTGGGCAATATTTCCATTGGCTTATTCTACATCTACTATGTAGAGAATAGCACTCATGATTATGTTTTGATTTATTTTTTTTTACTTTATTGGTGAAATATTGATGCTAATTCAATAAATTTTTAGGAATATTCACTTTCTTCCAGTAAGTGAGATTCAGAGAAAAAACCTCAGAGACTTCTGTATCCATTGATCTGAAATTTCTTTACTTCTGCACCTACATATTGCTTTATTTTTATTAGTTTTGACCCAAGCACTGGACAGATATTCCTTTTTTTATCTAGATAGTAGGATTTAAAGATCAGCACTCATCAGCACTTCAGAGTTTATCATTCTCGGCCATCAATTTAAGCAAGCATTTCTGAGACAGGGCAATAAATCCTATGTGAAGATTAATGAAGCTTTAGAAAGAAATGGCTACTGACTACCACCTCTGCTGCATCCCCTCCCTCCCAGAACTTTGTAGGTAAGTATCCAGCTTGTAGGAATTTGGGAGATGATAATTAGGCGGTTGGCGCAGGATGGAACTGAGGACTATGCTGAGGCTTTCAGGAAAGAGCTTGCTTAGGCAAAAACTGTGGGAGGTGTCAAAGAGCAGTTTAAGAAAACTATGTGAAGGAGGAACAAGTAGAGAGGACCGTCAGATGCTGGAGGAAGGTTGTACCTGGTGGGGAGGACTGAAAGCAGCTGTTGATTCCGAAGGGGCAGGTACTGAGAAGATGTGGTACCACTGTTTCCTAATCTGTTTCTAGTAAAATGAGCTCAGAAATAGGTCAGAGCACTCATTTATTCTGTTCAAGCTAATCTTCCTGATTTGTAGCTGTAGCTGATTAGGCTCTACTAAAATTAATAACCCTGCTACCCAAACCATGGGCTTGCTAGCGATAAGAAGTGGTAGAATACAATGCCTTAAAGTGACACAGTTGTTTGCAAAACAAATTATCGAGGGCCTGACTAAATGAGGAATAAGGGGACTCTCTTACTTCACTTCTATGTGAAGCCCTAGGTAACTCATCTCTGAGTTGTCAAAGCTAAATAAACTAGGGACTTCATAGGCTTTGCTTTTCAGGAAGAAATCGAACTTAAAGCCGGAGAGGTTATTATGATTTACAACTTGGTTCCTTTTGTCTTCCTTAGCGAGAAGCCGTAAGGGTTATGGCCGCTGCTGTGACCTATTGGAAATTAGGGGGGGTTGACAGAACTTTCTGCTAAAGTACAGATGAAAAATAAAATTCCCAGAACTTCACTATGTTGTTGAAAAAGTTAAGTACGTTACTATTACTTAAAGCTTCATTCTTAAGCCTCTGATTTCATTTTTAGATTAAAAAAAACCAACAACCATATACGTGTCACTGGAAAAGGCTGCCCAGAGAGGTGGTAGAGGCCCCATCCCTGGGAGGGGTGACCCATTCAAGGTCAGGCTTGATGAAGCTCTGAGCAACCTGATCCAATCTAGTTAAAGGTGTCCTTGCCTACTGCAGGGGAGGGTGGACTAGAGGACGTTTAAAGGTCCCTTCCAACCTAACACACTGTGTTTCTGTGATTCATCTGGGTAGCCCACCAAGCCTTCAAACCGGATTTACTGGAATGAGCAGGAAGTTACAGTCCTGGATTGCTTCTCTGTGTCAAACTGACCATGTAAAGGCGTGAGCAATTTGGATATGCAACTGACTGTTCATTTAAGGTTCATGCTTCTTGAGTTTGCTGCTTTTTTCCCCCCCAATACTGCAGTTGTTGAAAAATATTAAAAACCCAACGTATATTTAAAATGAGATATTCTATGTGAATAGTAACAGAAGGTCACAATATGTTCAGAGAATTCAAATATATGAATGTTCTCTTATGAATACTTATTTCTTGTATAGATGGAGTTGCAGATGGGTTACCAGATGGAATACCTTCCTTCCAATATCGTTGTATGTGTTTAAAAATGGATGTAATGCAATCGTATTATTTAAATCAATTCTGTTATTACTTTTGAAGCTGTAATGACAGTAACTATTCTGTAACAGAGAAATATGGCAAGGGAAATGTAATTTCTTGATGTAAAATTGTTTGGCTTCTCTGAGATCTAAAAAGGCTCCCTCTGAAGAGAGGACCTTAAACCAGCTCTCCCTTCTTTGGGGACAGCGTATCTATCGAGAAGCATGCAGTGCAGTTCAGGCAGGACACTGGATCTCCAGGAGCATGTGAAGCAGAACCAGCCAAAAAAGAAATGACAGGGAGAACATTTTTGGGGCATAGCTGCCTCAGAAGCGTTCTTCCCTTGTTAACAAAAATCAATCCCTGTGTCTGAGCCAGAGGCCCCGTGCATCTTGGCAGAAGCATCCTTTTCCACTTGCTCAGTCTTTTGCCCTTTGATTAGCTTGCTCAGCTGGATGTTATTAATGTTGACATCACCATAGCAAAATATTAAAAAATAAAAGATGGATCCTGCCCAGAGACTGAAAAAATAGTACACACTACCACTGTTTGCACCCTTTCTCAATGTACATGTACTCTCATCTCATTGACCTACCACGCTTTACTCAAATACTCATCCTTTGTTTGGTTTGGGTCTTTTTTTTTTCCCAGACCACCATTCATTCCCTGTCAAAAGCTATCAATCAGTGAGAGCTCTTGTTCCAGTCTCCTCACCTGCCTTCATTCTCTTGGAACTTCCTCTCAGTCTCCAGAATAAATCCCAATATCCCTGCTAATGTTTTTACCAACTTTTTGGCACAGTAAGGCACAGAAATTAGTAATAACAGTAATCACACTAGGGGAGTTTTGGGGAAAGGAAGCAGGGCCACCCAGAGCCAGTTGGCCAGGACTGTGTTCAGATGACTTTTGAGTATCTCCAGGGAGGGAGACTCCACCATCTCTCTGGGCAACCTGTGCCAGTGTTCAGTCACCCTCAGGGAAAAAGTGTTTTCTGATGTTCAGAGGGAACCTCTTAAGTGTCAGTTTGTGCCCAGTGCCCTTGGTCCTGTCATGGGCACCACTGAAAATGCCCTGGCTCCATCTTTTTAATTCTCCTCCATCCAGTGTTTTTATACATTGATGAGTGTTCCCTGAGCCTGCTCTTCTCCAGGCCGAACAGTCCTACGTCTCTCAGCCTTTTCTCACAGGAGAGATGCTTCTGTCCCTTCGTTGTCTTTGTGACCCTTTCACAGATTCACAGAACTGTGGGGGCTGGAAGGGACCTCCAGAGATCATCAAGTCCACCCCCCCTACCAAAGCAGGCTCCCCAGGACAGATCACACAGACAGGCATCCAGATGGGTCTTGAGTATCTCCAGAGAAGGAGATTCCACAACCCCCCTGGGCAGCCTGTCCCAGGGCTCTGTCACCCTCACTGTGAAAAAGTTCTTGCGCATATTGGGGCAGACTCTTTCTAGTATATCTATTTATCTGTCATATTGGGGGGGGGGGGGAGGGGGAGCCTCATCTGGACACATAACTCCAGACCTGGCATCACCAGTGTTGAGTAGAGGGGGGAGGATCACCTTCCTTACCCTGCTGGCTTTACTAAAGTACATCAGCAAGATAATTTATTTCACTCCCCAATTACTTCAGAGTAAAATCAGAGATTCTCTTTCCCTTTCACTCTTGGAAGAGTCAGAAGCTGTTGGCTCTCCGTGCAGAGTCAGGAGTGCTCTGTCTGACCACTGGCACCTCCTTCAGGCTTTGATGATGTCAATACTAATGCTTGCCAGGTTCAACAAACCAAGAGAACAGTTCAGCTTTTAAGAACTGTCTTTCCTTGCCTTGGAAGCTAAAAATTCACACCACTGTTGAGCAATGGTGCCAGTCCTTTCATGCATGTATGTGTACGTACCAGCCTTTCAGCTCCAGGCTCTTAGTTCCTGAACTTGCCATGAGCCCGGAAAAGGAGGATGCTGTGGGAGGAAGGACTGGAGTGACTCAGAGTTCTTCAACCCTTAGCTCTGGCTGTGTGTAACTGTAGGCTTCTGAAGCAACCCTGGACCTTCTGCTCTGTCTGGGCCATGGTTCAAATTTTTATAGGCTGATACGCAACTTTACATTTCCAGACGTGTTCTGATTTGTCTGTTCTGAAATGCAAGCAATGTATAAATGAAATGTAAAGTGTAAGTAAGACTTCTTCAGTATGAGGTCCTTCTGGGGCTGGGATTGCCTTTTAGTTTTGTGTTGCCTGCTGCAGCAAGGTTGTGGAACACTACGTGGTGTTACACAAGAAATAAAAATTAGTGAGAAGAATGACTGGAGAATGAATTATACATTTTATTCTTCTAAATCATGTAGCTGCTCTGACAAAAGAGTTAACGACCATTCAATAAAGAGTGAGTCTTTTAAAGCTTCGTTGGAATCACAGAACTGTAGCGGCTGGAAGGCACCTCCAGAGATCATCGGGTCCAACCCCCTTGCCAAAGCAAGTTCCCTAGGACAGGTCACACAGATAGGTGTCCAGATGGGTCTTGAATATCTCCAGAGAAGGAGACTCCACCACCTCCCTGGGCAGCCTGTCCCAGGGCTCTGTCACCCTCACTGTGAAAAAGTTCTTCTGCATGTTGGTGCGGAACTTCCTGTGCTCCAGCTTACAGCCATTGCCCCTTGTCCTGTCCCCACAGACCAAAGGAAAGGGGCTGGCCAATTCCCCCTGCAACCCATGTCTAAGATATTTATAAACATTGATTAGGTCCCCTCTCAGTCTTCTCCAGGCTGAACAGCCCCAGCTCTCTCAGCCTTTCCTCACAGGGGAGATGCTCCAGGCCCTTCATCATCTCTGTAGCTCTTCTCTGGGCTCTCTCCAGGAGATCCCTGTCCCTTTATACTCCAGGTGGGGCCTGACCAGGGCAGAGTAGAGGGGAAGAATATGCGTGGGATATAGAATCCTCAAAGGAAAAGGGCGGGGAGGGGGGGAAGTTTAACGCGGGTATCGCGTTAAATTTGCTTCAAACAAACCAGCCAGCCCGCAGGGGAGGCGGCGGAGGCTGCAGCAGCGGCGGCGGAGGCACCAGAGGGAGCTGTGCTCACACGGAACTGGCGGGCTCCATCCAGCCTGGCCTTGAACACTGCCAGGGAGGGGAGGCTCTACAACAAATAGAGTTATCTGTACTTACTCTGTTGATAATGCCCAGGAAAAGATATTTTGACTGTTCTATTTTGACTTCTAACACCTATGACAAACACTCAAAGTTTAGGTTGAAATGTGCTTCCCCTTGTCCCACTCAAAAGCTAAAATTTCAGGGAATCCTTGAAATTAAAGACCACACCAAAGAACAAGAGAAACATTAAAATCACATGCTTCACAGGAAAAAGCATCCACTTAATTTTTAATCTTTTTTTATCAGCTGTCACACTGTTCCTTTCTTTTTCAAGAATAGTGGTTTTCATATGATCATAACTAATTATGCTTGAGGGTTTCTAAAACTGATTTATAGTTCCAGTCTGGCAGGTGAATCTAAGCACAAACTCACCGACTCTTGCCAAAGCAGACTTTACTGGGTTATGGGGCTCCATTAATCCATTTGCAGGACTTTATTTTACATGAAACTATACTCTGTGTCTGCGGCAAGATTTAGGTAGCAGGGTGGTGTAGACAGGCCACTGTGGGAGGAGGTCAGGGGCTGGACACAGCCAGCTCCACAACAGACCTACCGCAGGACACAGAGAAGTCCATCAGCCAAGCTGGTGGCACCTCTGGGAAAGCATTTTTAAGACCAAAATACTACAGGGTAGTGAGAGACAGCTCTGTCAACACTGAAGTCAGAGAACAAGGAGGAGGAGGAGGTGCTCCATGCACCCAAGCAGAGATTCCCCTGCATCCTGTGGGGAACACCATGGTGGAGCAGGTATTTTGCTGCAGGCTGTGGAGAGGAGAACCATGCCAGAGCAGGCACCAACACTACTAGCCATCTACCCTATGCCAGAGATGATGGATATTTCCTGAGGGAACTGTGGTCCATGGAGGAGGAATGGGTTCTGAGAGGAAAGATGACCTATGGAGCACTCACACCGGAGCAGTTTGGGAAGGACACATCCTGGAGCAGGAGGAAAGTGTAAGGAGGAAGGAGCAGCACAACCCCCCATTCCATGTCCACCAAGTGCATAGAGGAGTTGGGAATAAAGGAGTGAAGCTAAGCCCAGAAATGGGCTGGTGGGGGAAGGCGTTGTTTTAACTCTTGTCTCTGTTTCTCGCCATCCAAATCTATTTTAATTGGCAATAAATTAATAAATTAATTTTCCCCAAGTTGAGCTTTCCTCCATGTAGCAAAACATGATGGTAACAAGTGATCTCCCTGTCTTTGTCTGGACCCATTAGCTTTTCATCTTATTTTCTCCTCCTGTCCTGTTGAGGAGGGGGAGTGAGAGAGCAGGTGGGTGGGGGTCCAGCAGCCAGTCGAGGTCAACCCACAGCAAAACCAGATCATTTGGAACTGGGTGACCAAGGAAATGAACTTTTTGAACTGTTTGGTTCCAATGATGACATACTAAGAGCAACTGCTTTTTTATGTCCCTAGAATTTGCAGTCTATTCCAAGTGGACAGGAATGGCTCTTCTGGCTTTTTCATTATACAGTTTAGAGAGGGTACACTAAAGTAAGAAAAGACACCCAACCTTCTGCTTTGATATGAAAATTTACAAGAACACAGGAAGAGTCCTAAAGGGACTTCTTCAGTTATTTGTGTTTGGAAGAGGCTATATAGTAAACATAAGCTATGGCTGGTCTGAAAGAACTGAAGCTTTGAGCTTGACTGCTACAGCTTTAAACAAATTTAATACATTCGTGGTGGAAAAAGACCAACTCAAGACCCTGTCAAGAGTAAAGCACAGAAGAACAACTAAATACGTGGATGTCCCATATTTTTTGGTGTCATTAACTCTTGGATATATCAGCCTTTAGGCTCATGAATGTTTTATTTGTTCTTTCATAGCTCTTCCTGAGAGATAACCAATGGGATACTGGACAAACAAACAAAAAGAGTAATCAGACTCCACTGACCTGTTTAACCTCGATTGTGAAGGATGAAAAGCAGCAGCTGCCTTCTGTGGAACAGGGCTTCTGGTGGCACTTGCTTCTTTCCCCTTGGATTATATTGGCATAAAGACCTCAAGATGCTGAACTGATAATGTTGTGAGTTTGTGCAAGCCAGGCTGTGTTCCATCACTTTTTGAAGCAGGTATGTTACTTGACTCCCTTTGCCTTATTTTTCAGTGCAAATCCAAATGGATGACGGGTATGGTAGGGGAAAAAAAAGACTTATTGTTATTATTACAGCCCCTGTAGAAAACAGTTAATCCTCACTATTAAAAATTTGTGCAGAAAAAGTTGAAGTTAACTAGGGTCCCATCCTCTTAGGAGATGTGGAATAGCTATCAGAATTTGGATTGTCTTTTAATAAATTTTATTGTCATTCAACAAAGAGAACAGTATTTTCTTGGCTGTCTTCTACTGCAGCAAAAATAGATAGCTTGAAAATAGGATTCTAAAGTAATTTCAGGCATCAGCAATGGCTCTACTATTAAATCATAACTACTAAATCTATCTTCCTTAATGAGGGGAATATAACTTTTTCTAGAAAAACGTCATTGTACTTTTAGTATTTTATAGAACTGCTTTAAATAAGTAAGAAATAACTTTCAGGAGCTAAACCTTCAAGGTGATTAATCACTATAAGACTGAATAGGGTAGTGAGCTTAAATTTCCATAGCTGACTGGGTTATTAAAATTATTTTATGAGAAAACACAAATTACATGACATTTTAGTTCTTCAGAAAAACTATCCATGATAACTTTAACTTTGTTTTATTCTCCAGGGCTGCCATGTAGCTAATTGGCATCATGTAACAGCATTTTTAAACAACCCTGTCTATCTCTGACTTCACAAGGTTGCTCACCATTACTTTGTGTGCTAGCGGGTTTGGTGTGCCCTGCATGATTCCAGTGTGATCAGGATCAATCCCAGGATTATGTCAAATATGCTCTGGAGGTATCATTATTAACAAGGAGCTTGTAACAACTGCAGGCTGTAAAGTACTATCTATAAGCTTGCATAGCATTTCATTCTTGTTACCTTAATAATGAAAATTCAGTTGGTCCATTTAGCTGATGACTTGTGTACAGCACTTAAAAGTAGGGGTTCTTTTTTCCCAGTAAATCACAAGACCTTAAATAGTGTCTTAGCCTATTAGAAAATGAAAACTTTAAAGTAAATATGAATAAATTTAGGTCTTTCAGATACTATGTGCCAGAGTTACTCAGTTTATTAAATTTCTGTGTGTACTTGCATGATATTTTATTTTCTTTTTGGTATTAAAAAAAGCTGAACATCTTAAATGTGTTACATGGCTGCTTCTGAACCAAAATGTGGCCTAGTAAATAATACATGAATAATGGCAAGATAGTGTTTCTAGCTCAGCAGTGAGAAGGGTGAGATAGCAGAGTGGGTAGTCTTATCTAACAAAACAGGTTCTCCGATTTTTTTCTTATGGCTGGGGTTAGAGCTCACGTTTTCTGGGCTGGTTTCTTCAATGTTTGAGAAGGGGGCTAAGAAAAACACGCTGAGAAGTAAAGAGGTTGTGGTGAGAGTTTTGTTGTGGCAAGTCTGCCATCAAAGAGCTTGCAGCTTGCTCTTAGGAATAATAGGTATTTATACCTGGTGTTTTAAATTGTGGTTTGTATGAGTTCCTTCATGTCATTGCCTAGCATTTGCTGGGTCTAGTTTAAAAACATCTGGTTCTTCAAATCCAGAAGGATGAACTATGAACTGTAAGGAGGTAGTAGAGCCACTCAGTGGAGAATCACTTGTCTGCCTTACCCCTGTGAGGAAAGAAGGAGCTAACGATAGATCTGAAGTGGAATCTCAGCCTTTATCTGCAGTATAAGAGCACCCACCTTGTTAAACTTTATTGCAAGCTCATGGATTCAACCCAAAGTCTTGTATCTCAAATGAGGTAGGACCCTGATTGATAACAACATTTCCCATGCATACGTTTGCCATAAACAATTACTTTATAATACTGAGGTCAATTCTGAGGTATCTGGTCTCACTGCCTAGGACCCTATTCATTCCACCTGTCCTCAGGCACGAGTTGGGAATGAAGTCATCGTGAGCATGCTGGAGATGTAACAGGGAGAAAGTGCTTGGTCAGTTGTCCTCTAAGTATGTAATTTTGTCTGATGATAATAAAAGGAGGTAGTTTGACTAAGCTTCAAACTTAATCACTAATTGTAGGCAGCCAAAATCAGGTAGGCTGAATCTGGGACCCTGTGTTGAGAACGCAAAAATTCACTGCTGTGTTGCGTTAGGTACGAAGCTTTCACCCAACTACAAGGAGCCAACAGCCTTAAAAAACACCAAAGCCACTCTATCACTCCCCTCCTCAGATGGACAGGGGAGAGAAAATATAATTAAAGGCTCCTGGGTCAAGATAAGGACAGGGAGAGATCACTCACAAGTTACTGTCATGGGCAAAACAGACTCAACTTAATAAAAAATAGTCTAATTTATTACCAAACAGATCAGAGTTGGATAATGAGAAATAAAACCAAATCTTAAAACACCTCTCCCCACCCCTCCCTTTTTCCTGGGCTCAACTTCACTCCTGATTTCTCTTTCTCTCCCTGCAGCAGCACAGGGGGATGGGGAATGGGGGTTGCAGTTAGTTCATCATGAGTTGTCTCTGCTGCTTCTTCCTCCTCAGGGGGAGGATTCCTCACACTCTTCCCCTGCTCCAGCACGGGTGGTCCAGCTGCAGGTGGAATCTCTACTCCTCATCATCTTCCATGGGCTGCAGGGGGACAGCCTGCCTCAGCATGGTCTTCTCTACAGGCTGCAAGGGAAATCTCTGCCCCACCACCTAAAGCACTTCCTTCTCCCCTTCTTCACTGACCTTGGTGTCCACAAAGTTTCTCAGTTCATCTCACTCCTCTCTCTGGCTGCAAAAGTTGCCACTAGGGGGTTTTGTCCCCCTTCTTAAATATACTATCCCAAAGATGCTACCACCATCACTGATTGGCTTGGCCTTGGCCAGCACCAAGTCTCTCCTGGAGCCAGCTGATGTTGGCTCTGTCAGACCTAGGGGAAGCTTCTAGCCCCCCGGCTACCAAAACCCTGCCATGCAAACCCAAAACACATAACTAAAACTAGGTGAAAATACTATGTGCAGGCATTAGGAAATTTCAGTGAGAGCAACATCAAACCTTTAATAAGAACAGTGACACCTAACACAAAAGCTTCTATTCTTTGGTTTTTGCTTTTCCATTTTCTCAAATAATTTTAAAACACCTCAAGAGATGGAGGATAGTTTAGAGGAATTTTATTCTACATTCGCTTTTATGTATTCTTAACCATTTACTGCTCAATTAAAATCTATTAGGATGAACTACAAGAAATATTATCCATATATACTTGCAGTGTCTGCTATTTTAAATTTTATTCTACATCAACAGCTTTGGTAATGAAGTGCTGACATGGCTGAACAGAGGCAACGTGCTTTGTCAACATCAGGGGAAGCATTATATGAAATCCTGGCCCTAGAGAAGGGAGCTACACATGATGAGATTAAGAAGTCCTACAGGTATGTTAAAAATGTGCTTTGCAAGATGTTTAAAAGTGCTTGTGATCTGGCATGATCATGACAGTGAAACCTGTTGTGGTACTTGCATGGTAGGCATTATTGGGTACAATCTATTATACTTTTCACTGTGAACCTGAAAAAAAGCAGAGAGAAAGCCAATGCAGAAAAGTGCTCTAATAATGATTCCAGAACTAGAGTAAGAAACATAAGAAGTTGGAACAGTTGACTTAGTCAAAAAAGAAGACAACTGCTAAGATTATCTGATTATAATGTGTAATAACTTTGAAGGAGGAAGGTGCTAGGTATGAGAGGGTCCTTCACTTTATGAAGGTGGGCATAACCAAACCCAGTGCTTGGAATCAAAGAGCAATTTGAGCTGAAAAAGAGGTACATGGTTTTAACAGTAAGCGTAACCAACCGCCGAAACATACTGGCACAGGAAACAGTAGGTCCCCTATTGAAAAAGAAGAGAGGATTTTAAGATAAGTTTTACTCAAACATGAGTTGTAGAACTGGTGACAAGTATTTTATTGTTGAAATGTAACAAGACCTAGAAGTAAGACTAGAAGACTTTATGGGTCGATTTGCTCTTAAATCTGTTCTGCTGCTATTAAGAAGAGAAAGAACTCTAAATGTCATGAGTGAAATAGATGCTTTGTTCTTGACATCAAAATATGCCACACATGTAATAACAGGTTTAATAAACATAGTACAAGTTTTATTACAACATCACTCTGGGTGTTGCTGGTTGCACCATATTACCAGCCAAATTTTAAACCAGCTTACCTTTCCTATCAAGTGCAAGAATATATTTGAACTGGGAAAAAAAAAAAAGAACTTATGAAATAGCTCAACTTGCATTGTGTTTAGTTTGGATTTTGCTGGGTGTCTATCCTCTGTGGTTTGGAACAAATTGTGTTTCTCTTGCTTCTGCTTCTGAAGGCATAAATTCAGTAGAGTTAGGGGAAGTAGTGAATGTTCCAACACTTCACAAGATGGAGGGAAAACTAGTGACATCTCATGATTCTGTTGTCTTGCATAACTATACCACTGGGGGATAAACTCACTACAGTATCAAATTCACTCATGACTTGCACCTTCTCTGTCCCTGTAGTACACGCTGGCTGTAGAAACCATCTTCTGTATCAAACCTTATGCTTTCCTGTTGCTTTTACATTTAAATTTATGGAAAGGAGGCCTTCTTTAATCCCCAAGGGACAGAGTTGTCATGGAAGAATGTAGAAAGGAATTAACTATATTTAATGCTGAACATGGAGAAGGATGATTTACACAGTGATCTATGGTAAGACCGATAGTGGTGTTTTATCCATCTTTATTAGTAATTACAGCAAAAAAAAAAAAAAAAGGCTGCTTCTGACTAAAGTGGAAATGTCAGAGGGATTGACTTTTAATGGAGTAGCTGTAAATATTTGCAAGATAAAATGATGAGTCAGTTTCATAGATTTGCTTTAATTATTTTTTAATTTATGCTAATCCAAAAATCTGCTCCTGGACTGGGAATCTTTAGCACAAGGTATAAAACCAGCAATACCTGATTGTGAATTTCCTGCCATTATTAATTAAGACAGTATTAATCATACTACCACAACCCAGGGCAAAATTTACTTTTTAATAAACATGACAGAGGTACCCCTCTGTGATTTTATATGGAATTTGGCACAAAATAACAACAACAGAGCTCACACACTTCTAATCACCAGAACTTCAAGGACATTTATTTATGTTCAATACCCTAAAACACAAGGCATTTTTGGAAAAAAAACCTTAAATGGCAATTTGAATATTGACAGGGAAGTAATAAGCAGAGATATCACATCTTTGATGTTTTTTACAAAACTTAAATAAAGATAAAATTTAAGAAAAATATTTACATGAAAAAAAGTACACTGACATCTCTATGAGAGAGTGCATATGGGAGATTCAGGATTACAAAAGAGAATATGAGGAGCACTCCAAAATACACCTATTGACTAGGAAAAAAAAGAGCAATAAGAATCAACTTCTATTGTGTAAAAGGCCTCTGGTATTCCTTGAAACAGAAAGAGATGCTACGCTGATCCAGACAAACAATAAATCACTACTCTAGGCAAAAGACCCTGTAACAAGCAAAGGGAAATGAAAAGCATTGGAGAATGCGGGCATCGATCCCGCTGCCTCTCACATGCTAAGCGAGCGCTCTACCACTTGAGCTAATTCCCCAGCCCATGGCCTCTGCATGAGGTCCTCGCCCGTCCCAGGCACCCAGCCCTGAGCAGGGATGCTCTGCACCCAAAGCCAGGAACTCCCACTAGCCCCCTAACTTCCTCAGTGAGGTTGCCCCTGACAACACCTTGGTTATGGTCAAGCATCAAACTCACCCAAGGCCTTCCTAAATACCACCTCCAAGGGCATTTGGCTTTCTCAAACTAGAAACAACTTGGTGTGCTGCATTTTCCTTGCATGAGCATAGCACAGTCTGTCTTAGTAAGGGTTGGCCGTCATTTGCACGGGCGATATGTGGAAGAGGAGACTATTTCCCTTTTCCACGTTCTGAGAGCCCCTGCTCTGGGACTGCAGCTTGGGCTTTGTTTGCCCAGGTTACCTCACTGATGCTGAGCCTGGCCATGACCTTTGGATGTCAGTAGCCCCCTTGAAATGCCAACTCCTTACAGTTGGACCATGGAGTTTCCTCTCCAAATCATGACTGAGACCCACGGTTTGGTAGACATCCCACTTTCCACCAGGCAGGTCTTTTGGGATCAGCTGCTCCATTATGGGCTCATCAGCGCTACCAGCTCAGTGTGTAATTTTGTGGTGAGGAGACAAAGGTTCTGCAGGATCTGGTGCAGAGCCAAAAGGGCACTCCTTCGAGCCGGAGTTGAACCAGCGACCTAAGGATGGCCGTGCAAGGGAGCCTACAGTCCTCCGCTCTACCAGCTGAGCTATCGAAGGAATCACAGGCCTGCCACGCCTCCTGCCTTCAGCACACACTCAGACAACCCCGCAGCTCTCACACCACGCCCCATACCTGGACGCTTCTCCCCAGACAGCAAAAGACAACCTTTTGCCTTACACACACTACACACACAACCTCTCAGGCCCACAACAGCTGGCCAGGGCACACCTATCCATGGGGCCTTGCTCCAAGCGACTGCCCAGACAAGAAGACGCTGCCATCCCAGTCAGCCTCAGGCACAGCAGCACGCCAGGCAGTGCCCACACCTGCCAGTGCCGTTCACATCCCGCCAGTGCCAGGCGGGTCACGCCTGGCAAACCAGGCACCATGTCCAGCCACAACCTCCGTCTGCACTCTCTCTTCTATGTAAGGGCCTTAAGCTGGGGACATCATTCTAGGGGCCATTGACAAAGAGCTGAGAAAAGGCAGGGGGGAAATCCCTCCCCTCTACCCACACGGCAGATTGTGCTGCTGGAGATATAGAGCGGGAGGTCATCCTCCTCTGCACAGCCCATGTGCACCGTGAGCCCCCGGAGCCCATCAGAGCTGTCAGGTCCCCGCCACAGGGCCCAGTGTGCAGGCAAGGGGAAATGAAAAGCATTGGAGAATGCGGGCATCGATCCCGCTGCCTCTCACATGCTAAGCGAGCGCTCTACCACTTGAGCAAATTCCCCAGCCCATGGCCTCTGCATGAGGTCCTCGCCCGTCCCAGGCACCCAGCCCTGGGCAGGGATGCTCTGCACCCAAAGCAAATCAGTCCCTCCTATCGACCTTGCTATCCCATTGCCCAACACCGTCTCACGCTCCTGAGTGAGGCTGTCCCAGAGACCCACAATTCTCAGGACTACCATCCCCTGCCCAGGCTTCACCTCCTAGGGCCTTGGCTCACAGAATTGTTGCCTTGCGATCACAGACTCAGAGAATCATGGAACAATGGGCTGGTTTCAGTTGGTAGGCTCCTCAAAGGGCATCTAGTGCCAAGCCCCACACCATCAGCAGGGACAACTGCCACTAGAACGGGTTGCCTGAAGGCCTGTCCAACCCCTGCCTTGAATAGTGACGGGGACAGGGGCCTGCACAACGCCCCTGGGCATCCTAGTCCAGTGTCTCACGACCCCCACAGTAAAGAATTCTGTCTTTGTATTGAATCTAAATCTGCCATCTTTCCACTTTGAGCCATTGGCCCTGGTCATTTCACAAAGAGGCCCTCTCCAGCTGTTCCGTAGGCCCCCTTCAGCTGTTCCCCAGCAAAGCAAAGGGCTTGGGGCTGGGCAGCCCTGGAAGGAAAGCCAGGCAGACAAGGGCAAATGGTGAGGTGCCCCAGGATCTGGTGCAGAGCCAAAAGGGCACTCCTTCGAGCCGGAGTTGAACCAGCGACCTAAGGATGGCCGTGCAAGGGAGCCTACAGTCCTCCGCTCTACCAGCTGAGCTATCGAAGGAATCACAGGCCTGCCACACCTCCTGCCTTCAGCACACACTCAGACAACCCCGCAACTCTCACACCACGCCCCATACCTGGATGCTTCTCCCCAGACAGCAAAAGACAACCTTTTGCCTTACACCCACTGCACACACAACCTCTCAGGCCCACAACAGCTGGCCAGGGCACACCTATCCATGGGGCCTTGCTCCAAGCGACTGCCCAGACAAGAAGACCCTGGCATCCCAGTCAGCCTCAGGCACAGCAGCACGCCAGGCAGTGCCCACACCTGCCAGTGCCGTTCACATCCCGCCAGTGCCAGGCGGGTCACGCCTGGCAAACCAGGCACCATGTCCAGCCACAACCTCCGTCTGCACTCTCTCTTCTATGTAAGGGCCTTAAGCTGGGGACATCATTCTAGGGGCCAACGACAAAGAGCTGAGAAAAGGCAGGGGGGAAATCCCTCCCCTCTACCCACACGGCAGATTGTGCTGCTGGAGATATAGAGCGGGAGGTCATCCTCCTCTGCACAGCCCATGTGCACCGTGAGCCCCCGGAGCCCATCAGAGCTGTCAGGTCCCCGCCACAGGGCCCAGTGTGCAGGCAAGGGGAAATGAAAAGCATTGGAGAATGCGGGCATCGATCCCGCTGCCTCTCACATGCTAAGCGAGCGCTCTACCACTTGAGCTAATTCCCCAGCCCATGGCCTCTGCATGAGGTCCTCGCCCGTCCCAGGCACCCAGCCCTGGACAGGGATGCTCTGCACCCAAAGCCAGGAACTCCCACTAGCCCCTTAACTTCCTCAGTGAGGTTGCCCCTGACAACACCTTGGTCAAGGTCAAGCATCAAACTCACCCAAGGCCTTCCCAAATACCACGTGCATTTGGGCTTGCTCAGACTAGAAACAACTTGGTGTGCTGCATTTTCCTTGCATGAGCATACCACAGTCTGTCTTAGTAGGGGTTGGCCATCATTTGCACGGGCGATATGTGGAAGAGGAGACCTTCCCCATTTACACCTGCCTAGAGCCCCTGCTCTGGGACTGCAGCTTGGGCTTTCCTTCTCCATGTATCCAAACTGATGCTGAGCCTGGCCATGACCTTTGGATGTCAGTAGCCCCCTTGAAATGCCAACTCCTTGCAGTTGGACCATGGAGCTTCCTCTCCCCATGGTGACTGCGACCCAAGGCTCGGTAGGCATCCCACTTTCCACCAGGCAGGTCTTTTGGGATCAGCTGCTCCATTATGGGCTCATCAGCGCTACCAGCTCAGTGTGTAATTTTGTGGCGAGGAGACAAAGGTTCTGCAGGATCTGGTGCAGAGCCAAAAGGGCACTCCTTCGAGCCGGAGTTGAACCAGCGACCTAAGGATGGCCGTGCAAGGGAGCCTACAGTCCTCCGCTCTACCAGCTGAGCTATCGAAGGAATCACAGGCCTGCCACGCCTCCTGCCTTCAGCACACACTCAGACAACCCCGCAGCTCTCACACCACGCCCCATACCTGGACACTTCTCCCCAGACAGCAAAAGATAACCTTTTGCCTTACACCCACTGCACACACAACCTCTCAGGCCCACAACAGCTGGCCAGGGCACACCTATCCATGGGGCCTTGCTCCAAGCGACTGCCCAGACAAGAAGACCCTGGCATCCCAGTCAGCCTCAGGCACAGCAGCACGCCAGGCAGTGCCCACACCTGCCAGTGCCGTTCACATCCCGCCAGTGCCAGGCGGGTCACGCCTGGCAAACCAGGCACCATGTCCAGCCACAACCTCCGTCTGCACTCTCTCTTCTATGTAAGGGCCTTAAGCTGGGGACATCATTCTAGGGGCCATCGACAAAGAGCTGAGAAAAGGCAGGGGGGAAATCCCGCCCCTCTACCCACACGGCAGATTGTGCTGCTGGAGATATAGAGCGGGAGGTCATCCTCCTCTGCACAGCCCATGTGCACCGTGAGCCCCCGGAGCCCATCAGAGCTGTCAGGTCCCCGCTAAAGGGCCCAGTGTGCAGGCAAGGGGAAATGAAAAGCATTGGAGAATGCGGGCATCGATCCCGCTGCCTCTCACATGCTAAGCGAGCGCTCTACCACTTGAGCTAATTCCCCAGCCCATGGCCTCTGCATGAGGTCCTCGCCCGTCCCAGGCACCCAGCCCTGGGCAGGGATGCTCTGCACCCAAAGCAAATCAGTCCCTCCTATCGACCTTGCTATCCCATTGCCCAACACCGTCTCACGCTCCTGAGTGAGGCTGTCCCAGAGACCCACAATTCTCAGGACTACCATCCCCTGCCCAGGCTTCACCTCCTAGGGCCTTGGCTCACAGAATTGTAGCCTTGCGATCACAGACTCAGAGAATCATGGAACAATGGGCTGGTTTCAGTTGGTAGGCTCCTCAAAGGGCATCTAGTGCCAAGCCCCACACCATCGGCAGGGACAACTGCCACTAGAACGGGTTGCCTGAAGGCCTGTCCAACCCCTGCCTTGAATAGTGACGGGGACAGGGGCCTGCACAACGCCCCTGGGCATCCTAGTCCAGTGTCTCACGACCCCCACAGTAAAGAATTCTGTCTTTGTATTGAATCTAAATCTGCCATCTTTCCACTTAGAGCCATTGGCCCTGGTCATTTCACAAAGAGGCCCTCTCCAGCTGTTCCGTAGGCCCCCTTCAGCTGTTCCCCAGCAAAGCAAAGGGCTTGGGGCTGGGCAGCCCTGGAAGGAAAGCCAGGCAGACAAGGGCAAATGGTGAGGTGCCCCAGGATCTGGTGCAGAGCCAAAAGGGCACTCCTTCGAGCCGGAGTTGAACCAGCGACCTAAGGATGGCCGTGCAAGGGAGCCTACAGTCCTCCGCTCTACCAGCTGAGCTATCGAAGGAATCACAGGCCTGCCACGCCTCCTGCCTTCAGCACACACTCAGACAACCCCGCAGCTCACACACCACGCCCCATACCTGGATGCTTCTCCTCAGACAGCAAAAGACAACCTTTTGCCTTACACCCACTGCACACACAACCTCTCAAGCCCCAAAGAAAAAGAAGGCACCCCCCAAAACCCTGACCATCCCTCTCTTCTTACACCACTGGATCTTTACTGGATATCACTGTCTGGGTGCACTGCATGCTCTCCACAGAGCCATCAGGACGCTGCCAAAGGGCCCTCTTTCCAGCAAAGGGAAATGAAAAGCATTGGAGAATGCGGGCATCGATCCCGCTGCCTCTCACATGCTAAGCGAGCGCTCTACCACTTGAGCTAATTCCCCAGCCCATGGCCTCTGCATGAGGTCCTCGCCCGTCCCAGGCACCCAGCCCTGAGCAGGGATGCGCTGCACCCAAAGCCAGGAACTCCCACTAGCCCCCTAACTTACTCAGTGAGGTTGCCCCTGACAACACCTTGGTCAAGGTCAAGCATCAAACTCACCCAAGGCCTTCCCAAATACCACGTGCATTTGGGCTTGCTCAGGCTAGAAACAACTTGGTGTGCTGCATTTTCCTTGCATGAGCATACCACAGTCTGTCTTATTAGGGGTTGGCCATCATTTGCACAGGCGATATGTGGAAGAGGAGACCTTCCCCATTTACACCTGCCTAGAGCCCCTGCTCTGGGACTGCAGCTTGGGCTTTCCTTCTCCATGTTGCCCCACTGATGCTGAGCCTGGCCATGACCTTTGGATGTCAGTAGCCCCCTTGAAATGCCAACTCCTTGCAGTTGGACCATGGAGCTTCCTCTCCCCATGGTGACTGCGACCCAAGGTTCGGTAGGCATCCCACTTTCCACCAGGCAGGTCTTTTGGGATCAGCTGCTCCATTATGGGCTCATCAGCGCTACCAGCTCAGTGTGTAATTTTGTGGTGAGGAGACAAAGGTTCTGCAGGATCTGGTGCAGAGCCAAAAGGGCACTCCTTCGAGCCGGAGTTGAACCAGCGACCTAAGGATGGCCGTGCAAGGGAGCCTACAGTCCTCCGCTCTACCAGCTGAGCTATCGAAGGAATCACAGGCCTGCCACGCCTCCTGCCTTCAGCACACACTCAGACAACCCCGCAGCTCTCACACCACGCCCCATACCTGGATGCTTCTCCCCAGACAGCAAAAGACAACCTTTTGCCTTACACACACTACACACACAACCTCTCAGGCCCACAACAGCTGGCCAGGGCACACCTATCCATGGGGCCTTGCTCCAAGCGACTGCCCAGACAAGAAGACGCTGGCATCCCAGTCAGCCTCAGGCACAGCAGCACGCCAGGCAGTGCCCACACCTGCCAGTGCCGTTCACATCCCGCCAGTGCCAGGCGGGTCACGCCTGGCAAACCAGGCACCATGTCCAGCCACAACCTCCGTCTGCACTCTCTCTTCTATGTAAGGGCCTTAAGCTGGGGACATCATTCTAGGGGCCATCGACAAAGAGCTGAGAAAAGGCAGGGGGGAAATCCCGCCCCTCTACCCACACGGCAGATTGTGCTGCTGGAGATATAGAGCGGGAGGTCATCCTCCTCTGCACAGCCCATGTGCACCGTGAGCCCCCGGAGCCCATCAGAGCTGTCAGGTCCCCGCTAAAGGGCCCAGTGTGCAGGCAAGGGGAAATGAAAAGCATTGGAGAATGCGGGCATCGATCCCGCTGCCTCTCACATGCTAAGCGAGCGCTCTACCACTTGAGCTAATTCCCCAGCCCATGGCCTCTGCATGAGGTCCTCGCCCGTCCCAGGCACCCAGCCCTGGGCAGGGATGCTCTGCACCCAAAGCAAATCAGTCCCTCCTATCGACCTTGCTATCCCATTGCCCAACACCGTCTCACGCTCCTGAGTGAGGCTGTCCCTGAGACCCACAATTCTCAGGACTACCATCCCCTGCCCAGGCTTCACCTCCTAGGGCCTTGGCTCACAGAATTGCAGCCTTGCGATCACAGACTCAGAGAATCATGGAACAATGGGCTGGTTTCAGTTGGTAGGCTCCTCAAAGGGCATCTAGTGCCAAGCCCCACACCATCGGCAGGGACAACTGCCACTAGAACGGGTTGCCTGAAGGCCTGTCCAACCCCTGCCTTGAATAGTGACGGGGACAGGGGCCTGCACAACGCCCCTGGGCATCCTAGTCCAGTGTCTCACGACCCCCACAGTAAAGAATTCTGTCTTTGTATTGAATCTAAATCTGCCATCTTTCCACTTAGAGCCATTGGCCCTGGTCATTTCACAAAGAGGCCCTCTCCAGCTGTTCCGTAGGCCCCCTTCAGCTGTTCCCCAGCAAAGCAAAGGGCTCGGGGCTGGGCAGCCCTGGAAGGAAAGCCAGGCAGACAAGGGCAAATGGTGAGGTGCCCCAGGATCTGGTGCAGAGCCAAAAGGGCACTCCTTCGAGCCGGAGTTGAACCAGCGACCTAAGGATGGCCGTGCAAGGGAGCCTACAGTCCTCCGCTCTACCAGCTGAGCTATCGAAGGAATCACAGGCCTGCCACGCCTCCTGCCTTCAGCACACACTCAGACAACCCCGCAGCTCACACACCACGCCCCATACCTGGATGCTTCTCCTCAGACAGCAAAAGACAACCTTTTGCCTTACACCCACTGCACACACAACCTCTCAAGCCCCAAAGAAAAAGAAGGCACCCCCCAAAACCCTGACCATCCCTCTCTTCTTACACCACTGGATCTTTACTGGATATCACTGTCTGGGTGCACTGCATGCTCTCCACAGAGCCATCAGGACGCTGCCAAAGGGCCCTCTTTCCAGCAAAGGGAAATGAAAAGCATTGGAGAATGCGGGCATCGATCCCGCTGCCTCTCACATGCTAAGCGAGCGCTCTACCACTTGAGCTAATTCCCCAGCCCATGGCCTCTGCATGAGGTCCTCGCCCGTCCCAGGCACCCAGCCCTGAGCAGGGATGCGCTGCACCCAAAGCCAGGAACTCCCACTAGCCCCCTAACTTACTCAGTGAGGTTGCCCCTGACAACACCTTGGTCAAGGTCAAGCATCAAACTCACCCAAGGCCTTCCCAAATACCACGTGCATTTGGGCTTGCTCAGGCTAGAAACAACTTGGTGTGCTGCATTTTCCTTGCATGAGCATACCACAGTCTGTCTTATTAGGGGTTGGCCATCATTTGCACAGGCGATATGTGGAAGAGGAGACCTTCCCCATTTACACCTGCCTAGAGCCCCTGCTCTGGGACTGCAGCTTGGGCTTTCCTTCTCCATGTTGCCCCACTGATGCTGAGCCTGGCCATGACCTTTGGATGTCAGTAGCCCCCTTGAAATGCCAACTCCTTGCAGTTGGACCATGGAGCTTCCTCTCCCCATGGTGACTGCGACCCAAGGTTCGGTAGGCATCCCACTTTCCACCAGGCAGGTCTTTTGGGATCAGCTGCTCCATTATGGGCTCATCAGCGCTACCAGCTCAGTGTGTAATTTTGTGGTGAGGAGACAAAGGTTCTGCAGGATCTGGTGCAGAGCCAAAAGGGCACTCCTTCGAGCCGGAGTTGAACCAGCGACCTAAGGATGGCCGTGCAAGGGAGCCTACAGTCCTCCGCTCTACCAGCTGAGCTATCGAAGGAATCACAGGCCTGCCACACCTCCTGCCTTCAGCACACACTCAGACAACCCCGCAGCTCACACACCACACCCCATACCTGGATGCTTCTCCTCAGACAGCAAAAGACAACCTTTTGCCTTACACCCACTGCACACACAACCTCTCAAGCCCCAAAGAAAAGGAAGGCACCCCCCAAAACCCTGACCATCCCTCTCTTCTTACACCACTGGATCTTTACTGGATATCGCTGTCCGGGTGCACTGCATGCTCTCCACAGAGCCATCAGGACGCTGCCAAAGGGCCCTCTTTCCAGCAAAGGGAAATGAAAAGCATTGGAGAATGCGGGCATCGATCCCGCTGCCTCTCACATGCTAAGCGAGCGCTCTACCACTTGAGCTAATTCCCCAGCCCATGGCCTCTGCATGAGGACCTCTCCCATCCCAGGCACCCAGCCCTGGACAGGGATGTGCTGCACCCAAAGCCAGGAACTCCCACTAGCCCCCTATCTTCCTCAGGGAGGTTGCCCCCGATAACCTCGTGGTCAAGGTCAAGCATCAAACTCACCCAAGGCCTTCCCAAATTCCTCGTGCATTTGGCTTTCTCAGACTAGAAACAGCTTGGTGTGCTGCATTTTCCTTGCATGAGCATACCACAGTCTGTCTTAGTAGGGGTTGGCCGTCATTTGCCCGGGAGATATGTGGAAGAGGAGACCCTTCCCCATTTACACCTGCCTAGAGCCCCTGCTCTGGGACTGCAGCTTGGGCTTTCCTTCTCCATGTATCCAAACTGATGCTGAGCCTGGCCATGACCTTTGGATGTCAGTAGCCCCCTTGAAATGCCAACTCCTTGCAGTTGGACCATGGAGCTTCCTCTCCCCATGGTGACTGCGACCCACGGTTTGGTAGACATCCCACTTTCCACCAGGCAGGTCTTTTGGGATCAGCTGCTCCATTATGGGCTCATCAGCGCTACCAGCTCAGTGTGTAATTTTGTGGTGAGGAGACAAAGGTTCTGCAGGATCTGGTGCAGAGCCAAAAGGGCACTCCTTCGAGCCGGAGTTGAACCAGCGACCTAAGGATGGCCGTGCAAGGGAGCCTACAGTCCTCCGCTCTACCAGCTGAGCTATCGAAGGAATCACAGGCCTGCCACGCCTCCTGCCTTCAGCACACACTCAGACAACCCCGCAGCTCTCACACCACGCCCCATACCTGGACGCTTCTCCCCAGACAGCAAAAGACAACCTTTTGCCTTACACCCACTGCACACACAACCTCTCAGGCCCACAACAGCTGGCCAGGGCACACCTATCCATGGGGCCTTGCTCCAAGCGACTGCCCAGACAAGAAGACCCTGGCATCCCAGTCAGCCTCAGGCACAGCAGCACGCCAGGCAGTGCCCGCACCTGCCAGTGCCGTTCACATCCCGCCAGTGCCAGGCGGGTCACGCCTGGCAAACCAGGCACCATGTCCTGCCACAACCTCCGTCTGCACTCTCTCTTCTATGTAAGGGCCTTAAGCTGGGGACATCATTCTAGGGGCCATCGACAAAGAGCTGAGAAAAGGCAGGGGGGAAATCCCTCCCCTCTACCCACACGGCAGATTGTGCTGCTGGAGATATAGAGCGGGAGGTCATCCTCCTCTGCACAGCCCATGTGCACCGTGAGCCCCCGGAGCCCATCAGAGCTGTCAGGTCCCCGCCACAGGGCCCAGTGTGCAGGCAAGGGGAAATGAAAAGCATTGGAGAATGCGGGCATCGATCCCGCTGCCTCTCACATGCTAAGCGAGCGCTCTACCACTTGAGCTAATTCCCCAGCCCATGGCCTCTGCATGAGGTCCTCGCCCGTCCCAGGCACCCAGCCCTGGGCAGGGATGCGCTGCACCCAAAGCCAGGAACTCCCACTAGCCCCCTATCTTCCTCAGTGAGGTTGCCCCTGACAACACCTTGGTCAAGGTCAAGCATCAAACTCACCCAAGGCCTTCCCAAATACCACGTGCATTTGGGCTTTCTCAGACTAGAAACAACTTGGTGTGCTGCATTTTCCTTGCATGAGCATACCACAGTCTGTCTTAGTAGGGGTTGGCCATCATTTGCACGGGCGATATGTGGAAGAGGAGACCTTCCCCATTTACACCTGCCTAGAGCCCCTGCTCTGGGACTGCAGCTTGGGCTTTCCTTCTCCATGTTTCCTAACTGATGCTGAGCCTGGCCATGACCTTTGGATATCAGTAGCCCCCTTGAAATGCCAACTCCTTGCAGTTGGACCATGGAGCTTCCTCTCCAAATCTCGACTGACTGCGACCCAAGGTTCAGTAGGCATCCCACTTTCCACCAGGCAGGTCTTTTGGGATCAGCTGCTCCATTATGAGCTCCTCACTGCTACCAGCTCAGTGTGTAATTTTGTGGTGAGGAGACAAAGGTTCTGCAGGATCTGGTGCAGAGCCAAAAGGGCACTCCTTCGAGCTGGAGTTGAACCAGCGACCTAAGGATGGCCGTGCAAGGGAGCCTACAGTCCTCCGCTCTACCAGCTGAGCTATCGAAGGAAGATCCATGCTTTTTGTGACATCTTTAACTGTTCCCCATCACATGCATATCTCATTCTCTACATCATAGTTCTCTGTCTCAAGAATTTTTCTAACTCTACCCATATGCACTCTCATCAGAACACCCTCCTTTACTTTCTAGTGTAAATTTTGCCCCCATCCTCAGTCTCTCACTTACAGAGGTGCTGACTATTTTACTCTGAGTTTCTTTTACTTATGTGTCCCTTCCATCTTGTGGCATGGCCATTTGTCTCCCTGTTGTCAGTTTTCTCTTCTGAAAACATCTCAATACTTCCTTCCACAAAGGGCTGCAGTGGTCAGTGTCTTTTCTGTCATTCATATGCGTTACACTACCAGTATACAGATCCCTTTGCCATCAGTAAATCATCTCCAACTATTAAATTTCATCTTGGTCTGCAGGGATGGGGGTTTTTATGCATTCATTCCAGTGAGGCAAATTTTCCCAAAATCAAAATAAGAAGATATCTAATCTTTTGTTTACTATGTTGAAAGTAATTTTATTAGTATTTGAAGGCTTTCCTAAGTAAAGTGAGTGTGAAACTAATGTTTTTCACCTTCTTGAAACTCCATTTTGTTCAAATTCTTATTGTTTACTAGACTGTTGGGGATATGGAGATGACAGGAGGTGTTTTTGGATTTGTGGTGAAAGAAAGAATGAAAGAAATAAATAAAGGCTGGAGATTGATTGTCCAGTGACTACAACTATGGGTTTTTAAAGTAACACCTCTCCATCATTTTTTTTTCAATTCTAATTGCTGAGTTTGTTTTCACCTAAGAAAAGGGATAGATTGCACCAGCTACTTAAATATTTGGATGGCACATAATGCCATTAGTCATGCAATACTTAGCTTGTTTTTCTAGTTCTCCTATTTAATCCTTTATTATGTTTACAGTACCACATTTTAAATATGATTCAAAATTTATGTTTAAGGTACCACAGCCACAGCATATTAAGTAAGACTGAATGTAAGCACCTTCATGCTATTAGAGACATGTTTAACAAGTTATGTAGTATATAGGAGAAGACAAATTGGGTTCAGTGTACAGAACTACAGAGATCATTTGTGAAAGCTGTTCCCAGGCTCATATCAGTCTTGATACTGACAGAAAGTCTCCAAGGCTGAACGGGTACCAGGAGCAAAGCAGTTGCATTTTACTAGGAGAATAACCTGTACTGGGACTTCAATGGAAAGTCAAGCAAGACCCTGCTCTGAGGGTAAATTTGTTGAAGAAGTGTGGGCACACTGCCTTCACACCAGAAATAATACTGTCATAGTCATGGATAGCTCCACGACTATATGGAGATATATATATATATGAATATTTGAGAATATTTACAAAGTGAAACATAGCTCGACTGAGATGACAGAATTTAACACCACTGAATCGCTTCTGGTGCCACTAGAGGTCAGCACTAACTAGTCATTAAATAAATATCCTGGAAGAACTTCTTGACAGTTCTTCAGAGGGAGGGGAGATTTTTTTCAAAGATACACTTCACTCTCTGTCTCCGCTTGTTTTGCAAGTACGTGTGAGCTCATGCTGCCAGTGCTTTGACATAGTTGGAAGCAAACCCTTTCTTCTCCAAGCTGTGCTTCCCCAGCACTGTCCATGAGCCAACAGTCCCACACTGCTCCTTTCAAGCTGTGCCTGTCCTGGGATGCGCTAGTGCTACGTACAGTCATGGGGAAAAGGCAATACTGAATCCTTCTCATCAGCATCAAGAGCCCAGAAGAGCTGACAACCAGCTTCCACTGCTTTAAGGACTGTCTCAGAAGTGGGGCAGTGGGGAATCAGGCCCAAAGACAGGCCCTTGAAACGGGGTAACTCACTATGCCTTTGCACCTTGTGCTTTAGAAAGATGCTCCCTTTCTGTTGCAACTCCTGAGTTTTCCATCATCACTGTCTGGCCTCCTGCAAACACAGACATTGCTTCCAAAACTTTAATATGGCTACTATTGACAGGCAATCAAATATGGAATTTCCTTTGCTATAAAGAAGATAATGCTGATGGCATAAGCAGTATGATCATCGTGTTTTTAAACAATCTTTAAAAGAATCTTTATCTTTGTTGAAACCTGCTAAACGATGCAAATCAGTTGGCAGCCATAAGCCAGCAAAGGCTTGTGATTTATGCTGCAATCTGTGCTTTCAGCATATATCCCTGCTTCCTCTAACATGGGAGCTGACCTGGTATCAATACACAGTGTTCATGCTCAGTGTAATAGCTTTCACCAAAACTTTAATGTTTAGCCACTTTACCTTGCTTTCCTTCCACTGAGTCCTCTGTGCACATCAGAGCTAGGAAAAAAAAAGGGGTGGTGTGGGCTGAACATGCTGTTTAGAATGATTTTATCTCTATTACAGTATTTTGTGGTGTTTGGTAAGTGTCTGTATACATGCACACATATACAGATGATTTTTGTTTTCTGGGATGGGTTTTTTTTTTTCATGTTTAAGAAAACTGGCTCTGAAATATCATCCTGACAAGAATCCAGACAATCCAGAGGCTGCAGAAAAATTTAAAGAGATCAACAATGCTCATGCAACACTGACTGATCTGTCCAAGAGGAACATATACGACAAGTACGGATCATTAGGGCTCTATGTGGCAGAACAGTTTGGGGAGGAAAATGTTAACACCTACTTCATGCTCTCAAGCTGGTGGGCAAAGGTAAGCTGTTACTTCCCTTGGAAATTAAACATTACAATGCACACAGGCAATTACCTACACAAGTAACCCCCTGGTAAACACCATCTCTCTCTACAGGCTTATCAAATAATATGATCTGAATCTAAATGGCTACTAAAAGCTTAATTAAACAACAACATTATTGGGAAAATCGACGGTCACAGAATGTCACTGACTGGCTGAACATCAGCTCAGAGTAGTGCTACTATAGAATGTTTTCTTTTTCTTTCTAACTTGGTAAATAGTCAAGCAGAATGCATGTTTTGTAACACTTTTGGACATTAATCAGATTTGAATCTGGTGCTCCAGGTCAATTTTGACTGTCTTTTCAGTAATGACTAAAAAAAATGACTCACTGTTCAAAAACAAGAAGTCCCACTTACGTGACAGCCAGTTAATAAGTTATTGCAGCACAAATTTAGCTGTGTTCTTTGCTATATATAGCACATAGCGTAAGTAAGCAATAATAATACATAACACTCTGATTATGGTGTCATGAATGTGCCCTGGCGAGGGGGTTAGAGAAAGGAAGTGGGAGAAAAAGTGATGAGAAGGGTGGAATGGAGGAAGAGAGCAGGGAAGGAAGAGAATGATGCATCAAAACCTGGCATATCACTCAAGGAAAAACCCCTCATGGGATGTTCTAGTCATAAAGGAGTTGTGTTCATGTGCACTCTTATGTCACTGGAGTCCTCTGATCTTTGCATCTGTCAAATCTGAGTGTTTGTGTTACACAAGTGTAACAAACCAACAGAAACGCAAATGTGCAGAAGCCACGCTCTCCCCTCCTATTCCCAGCAACAGAAGAAGAGGAAAGCAAGGACTTTGCTGGCATAGGTAGGAAAATGATCAGTACTGTGTGAAGCAAGCACACTATGACAGCTTTGATCTGAGAACCGTGGGACATGGATTCCTGTGTTCAGCACAGATCAGGCCAGTGTTTCACTGCCCTGCAGTCCCCTTTCACACTGGCTCTTCTGTGGGTCTGAAAAGCCACAAGTTGTCTGCTGAGTCAGGATGAGACAGAAGCCGTTTGAAGGCAGGACAGTGAATGACTGGAACTCATGAATAAAGTGCGGGTGTTTAAATTGCACTTGCAAAGGCCCAGTTGCACCCCCTCAGAAGCGGGCTGGGGGCTTTCTGACGGCAGCTGCCTGCATCAGGATGCTGTAGCGGGATGGGCTCCCCACCACAGATGTTGTCTTCTCCTGATGGATTATCCCCTCTTATCTTTGCTGTCCACCTTCTCTCTCTGGCCTCTTTGTCGCAGCTCAGATGCCAGGAAGCATTGCCTTAGAGCTGAGAGAGCTGCAGCACCGACCCCTTTAACAGTCTTGGTAAACAAGGTTTTTGTCACTACTTGCTGTTTCTTTAGCTTTTATTTCCTCTTCTGCTTACCAGCCTTTAATGGAGATTTTATGAAGTATAAAATCCTCTGTGGTTAGAAAAACAGGAACAGAAATAACCCCTGTTGCTTCGACTCATAAGGAGAGCAGCAGAGAGTGCAGAGAGAAGCTACTAAGTCCCTAACAGCTAATGAAGCAATGCGTGGATTAGCAAAACTAATCACTGCTTCCTGGTTTTTAAGAACTCTGTGAATAAAATCCAAGCTATGCTCATAGATTGATTTGAGGTTTGTCACAGGTGGTATCTCTATTCCTCCCCCAACCCAGAATCTTGACACCTGCAAAGCGTTAACAGGCCACCAGGTATTTTTTGCAAGCTGAGATCACTATTCCTCATCTCTTTTTAACACATACACAAATGCACATACACATTTTTATATTGGCCATCATAATACTTTTTGAGTCTAAGGCATCATTTCCAGATGACCTCTGGACCCCTAATTTCCTCCATTCTGGTAGAAGACAGTAGGAACCACAGCTCTGGCTTGTTATCTCCCTCTTCAACTGTGGACATTCCCTGTAAATCCTCTTCCCTATCACACCCATACTGAGCAGATCTGACAATGGTGAGGAGGTGTATCATTAGATGTAAGGAAAATCAAATGAAAGGAGAAATGCAAAGTGAAAATTACTTTTTTTCTGGAGTGCCAGACTTAGCAAGTGTATCAAACTGGAAACATACTGACATGGGTAATGGGAACTTTAACTGCTTCTCCGCTGGCAGGCACCAGGGGTCTTTGTTTAACTGCTTCAGCAAAAGAACAGTAATTCTCCCTCTACCGTGAACATAGTTTATTGATCACATCAATAAGCTGATTCTTGATTTGCTGTGGGAACATAAGCAGATGAAATCTTGAAACGTTTATTTTCCCTCTGTGTTTTTATCCTGGGTTTTGTTTGTTTTTCTTTAATTCGTTAATTCTATCCATTGGTGGTGATCTATTCTTCTCGATGGCATAAATGATGAACAGCCAGATAACTTATTTTGGAGGTTATGGCATATTTAAAGGTTTCAGGTGTCCATTGGAAGGGAAATATTTTAAAACAAAAAGTCAGAGTCCTTTTCATTGGAAAGCACCTTGCTCACTCTTGATATATGCCTATATTAATATTAGGCATGTAAATATTCTTATTACCTTCAAAGATGATTCAGTCGGCCCCTGCTAACATTGCCTGAGACATGCAGATATAGCTGAGTGTTATTTACATAGCTTCATTGTCAAAATTGACAATATCCTGACATTTGGGCTTGCTTTCTTCCTCAGCAGCCTGTTTCCCTGTGACTATCACAAAGAGTTAGTAGAAGGCAGGCTGTATAACTCTAATGCTCGTAACGAGGGGCAATGGTTTTAAACTAGAGCAGGGGAGGTTTAGATTAGACATTAGGAAAGAGTTCTTCACTATGAGGGTGGTGAGGCACTGCAACAGGTTGCTCAGAGAGGTGGTAGAGACCCCATCCCTGGAGACATTCAAGGTCAGGCTCGATGGAGCTCTGAGCAACCTGATCTAGGTTCAAGGTGTCCTTGCCTACTGCAGGGGGGGGTGTGGGACTAGGTGACCTTTAAAGGCCCATTCCAACCCAATGCTATGAATGCTAAAGCCTGGCTGTACCTCCAGCCCTTACACACCCGGTAGCTACAAAGCTACGCTGGCTTTATATACACATTCCACCTAACAGCTTTGATACACTTTTCAACTGTGTCCATGAAGTGGCTGGTGTTTGTCCGTTGCCACAAACACCATGGTGCAGGCCTGGATCCACCCGTGGTAAGGAGCCAGGCTGCCATCATGCACACACAAAGCACGGGGAACCAACGCCAGCTGAGGGGCTCCCCTCCTGCAGCTCCCCTCCCACTGCTGCTGACATGACATGGAGCCCTCACGCAAGCAGCTGTGGAGCTGTGCTGTTAGCCCCACTGGTGATCTGATCTGGAGGAAGACAAGCTCTGGAAATTAAAGTTTTCTGGCTGTTGAATGTGGCTGGAGATCTCTGGTCTCGGATGCAAACAGTTGTGACGGCTATGATAAAGCCTCCACGCTTTGTGCCACAGGGACAGGAGTGAGCAGAGGGTGATGCTGGTGGGAACTTCCTGCTGCCTGAGTGCCAGATGAAGAAAACACAGCCCAAGGAGTCTAATTTAGGAGTTGTCACCTGTGTGCTTCTGCACAGGTTAATTACCCAAGGGGTAATTCAAATCCTCCTGGGGCTGAATCACCGTCTGGAAGGGCTTTTAACTTTCCATTGACTATGTGGGGAGACCACGGGGGCTACAGTCCTAATTTGGATACCTTAGTGCCTAAAGGTATGTGGGATGCATTTGTGTCTTTGCTTCTTTTTCTCTTGCCTGTGTTATTGACAAAAAAGACCTGCTGGTAAATAAGTGTTTGCGAAAACGATCTTGGAAAAATGAGTCATTTTTAAGATGGAAATGAGTCATTGTAAGGTGGGTGGGGTTCTGCATATGGCCTGGAAGGTTTTTTTCTAAGGGCCACCAGCTGAAGAGAGACTTTCAAAAGTTGAGCACACAGGAGTCTGTTGGTTGGTGCCTTTTCTGTGGATGTGGACCTGAATAGCAAGCAGGAGCTGGTGGGTGAGGAGGAGTTTGGAAGATCTGGCCCTTGTTTAGGCACTCGGCCAGTGGCTGGTCTCCTTGAGTGCCAAGCACATGGGAACCAGAGTTCCTTTGACAATCTGCTGTCATCAGCTGTAAGAGGCTACCACGAGTTTCAGGAAGGTCATTGCTCACAGGGTTTTCCTCCTGCTGTGTTTAACCCAGGGCTTGTTTGCAGTCTGTGGCTTGCTGACGGGCTGCTACCTCTGCTGCTGCCTCTGCTGCTGCTTCAACTGCTGCTGCGGAAAGTGTAAACCCAAAGCGCCCGAAGGGGAAGAGCGTGAGTTTTGTGTGTCTCCAGAAGATTTGGAAGAGCAAATTAAGAAAGACATGGAAAGAGGTGTGTATTATAGGGGCTTACTGTGTGGCAAAGCTGTTCAAAACAGTCCTTAACGCCTGTAGGCCAGATGTTCTGCTCACAATGCTGAGGCTGCTTCCAGGCACCAGTGGAGACATGCCAGTTCACTCCAGCTAACACTGTGACCTGATGAGCTTCCCAAGCTGCATGAAAAACTAAACTCATAGAACTAACATTTAAATATCTCTGTATCACTTATGAGAGATATAAACATTAAAAGTCTTAGAGTCTTAGGGCTCATCTCAAGAGATGTTCCCCCTCTGGGGATATCTCTGGAGATATTCAAGACCCGTCCGGACGCCTATCTATGTAATATGAGATAGGGAGCTGCTTTGGCAGGGGGGTTGGACCCGATGATCTCTCGAGGTCCCTTCCAACCCCTACAACTCTGTGATTCTGTGATTCTCTAGCCCCATGCCCACGCTGCTTCATATCCTAGATCCTGCACTCAGAGGTTAGGCTCTGCCTGCACTGGTGCTATCCACGCCTGATCTGCCTGAATAAGCAGCCATACGGTTTTTATTAATTTAAAATTTATCACTGACCGTGGTGGGCCAACTGTACTCATTCAAGAAAAGGTGTCAAGAAAAAGATGCAGAGCTGCCACCAGCAAGGCTGCACCGTAACTGAGGAAAGTTTGCATGGGATATGCTGCCACCCTGCCCCTCTCCCATCCTGCCCCCAATCTCCTCACTGTCTTCTGCACTGGCAGTAGCAATTGTGCTGCCTTACCAGGAGCCAGATTGGATACAATCCAGGTGAAAACTAATCCTCCCAAAACTGTGTGTAGTTCCCTGCCTGAGGGGCAGGCCAGCTGCTAATGCTATCTCAAACAAAGCAACAACAGCTCCCAGCTGGGGACAGTGGGACTCCCCTTTGCAGCAGCTGACCCTCTTTTCTCAGCTTCGCTCTGTCCCCCAGCTGCACACTGAGGTTTTGGTTATACCAAAGGATGATGTTGGGGATTTCCTAATTTGAAAATAGAGTGGGTTACGTATTTGGAACAAAGAGCCCCGTCCTCATCTGCTGAAGTGGGGCAAAGTTGTGCCTTCATCTTCAGAGGAGTAAAAAACATATCAAACTGGTTAGAGTGGGACACTTGCGGGACAGGCTGAGAGACATGGTGATGCTTGCTCCAGCAGTAAGAGGCCAAGGTATGAGAGCAAGACCTAGGGCACTACTTTTCAGTTGTAAATTTGTACAGACCATGATGAGAATCACACTTTTTTATGAGGAAGGCCCTAAGCAGTCAGTCAGCTCCCCCTTCTCTTCCATTGTTATGGAAGGTCTTACGCTGTTATATTCTTACGTTTATTATGCTTAAATTAGCACTGCCAGATTGCAAATGTCATGTTCCCTTAGCAGGAAGAATCTTCCCTCCCCAAAACATTTCACACAAATTTACCCTTCCATAAATATGTAACAAAACACTTGTAGTAGTTGAAACAAATGCTATTTATATAACTGATCTGCCAATGTGTGGTGGTGTTTTTAAACTGGCTCTGCCTAGAGATGTATCAAGGTAAATAGGCAGCTTAAAAAATTCATCATACTTGAGCAGTCTCTGCAAAGGCAGCAAAAACTATTAGTGAAAACTTTATAACCACAATGCATTATTTGAAATAAATGTGATATACTCGAAGGCGTTAGGCACTGGGAAAATGCAAAGTGAACATGGGTCTTAGATATGACACCACAGCCAAGATTGAAATATGGAGATGGAACTCTGAAGGATAAGATTTTTTAATTTATTTTTTTTTAAAATTTGCTCTCTCAAAATCCAGCACAAAATTCCCCAGTGGGAACAAAGAAAATTCTGGCACAGGTGGTATTTATTGGCATTCAGTGATTTAAGCCATCTCTGGAGCCCTTTAATCCCACCAAGTCTCAATGAGATATTGATTTTTTAAAATAATTTTAAATGCTTAGCAAAGTACCAGTATGAATAATTAATTTAATGTGAAATTATGTGGTTTCTGTATTTTGAGGACAGTATTAAGGATATAGGCAGGGCCTGGAAAGAACTAGGTATTTCTACCTTTCCTGCCCTTCTTTTCAGTCTTGCTAGATTTTCCTACAGATTAAAACCAGCTTACTTCAGTGCAGTAGAAGTCTCTATATTTTAAAATTGGATTAAGTGAGCAATATATCAGGAACAAAAGTAAAGACTTAATGACAGAGGATAATGTAACTCCTCTGCAGTTGAAAGGAAAGTATTAGACACTCTATTTAGCAAAATGAAGGATAACCAGCTCAAACACTTCCTCCCTCCCTGCTCCCCAGATTTTAGGGATGCTGGCCAAAACAATGCAGCTGACTGAGAATGACACAGATTGGGCTTTTCCACCAGACATCTTCAAATGTTGTGCCACAGAAACGAATACTCACAGCTTACTTTATGTAAATAATAGAAATGCTCCTGTAGGTAATTCAGGAACACACTGTAATCACTCCTGCAGCAGATTTCATTTTGGAAGAGGAAATCTTATTAGGATCCAAATTATCTGCATGCCCTCTGCCCGCAGACTGAGCATTCTAGCTGGCCATTAATTTCTGTGCTTCCTGCTGCCCCTGCTATCCATGATATTGCTAGCCAGAACTTTTTTACTAAGGTCAAGATGTAGATTATCAAGGTAAGGCCATACTTTACTTTAACCAAATATTCTGTAGTCAGTCATTGCTTTTCTGAGGAATGCAACGTTGATAAAGCATTAGAAAGCTCTGAGAGACAGTTCCCACCGGTTGTTGCTGCACTCAGGGGGGGTGCTGCTTGGAGCCACCCCTATCGTGTGGAAGAGGCAATATGCAGATTGTGGGGGTTGAGATTTAGACTTCACCTTTCGAGCTGGCACAGCACTAATAATTTTCAGAGTCTCCCCTGTTTCTCCTCAACAATATCAAACCATTACAGTTGATTTGACTCTTCAAAGTAATGTATTTATTAGTGGGAAAAGATATGTGAGGTCAAAAATTCAATGATCCATTCCTTAAAGTGTAAGGGCAAAGTGAGTTGGCCTTGAAGTCAGCACAAGCATGTCAAAGGCTTCAGTTCTGATGCAATGGCATAGTCTTCTAGAAGAAAGCTTTATTCAAATATATGTGACTAGTTCCTGTGCTGAACTGGTTTTATAACCTGCTGTGAGAGATTCATTTCACAGCACGTACTTCCACGGGTAGCATTACCATCAGAGCTAAAGGAACTGAGGGATGTGCAAGCCCTGGCCTGTACTTAGGTTACAGTGATTTCTTCTCATGACTGCTGATTGGTACCACAGAAAACTGAGGCCTAATGTACAATGGAAGACCAAAAGAATGAATCTTGAATTTGGACTGTTACATTTTAAACATGCCTTTCTCAGGGTTTCAGATCGAACATGACATTAAAAAAAGTGTAAAGCAAGGTAATCAATGGTGTCATGCCATGATGTTACAGGTGACCTGCAAAAACATACCAGTAGTGGGGAGGATCACTCACTTGCCCACAGCATGGAGACATGTGCATGGTTCATCATTTCCACTCACACACACGGTGCAGGTCACCAGATTATGCTTCCACTGAAGTCAGTGGCAAACTTTTTGCTGACTTTTGTGGTCCCAGAGGAGGTGCAGTTGGAATTTGGCTTCCCTTGGTACCTCAGGGTGCAATGACACGCTCAAGCAATTTGGCAGGTCTGTTCTCATCTCCTGTTTGGTTATCATCATGAGAACAAAGCAAGGCATTCCTAGACCAAATTCCATTTTACAGAAAATGAGATCTGGGAGAAAAAAAGGAAAGAAAGAAAAAAAAGAACAATAACAATAAAAAAAGAACCTGAATAACAAAATACTTTCCCAACTCATAAGCAATAAGTTTTTAGCACTTCATTGTCTCCTCCGCACTCCATATGATACCAATGTAGGCGAAGAGTGAGCAAGAGCTATCTATAGAAAGCAGTTTAAACTGTGAATTCTGCCGCCCCTCCATTCTGCAGCTCTCCATTAGCAGGCTATATTTGTACTGTTTATTATACCATGGGTCTCTCCTCTGATAAAAACCCACCATAAATCTTAGAAGGGTGCGAGCAACAAAATACTTGGGGCGGTGTCAGCTCAGAACTGTCTGCAGATCAGCTGGGAGCAACGCCACCGATTTGCGCTGGGTCCTCTTCCCTCGCTGCACATCTGGGTATCACAGCAAAATTAACTGCTGGTCTCTGCCCTCCATCGATGATCTTCCATAAAGTGAACAATTCAGAGGCAGCAGAGGGTGGGAGGGAGTGTTGCTCAGAAATCTAGAAAATACATCCCAACTTAAAAATGGGTTGGAGCTGCCAAACTAATCTGTGCCTGAGCTCAGCTCTACACATTAATTACTCATAGACTTTTAGAAGTTGTGAAGCATGTCTGCCTTTGACCTTGTGTCTAAATACAGAATTGCCCATACAGAGAAGCTGCCTGGCATTTAATCATTCTTGCCTTTCACCTTGACGGAGTCAAAAGTTGTTCTACCCCCACTGAGGGGAAGCCGTATGGCATGCAATTAGATTCCTGTTCTGGGTTAAGTTACTCCTGTACATTACATCTCTTGCCCATGATTCATCCCATCAACTGTCATGTAAACAGGAGGAAATGTCAGGTGGATTTTTTTCTGAACGTTCGGTCATTTGGCAAAAAAAAAAAGCCACCATTTGTATTCAATTACTGTGAAGACTGTGCTAGTATCAAGATTTAGATAGTCCAAAATTTTTTTCATATGAAAGCACTTGACCGAGATGGCTGAACCTTTAAAAGTCAGTCTCTGAGTCTTGAGTCCTCTCCTCCTCCCCCTATCCTGCAAAGCGGTGCGTTGGAAAGAGGCCCAGGAGAAGGACAGCCAAACCTTGTTCATTATCAGAGGGAACACAGGAGCCGTCAGGGAACTCTGTAAGGACTTCACGTCCCTCCACTCTACAACAAACACATTTTTTACAGATATATTGGGAAACCAAACACATAATGCATGGAATGAGAAAGTACGAAGCAGGGCGGATTTATATAGTAATAATACGTGGTTCTGGCAGTTCTAAACTCATTAAAACAGTAACTCTCAAAATCCTATTGCAAATATATTACATAAGACTTCGAAATGCAATTTAACACTTTTATTTAATTAGCTGGCTTTCAGAATATATATTTATACGATTTCTTCCCTCTCAAGTACATTACTGCTCAGGTAATTTTATTTTCCCCTTTGACTCTCTTCTTTCGTTACTGTTAACTTTGCCTTCTTCAAGGCTCATTTCTGGCCCGTTCTCTCAAACACTGCCAAGGTTAGTGCTTGCTGACTCACGACAGCGCTCATTATATTCAGACATATGCGAGAACAAGCGCTTTGCAATTGGAACAGGCAGGGACCCTTGTCTCGCAGCCTCTGCAAATCACCAGGTACAGCTAATGTCCAGTTCAATAACAGTACCACTAGTTACCCAGAAATCTGCCACTACACGTGGATAGGGAGTAAGAGCATTTGTAGACTTGGTGTGGGCATCGCCATCTCTCTATTAAGCGTACTGCTGCCTGTGAAGCCAAGGTTAAGCCATAGCCACAACAGCAGATGAAACATTGCGTCACTAATGAGAAGTCTGACCTTGGTAGCAAGCAAAGGATTTCTAAAGTATCTTTTTTCTTCCTCCCCAATTTAGATGGAGAAACTCCTATTGTGCTTCAGCCGACTAATGCAACTGAGAAGACCCAGCTAATAGGGGACAGTCATCGGAGCTACCGCACAGACTCCTAAGGCAGGCAAGCATGACCTGTTGGTGCTGCCCACTGAGTAGAACAGAAAGAAAAACCACGTGAGAAACTTTGTAGTTTTCTTTAAGCTAAGCAAGAGTAACCTGAGAGTAATTTCCTATCAAGGCAGAATCTCTCTCTAGGCCACTTTCAGTAGGTATGTATGGTCGGTACAGAGCTCTACGGACCAGCATGCTGGTCTCTACAGCCTCAAACTGCCAGTCTCTGCATGGTCTTTCCCTCTAATAATGCTCCCTGTGGTATCGTATCTGTCCTCCCTGCCCTCAGCCAGGGTTTCACATCGCAGACACAGTCCCAAGTCCATTTCCGGACACACAGGCCCTGTCTCTTCCTGTCCTGAGAATGTCCCTTGTGTGTGGCAGTTTTGCTGGATGTGAAGTGTTCCTGTGAGGGAGCCCTGGAAATGCTCTTTAGCAGTCCCCAGAGGGAAAGTCAGAGGCAAGTCAAACTGAGCTGTCCTTCCCAGGAACAAAACACTCTTTGGAAAGCAGCTAGCAGCTTGCTGCGGCCCAACAATTATAAACCTGAGCCTGGGCAAGGTGCTTAGGGATCGTTCTGCTGGGGGTTACAATGCAGGTCACTCCAAATCCAGGAGCCTCATCCAATACCAGAAGCACACGTAAGCTCTGTGTCCTCCCCTACATAAGCTGCAAATGCATGAGATGGAGGGCAAAGACCCCGTGGAGGGGAAGGCTGGCCCTGAGCTGCCCCAGAGCCTCTCTCCTCTCACCATAACTGGTGACAGCACCATGGCAAAGTTCCCCCCATTCCTACATGGACAGGCCGGCCGCCTGTGCCGGGCAGCCCCGGCTTCTCCTTCTGCAGCTGCAGTGTGCTGGAAATTGATCCTCAGCCAGCAGCTTTCTGCCAGCTTGCTGATTCCACTGTGCTCCTGGCTGTCAGCCCCACTGCCCCGCTGGCACTGGGCTGGGAGCCATCATGCCAGCGCTGGCACTGGGGCTGCAGGAGCAGCAAGGACTTGGCAAGGCAGGCAGGCAGCAGAGGAGAGACCGTCCTCCTCAACAGCCCAGCTCATGGCGGTGAGTCTGGGTCCTCCACTCTGCCCCAGCCATAGGGGCTTTAAGAGCACACTGAGTGATTTTGCATAAAGAGGTGGGGATGAGATGTACCTTCAGGGGTACTACTGCACAAATTGGTGGAGATACGTGCAGTGTGGCTAAAGCAAGCTTGAAGAAATTGGGCCTCTAATTTGTAAGAGCTAAAGAAATACCTCTGAGACCTTAAACTTAGCACTTCACTGGTTTGACATAGTAGTTTAAGCCTTAGACAGACGAATTCCTCTTTATTGATCATGTTATGTCAATCATTGTCAGTTCTGTGCATTTGCTATTTTTGCTCCTCTAATCACAGTGCTGTGGTCCAAAGGGGGACATAATGTACCACTAAATTATATAGACCAGTGAATATATAGCCAGTCAAAAGTGTTATTCCCTCCCTTAAAATTGGATTCTGCGGTTGTGAAACATCATTGTCTTCCTTCTATTCTCACCTTTCACATCAAATGTCATTCAGTGGCAGCTTAATATATGGGGGAAAAGTGTTTCATTGCACTAGCTGTAACTCCAAAGTCAAGAAATAGCATTTTTAACACTTCTTTAAAGTCCCCATAACACATGGACATTTTAAAAGCCATTAATTCCAGTTCAGGTTATATATCTGTTCTCCAGGTGCAGGCACTGGGGTCAGCTAATGCTCACATTGCCCTCAGAAATAGCTCTGGTTTTCTGCTTCAGAAAAGAAGGGAAGTCCTGCCATTGCTGGGGCTGTGCACAGGCTCTTGCTCCCCTCCTACCCGTGGGCTCCTCTTTGTCATCAGCTCCATGTTGCACATAATTTTGGAGGCCACTCATATGTACGTAAATCCAGACTCCTATCCTACCTGCCCAGCAGAGCTAGAGGGATGTGCCCCATTCATCCCAGTGGTCACAGGGGAGGGAGGGTTGGTGACACCAGCCTGTGGATGAGGAGATGTGACACCAGAAGGAACGTTCCCCACAGTAGCCAAGTGCCACACATCCTCCCAAGGGGTGGCTGGATCAGATGGCACATGCGCCGGGGTGCTGGTGCTGTGAGACAGGCAGGCCGCAGCCCGCTGTGTACGTGCTGGGGCACACCAACACCCACTCGCTTGAGCGCACACACGCAGCTTTTGGCTTTCTTCACTCTTCCCCCTTGCACGGTGTTTGTTCTGGTGTGAGATGTTATCACCAAACAAAGGAGCAGGGGCAGCACGTAGCTTGCAGTAAATAAATCTGCAGCTGAACCGATTTCTTAAATGTCACTGTCTGGCAGAGAAATTCCCTGTGCAAGTGTAGCGACTGTAATTTCCAGCAGAGAGTTGGAAAAGGCATAGGGAGAAAAGCCTGGTGCAAATCTACACGTTATTTGTGGAATCCAGAACCCAGAGGAGGCCACAAAGATGGTCACGGGGCTGGAGCACCTCTCTGATGAAGACAGGCTGAGAGAACTGGGCTTGTTCCTTCAGCCTGGAGAAGAGAAGGCTGTGGGGAGTCCTTACAGCGGCTTTCCAGAACCTGAAGGGGCTACAGGAAAGCTGGAAAGGGGCTGTCTATCAGGGAGCGGAGTGACAGGACAAGGAGTGATGGGTTTAAACTGAAAGAGGGTAGGTTTAGATGAGATATGAAGAGGAAATTCTTCCCTGTGAGAGGGGTGAAGCCCTGGCACAGGCTGCCCAGAGAAGCTGTGGCTGCCCCCTTCCTGGCAGTGTTCAAGGCCAGGTTGGAGAGGACTTTGGGCAGCCTGGTCTAGTGGGGGGTGTCCCTTGCGATGACAGGGAGTTGGAACTAGGCAGGCTTTGAGCTCCCTTCCAACCCAAACCAGCCTGTAATTCTACAATTATATGAATCCTTTCCTGTGTGGAATCCCTCCTCCTGCTCCCATGGAAGTCACTGAGAATTGAACCCTAAAGCCAGAGAGGGAAAGATAAATCCCAGATTAGCAAAAGTAAATGGGGAGTTTTTTCACATATACCACCTTCAATGTCCCTCAGGACCCCACTCTATGGGCCAGAGCCAAATGTTACTGAAATCAAAGAAACTATCTCCACGGGCTTGAGATATACCGCAAGTCATGTGGTTCTTATTTGCTCTTTCTAAATGAGAGATTTTTCTTGCTAAAGATTTATGACTCGATCTTGCAGTGTGACGCAAAGATGGACAAGCTGCTGCGTGTTTGCAAAGCCCTTTTACTGACACGGGGGTTTGTACAGGAGAGCCACAGCATATTATCTCAGCTAGCCAGAAAACTCAGAACAAACCACCGACCAACCCTCTGAGTGGGTTCTCCAGGACTTGCAGCTTCAAACTCTGGGTGTCCAAACCCATGGTTTAATTCCAAAGAGAAAACTTAGTTTTCAGAGTACCAAGGTATCTGCTTCTCTCACCGCTATCAGGATCAGCAACTCTGAGAACTCGTGGAGAAAGAATGAATAAGGGTTTCAGGACTTAGCTCTTCAGTGTGATCTTACTCATTTGTTTGCTTTTCAGAAAAGTTCCTAACATGAACATAGCTATGTTCACATGATCTGTTTCTGCATTAAGTTCAGTTGCACATCTATTAATCCTCTTAAAATGTACAGATCCCCACTTTTTTTTTCTGTTTTGCAGCTTTTATTCATATGTAAAGTACTACACACTAAAATCTACCTTTGCTGTCAACCACTCTGACTAATAAAGGTTGCATGTATGAATTGTAGCACTCCCTTTACTTTTCCATAGCATCAATAACTTAATTCTGGTCACAGAGAAGCTGTTGAGACAGCTGTCCAAAATTACAGCTTTTCACCCCAACAAGCAGCAAGCAGCAGCTTTGGGCTTCCTCAGATTGGAACTCAGTCGTGGGTCGCAGCAGATGAGCCTACCTATGCAAAGCAGCCAGAGCTAGAGCGCTGCACGTTGTAAATCCATGATATATTACAGAATGCTTGTCTGTATTTAACAAACAAACCCAAACCCCGACCCATCAATCAGCGTGATGAAGTGATACAAGGCAGCAGTCTCACCGGCAGCAGTTTCCACATGAGACAGTCTTCCCAGCAAAGGGTGTGTGCAGGCAGTGACACTGCAACGCTGCTTATGACAGGGGCAGATGTCCTGCGAAGGTCCCTGGAGCCAGCACCTCACTTGGGGGTTTTGCACCTGTCCACGGGCTGGCGCAGAGTGCCAGATAATCTGGGCCTGCTATGAGACAGGAGTTATTTCTCACTAGGATGGCATCCAATGGCCGCAGAAGCCCGAGCATTTGAAAAATGGACAAGGAGCGACTGTTTGGCCGGGCGCGTTCTCAAAGAGCTGCCCTTTTCTGTGTTTACATATTAACTCATACCCCGAGTGTCTCAAAAGGCCACGTGGGAAGAGGCACTGTAGATGGTTCAGGCCTGTCAGCAGCATTACCAGTTGTTTAGGCGGCTTGTGTGCTTTTCACCCCGCGACAAGTTTGTGTGACACCCCACTCTGCGTCATGCAAGGAACACGGACTGTGATTGTCTGGCATTTCATTCCTTCCCTCGGAACGCACCGCCAAGGCATGACTGCACTCAAAGAGACCGACAGAAGAAATGCTGAAGCATGCAAAGCTGAGCAGTTAGAGGCACTGCTGTATTTTCCCATCATTGTGCTGTTACAAAGCGGGGAGAAGGACCGTGGGTGGGAGTAACCCCCTTCCTTCCCGCCATGACGTGCAGCCAGCTGGATCAGCAGGCCGGGGCCTGCCCCTTCGCTCTCCGGGGTGCCAACAGACACGGATTTTTTCACAAGAGGCCTCAGTCCTTCATGCCTGCGGTCACCCATCTCGGGGTTGGGAAGGGATCGGTAGGGCGGCAGCATGTAAACCTGTAGGTACTTCCTTAGTCTGGAAAAGTAATGGCTGGATGTTTGGGGAGAGGGGAGGGGAGGGGAAGAGAGGGCGAGGAGAAGGAGGGAGAGAGAAGGTTTGGAGAAGTGACCCTCCGAATTTCAACAGCCTAATTAACCGCGATGAGACCAGGTATCTCAACAGGTATCCTCCTGCAGGGACTTGCTCTGGGAGGGTGTGCGGTGAGCCGGAGTGAGAGCATACCCCTGCTCGCCTCTGGAAGCTACCGAGGCGCTCATTGGCAGTCTCGCAGCCGGCGTGCCGCAGCAACGGCTCCTGCAGAGAGCCAGCCGCGGCAGAGAGGCTCGGTTTGCAGTGCAGCCCCGGCTATTCGTGGGTGAAAACCACTGTGTGCTGTAGCTGCGTAAAAAGAAACTGCTGGCAAAGGAAGGATAAAATATATGCCTCTCCTTCGAGCCGGAATCGAACCAGCGACCTAAGGATTTCCGTGGGGCGCGGCCTCTACAGTCCTCCGCTCTACCAGCTGAGCTATCGAAGGGAGCTGCCGGCTGTTTTGCCACCGCGCTACAAGGACCTAGCACGGGTCGCGTAGGCGCAGCGCAGCGCATGCGCGGGGGCGCGGAGCTCGGGGATGGGCGGCAGCTCCAGCCGGGCTCGCCGCGCGGCGGGGCAGGACCTGTTGAGGGCGCCCCCTGTGGGTAGCGCGGGGGGGATACCGAGGCCGGGCCTGACGCGGCAGGGCGGGGCGGGGTGGGGGCGCGCGCTCGGTTTGCGGCCTATATTATAGTGCAAGGAAGTGCGTTGCACGAACGGGGCCAGTGGCGCAATGGATAACGCGTCTGACTACGGATCAGAAGATTGTAGGTTCGACTCCTGCCTGGCTCGTACTTGTTTTCCACCCTTCTCGCGTTTCGGCTGCCGTTAGTCACAGAGGTGGGGTGGGGGTGAACCCGAGCCCGCGGTATCCCGCCATTCCGATCCCAGGCACGTCATGGCAGCGTTCTGTGTCCCCCAGTACAGCACCTCCCAGGCTTCAACTTTTCTCACGCTGTCAGCCTGGGCCCCGGGGCATCCATCAGCGGCACAAGGGCCCGGCCCAATGACTGCTCCCATAACCTGCGGGGGGAAACGCTTACTGTGCCCACAGGGGAGCCGTGTGCTCTTCTTCATTGGCCTCCTCCTGTACAGTCATAGAATCACAGAATGCCAAGGGTTGGAAGGGACCCCAAGGATCATAAAGCTCCAACCCCCCTGCCACAGGCAGGGCCACCAACCTCAGGCCTGGATCTACACAAGGCTGCCCAGGGCCCCATCCAACCTGGCCTTGAACACTTCCAGGGATGGGGCATCCACCACCTCTCTGGGCAGCCTGTTCCAGGACCTCACCACTCTCGCTGTAAAAAACTTCCCCCTAATATCCAATCTAAATCTTCCCTCCTTCAGCTTTAATCCATTCCCCCTTGTCCTGTCATTGTCTGCCCTTTTAAAAAGTTGATTCCCCTCCTGTTTGTACGCTCCCTTCAGCCTGGTCAGCCCTACAGATGAAAGCACACAGTGTGATGGAGACATTCTTGTTCTGGAGAAGCGTGGCAGCATCCTTTCTGTGCAGTGGAAGGACAAGGATGGGACTTTGCAAAAACCCATGTTGGATGTGACAGCTACACAGCGGGTCCAGAACAGCTGTGCACCCCAAGTGAGGAGGCTTGAGAATGCTCCACAGCTTCGGGGTGACCCCGGCCTGTGGATTCAGTGCAAGCTGAGGATAACAAGCGGTGCACGTGGCCATGAATAAACGGCCATCGGTGCTGCTGACGTTCGGAATCGCCACCCTTTACTCTGCACTGTCGGTGACAGTCTGGTGACAGTCAAGATACAGAGGTGTACAAACAGGCGAGACACAGCACAAGCAAAGGGCACCTGTTGTAGCTTTGTGTGGTTGGTTCTGGTGGAGGAGGGGTGCTGCAGGAGTGGCTTCTGCAAGAAGCAGCCAGAAGCTCTCTGCAGGCCCCACAGAGCAAACACCAGCCAGCTCAAGGCTGGAGTCGTTGCTGACCAAGGCCGAGCCTGTCAGTGATGGCCACAGCACCTCTGGGAATCGCATTTAGGAGAAAAAAATGCAAGCAGCTGCTTTTTGCCACCAGAGAAGGGAGTGAGAAGATGTAAGAAACTGCAGACACCAAGGCCAGGGAAGGGGGGAGAAGGTGCCCCAGGTGCTGGAGAGAAAGATGCCCCAGCAGCCCATGGAAAGGCCCATGGTGGAGCGGTGTTCCCCACAGCCCATAGAAAAGGCCGAGACCCCACCTGCAGCCTGTGGAGAGGCCTCATGCTGGATCAGGTGGAGACATACAGGAGATGCTGTGACCCGTGTTGGAGCAAGCCTCTGCCAGTACTTGCAGCCCATGGAGAGAGGCAGGGACACAGTGATGAGCAAGGGAAAGATTTACGCTGGAACAGGTTTGCTAGGGGGAGGCTTGTGACCCCGTGGAGGACCAGGCTGGAGCAGGCTGGGCCTGAGAGACATTCTATGATTTATGACTGCACCCCATAGCAGCGACCCACGCTGGGGCAGCTGGTGAAGAGCTGAAGCCCCATGGGAAAGGACTCATGCCGGAGAAGTACATGGAGGACTGTCTCTCATGGGTGGGACGCCACGGTGCAGCCAGGAAAGGGGGTGAGGAATGCGCTCTCTGCCCCCCACACTCTCATCCCCCCAGCAGCTAGTGAGGAACTGACCAAATCCCCCATTTCCCCAGTCCCTGCACCTCCCTGTGCCACAGTGCGGGGGAAGAAGGGAGTGAAATCATTACTAAAATGAAGTCTGCTAAGAAGGGAGGGGTGGGGGCACCTTCTGGCCTCACTGGCTGTGCAGTGCAGTGTCATAAATTAGAGGGTTTTCTTTCCTTTATTCTGCATTGAGTCCGTATTGCCCATGACACTGGTTGTGGAATGATCTCTCCCTGTCCTTATCTCACTCCTGAGCCTCTCAGTATCTATTTTCTCCCCTGCCCAGCTGAAAAGGGGAGTGATAGAGCAGCTTTGGTGGGCATCTGGCCTCCAGCCAGGGCCAAACCAGCACAGCACCTCACCATGCCACACACCTCCAGACCCTCCTCTTCTCCCTCTCGCTCAGTGATATAGGAGGCGCTGGGAGCCCCTTGCAGAAGGCTTTCTGGACAACCCACGCCCTGGAGACGCTCATTGAAACAGCAAAAAAGGTGCCCGCCTGAGGACACTGCTCTCTGAGACGCTCTGTGTAAGCGCGATGGGCTTCCGGTGCCCAGCCCAGCACGGCCGCCGGGGAGGGAGCGAGCGAGGAGGGCGGCGAAGCCAACTTGGTTTCCCTCACCACGGGGAAGAGGAAACACACCATGGCGGGGCAAACCAAGGTACCAAAATATAGGCGAGCCAGGCAGGAGTCGAACCTACAATCTTCTGATCCGTAGTCAGACGCGTTATCCATTGCGCCACTGGCCCCGCACGCAACAAACGGCCTGACCGTCGCCGCCTCACCAAATCCTCCTCTGGCGGCACGCCCGCTGTGCGCATGCGCCGTTAGCTGCCTTCATGCCGCCTTCTAAAGGCGCTTGCTCACAACTCCGCGCTGGGTAAGGGATGGCACGTTGGGCAGCCGCTGGGCGGCGAACTATAGGTCCCTTCGATAGCTCAGCTGGTAGAGCGGAGGACTGTAGAGGCTGTGTCCCGCGGGAATCCTTAGGTCGCTGGTTCGATTCCGGCTCGAAGGAGACGCTTAATTTTTTTTGTACTCCTTCTACGTCTTTTGTGAATTTAACTTTTTCGGCCCCTCGGTGATGGACAGAGACGGGGCCGCCGCTCCCGTCCCTCACCTCTCTCCCTGTCCCGCCGGGAGCGGCGGCTTTGCCCCTGAGGCTCCGGTGGCCTGTTCAGGCAGGTGTAAGGTGCAAGCAGAGCACACCTCCCAGGGTAGCAGGAGCAGAGCACACCTCCCAGGGGAGCAGAGCACACCTCCCAGGGGAGCAGTGCACACCTCCCAGGGGAGCAGAGCACACCTCCCAGGGGAACAGAGCACACCTCCCACGGTAGCACAGCACACCTCCCAGGGGAGCAGGAGCAGAGCACACCTCCCAGGGGAGCAGTGCACACCTCCCAGGGGAGCAGAGCACACCTCCCAGGGGAGCAGAGCACACCTCCCAGGGGAACAGAGCACACCTCCCAGGGGAACAGAGCACACCTCCCAGGGGGAGCAGGAGCAGTGCACACCTCCCAGGGGAGCAGAGCACATGTCCCGAGGGAAATGCCCCGGCAAACATTGCAATCCATCTGGCAGCGATGTTTTTGTGAGGGCTTTATTGTTTTCTGCAATCATATTGCAGTTAATTATTAAAATAGACTTAATAGCTTAAATATAATTAATAATAGTAATGTGTTATCACAATTATATATATTTCTTTATATATATATATATGGCATTATATCCTAGATGAAGCCATAAATTAGGCCTTTTCAGCTCATTCATACCTAGTTTTATTAGGCCTTCTCCTCCAGGGTGATCCTTGGGGTACCAGTTCAGCCCGGGGCAGGCTCTCCCCCATTTTGCATGTTGCTCCTTCCTTTCTGTGATGCCAGGCAATCCCTAGGGACGGTGGCTTTGAGCAGCCTGGCTGATGGCAGTGGATAAACATGCTCCACGGTCTCTTGGCTTGAGGTGACGGGCCTGGTTTGGCCCTGACCTTTGATTGTGGGTGCACGGGATGACCTGGGAGAAGGTGGAGCAGTGGGAGAAGACAAAGGGGGCCTTTACACACGAGGGGTTTCATGCAGACAAACACAGGCCTGCTTAAGATACTGTAAGCCATAGGGCCAGCGTTCCCACTCTGCTTTTTCCCTCCTCTTTCTTTTATGCTGTACCACTATCCCCTTTCCTTTTGCCTTCAAGTCATCTGTTTTCAGGTCAGGTGCTACGTGGTGTGCACAGAAACATGCCTGGCAACGACTTCCTGGCTTGGAGATAGGAAGCACGTCTGAAAGCGGCCATGTCTGTCTGCGTAGCAAGGGAAGAAGGGGAGTTTTCTCTGGATGAGAACCCAGAATGAGTCTTCTCTGTGCCAGAGTGTTTTTCTGGGGCAGGTTTCAGACATGGGAGTGAGGAAGACAAGAGTATCTCTGGAAATATGGGACAAGCAAGATTATCAGTTGGGAAAGAGATTTAACGAGGCTCAGCGGGAGCTCCTGCAAGCTCCTGCCCTGTAGTTACAGGCTTTGTCCATGACATCTCTGGCCCCAGCTGCCTCTCTATTAATTAGCGTGGGGTTGTGTGCACATACAGACACACACACACACACACACACACACACCAGCTGCCTTTTCTCCTGGCTCTTGCAGCGTGGTGCAGTGTGACCTTCTGGGGAACGGTCTCAGGAGAAATCCAGGCATGAACAGTCTGCTGGGCAGGGAGCAGGGCACCCTGGTGAGCAAAAATGGAGGGCAGGCAGCACCCATTTCCTTAACTTGTGTGTTGGCACACGCTGGCAGTCAAATCTGAACCCTCCATCCTAAGGCACACCCCTTTGCCACTACTTGGTGTGGGACAGGGCACACGCTCCATCCATGGCCACGTGAGGGATTTCTTCCTTGGATAATATTAAAAGAGAGGGAGAGGGGTGAACAAGGAGAGAAGAGGGAGAAGAGAGGGAGAGGAGAGGATTGTTGCTCCTGGCCTGTCAGCATTTAAGAGGCACTTGGACAATGCTCTTAATGCCACACTTTATCCTTTGGTCAGCCCCAAAGTTGTCAGGCCGTTGGACTCAATGACCTCAATGGACTCTGATCAGCAGACAGAATAATTCAGTCTGTTCTGTTCTTCTGGAGAAGGAACCATCTATTTCCCTCTTCCATTTCCATCTCCAAGCCACTTCTTCTCTCCCAGCCAGAAAGCATTGATATGTGTGCATTTCTGTGTAGCTGTGTTACCCATACGTGAGAAGGAAAGCAGGAAAAAAAAAACCCAAAAATGAAAGTGCAGCAGAATGAAAGCCAAGAAAAACAAAACCCTCAAAAAACTGAGGCACCAGTCTCAGGACATACTGTAGGTTAAGCAACCATTCTGCCTCTTGAGCTGTGTCCCTGTTACGTTAACGGAAGAGCTCCCCACTCTTACAAGGTATGCTCAAGTATTTCAATTTACTACATGCTTTTTACTACAACTACAGCCTAGTCAGTGCTTGGATGAGAGGGTAGCTAACTAAATACTTCATTTAGAAGCAAATTATTAATCACCTGCAAGTGCTTAATTAGTTTCATGTCTTGTCTCCAGCAAGGGCCAATAACAAGCTGTGTGCACCTATCCTCTTCAATCACAGAACCACAGGCTGGGCTGGGTTGAAGGGGACCTCAAAGCCCACGTAGTTCCACCCCCTGCCATGGGCAGGGACACCCCCCACTAGCCCAGGTTGCCCAAAGCCCCATCCAACCTGGCCTTAACACTGCCAGGGAGGGGGCAGCCACAGCTTCTCTGGGCAGCCTGTGCCAGGGCCTCACCACTCTCACAGGGAAGAAGTTCTTCCTTGTATCTTATCTAAACCTTCCCTCTCTCAGTTTAAAGCCCATGGCCCTCCAAGTAGACTCTGCCACTGATTACAACCCTCTTGTCCTTGTCTTTCAGCCATTCAGTTCACTTATATCAATACCCAAAGATGCCAGAGATTATAAAAAAACCACTCTGATGCACTGGGTCACCAGAGTGAGGTGGGCAGGCCTACTGATGGTTACTAAATGGCCTGACAGGTACCAGGGTGATACCTCCTCCAACCAAAATAATTTCTCATCTCACAGATTGTAAGAAAATATTTTGTTTGCATTTCAAGCAAAAGCTGTCTCTTCTCCTGGAGAAAGGGGAAATAGAATAAATCTCAGAGGAGTTCAGAGTATGAGGATAAACATTTTTCAGGCTGCCTGGAGGATTTCAAAAGAGAGATGGTGAAAATGTTCCTGCATGACAAGGTGCTGGCTGATGGATGCAGTTTGAGATATGTGGCGTGTGTATGGACAGGATGCCAGGCTGAGCACATAGATGGGACTCTTGTCACTGTGCCTATTTTGAATATTGGGAGCACACACTTCTGTTTGTACCTACTCTTCACCTGGCTTGAGTTAATCAGGATTTGAGGGGCACCAGATCTATCCAGTTATCACTCAGCTGCTCTCTCAGGTGATGTCCTGGGCACGTAGACATAGTTTTTAGCTTCTCAGGGCATTCCCCAGAGCAGCCAGGCCTGCCCCATTCCAGCAGCAGCAGTGAGTCAGCCAAGCCAAAGCTTAACAGTGGAAAAACTGGAAGATGCTGGGAATAGACTTGGGTGCTGGAGTGGGGTTGGGAAAGATCCATGTAATAAGCAAGATTTTAAAAAAAGAAGTCTCTTTGGAGATGGAGTTGGAACCTCCTGAGGATGCTGAGTGGGTATCGGCTTAATTAAATGAATCGCTTCAGGAGAAAATCTGTTCCTGCGGCTTTCTAACTCTTTGGGTTTGTTGGCGGGTTTTTCCCCCCCGTTTTCCCTCCGGCCGTGCCCGGCTGGGTGGGAACCTCGGAGCACACCAGCCAGGAGTATAAAAGTAAACTGAACGAGCCAGGCAGGAGTCGAACCTACAATCTTCTGATCCGTAGTCAGACGCGTTATCCATTGCGCCACTGGCCCCTAGCGGTTGGGCAGTCACAGCGCGGGTGCTGGTGTGCTTCAGCAGCGGGCCGGGGCCGGGGCCCGATCCAGCCCAAACGGGGGCTGCAGAGCAGGGTCAAAGGCCTGCGCGCCCTGGGCCCCCAGTGTTTGGTCTCCGGTGCTGCTCCCATCCGCTGGTGTCCTTGGGGCGGGGGTGTGTGGGCCGGTCTGGAGGGGAGCCAGCGGAGCCCCGTCCTCCCACCGGCATCCCAGCCCGAGCTGTGCATCTGGTGTTGCCCCACTGCGACCATGAGCTTTGTAAGCGGGGAACAAGCCACATCATGCCACCTGATGCAACTCCTCTGCCACAAGGAAAAACAGCGTCATGTCATTCGGTTCCCAAATGCTGGGAGTTGTGTCATGCCCCTTTGCTCGTACACGCCATTGCCCCCACCCCCAGCAGCCCCTGGGGCCAGCTGAACCCATCTGCTCCCGTGGCGTCCCAGCTCATGGCAGGAGGAGGAGGTGGGATCTGCCTCAGCTTCTACCATGCTGGAGTAGAAGAACCTTTTAGCCTTCACCCCACACCTGGTTCTGCCTCCACTGGACCCCCAGAGAGACAGGCAGGTCCTGCAGGGCTGGGACAGGCAGTGTGGTACAGCAAAGACAGCTCTGAAGATGCTGAGATAGCATCAGCACCCTGACGTGCACAGCAGTTCCTGCCCCAAGCTCTGAGTTACTCTTGGTCTGTACTGTGTGTTTTCTTCCCACAGCTCAGACTGTTGGACTGCTTTGAACCCACGCAGAGAATTCTGTTGGTGCTTCAGGAAGGAGACCAGTGCCTCAGTGTCTGTCATCTTGGTCACTTGGAGTGCTCCACAAAGGCCCAGAACTTGTTTCCTAGTTTTTCCTTGTCAATCAGATGCAAAGCAAGTTTTGCTTTTCCAGAGAGAGACAGGGAACATCTCACAGATTTATAACATTTGCATTCAGTCTCAGGACTCCTTCGTGATGCTTGCTGCATCGTAAGGGTCCAACCCCCCAGCCAGAGCAGCTCCCTAGCTCATACTACACAGATAGGTGTCCAGACAGGTCTTGAATATCTCCAGAGAAGGAGACTCCACCACCTCCCTGGGCAGCCTGTCCCAGGGCTCTGTCACCCTCACTGTTCCTCCGCATGTTGGTGCAGAACCTCCAATGCTCCAACTTGCCATTGAGCCTTGTCCTGTCTCCATTGACCACAGAAAAGGGGCTGGCCAATTCCCCCTGCATCCCATACTTAAGATATTTATAAACATTAATAAGGTCCCCCCTCAGTCTTCTTTTCTCCAGGCTGAAGAGTTGCAGCTCTCTCAGCCTTTCCTCACAGGGGAGATGTTCCAGGCCCTTAATCATCTTCGTAGCCCTCCTCTTGACTCTTTCTTTTCTGAGCCCTTTGCTGACCTTATGGCAGTCAAACATGTTGGCCCATCCCTGGCAATAACATGGGTGTCAGTGAGCTGCTGGCCTCTTTCTAACGGTAGCTTTTGATTGCTGTTTGATTTCTGGCCTGACATCCATTCAGGCTTTCATAAACAGGTATGTACCAGCGAGCCTGGCTACTGAAACTAAACTCTGCATATTTAGCCTTAGCTTCATTAGGCAAACAAAACAAAACAAATCCGAATAGTAATGAAAAAACCCCCAACAACCAGACAGTGCTGGATATAAGGTAGCATGAAAAACCATGAATGGTCCCTTTTTCCATTCCTTAGGAGCAGTGGGATGGGATTCACATAACCTGCTGCCAGGAAAATCACCAGGAGCTGTTGGAGACAGATGTTAACCACCATAACTCTACCTGAAGGCCCATTGCTGCTGTACCTCCCTCAGCAGCCATGATTGTGCCAGACCACTGGGCTGTCCTTGCTCCCTCTGGACTGCTTTTAAGAGGAGAAGAGTGTGGGGTCAGTGAGTGACCCTTGGTGTGTTTACGCCTCATTCAGATGTGCTGTCAGCTCCACCTATGTGATGACGGCAGCCCACCCATGAGCTGCCAGCCCCCCAGCACAAGCGGGTGGCCGTCTCTGCTTCAAAGGGCCCCAAAACGAGCTTTGTTGGCCCTTTTCACCATGATTCCCTTCCCCAGTATGCATGCACCTGCTCTGGAGCTGGTCTCCTCAGTGAGAGTAACAAGGTCCCCCCTTCTCCTCGCCTCTTCTCCACTGCGCTCAGCTCCACCACTTGTCTTGTCCTTCCTCTGGTGGTCTGTGGCTGCTCCAGGCACACGAGTCAACTCCGTAAGGCAGCAAAGTGGTGGTTCATTTCCTGAGAGTTGGTGAGGTGAAACAGCTCCGTTCCTGTGAAATAGGGGCTCAGGCCTTGCAGCCAGGGCCAGCATGAGGAAGGCAAGAGGGACAGGCTGTCCCATGCCCCTGGCCAGGGCAGCTTAACCGCCTGCAGCTGCTTATCAAGCTGCAGCCTGGAAGAGGAGGGCTGCACTGAGACAGTGAAGAAGACGTGGAGTGGGAGCAAGGTGTGAGAAGTGGAGAAGTTATCCAGTGGGTGAGCAAGGTGTGAGAAGTGGAGAAGTTATCCAGTGGGTGAGAGGTAGAGCTGTCGTCTGCCTCCGCACACACCTCACTTTGGATCTGTTCTTTCCATCATCCCTTTATTTTCTTTCTTGCTTGCTCCTGCTCGCAAAGATGAGGCCAAATTCCTCCTGATTGCCCCAGGCTGGTGCAGAGGGGTCAGCACAGAGGGGAGCAGCTCCTTCATAAGCACAAACTTGCAAATAGCTCCTGCTTTGCAGATGGGTTTTGGCTTTTTCTCCTGAATTAATCTTGAAAAACCACAAAGCAAAGGAAAGGGTGAGTTTATCCAAATTGCTGGTGGCCTACAACAACATGAGGAATGTAACTGCAAACAGGAGTTTTTAAGGGTGGAGGTAGCACCTTTTTCTAGTTGGGTAGCTTGGATTTGCACCTATTCCTCAATTGGCAGCCAGAGGAGTTAGCCACTTTGTGTATGGGTCAGGCAGGATAGAGGGCATCCACTTATTCACTCAGAGATCCCAGGGATGTTACCCCTGCTGCAATGATGGGCCGAAGGATGATGCTTAAACATGGCAGTTTCTCAGGTTTCCATGCACTGCAAACAGAATTGCTCAGAACAAAGCAAGCCACTCAGTTTTGGCGAAGGGAGCACATCCTGCATGCAAGAAGATCTGTGCTGTGGTGCCCTGCAATTTGGTCCCAGAGAGGTGGGCCCTGCTCAAACCAATGAGAGGGCTGCAGCCAAAAATATTGGTTTGAGATGAAACCTTGATCAAGCAGGGAACCATCCTCATGACTGGAGGAAGCTGGAGCCAGGCCTGGGAAATCAGGCTGGTGGCCTGGGAAGGGAGTGGTAAGTGCTGGAAATGAGAAGGGCCAATACATCTCTAGAGGACACTTCTTTCCTGGCAATTGCCAGTCCAGGGGAGGGTCTGCAGCTGCAGGAAGGCACGTTTGTATATTATGGAGAACAACCTGGCAACCCAGAGTGCTTGTAAGGTGCCCCAAGCTCTACACAGACATTTACCACATCCTTTGGCAAGGAGGGAGTCATTAGTATCCAATTACACTGAAATCATACTTAATTCGAGACAGGTTAAGACACAAAGCAAATAAAAACATTTACTCACAGCTGCCAAGAAAGATAAACCTATAAAAGAGGTAGGCGGAGGAATGAGAGAAAACCAGGCTTCAGTTACTGGCTTTGAAGATTAAATCAGCAAGGTCATTCCCTCATATCCAGGCATTTTGCTGCAGGCTCTCCTGACACAGTGAGGACCAGAAAACCTATCTTCCTCCACACCTTACCCCTCAGGCTGTGTTGGCCAAGAATTGTTTCCTCATGGTGGAACAAAGTGCCTCTCATGTCTAATTTCCTCCTAAAAACCCAAATTCTTCCCTTCCAGGGAGGTCTACCACTTGAGTATGGAGCTCCTCCTATATCTTCCCTATCCAGGACACACACTGGCCCTTCACTCTTGGCAAAAATCAGAATGATTTCACTCCTTTGGCATTACCTGGCCAGTTAACAATGCCTTGGCTCAAGTGCTAAACCAGAGTGATTTCATGGGAAAGGCATTGGCTTGATGCCTGAGTGCCACCATTTCCTTTTTGCCTTTTTTTTTTCTCCTTTCCCATAAACATTTTGTTCTGTAATAATGTAAATACCTCTTAATTGCCCTGCCTGCTATCACAGATTATTCTGGTGGGCATACAGCAACGTATGTGCACCTGGTCACCCTTGGTGTGGAGGGGACACCTTGCTTCAAGCTCGTGCTGTGGTCAGGAGCGAGGGGAGCAGTTTCTGCCTCCTCAAGCTGGGGCTGCTCTTTGGTTGATTGGACTTATCTTTTCGAGGAGAGGGTGAGACAGCTGACTCCCTTCATGGAAAAGGATAATGGAGCTGAATGTTGATGTGGGAAGGGGGGAAAGCAGGTCACTGCAGAGCTGCGAAGGAGAAGGGGAGGTGAGGGAGTTGTGCTGGGTTTGGGGAATCGGATCAAAGGACTTGTTCGATGCAGAGGACATCCCGGGGCTTCCTGCTGTGCACACACATGGTCCCCTTCCTCACTCTATTATTGTGTCTTTTTCTCTTCACATCTTCCACTTGCCTCTGCAGACTTTCTCCTTCCAGTTTCCCAAGCTGGCCTCACGTAAGGACCATGCAGGGATCCCCATGAGCCAGCTGCTGGCACAGTTTCCTCCCTGAACGGGACGGAAATGGCCCAGGCGGGGCAGCATGCCTCTGCACAGCTCCTGCGGCCTGTGGGGTGGGGGGAGGCATGGGGACACCACCAGCCCTAGGCCAGAGAGCAGAGGCACTGATCCTGCTGTCCCAGATCTGGGGGTTCACTTTCCCGGTGTGCAATGTGACAATATTCACACGAAGCAGAGGTGTTTCGTTGCATATTTGCACAGATATGGGTGTCTGTGCCAAGGCAGTGCACCAGAGCTCCACATCAGTCCATATCTCGGTGGTAATAGACTCTTCCTTTCCCCCAGTTTCCTTCTTCTTCCTCAGTGAGGATCTTCAAGGGTTGTTGGGCAAGCTAACTATGTATCAGTTACACTTCTATTTTTTGACAATCACATCTTGATTAGTACATTGTTTGGATAAGCGTTAACTAACACAGGGGTAGAGCTATACAGTGGACATCTTTAGCAGGAGTAGTCTTGGTTTAAATCTCATGCTGTATTTGATGGTGCTCTAGCTGTCCTGCTGCCTCTCACAATGCTGGACAAGTGGACAGGCACGCTTCCCTCAGAAATAATACCCAGCTGTAAAGTGAGGGAAAAGGTAAGAGTAGGTTTACCAAGCCAGAAAAAGGTGGAGTTTCCTGCCCTATACATCATCCCCTTCAGATGCTTTATTTCTCAAATTTCCAACCTGCTCCAACCTGTGAAGGTCAAGTATACAGCCCATTTCACACGGGAACATGTTAAAAAGTCACCAGAGGAAGGATGGGATTCACCTTGAAAGTTGATGCCTGACTGGGTGACACCTGGATTGGTAAAAAGAGGTTTATACTGGAAGTGAACCATGGCTGACTTCAGGGAATGAGCAGCCAGTCTGGGTGCATTTCACATTAAAGTCTGCCAGGAGCCCAAGGAATGGGCTATGAGACCTGACATATCAGGAGCACCCAGATGAATGCAGCCCAAGCTGTGACATGTAAAGGAAGCTTTTAAGGAGGCACTGTACCTTCTCAGGGCAATCACCTGCAAACCAGCTGTGAGAGGTCTTGCTGTTTTGCATGGGGGATGGGTTGGAGTCTGTTTGGCTCTTTTGAGTATTCTATAAATGTAATCTGTTTTGAATTGCTATCGATAGATTTGTCATGGATAAATTACTTTAATCGTGATTTTACTTAATATCTCCTGGACAGAGTAGGATTTTAGTATTACTGGTTGCCTGCTGGCATTGCTTGATGAAGGTTGCAGTAAACTCTTACCCTGTGGCCACCTAACTCATGTCAGGCTCCTGGCATGCTCTCCAGAGTGCTAAAGGATAGCAATAGCCATGCCTGCCCCATTTTGGCTACAGAGGTGAGGTCACTGGTGAGTACCTGTGGTGGAGGTCAGGGATGGCAGAGGCATCCTGTGCTGCCAGAGGCAACTGGGGACACTGCTTGGTGTGAAATGAGAGGTTGACCTCAGGCTCAATTTTTGACATCTCTCAAGGTGTTTGTCAGGGTTCCAATAATAAGCCCAGTGATGAGCAGGAACCTTCCTGCCCACCTCAAAACCCCTTCTCTTTTGAGGTGGAATTGGGAACCAGTCACTGAGGATTACTGTGAAAGCACCACAGCCCTCCAGCCTGGGAACTGAGCTATTGAAGGATGAGAGATGCGCTCCTGAGAGACACTCCTGGCAGGTTCCCACCTTAAAGACACTTTGAATACAAACTTCAGCACAATGTGATGCTGCTGAAGAACTATTGCCTCACTGTGGAGTGCTTCATAGCAGTGATGAGGCATGCAAACAGCACCAAGAGCATACTATGTAGGTAACTGGAAGAGATGTGATTTGTAGTCTACCCATACATAAATCTATTACCACCCCTCTCGTATTTGCATTACAGTCTTTGGGATTATGAGAAGCAGCAGAAACACGCTCTGTACTGCTCCAGGTTGTCACCTCCCAAGGTTTCCCTTAAGTAAGACTCCCTGCACACTTGCAGCAGGGCAGAGATGAAGGAGATCCAATCCCACCACATTAGGAAAACAGCAACGTAAGTGACACGAGGAGGCAAAACTTACAGAAAGCAGATCCATCAGAGGACTGACTTTGCACCTGTGTCAGATCATCATTCCCACTGAAAGCAGAGTGGAGACACTCTGGGCTGGAGACAGTCTGTGCTTGGCTAGGTGAGGTGGAGACAGGGGGACAATGAGGGAAGAGGGGGGAAGAGAATGCCCCAAACTCCTTGTCTTCTTCCCATATTGTGGTATGAGATTTCTGTAGTGCAGTTTACTACTATGAACTGCTTGTTCATATTGCCCAGCCCAGGCTGCAGAGGGGCAGGGCTTCACAGTGAGAGATGTGCATCCTCAGGCAGCATAGATTTTACTGCAAAGCTGCTTCTTCCATGTCAAGGTCAAAGCCTATGAAGATGCACCTGAAATTTGATTTGTCTTGTGGCCAAAGGACTTTCTATCTGCCTTTTCTGTCTTTGCATTCCCTAAACTCAGCTGGGATCAGAAAGGCTAAATCCTGGGGAACAGCAGGATGGGAGCAGGGGACACAACACCATGTGTGGGGATAGGGCTGGCATCCTTGAGATGCTTCCTGAAGTGATAATTCAAAAGGACGTTCATCTAATAGACTGCAGCTTGGTACAATGAACACAATGTCACAGCGGACGGTATCCTTGATCATAGCTGGAAGTGCATTTATCCAACTCCTGCCCAGCTTGAAGAGTGTTTCCTTGCTAACACCTGCGTCTCTCCCTCATGCACCATGCTCCCCTTCGCTAACCTGAATCTCACATGAGGGAGTGGAGGAAAGAACTTGGCTGGAAAATATCCAAGCTTGCTCTTCTAATCTGACTTTCAGAAGGAAAAAAAAAAGGCATTGGCACTCAGAAATGAATAATCATGCTGGTTTTGCTGTGTGCCTAAAGAACATTTACAGGGCAAAAGAACACATGAAAGGAAAAGAGAGGAGTTTCAAAGAAAGCTAAAGGACAGACGTGCTGCCTCTGTCACCAGTCACGTGCTGAAGCAGGCGCTTGACCGGTTCAGGGGCTGGCTTGCTGTATGAAAACCTTCCTGCCCCTACACACAGTATTTTTGTTTAGTTGTGATACCATAACGTTCAATCCTTTATCTTCCAGCACTGAATCTTTGTTCTGCCCTGGAGGAATGACCCTCGAGACTGAGATGGATGAGAACATAACCCAGGCCACCCTTGGGAGCTGGGACAGAATCTCAGCAGGTCTCTGACGTGGTGCAAAGTCGTGTGCCAAGTATAACTTTAAAACCAGTCTCTCCTTTGAACCTCAGCATTGTCCTGGAGGAACAAATACCCGCGTTCCTCTGCTCTGCCAGCTGAGCTGTAGAAAGGACATACTGAAATAGCATCAAGAGTGGCTTATGTTGAGCAGGCCAGGGCTGGGGAGAAACGTGACACTGGGACAGGGCTTTATCTCTGCGAAGTGACGAGCTGACGCCAGCTGGGAAGCCTGAGCTGGAGCTGTGCTGTGAGGCGCCAGTCACTTCTCTATTGAACATCGCTCTCTTTTCCTAATGACAGAGCCAGGGTTGTGGCAGTGGGGTTTGCAGTGGAGTTCTCTGGCCTGCTAAGGTCAGAGCAGAAAACAAATCTGTCCCCCAGCAAAAATTCCTACCGTTAAAGCTCTACAGTCACCTTTCCTTTAAATGCTGGTGTGCTCAGGAGGTCTCCTAGCACAGTGCCAGCTGTGCCACAGGTGTCCAGCCCTGCTGTCACGGCACCTACTCCCCGCTGCTCACCCAGCACTAGACCCTGTGCTACTCTGCAGTGTGCAGGAGCTCAGGGAGGAGCGGTCATTCCTTCCTCTCCTCTAGCAGGGATACAGACAGGTGACGATGATTTGATAACTGGCTCCCACAGGACACTGCGATAGCCAAGTAGAAGGGAAAGGGTCTGGGGTGCATTTGGAAACTGGGGACTGTGTTAAAATAGTAAGGCACTTGGTTGCTTACTGTCCAACAGGAAGTGGGATTCTCCCAATTTCCCACCTGCTGTGTTCTCCCCTTTTTCTGACTGGTATATCCTCGTATATTTGATGCATGTCCTTTCTTCTTTCACATCTCATTCTCACTGCAGGGCATATTTTGGGGTGTGGAAAAGCATGCCTGAGCCTGTTATCTGTCAAACTTGTCCCTGGCCCTGGAGAGGACCTATTTTTAGGTAGGCAGTAGTGTGGGGCTATTTCTTCCCCACATGCAGTACTTCTTTGGACATACTTTTATGTCTTTCCTGTGAAATGCAGATCTCTTTCTGGCAATAATGTGTGGAGGGGATGTGGGTTTGGGAACCTCTGGGCTTGTAAAGTTGTGTATGGCTCAGCGAGATGCTGAACTGCTAATCTCCTGTTTGCTGTTCCACAGCACCAGCAGCCTGTCTCTTCAGGCTTACTGATTTTGCGACTTTTGAAGATACAGATAATTGCAGGGAAGATGATCGATACCTTGTCTTAATTACCATTTGGGATCACCCTGCCTCCCCAAAGGGTATGGTTCAGTCACCCACAGCTGTCTTACCCTGATCCCAAGCACTGTGAGGAAACCAGGACTTTATGTTGGAAGGGCTGTCTGTTGCTCTGTTGTCCCCAAAGCACTCGGGTCCGTGCTGGCCTGCTGGAATTGCTGAGGGGCAGCAGGAAGCCACAGAACCCTACTTCTCACAGCAAGCAGCCAGGAGCAGCAAATCCATGGCTTGGTATCCTGACGGTGGCGTAGCCACTGTACACGGGGGTAACTTCCCAATGGAGTTTGTGCACAGACTCTCCCTGTTTCAGTGTCTCTTAATAAAGATCTCTGAGGTTTGTCTGCTGTGATTTGTGTTGGCACTGCTGATGAATCTGGAAGTGAAATGGTAATCTAGTTCATGTGCCCTTTTATTCCATGTTTTTAATCTGTCTGCTGCAAAACGTGGAACCTCCTTGTGTATGGATAAGCCCAGAGAGGGCTGCTTTCAAGCACAATCCAGCTCAGGTCAGTGTCCATCCCTGATTTGAGAGAAAAGGGCAGACATCATCCCTGTGACTGATCTTTGTAGCTTGTCCCTGCCAACCTGTGCTTCTGCACATTTGATGTGTTCCCAGTGACTCAGCCTTAGAAGTGCTCTGAGCTTGCTCCTGCTGCTGTGACGTGGTATGTGCTGAAGGCAATGTTGAAAGATGCAGTTGTCTCCTGTGCTGACCCTTGTTTTCCTGGAGATCTGAAACCACCCCTCAGACTGTTTTTAGATGGTGTCCAAATACTGACCACCTGTGGCCTAGTGTCATGTATGAAGTACACTAAGACAAATATGTATGTTGAGTGGAAAACCGTCGGGCTCAAAAGACCACTGCCTTTGAAAGGACTTGTCACTGTTGTACATGCTCTTTGGCTGCATAAATGGGGTCATGCACAAGAGCAGTAACAGTGTTTAATGGTGGGATGTTTAGTGATAATAAAATTATGAAATGCAAGATACCATTTGCAGTTTGCACTGGTATGGGTGGGAAGGCTTCATCTTACAGCCTGCTCATTGGCTTAGTGCGCTACTGCAGAAGTGAAGTGGGAGTTTCTGCAGCATGCTGAGGGACTGCTCTCTGCAGGGTGAGAGGGCCCAGACAAAAGGTGGGATAGATGGAGAGCCTCCCCACTACCTCCCAAGGGATGCTTGGCTAAAAACGCAAATATTTCCAGTCAAAGCAACAAACAGACTTGGCAGGATGGGGGGAGGGCAAGGCCACGTTGTCATTTTATTTTAAAGCTCACATTTGGGTAGGCAGAAATGGAGGCAGCAGCCTCATTTTTGTTAGGATGCTGTATTGCTTGGGCAGTCAGGACTTCTCACCAGAGGTGAGCAAAGCAGGGCAAAGCTTGAGGGAGACGGGCAGGTGGGTCTTGGGGTCCCCACACACAGCGGTGGCTGCTTCCTCTCTTGTCCCACGAGGGCATCCACCAGCCCTGTCCTCTTCCAGCAGCTGAACTCTGGTGCAAAGCCTTCAGGTGAGCCCAGATGATCCTGGGGGTGCAGGGAGCTGCTGGAGTCAGCAGGGTGGGGGTGGGTGTCAGTACCTGGCCAGGAGACAATGGGCAGCTGCCTGCCTGGTTTAGGAATCTCCCAGTGGATGGGTGGCAGGGTACTTGCACGAGGACAGAAGGGAAGTGGGGTGACAGTGTCCTGGCCCACTGCCACCCCATGGACCAGGATGCTCCATGCCACCCACTACATGCAGGTGTGGATGCCTGGGCAAGGAGCCTGGTGTCTGTGGAGGAGACTTTGTCTCTGCTGGGCTTGGTGGCCAGGTAAGTCAGATGGGAGCTATCCTCTGGTGAAAATACCCTTTCTCTCTTTGTTTTCCAGTCATGCAAGAGAGCCATAGGGCAGATTTTCTGTGACTGACACATGAGAGCCTCACACCACTGGTACAAGATAAGAGGTTGCAGAGGGGAATTCTGTGCATGCAAAACCCAGGGATGTCATTATGGAATTGAAATCTGAACCTGGACATCATTCAACCTCTCCTTCCTCCTCCAAATCCCTCTCCTAAACCCATTGCTTTGCAGCCAGCCTTCCAGGCTCTCCTGGCCGTCAGTCCACAGCACACACACTGTTACTCAGCTGCAACCAAGGAGGAGTTAGAAACAACATCTGTAAGAGCAAGCAAATCTCTGGGAGCTTGTGTTCTGCTTGTGTCAGCAAAGCCAGGTAACATTTCTGGGCAAGAAATACTGTTAAAAAAAGAATCATTAAAAGTTTTCTTCTTGGTGATGGCTGGCAGACATCCAGATTTTCTGTCCAGGAGTGGGGTTAAAGCAGGTCCTCTTGCCCTTTGTTTGTTCATTGAGAGACAGCTTGGTTTGGTGGCTCTTTGGAGGTGGAGAACTGTTCCATGTTAGTGTGCTTTAGCACATGGTAAAGAGGAATAGTAAGAGCAGAATCTCTCTCACCTTGCTGCCATCAGATGTCCTCTGCCAATGCATCGTGTCCCGCTCAGCCTGTTAAAGGAAGGCTTCTGTGGGCTTCCACAGGCAAAAATTCACCAGAATTACATCCCAGAGGTACACCACACTTTGAGAGGTGCCTTAGTTCACTGCCCAAAGTGCTGGCAAAGCGGCATGATCCCCCAGGTTTCTTCTATGCCCTGAACCCCCTTCCTTACACTGCCATAGGCAGGTGATTCTGTGCACTGACATCTCCAGCCCTCTGCTCTTCCTCCCGGTTTCCCCGTTCCTGCCTGTGCAGGAAGGTGGGAGTGCCTGCCTTGCTGGGAGAGGATGAGGATGGCTTTCCTCATCTAATCCAAAGCCCCTCATTATACACAAGGAGCAGCTGACTCAAAGTTAGGAGGGTACCAATGAGGCATTCAAATTCCTCCAGACTTGAAAGTCACCTCTGACCCAACCATGGAGGGGAGAGAAAGAAGAGAAATAGCTTCTCACTGCTGCCAGGAAAGGCTTCCCGCTGCCTCTGCCAAAGCCCCAGCTGTCTGCAGCTCAGCTGCTGGAGCAGCTTCTCCCACTTGGCTCTGTGCTCTCATCTGCACCAGACAGTCGAAGCAAAGGTGTGATTTCAAACAGGTTTAACTAAGCTATCACAAGTTTCCTGTGAATGCAAGACTTCAGAAAAATCTACTCGTTTTTATGTGACCGCTGACAAACCTATATTGCCAGCTCATGTTGAGCTCCTCATCCACCAAAACCACTAAGTCCTCCTCAGGGCTGCTCTCAATCCATTTTTCCCAGCCTGTAGCTTTGGGATTGCCCTGACCCATGTGCATGACCTTGCATTTGGCCTTCATGAACAATGGGCTCCCCTCTGAATTCTGTCAAGGTCCCTCTGGATGGCATCCCTTCCCTCCAGCATGTGAACTGCACCACAGAGCTTGGTGTTGTCAGAAAACTTGCTGAGGGTCCCCTCAATCCACTGTCCATGTCACCCACAAAGATGTTGAACACTGCAAGTCCAGTACCAAACCCTGAGGAATGCCACTTGTCACTGGTCTCTACTTGGACATTGAGCTGTTGACCACAACTCTTTGAGTGTGACTGTACAGCTAATTCCTTATCTACTGAGTGGTCCCTCCATCAAACCCATATCCCCCCAATATAGACACTAGGATGTCATGCAGGATTCTGTCAAATGCTTTGCACAAGTGCAGGTAAGACAATGTCAGTTCCTCTTCCCTTATCCAACAATGCTGTAACCCTTTCATAGAAGGCCACCATATTTGTCAGGCAGGGTTGGAGGAGGTGATCCTTGAATACTAAGCAGCTGGTTTTGACCTTCTTCCCTTCAGTGCTTTGTCCCATGGTACTCTACCAAGCAGTCTGCTCTCCTGAAGGCCAGGGCAGTGAGCTTGCTATGCACCCTCCTTGCTGCCCTGAGGATCTTGAATTCCACTATTTCATGGTCACTGCAGCCAAGACTGCTCTTGAGCTTCACATCCTTCACCAGGTCCTTCTTGTTGGTGAGAAGAAGGAACAGCATGGCAGCTCTCTGCATTGGCCACTCTATCACTTGGAGAAGGAAGCTGTCGTCAACACGCTCCAGGAACCTTCTATATTGCTTGTGCTCTGCTGTGTTGTCCCTCCAGCAGGTAACTGAATGGTTGAAGTCTCCCCTGAGGAGGCTGCTCCTATCTGTGTATAGGTTGGCCTCATCTGCTTGGTCTCCCTGGTCAGGTGGCCTGTAGCAGACCCCCACTATAGTGTTCCCTGTCCCTGCCCTCCTTTTAATCCTGATCCATAAGCGCTCATTTGGCTCCTCATCCATCCCCAGGTGGCCATTGACATAGAGACAACCCCGCCTCATCTCCCCTGCCTGTCCTTCCTACAGAGCCTGTATCCTTCCATCCCAACGCTCCAGTCATAGGAGCCATCCCATCGTCTCCGTGATGCCAACAAGATCACAGCCCTGCAGGTGTACACATGCCTCTAACTCCTCTTGTTTATTCACCATGGTATGAGGTTTGCACAGAAGCATTTCATTTGGGCCCCCAGTGAAGCTGAGTTACTAGATGGAGTGGATGGAATTCCTTTGTGTGGCATTTCAGGTGCTCTGCTGACCTGTGATCCTTCTCCTGGCTCTGGTCATCTATTGCTGCCACTGGTATCAAACTGGTAGGAGTGGAATGGATTGAGGTTCCTATCCACATGCAACTTTAGTTTAAAGCCCTTCACTTTTTTTCACTTAAACATATTCAGCTTTATATTTCCCTGAAGTACAGTTTCCAAACTGGTGTTGCATGCAGTTAAAGGGTCCTGTTTTGGAGTTGGGGGGTCTGCCTCTGGAAACTAGGGGGCTCGCTCAGTGTCTGTATAGTATATTTCAAACACAAACCCTATGGCAGTCACAAGGTAGTATAAACATGGGAGCTTTCTACGAGATACTTAACAGAGAAAGTATTGTTGTTACTGATTAAAAAGAAGACAATATTCTGATTACATGTACAGTACAGTGGTAAAGTGATTTTCTACAGTACATGCTGGGACTTTGGCTTAAATTTGAGGATGAGATATTTATTGCTTGTACAGTTGTGTGATAAATTATTGGCAAGTAGAAGCACAGATGGCTTTCCCTTAAGATCAGGCATCACATGCCACAAATTATCTGGGAAATTGTCATTTTAAAAATAACTCTGGAACAAGTGCCAAGCTGAGAGGGATATCAGTGTCTAATAAACATATAAACACAGCAGTGCTCAAAACTAAAATGTATTTGAATTAAACTGTGCGGATAGAGAGCATATACAATTAGCACCTATTCTCTAGCAGTACAAATGAAAGCTTTTCATACTGTATTTCTTCTGTCTCTTTCTCATCAGGAAATTCAAATAATGTTTCTGATGCATATTTAACCCAATGTGGAGTTAATGGCTGGAATAGTCATGTTAAATTCTTATGTTACAGCTCCTAAAAAAAAAGAAATCGTACCAGAAGAAAGTTAAGCACAGTTACAGGCAAGCAGGGGAGGTTTAAACTGCTTTTTCAAGGTGGTGACATGTTTACACCCTGAAGTGGCTGAGCTCTGGCACAGCCATCACTCCTATTGTCTTCTCCAGCAACTGCATGTGCTTCACAGCGTGGAAAGGCAAGATCCTGGAGTCTGCTGAAACACACAGGGAGAGTTACACCCTGCATCTCATGGTCATGGCCGCGTGTTCAAAACAGAGCATTTCTTAGGCTGCAGCCTGTGGCTGGGCAGATCTGGGCAGCCCTGCACTCTCTGCCACCATGCAGAGATAAGGGGGAAGCGGTTTGAATTTGCTTATCCCTCACACTCTTCCTCCTTGAGCACTGAAGGCCGCCAAGTGTGAGTGAGAAGAGCCAGGGCCCCACTGGACACATGTGTTGTCCCCCCCTCCGCCCACCAGCCATCACCTGTCCCAGCCTGTCCTCCTCTCACGCGCTTATATGGGCACGGCAGGACGGCATCTTGTGACGCCGCGCTGCTAAAAACAGCCCCAGCTCCCTTCAGCCCCTCGTTTAAACAATGTCCTCCAGCCACAGCAACCCAGAGAGTCTCTGATCACAGCACAGCCTTGGACTTATTTCAAGGGAAATTAAGCCGGAAAGCCCTCCACGAGGCCGTGATCCTGAGCATATGCCCCTGGAAAAGCTAGGGATGAGCACCTCCGTGAACTACAAGTCCTTCTCCAAAGAGCAGCAAACCATGGATAACCTGGAGAAACAGCTGATTTGCCCCATCTGCCTGGAGATGTTCACCAAGCCTGTGGTCATCCTGCCCTGTCAGCACAACCTCTGTCGGAAATGTGCCAGTGACATTTTCCAGGTAGGTTTCTTCCCGCAGAAAGCTCTGCTTCCCAACCAGCTGGCTGAAATGAATGGAAAAGCAGATTTTTACATCTTCCAGTGAACTGCTTTTAACAGTTAATATGTAAGACTGAGGGGGGGAACGATTTAAAGCAGAATTTGAGTGTCCCCAGGGGCTGGGGCTGAGCTCACAGCAGGCTGAAGTGTCGTGGGGACACACCTGTTAGTCGTGGGGACACGGCCGTGTGCATGAGCTGAGGAACTGGCCCCTCACCCTGCAGTCACCAGGCGCTCTCCTGGGGGCAGCTTGTAGGACCTCCCTTCTCCTTGGGCACATTGACAAATGTTTTTATGACAAGCATGTTCTTGCCCTGCTGACTTTGAATGAGGTTTTCATGGTTTTGCATGGCCTTACTCACCTCTCCTTGTGCTGCTTGGCAAGAGCAGGCCTCCAACCCCTACCTGCCAACCAGGGGAGGCACAACCATGGCATCGGGAGGCCGCTTTCGCTGTCCCTCCTGCAGGCACGAAGTGGTCCTCGACCGGCACGGTGTCTACGGGCTGCAGAGGAACCTGCTGGTTGAGAACATCATTGACATCTACAAGCAGGAGTCCACAAGGTAATGAGTGAATGCATGGCTGTTCAGAGGAGGTTTGCTTCGAAAGTAGATGTGGCATAGGAGACATGTGGCCTTTGTTCTTTCCACATGCCACACAAGAGGTTGATTTAGTTGATTTCTTTCTTGGCAATGCAGAAAGGGATCGTGCTGCCATGCATGCCTGTTTGCTGTACGTTGAAGTCAGCTCTCACTGAGAACAAAAAACCTTATCCAAGTAGATGTAGAATTTCCCCACTTCCACTTATGGCAGAGAATTGTACCATGCTTATTCACATAAGCAATACATACCTCTGCAAGCAAAGCCCTTGAAGTCAGCATGGATACTCACACAAATAAGGGAACAGTTGCTAGGATCACAGCATTTATTTTAAAAACAGTTCAGACGATTCTTACTTGTCTTTAACCTGTGTGTTCTTGTGCCAAAGAAGGGAAAAAATCAAATCTTATTAGAAAATCCCGAGGGATAGACAGTGCAAACAAGACTAAAACTGAATTTCACAAGGAAGATAACTTGCATCATAATGCCAAATCAAAACTCAATAAAAAAAATCTCAATGCCTGTCAGCTACAAATGTGAATCAAGTCTTATTTATGACTCCACAAAAGACAAGGAATAGCCAGAAATAATATGTATTAGTATCATGTAGCTGGGCACAAGAACCAGGACCCCAGGGCAGAAGAATAGGTTAAGCCCAATAAGTAAGACTACTGAAAGTTAATTGCCTGCATTGACAATAAAAAGATGTTGCATTCTCATCTCTCTTGCCCTGGGATGGGTCAGATGCCTGGTACCACCTTGGGGAACTTGGCAGGGGGAGAGCTAAGACTGGTCCCAGGCTGCCGAGCACACAGCTCTCACCCAAGGAAGCCCCCTGTTGTCACCATTGTGCATCCATAGGGTCAGTTTTGTATGGAAAGGTGTTTTGTACACCTTAAGGAAGGTATAACGCTGGCTGTGCTCCCTGGCAGTCTCCCCATCCCTGCCCAAGACAGAGATGGGTTTCTCAGGGTCAATGAAGCAGTATTGTTGGACCAAGTGAACAAAACCGTTGGAGCCCAGGTGGATGAAAGCACTTCTACCCTCCTCCAGCAGAGGAGGACGCTAACCAGCAGAGAAATGTTTTGGAGCCCAGTAGTGGCTTTGGCTAATCTCAACTGTTTGAATCCCTTTGGGAACTGAGCATAGGTTGGAGCACCAAAGAGTCAGAGAGCACCAGGCTGGCTTAATTTTTCCCTTTCTGATGCCCTTTGCACTCAGTGAAAAGGGGAGGTCACTTACCGTGGTGGGTGTCATTAATACCCAAATATTAGAAAATCTCTGAGAAAAATGAATCAGCAGAGCTATCATGGTAGACTTTGCTTTTTACCAAGTCAGCTGGACATGTGCAGCCTCCTTTCTTGGTTTTGGGTGGTGCTCACAGATGTATTTGACTTAAACATAAAGAAATGCAGCTCTGTGTAGTTCACAGGCGTTTGGAACAAAATTCAGTTAAACAGAAATGTAGGAGATTTAGGGGTTTGTAAATTCCATTAAATTAAAACACAACAGGATGAATAAAAGTGGAATAGAAAAATATTAATATATATTTGCTTAGATATTAGTCAAAAAGGTTAACTTGTTTAGTCTGTTAAGATGTTTATTTAACCTTCATGTATGTCCTTAAAATGAAAGTTATCTCCAGGTTTTCATAGCAGTGGCAATCCATAGCAGCATTATCTCAACTATTTGGCGCTTTGTAGGCCTCAGCTGCTTATCTCCTTTTGCCTAACATTCCTCAGGCTCCCATGAGAGTGAGAGCAAGATATGCCATGGCTTTATCCTGTGCTATCCCACTGAAATCCAAAATTCAAGGGAAATCAAAACTTCTCCACTTCTTTCTTTTGTACCAGCCTCTTCCAGACCGAGAGCTGGGGTCTGGTTCATAAGAAGCAGGGTGAGATCTGACCTTTATCTCCTTTCTTCCCAAGACAACCCTTCAAACTCACAGCACCTGTGGCTTCTAGGCAGAGTCCTCCTGTGGGTATAACTCACCGTAACTGCACATCCCAGAACGACACCAGCTCCCAACTGAATTTACTTAAGAGACTAAGGAAAATTCAGCTAAGGAGCAAACTTTCATAGAATCATAGAATGGCAAGGGTTGGAAGGGACCCCAAGGATCATAGAGCTCCAACCCTCCTGCCACAGGCAGGGACACCAACCTCAGGCCTGGATCTACACAAGGTTGCCCAGGGCCCCATCCAACCTGGCCTTGAACACTTCCAGGGACGGGGCATCCACTACTTCTCTGGGCAGCCTGTGCCAGCACCTCACCACTCTTTCTGTAAAAAACTTTCCCCCAAAAAAAAACTTCCCCCAAAAAAACTATCCAATCTAAACCTTCCCTCCTTTAGCTTTAATCCCTTCCCCCTTGTCCTGCCATTATCTGCCCTTTTAAAAAGTTGATTCCCCTCCTGTTTGTATGCTCCCTTCAGGTACTGGCAGGCTGCAATGAGGTCCCCCCGCAGCCTTCTCTTCTCCAGGCTGAACAAGCCCAGCTCCCTCAGCCTCTCCTTGTAGGGCAGGTGCTCCAGCCCTTTAATCATCCTTGTGGTCCTCCTCTGAACCCTCTCCAACAGTTCTACATCCTTCTTGTATTGGGGGCCCCAGATCTGGACACAGTACTCCAGGTGGGGCCTCACGAGGGCAGAGTAGAGAGGGACAATCACCTCCTGTCCCTGCTGGCCACCCCTCTGCTGATGGAGCCCAGGATACCATTGGCCTTGCGAGCTGCAAGAGCACACTGCTGGCTCATGTTAAGTTTCTCATCCACGGTGACACCCAGGTCCTTCTCAGCAGGGCTGCTCTCAAGGAGCTCTTCTCCCAGTCTGTATCTATGTCTGGGATTCTTCCGGCCCAAGTGCAACACCTGACACTTGGCAGTGTTGAACCTCATTAGGTTCCCCTGGGCCCATCTTTCCAGCCTGTCAAGATCCCTCTGGAAAACTTTGTCCCAGTTCAGCAAAAATAATTTATTTCAGAAATGCCTGGAGTTCGGGGGGGGGGGGGGGGGGGGCGAGTAGGGGAGGGGGGGGTATTTTTGTTGTTGTTTTGTTTTTTATTATTTGAGTTTCTATTTGAATTAAGGAATTGTTGTGGGTGTTTCTAAATAAAAGCTATGGGGTTGGGAGTGTCTGCCAGAGCCCTCCCATGCACCCCCTCCTATTGCTAAAAATCACATCATATGGTCTTTTATCCCATTGCTCATCAAATTTCAGTTGGCAGCATCATACCCTGTTGGTCTATTTAGAATCTATTAGCAATGCAAGGAAAGAAATATTCAAGCAGAATGTGGCTGCTACAAAGCTTTATAGGAGGGCAAAGGACTGAACTGAGTGGAAACAGTTGGCTAAAATAGTAAATCAATATTTGAAAGTCTGTAGTCTACTGATTACCTGAACTATATGAGGAACATCAGGGCTCCTGCTGCCATCAAGAAAGAGTTGCTACAGGAGACTGAAACATCTCACAAGCTCTGGCAGCTTCTATCAAACTTGGCCAGCTATTCCAAGTGCAAAGGTACTTTGGGCTTTGTTTCTAGCTGAATCTCTATCAGGGAGGGTTAAGTGCTCTTTCTGCCTTGCACCTACCAGGTACAGGCTGTCCCTGCAGTCCTGAGCACAGATGGAGCAGTGTGGCCAGCAGCATGCACAGCAGGGATCAGGCACTGTGCTGAGACCAGCATATGTGGGCTTTGTGATAGTGGTGACACACTGCAGGACAGGGTAGCCAGCACCACCCAGAGAAGCTATCCCTGACACCTCAGAGGCCTCAGCCAGAGCTCCAGAGAGGGGATGTGGCTCTCCAGGATGGCTTGCAGGGATATTTGGGGATCTCAGGTACGCTGGGCTAAGTAGATGGGCACTCTGCCCACAGGTTGTCAAGGAAGGGAGCTGCAGGAGAAGCCCCACAGACTGTGCAGCAAAAAAGATGAGGAGAAACATCACCCAGATCTTCAACTCCCACAGAGACAAAGCCCCAAGCTTACACACATCTATGGTTTTCTTGGGTCAGACATTCAAGATAATACAAGTGTAATGGAGCTGCAGGAATCCCTATGTCCATATGAACTTTTTTGGTCTTCTATTTTTTCAAGCCCCGTTTCTACCCTGGGTTTTGATGGGCTTTTCACTGCTTTCAGAAGATACCATAATTGTGGTTGATTTTCAAGAACCACCTCTTCCAAGCTCAAGAATGGTCCATCCCTCTGCACAGGAACTCAATGGCAGGCTATCTGCATTGATTAAGAAGGCACTCTTGATAAAAATGAAAAATAAAAAAAAGAAGCTAAAAAACCAAAAGGTGGACAAACCCTCCTGGAAACCATTTTCAAACATATAAAAGACAAGAAGGAGAACAGAAATAACTGTCATAGACTTATGAAGGGGAAATCATGCCTCACCCACCTGATAGCCTTTTATAGTGAGATGACTGAATCAATGAATGACAGAAGAGCAGTGGATGTTGTTGATCTAGACTTTTGACACTGTCTCCCATAACATCCTTATTGACAAGCTGACAAAATAAGATCTAGAGTGGACAGTGAACAGTGATGTGGGCTGATGACTGGCTAAACTGCCAAACTCAAAGGGTTATGGTGTGCAGAAGTCAAATGGAGGCCAGTCATTAGCAGCTTGTGCCCAAGATTGATACTGGGTCAAATGTGGTTTAATATCTTCACTGATGACCTCAAAGTGCCTCACAGAGTCATTCAGATTCTCTCCATCCTCAGACCAGGTGCAGGCATTGAAGAGCTAGAGCTATCTTAGGGTCCTCAGTAAAAACACTATGGAAATTGGATTCAGGATTTTAGTGGAGACCTTTTGGGATTTGTATAAATTCTAAGGAAAACCTGCCTTCTAATTGAACTGCAGTTTTGCTAAGGTCTTACTGAATTAAAGTGTGCTCATTTATATGCCCAGCAACATTGCATTTCCCCACCAAGTTACAGAATCACAGAGAGGCTGAAGTTGGACAGGGTCCAGGACCATGTCCAGATGGCTGTTGAGTATCTCCAAGGAAGGAGATTCCACCACCTCTCTGGACAACCCATGCCAGTGCTCGCTGACCCTCACAGGAAAAAAGTGTTTCCTGATGTTCAGAGGGAACTCTGTGGTTCAGTATATGCCTGTCACCTCTGGTCTGTCACTGGGCACCACTGAAAAGATTCTGGTTCTGTCTTTACACCTCTCCTTTGGGTGTTTACCCTGAAGGTATTGATAAGATTACCTGAAGGTATCGATACGTTCAACATCATTGTTAAAGCCCCCAGGTCTTTTCCAGGCTGAAAGTCCCAGCCCTCTCAGCCTTTCCTCAGACAAGAGATGGTCCAATCCTTTCATCATCTTCAGGGGCCTCTTCTGAACTCTCTTTTGTATGTCCATGTCTCTCATGTACTGGGGAGTCCAGAACTGGCACTCCAGATATGGCCTCACCACTGTTGAGAATCCTCCTCTCCATAAAATACACACAACATTCCATACATTAAGGTCAAAATTAAATTTTAATTAAAAAAGAATGATGCAATAGCAGTCAAACACTGGCTTTGCAACTCCAAGTACAGTTTCAGAGAAAGAAAGCATAAAGTTATTAGGCCATTTCAGATACCACTTCTTTGGTCACAAGCATGCTTATGATGAATCTTTTCTTTTTCTTTCAGAGAAAGAAAGCATAAAGTTATTAGCCCATTTCAGATACCTCTTCTTTTGTCACAAGCATGCTTATGATGAATCTTCTCTATTAAAGCCATGCTGTCATTTTCCTACTGGCTACACTTTAATCTTCTGTTTCAGGAGTATCCACCATTTTAAACTTAGGGGCTGTGTTTGTGCCTTTTCTACACCTACATGGACCTAGAGGACTTCCTCTCAAGTCAGGGGATGTTGTGCTAAAAAACTGTCCTTTTGAAAAGCCTAAGGAGGAGAAAACTGTAGTTCTGTTTATTTCTAGTCTTCTGTCACTGTCTTCAGGGCTGCTCTAGTTCAGGGAGTTCTGCCAGGTTTCTTCCAGCTCTTTGCGGCACCTTTAAAGGTTGGCTTCTTCTGGCTGAACTTGCTTGACACCATCACCTTTTTTGCCCTGTGCAATGTGTCTTTCATGCTAGTGGCACCATTCCAGTGTCAAATAACATTCTAGTAGTTTCTGGTTCTGGTCTTGTAAATATTTGCAGGAAGAGCAGCTATTTCAGGCTTAATTAATCACTTTGAAACTTATTGCCTGTTATTACCCTCGCGGGCAGGCCCTCCCACTGATGCCCTATAACATGAATATATTAGGGGCTGTTTAAAGTCAGATGCAAATAATGTAAAGAGTTAATCATAGTGGAGACACACCTCTTTTGACTTGCATCAAAATTATGCTGGATTTGACACACCAGTTGCCTTATGTAAGTGAATGCTGGTGTGCTGGTTTGACCCTGGCTGGAGGCCAGACGCCCACCAAAGCTGCTCTATCACTCCCCTTTTCAGCTGGGCAGGGGAGAAAATAGATACTGAGAGGCTCAGGAGTGAGATAAGGACAGGGAGAGATCATTCCACAACCAGTGTCATGGGCAAAATGGACACAATGCAGAATAAAGGAAAGAAAACTCTCTAATTTATGACACTGCACTGCACAGCCAGTGAGGCCAGAGTCGGATAATGAGAAGTGCAACTAGATCTTACAGCACCTCCCCCCACCTTTCCCTTCTTAGCAGACTTCACTTTAGTCATGATTTCTCCCCCTTCCTCCCCCCCAGGGTGTCACAGGGAGAGATGGGGGTAGAGGTTTCAGTCAGTTCCTCCTGGGATGTTCTCTTTCTTAGGGGGCAGGAGGCAAGGGGGAGGGCATCTCTCACACCCTTTCCCAGCTGCACCATGGGGTCCCACCCACAGAAGAGAATCCTCCATGAACTTTTCCAATGTGAGTCATTTTGCACAAGGCTTCAGCTCTTCACCAGCTGCCCCAGCGTGGGTCATTGCTATGGGTACAGTCATAAATCATAGAATCATAGAATCATATAGAATGGCAAGGGTTGGAAGGGACCCCAAGGATCACAGAGCTCCAACCCCTCTGCCACAGGCAGGGACACCAACCTCAGGCCTGGATCTACACAAGGTTGCCCAGGGCCCCATCCAACCTGGCCTTGAACACTTCCAAGGATGGGGCATCCACCATCTCTCTGGGCAGCCTGTGCCAGCACCTCACCACTCTTTCTGTAAAAAACTTCCCCCTAATATCTAATTTAAACCTTCCTTCCTTTAGCTTTAATCCATTCCCCCTTGTCCTGCCATTATCTGCCCTTTTAAAAAGTTGATTCCTGTCCTGTTTATATGCTCCCTTCAGGTACTGGAAGGTTGCAATGAGGTCCCCCTTCTGAACAAGCCCAGCTCCCTCAGCATCTCTTCATAGGGCAGGTGCTCCAGCCCTCTAATCATCTGTGTGGCCCTCCTCTGGACCCTCTCCAACAGTTCCACATCTTTCTTGTATTGGGACCCACAGATCTGGACACAGTACTCCAGGTGGGGCCTCAGGAGGGCAGAGTAGAGGGACAGTCATCCCCCTATCCCTGCTGGCCACCCCTCTGCTGATTCTTCATAGAATGTCTCTCAGTCTCTCAGGCTCAGACTGCTCCAGCCTTGTCTCCCACAGAGGCACAAGTACCCCAGCAAACCAGCTCCAGCCTGGGGTCTTTCCACAGGCTGCAGGTGGGGGTCTCTGCTCCCCATTATCCTCCATGGCCTGCAGGGGGATAACCTCCTCCATCGTGGTCTTCCCATGGGCTGCAGGGGTATCTTTCTCTCAGGCTCCTGGAGCACCTTATCCCCTCCTTTCTTCACTGACCTGGTGTCTGCACAGTTTCTTACATCTTCTCACTCACAAATAACTGGCCCAAATAAAACAGGTTTCCTTCAGAAGTGTCCATCTGGGTTTATTCTGGTGAACTGTGTTATATTGCAGATTACAGATTTTCCTTATGAACCTTTTAAATTCCAGTGGCCTCCTGCCATTTAGAAATAGGAATGTATGAGACATTTTCATTGTTGCTTGATCTTTTTCTTTTTTTAAATGCAGCTAATTGATCACATTCCATTCCCTTCAGAAAAGTAAACCTGTACTTCTTCAGTAAAAAATAAATGTCATGTCTACTCTACCAGAATGTATGGAAAATCCCTATTGTAATATAATCTAAACCAATGATCTTCCCATACATTTTTAAACTTGTAATAGAGTGACTGGTTGCTTCCCTGCTGCAGAAGTCTGTAGAATAACTTTTAAAAAATCATTGCCATTTAATTCTATTAAATGTAAAGATATATTCCTATGATGCCGTTGCTCTACTTGCTACTGCACATAGTCATCCTTTATTACAGGTGGGGGAAACATAGTGGCAAAGGATGAGGAAAAGGCTGAGGTACTTAATGCCTTCTTTGCCTCAGTCTTTAATAGTAAGAGCAGTTGTTCTTGGAGTCTGGAAGGCAAGGACAGGGAGCAGAATGAAGTCCACATAATCCAAGGGGGGATGGTTAGTCACCTGTTACACCACTTATACACACACATGTCCATGTCTATGGGGCCAGATGAGATTCACCCAAGGATACAGAGGGAGCTGGTTGAAGTGCTCATCAAGCCACTATTCATCATTTATCATCAGTTCTGGCTAACTGGAGAGGTCCCAATTGACTAGAAGTTATCAAATGTGGTATCCAGCTACAAGAAGGGCTTGAATGAGGATCTGGGCAACTACAGGCCTGTCAGTCTGACCTCAGTGCCAGGAAAAGTTATGGGGCAGATTATCTTGAGTTCCATCAGACGGAACATATAGAACAACCAGGTGATCAGGCCCAGTCAGTATGGGTTTATGAAAGGCAGGTTCTGCTTGACCAACCTGGTCTCCTTCTGTGACAAGGCAAGCCACGTAGTGGATGAGGGAAAGGCTGTGAATGTTGTCTACCTGGACTTTAGTAAAGCCTTTGACACCATTTCCCAGAGCATTCTCCTGGAGAAACTGGCTACTCATGGCTTGGACGCCTTTCCTGGGTAAATACTGGCTGGGCCCAAAGGCTTGTGGTGAATGGAGTTAAATCCAGTTCGTGGCCAGTCACAAGTCATGTTCCTCAGGGCCCAGTACTGGGGTCAGTTCTCTGTAATATATTTATCAATAATCTGGACAAGGCACCCTCAGTAAATTTGAAGAGACAAGAAGTTGGGTGGGAGTGTTGATCTGCTTGAGGGTAGGGAGGGTCTGCAGAGAGATCTGGACAGGCTGGATTCATGGGCTGAGGACAATGGCAGGAGGTCTAACAAGTCCAAGTGCTGGGTCCTGTACTTAGGTCACAACAACTTCATGCAATGCTACAGGCTTGGGGAAGAGTTGCTGGAAAGCTGCCCAGCTGAAAAGGACCTTGGGGTGTTGGTTGACAGCTGGCTGAACATGAGCCAGCAGTGTGCTCAGGTCAACAGCATCCTGGCTTGTATCAGGAATAGTGTGGCCAGCAACACTAGGGAAGAGGTTGTCCCAATCTACTTGGCACTGGTGAGGCTGCACCTCAAGTACTGAACTCAAGGCATCCAGTTTTGGGCCCCTTACTGCAAGAAGGATGTTGAGGGGCTGGAGCATGTGCAAGGAAGGGCAACAAAGCTGGTGAAGTGTCTGGAGAACAGGTCTTGCGAGGAGCGGCTGCGGAACTGTGGTTGTTTAGCCCAGAGAAAAGGAGGATGAAGGAAGACCTTATCACTCTCTACAATCACTAGAAAGGAAGCTGTAGCTGGGTGGGGTTGGTTTCTTCTCCCAAGTAACAAGTGATAGGACAAGAAGAAATGGCCTCAAGTTGTGCCAGGGGAGGTTTAGATTAATTATTGAGAAAAAATTCTTCAGCAAAAAGGTTATCAGGAATTGGAACAGGCTGCCACTGTTGAGTCATGGTTTCAGTACGTCCCAGGATGGTTGAGTCACCATCCCAGGATGTGTTGAAAAGACGTGTAGATGTGGTGCTTAGGGATATGGTTTAGCAGTGGACTTGGCAGGGCTGGGTTAATGGTTGGCCTCAATCATCTTAAAGGTCTTTCCCAGCCTAAGCAATTTTATGATTCTGTGACAGTTCTTTCAAATGGTAGTGGAAGGCAATAATGGCTTATATCAGAAAGATTTAGCATTGCCACAGTAAGAGTGGCAACCTTTGGAGGCTTGAGCCCCCAGTCACACTCCTTCCATCAGTCTAGCAGCTCTATGATCTGGAACCATATTCTCACACGCTCGTGTGCTTGCTGCAGACGTGCTCAGGATGCTCAGGAAGCATGGGTTCAGAAAAGCATCAGCCTGTCCACATGGACTGGACCAGAGGTTTCACTTCTCCTGGGAATGGTAGTTAAGTGGCTTATTTATAGGAAGCTACAACTAAATTAGTTCCTAAAATAGCAGGGTTGGACTTGTGTGTATATGGCTAAATCATTTTGGTAAAGATAAGATCAGGACTGAGCTATAGCCTGGTGACAGGTCCTAGCTAAGCACAGGAGAGGAACTCTTTTGGTGTAACCCATGCCCTCAGAGGCTGGCACATTTGAGTTGCTACTGTAAAAAAGCTCAACACTGTACAAGCTAGACACGTGCCACTCAGCTAAAATTAATTTGGGTGAAACCTTATTTTGGTTGCTGGCCTAGTGTAAAGGCCATAAGTACCCAGTTCTGTTTGATAATGGAGCCCTGACCAGGGCCTCACAAAGCTCACCAGCAGAGATAAAGCGTTAAGGGTATGAAAGCCTACAACTCTCACTTCAAGTTAGCCCTCTGAATAAGAGCTTTGCTGCCTTGAGGCCAAGTGCCCAACATTTGACACAATGGCCTCTAAAGGAATTACATATGTTTCATATTTCAGACAGATGTTGGATAACATGCTAATTAAAGTACATTAGTAGTCTGAGATCAGTCTTAGTGAGGTTATTTACGTTTTTAAATATGAGCAAGGGTTAAGTGACACTTCCAGCTGGAATCCCCGTGTGAAGTCATGTTGCTATATTATCATCACATCCTGTTGTGTCAGGACATTAAGCTGTACTGCTGTCTATTTAGTCATCCTGCGTGGCAGGTTTAAGTCTACTCTGCAGGTTTGCCTTGTACACCGCTATATAAATGTACATTATTTCATGCCAATCCTCTCATGTTGTCATCAGAAACTCATGAGCACCAAAGGTGTTTTTTAAACTCCCTTTCTTTTGCAGACCTGAAAGGAAGTGTGACCAGCCTATGTGCGAAGAGCACGAAGATGAGAGAATTAATATCTATTGTTTGAACTGTGAAATGCCCACCTGCTCCTTGTGCAAAGTCTTTGGTGCCCACAAAGACTGTCAAGTTGCTCCTCTCACAAATGTTTACCAGCAACAGAAGGTAAATATCTCTTCATATCTCATGGTCCAGATGGCAGGAGCATCAACAGGGAAGTATTATCATGGGCTTCCAGTGAGTTTCCAAAGGGGCCTGGGCATGCATTTGCCATTCCTGTGCGTGAGTGTGTGAAAAACTCAGATCTGTAGGAACTGTGAAGAAACACAGGGAAATAAATTTATGAGAAATCACACAGAAAGATATTACAGTGTCCCAATTTTTGTTAGCACAGTGAGTAAACATTTTAGACAGTGATTTGATGTGAGGCTGAGGATCTCTTTTTTGAAGGTTTTGAGGTGCTTTTAGATCAGAAAAAAAACCAGTGGGATTTCCAGTGCATGAGCTGGAAAGAGAACAGACCATTACAAATCAAATAGTTATCTATCGAGCACTTTTGCCTTTAAGCATCCCATCTTTCAGAAAATTCAAGTGAAAAACTTCCTCCTGCAAGTGAATGCAGGAATATTCAATAGCAGCACAGGATGTACCTAATATCCTCTGCCCTTGCTGTCACCAGTAAAAGACTTGTTTATTTTTAATACAGTATTAATTTAAAACCTGACTCACTGGGTTATCCTCCTGAGATAAACAGCTCATTTTTCTGAGGGTCCCAGTGGGGCAAGCAATCAGACAGGCCAAGTCTGCAATCCCAGCCTCCAACTTTGTCACACAGATGCTTGTGTGGGGAAACTACAAATGAGAAGCCGCTTTAGGGAAGTAGTTACAAACATCCATTTCAGTCTAAAATGGAAGGAGAAAGGGGAAAAGTTTCTTGGACCAATTCCATGCCCCGATCACTCCTTTTGAATGGAGACTTGCAAGCAGTGGTTTCCTTCCCAGCATGCCTGCAGAAAGGCACTGTCATGCCCAAGACTAGAGGTGTAACCTGGAGACTGCAGGATGCATGCTTCAAAAAGCTGTGAAGGCCACAGACACGGGTCCCTCTGTTACTACAACGGTGTTCCAAGGGCTCCTCACCCTCCCCAGCATCCTCACCAAGCTCCCCAGAGGCAGGTTTCTCTGTCTTTCATCTTCTAAGGACACCTCACAGTCATCCCCCTCCCCACACTCAGGTTATTTCTTTCTTCCCTCATGCCAGTGACTCAGCCTCCACCTGCTCATCTCCCTTTTCTCCCTTCCCCTCTCACCACAGCCTCAGTCCCACTCCTTCCAGCCTGGGGCTCTGTAATGCACTGGTTCCTCCAGGCCCATGGGCTACCTCTTCTCCTCTTTGGGGCCAAGAGCTACAGGCCTCAGGGAAATACCACAGTGGCATGGCTAGATCCAGAATATTGAAAAAAAACCCACAAAACAAAACAAAACTTCAAGGGAGAAAATCTATTGTCTCAACAAACCCAAAGGGAATATTTGGGGGCTGTAGAAACATAGAGCTTTGGGAAAAAAAGCATTTAGAAGAGCCTCCTAGAACAAAGTGCTTCCTCCTTTCCAAACTGCAGCTTCTTCTCCATGAAAAGTTTCAAACTGTCAGTATTTTCAGCGTTTGGGGAGAGGAAGCAAACATCAAAGTACTAGTGGGTAACTTGGGGGCAGGTAGAGATCCAATGTCGCTCAGTTCTCGTGGAAGAAGAGCTAATGCTCTGGTATGGCTTGTTCATGTCCCACTCCCCACTGCTAGATATGCCACCCTGAAGTAGGACAGGGTTTAACCTCTCCCACTTGCTCTCCTCTTCCTGCCTAGTCCGAGCTGAGCGATGGCATTGCAGTCCTGGTGGGGAGCAATGACAGAGTGCAAGGGATAGTCACACAGCTGGAGGAGACCTGCAAGACAGTCGAGGTAGGTACCACACCTTATAACACAGTTATTTCTGTGTCTTTTAAACTGCTGGGAATGATCATTCTTTAACAGACCTCCCTTGCTCCAAATGCCTTCCCACATCATTTTGCTAAACTAGTACCTGTGGCTTTGTACAGCATCAGCTCTACTGCCTCAAGGAAAGGATATATCCTGCTCAGCACCCTGCCTCTGACACGGTCATGTGGTTGAGGATAAAGAGTAAGGATAATCCGCTATCAGCACATCTTGTTCAGCATTTTATTAGCTGTGTAGGGTATCACTGACATGAAAAGCAGATCCAACAAAATGCCATCAACTCCCAGTTCATTTAACATCTAAGATCAAGTTATAAAGCTGTGAAAGATCGATACTAGTCTAAGACCTGACTGGTCCTGTGCACAGAGCCCTAGGCTCAACCACAGGGTAGCCACAACACGGCTCCCAAATATGCCAGTGAGCTCTGTATTTGGTTGCTTTGCCTCCTGTGCAGAGGCAGTTAGTTAATATACTTATGTTGCCCTTTAAGGAGTCTTATTTTGTTGCTTGTGGGAGGGAAGAGTTTGGGTTCTTACTGTGAGTTTGGATTTTCAGGTAAAGGTCTTACTCTTGACAGAGCTGGAATTAGTTTTGTGTCATTCAATACCAGAGGTGGCTTTCATTTCCTCCAAGCAGTTTGCACCAGCAAAGCGAATACAAATATCAGCTCTGACCAACTTGAGCATCACAGAGCAATAGGCTGAAGGAGCTCATATGAATTGATTTTATGATCAGAGTTTGATGAAGCATCTGGTAAAGGAGTTGCATCTTTCTCAGCCCAATTAGAATTATATTGACCCTTCAAAGCTGAAACAGAAAAGAGAAAGTGCAGAGAAAAAAGAGGTTAATCCAAGATGTATAGAGTCTGATTAGTAAGAAAAATTGATTCTCCAGCCTACATACACAACCGCCCAGGGGTCCTTTTGCTCAGAGCAAGGAAGAACAGAAAAAGTCCAAGTTTGGTTCAAAGGACATAAAACCATTTGCCCAAGTAAATGAGAGAGTGTGTTAGCAGCAGTCAGAACTTTGTAGTCAGGAAGCCTTCACATTGCAAGGACAAAATTGGCTGCTATCAGGACTTTGCAGACAGAAACAAGCCTTTCAAGTACGTTAACTGCAGAAATTTGAATGATACAAAAGAAAAAGCTTATACTCATTTAAGTTGAACTAGCTGAACCAGAAACAAAACTTCAAACATCTGGTCTGAAGTATGGAGAAAACACTGTGCTAAAAATACCTTCATAAATACAACAGTTTCTGAAACTAGCTTCTTCAGAGTCATCCACTCAGTTTCAAGTCTAACCTTTAAACTGGAAGCCCAGAGAAAGTGCAGCCATTGTACCTTTAGATGTTTTAACAGGCTTTTCACCTTTAAAGTCAAAGATTGCAGAAAATAGATCTTAGAGCTTACCTTGGCACTTCCATGTTACATTTCAAGCAAATCCCATTTCCTACCATACAAGAGCTTTGTCTGAATCGACATCAGTTTGTCCTTGAAGATGAAAGGCTCCAGCTGGAGCTGAGAAATGTGCACACGTGGAAATAGCACTTCCAGTCCAGGATTGTCTCTTCTCTCTGCTTAACACTTTGCAGCAAACAATAAATATCTGCTTTAGCAGAAAATACGTGATCCTTTTCCCTTTAGCTGGAGTAAGCAATAGCCTGCAGTTCTAAATTTAGCTATTGCTCCTTTCCAAGCCTAAAATCCTGAAAACCAACCAAACAAAAAATTAATACTTGCGCGGCTTTTGACTGATGGAAGGGTAGAGCAAATGCACCTATTATACTGAAAATAAAAAGAGGGTATATAAAATGCTAAACACTGGAAAGCAATAATAAGTCATTGAGTACTGGTTAGCCCTGTAAAGAATATGAGTCAAATAATGAAGGAAAAAGTACAGTGTGTCTTTCAAAGGCTAATGGTGTTGGACTTGGGTTCAGGCTAATGGTGAGAAGGACCTAGGTGTCACCGTGGATGAGAAACTTAACATGAGCCAGCAGTGTGCTCTTGCAGCTCGCAAGGCCAATGGTATCCTGGGCTCCATCAGAAGAGGGGTGGCCAGCAGGGACAGGGAGGGGATTGTCCCTCTCTACTCTGCCCTCGTGAGGCCCCACCTGGAGTACTGTGTCCAGATCTGGGGCCCCCAATACAAGAAGGATGTGGAACTGTTGGAGAGGGTTCAGAGGAGGGCCACAAGGATGATTAGAGGGCTGGAGCACCTGCCCTACAAGGAGAGGCTGAGGGAGCTGGGCATGTTCAGCCTGGAGAAGAGAAGGCTGCGGGGGGACCTCATTGCAGCCTGCCAGTACCTGAAGGGAGCATACAAACAGGAGGAGAATCAACTTTTTAAAAGGGCAGATAATGGCAGGACAATGGGGAATGGATTAAAGCTGAAGGAAGGAAGGTTTAGATAGGATATTAGGGGGAAGTTTTTTACGGAAAGAGTGGTGAGGTGCTGGAATAGGCTGCCCAGAGAGGTGGTGGATGCCCCGTCCCTGGAAGTGTTCAAGGCCAGGTTGGATGGGGCCCTGGGCAACCTTGCGTAGATTCAGGCCTGAGGTTGGTGGCCCTGCCTGTGGCAGGGGGGTTGGAGCTTTATGATCCTCGGGGTCCCTTCCAACCCTTGCCATTCTATGATTCTATGATTCTATGACAGTCAATACAGATACTTCAGAACAAGCAGTGCAAACCATGCTCAGGGGCAAGGGCTCCTTTCTTTTTCCTGTAGCCATGCTTTAAAAAACAAAAAGGCTGAGAACTTCTTAGAATGGAAAGTCATGCACTTGTTAACCTTTTTCATTAGGCAGAGTCTGAGTAGGGTAATTCCATCAGGCAGGGACTTCCTGCGGGAACATTTTATACAGAAAGAATATCTCAGAAATATTTCAGCATTTGCAGTTAGGTACCTGTTTGGCACTCTCACTCCTGAGGTTCACAGCTCTGTAATGTCTGCTGGCAGGAATATGCTAGATTAGATTTGAGAGACAGGGAAGGGTTTCTCAGGGCACCCTGCTGTCGCTCTGTTGCTCTTCCTCCCCTAATGCTTGTCCTGTGTCAAATGACAAAGATAGCACACACCTGTCTTGAAATTAAGGTTGTTTTACAAGTGATGTGAATGACGTTGCAGATGAGGTCATTGTAGACTAAACCAAAGGGGGGTGTGGAGCAAACAGGAGTGCAGGAAACGCCGGGAAGAAAGACAGCAGAGGAGAGAAAGAGAAGGAGGTTATCTGAGGTCTGAACGTAGAATGACACCTAGGAACCATAACTCACTTGGTTTGAAAACTTCCTTGCCCCCACCCTATAATTCACTGATCAGGAATTTCTGGGAAGTGGCAAGGGTGTCCAGAAGGGCAGGACAAGCCTGCCACCACCCTCCCACTAGCTCCCCCACCCGCGCTTTGGTTCCCTCAAAGAGCTTTAAAGCAGAAATGCTGGTTTAGTGTAGTTTTCCTCATTGGGAAGCGGAGGTGGATACTTGGGTCAATGCAACAAGATCAGTATTCACTCCTTAACATAGACAATGATTTTTAGCCATACATTTGCCTTCAAAAGGCTCTCTCCTGTGAACGATACAGAGCACAGTGTCACCACCCATAGGAAAGAGCTAGGGCTAGAAGTCAAGAAAAAAGTGGGATGGTCTCTAGCTAAGTACTATGAATAATCAGTCTTAACACTTCCAAAAGTACTGTGGGGCTGTTAATAATCCTGTGCTGCCAGAATCTCAGCATTTTGCCTCAAGGGACGAAGATGAGGAATTGATTTAGCCTCAGTTCCTAGGAAAGTGATTTAAATAATCACCACCATCTGCAACCAGATATAACCACAATAAGGTTATGCCCATCTGTGTGCCCTGGGGCACACAGATGACTCAAATACTTCTATTTGGTAGACCTCAGACATTATAGATAACCTGTCTCCAATTTCCTTCTCTTAAATCATCCCTTGCAAGTGCAGCGTGTTCTTGTTAGAGAGCTCTCAATGAAGCAGTCATCAAACCCATCCTCCTTACTCAGTGAAATAAGTTATGTGGTCCAGTTGGAAGGACAATAAAAGTGTCTCAAAAAATGATACGAAAATCAGTGCCTGAAGATAGGGTGGGAACCTGATTCTTCCTTCTTGTCTTTGTGCTTTTGTCACACACAATTTTCTTTGTGGTACCTCTACCTCGTTTAGTGCACAGTAAAGGGAATATAATGGACGCCTCTTGTCAAAATAGAGTCTAAGAGAGTGTATGTGAAAATCAGCCAGGATAGTTCCAGGTTCTCTGGCAGAAAAAAAAAAAGAAAGAAATTTACCAGAGCTGATTTGATGTGATTCTCCAGGCTGAGAGAGTTGGGGCTGTTCAGCCTGGAGAAGAGAACACTCCAGACAGATGTTATAGTGGCCTTCCAGTAGCTGAAGGGGACCTACAAGAAATATGGGGAGGGATTTTTTAGAAGGGTATGTAGTGATAGGACGAGGGGGAATGGTTTTAAATTGGAAGGGGGTAGATTTAGATTGGATATTAGGAAAAAATTCTTCACTATGAGGGTGGTGAGGCCCTGGCACAGGATGCCCAAAGAAGCTGTGGCTGCTCCCTCCCTCGTAGTGTTCAAGGCCAGGTTGGATGTGGCCTTGGGTAACTTGGTCTAGTGAGAACTGTCCCTGCCCATGGCAGGGGGGTTGGAGCTTCATGATCTTTAATGTCCCTTCCAACTCAAAGCATTCTATGATTCCATGATCTCTTTTAAAAACATTCTGTTTGTGCAAATGAACCCAGCTGCTAATATGGTGGAGGTTTTTTTCACTTTGTCTGCCTACTTTCATGTGTGACTACAGACATCATAAGTACCTTTCACATTTTTTTAGCATGCTGACAAGTTATACAATAACCTGTTTGGGGGCTTTCAGTGGTTTGAAACCCAGAGTTTGAGAGCAGTTTTAAAACTTTTGTTCCAATAGCTTGGACTTTGAAAATTATAAAAGTCTCTGGGGTCATTCAGAATCCTTTTCACTGTTCAGAAAGAGGAATTTCTTTGATGAAAATGCTTCCAAGTAACTGTAAAAATAGAAACTCTTTTAAGAACATAACATGTTTAACATAAACCAAATTATTCACAGGAATGCTGCAGACGACAGAAAGAGCAGCTGTGTGAAAAATTTGATTATCTCTATTCTGTACTGGAAGAAAGAAAAAATGAGATGACACAAATAATCACTAGAACCCAAGAGGAGAAACTGGAACACGTCCGCTCCCTGATGAAGAAGTATGCGGATCATTTGGAAGCTGTCTCAAAGCTGGTTGAATCAGGAATCCAGTTCATGGAAGAACCAGAAATGGCTGTGTTTTTGCAGGTATAAAGTCTATAAATGGAGATAGACAAAGAATGATGGATTTATCAAAATACTAGTCAGAGTTTGGTCATCTCTGAGTCAACATTTATACAAATTCATTTTTTAAATGCATGCATCAGCACAGACAAATGGATAGTCTTCTTGTGTGTAGCATGTAAACCAAGAATGTATTTGCTACTTGAGCCAAAATACACTATCCCACGTGTGAGTTTTTGGTCCCCAAAGAAGAAAGAAGAATTTTAACATTTTCTAACCTATCTTTATTGTCCCCCTCACTGTAATATTTGTGCATATGAACTTATGTGAGTTCTAGATTTTATAGTTCTGTCAGAGCTATTAACTTTCCAAGAATTAAGTATGTATATTCTAAGTCATGTTTTTATGCCTTTACTTCATTTTTTTTTTCCTTCAGGAGAGCTGATTAGGAAACCATTAGCAGCCTGTCCACTGAATTCATTGGTGTAGAATTTCTGTCCTGCAAGTTTACAATTCCTCTATATTAAAGGCTGGAAGGTTGTTTTCTACCAAAAATAAACCCTAGCAAACAAACAAACAAACCAAAAACCAATCACTTATTTTCAAAGAATTGCCTTTGAAGAGTGTAATAAAATTTCCAGACAAAATGTTTTGGCTCCAGAAGTACACCCTTATGAACAGTCAAAGGTCTAGTTGCTGTGACTAAAGATGGTGACAGAACAATTGCTTTTCACCATGAACACACACACACAAAAGAGAATTTTTTTTTAAATTTTTGTAGAAATCATACATGTTTCCCATTTTAATTTAAGAATCTTCAGTGAACTAAAAGGTTTACTCAGCTATATATTAATTACAATCCAAAACTGATCTCTTTACTAGACCTCATGGTGGCCACTTATAAGATCCATGTTAGTGTGTTTAGAAGCAGCCAGTGTAAGAATTAGATGTCAGTGTATAAAATCTCTGAAAAAATTGAACCATTTAAGAAGTTGGTTATTTCCTTTTTGTTTTCACAGAATGCCAAAACACTGCTACAAAAGTAAGTATCCAAACTTGAGACACTTGATCTTGTAATGATTTACAAATTACAAATTTTATCTGCAAATTGAAATGCCAATAACCAATGTCTCTGGTTTAGAATTACTGAAGCATCCAAAGGATTTCAAATGGAAAAAATAGAGGATGGGTATGAAAATATGAATCAATTCACAGTGAACCTCAGTAGAGAGGAAAAGATAATACGAGAAATTGATTTTGACAGAGGTATGTCATTTATTTCACCAAAATTGCTTTCTTAAATTGCAGCTATATGTCATTTACATGATGATACCAAGTAGGAAAACTTGAATGAGATATTTCTTTCCACCCCAATATGTAACTAGACAATTTTGTATCAATTATATTCAAAAGCAAAACTCCATCACAGTTAATCATCACATAACCTGCTGCAACCATTAATCCTACCTTTTAAGTGGCCTCAACACTTTCCTAAGTCCATGATCTTTATTGACTCCTCATGTGAAGGACCATGAAATTCAGCTTTTATCTCAGTTTGTAAAGTCCTTTTTTTCCCTAAAACACAGCATGACTGGATGGCCTGTCTGTACTAGAAAATCATTAAAGAAATAGAATGTTTACTACTAAAATAAGTACTTATGTAAGATTTTTTAAAAACTCATTTATTATACTAATTGAGAAATGTAACAGACATAATTGAAACTCAACATCACAGAGGTGTGGAAGGAGGTAAAAATTGTCATCATCCTTCATGCATTTAACACCTTGTGTCATGCCATGTGTCATGGCACTGTGACTAATCATGCTTAGTATGCCTGTATAATAGTGCAAAGTTGTAACTCTACGTTGACCAAAGTAGCCTGAAATCTAGGCTCACCTGTGCTTTATCTCACAGCATAAGCCACAAGGAGTCAATGGAGAGAAATGCTTCAAATCAGCAGACCTCTCCTCTTAAAAAGCAGCAGAAATAATCTGGGTATCTCCAGGTTTCTCGCTAGTGCTGGATGCTGCTCATACATTTACATTTACCTTTATCAGCCCAGTTAAGCCTCTTGTAGATACCACCCATTGCTACTCCCCTGCCACTAGTTATGCTAACTTTGGAGTGCATGGCTGCTCCCTGTGAGGGACCCTGCGCGCCTGGTGCACAGACCTTGGTCTGTCAGCTGGGATCCAAAGACTATCCATACTTGGCACAAGGTCTCATGTAGCAGGACAGCAGCTGTGGCCCCAGTCAGCAGCAGAGGAGCAGGTGCCATCTTGCAAGGCCATGAACCTCCAGGGATTTGTCCAGGGAGGGATAGCTTTGTGCCCCATTTTCCCCTGTGAACAGCTACAGCTGCCACATTCCTTCCACATAAGAGATCACAACCTCCCGGCACAGGCACACACCTCCACCATGTGACAGGGAATGTGACACCCACCTCCTGGGGACAAGGCATTAGTAAGGGCTTTGAGAATCCAGAGTTCAGTCCTGCATTTGAAACTCTTACTGCAGTCAGTGAGGTCCCATGCTGTCAGGGAATGTGGAAGCAGAGGTTCAGCACTCTGCTTGTAGGAGTGAATTTGTCTGCAGAAGCACCATTATGAGGGTGTTACTCCATTTGCTGATCTACATTCCTTCTACATAGTCAGGCAGAACCATAGCTTGTGCAAAATGTGCAGCCAGTTCAGAGCTTGGGTTAATTCACCCATCTAGGTTTATTTCTCTGAAGTGTAGGATGGCTCCCAACAACAACCGACATTAGTGAGGATGAATAGTGTGACTATGTAAAAGAAAATGCATTGTTAGAGGGCTCCCTCTGTCCTCTGCTGACCACAGGATGTGTCAGATGATGCAAAAGCAATGCTTGACCAGGTTTGACAGTCGAGTTTTAGGAAGGTTTGTGTCCCAAACCTCCAGTAAAGTATTGCAAAGCACTGACCTGGCAAAGATTTGTTATGATGATGTCAATGGCATTTAAAAACAAACACAGATAAAATTGCAAGAGGGACTTTTTTCATGGCAGATTATACCAGACCATGTATCCTTTCCCCAAAAAGTGCAGGGCTGTGTTTCACATCCCTTATGAAGATGACTGCATTGACAGGATTTTCTGTCCTTCTTGCTATGGAAAGGGCCAGCTGAAGATTTTAAAAATCTTGTGTGATCGATGTCCTCCCTGCTGCGAAGTACCTGCTGGCAGCTCCATGGTAGAGACCAGTACAGGCTAGTGGGTTGGACTCTTCACCCATGCTCTCTCCCCAAACCATGTCCCCTGCCAGTATCAGTAGCTTGGCCATGCAACTATGAATGGCATTTTAATTACAAAAAGATGGTAACCATCTTCACATGGTGTTCAGCCCTGTCTTTTTACCTGCGTCCTATTAGAGGAGGAGGAGGAGGAAGAGGAAGAGGAGGAGACAGTGGAGGGTGAAGATTTGGATGAAGTCCACACAGAGTCATCAGGAGAGGAGGAACAGGTGGAGGAGGAAGGGGCTGAGAGACCATCACAACCACCTCAGCAGGACACCAAACCACAGAGCGCAGTGGGAGAGCCCCCAGCTGAACTGTCCGTGGCAACTCTGCCTGCTGCTTTGGCTGGTCAGGTAATTGCTCCTGTGTCCCATTTCCCTGTCAGCTATGCTGAGTGTGCCCTGGCAGAGCTAGAAAACCCTCCCCTGTGTCCATAGGCACCGTATGCCAGGAACACAGCTAAGGGAGTCGATACACTGGAGAGCAAAATTGTTTCTTGCCCATGTACACATATACACAACTGTATCCTGTCCTCTCAACCTGCACATACATTGCTTGATAGGCAAAAAAATACATTGCTAGACAAATCAAGATATATGTGGGATACATAAGATATAAATAGAAGAGATTCGTTTTGGTAGCTAAGTACATTACCGTGGATGTTCTGCTTGCTGTGATTTAACAAAGACTAACTGTTATAAAGGAAATGCTTGCTAAAACATTTATACTAAGATAATTTGGGTTTCCCTCTGGATTTAGGGAGCTTTCCACCACCAATTTTTAGATCCTACTCCTAATCCATTTTCTGTGAACGGCTTTTGCCACCTTCTGCTCTGGTCATCCTAGGGTCTGGTCATCGTCGTCTAGGTAGTTGCAGGGAGATCATACACCAAACAGAAGAGGCAACTACTCCTTACAACCTAGCAGCAAACTGATTCAGGGTGTGGATAATTTAGGCCAGCACTTTTTCTTAAGGAATTCTATTAGAATGAGACAATAATTGCCTATTCTATGAGAATGAGGCAATAAAGACCTACATAAAAAAATTTATACTTCATGTGCTACTTCAGCTACCCTTAGATACAGTTAGCTTAGCAAATTCTCCTCTTGTACAACATACACAGTGAAGTTTCTGAGCAGGTAAAGGCTGCTGTGGTATTTGAGGAGCTCAGAGAGAAAATAAGAGGAGAATCTTTGACTATAGCAAGCTCTCCACATAAAACAAGGGAAAATAAATACTGTAGATTCATTCTTGCTTTGATTTTAAAACATACATGAGTTTGCACCAGTTGTGTGAAGATGCTTTTAAATCAGGTTTTCCTGGTTTAACTAGTAGGTCTTTTGAAGATTTGCACTGACTTAACTAAACTTATACAGTAGGTTGTTATGCAAACAAGAACTGAACATAAGCGATTTGCTGACTAATGTTACTTCTAAGGCTAAAATGGGAAAGGTAGGGCATGCTGCCCTAGCAATTGTGAAATGCCGTTAGGAGTCGGTCAGACATGGAGTCAGGCATGGCAAGTGGGCACGGTGCTGTGTGGGATAGCTGTGTTTCAGCTTTTGCCTTCTGGTGTAAGAAACGCAAAGCAGAAAAGCTGTGGTGATAGCAGGTACCATGTGGGTGAGACCTGAGAGCTTGGTGCAAGTGGAGAGGTGTGGTTCAGCCTGCTACTCCTCCTCCTGGCAAAGTGCAGCTGTGCTCGGCTTGTAGCACTAACAGCAAGGCTGGTGGGCAAATGTTTCTCTCCAGTGTCTTTGTATTCCCCTTATTCTGACTGCTCAGCAGACTCGTGGGAAAACATGTTGTTCTTAATCCAAAATCCAAAAGACCATTCAAAGGTACCTATGCCTGTTGCTCACGGCTGGTGCTGGTTCAAGGCATTCTTATGCGGAATTTCTTACATTTTTAGGACTGATGTGGGTGTTTATCTGAGTTAAGGAACCACATCTTCATTCCTTTCTCATTCCACATCCCTTTCCCAGCTAATTCTATTCTCCTGTTCTATTCCTTGGCTAGCTATTATTTTTCCTGTGCCTGTGTTATTCAAAAAAAGGTTGCTTTTGCTTCGTGTTTTCGCTGTAATCCTTTTGGACTGTATATTAGGACAAATCTGTTCCTTGTAGTGAGATATAGCAAACACAACGTGCAGAGCAACGTGGCTATGGCAGGAGGGTAATGTGGTGCACTCTGCTTGTTCTTCTCTTTATCTGTCCTGATTAAGGATGAGGTTGTGACACCAGGTGGTTCTCAACAGACCCCAGAGCCTGACACTCAAGTGCCGGCCACAGCAGAAACCGTCGATCCCTTGTTTTACCCTAGCTGGTATAAGGCTCAGTCACGGCAACCAAGCAGTCCAAGCTCAACCCCCGTGAGTGGGTTGGGGAAAGTAGGGCCTCCTGTTTCTCTGGAAACAAGTGCAAAGAAGGCAGAAGCCCCGGCAGCGACAGCGATTGAGGAGAGTGCGCCAGGGAGTGGTAAGGAAAGTAATGCCGCGGCAGCGACACCCAAGGTCAGTGCAACGGGAGCCACCCCAGCGGGCCGTGGCGCACAGCAAGGCGGGAACGGCCGTGGCTGAGGGAAATGTGATGTGATTTTCCTCTGCATGCTAAAGGATAACAGTCATTTCAGAAATATGGAAACAGCAGAAATTGTCGTTTCAGCAAACCCACTGGCTTTACAGATGGTTTCAGTATGTGACAGGCTGACTTTTCAGCTTCGGAGTAGCATGCTGATGGTTGCTTGTGCTTAACTACTAGTGTACTACCTCACTTGTGCAAGCTGTTGTCCAAGTTGCTCATGCACATGCTCAGGAGCTGTCGGAATCACTCTGTGCAGTCAGACATTTGCATGCATTAGTAGCAGACAAATCCTCTGCATGAGATTATTCTCAGCACCTGTTGAAAGCCTGTGTACATCACTCGCTGTCCTACAACCACTGGTAGAGCAGCTATGGCTTGGCTTTGGCTTCTGCAGCTCTGTGGCTGCACCTGGAGCGTATGGCTTCCCCTTGTGAACAGATACCTGGGGCCTTCTTGTGTGTTTTGCTGCCTCTCAGTAAGCAGTGTGGTTTCCTGGGTTGCAATCTGTTGCGGAAGGTTTCCTCCAAGGATACTTGGGGGACTTGTGTAAAGGAAAGCATGAAGATAAATATCCCACTTGTGTGTTAGAGTACCAACAGCATGGTGAGATTACAGAGACTTATGTCTTGGGTATAGGAGGGTGTTTTCCTTACAATTCCAATGTTAGAGTTGGTGTAACCTGAAGTTTAGTCTTCCTTCTTCTGCATATGTGTACAAACTCCACATGGATCAGAGATCCAAGGAGCTGAGCTGAGGGAGCTCTGTGTGAGGGATTTGTGCACTACACCACCTCCTGCTCTAGTGCCTGGCTACCAGCCCATGAGCAGCACTCTCTAATTGAAACCATCCTGATTTACAGGCTTAAGCCGTATGTTTTAACAAATCAATTACTGGTATGTGTGTGATGAGAAGAGAGAGAGTGTGTGTGAGAGAGAGTGTTGATTTGTGCTGTTTCCTTTAAAGTTGGAGTAAAACATTTAGTGTACATAAAGCAGTCCAACTGTGATAAACCATCACATATGTGGTGGGCAAAAAGTTCAAAGGAGAAGGAATTCATACAGATATAATCAAAGGAGACATTGGAGGCTTTAGTCAGTGACACTTGAATTTAGTGGTGGAAGGGTTCTTGCTGGCTTCAATGTCAACAAAAGCAACATTTGACACCCCCCCCCAAATCTCAGCAGCTATTTTTCAAGTCAGGATTTGATTTGAGAATATTTGAGTAGAATTTAAAAAAAAAAAAAAGTATTTTAAAATTACCAAACCTGCTATGACCTTGTCTTCTTAAGGATATGACAAATGAGCTGGCAAAAGCAGATAAATTCACAGTGAAATTAATTGCTGCTCTTTCTTTGTATAACTTCCATTAATGACTGACTGGGCAGCCAAACATCACCATAGGCAGGTAAAATCCTTGCTGCTCATTCTCTGGGAGCTTGTGTGACTATGGTCTGCATTCCTGGATCCTAATTTACCAGCAAAAAGCAAAGGAGCAAAACAGGCTTGATATGGCCAACTGTCTGAAAAAACAGAGGCAGTGGTTTTCAGTCACACCAAAGCAGCAGTCTAGTACCAGGCTCTCTTCATCATCAGACACTGGGAATAAAAACAGGCACATCAGAAAAGTGTCAATTCCCATTGGCATATGAATTTGGGGTGCTGGGTTTTGGTATTTTCCTGAATCAAGAGTAACCCTGACATTTTGGGAGGAGGAAGATGTTGAGAAGTGAGGAAGTGGTGCTGGGGATTGCAACCTCCTCTAGTAGAAGGTGTCCCTGCCTATGGCAGAGTGGTTGGAACTAGATGGTCTTTAAGGTGTCTTCCAACCCAGACCAGTTCATGGCTCTATGGAGGGAGTCGGGAGCAGGGGATCCAGCTGAATATGTAGTTTCCCCTGAGCTGAAGACAGAGGAAGGAGTAGGGAAGCCTGGGAAGCAGAATGGTGCCAAGTCTACTGAACACAAAAAAACAGGGTGACCAAGCTAGGAAGGGTAAGGCCATGAGATGACACCATGATCGGATGAGCTGAAATGTGTCTGTGTCACAAGCAAAATGGCCTCTGTCATGTGGCAGGGATCATTTTTAAATATGTGAACTTCAACTTTGATTTTTTCCTGCATGTGATTTTTACACAACCCACTCTGAAATGTTGTATTTGTTTTGGGGGTTTTTATCCCATGTGATGCTCCTGACACCACTGGTTTTGCTCCCTTCCTCCAGTTAAAGGGTATCATGGAAAAGTGCTGTGAAAACAGGACTTTTTCATCAAATGTAGTGATATTAACTAGTTTGCATCATGACAACACTAGTGAAGCGCTCTTCTTATTTTCTCACAGGAGTTAGCATTCTGCATATCACTTTTGGCATTTCTTATCATACTACATCATCTTTGGAATCTGATTCAATACATGATTTGTACTTTCATGGGTAGGAAATATTTCATTTTACCATTAACTAACAGTTCAAACAGTGTCTCTGGTGATGTTCCTACATGATTTTCAAGGATTTTTCCCCCTTTCTTCCCATCCAAAAACATCATGCTAGTTCACAATACAAGCTGCCTAAAACATTTCTTCCTCGCTCCTTTGAAACTCCACCCTTTAGCTTACTCCTGCATGGTTAAACATTGCATCTCCCTGGTTCAAAATGTAGAGAGACATTTATTCCCTCAGATATATGGGCTTGTATTTCAGTGGCTGTTCACATAACCAGCAAGATGTGGGTTGACAGGAGATTTTAAGAGCCTCAAGGTTGTTCAGTACAATAAATAGGGGAGGAAGATCTGGAGAGTAATGGTTGTCATCAGAGGGGTAAACATCAAGAAGAAAAAAAAAACACTGAATAATCCTGCTGCTGGGGCTTCCATCATGAGCACACCACTGGTGGTCTCTCAGAGATATCCTATGAGGGCCTCCAGAGAGCAAGGCCCTAGCCATCATGCCAAGCCATCACCTCTCACCACCAGGGAGAGGGTTCTCCCACACCTCAGCCCACACCACAAACCCCACGTGTCGGAGACTCTTCTTCAGGTCCTCTTTCCACCAAAAGGCATCCAAAGGCATCTGTTCCACATTCCCAGTGAGCGTGGAGTACCAAACGTGGCCCTGAAATGCATCCCCATGTAGCTGGGAGTAACCCAACCCTTTAGACACCTAAGACTTTGTGTGCTTTTAAATAGCCCTGCTTTAAAAACATTTGTCTATAGACAAAGACCTTTTTCCTTAGATCACTCTAATTAAGAGCTGCAATATCTACAAGATCAAGGACTAGGAACTTCACTACCCACTGAAGTTGTCCTGAATGCAAATACCATAAAGTCAACCTTAAGTCTTCCATAACATCTCTTCTGGAGTAGTTCCATTTTGTTGGACACCGTCCATGATTTAGTTCTTGCAGCTCCAAAATTCTGTCTTACCCTCTTTAGGTAAGACATGTATATTTCATTTCCAAAGTGACACATTTGATCTGCACAGAATTCTCTGTTACCACTGGGGAATCTGATATTATTTACTGAAGGCCAAAGACCTAAGACCTCTGACACAAGACAACTGTAGTTTCCTTTAGGCATTTGCTCTAAAACCAGAAGGTTTCCATTCTGGTCTATTCTTCAAGACAAAAATGCTTGGTTTTCCCTGCTAACTCTTTGTACTGCACTCTAAAGACTGTACAATATGATACGGTGCACCTATGAAAAATGATACATTATTATTCACCTCTTCTGTGCAAGAATTCCAGCACTGAAGTATAGCTCTCCATTATCAAAAAAAAAAAAAAGGAAAAGAGAGGGGAGAAGCTATCACCTCCTCTTCAGCTGCATAATTTATGCAAAAAGATGCACTGTCTGGTGGTAATTTGAATTTGAAAAGCATTGGACACTGTGAATCTCAATTAAATTTATGGATCATAGTTTAATTTTCATTTATTTGTGTTTGGTTTTGAAAATTCGTTGTGTTATTACAAGAGGACATGGAGCTTGTTTGTACCCCTGGGAAATCAGACATGCAAACAGCATCATGCTCTTTTTTCCATTTCTTTCTTTTTTAATTCAAAATACCTTTTGAAATTAAAAATAGACAAATGCAGAAAGCTCTCATTTCTACCATTTGAGACCTCTTTTTGTGTGGTCTCTAGTGACAGCTTTATGATTTATTTAATCATGAAACAGAAAGGAGGTGAGAGAGAAAGGCATTTTGCTCTCAGACTCTTATTTGCATAAAAATTATTTTCTTCTCCATGCGTAGTGAGGTGGCTGTTTAGACAGTTTATGTGTCTTTATCTTTCATGTGAGATATGAGGTCACTCACCCTTTTTCTTTCTGTGACATAAGCCCCTGAAAGCCAAATACAAAAATTACATGGAATAACTCTAATAATAATTTATAATAAAATATAAATCTGCATGACTGTCATCATAAAAGCAGAATATAATTTATTTTCTGGCTATTATAATAGAATGCATTGATAGGGATTTCCTTGTTTTTCAGAAACAGAAAGAGGTCAGTTCCACCTATTAATTCCCTGAATTTTCTTTGTCGGGGGGCTGCTACCCTCTAAGAAATGGTATTGATGTGTCAGGAAATTTCCTCCAGAGTGCAGGGAGTGTATGCCCAGGGCTCCAGCAACAAGGAGTACAGCCCATAGTTGCACAGATTTCCTGGTCTAAGAAGGGGTGGAAGGAGATAAGTTAGCATAAACAAAATAGACAATTCCACAGTAGAGAGCTGCATCCTGCTCCAAGGAGTGCTGAAATCAAAAGTATAGTCACTGCAGGCTACTTCTGCATCTGATGGAGACCAAGAGGCATCTCCAGTGAGAGACAGCTCACCAGCTGCTGCTGGTTCTCACTTGGCACCTCTTCACACCTGCCTGCTTTGAGTGACATCACCCTTAAGTCAGGTGCCTCTGCTTGAGTGTCCAAAGGTGTGGGTGAAGTGAACCTGAGCCTCTGCTGGTGACAGCCAAGAGCAAATTATTAAAACACAGGGAGCAGAAATAGCATCGATGAGCTGCCTTGCCACCATGGGGAGTAACGTATCAGTGGGGGATGACAGAGACATTAATAAGCAGCCCTTTCCAGTGCGTGGGAGAAATAGATCTTGGAGTCCAAACCAAAAACTTAGAGAGCTTAGAAACTGTGTGTGTGATGGGTTAAAGAAGGAGTTGAAACAAGCCTTCGCCGAGTCTTAAATTGTCTTCTTGTGTTCAGTCTTGGGGGACAGGCTAAGCGAGCTAGGAAGAAGAATATATATTTTGTGTGTTAGACTTCAGAAGCTTATTCACCTATTGGGCATTTCAGGACTCCAGAATGTGGTTTTGTGCTCCTTACACCTGAAAGATGCTACCAGTGGCATATAGGTAAGGAGCTTTAGGCATATGAAGGGTGATGTGTATATTTTATACATGCTTGTGGCATCTAACTGTTGGACTGATGCACCCAAAGGGCCATATGGCCCTGCAGGCTCTTGGAAATCTGACTTCTAAATATGCATCGAGTCCTCTTTAGTAGTAAGATTAGTTTGCAGGAATGCTGAGCATCTATCCCTTGTACCTGTGCAAATGCCCAATACTGCCAGCTAACAAGCCAGGTACATAAACCCCTCCTGCTGCCCAGCTTTAAGCAGCCAAATGGGAAAACCTGGCCCTAAGCTCTGCCCTTCAATTCCCTTGTGCAGACTTCTGGCAGATAGAGAAAGTCATGTGTATTGAGAAGAGTAAAACCAATTTCTGGAAAGTCTGTCCTTAAACATGTCTTCACCTGCAGAACCACTCCCTCCCTTGGTTTGTGATAAAGGAATCCCAAAAATCAGTGGTGACAGGTATTTTATAACAAAACTTACTTGTGTCATCACTACAAGAAGGCAAATCCCCACACACCCTGCATCTTCTCAAATTACTTCAATCTGTTTAAAATACAGAGGGCAATGGATGCATAAGGAAAAGTTTATTCATGTTTTTATCCTGATCAGATTTTTTGTGAGCAACATCTCTCATGCAGAGACACCATATGAATTTATGAGAGTTTGTAGAAGTCTTGTGTTCACCTGGGTCTCTGATTATCCAGTTTGTTTCACCCAAGATGAAGTACTGGACCCTATATTCTGTTGCACAAGTTCCCTGTCAGAGAAGCGTCTCTCTGTGGCTCTGAAGCACTCAAGTGCATGCATTTAGTTGGAAAGGAAAAGCAAGTTAATCATCCACAAACGGCATTCTCATCTAATATCCCTTTGCTGCCAGTAAATACAGTGTTTTAATTCTGTGAGGACATAATCAGGACTGAGCTGCTTGGGAAGACAAATACCAATGGAGTGGCCTGTGTTACTCTTGTTTCATTAGTTTTTAAATTTTCTATTACTTGCTTGCAACCTTATGCCATCTGCCAGAATTACCAGAGGGACAGTCCTCTCTGTATTCATGTACTGTAGCTGTCTTTGCCCTGCTGCTGAACACTTCAGTTACAGCGGGTGATCTTTCAAATATTTCTCCATGAGACAGCTTTAAATCGCGTGTCAGAGAGGTCAGTGCTTGGCTAAGTTTTAGCCCATCGGTTGTCATGTCAATACACAGACAACAGGGACAAAATAAGATCATTTAAAGCCAAAATAAGCCTGAGAGACACCATGCTGTGCGCATTGCCCATGTAGGCCTGCTTTTCCACCGCTCTATAAAAGGTACGGTCCCACGTTTTAGCGCAGTGCTGCTCCGGAACGAGCGTGCTAGCGTGGCGGTGGTACGTGTGCAATGATGTCCCTTCTCTTCTCCAAATTGGAAACTCAGTCCCGTCAATCTGCTCAGGTAAGGAAGCTAAGTCACCCCTCCTCAAGCCAGCTGCTCCAAGAGAGGGTATTACTTGCCCAAGAGAAGGCAGTCTTGCAAGGCTGGATCTTGCAGGAACAATGTTAAGCGAGGGTCTCCCTCCCCTCTGGCCCACCCGACACGGCCTTCCCACAGCCTTCCCAGGAGCGAGGTGAGACATCTGTCAGCACCAGCAGCAGACACAGCCCAGGCAGCTCTCTCCCAGGAAGCCAGCTGCTACTCTGTCTGCTCTCTGCTCCCTGTAACACCTGTGTTTAGCACTAACAAAAGATCTGGGAATGCAGGGAGCAAAAATCAACTTGATATTTATCATTTAGGTCAGGATATACTTGTACTGTATCTTTTTTTAGGTAGAAAACTGGATAGGTTTATTTATGTACAGTTAAAAAATCTGCATGGTTTGACTGAATGAAAAAATGGGTCCTCTGTCCTCCATTAAGTTGAGCTTTTTTGTAGGAGACTCATGAATCAGGCAGTCTTAAAGCTCAAACTCAATTCTGTTTGAAGCTTCTTCCTAAACTTCTCTCTTAAATTTCACTTAGAAAAAAAATACTAGAAGAAAGCCTATAGCTGAAGCACAGGGCAAATGCTAGATGCAAGAATCTCAGTTGATGGCACAAAAATCACAGAATCACAGAATCCTACCTTTGCTTCTCTGTAATTTGACTCGGTGAGATGGGACTCAGTTATAGGGACCAGGTCTGAGGCCACTCAGGCTGATGTTTAGTTGGTGTTAAATTCTGCCCGTAAACTTCCCTTTTGCATCTTGACTTTCTGCTTCAGGTGGGATTATTATTTTTTTCTTGGTTTAGCAAATACATGCCAAGAAAATCAGGAAAGTCTTGACTGCTGCTTTTTTAACACCTCTCTCTCTCCCTTGCTTCTGAGAATTTTCTGAGTGATTCAGAGGCAACAGTGATGAGTCGTGAGGGCAATGCATTAAGACCAGCTTTCAGACAACAGTTTCTTATAATTAGTATGAGTGGCAAATACTTCACCTGAAGTTTTACCTCCAATAGTCTGCTCTGTGATTTGTCTGGTGAGTCATAGATACCATCTGATTTATGTATATTTCGTTTTTTTCAGCTCATTACTAACAAAAGGACCTCCACAGTGACAATGTGGACAAAATTATTTCTCCTGTTCAAACTAATACAAAGCCAGGCTCACCTAGGCATTGTCTTTCTGTGACCAACTCATTTAAATACTGAAATCCACCTCCACTCAACCTCCTTGTCCAAGGGGCGCTCCTTGAGCTCATAGTTAAGGCTTTCAGAAAGGCAAATATTTCTTAATCATAGGTGAACTGTAGCTGTTTTACATCATTTATGGGAGATTTATGTCACAACAACACAAGCCATCTGTTTGTAAAATATTTGGTTAGTTGTCATCCTCCTGCCTTGAGACAGTTCAGGCTTTGAGTGCAGCTGTATGTTCGTCAATGGAAAGCAATGCTTGCAACCTCGTTACCCTTAGAGATAGATCCTCTGGCTGAAAATCCCACTGGTAGTAATTAGTAAACTGAGTCCTTGTGTTTGGATATTGTATCGTGCAACTTCTAGGCTTTCCTGACTTGTGAGCAGGCCAGGGGCTGGATTGCAGCCCCAGGCAGGGTTGGGTGCTCACCTACTCAGTGTTTGAAATGGGATTACAGGTAGGGTGGCTGCCTGTGCAGCCAAAATGAAACAGAGGGGGGAAAAACCCAAAAAACAAACAAAAAAACCACAACAACAAAGGAGAGTGGCATATCAAACAGCACTGGTGTCTTACATCCCTTCTCAGGTGATAGATATTCCTGACATCTTTACAATAACCTTCAAGTAACTAAGTAAGAGACCAGAGCCTACTTCAGAAAGCCTGTTGCCCCAGGCTGTTGTCCAATGGAGACAGACAGGTGCTGCGCTGTTCAAACCACGGGGCAGGTGTCTGACATGGATGTCACACCTTTGAGAGCAGAGAACAAAGATTTCACATCCTCTGTCCTGGAGACTAAGTGATCTGAATTTCTCATTGTTGTTTCTAATTTATAAATGGTGGGTATAATTTAGCAAATCTCTCTGAGTCTATCTCAACTGCCAAAGGTGGTGATCAAAATACAGGCCAGGTCTCCTAGAGCTCTCCTGGCTCAGCACTTCTGCACACAGAAGAGGCTGTTTTTCATGACAAAACACTTGCTGCTTCCCTCCCTCTATTGCAAAATGCCTCACTGAGGAAAGGCAGTTGTTTTCCCCCATCAGTGACAGCGAACCTTGAGAACATTTGGCACAAGATTTATTTTTTAAAATACAATAGATTTTGTATTTATTCACAATTTCATCATTTAATTTTATAAAATAAATTTATTTGTTTGTTGGGTTTTTTTTTAATGGTGCCTTCCCAGATGCAGGTCAGTTCCAAGCTTGTCTCTGGTGACAGTTGCCTGTGATATGTGCTCTGTACTCCGTAACAACCTAGTCAATAAATGTGATTGAATCTGAGGCTTTAAGAGCAGTATTTATCACTGATTCCTTGGACTTCACCTGGGAGCAGTGTGAGATGGGCAGAAGGAAGTTTGATTTAATATCTTGCTCATCAGTTGGCTGAGCGCTCTGCAAGCAAGCAGCATTACTAATGGGTGAGCAGAGAGGTGATACAACAGGTGCTTGTCCAGAAAGTCACAGTGATGCTCACTGAGCATTGGATTGTTGGAGTAAGGTCATGTCTTAGCTACCAGCTTCAGTTTCTGTGGTCGTAGAAAAGATGAAGTTCAGGCAATTAGGATATTACAGAAAAGGAGCAGCACCAACAAGTGATGAGGGAAAAATGGTTTGGCTTTGGCCATGTCTTTCTTTTTCTGTTACACAGTGGCTTTAAAGAATGGCAACTTCTTGCTTTAGCAGATACTACAGCTTTTTCTCCTGCATCTCCATCAGTGTGTTTTAATCTCTCAAAGAAGGTGTGCTGGGTCCACAGCTCACACATGCCACCCTCCCCCAGCCCCCCATATTTACAATGACCCAACTTAGTCATTCACAATGTGAGTAGTAGTCCAAGTCCCAAAGCATGCTATGTGTCTGCACACCTCACAGCTATGCAGGCTCCGTTATCTGATCCTGTGAATGGAGCTCCAGGGTGAGTCACAGTCTGAACTGGCACTCTGTCTCGTTCATTGGATTTACAAAAAATACCATTTGCAGAGGAAGAAAACGTTTTCATTTACAACAGCCCGTATTACTCAAAGGCAAGACTTACATGACAGAGACAAACATGACGTTAAACCATTGCTAGGTTTGCTGCTTCTCCCTAAAATGTAATAGTGAAGTTTATTTGACATGGACCAGGTGGGTTACTGCCAAAGAAAAGTTCTTGGAAGGTATTTACTTCTCATTCAGATCATTGGTGATCTGAAGTCATATCTGCTTGTCTGATGAAGCAGAGATTAGAGGAAGAGGGGGGAACTGGTAGCCGTGAGTAGCTTTCTGGTGCTGGTGGCCAGTGCACACCACTTCTACAGGCTCTCAAGGTGATCCTTCCTTTGCTAGACAGTCCTCCAGCAGGGCTGGAAGGGAGCAGAAATGATAGATGACTGATTGATCAGGAGGTCCTCAAAAACTTCTCTGTGAGAGGAGCAAAGAATGATGTGTGGCTAGATGAGGAAAGGCTGTTCTGTTCATGGAGTCTTAATCTCAACCTGTTTGTAAGACTCTCCTCTTGGGTTTTCTTAATCTTTCTGGACAGTGGTGGGACTAAGTTCTATGCAGGTCTGTAGTTAATCACTCTCAATGAGAAGTGATGGCAGTGAGGAGCAGCAATGGGTGAAATGTTAAATAACATCATTTCTGGCTTTTTTGTTTGAGTCATGACAAAGACAGGTGACGTAAAGAAGGGAACAGTATTTCCTTTGTCCTCAGTAACAGTTTGAAGAAAGCTGCTCTCCCACACCATTCTCCAATACTGTTTCCACCCCTGGTTCAGGTGCCTAGACCTCCACATCCCATGGGAGAGGCGCAGATCCTCTACCAAATGAAGCTCGCTGGGCTGTTTTCCTCTGAACTGTGTTTGGTCTCTATATGGTCATTATGTAAAACATTGGATTAGACATTAGGCACATAATGTTACTGGCAAGATAACGAAAATCTGTGGGGAAAAAAAGGCATTTCCTCCCAATGGACTTTTAAATTTCATTACTGACCGCTATTAAGAGGGCGACATACCAAGTGCTGTGACTGATGGAGCTTATCTCTGCGTGTTATTTTATCTGCCACTGTATGCATTTCTGGGGCAGGTAATTGTAGCAATTATTCCAGAGAGCATTCTGTTGGTTCCCACTAATAAAAAGAAAAGACCCGTGCAAAATAAGCAGCCTCTCCGCTTGAAACAATATTGTTGTGATATATGTGACAGCTGCCAGGTGTTATGCTGAAGGAGCTAGACTGCATAAAAATATGAAAACAAAATGCTTGAACTAAAGTTTAAACTATTTAAAAATAACCTGTTGTGCTCCCTTTGTTTCCGCTGCCTGGAAGTGCTGAGTGCCAGAAGTGTAACACTTGACATTTGAGGCAGACAAACATAGCCTACAGATTCTGTGATGGCTTTGCGACCAGCTAGCATTTTTTTAATCATGCCTGTTCTTGTCAACACTGAAGGTTGTTTCTAAAGAAGCCAGATAAAATATGGGAATTAGCTTTAATTTCTCACTCATTTTCTGAGCCTACAGAAACCACAGAAGCAAGAAGCTTGTGTTTTTCACTGCTTCTCCCTCCAAGACCCACATTTTTCCAGCTCTCCTGCTGGCTCAAAGGCATTGGGTACTTTTCATACCTCTAAGGCTGTAGATCCATTTTTTTCCTCTGGCAGCAAAGGTGATGTAAGAGTTTCTTGCCAAATGGCCCTGCTTCTTATTCCTGCCCAGATGCTACCACTTGCAAGGCATTTGTGCTGAGGCAGCTGTTTGCTGGACTGTGTTGGAATCAAATAATTCCAATGGTCTGGGTCAAAAACTCTCTTCCTTAACCTCAAAAAACAGCAACAGCAACAAAAGAACATGTTATTCCTGTGATATTCCCACTCTTAGCACAGCCCTGCAAACAGCTGCAGCAATGAGAATGGACAGCAAATCACGCAGGTGAAGCAGGAAGAGGTGGATGGGGTGCTTTGGTTAGCATTGTTGCTGCAGAAAACACTCGTATAACTGCACAAGGGGTTATTTGTAACCAGCCAGCGTATCCATGTGCACAGTTGTAAGAAATAATGCCCTTCCCTAGTGCACACTGACTTCAGCAAGTTTGCGGATGGCACCAAGCTGAGTGGTGTGGTTGACACAACAGAAGGAAAGGAGCCATCCAGAGGGATCTTGACAGGATGGAAAGGTGGGTCCGGGTGAACCTAATGAGGTTCAACACTGCCAAGTGTCAGGTGTTGCACTTGGGCTGGAAGAATCCCAGACATAGATACAGACTGGGAGAAGAGCTCCTTGAGAGTAGCCCTGCTGAGAAGGACCTGGGTGTCACCGTGGATGAGAAACTTAACATGAGCCAGCAGTGTGCTCTTGCAGCTCGCAAGGCCAATGGTATCCTGGGCTCCATCAGAAGAGGGGTGGCCAGCAGGGACAGGGAGGGGATTGTCCCTCTCTACTCTACCCTTGTGAGGCCCCACCTGGAGTACTGTGTCCAGATGTGGGGCCCCAATACAAGAAAAATGTGGAACTGTTGGAGAGGGTCCAGAGGAGGGCCACAAGGATGATTAGAGGGCTGGAGCACCTGCCCTACGAAGAGAGGCTGAGGGAGCTGGGCTTGTTCAGCCTGGAGAAGAGAAGGCTGCGGGGGGACCTCATTGCAGCCTGCCAGTACCTGAAGGGAGCTTATAAGCAGGAGGGGATTCAACTTTTTAAAAGGGCAGACAATGCCAGGACAAGGGGGAATGGTTTAAAGCTGAAGGAGGGAAGGTTTAGATTAGATATCAGGGGGACGTTTTTTACAGAAAGAGTGGTGAGGTGCTGGAACAGGCTGCCCAGAGAGGTGGTGGATGCCCCATCCCTGGAAGTGTTCAAGGCCAGGTTGGATGGGGCCCTGGGCAACCTTGTGTAGACCCAGGCCTGAGGTTGGTGGCCCTGCCTGTGGCAGGGGAGTTGGAGCTCTATGATCCTTGGGGTCCCTTCCAACCCTTGCCATTCTATGAGTCTATGATTCTAGCAAGCCACGTGCATTCTTTGCTTGCTCATCTTAAATGTAGAACTTTCTCATTAACATAGTCTAAACTGAGTCCACAATTCCACAAGATATATATTCCACTGTAAGTACAGTCTTGGAGAATTCAGGTTCAGAAATAACATACTTGGGTGACACAAAGTGTTCAACTCCTATCAATTCAGCAAGCAGAACCCTATTAAAAAAATGTGAGGAGGTCATATTTGCTTTGCCAGTAAAGGCATAATCTATTCTCCTGCAGTCAGCATAAAACAGCAACCTTTTTTTTTTTCTTCTGATTAATTATAAAAAATTAACATGCTCAATCTGGATAAAATATACTGGTGTGTGATCTACAGCCCTGGAGGAAACAACCATTTTGGCCTTTATTTCTCTTACTTCTCACACCTCCTGAGAGGGCCACGATAGCAAAGGTTTCTCTAGATCCTACCTTATCAGAAGTCATCAAAAATAAGCAAAAAATCACCAAAACAAAAACCAAATGGAAGATGACTATGAAGACACTTCACCTTTCTTATCCACTTTCTAAATTTAAGAGCTGTTACTGATCCAGTAAAATGTAATATTTCAAAGTTCTCAATGCCCATCAAGTGCCTTTCTGATATGCTGAAGTATTTGGCTGGAATCTGTCCTGTGTAAGTATTTTAAAGCCAGATCTAGTCTAAGCCAGTCACCAAGAATGTCTCCAGAGTCAGTAGAGAGAAAGAAGTACCTCCAGAGAGCAACCCACCCTACAGACACTTCTTTTAGGATGGGACAAACCACCCTCTGGTGGTGCCTTTCTCTCATTACTCCCATTAGAGGGGATGAATGCAATTAGCTTGAGTGGATAGCTTACTTATGGATGACTGAAATTTGAACACAAATCCCAGTCTTTGTATGTAAAGGCTGAGAAGATTAATGGTGGTAAAGCAGAAAACAGTGTGTAGAGTACATTGTGTTTCAAATATCTAGAAGGCCTAGAATGCCAATTTTTTTCCCCCAGCATAACTAGGATAACTGCCAGGCCCTCATAAATGAAAACGTTATGACAAAGCCATCCCACTCGCCTCTTTTCTCCCCTCCCCACCCTTTACAAGCGCCTCATACAGATCTAAGTAGTGCTCTGCTTAAGGAAGCAAATGCTGAAAGATGCTGAATACTTGCAACTTTGATGCGACTCATCAGGCTAAACTCTGGGATCCTTCTACTGTTTATTCATGCACATTCTAGTGTGCCAGATGCTGAGGAGTGCTGAACGGCTGCTCAGTGGGAGTTGTGGCTGCTCAGCACCTCCAAAGAATTGGCGTGCAAACTCCAGCCTGGACCTTGCTTATTGGAAAAACAAATCCAGCCATCAGTCATGCAGGGTGTGCTTCCCTCCCTGCTTCATGAGCTGGCCTGGTGAAAATTTCTGGTGCTTATTGAAAGCATCATTGGATGTCACTCAACACCACAGGGGAAAATATAAATCAAAGTGTAAGCATTCAGCACTCTCTCAGCATTGGCCTAATGTGATTAATGTAATCTGAGGTAAACACTTCAGTTATTCCTGATTGCTGCTAGAGACTTGAGGTTGGGACTTGTTATTCTAGGTAATGTGAAAAACAAGCCCTACCCATGAGATCTCCAAGACTAAGATAAAGCTTGGGCAGAAGCTTGACGAGGGTTACCTAATAGCAATGGACAGATGCAATGAAGTGTTGAGTCTGAACCATCTGAAACGTGTGTGGCAAGGGCCGTGCCGTGCTCAGCAGAAAGCTTTCCTCTGGCAGCTGGGCAGGGCTGCGGCAACAGGGAGAGCAGGGTAATGTGGGATGAGATTGCCAGAGCCTATGGAAAGGTTAGATGCCCAAATCCCATTGGCACTGAGGGGACCTACAGCTTTCTATACTTCAGAATCACCTCCTGGTTCAAAGAAGTTGTTTTCTGAAATCTTTGTCTCAGACAATCCTGGCACCTTAGGGACTTCATAACATGGACAGAGTTGATGGTCTCTGGCCTGACATGAGGATAGCACACCTCTGTCACTCTGGCTCAAAGCACAAATATTACAGTGTCACAGACCTGAAAACACAAGTCTAAACACCGAGGAATGGCACTATTATCAGTGCTGTGCTTGCTTCACTCCTGCATGGGTGCGATGGCAAATGACTGCTCTTGGAAAGGCACATCGAGGTATTGCAGGCTGGCAGCCTGCTGAGTCCAGTGAGGTGCAGGGAGTAAAAGCTTCATCCAGCCAAACCCGGTGGGAATATGCTGGAGCTCTGACATTGTTTTGCTGACAGAGGAAGATGTCATCAGAGCAGAATATGAAGGAGTTAACACATTATGAAATGCAGTTTTGGCAATGATGCAGACAAAGATTGTTTTGTTTGAAATGCAGCACCAGCAGTGTTGGTTAACATGGTAATGCAGTCACCTTGCCAGCCTAAGCCATTACATTGTGGGCTTTTTCATTTAGCTTGTTAGGTCCAAATCCTATGTAATAAGGTTTTTCACCTTGATAGATAGAACCATAGATAGTTCTTTGTTTCAAAGTCAATGATTTAATGTGCATTTCTGGATAGTGGCTGGTTGGAATAGCAATAGCTAAAGGAAGCCCATGTTGCACAGGAAAAGCCATGACAAAGTACCAGTGTGGTTTTAAGCAATAAAGAATAAAAATGCAGGAAATTGGCTTTTAACCTCTTGCCAGTTCTATTCCTTTGCAGGCTGAGAAGCGAGGAGGGCTGTCCCATGCCTACTTACACAAACTCCTGTGGGCTTGGTGTACAAAATTACACAAGCAATTTCAAAATGACTCTTAGCTAGTCCAGGCACTCTGGTTATCCTTCCGAAAATAAAAGGCACAATTTTCAACATCACAGACGACTAATAAACCACCTACGCTCCTGCATCTGCCGAGCTCAAGAGAGCACAGGATCCCTTACCACTCAGAAAGTCTAGCCATGTCTTTACTGCTGATACCTGACTTTTGTAATCAGGTTGAAATGTTTCAATTCAGTGCTTTCCAGGGCTGAGAGGCAGCTCTTTCTAACTGGGACTCCATCAGCTGCCTGCCATTCCAGCTGAAGATCTCACCCCGTGGGCCTAATTCTTTATAATACTTTTGCATTAGCCTAGGAGACAACCTTTCTCACCAGCATTGCTGGAAATGGACTTCTGAATTCAAGTAGGCAGCTCTTTCTCTAAGATTTCCCACCATGCTTGTGCTCTCATTAGAGTCCTTGACAAAGTTAGGAAGCAAAAGCCAAATTCTTCTGCAAGATCCTTGTCCATAAAAATCTTTTCTGAGCCCTGCATCTTGTGGTGAGCAGCAGTGAGAGCCTTGCTTTGAAAATAAGAATCTCAGTCAAAAATAACTCTACATTTCAAATATTAAGGCAGATTCTCAGATAGTATTTCACTGGAACTAGTAGGGCTATGCCTGCCTAGAGCAACTTGAGGATCTGGATCTAAAAAAAAACCACACCCCACAAAATAAAAAGAGCTATCTTTATCAGGTATAAAGAAATAGAGAACTACTTTTTCCATATCTCTATGCAGTCCTGTCTGTTGGTGTCACGGCACTTGAATAGGTCGTAACTGGAATGAAGCCCAGCAGGCAGTTTATACTTAACATACCATTAGTTCTTACTAATTCCTGTGGTACGCTTTAAGAATTTACAAACCCTGCTTAGGAAAATCATCCATCCCATGCCTCAGTTCCTCACAAGCATCCCTGCTTCATTGTTTGTTCCTGGATATGTCTGTTAGCATCACTGCTTTGATAGATTTCCATTTTAGGACAGTATTATAAATGGTTGAGATGTGTTCACATTCAGAGGATGCTGTGCTCTCATTTTCCCTCTACCAAGTAATATCTTGATGTCAAATAGTTGTCCTGAGATCATGCTGAAGTTCACAAAATAAGGTGAAACCCTTCACAGGGGAGGCTGACACCTTTGCCTATCTTAATTTTAAGAATGTAAAATAATGTACGTGCATATCTAGCAATATAGAGGGGGAAAATATCCTGTATATTGCACATCAAATTGTGATTTTAATGATGAAGACACAAGGCATCCCTTAGCTACAAAATCACCCATTTTTGTACATTTTATCTTTAATAGGATTTCTGATACACAAAGCTGGTCCTCATTCTCTGCCAAAGGGACCTCAAAACACTGGAACTAGTAAAAATATTTCTGTGTATCATACTGGCCTGTTAAATATTCATCTGATTAAAAGAAAATAGTAATAATTCCTGGGACTAGCAGCTACGGCATATCATATCATGTCCAGATTCCTGCACCCCCCTCCCCCTTTTTTTTTAACAGTAAATGTAGAATACCTGAGCAAACAAAAGCAGAATTTGGCCTGGGATATAAGCACAAGCTTGTGTCTCTGCATTATTTATTTCCTGTTCCTGGGCTGAGTGAAATTGAAGTGAAATAAATATTAAAAGACTTTTAAGACCAAAAAAAGAAATCAGAAAAAAAAAAACCCAAACAACACATCCAAGGCAGATTTCATGACAGCAGAACAAGTATCATTTTGAGTGGCAATGCACTGACAATAACTTTTGGCTTTGGTCCACATCAATCTGGAGGCCCAGCTACGCAAGCCAAGCTGGCTCAGGATCACTTCTAAACAGGCAGTTATCACCTTTGGCTCAACAATGTTCCAGAGGTCCAAATCAGGACTAAACCCCTTGCACAGGTGCAACACACTCACCCAGCATAATCCTTCCTCTGCCATTATCCAGGGCAAAAGTCCCTCCAACTTCTCTGGCGTTAGAAGTCTGGCTGGTCTCCCCAAATGTTTGTGGTCCCTGCCTTCCCCCCCGTCCCCCCTCCCCTTCCTGCTTCATTTTGGTTTTCTGTGTGTTGTGGAATCTTAAGAATTTTAATGCAATTGATCTTTTCCTCTTCCATTTGTCAACCTTTCCCTCCTTTACAGGTTGGTTCTGAACCGGCCCCTCAAGGGCGAGTGGAGGAAACTTCTGTGAGCAACGAGAGGGGTGACGAGCCGGCTCGTCATGTCTTCTCCTTCTCCTGGTTGAACTCACTGAATGAATGATGACTCACTCTGGCTGGCTTCTGGTGTGCTTCTCCTCCAAGGGACTGCGAGCACAGGCAGCCTGCCTGCAGTCAACAAAGAAACTGGCCTGGAAAGGGACATCTGAGCAGGTTTCGTTCCCAGAAATTCAGTTGACCTCCACGTCATACCCGACCCTTGAGATGACAAGAGTCCTGAGAGGGATGGGACATGGGGACAAATTGTTATACTGTATTGTAGTCAGAGTGTTTTCCAAGAATCTATTGTTTCCAAGGGGAAAATAACATCACTACAGCTGCAGGCAAAGCACCGCTGATGTTTTGTTATTTACTTTTTGGCATGTCCCCGTGTAGGTGTAAATGCTTCACCAATGTTGTTAGCTAAACTGCTGGTAGGATATTCACTAGTAGCATCCTTTGCCAACACAGCGTTTCTCCTCAGCACCTTCCTGCGTCCCCCTCCTCAGTGCTGGTGACTTCAGTGTCACTAGGGTGCTCTTGGCACCCCTAGCTTGGGGCTGTGTCTGTGCACCGCCCTGCAGCCACTCATAGTCCCCAGGGTGCCAGTGCCTCCCCAGCCATGGGGGCTGAACATGGTAGGGCAGGGGGAAGCTGCTGTTTCTTCTTTCGTGCTTGTTCTTCCTGCTAAGTCACAACAGAAAATGCTCCCATAAACAGGTTAGGGAGGGTGCCCAGCAGCAGGGGTGAAGAAGACACACATGCCAAAAGCGCTGTCCAGGGCCCCACATGTGGATGCAGGACACAGCTCTGGCTGTGCTGAGCGGACTCTGGAGTGCTGCCCATGTCTGTCCAGCCGAACTCTGTGCCTGTGCCCTCTCAGCCATCTGTGTGTGTGGGAAAAGGGGCATGTTCTTGCCTGAAACCAGAACGTGGTGCGGTGGTCAGAGGTGTTCACTCAGGGTTTAACCCCCCCCAAGGTGCACTGTATAAAAAGTGGGTGCTGAATGCCCTGTTCCACGTGCATGGCAGGCCTTGAGCCACCTAATGAAACCAAATCTGTGTCTTAAGAGAAACCCTACACGTTGTACTGAAGGTGACACTGCAGGTTTTGTCACTGGGGACAGGGTGTCAGCACTCAGTAGTGTTTGAGAGACTGGGAGGCTGCTGGGGGGTGCTTGGTGCTGCAGGGGACCAGGTGTCCAGCTCTGCTCTGGGGTCTCTCCAGGGGGTCTCTCCAGGGGCCGCGAGCCAGGCCCCAATCACAACGCACCGCTGGGGCAGGGGACTGTGTGGGGTCATAGCGCTGGGCATGCCTATGGCCAGAGGGCTGGCGAGCTGGCAGTGCGGGACGGCAGCGCCTGGGGTCGGTCCCGGTCACCCCTTGCCGCAGGGCCGAGCCACATTTACCCTCGCTTGTATCTGCTTCCCCTGCTGCTACTGCGAGGGAAGTTTTGGAGGGCTGCACGGCGGGCTCCGTGCAGAGCTCTGAGACCCGCACAGCCCTGACCCACCGCTGCTCTGCACCGCCACCGCACCGCCTCCGGCTGCTGGAGCAGCTTTTCCCGGGGACGTGCTCTGGGCTGAGGGATTTCCTCTTTTCTCCCGGTCACCCTGGAGGATTCCCTTCAGTTCCTCCCGGGAAGTTTCTCCAGAATCACCGCCACCTCCCCAGCGCTCCTGGGAGAGGGATCCGGCTTGGGCACCGCCGCCGGGACGAGGGGAGCAGAAGCAGGGAGGACCTTGCCCTTCCGGGCTGCGGGGAGGGTGAGCAGAGCTGGAAAGAAACCACAAGAGATGCGGGACAGCCTCACGCGTGTCCCGGCACTGCGCTCGGGGCAGGAGGAGGCTGCCCGGTCCCGTTCCCGGCGGCAGGAGCCGGGGACCCACCTCGGAGTGCTGCTGAGTTGTGAGTCCATTGTCGGACCGGCCCCCGACACCCCCCGTGGTCCCCGAGAGCAGCCTGTGCCGAGGGCGGCGGGGTGGGGGCAGCCCCTGCCCAGCGCCCGGGGCCCTCTGCACGTCGGGGCGCCCTCAGGGAGGGGGTCCCCGGAGCAGGGGTGGGAAAAACATCCCCGGGGCTTATTTAGGACTCCCCGCGGCTCTCTCTGTGTGTCAGCGGCAGTGGGTGCCCCCCCGCCTCCTCCCCATCCCGCCCCGGTGAGCGCTGAGGTAGGCGGAGCTGCCCTCGGGCGTCCAGGCAAGAAACTCTATCAAGCCATCGTTACTTTGCAGCTTTTATTAAAAATATAAATATTAAACATTCTCTTACACAACAAAATCGACCGAGCGCTGAAAAGATGTTTTATTGTGAAAATGTTTACAGGGAAAAAAGAAGTGGATTTAAAGTAGCTTACAGAGATTCCCCCTCCCACCTCCCTGCCCCCAGCAGAAAAGTTATCTGTCTTCTTGGCACCATTTCTTCCAATGCTCACACATCCCTACGTAGCGATGGCACTAGAATAACTGGGAAACGGAGAAATAAATAAAGGTAGGGGAGGTTACGAACGACACTCGTGTTTCTGCACTTGGTACACGGTTGTGCATGCTAGTCAAGGGACAGAGGCTGTTCGGAATACACCCTTCTAGGTTTAAAGCTATATAAAAATAAAGAGATGACATCAGAGCAGCACTATGGTACATCGGACGGTGTAATTACTCTTGTGCTAACTGCGGAATCTCTTTGGCAAGGCGGGGAGGGGCCGTTTCATTTCCCGATTATCTCCATCAGTTTCCTGTTGCTGTGAGCTTGCTGCGCTAGCTGCTCGGCTCGGGCCATCTCCAAGACTTCTCGCAGGAGGTGGAAAGTCAGATCCAGAGAAATAGGGGGCTCCTCGGACCGCTTCTCCCTCTCCACGGCCTCGCCCTCGGCTTCGCCCTCCTCGGGGCTCTCCAGCGAGCGCTCGGGCAGCTGCTGCAGCTGTTGCACCGCCGCCCGGAAAAAGTTGTTGGCGGGGGCTTCGGGCTGTAGGTGGCTGGTGCTGCTGGGAGAGGTGGAGAAAGAGCCAACGGGTCTCTTGTTGAGGTTGCCCAGGCGCAGGAAATACTCTTCTCCCATGCGGAGCAGGACGGGCAGAGTTTGCTGCTGCTGCTGCTGGAAGAAATCCGGCTGGTGCAGAGCCCCGTGGGCGGCTACCGGGCTCTTGCTGAGAGCTCTGCACTCCTGGCAGGGCAGGAGGGCGACCAGCAGCATTCCCGTGGAGACCAGCAGCGGGATCTTCATGGTCGGGGCCCAAACCTGCGGGGGTAGACGGGGGGCGGAGAGGGAGGAGGGTGGGGGGGTTACACAGCCGAGCCGCGGCGGCGGGGAGGGCAGCGCGGGGCCGCGGAAGGGGCGCCCCCGCCGCCGCTGTCCCGGTGCTGAAACGCGCAGCTCCTCCGCGCCCCTCCGCGCCCCGCACACCGCGGCCCGGCCGCGCTCAGCCCCGGCTCTGCCGGCCCCCGCCGTCGAGGCGGCCGCCCCCCCACCCCTGGCGGAACAGCCCCTCTGCGCCCGCAGCGTCTCCCGGAGACCAGGCTGGGCTGAGACCCCGCGGAGAAAGTCCCTGCGTGTGCGCGGACCCGCGCGTCTTCACCCACCCTGGGCGGGTGCTGGGGGCAGGAGGGAGCGGGGGGTGCCTGTGGCGGGGCGGCTGCCCCCGAGAGCTGCGGGCTGCGAGCGCTCCGCTCCCCCGCGCCTTCCCACTCCCTGCCCGGCCGGGGGAGCTCCCCGCCTCCCGCGGGACGCGGGGGACGCTCAGCCCCAAGCAGCGCAGAGCCCCGCACCTACCTGGGGCGGCGGCGGCGGCAGGGCAGGGCAGGCGGTGGCGGGGCTCGGCGGTGCCCGGCGTGCCTTCCCTCTCGCTCTCCCTCGGAGCCGGCTCCCGGCGAACTTGGGATCAGATTTGGTCCTAATCAGAGCCGGGGCGCGTGATTTTTATAGCTTAGACCCTCTCCTGGAATCACGCAGAACTTGCCTAATAAGCTGACGCTCTCCTGACAGCCCGATTGCGTGCCCCGATCCACTGCTGAATAAATCATGGGGGCCCGTCGGAGCGGCGATGGGCCGAGTTTCGCTATCGCAACCCCAAATCTCACGTCCAATTATATCAACAGATATTTATCGCCTCTGCGGTGACGTCAGCCGGGCCGGGGGCCGGGGAGCGGGGTGCCCCCCCCCCCCACCCCCCACCCCATTGACAAAAATACTTGAATGAGATCTCCTCGCGAGCGCGTACTATCGGAGGGCACTCGGGGAACTTTCCACTCGCGGGGACGGACCCGACCCGCCCGGGACGCGGGCAGCTCCCCGGGGCCGTGTCCCCCCCCCAGCCCCGGTGCTCCCCAGCCCTCCGCAGCTGGCGGCTGCAGCCGGCCGCCGCTGGAGGCTCCGCGGGGCGCGGGCTTCGCATCCATCCCGTCTTGGCTCGGCGCCCCCGGACAACGCGGGCCGGGGCAGCGCTGCCCCCCTGCAAAGCGGGCAGGAGTGCGGACGGGCCCCGTGGGGCAGGGCAGCTGCCGGTGCCATGGGTTCCCTCCCGGCACCGCAGACTCCGGAGCCCCCCCCGCAGCGGGAGTGGGGGCGGAAAGACCCCGAGGGAAGGAGGGGAGGGCCGGGGGTGCCGCTGCCGCGGCCGCCCCGGGAGCATCTTGCCGGGCACGGACAGCAGCCCGGACACCGCTCCGCCCGCTTCTCCTCCCCTGCCCCCTCCGGCACGGCCGCCTGCTCCTCCCGGCCCTGCCTCCGCGCTGCCAGCTCCCGCTCCTTCGTTCTGGCCCTCGCTTCCCTCCATTGTCTTCCCACTTCTCGCGTGGAGGCAGCAACTGCTCTTTTTTTTTTCTTTTTCTTTTTTTTGTCGCCCTCCCCGACTCCATCAGCTGATCTCCCCGACCTCTCCAACCCCACGGCCCCCTGCTTCCCTGTTCGCCCTCCTCAGCCAGGGTCCTGCCCTCCAGGGTGTCCTAAGCCCACACTGAACTGCCTTAGAAGTGGTCTCTGGGCTGCATTCTGTTTGCAAGCTCCAGACCACGTTCCACTGATGTGTCCGGCTGGGTTTCTTACCCCTCTCATCTCCTCTTCCAGGAGGCAGCGCTACCTATAGAAACAACTCCTGCCCAGCAATCATTCCAGGTGCATTCCTCAGTTTCTGCATCCCATCAGCTCTGCCACTGCATCTCAGTCCTGCTTCTCCACTGCCTCGGTTGCAACATCAATCGCTTTCCCTTTAAATTGAAAATTTTACATAAAGGCTACGGGTGTGACCCTTACAGACTGTCAATGCACTTGTGTGTCTCCCATCACAGTGAGGAGTTACAACAGACCTTGGAAGGTGGTCACGTGCTGTCGATGCTAAATCAGTGATACATCTGAAATCCATTTCCTTAATAACATAAGAAAAGTTCAAACAACTTAACGTACAAGGTTGGCCATGGCCTGACTCTGAGCACCTCCTTAGGGATGCTACACACTTTAATTTTGGTTGTAGCTACCTCCAGCCTCGGACGCTGTTGGTGAAGTGCCAAAGAGTCAGATCTTGTGCATCATAAAGAAACAAACGGAAAAAACCAAGTAGTAATACCAGAGATTTATCTCTGCATTATCTCTCTTAGCTCAGGCATTCATGAACTGAAATGCGTATTACAACAAAAACCAGAGCAGAATAGATTGTGTAGATCGTTGCAGCAGAAGCTATTTGTATGCTTTTAAAGCGTGTCAGCACGGCTTTCAGTGAGAACAACAAGAGGTTCAGGGAGGCAGGAGCTAAGTTCAGTCAGTTGGTGGGAAATGGAAGTGGCACTTACTAAACTCAGCCCCTCCAGGTGTGCCCTGAGGTGGGCTTCATCCCAGTGCCTCCGCTTTTAGGTTTAATATACTTTTAAAAGAGATGAAACCTGTTAAAATAATGTGATTGTGAATGTAAAGAAGGAAGTATTTTGATTGAAATACGCTTTTTAGTGTCACAGGTGAGATCTAAATGAGCCACAGAGGTGCAGCTCTCCACAACACTGGTACCAGTGGGAGCTGGCTCAGGTTATTTGATGGGTTTTTTTTTGTAATTTACAATAGTGTTTAGGTCTCTTTAGGCAGAAGGGTTTGACCCTTGAAGAAACCCAGTGATAACAAATAGAGGAGTGGGCTAGGAGAGCCCCTGCAATTTTCACAAGAGCTGTACAACCTGTCAGGTTCTCCTCCCCTTCCCTGGCTCTGAGCAGGGTCTGCCGTGTCTCACATGCACTTGTTTGTAATCCAGTGGGGTCATATATACTCCTCTTTCCCCACAGACCCTGAGGGATGCGTGAGGGGGCTGGCAGCAGTCTGAATGCAGTGAAGACTGTGAGACATTTGGATGCCTCGATAACAAGGAATATAAAATTCCACAGAAACACAAAGCAAAGGGTACTTCCCTCCACACTTTAAGTGCAGAGCTGACTGCCTAGGAGCACAGAAGCCCTTTCTTCAGCCGCTGGTTTTGAGAGAACTCTCAGCTGTTGCTCCTGAAGGAGATCACAGCAGAAGTCCTGGGCTCCCACCTGGGGAATGGAAGGGAAGGACGAGGCAGACACCAGGTGTATCCAGAGCAGAGTTTTATGTTTGGTGATGGAGTTTGAGATTAGCATACCCTTCATGAGAAGGGTATTCGTATTTGACTCATTCTGCAAACATCAGCGGCAAACAGAAACGTTGCAGTGAATCACAAACCAACCTTGCCTAGAAGTAACAGGGGGCAGTGAGGCCCATCTCCCCTCTGCTGCCTTGGGCTGGGTGCACCTGCCCTTTCCCCTGGGGGACCGCAAACCCGGGCACCTACCAAAAGACTATTGCAGTTACTCTGAGGGAGCCGATGCCCAGAGCATGATACACCCCATCACAGAATAGCACCTTCAGGCTCTGGGAGAAGCTCACCTCCTTCTCTTGTCTATAAAGGGAATGCAGACAGCTACCTTCGCCTCGCCGCTGAATTTTTAGACAGCTAATGTGAGGCAAGAAGAATCCCCTCCTCACTGACTGACCACAGCAGAGAGGTCACAGTTCTACAAATAGCCACACGGAAGGGATGATGTTAAACTGAGGGCATGGCTCTTATCCCAGGTATTTCTGAAGGTGCCCAACTACAAACATGGAAGAAAGCACACTAGATGGAGATCAGCTTTCTACCACAGTGCAGTATTTCGTTATCACCCCAGCCTTTGTCAGGAGGCAGTAAGGATCTCTGGTATTGCTGCATTCAGCAGACATTTCCACATCATCCCACATAACCCCTTCATGTGATCACTGTCATTACCTGATCCCTGCGATAGCTCTCTCACATGTGATCTTACGTTCTGTGACTATTTCAGGTGACCTCGGTGCATGTCACCTGCCCTGAGGTGGCAGGAATCATACACCAACACGTGTATTCCTTACGTTTCCATTTCACCTTTTGGTACTCCTGATACAAAGAAATCGAAATCGGACGGTCACAAATGTTACGGATTCCAGGGCAATCCAGAGAAAAAGAAAAATCCCATAAAAACAGACTGCCACTGGGCCTGAAGGTGATAAGTCACTTTAGGAATAAAATACATTTGCCTATTATTCCTCAGCAGACTGAATTTGCTAGATTAATCAAAGAGAACTTCAATTAAATTGAGTTATAAAAATCAATAGAAATAATAAATTAAATACGAAAGAGTATGTTCTAGGTCAGGATGAAGAACAGAGCTGGCAAAGAGCTGCCCTTTCTTCTGGCCCCAGAGGTCTTCCAAATTCCCTCATTCAGTTTTAATTTCTCTATCAATTTTTCAAGGACCTCACTCCAGGAAGGGAGTCACATGCACCCGTCACAGGGAGTTTCTGTGGTACGTCTCACCATCACAGCAGGGCTCCACCCGCGACTTACAACAGGTTTTCCTACAGTCCCATGAGAGAAAGAGAGAGGGAGGAAAGCACCTTCATTTCCCAAACTTTCCAGTGGGGAAAACCAACATGAGACAGAGAAGAGATTTACCCAGTACCCCTAAAGTTCTGTGTATGAGGCTGGAGCGAACCTTGCGTTTCCCAAGACCAAGTTCATAAGCTCAACCAGAGGAGCGTTTTCCCTCACGACTTAACGTTCCCACTCTTGATCCCAGGCGGCTGCCCACCAGACACAATTTTATGGGCTTGGGGGTCCCAGCAGGATGAAGAATTCCTCAGGGATATCCTCTCGGTTCCACCATGTCTGGGAAGAACACAGCCGTTCGCAGCAGCTCACACACGGGTGGATTTGCAGGGATGGTTTTCCTCCCAAAGCCTGACCCCTCAGCTGAGCAGAGGCCAGCCCACGCTGCTCAGGAATCTCAAGCATGGACCTTCCACCCCAGGGAGAGCCTTCCCTGTGCCCAAAGCCCCACCCCATCCCCAGGGGGTGGTGGGGATATTCCCACCAGCACATTTAACATAGAGAGGAGCTGCACCCGTACCCTCTTGGGCATCACTGAAAAGCACTTTAGGAAGCATCACAACCTCGCGCACTCCTTCTGGACAGCCAAGGGAAGCTGCAGACACAGGCTGGGAAAGGCGTGCAGGCAGCAAGGGCTGTGCCTCTCTCCTCCTGACAGCCCTCATCCAGGGAGGCAACAGCTGACCTTTATATTTACCTCACAAGACTTGTCAGTTGCTATTCTTGCTCTTGAATAAGGGCTGGAGAAAGCTGCATGGGTACATGTGTGAAGTCTCTGTGCCATTAATGATAATGCCAAAGGAATTAATCTCACTATTATTGGTAGCAACAAGGAAATCTATCGAACAAGCATTCCCTGAGATCACCAAGCAGTCAGTATTGCTGGTTGCCTCGCTGTCTGGGTATATTTGGCCATGAGAGGCATTTTCTTGGTTAGCCCAGTGTCTGATCTGTCTGTCTGCCTTCAGCACAGACTGGGGCAAGGACCAGGGTTTGGGCTTGTATCCTACACACACCTGGAACCACCCACTGACATCGCCAGCTTCATCCCAGTTGGCAGTGGCAGAGACAAAGACACATACACCCTGTTCAGGCATAGGGGTACAGGCTTCCATGGGTGGCGTAGGGGATGCCAAACCAGAGGAGAGCAGGCTTCAGGCACATGGGCTGAGCTGACAGCCCAGGGGACATCAAGGTGGTCTGGAAGGTTGGAGCCCGGAGCTGTCCCATTCCTCGGCACTGAGAAGGGACCCCTCAAGGCTGTGACCGTATCGCTGATGGCTGCTTGCAGGCCTGTTCCTGGGAGGCTGTGAGGAACCACCCACCGAAGGCCAGGAGCAGACGAGAGCCTGTCTGCAACTAGGATGTCCCAATGGAAAGGGCCACTGAGACATGATATCTCCAGCCATCAAACACACCACTGGCACCAGGGTCCTGCCTTGCTCTCATCACAGGCAGCACCGTGCCTGCCATCAGCTGTAAGCATCAGCAACAAGGCTTAGTTTGTTCAGCTCTGAAGCTGCAGCCACGTGGCAAGCACAGGGAGGCCTACTGCTGGGCTGGTGGGCCTGAGCGCCACTGCGACCACCCAGAGGAAGGGGTGAGCATGGCTGGGCTGGCGTGGCTCTGCATCCAGGGAGAGGTAATTCGAGCCAGCTACTGGGGCTGTGTGTCTTCAGTGGCCAACCCACTGGTCTCCCAGTGGAGGAGGAATCAGGAAAAATGATTGATTTTGAGTCGGCAGAAAGCATCCCCCATGTGTGTCTGTCATGAACCAGGATTTCCTTCTTAATGTAAGACATGATACCCTCACACGTAAAGGCTTATACAGCAGGGGACCCAGGCAGGGAAATGCAAACTGAGTAGAGAGGGAAAAGGATCGGTGCAATTTAAAGGAGGTTTGTGACACCTGGGGCAACTCCTGTTCTTGTCGTGAGGAGAGGGAAAGGGAAAGGGAAAGGGAAAGGGAAAAGGGAAAGGGAAAGGGAAAGGGAAAGGGAAAGGGAAAGGGAAAGGGAAAGGGAAAGGGAAAGGGAAAGGGAAAGGGAAAGGGAAAGGGAAAGGGAAAGGGAAAGGGAAAGGGAAAGGGAAAGGGAAAGGGAAAGGGAAAGGGAAAGGGAAAGGGAAAGGGAAAGGGAAAGGGAAAGGGAAAGGGAAAGGGAAGGGAAGGGAAGGGAAGGGAAGGGAAGGAAAGGAAAGGAAAGGAAAGGAAAGGAAAGGAAAGGAAAGGAAAGGAAAGGAAAGGAAAGGAAAGGAAAGGAAAGGAAAGGAAAGGAAAGGAAAGGAAAGGAAAGGAAAGGAAAGGAAAGGAAAGGAAAGGAAAGGAAAGGAAAGGAAAGGAAAGGAAAGGAAAGGAAAGGAAAGGAAAGGAAAGGAAAGGAAAGGAAAGGAAAGGAAAGGAAAGGAAAGGAAAGGAAAGGAAAGGAAAGGAAAGGAAAGGAAAGGAAAGGAAAGGAAAGGAAAGGAAAGGAAAGGAAAGGAAAGGAAAGGAAAGGAAAGGAAAGGAAAGGCTTTCAAGCATAAATACATCACCCAACTACACTGTCAGAGCTGAGAACCCCCAAATAAACACCAGAAGAGCTGAAAATGTAACTTTCTTTAAAAAAACTCATGATTCTCAAAACAATCTCAGTATCTGGGGGACAAGGAGATGGAGGAAATGCAATTTTGGAATACTTCAGGCTAGAGATGTTGTAACTGCCTTCTCACTCCTTTCAAGTGAGGAAAATGGGAAGAAATGCAAACACACTATCTGTCTTGAATGGCTGGGCAATGGGCTATATATAGAACCCGCTCTGTCCTACTTAAGTTATGACTAATGCTAAACAATTAGAAATTCAGATGTCTGCATATTTGAAGGAGCAAACATCTCTAATGCACCATTTGCTGTTCATTAAAAAATGGAAGAATCAAAGTCTCTCTAAGCTCTGACTAGGCTGCACTGATCAACAGGTGCGTGTTGCTGGAAGTGGAGCCCCATGAGACTAATTGCAAGGGATAATGAACAAGATGAGGCGTTTCTTGGAAAAAAAAGCTTCTTGTCTTTATAATGACCATAACCCATGCCAAAGACTGCAGATTCTTCAGGGAAGGGAGTTTCTTTTTTGTTCCATGCCTGCCTGGTGTCTAGCACTGCGGCACCCTAGTCTGTGACTAGGAATCCTAAGTGCTACTGCAATTCAAGCAGTACATTGTAGTAAACAGTGGTGTTAAATTAGCTGGGAACATGAAGGTGGTTCTCATCAGCATCTCTGATGTACAGGACCAACAAGCATTTCTCTAAGCCAGAGGCCAACAGAGTTTTATTTGAAACCACTTCATTCTTATGAGGAGAAGACAATGCTCGTACAAACCTACAGTTTACTCTCAGGAATTTGGCAGGGCTTTTTGGCTAGTTCCTCTAATTTGGGGCTGCAGTGTCTGGAAGCACTGGAGTAGGTTTTGATATAGCCAAGATGAAAGACTGGGTGAAGGAATCAGAAAGCACAAATCATGCCAGCCAATAAAAGGAAGAAATGATCCCTCTCCACCAGACAAAACCTCCAGGTTTCTCAACGGCCCCTGTTCTCACTCTGGGTTGCTGTTACTGCAAAGCGGGCACTTAATGAGTTTACTCACTGGATGGTTTCCTTCATCTCTCTTCTGCTTTGTCATCGTTGGGATGCGATGGTGGGGGCGAGGGATAGTGCTGCCACACACACACATCATCATACATTACTGGGTTTTTTAGCAAAGGAGGATGAATTTAGTCTGGAAGAAAATACTGGCTTTATTCTTAACTCCCAAAGCTGAGAGGGCAAAGGCAAGCAGCAAGGAGGGTATTGCAGCTGCTTCTCTACAACCAGAAGCTTCCAGTAAACTTCGAAGCAGGTACAGCTTTTTGCCTTGAGGGTGTCATAAAACCCCCTTCGTTCCAGGCTAGTGGCTATGAAAATCAGGTAAAGTGAATAAGTTTTTGGTCTCTCCTTCACCAAGAAAAAGCAGTGTCAGTGGCCTGACATCAGGCCACTTGATAAGAAGCAGATCCCAAACCACTTGGCAAATATTATCACTGAAGTTAATGAAGCTAATGAATAGCCATGTATAACTAGGTTTTTTTTAGCACTGAAATGCATTTGTTTACTGAGATTGTCCAACACCACCCAGAATCAAAGCCCACAGACCAGGCTAAAACTAGAACCATGTGTGTGAAGGCTGCGGGACGGGGGCGTTACAGGGGAGCCTACCTCATGTAGTGAGCACGGAGCCGCCGGGACTGCTCCAGTCTGCATCACACTGCTTCAGCCACACCACGCCACGTTTCACCTGAGAGACTTGCTGAGGGCTGGTGGCTCTTTGCTTTTCCTTACAGGAGCAGGCACATGGGTTTGGAGCAGCAGTAACTCAGCGCTCCCTCACAATGCTCTGATGTACATGCCCTTGGATGACAGTTAAACTGAAACTTGGCGCAAACCACCTGGGTAAATGCCAAGAGCTCTTCAGCACACATTTCTGATGTAACCTGGCTCAGCTAGACAAAGTCTTTACTGAGCAGCAGAGGAGGGATGAGATTTTAGGAGTAACTAAAGCAGAGAGCCATAGGGTGGCCTCAAAGACAGGAGCTACGAGTTCACAGCTCCTCCTAGGATGCTTTCAAATGGGAGAAGACAGCTGCTACCAGAGGGGGCAAAGCTTTTTTTAAACTTAAAAAAACAACATTGGAACTGCAATCAGTAAATAAAGTCTAATTTTAAGCAATACTCGATGGTGTCTCTTTTGAGGCAGCCACATATATGGGCATACAAAGGTTGGGAATGTCCCTATAAGGCTTTTTCAGTTCCCTTAGTGAAGGCTGTGTGAAAAATAATTTTAGATCAGCCAAATTTAAGGTGTTAACAGCGAGTGCTGTTGACCTTTGGGTGTTGCTGTAAGACAGCAGTGTGAATAATAATAAACTCCCTGAGGTTGTCTCTTCAGATTTCAATGAGTATCTTGTGCTCAGGGAGGATTTTTAAAAATCCTTGGCTCAACCAGACAGCTCAGCTGAACCTCCAAGGGATGCCATCCCAGCCAGTCAGCTCACCAACATCTCTACCATGAGAGATGGATTCAGAGGAACCTGGAAACATATCTAGTAAAAGGGTTGACACAAAAGCAGTTAGAGCTTAACCAGAATTGCTCCTAGGCTTAAGAGTGGGAAAAGTCTCTCTCTCTCTGCTAGTAGGAGAAGGAAGAAGGTCCCTGAGTGTAATGTGGGGAGTACATCTCAATCCCTCACTTGTCCTACCTGTATTAATGATCCAGAGGGGGAAAAGGTACTGTTTTCCACTCAGAGGGGATGAAATGGTGCATTCTGAAATCTAGGGGTTTGACTCTGGCTGTAATTAGACTTGTTTTGGCCTCAAACCGAAGCGCACACACTTTCCTCCTATTTGTCTTGGCAGAGCTTTTGGCAGAGCTGTGTGATGGAGGCTGGCTGACTGTTGCAGAACGGGAATGGAAAGGAGGTGCCAACAACAGGAAACTGGTGAACTTGAAAAAAAAGTACAACGGCTTCTACACAGCAATAGGTGATTGAACTGCACCATCACATCTTTATCATGCCTGCAGGAACAGTGACAGTGGGTACATATGCATAGCTCAAGATACCCTCCAATTTCACTACTGCAGTGACTGTTTCTATGCTTTTGCTATTTTTATTAACAAATAAATTAAAGAAATGAGCAAGAAAGAATATTGTGCATTTCACAACCAACCAAAGTTTCCAGCATAGCTTTACCTAGACCCAGGAAACACTCAAGTAAGTCCTTCAGGGAGCAAGGAAAAAGTGAATTAATTCACTCTGAGAGTGAAGAAATGGTGGCACTTTTTGTTGTTGTTGTTGTAGCTGGGAACTATGTCTCTTGCTGCAGGCACAGGACTATCATCGCTCCTTCAGCTGTGAAGACAAACTTCTAATAAACAACATGCCCTAGGTACCTAGATAAGGGGTAAATATCCCAGTGTTGCCCCCTCAAAACAGGTCTTCATTTCAAAAAATGAGCTATGTAATAATCCATTTAAAAATTCATTAGTCAACACCAAGCAGAGTCAAAACCTGCTGATGGAAAACAAGACATTATTTTACTCTTCCAGTTTGGAACCAAAGCCAGATTTCAAACCTTGAACACCATCATGAAGCCCAACCTTGCCTTGTTCTGCCTGAGATACTACATACACAGAACCTGAGGCAGAGGCGTCTCATGCTCATTTTGACCTGGACAGGCTGGAGAGCTGGGCAGTTAGAAACCGGATGAAGTTCAACAAAAGCAAGTGTAAAGTCTTGCACCTGGGAAGGAACAACCATTTGTATCAGTACAGGCTGGGGGATGACCTGCTGGAGAAGAGCTCAGTGGAGAAGGACCTGGGGGTCCTGGTGGATGACAGGTTGGCTATGAGCCAGCAGTGTGCCTTGGTGGCTGAGAGAGACAATGGGATCCTGGGGTGCATCCGGAGTGTAGCCCGCAGGTCAAAGGAGGTGATCCTCCCCCTCTACTCTGCCCTGGTCAGGCCCCACCTGGAGTATTGTGTCCAGTTCTGGGCTCGTTGGTTTAAAAAGGATAGGGATCTCCAGAGAAGGGCTATGAAGATAATTAGGGGCCTGGAGCATCTCCCCTAAGAGGAAAGGCGGACTAAGTTGGGACTCTACACCCTTGAGAAGAGAAGACCAAAAGGGGATCTAATTAAAGTCTATCATTATCTGAAGCAGGGGATGCAGGGGGAATCAGCCATCCCCTTTTCAGTGGTCTGTGGAGACAGGACAAGGGGCAATGGCTGCAAGTTGAAGCACAGGAAGTTCCGCACCAACATGCAGAGGAACTTTTTCCCAGTGAGGGTGACAGAGCCCTGGGACAGGCTGCCCAGGGAGGTGGTGGAGTCTCCTTCTCTGGAGATATTCAAGACCCATCTGGACGCCTATCTGAGTGATATGTCCTAGGGAGCTGTTTTGGCAGGGGGATTGGACCCGATGATCCCTCAAGGTCCCTTCCAACCCCTACAATTCCAATTCTATGATTCTATGCTCCAAAGAACAAATGCCATAGCTTAAACAGCTTTACATGCCCTTAGTCATTATGACTGGAGCATAAGGAGTAAGTTTTCTGTCTGCGTGCATTTCCACCACAGCATCACAGAGGTTCTATTCAGCTTGACTTCTGTCTTCTAATTGGACATTAATAATGCCAACTGCAGAAGGGTTGCAGATGACAGTCCAGTAAATCTCTTCATGCTCATTGACACTTACTGATAACCCATCTCAGTTCATTACCAAAACCAAATAGTCTACTTTACCTTCAGCCTTCACTTATGTCTAGGTTGTGGCTTGAGACAGACTAAGATGTTTTCAAGAATCTAAACCGAAGTATCTCTTCCAGGGATTTCTCTCCTCCTACAGTGAATGAGCCGAGTTGTTGTGAACTCACAGCATGTGGAACTGTGGGCTATATTCCTGGTGGGTTTGGAGAACAAAGTAGTATTTTCATATTTTAATAGCCCAGTTTCAGGTGGGTCACATAGAGATGTTATACTCTAAATAACCCATCATTCCTCCTTTTGCCAAGCATTGGTATGATGTCATTACCCAGATGACAGTCTCAGAATGAATCTCCCCATTACACTCATCCCGAGTTCATTTTCCTTTGGGAGCTAACAAACATCTCACTAGCAATAAACTAGCCATGTCTTCAACCATACTGTCCTTCTGAGTGCTGAAGAAGCAGCAGCTATTACAGTGCCTACCACACTTCACAAACCCAGCAGTGCCTTTGTCCAAGCCTTTGGTCCAGTGGCGCTCTCTGCCCCCTGCCCCATGCGCTGGGGCCCGCTCACACAGCTCCACACACAGGGGTTCTCATGGGAAGCGGCCTGTGACTTGGGGACTTGGTGATACTGTGGCAGGCTTTGTGTTTAATAGAACAGAATCTTAGTGGAATAATATACAGAATTTTCTTTAGTGAATCTGTCCAAACAAAGGTTGAAAAGCGCATTGTGTCTGTGAACAGCAGCTGCATTGGAGATACACAAGTCCCATAACAGAGCCTAACATGTAACACAACTGATAGGAAAAAAAGAACTTCAGCTGTATGACCCACCTGTAAAAACAGCTACATCCTTCTTACCCTAGAAAAGAGATCCTTGCATCTGACATTGCCACCCTGACACTGGAAAAGGAAGAAATTGATTTGCTAATTGATTGTATAAGTCCTGATTCTTCCACAATACAAACAGTGCAGGTGATCGGCCACAGCTCAGATTTTCAGTGGGAACACCAGAAATACCATCAGCGTGTTGTAGGGCTGGTATATTGCGTCCTTTGTGCCTCTAGCTGAGGAATCAACATCTCTCTGAGAAGACAAGAAAAATATACTTGTCTTTATCAGATTTCTGTCTCCTTATCATCCATTTATTCGGCTTGAATCATCCCATACCTACAGGTGGGAGCCAAGAGGTGGTGCTAGAACTCAGCTATCTTGTACCCAGAAAACATCGATTCCATCTGGTTTTCAGGTGGAAAGATGGCTGTGCTCACTATGCTTTATAATATTGCCAGCCTACATTGTTTAATGTCTCTTAGCTGGCTCTGCTATTAGGAAGAGTATAGCCTGTTTTGTAGCTTTAGGGGCTAGCTGTTCTGGAACACAATCATCCTGAATTCTTCCTTCTCACTTCCTAGAGTTCTTGAAACTGTTCACTGCTGGCTAGATCCAGAAGCACTCATTATCGATAGAATGAGAGCAACTACCTCAGATGCAAATATTCATGAGTTAATCTCCTCTCATTGTGCCAAAATTGAGCACTAGAGTAACACGCTACCGAATATGCGCGAGTCAAGTCATGCTTAAAACAAACACCAGGCCTTGCATCAGTGACAACTGTCCTACTTGGGGGATGAATAACAAGAAGCTCTCCCAGTGACAGTGAGTCGCATTACATCTCAGATGAGAGGCCTGGAGTAAGACAGCAAGGTGAACAGCAGATGTACTTAGAGTACCATCTGCCATAGGTGAGGCTTTTCTTGCCCTGCCGGTACACGACTCAACTGGGATATCAATCCCCTGCGAATTGTTCCCTCCTCAAAGGGAAAGTCTGGTGCTACCAGCGGAAATTCGAGCAACATTAGGTACGTCTCTCCTGTGAGAACCAGGCAGCAAGGTGTCAGGGCAGCTTTGCAGCACAGACCTTTTCAAATCAAACCCAGCAGAGGCCATGAGAGCAGCAAATAACCACTCTGATTATCAGCTAACAGTACTTATCCCTTGTTACCTGCACAACCCTTTAGCACCTGATTTTAAAAGGCCTTCAAAAGAATCCTCCTCTTACAGCTTCCAGTGTGCTTTCTATATTTATCTCAATTAAAAATCTGGACAATTAAGCCTCCTTCATCAACTTCATTTATCCCATGAAAACAGCCCACTAAAGACTGTTACTTCAGAATCAACGAGAGGTAGCTAATAAATGGTGGTGCTGTGATCAACAGTTAGGGAATTTCTTGAAGAGCTCCTAGACAATTAGCTGGTAGAGCACTTGAAGTGAAATTTTTGTAAGCTGCTTGTGAATAAACCTGGTTTTATTTCATCATAAAAAGAGCACAGTGAGACAACAAATTCAAACCCTAGGATATTATGTAATTTGTCATTATTATATTCTTATATAATTTCTATAACGTTGTATTGTTAGGAAGCAGACCAATTTGCTTTGGAACAAATGAATGTAACAGCCACTCTCCATTTTGGGATAAATATAAGCATCAATTATAATACTCTAGGGAATCAGACAATAAACAACACTATTTTCTCTCCCCAAAATGCACACACGTCACCAATAAAGCCATACGTCAGCATAACTAGCAGGAGAAGTTTATTGGGCATTGTTTTTGGAAGGCTATCCATCCAAAAGAGACTGAGAGGACTAAAGCTGCTGAGAAAGAAAAGCAGAAAAGCTCATGACATGATCAGAGCAAGTTCTGGGCACACAGCTCCGAGTACTCAGTGCTGCAAATCTGACCTGGCGCCTGCCAGCATTGGATCAAAAGTGCTGCAGCCACCTGGTGCAAAGTGCTGCTGGATCAAAATTCTTCAAAAGCAAGTTAATTTTGTACCAGCGGGGTTTGTGCTGCTCTGGGTATCATCTGTTCCCCCCAAAGCTGGCACAGAAGATGGAGGCAGTATAAATACCACAGCACGTGATGCGAGTAATTTGAGAGGAATGGGAGCATATATTCATGCTCCAGCTGGATCTGTGGGTGATCTGGTGGTGAGCCTTTCTACCAGCAATGAATGTGGCACCATCACCAAAAAAAAGAGAGGGGACTTTCAGGCTAAGAACTGACTGAAAAAGGAGTCCAAGCTACAAACCATTATCCTTTGTGCTTGATGCTTTCACCAAGGTTTTGACAAAGAAGCACCATTTTGTCAGTTTTTATGTTTCAGTGGCTACAGACTCATGTCCAAATGGGGAACAATAGTACATTTAGGCTACAACAGAGTGTTTTGCTTAAAATAACCTATTTGACAACCTATACACAAGTTTCATAATAAAACAGCAATAGCATAGTTATTTAGTATTTTAATGAACTTAGGAGACCAATGCACTTCAAATAAGGTACAAACCAGCAGATAAAGTGTTTTGAGATCTCACAGTCCCCCTGTCTGCCAAAGAATACATGAATAAAACTAAGTCACAAGACTAAATATTATTTATTTCCTTTTCTTTTTTTTTCTTAAATCAATTCTGTTACCTGGCTATGTCCTAAAGTCCTTATCCAGATATTCCTTCTGTAGAAAGTCCTTCACCATTTGGGGCTTGCCCATGACTCAATGGAGACAGTTAGTGGATGTGTTTTTTCTATAGGAAATACCTGGAGGCAGCATTTCCAGGTGGATTCTTTCATGAGCAATTCATGGACGCTTGCTAATGCAGTATCACAAGAATTACCACCACCAGAAAGGGTACTCAGGGTGACCTAAGGGTAACTTTGTAGTTCTTGGTCTTTCCATAATTGTATGCTCTCCACGGTCTTTTTTGAGAAGTAGTATTTCCCACTTTTATTGAGGACAGCCACTTCCACCCTTGCATAAAGAATAAGAACTAGAGTTAGGCTGAGATTTGGAAGATCAACACTCGCTTCCTTTCTCTGGTATTGTCATCCTAGGTGGCTTGGAGCCAGCCATGTACTGTTTCAGTGTCTCAATTCCTTACCCCTGAAATATTCTTTCTGAAGATGCTTACAGTAAAGAGTACAGGGTACACAGACATTGCTGTCCTGGAAGCCCTATGACCCTACATGAGATAGGCATGGCCCAGTAGCCATCTCAGCCATGCCAGTCCCTCAGTGCTGTGATCTCTCCTCCTCTCCCACCAGGTTTATTTCGGAGCTCACAGATGGATGTCTCAGTAGAATGCCTCTAATCAAGCACAATATTTTGCATGTAGTTAATCATTCATATGGGACTCTACATTTCAAACAGTTCAGATTTTCCTAATTAATGTTTTGCATCATGATCGTATTTACAGTAATTGGGACTGATATTTGAAGTACAGTAAAAGCTGTCATCTCATTGCCTCCTAAAGAACCCAATTACCTTCATTTGTTAGCAAATTCATACTAACATTTGGGTTTATTACACTACAACATAAAGCCAACTCCTCCTGTGACACAGCTCAGCAGAGTACCATCAGCACAGCCCTAAAAGACACTGCAGACCTAGACTTGGAGGCTAGAGTTGTGAATTCCTTCCTGACTTATATCCTGACAGCAAAATCGATCACAAAACTTAGCTAGGACGAGAATTTCCCCTGTGCCCATGCTGGACTTCAGCACATCACTACCAAAGAACGATGACAGCTTTTGTAATCAGCCGTTTCTCTGATGTTCATGTGCTACAGGAGACAGCTTGTGCCCAGGTTCACTCAGCCCAACTTCCACCTAATTCCTCATGCCTAGTGTTTTCAATTAGCACCTCTGAAGGCCTACAGCCAGCCAAGAGGAAATATTAGGCAGGGAAACTGGGACAAAAGTCAGACCACACGAACCAATGTCTTTATGGGCTTTCACATCTCTGGGTTAAAGTCCTAAAGGACAGCCGCAAAGTGGCACATGCTACTCATGGCATCCAAAGTCATAGCTGCCATTGCATCCAAAAGTTAATTTCATGGTCAGGTGTTAAAACGCACCCATTTATGCAGTGGGGTCATACAGATACATACACCTCAGCAAGGTGTTTGCAAGTATGCCATGGGGTGCTTCAGAGCAAGTCAGCCGTTCTGCAGATGGGAAAGAGGATGGAAGAGTGCCATACTTATTTCTCATTCTGGGAAGTCCTATTTCAGTTACTGATTATTACCTAATAATCTAATCAGCAGTAACAGCAATATTTGGCACTTAAAACCACTTTATATTCAAAGAGCTACACAGGCAGATTAGGTAGAAAATTAATCCCTAACTAATTATCAAAGGAAGCAAGCAAAACCAATATTTTAGGATCAGAAAACAGAGCTACAGAAACAAGGTCAGATCGTTGGAGCACAGTCATTCATTTGTTGTGGCTTTCTGTAGGGAAACAGGTGTATTTCAACAGCGAAATAGGGTAAACTATGATTTTAACAGATGTTACTGGGCCAAGGTGCAGCCTAGTGGGATGCTTTCAGTTGCCTAATTAATAAACATTTAAACACCAAGGAAAAAAAAAAAAGGTTTAGATCACAGCCACCCCAGCTATAGCAGAGGTTTAAAACAGGCTTGTTGCTGTGTGTTAGTGAGTACCAAAGATACCTCCCTGCCTGGGGTAAGCAAGACGTGCATGCGAAACAGAAATCAGGAGGTCCCACCCTTCCCACCTACCTACTGAGCAAAACCAAATTTGTCACTGCATGAAATTTCAGCACAAAGTTTTCCAACTGAAATCAGTTCCATGATTCAACAGTTCAATAAGCAGAAATTTCTCTCTCTTCTTGGTAATTTTCCCAAGAGTTTCCTCTAACTATTTTAGCTCTTAATTTATCTGTCTCTCTCTCTCTCTCTCTCTCTCCTTTTTTTCTTTTTCTTTTTTTTTTTCTTTTGCTACAAGCAACTTCTCCCCCAAGCACCTATCTACAATTGAATCCTACTCTAAATTCATGTCAAGATCAGCTTATGTATTCAATGCTGAATGAATTTCAAATATGTGCTCCTTGTGTTCCTTTCCCAACAGGATAGAGAGGCCTCTTGAGTTGCTTTAAATGTCTCATTACAAATGCTTCATTAGAAACTACGTCACAGATTGTGTCAATCTGGTCCACACTTTCATGCCAAAAAGTAAAGACTTTCAAGCTGTGCCTTTCTTACCATTAAGTTTCCAATCTGTTTTTAGAATCTCAATCAGTTCTTTAAGGAATGCAAATGTTACTTCTCCCTTTAGTGCTGAAACTAGCCATTGGGAAATGCACATGCATAATGCTTTCCTGTTCCTGCATGTATTGAAACAATAATCAATGCTGGAAGGGCAGGCTACTTTCTATAAATCTTCTGAAGAAGGCACAGACCTTCTGCACTCTTAGGGACAGCCCACCCCCTTCTCACTGTGTGATCAGAAATGATTTGGTTGAAATCAATATTGCACGTGACAAGGGTTTAATCGGAATCAGTGTGAGAAGTTTAAGTCTGCTGGGGCCGCAGCTGATCTCATGATAACGCCACATGAGTCAAGTTTCTTTGAGCCTGTTTTTCCCCTCAGCCAGGCCTCGCTTACACCACCACAAATGTACCAACTTTGAAGGGATTACTCTTAACTGCTGCTTTCTGCTTACTGCAACATGGGTCCACTGTTGTTTCCTATATCCTCAGGATCCCTACCTGCATTACAGACACCAGGAACTTCGGTTTTGTGAGTAATTTTAACATGCTCTCTAACATGGGAGAGGCTTTCGGTTTCTGTGGCTTCTGAACCATGTGGTGAAATATAGACTAGGGGTTTTTTGCTACTAATTTAGCCTCAGAAGCTGAGTTAAAGCTCCTATTTGGTGTAAAACTGTAAAGATCTAGTACAGAAAATTGCTCTCAAGCAGATGATCAGCAGTTAAAATAGAGGCAATGAGTGAAAATGTGAGACGGAAAACCCAGCACCTTGGATATAGGAAGGTTAATCCAAGAGAAAATAGGAGCCAGAATACAAGAAATAGACCACAAATTATCCCCTGTTGACTGTGGCGGAGCAGAAGGTGGGTAGGACACCAATGCTGCTGGCAGCAGTGCATCCAGACAGCCTCACCTGTCTGATGGTCCTGGCTGAGATACACCAGACCATCGTCTTGCCTCATGATTGTATCACACAGACTCCGCGTCCTCTTGTTTTGAGTTTTCCTTAACATTGCCAAGGTTTCCTAAGACCCAATCACAGCATCAACACTGCCCATGAATTTTCATCCTATCAAAACATTATTTGGAGACTGCGACTGTGTTTCACCCAATCTTCTTTATATTAACTCCTCTGGGTTGCTTTCATTTATCCACATACACTTTGTTTCCTGGGACTGTATCACTCATCCTCCTCTCCTCCAGACTCTGCATCTATCTTGTAGGACGGTGGACATCAGACTGGACCCAAGGCTAAAGTGAAGCCTTATGACCAGTGAGCAAAGCACTCCTTGTCAAACATCCTGGGGTGATATTTACTTGTATATCCAAACTATGGGACATGGTTGATGTAAGTTCAGTTGTGATCTGATGTAATTCCTAGACTCCAGTAAATCTGTGTCTATCAAAGACCCTGATTTTATTTTTTTGTGTGTTTTTTCTTCCTAATTATATAATTTTGCTTATTGGGCTGCAGATTTTTAAGCTAGTGGGTTGTGGGTTTTTTTTCAATTTGTCAAGAATACTTAAATCCTTTGCCATTAATGATGCCCCTCCCAAGTAGTTGTCATATTGCAGGTTTAACAGGTATATTGTCTATTCCATCATCCAAACCATTAATGAAATACTGAATATCAAGCCCAAGTTATAACTCCTTGGATGCATGTCCTTAGTTGGAAAGGTAAGCATAACTACTCTCTGAAAAAGGTTTGTGAAAGCAGATTTGTGCTGGCTGTGTTAAATTTTAATCTACAATCTTCTTCAACCTTATTCAACAAGAACCACTCAACCCTTTAGAAAAAAAAATAAAAATCCATGGACCATCTTGTGCAATGACACCATGGGAAATTTAGGTGTGGTGAAAATTGGATGAAAGCTTATTCCTCCTCCCTCTTGTTTTGCATTCCCAGCACTCATAGGAATGTGCACACATATCCTTTTATTGTTGTTAGTAACCGTTTTGCAACTCGCCTCTGGTATCACTCAGTCCACCAACTACCAGGAAGAAACTTGAACTCTTCCTCTATACTGCTTAAGACAAATACCCCTGAGAAAGTGCCAAAAGTCTATTGGAGTCAAGTTTCACCTGTTGCTTCTCCAGTAACCCCCTCCCTGGGGTCTGGAGAAATGAGACAGTTTGTGTACCAACATCACAGTACTTTGGCTAAGAGGCAAGATCCTGACAACTATATATATAAGTTTATGTGATTTCAGGGATTGTAGCTCAAAGAATGTTGTTAGGGATTGCTACATGATGGAAACAGTTTGTAAGGTGTTGCCAAAGCTGTCCTGCATCAGTCTCCAGGGCAATCTCCTACAACATCCAGAGCTGAGGCATGCGCTGTATCACTATGGCAATGGCTGTGTATGTCCATCCCACTTTCAGAGATTAAGTTTAGCACAGATGCTAGGAGCCTCCAGTCTTCACAGGCATATTGCCTTCTTTGGCTGGAAGAGTTAACCCCAATCTTGTGAACACAGATTATATATTACGTTATGTACCATGCTGTCACAGATGTTTTAATGCTTTTGTATGCCTGACATGAGTAGGAGGATCCTCAAGGGAAGATTTAACCAGAAATGTATTACATTTAATGTTAGAGGAGAGGCCATGCAACGTCTAATTAGATTTTCCTAATTTCTTCCTCACATTTGGCCAGTTGGAATGTTATGAAGTTTCATAACATCTTAACTGAAAGCAAGGACTGTTTTCTGTTGGTGTTGTTTTCTTCCTAGCTGACTAAATGTCAATTAGGTAGTGGAAGAAATTTAATTGAGTTGTGCTGAGTTCTCCAATGACTAACAAGTCTGCTCCTGAGCTCTGGAAGAAAACATTATTTCACCTGTGACGTGTGTCATCCCAAGGATGAGGCAGTGGAGCTGGAGGAGCACTGGATCATGTACAGCTGGATTTCTTCTTTTCCAGATGAGGCCTAGGCAGTAGATTCCCTGCATACACTGTCTTAAAGAGAACAGGGTGTAAAGGCCTCCAGATCAACACGTCGCTATCCCACCACAGAAACTGCCAGTTGCCAACATTCATGAGTCCAAAAGCCTGAGCATGGGCTTCTGAACATGTTGATTAAAAAGCTTTGTTGAGGGTATGTAGACCCCTGGGATGGCATTTGCTCAGCTCGTTTGGGAGCAGCGGTCTAACTGTGTCACCTACACACTACGCCCACATCTGCTAACCTTGCTGAGAGGTGTGACTGCTTAGCTCCTGTAGAGGACACAAGCCTGCCTCACAGGACTGCCCTGTGCATTGTGGAGGTACTAGTCAGGTCAGGGCACCTGACCCATAGATTTCTGCTTTCTGTTCCTCTGCACAGCTTAGATCTATACTTCGAAAAAGTCAGAGTGCACCTCAGTTATGGCCTCCTTCTGCCACATCCAGAAGAGGAACTTCCCTTTAAGTGCATGTAAAATAAAGAGCTATTTACTGTTAGGTGCCTCTGCATTGCCACAGCAGCACTGAAGAACCTTTATGCTACTGAAAAGAAGTAATTTGACTGTACTGTCCAGACCTAGACACATTTTGCTGTCACCGTTAAGTCATGGCTGAACCCTGCCCTTAGTCACGGGGCAGCGAGGGTGGAGGAACAGTCTGCAGTCGGTGGAAGGCAGGGTAGAGATCACACTGCTCTCCCTGAGGTATCAGATGCTAAAAAGCTGAATCACCTTCACACAATTTCTCTTTGACAGCCACGGAGGGTAGTACAGCTTCCCAGGAGCAGCAGAGACATCCTAGCCTTCAGCACAGTCCTCAGTGCTCCAGCAAAGCTCCTCTCTCGGATCAATTACAGCTGGCATGGTAATTAAGACATCTGATCCACTGAACAGTAGTGTCTGCTGCTCTGATACACTGAGCGTTCTAATCCAGTGGGGAAATGTGTAAGATGTGGGAGCTGGAAGTAAACACAGGTCACACAGCTCCAAGTGGGAGCAGAGGCACACTGTTTGTATGGTGAAACAGGGCGACCACTGTCCCAAACTGCCCAGTCAAGAGCTGGGCTCGCCAGTTCTCAAGTGTTTTCACAACAGGACCCGGTACCTTTCTGGGATGCCTTTCTTCAAACGTATCGCTGAATTCAGCTCAGAGGTAACAATGACCTGCTGCATGTAATGCACAAAGGGTTTCAGGCTAGAGGATCTAAAGATGTTTTCTGTCCTTTAATACCACCCATCTTCATACCTGTTTTGTCCTTGATGGTGCAGACCCAGCAGTGGGGACCGCCTGCAGAATGCATCTCTCTCTCTTCTTTCCTGATGTTAGCCTTTCTAGAAGCCTTTTTATTCTTTTAAACTGAAGTCCTTTTCATCATAAATGTTTTCTACCAAAGGCTCATAAGCAAGTATGTGCCCATTCACAGCCCTTTCAAACTCACTGCCATTGTTAACTCAGATTTTGTTTGTGTTTAAAAAGCAATGTATTGATGCAGTGAATTTTTGAATGACTCATCTAATTCGTTGAGTAGGTGGATTGTATGCCTTCACACAGTAAAATATACTTTAATCTCAGCCACCCAATTCTTTTAATCTTCAAAGGCGGAACGACGCAATCCAGCCGTGCAATTGACTACTGCTTGAATTTATGAGGAAGATCTCTGGTCTTGCACCTATGTCATAAAACAGACCTTCAGTTACCCTAGAGCTTAGCACCATGGCTTCACACTACTTCCAGTCATAAGTGGTGTTCCCCAGGTCTCAGTCCTGGGACCAGTCCTGTTCAATATCTTTATCAATGACCTGAATGAAGGGATCAAATGTTCCCTCAGTAAGTTTGCAGATGACACTAAGCTGGGAGGAAGTGTTGATCTGTTTGAGGGTAGGGAGGCTCTTCAGAGGGATGTGGACAGGCTGGATCTACGGGCTGAGACCAAAGGGATGAGACAAACAAGGTCAAGTGAAGGGTTCTGCTCTTGGGACATAGCAACTCCATGCAGCGTTACAGGCTTGGAGAAGACCAGCTGGAAAGCTGCCTGGCAGAGAAGGACCTGGGGGTGTTGTTTGGTGACTGAACATGAGCCAGCAGTGTGCCCAGGTGGCCAAGAAGGCCAATGGCATCTTGACTTGTATCAAAAATAGTGTGGCCAGTAGGTCTAGGGAAGTAATAGTGCCCCTGTACTGGGCATTGGTGAGGCCTTGAGTACTGTGTCCAGTTCTGGGTTCCTCACCATAAGAAGGACATTGAGGTCCTTGAGTGAGTCCAGAGAAGGGCAACCAGGCTGGGGAAGGGGCTGGGAGGCAAATCTTACAAGGAGCAGCTGAGGGAGGTAGGGATGTTTAGCCTGAAGAAGAGGAGGCTGAGGGGAGACCTTATCACTGCCTACAGTTACCTGAAAGGAGGTTGTAGAGTGGTGAGTGTTGGTCTCTTTGCCCAAGTGACAGATGATAGGACGAGGATGGAATGGACTCAAGCTGCACCAGGGCAGGTTCAGATTAGACATTAAGAAAAAGTTCTTCACTGAAAGGTTTATCAGGCATTGGAACAGGCTGCCCAGGGAGGTGGTTGAGTCACCAACCCTGGCTGTGTTTAAAAGATGGGTACACGAGGTGCTCAGGGATATGGTTTAGTAGAGGATGGGTATGGTTGGACTCGATGACCTCAAGAGTCTTTTCCAACCTAGTGATTCTGTGATACTTCAGTTCACCTCGATCTCCAGGAAACTGATTTAGAACACTTCAGGGCAGTCTTGATTTCTGCTGGTCTCCATGTCTCTCTAGGGCTGCAGACACAGGTGAGGCCAATGATTGTAGTATCATCTGTCTATGCTCCTCTTTCCCCTGGATCAGACTCCAGCCTTCCCAGCATCGACTGGTTTGAATCTGACTCCATTTAATGACACCAGATCAGAACAAGGGCTTGGGTTATGTGTACATATGTAGCTGCTACTGCCTTTGGACCATGAACTTGGAGGCTGAAATGCAGAAAATATTTATGCACAATCAAGTGATATAGAAGAAACCAAATTCAAGGTTCCTGCTTCCTAGGTATGGCCATTAGACTGTAAGGATGGATCTGCAGGTAAAGAAGAAAACAATTAGGTCTCATCCATCATTTTTTAGGACAAAATATGGAAATGGATTTCTCCCCTCCCTCCTCCAGTCCCACCTCGTTCCCAATGGTAGATCCTGCCACATACTACTTAGAGCTTCCTACTACAATTGAATAAAATCCAGCCTCAGAAGGGGGACATGAAACTTAACTCCTGTATTTATGTTTCATTTGAGCTGTCTTGCCCAGCTAACCCATCAGCTGCTCTCTGTGCCAATACACATGCCTGATAAAACAAACAAACAAAGAACCCCAGTCTGCCATTACATTTGCAGACAAACTGGAGTAGATGAGATATCTCTCCCAGCCTGTGTATCACGAACAGCCCTTTGGCTGAGTGTCAGGCTGTCTAAGCACATTTCTTAAAGTAAGAGTGAAGGTGTTGTCTGCATCGGATTTGCTGGAGAGAGTCTTTAACAACTGTCCTTAATCTGTGATAAATTAAATACAATCAGCAGCCCCAGAAAAAAACCCTAAAAAATCAGAAAGAGTAAGAAAGTGGTATTACATCAACTAGATGAACTCAGCACAGGTAAATACAAGTCCTGCCTGCAGCTTTTGACTGATTTACAATTATTTAATTCCCTAAATTAAAGAAAAATGAACTGCCTGATTGATCGTGTAATCCAGGGGCCACAAACTGCCCTTGTTAATAGAAGACCTGCTGGTTTGGATAATAGAAAGAATTGCTAATTTACTTGCTATTCACTATGCTATAATTTTTCCTGTGAACTGAATTGTTAAAAATAAACAATTTCTTTTCCTTCCCAAATAGGAATAAAGAGAGAATTTATTACCAAGAATGTTTTGTGGCTTTAGGGGGAAAGTTAAATTTAGAACTTCGACTGGTTGCACAAAACGCTTTATAAATATTTTAAGGATCTAGTTTCCACTTTCTTCTGAATATAGATAGGAGCAGGGAACAAACTGAAACAAGGGTTTGGGATGCAGTGTTATTCATGGAGCCTGATGTGCCTCTGAAGAGCAAATGTGTTTTGCTTGAGATTTAACCTTTCTTGACTCTGTACCTTGTCTTTATAAAATTGCAAAGCCCATGGCACCCAGACTGCTCAGATGGGAACCGGTCAGTGACTCAGTCTGTAGCCTCCCTGCTGTCTGCCCAGGTGTGCCTGTACTGGTCCTTCCTCACCTAAAAATTGGGGTGCAGCTCTGTCTGCTGCTCCCTGGGCATGGGCCCAAGTGCTTTCTCACTAAGATCATGGTCCGTAAATGTGTCTAGTTGTTAGCACCTATTTAGTTTTAATTTAGGGTGTTATCCTTGCTTTGCAACGTGCAGTAAGCAGAGGAGACCGGTTGCTACTGTCACCCCATTCTCGTTCTCAGCCTTGCCCACCAGTAGTACTGTGCTTGGCTGATCTGTGTCTCTGCATGGCCTGGCTTTCCTTCTCTGCTCCTTCTCTGATCTAGCTGGAGCTACCCTGGGTGTCATTACAGTGAAACACAGTCAAACATCTCATTTCATCAAGCAGGAGTCAACTGAGAGCTAAGCAAACCCAGTCACATCCCATGGGAAATGTGTGCCTGCCCAAGTTCAGCCTGGGGCATGGCAGACACAGGCTGAGGTAGCTGATGAGCAAACAGGTTCTACCATGAGCTAGTCCTTCACGTGTCTCTGTTTAAGGGTGTATTAAGGACTTGGGGATGTGTTTCTGTAACTCCGTAGCACCAAACTATCTCTGAACCGCAGCAGAACAGAAGCAGAGACACGTGCATGGATTGTGTGCAGTAAAAAACAAAAAAATTGGCCAGACCAGAGGTTTGGATCTGAGCCTGGATCTGGGATCTGGGCACACTTTGCAGTGTATATACAGTATATGTCAAGAGTGACATTTTAGAAGAGCTTGGGAGAAGAAGAAATGATGACTTGCATTGCCCCGAACATAACTCCGATGGCAGTACTAGAAAAGAGCAATCAACCCTTTTTAACCACGCTTGTTCTCACAGAAGAGTCAGGAAATTAAAGATTTCTTTTTTTTAGGCAAAGATATCAAATGAATTTTTTTTCCCATGCTCCAAAAAACCTGGCACTTTTACCAAGCAAGAAAGATTTCAGTAGGAAAGGACGATTAGTTACACCAAAGAAGCTGCTAAATGTTAATAAGCACAGAATTTAGACATAACAGTTTTCATTTGACAACCATTCCCATTAACATTACTGTGTTAAGGAATATTTAGAAATCCCGATTGTAATTTTTAAATATAAATACAGTAATGCTCTAGAGGTCTGATTGATAGGCTCCTGGCACGGACACAGGACATCATTTTCTTTGCCCTGCTGCAGGTAAAGAGGAAAAAAATGCTGCATCAATGCACACGACCAAGAGAAAAAAGAGCTGCAATGATTTATAGATAAGTAATTAGAAACAGTTAGTTGCCACATAAAAGAACTAAACTGTATCCTGCACTAAGGCAGGCCTGGCTCAGGCAAAGGCAAACGTTTTGACTTTTGAGCAGACTTGGTCAAAATTTATCTGAATGTGATATTTATTGTAAAATGGATTAGTCTTTTTTGTAAGAGTCTTTGTGATTAAATATTAAGCGTACACTCTCATTCAGATGATGTCTGTGACCAGTTTCATAAAATATATTACCAAGAACTATGTGTCTATGTTCAGAAGAATAAAACTCTTCTTTATTAATTCATGAAATGCATGTATATACATGTGTTCATGGCTTCAGACAGAGAATAATTTAAATATTGTAATTCTCAGTCTATTTTAACCAAGACCTCCTTCTTGTCACTGGTGCTGCTCTGTACAAAATCAATCTGAAAGACATTACTTGAAGCACTTGGGGAGCCACAGTAATTGGTATTGAACTGGTCCAAACCTTGTATAGGGCTGGTAGTCACCTGAGAGTCTAAATCAAAAAATCCAAAAGTGTCTTTAGTCATGGATTTGGGATATGTTTGCAGCTGTGCGTCAGTGTACTGCTTCTCATTTCACAGAATCACAGACTCATAGAAGGGTCGAGTTTGGAAGGGACCTCTGGAGGGTATCTGGTTCAACCCCCCTGCTTAAGCAAGGCCACCTAGAGCCGGTTGCTCATGGCCATGTCCAGATGGCTTTTGAACATCTTCAGGGATGAAGATTCTTAGGTGCTACCTTTCTTTTAACATTACTACTGAAGGAAAACACTAGGCATGGCAGTACCACATCAAGTGAGATCAGAGCTGTAAACCTAAGGGTCTCAGTATTTTACTTTTTAGCCTAAATCTAGATAGATCACTAAAATAAAGAGATTCAATGCCAGTCATTATTTCTCAAGGAAAACAATAAAGAAAAAGATCCTGTTAAACCACACTTAAGAGAGAAAATTATTTTTTTGTTCCAGAGATGGTCCCATTTCAGGATTAAAGGTGCTACAGAAAAGCGTAAGAGTTAATACCATTAACAAAATGAGACAGCTTTATCTAGCACTCTGATGTTTGTCCTTAGATTTTAAGTGAATTTGAGAACTCTTTCTGTCACATTTCAGGCATGACCTCTCATGTGCTCTGACACATCACACTGGACCGTGTATGCGACATCATGTTATCCTTAAAGAGGGAAGGCTGATGTGACCTATAGAACTCTGTGCCATGATTCACAGCATGATGTATTGGGCAAAAAAATTTAAAAGACTCTTTTGTAAAATTCACTGTTAAACCAGTTAATTTTTCATCCTGGGAAATAAAATGCTAAAAAATAAAAAAATACTTATAAAAATTCCAAATTCTTCTACATACATTGTTTAGGTCTGGATTACTGTTTTTAAATATATGATTCTCCTTTAAAGTTTTAAATTATCGACTAGATAGCAATAAGGATGTTCTTTTCAAGTTGTTTTTCCTTCTTGCTAAAAGACATCCTCAGTACATTTTTATTCTCTAGGCAAGATAAAGGTGAAATGACTAAACTATGCAACATGCAATGAGACAACAAGTGCTTCTCTTTATCCTGAAATTGCCCTGTGCTGGGTCTTTTGAGCCATATTATTATCCCTTTCATGACGACAGCTGGTTGAATTTCAAACTCATGTCACTCACTGAGATGTTACTTTCATGGCAGGATTTTATCTTCTGCCTGAAATCTGTGGGTCCCCTGAGCTCACATCAGACCCTTAGCAGTGAGTACACAGGTGTTTCAGCGGGCAGCTGGGTGTTGTGGAGCATCTCAGCATCTTTGAAGGAGCTCGGTTTTGGTCCTAATTCAATGTCCCCTGAAGTCAGACATATGTATGAGATATATGTTGTGCTCTTGAAAATAAGATCCTGGACCCTTCCAGCCTACCATGAAGAATCTTCACAGAGCTGCAGCCCTCCTCTGACAGGGAGCACAGTGTGTCTGGGGGGAGGGAGGGGCATGCTGAAGCCACACACACAAACCTAATTGCAGCCCACAGCCATGGTTACAGCTTCCCCCTCTCCGTGACCTCCCAGCTTACAGACCTGGCTTCTCTACTGAGCCTCTTGGGTGAGCCAGGTAAATTTAAGCAGACTAGTGTAAACAGCAGGCTCACATCTATCTCGCTCATTTTTACTGAGGTGGGTTTAGGGGCACTTGCAAGTGTCATCGAGTGAGCAGATTAGAGCAGCAACAGGTAGCAAGGAAACATTGGGGCAATACATCTTCAACTGACAGAGCCACATCCAGGAGAGACTGTCTGCCTGAAGCCTGTTTTACTTGAGTGTCATGCTGCCATACCTAGGCTTTTCTGGGAGTAGAACTAGCTCATTCTAAAATTCCTCAGGTCTCTCCAGGTTACATCGAACCCTGTGAAGAGCAGACACCTCCACAAACAAAATCCTTCTCCGCATCCATGAAGGTCATGGGTTCCTTAGCGCCTGGATTGCTGTTGTCTTTGCCTTCCCAGCAGTGTGAGGTAATTTGATGCAAGAAAAGTAAAGCTATCACCTGTCTGTGATGCTCATACATTGTGAATGACCCTCTGTGCTGAAGGTGCAAGGTGGCATGGCTGAGGACCAAAGATGCCAGATGAAAAACCACAGTATAAATTCAGGATTCAGCAGATTCTGTCCATTGCAGTCAGGGTTCAGCACAATAAAAGTCTTTTAGGGGTGAGCCTGCACTGAATAGGCTTATCCACTTAAGCTGGACATGTAAAATTGAATGCTGCAAATACTCACACCATCCTGTTTCACGCTTCTGATTTTTGCTGGGGTGACAGAATACTGTCCTGCATTCGTGTATCCCTAGCTTACTTCCTGCCCTGCTCTGGGCAGTGATAAACAATGAAGAGCATCTCTCCTACCCAAAGCTCTTGTCCTGCCCCACCTCCCCGAGAGCTCAGTGGCAGCTAAAGATTATCCTTCACAAGGAGACTCTTCTCTGACTCTCTGGGGATCCACACTGCTAATTCACTTTTTCCCCGCTGCTGCCTGCAGTTGTCCTCCCCAATCAGCCTCCTCCAGAAGGAGCATGGCCAAGTGAACTGAATATCCGCAGCAGCAACTAAATTTATGATGGTCTCTAAGTGAATATCCTCACTCAGGAACTTCAGTTTGTTTGTTTTGCCCAGGCAGCACCTATGGTTAGCTTTCCATGAAGTTTTTTGACTTAACAGGGAGCAAGAGCCATGCAAATCATTCATTCACTTAAGCACATTCAAAATCCAGTTATAAAATGATAACTGCTTCTGGTAGCTGGATTTAAATGCATACTTGCTTGTGAACAAATAAACTGATGCATGGACCTGTAATGCTGGCCTTATCAGCTCTGCAATTTATTTTTATGCTGGCAGTGATTTTCTGAAAAGAAATAAAATCTATCTGCCTGGTAATTAAACTTCAGTGTAAGATAGCTTTTAGATATACTGGTAAAATAAGGTGAATTGGTCTGCTTACAGTTCTGTGCATTTTGATTCAAGTTCAAAGCACAGAATTATCTTTTACTGTGCAATTACATATCTGTACATAGAACAGTATGCCCCCCATTTAATTACCTCTTATATCAGGTGAATATGTCATAAATTGCACCTCTCCATAAGGAATCTATACAGAAGGTAGTAATAGAGTGTCATTCCCATTCTTATTTACCTATTCTGTATTAAATAAGTGTTTCCTTGAATGCTAATTTAAAAAATCCATTGGATATTAGGTTTGAAAATTTCATAACATAATATAGCTCACTGGAGTGATTAATATCTGTATAACATTAATGTAAAATTTATTTGGAATCTTCTGCTGGAGGGGAAGGGGAAGCACAGTTTGTGTACAGCAGTAAGGATGCAAAATATTCTCAAGATGTTCATAGGAAGTGTATATAATTAGAAGGAGGGAATTTGAGTTTCTCCAAAAGCAAACATCTTGAAAGAGGAAATTTAACCCAAAGCAATTTTTTTCTGAGGCAGCAGTGGACAAAGAAACCACGTTCCACACTTCTGTTTTCAGGGCTGGGGTGGTTTCAGAGCTAGGGGTATTCCCTCTGCAGCGACAGCAGGGAAAAGAACACACAGGTACCGGCTCAGTGATTTATATCTGGAGATTTCTAGAAAGTCTGAGCCAAACTTTGAAGACAAATGGAGTCATTCTCAGCTTTCCACTCTTGTGGCTTAAAGTAAAATTTGCTTGTCGGTAGTAGAGGAAATAGAGAGCTTATAACTATGGCACAAAAGTCCTTTGTCAGGTAGACTAGATGGATTTTTTTCAAAAGGTATAATGTAAGTACTTAGCAGAGTGTCTTTCTCTGGCCCCTTGACATTTAAACAGGAATCTATTAGTCAACTGATGTCATTAGCTAAAGTACATTCTTTCTAAGGATGACACTGATGATCTAATCGATCATCATTATTAAGCTAACATCAATCAACTGCAGGTAGACTACAGCAGCTGTCTGATAGATAAAGTTCCTCTACTAAAGTTGGAGACAACGGACTTCTCAATTCCTTGCTGTTTTTAAAACTCACAGAATGTGGAAGGGCCAAATTCTGACGCTGATTTCAATGGCAGTGTTATTTTGGATTTCTGCTGGGCTAAGAAAATAAGGGATACTGTGTTTCCTTATTTCCACAATGGCTACCAAAGGCAAAATTTTATTAACAAGCCTCAGCTTGAGAGAGCACCAGTCTGATACAGGGGAAAAAACTGTTAGAAATTCCTCCTAGTCCTCTTCATAGCAAGCTTAAGCAAAAATGAAAGCGCACCCTAGAAATAAGACAAATGCTGATTCAGGCATTCATTCATCCACGACTGACCACACTCACTGTGCTCCACTCATTTGTGGAAGCTAGTTCATATATATATATGTCAAGCAAGGTTAGGAGCTATTATAATCATATTAATTGTCTTCAGGGAACAGGAAGTATTTGAACTGATTTTCTCCATTTGCTGATTGGAAGGGAGTGAATCAGTAGTACAGTGGGTGTGGATGCATAGTGAACTTCACTAAGGTGATGATTTCCAGCAGTAAACAAGTGTGAGGAAAGAGGTGAGCTTTGCCAGGGAAAGGGCAGGTATTAACCTCTTCAAGGAATGAAAAAAAAACAGCAACCCAAATGTTAAAATACTTCTTTAGTCGCTATTTATTTCTTGTCATCATCTCTGATAATGTAGGACTGATTTCTATAGGGCTAACCAGCTCATAGACTACATGTTCTTCATGGTGGAGATGTGGCACCCAGCTTGGTCTGGAAGGACCATCACACTCTGAAGCTGCTAAACTCACACAGAGGCAGCAATCCATATTACCAAACCCACATTCAGGAAGGATCCACCACCACTGAGATTTCAAAGGGTAGCTAGACAGAGAAGTCCCTGACCACGGGGAAACAGAATGTGCATGTGTCCTGTCTGAAAGCATTTCAGCTCTCTGAGGAGTCACTGCCCATTTCAAAGGCCCGTGCCTTGATGGCTGCCGTCAGGACAGCAGCGAGATCATGAAGTCATCCCATAAAGGCAAGTTTCCAGTGGCAGTGAGATGAGGGCAGGCAGGGCCTGCACTGTAGGGAGATGTCGTACCATCCTCTGAAAGACAGGAATGAAAGGGAGAGGAGAAGCAAGCCAAGATGGGGGTGCCTGTCAGGTCTGCCTCATCCCTGTCAGATGTCAGCTGCCTCCACTGCTTCTAACTATAAATGTGACAGATAGGTGCCTCATGCCAATGAGTGCTTATAATCATGCATGATGAAAGCATCTGAGATTATGGTGCTGTCAGTGGATTCTGTGTCAAATTGGAAATGTATATTTAGTATTTACTTCACTTGAAGTCACTAAAGTTATTACCACAGCCCTTAGCCTACACCAGGCCCTACTCCCTCCAAACTTATATCTGACTGAGAGGCTATGGAATTGATATTCAAAAAGGGCCTGTAGCAGGCAGGCGTGCAACCTCTAAAGACATTCAGTAGGATTCAGGTATCTCAAAGTTCTCTCAGAACCAGTGCCCACTAAGCGCCAAGTAAGTGGAAAGCACTTTATCTTAATCCAGTCCCTCAGTACAGCTTTAAATGGTTACAGAGACACAAAAGATTTGGGGGGATTGAATAGGTCAGCAGCAAATTGTGATGTAACTTAGCACAAACGCATCACCTTCTGTGAGGTTCACGGGTTTGCACCCACTATGCACCCACTAAAGACTCAGACGGGTTTCATCTGACAGGCTGAGCTGTATGCCACAGCTTAGTGGAAGAGGATGATCTAATAATAATGTACGAATAATAATGTTCTTTAGGCTCCTCTACCCTGTCTGTATGCAAAAATCCAAGATGTTAGATTTTTTGATGAGCGTAAACTCATGGTCAGCCCATCTTCATATATGGATGCAGGCCGTCCATATTCACAATACCTGGTCCAAGTGTGACCTATTTCTGTTCCAGAATTGGAACAAGCTCTCCAGCTATATACACTTCTTTGGCCCAACTCTAACTATAGTAGGGTTATTTTGTGGCTGTAACTCCACTGGGCTGGCTCAAGAACTACATTTCTCTAGGGTGGCTGAATTCTCACAAGAATTAATCTTGTAACCAGAACAACTTCCTTCAGTGAACTCTGACAGCACCCCTGGGCGCTATTCATTCCGGGAGTATATTAGTCTCAAGGAAAAAGAGTGAAGTGGCAAAGAGGAAGTTCAGCTTTAATGAAATCAACTCCGCTGAGACAAGAGGCAGATCATCAAACAGCCAAATATGTTTGCATGGATTTCTACAGGCAGAGATGAGCTTGTTTTGCTCTTCTTCCAGTTAAAAGTCATAACCAGTCAAGTTCTCAGTTACTCTTGTCATACCTTGACCATCAGCAAACCAAAGTCTTTAGGATCCTTGTTGCCAGAAATGGTGTACCTGAACCCAAAGCAGGCAGAATAAGCTTCATTCTGTCTCAACAATCCTGCCAGCAGTAACAGCTCAGTACTTAAATCCTTAAGGGCCAGCTATGGCAGCAGACTATGGGGCCAGCGCAGAGGCTCCAGACAAGAGAAGTCAAGTGAGAGACAACCTTGAACATGGTAAAACTTAGATAATACACATCAGTGGCAAATTGTCCCTTCTACTCTGATTGGTTAGCATTTTATACATATATTCTGCCTGATGTAAGTATCTGCACAAGTGAGAGTTGAAACCTTTTGCCCTATTCCTGAAACTATTCTTGGATTTGCAATAGACTACACAGTTATCCAGTAAATGGGGTCTGATGTGCTCGCAGCCTACTGGGGCATGGCTAAAAATTATATGCCTGACAGATTTTAAATTTGGCTTTAAATACATACATATTTAGCACAGATATCTAGTTAACAGCAACCAGATCACAACACTTAGTTTTGTATGCTGTGTACAAGATTTCTTAATCTGTGCATGAAAAAGCACTTGCTAGTTTCCAGATACACTTCTCTTCAACTGATTTTTCTGTCTCCGTATCACATTCTCATAAATTTTGTGTCTGCGTGTACCAAATGGTAGGCACATTTCCAGTTAACTGCTTTAATACCACTCATTATTTTTAATGTTTACAAAATGGCAGCACTGGAATGATGACTTTAAATAATCAGTGTAGCCATTGACATATAAAGTACTCCACAATTCATGGACTGTGCTAATAAATACTTATTTAGTGGACAGCAGAAGTAAAAAGTCCTCTTCTGACTGCATCAAATTGACTGTATCCTGCACTGTTCATTCTTAATTTGCATGGCTCCATCTGAATAAATTTTAAAAAACCAACAACCCAGACAAACAAAACCTAAGAAGTTTTGCATTCATCTACTGATGGAACAATAAATGTAACCATAGTAAGTAACTCTATTATGTTCTCATTTTAAAATGGTTTATAGAGATGGTTTATCATCAGACTGCTCTTGTCTCTCAGACTGCCTCAACATACCTCAAATTACCTGAAAGACAGAGAATTTTCCTGTAAGAAGACAATGTTTTGTTTATATCTGAGTAAGGATGTACATGCTCAAAGTCTAGGCATAATGAGTCTTAATAGAAACCTTTGTGTGTCTTGGCTCCTTTCAAGAGGAGCTGCTGTTTGCTCTGACCTTTCTCAGAACGATGAACCGTACCTGAAGGGCTCAAGCTGACTTTTGCAATACCAGCTTCTGGAGGAGAAGATGCTTAGCACCCAACAGAAATAAATCAAACCAGTGACCTTTACTTTAAATGCATATGTAACATCTTCCAGTGATCTAATGGTTTTCACTTTCCCATCCAGGGTTGGAGGTGTGAAGAACTGGCTTACTTATTGCGGTCTGTGCAAGTCCTCACTGTTTTTCTCCCAACTCAAGCACCAAATTTCCCAGATTCACTGGGCACATGCAGCACTAATCCACCTTTTAAGATACTGGGACACTTTGCTCTCACTTAAACCCCCAGAAATTCTGAGTAAATCAAGCAGGTGCCTGTGTGTCCTATAGTCAATAGATGCTCTAGGACTCCCTCCCATGTTGACTCCTTATTCAGACCTGGGTTTACATTTCTCACACACACGCTCGGGAACACTTCTTGATGTTTGAAAGGGAATATTTTATTTACAAACTCCCAGCACACAGCACTTTACAAAAAAATAAATCTGCAACATAAATTTACAACACTTAGCAAAGAAAGACACAGCTGAGAATTTGATTTCCATTTAGAAACTGCAATCAATGTATGGCTCTTAAGATCACCATTTCTTGACCTGTCCTCGAGAATCCTATCATAGAATCTCCTGAGTTGGAAGGGACCTGTAAGGACCATTGAGTCCAACTCCTGGCTCCACACAGGGCCAGACAAGTCAGAGCATGTGACTGGGTGCATCGTCCAGACGCTTCTTGAAATCAGCCAAGCTTGGTGCTGTGACCACTTCCCTGGGAAGCCTGTGCCAGTGCCCAACCACCCTCTCAGTAAAGAACCTCTTCCTGATATCCAACCTAAACCTCCCTTCTCACAGCTTCATAGTTTTAACCTTGGGTTCTATTACTCGTCACTAAAGGGAGGAGATCAGCGCCTGCCCCTTCACTCCCCCTCATCAGGAACCCATAGACCAAAATGAGGTCTCCCCTCAGCCTTCTCTTCTGCAGGCTGTACAAACCAAGGGACTTCAGCCTGTCCTCATAATACTTCCCCTCCTGTGGTGGTTTAGCCCTGGATGGAGGCCAGACACCCACGAAAGCTGGTCTATTACTCCCCTTCTAAGTTGGACAGTGGAGAAAATACGTATTTAGAGGCTTAGGAGTCAAGATAAGGACAAGGAGAGATCATTTTATCAGCAACAATATGGGCAAAACAGACTCAATACAGTGCAGGAAAGAACTATTCTCATTTATTACACTACACTAAAAGAACAGTGAAACCGGAGTCGGGAGTGTGACCAAACCTTAAAACAAATGCAATCAGATCTTAAAACACGTTCCCCCCACCGCTCCCTTCTTAGCAGACTTTAATCAGAATCTTGCTCCCTTCTTCCCTCCCGTTCACAATACAGGTGGGGCAGGGACTGGGGAAAAATGGGGTTCTCTGTAGCACCTTCCCCCCCACCCCTCCATTCTAAGCAGACTTCCCTTTAGCCATGATTTTACTCCCTTCTTTCCCCCGCCCTGCTCGCAGTACAGGGGGGTGCAGGGACTAGGAAAAATAATGGGGTTCTTGGTTACTTCTTCATGAGCTGTTTTTCTTTTCCAGATCCTAAAACACCTTTACCTCCCCTCCGCCTCCCTTCTTAGCAGACTTCACTCTAGTCATGATTTCACTCCCTTCCTCCCCCCGATCACAGCACAGGGGGGCAGGGACTGGGATATGGGGGCTTTGGTCAGTTCCTTGCCAGCTGGCTTCCTTCTTAGGGGGGGGGGGGGAGGGGACATTCATTCCACACACCCTCCCCCTGCTGCGCCATGGGATCCCACCCACGAGAGACAGTCCTCCACGAACTTTCTCCAACGTGAGTCTCTTTCCCCGGGGCTTTATCTCTTCATCAGCTGCTCCGCCTGGATCCCTGCTATGGCGGGCAGCAATAAATCACAATGTCTCTCAGTCCCAATCCTCCACGGGGTCACCAGCCCCCCCAGCAAACCTGTTCTGGCGCAACACTCTCTCGCTCATCTCTGGGTCTCTGATTCTCTTCACGGGCTGCAAGTGCTGGCAGGGGCTTCTCCCAACATAGGGCCACAGCATCTTCTCTATGTCTCCACCCGCTCCATCCAGCATGGAGCCCCTCCACGGGCTACAGGTGGGGTCTTGGCCTTTTACATGGGATTTCTCCACGGGCTGCAGGGGCATCTTTCTCTCCGGCACCTGGGGCGCCTCCTCCCCCTCCCCGGCCTTGGTGTCTGCACAGCTCATTACATCTTCTCACTCCCTTCTCCAGTGGCAAAATGCAGCTGCTTCTGGGTTGTTTTCTCCTGTATGTGATTCTCAGAGGCACTATGACTGTCTCTCATTGGCTTGGCCTTGGTCAACATTGATTCTGGCCTTGGATTGTTTACATTTTGGAGCTCCAGAGAATTCCAGCAGCTCCTCACAGCAGCCATTTTCTGCACCCCTGTTCTTTTCCAGCACCCAACCTCTCAAAACTGCGACACCTCCAAACCCTTCACCATCCTCGTTGCCCTTCTCTGGACACTCTCCAATAATTTTATGTCTCTGTCATACCGTGGTGCCCCAAACTCCACACAGTACTGGAGGTGAGGCTGCACCATCCTCACCCAGCTAGCATTTCTGAGTTGCCTCAAGTTGAAGCTCCCTGCAATCCCATGTGCCCAGATCTTTTATCATGTCTATTAGCTCTTCACTACTACCCTCCTTAAATTTGTCTTTACCCAGCTGTTACTCCAGTAATGCACCAGAATTCAAACCAAGTCCTCTGATGCCCTGAGGCCGAGCATTCAGACTTTTGCTGGTGCTGCCTATCAGTTTCAAGATGCCAAGTTTTAAAGTGCCTGCATCTTCTGGGAATGTCACTCTAAAGCACTTTATCTGGGGACCACCATGGAGAAAAGAGATTGAATCATGGAGGAAAAGCAAGGAGAAGGAAAACAAAGCCAGTAACATACATTTAGGCCAGCAGCACTACAATTGTGTTACAAGCATTTCACTCCTTAAAAAAAGGACTTCTACATTTGCGTTTGGCAAGATAATGAAACACACTGTTACATATTTATAATTTCTTTTTTTATTTAAGTAAAATCTTATGGTTTATGCATTGTCTGTTCTGGTGCTCCTGAATATATAGTAGAAATGTAAAACAGAAAGTTAACCTGGAAAAAGGTAACAAAAATATCTGACTAAGATATGATGAAAAAGGAAACCAAATTGAATTATTCCTAAAAGATAACAACAATTTTATTATTTAAAAAAATCATGCTAGTGTTATGTGCATTAAATTGCTAGTTTACATCATCAAATGTTTATGCAACTAAGACATAGAAGCAATAACAGATGTATTAAAATTTTTCTCTGGAACTTCTTCTGATGAGCATTTGAATGTAAGTGACTTACTAAAGACAAGTGGAACTTTTGTGCCACTATTTAAATAAAGCCCACCAGCTCTGTCCTCTGCTAATATCAATCAGTCCATAAGGCTCATTCTTCATTCTTTTGCATCAGTGAGGTATGTGTATAGTACCATTATATCACTAGGCTCATATCAAGCAAGAATTTATGCTAACAGAGAGGAAAATTAGGCCCATTAAATTCCTTATACTTTCCATGCCGTATTACAACCAGGGTTTAAGCATATTTCTTTCAGGCATAAAGCAAGTGGTGAAATGTTCATAAATGTGACAAGTGAACATCACTTATTATGAAGCTTGATCCAAAAATCCATAGAAACAGATGGAAAGACTCTCTCGATCTCAAGGTCTTTCGGATTTCTCCCCTTCTTTTCTATGGTGAGGTGCCCCCTTCTAGGTCTTTGGGCAGAATGAGACCTCTCAGACAGCAGGCAACACAGTGAGTCCTGGCTTTTCTGGGAAGGAAAAGGTCAATGATCCTAACTTTTTAAAAATTAAAATTATTAATAGTGCTTGCACCTTAGTCTTCAGTCCGTTAGATTGGGCTCACTAAAGGAGATTCTTCTTTCTCTGTATTCAGAAGACCCAACTGGGGTAATCTCCTTTGTCTGGCAGGAGGTGAGAGGGTGGGAAAGGTGAGAAAAGTCCTAATGACTTAAATGCTTAGTATTACATATATTGAGGTGAAAAAAAAATAAATCCTGCAATTTCCACCTTCCTAAGTGAGCCTAAACATGAGGCACACCAGTCACTGTCTGCATATGTTTTCGCAATGTCCTGTACAGCTCCCAACTGGGAGCGTACCACCCGAGAGCAGTCTACTGGAGGTAGCTGGGGTGCCCACTGGGAGATAGGGAAGCTTTGCTTGAAGTCCCGACCCAGAAAAAGGCCACGGATACTGATATGAACATCCACAGATACAAACATCCTTTGACCACACTCTTCTTGCATGTCCTGAAAAGCAGGTGAGGGGTATATCCATGCAGTTTTTCCTTTTCAGGCTGCTCTATGTTGCAGTAAGTGTTTAGGGAGACAGAGACCATGTAGCAGCCTGATTCCCAAGAAACTCCCACCGTGGGCAATCCAAGGACAGGTTGTCCTAACAGGGTGACAGGTCACCTGGGTTTGGTTCCTGCTTGCGTGGTCTGTGGGGATAGGACAAGGGGCAATGGCTCCAAGTTGGAACATAGGAAGTTCCGCACCAACATGCAGAACTTTTTCACATTAAGGGTGACAGAGCCCTGGGACAGGCTGCCCAGGGGGGTTGTGGAGTCTCCTTCTCTATAGATATACAAGACCCATCTGGATGCCTACCTGTGCAACCTGTCCTAGGGAACCTGCTTTGTCAGGGGGATTGGACTGGATGATCTCTCGAGGTCCCTTCCAATGCCTACAGTTCTGTGACTCATTCTTTGTACACAGCAGGATAACAGGAACAGGCGTGACTGAAAACCTTTTCTCCTCTCACCTTCGCTTGCCTGACCCTTCACCTTACAAAATCAATGGATTAAAACACTCTCTGTGACACTGAGAAATGTGGGCTTCGAAATCACTTTGAAGGTACTAAAGCTGACACAGCATGTCCCATACTGTGGTAGCGAGAGCTCTTGCCCCAGAGTTACTGGTCAAAATAGGAGCTACTGCCACCAAGATGTTTAGGATTTACCATTCAGTGAAGAAAAGGACAATTACACATGGTTCAACCTGAACACAATTTGTTCCTCATTTTGCCAGCTATCAATTAGTCATGCAGCCCTAATTTTGAACATTAGCAAACACCTCTATTTTTAGAGTGTCCTTATTCAAGAACCCTGAGTCCACAGAAGATAGCAAAGACATTTAGAAACAAGGAAATAGGAAAAATGTTTATCAGGTGTCACCATTGATATTACTTTATACAGGGTGTCAGAGGCCTATTAGTTAGAACCATTACAAAGATTTGCTTGTTCAAAGGGCTGCGTTAATATTAATAAAACTACTCATGATTTATAAGTAACTAAGGAGCAGCAGAATACTGGTGTAGAAAAAAAATGCATAAACTCCCTAGCCAATGGACAAACTTGCTGCTGCTTTGGTGTTCCACACAGGCCAATGCTAAGAGGTTAAACCCTACAGTCAGAATAGAAGGAGGCAAAACCCACATATTTACTCCGACCTTTGACACCTTGCTAACATCAGCTGCTGAACTGCTTCAGAAAGAACTACCAAGAAGAAAAAGGCCACGGTGTCAACACAAGACGGACTTTTTGTGCCGCTGAGGAAGAAGGTAGTGGGCAGAATGATGTAAAGACTGCAGGAAGAACAAAGCAAGGTGCCCAAGGGAAGCTCTCCTCCAAAAGCCACGTAATCTCTCCCAGGAGTACGCTGACGTCTGTCAAACAGGCACCTGGTAGGATGGTCTTGTTGAAAGCTGCTCCTGACCTTTTCCCTCAGCCAGTCAGAACTCCCCTTCCAGACCACACATACATACCAGCAGCTACGTTTACCTTGTTCCTGCAATTTGGCTAAAATTGCCCTGTTCACAGAGCATTCAGAAACTGATGTGGCTACTGATGTGGCTTGGGGTTGACTCCTGCACCCGGACCTGCCGTGGGTGCTGCGGAGCTGGCAGGCAGCTAACAGCAGAACTTTGAGCCACGGCTGGTAGAAAGACACTTTACTGAAGGGAGAAGTTTTCCTTATTTATTTATTTACTTGTGTACTTTGATTTGATGTGCAAAAATGCCTCTAAGCACTCTGACAGTAATTAAATTTACAGTCCCCATAGGATTATTCCGTGCATGATGCCAGTGTAGGTATTGACAAGGTGCCCGTAAAACCAGACTGTTCCAGCACACAAAATGAACATATGTGTCATGCTGAAGGAGTAGTACTGTTGTTGGTGTGCGCTCACCTCCCACATGAAATGCCATCATACCTGTTAAACGACACTTGAAAATGTGTTAGCACTTAACCAGAAATATTTTCAAAATAACACTTGAACATAAGAACCCTTAACTGCTGGAAACTTTCCCCTAATTTCCTGCTAACATTTACTTGCTGAAGAATTCCCAAGCAGATTGCAAGAACAGAATTAGGAGACCCACTGGCTGAACTGAATGTCCAGACTATGAGTGCTTTTTAATAAGAGCTTGACATTTCTTATTCTGACCCTGCTTAACACAATGCTCTTCCATTCTGCTACCTGAAAATATGTTTTATTGAAAAGGGAGAGAGAAACAAAAAGTGTAAAAACCTCTTGCAAATATCTATAGGTCACCCAGATCGTATTAAAGGCAAACTGCTGAGAACATTAATGCTGCAAAGGCAGGCACTTAAGGAAATGCTTGAATTCAAGTTGCCTGTGGAGAACGTAGTGTATGACTGTGGAACTGAAGACAGTCATAGGGCAAACAAGAGGGGTGGGATAATCCCCTGTAGAGGAATCATACAGGCAACCTAATAATGTCATTTTATATCTTTCAGTGCTTGAAGCTTTCAACCACATTATTCTTCTCAGTTGTTTTATGTGTAATTTCCTGGCTCTGCTTTATTTTTTCCTCTTTTTTTTTTTTATTAAGCAAACGGAAATGCTCATGTTTTGTTTCACAATGCTCTTGGTTTTGTTCACCATCAGCAGGACCACAGCCACCAGACAGGAACAAATGGGAATATAATTCCTAGAAACCTCATCTCCAGACCCACCTTACCTGGTCAAGCTTTGATTTGGCCCTGCAACAGGAGAGCAGGAGAGCTGAAGGTGCACCAGAATCCACAAGCAAGCACTGGTATGAAATTGTACTCGGCCTGCTGGGGATGGAGTCAGCTTTCTTCATATCAGCTCCTATGGTGCTGTGGTTGGGATTTGTGATGACAACAGTGTTGGTATCACACCAGTCTTTTAGCTACTGTAGAACACTCTTCGCACAGCATCAAGGATTTCTCTGTTCCTCACTCTGCCATCCCCTACCAAGGAGCAGGCTGGGGGTGGGCAAGAAGCTGGGAGGAATCACAGCCAAGACAACTGACTCAAATTACCCAAAGGGACATTCCCTGCCATATAACATCACACAATAAAGCCCAGGAGGACCAGTTTTCAAAAGGCCGTTTTCCAACCTCGCCATTGCTTGGGCACTGGCTGGGCATCACGGGAATGATGGCATCACTTTTTGCTTTCTTTCTCTTCCCTTCACTTACCAAACTGCATTTATCCCAACCCAGCAGTTTTCCCACTTCTGCTCTTCTGATTCTTACCTCAACCCTGCTGAGGGGAAGGAGTGAGCGAGCAGCTGGGTGTAGGCTTAGCTGTTAACCAGGGTCAGCCCACCACAGAAGACCTTCAGCCCGATTTTCCTGCTACTGGCAGTGGCTAGCATGCGTCAGCACTGGATACAAGGATGTCATGCATCATGCACAACAAAACAATGATAGCACCCAGAAAAATGGCACTGTTGGTACAGTGGAACTAGTGGGGAGAATCCACCTTGCTGTTTTTTTCTTGAACAAGTTGCTGAATCCGATCTGGACACTTCTCTGGCCAGTACAGAAAAACAAACAGCCCTGTGCTACCTGGATCTAGGAGTCCAAGTAAGCAGCAAGTATTTGGTAGAAGAGATGGCAGTCACCAGCTAAAGAAAATCCTGCTCCCCTCCTCAAACCTGTAACTTTGATTCAAGGTTTAAATGTCAGTGCTTGTCACATCCGCTTTTGTCCGCCGCAGGCTAGTCCTACCATAGAAATGTCTTCATATTCTTCTGTGCTAAGAAATTATTTTGAGTGGACCTGACATTTTCCTGACCACAGACTGTGATGACTAACGACAGTATATATATGCTACGTTCTAACTTGCAGACTGACAACAGTAAAAAAATTCAAGAACTGTTGTGCTTCAAGATGCAAGAAGTCCTGAGCCACGATAGAAATTCTTAGTCACACCATTACCCTAGGATATGAATTTCCACAAGGATTAGAAGGTGATTTGTTTCCAACAATGTTATTAAAGCTACTGATTTCATTGAAATAACTCATCCCTTGGTCTGTATTTGTGTTGCAATTTACTTCAAAATTCAAAACAATTAATTAAAGAGCTCCCATCGCCAAGAGCAGTGGCCTATGGTGACAACAACAGAGTGTGATATCTACACCTCCACAATCATGTACAGGCATCAGTCTCAGGTCATCTCCTATCTGACGGCCCCTGGTACGGGCATTGATACAAACTGTAACCATCATTGCTAATTACCAAGGTAGCAACAAGAATTAAGTAACTGTAGAAATTTACTGAAGCTGTGCAGAATTCTGAATGATCTAAAAAATATGCTTCTAGCCCTGCCTCTGCCTTTGTAAGGGTGTCATAGTCTGTCATTTTCTGAAGTTGGGTAGAATATTTTTATTACTGCTAATATGCACAACAATTAGCCCCCCCCCCCCCCCCCCTTTAATATGCATTAAAAATATCCAAGAAGTAGCCACCTTTTGAAGGTCTGGGGCATCCTGAATATGATTTAATGGCAAGTCTGGAAAACGAATGACTGTCATAAGCAGTCCCCAGAGATCTCCAAATGCCATAAGCAGACAGAGACTTATTGATTGTTGCTTAACATGCCCGTAGAAAATAATGGGGTAACAGCATCTGTGCTATAGCAAATAAAGTTATTCCATGTGTTGTGCCAGCACCAATATTTGGACATGTCCAGAGCTGAAGCCTCATTATTTGCAATGCCAGCTCCACTGTAACCAGAAGGGATAGCAAGTAGGCTCCTGAGCCCTTATGCTTTTGCACAAAATTGTGAAGCAGTTCGAGGAAGAAAAGGCAAATCAATAAGCAATTATTTTACAGCCCTCACCACTCTTTGCCCATGTCAACTAATTGAACTAATAAATAATTCATGGGTTTCTTGCTACCTCGCTGGAGACAGGCAGCAGTTTCCTCAAATGTGTCATCACTGTTGATAAAGAGGTGATAGGGATGATCTTTCCCCATCTCCTCTTGGTCACAAGTGGCCTCGTGAGTTTGACAGTGGTAGTTCGGGGTCTCTCTGCCAAAGCTGAGGAGGGCTGGCAGAGGAAATAGGGAGGCCCGGGATGCCCAGGATGCCCAGTAATAGGGTGTTGCTTTTAGTCAGTCTCCCCCCAACAAAGCAAAGTGGGCCAGGAGGCTCACATACATGGTGCCCACTCTTGTTTCTCTCATGCCACTCATATGGGGAGGGCACTGGGGGCTCCCTGGGGAGTGGTGGGGGTCTCCCTGGGGCAGCACGGCAGGCCCCAGCAGCCCATCCTATCCCACCCCAGCTGGGAGCGGGGCAGCCAGAAGCATCAGGGCAGACACAACCCCTGCATCAAGCACATCCTTGGGGATGGGCTGAGGCTGGGATGGGATGTCAGCCCATAGCTGGGTGTCAGGATCAGGCCCGGTGGTGTTAACCACGGTCACACTTGCCCAGTATGGTTGGGCTCGGTGCTGGCCACATTACTCCCATCACCACGGGGCCAGGGGCCACCCCCACCTTCACTGGCACTGAGCTGCCCTGAGCCTGGCAGCCAGTACCCAGTGCAGGGGCCTGATGGGCAGAAAAACTAAAGCTCTCAGGAGATGAGTTCGTGAGAGCTGGAAAAGCAGGCAAGCTTGTCCCCTTCCACAGGTCTCCATCCACCACACCAAAACTACACAATTCATTAGGCAACATACACTTTAAAATGACACAGTGGGATTTCTCCAGTCTTAGTTGATATTTGTTAATATTGATTATTCCAAGGCTAACTGCAGGCACCACCATTTTATGTTATTGCTGAGGGTTTTTTAAATATAAAACTGCATGCTCCATGACAGCTTTTCCTTTGCCCACTAGCAAAGAAGGGCCATGCTGGGTGACTGGGCCACCTGATGCAGTTTGATTTGAACTTTTAGACATACCACTATTACAAGCTTTAAAATATATACGAGAGAGATGAATGGCAAGTTAGAAGAGTAGGCAGTAAGGTAGTTTTTGATTGTGAAGTGCCATGTTATACTATGAACATAAACATGAAGTTCAGACTCCCAGCAGAGACATGTGATGGGGTAATTTCCAGAGGATGTTTCCCAGAAATCTCTTTTAAGACCTTATAAACGCTTACTTCTTTAGGAGTCTTTGCTTTTTGACTCATATATTCCACAATACCTGCTTTACACTGATAATTTTTCCTAAATTCAGTGGATATGTTTTGGGTGTTTATGAGAATAATCTTAGGGAAAAGTTACTGTCTTAAAAGAAATCTCACCCTGAGAAATACAAGGGTCCTCTAGCTTGGAGCAGAAATTTTGTACTCATATCAGAGATACTTCTCTGATGCATTTAGGAATTCTGAAGAATCTTTATTCACATATGCCCACTAAAGATTTGTTAGCATTTGGTGCCTAAATTCTCTAAAGATGTCATGACACCAGGTACCTCCAGCTCAGGCTATAGAGGCTGAGCACAGTTCTTCCTGCAGTTGGTTTCTGGACCATCAGGGAGCAATGTGTTGTCAGACTCGGAGGCACCTTCCTCCCCTGAATCACCATAGGCTCATCTACTAACGTTTGGATGAGGAAGACACTCTTCCAACACATCCCCTGCCTGTCCACAGCTTAGCACCCTTTGCTTCATTTTGTGGAGTGGTGTTACAGTGCAGGGGTCTCATTCCTACAAAGAGAAATTGTTAAGGGTGGATACAGTTGTAATGTAAAAGAGTGTCCTGCACGCAAAATGTTGTCCAAAGTGAAATCCCCAGAAATGCTTATGAGGTGGATACACACCATATCACCCCAAAGGTCTTCTCCCATCAGGCCACAGCATTTGCTAACACAGACATAGCCTCTCTATAATGTGAAGGAGTTGGAATTTCCCACCTGAGATGCAGAGGGCAAGGACCAGACCAGGGGAAATGAAGGTGTAAGGAACCTGTTTGGAGATAAAACTAGGTTGTTGGGGATTTTTAAGTAGGTGCTATGAAGTTAATTAGAACTACAGTGAGTCTCAAACCACGATGAGGAAGATATAGCAAGAGAAACTGGAGCCAGCTGCACATAGAGATGGGAATGGAACATATAGCTGTGAGGAGAGCAGCAGAACAACAGCTGGCAGCATCCAAACCATAATTCAATTAATAGGCAATGGGAGAAACTCACAGAAGTTTTGTCATTGGCTTCACACTACAGCTCCAAACTGCTTTAGGTCCATCAGCATGAGCAGGGTGTAATTTTAGGGCTGTTACAAATGCATTTGAACTGTCAAACAAAAAAGTCACCTCTGGCCCACACTAACACCTCGCTTCCCGCTCTCCTCTCATGCTGTGCTTTGTGCCTGGAGCTGTAAGCTAAGTAAGGACCCAGAGGGAATGAGCTGTCATTGATCGACTGGTTTAAACAGCAGTTGCTTAGATTTCTATCTGCCCGAGCTTCTACTCTTGGAATTTGGCAGTTAGACGAAGAAAGAGCCAATTCTGAAACCTTTTCTATTTTGAAATGAAAATGTCTTTGTAGTCTAAATCTAAGCGTGTATTGTCAAGCCGATTGCCAGCTGTAGTTTACTAGCAGGGCAATAGGACACATGAAAAGAATGAACAGGATGCAATCCAGGTAAATCAGAAACCACTCTGGGCTTGATAATATTCAGGACTTTTACCTCCTGCAGTAGTATGTAATAGCGAGTTGGTTAATCGGCAGAGGAAATGCACAGGATCTCTATAAATTATTTAATTCAGAACTGACAGGAAAAGGTTATTAATGAGTGACACTATGATATAATGCCTTCATGGTGAGACCACCTGTGGTGTAATGAATTAACATTGTTAGAAGGATCTTTGCTTAAGACTTATACATTTAATTTGATTGTGTTAAACATGCCGCTTATTTATCTTTATTAATGGGATTTCTATTTTTAGATATTGGTCTCAACATGAGCAATAGGACAATATAATCAGAAGTGGCTTCTGTGATATATACTCTTCATGGGAAGATTGCAATACTTCTCTGCATTCCCTCCATTCTCTGATTTTTCATCTGGTCTTGCTGCAACTACAAGTATAAGCCATGACAGAGTCAGCATCTAAAGAGCAGGATATTATAGAAACTAATTAGGTGATGCAAGAGGCTCAGACCTATCAAGCAGATTTTTCTTTAAATTTAGGTAGCATTTTTTTTATTACAGGCAGTGAAACATCAGATCTATATCTGAACCCTGCTCTGTTCACATCTACATCTCTCTTCTACCTAGAGTTCATTCCATGGTTGTAGACACGGAGCAATATTGTCATTTTACTGGTCTGATTCCTTCCTGGTCTGTTTCTTTCACTCAGATATATCTGACCCTCTTTCAAAAAGAATGTAGTACAACTGCAAAACATACAGCAGCCAAGATGGGAAGGGACCTCTGGAGATCACCTGGCCCAACTGCCTTTTGGAAGCAGGGCCTCAGATTAGGTATTCAAGGGCTCTGCCAAGCCAAGGCTCGAGTGTCTCACCTGTAGTGAGAGAAATGCCAGCATTTCTCTGGATGGTGCCTTCCAATGTTTAACTGTTCTCATTGTGATTTTTTATTTCTATATCCAGATAGAATTTCCCCTGAAAGAGCTTGTGTCCATGGTGCCTGGTCCTGCCACTGTGCATGCCTTTTGTTCCAATTCACAGGCACCAGATTATCAAGTACCATAGCTCAGCATAGTTCTGCTAACTCTAGCCATCTGCAAAGGTGATTCAGTAGCATCAGGTATCTACACTTTACCCTTACACTTTACCCTCAGGGGTACATCAGAACAAGTTTCCTTGGGAGTCTCAACACAAGAGGCTGCAACCAGGGACCAGGGGTTATGAATACAGGTATCAAACTGCCTGCATAACTGACTTTCTCAGCTTCTCTGCAGATGATGAGCAGGGGCCCTTGACCTGGAATCAATGTGTTATAGCCCGGCAGCCTGAAGACTAACCTGTCTTCTGCCAAAGACCCAGAAACTTTGGCAGGGGCAGGCTGGGAGCCAGAAAAGTTGTTCTAACAGTCTGCTACCCTCTGCCTCCTTTTCCTAAAGAGCCACAGCCCCTTCCTCTTTCATCCAATTTCATAACCTGTTCCACATACACGCACTTGTCAATTTTGTACATGTAACAAAGCATGTCAGGTCACATGGCAAAGAAACTGCCACTGCATGAAGCTCACAAGACCTTCCACACAGCACCTGTGTTCAAAGCCAGCATGTACTTCACCCAACCCCTACTTTCTCCTATCTTTCCCCGAGCCTATGTGACTGTTTAAATATGCTTCTTGCTTTGGGTTGGTTTTTTTTTTTGGGGGGGGATGGAGTTTTTTGGTTGTTGGAATAGTTAAAGCTTGCTTAGGAATTCACAGATTCACAGAATTGTCACAGAACTGTAGGGGTTGGAAGGCACCTCCGGAGATCATCAGGTCCAACCCCCCTGCCAAAGCAGGTTCCCTAGGACATATCGCACAGGTAGGCATCCAGATGGGTCTTGAATATCTCCAGAGAAGGAGACTCCACCACCTCCCTGGGCAGCCTGTCCCAGGGCTCTGTCACCCTCACTGTGTAAGAAGTTCTTCCAGTGCTCCAACTTGTGACCATTGCCCCTTGTCCTGTCACCACAGACAGGTGAAAAGAGGCTGGCCATTTCCCTTTGTCTCCCACACTTCAGATATTTATAAACATTGATCAGATCCCAAATCATAAATGCCTCTTTGATTATTGAACAATTTCCAGTCAAATACGGCAAGACAAATAGAGAGGGCTTTTAGCACAGGAAAAGAAGGAGGATTTTTCCACATGCAGAGAATGCAGAGAAGGAATCAGGAGGCAAAGGAGCTGTCAGAGGAATGAATGGCCACACTATCTATAGTGCCTCAGAGGTTGCGCTCAGACTGCAGAAGAAAACTGGAAATCAAGAAATGAAAACACTAGAAAAACTCATTTTGGAGACTCACCCATGAGTAATACTGTCCTACACTCTTCCATCGTAGACAAAATAATTACATGTTAAGTATAATAGAGAATTGGATATAGATTGCTGTTTTATTGAAGAGATGTGGAACGGATCTGATTCTCTTTGCTCTAGATGGTGCGGAAAAAAAGGAGTTTAACCTAGACAATAGGAAGAGCAAATAAATAAAGCTATACTTAAGGCCAGTCTGAGAAAAGACAATTTGAATTGCACCCAAATAGCATGGCTGAACACAACTATTACATATCAGTGCCAAGCACACCATGGAAATCAACTTTTTAAAAATGCAGCCTATACCAACAAAGAGGAAAGACTACGACTACACTTAGGAAGTGATAAAATTTAATTCACCTGAAGTTGCAGGTAGCAATCTCAGGTTTCTCCAGACATTTTGGCACCAATTAGTCTTTTAAAATTTCAAAACTCTAAGTTCTGCCTGCCACATCCTCCAAAAGTGGGAGGTGGAACTGAGGTTGGGGCCACTCCTTGCTTGTGGGCTTCCTGTGGGTGCAGGGAAACACTTGCCAGAGGGTGGCTAAGTAACCCAGGTTTTGATTTCCCTTACTCTTACTTCTCCACATGGCCATCATCACAAAAGTTGAAGCTTCTCCTTTTTTTCACTTAATGCCACCTCACAAATCCTTTCTTGTAACCTGGTGCAAGTCCTTGTTGAAAACATGGAGCCACTCAAAATGAAGAATCAAACCCAAACTGGGGAGTGTATCAACTTGGAAAAGTCATACTTAAATTAGCAATTATGAGGGGGGAAAAAAAAAAAACAATCAAAATCAGTCTCATCCACAACTCCCTAGCAGAAAACATTAGTTAATGTAACCCACTTTTGAAGATCAGTTTTGATGCAGTTAGAGTCACCTAAGTTCAAATGACTGCACTACTTTCAATATGGAAAATTCTGTAAAAACTACTAGAATAGAAAAAACACTAAAACAGTTGAATCAAGTCTTGAGAAAAGGAGGGTTAGGGGAGACTATATCGCTCCCTACAACTACCTGCAAGGCAGTTGCAGAGATGTCAGGGTTGGTCTCTTCTGTCAGGTGACAAGTGATAGGAGAAGAGGAAATGGCTTAAAATTGCACCAGGTTAGATTTAGGTTAGATACCAGGGAGGATTTCTTTACTGAAAGGGTTGTCGAGCATTGGAATGGGATGCCCAGGGAGGTGGTGGAGTCACCATCCCTGGAGGTACTGAAAGGGTGTGTGGATGAAGTGCTTAAGGACATGATCTAGAGGTGGACTAAGCAGGGTTAGGCTGTGGTTTGACTCGATGATCTTAAGGGTCTCTTCCAACCCAGGTGTTTCTGTGAGTCTATGATTTAGTCAAAAACCCATTTGATAGGAAAAGAAGTTAGCTGTGAAAGTTTTATCAGTTTCTCTGTTGACTTAAAAACACAAAAATGACCTTATCCTTACAAAACTGCCCTAATCTGAAGAGCTAAAGGTCAGGTTGCCTTTCAGAATCCACATCTTGAAAGAAAGCTAAACCACATTACAAACACTGCTTAATACACAGCTCATACACCTACTTAAAATATTGAGATGATCACCTGTCCAAATACCCAAATACTTTTTATTAGTTTGCCTCATTTTTTAAATTATATGGAAGAATTCCCTTCATTTTCCTTTCCAAGGAGCAGAAGGGCAGCAGGATCCTGGGGTAGAGAAAATGTTTTAATGAAAGACTAAAAGCAACATCTCATTGCATGGACATGAATGAGAGGACAATCCACAATGAATAGGGCAAGCAAGTGCCTCTGGTGCATGGTCCTGGTGCAGCGTTATACGCCTGTTGATGCCTCGGAAAGCCGGAATCAAAACTCATTAGCCTTGGTGACTATGAAGCAGGGATCCTTTATTGCAGCACTGGGCACACAGGGGATCGCTCCTCCAAATGGGTGCGCCCCTTAAAGACAAATTTCTCATACTTATACAGATTAACTATACATATTCATTATACTTTCTAAGAAAAGGCAGGGTTATGCAAATTATCTCCAGGAAGCCATTTACATTAACTCCACCCAGATAGAGCATGCTCAGTGACACTCAGGGGGTCTTCTGGTGGTCTTCAGGGATGAAGGCTGCTCATCTTCCTCGCTCACAGCGCATGCTCTTTACGGTTTTCTCCATGCTTATCTGGGCTCCCAACACCTGCACTGACTAGTTAGCTTTACACTGAAAACAAGATATACTCTGTCTTTTAATTGGTCGTTAGTCTCATGATTCATGACTCCTCTATCTCTTACTTCCTCTAGTTTCAAGGCTGTGGCACTATTATGGCTAAGTTTTGCAGCCGCTTTCATGAAACAGCTTATGTGATTACAGCCAAATTCTGCTACAATTCAAAACTAATCTATTCCTAAAAACACACAGATTCTTACTTCTATATCTTCAAAGCTGTGACTGTTACACTGTTATGGCTATGTTTTTGCAGCTGCTCTCACAAGCAGCTTACACAGTTACAGTTACAGCTTTCTCTTAAACTAGTTTATACTTAAAACTATGAAAATTCTTATATTAAAGTTATATTAATGGTCTCTTAAGCTACACCTATATCAATCTATTCAGCATGATTACTTTTCATTAAATCACTGTTAAGACCCTGACAGAAATGAAACGTGGAAGCTGTATCTTAAACACATTTTTGAATAGTTACATTCTTGTAAATAATTAACAAAGTTCCCACTACACTAATTAGATATTCAAATTTACCTACTGGCTTTGTTGACACCTCCTACACATCCCCTGACACAGCTGTGGGTAAGATGCAGGATCCATACAGTTATTTAACAGTTATTTTAGGAACATCTTCTTACAGGGAATTGTTGCAAAAGCTCCCTAATGATGCAGAAATGTACAATGGGAAATTCTGCAGCCTGATGGCAGAGTTTGTGCTCCTTTTGCCTATAAAACCCGAAATTGTCAAGTGGCAGAACTCTGATTTTACTCCCTGCTCTACACACCCGGGGCATTAAATAAGTCCCTGCCCTTGTAACATGATGCCATCGATACCAACGATAACAAAACGGATCTGAAGAAAGTTTACCTCTTGAGAAAGCAGATTCTCTGAATTTGCTCAGAGCTTTGCTGAACTCAAAGGGAGCAGCAGGTGCATTTTAGAGGCAGAAATTTGTTCCTCAGATGTTTCAAAGGGAGCAGTGGGCACATGCCAGTGGTTGGGAAAGGAGTGACAAGGAGCCATGATGACAGTGCCAGGGCCCAGAGTGCATCCCCTGCTCTGGGTACTGGACACCAGGCTCAGGGCAGCTCAGTGCCAGCACAGCTAAAAGGCATCTCCCATCCCCATACCCACAGAACATGGCCAGAACCAAACCTGGCCATCCTGGGTCATATCTCACCCCAGTTCCCCCTCACCAGGCTTGATCCTGACCCCCACCTATGGGCTGACATCCCATCCCAGTCTCGTGGTTGATGCTCAGGGATGCCCCAGTGCCCCCCAGCTGCCCTGCTGGGGTGGTGGGTCCCTGGCTGGTTCTCCACTGCTTCCCCACACACAGTCATTCTGATTTTGACCCACAGCAAGGTGTGCAATGGCATTTTATGTCCAGTTTGTACAAAATACCATACAGGTTCAAGGCAAAAGAGCATCAGACCCTTTGTGAGGAATTCACCTCAACGGGTTTTAAGGGCAGAATCTGGCTGGTGAGCACCTGGTGCCACATGAGGTCCATTGGGCTCTGCTCCAGCAAGACACAGATTTCCCACCACTCCTGCAGAGCAGATCCTTCAGCCTTGCTGTGGGGTGGGGAATCTCTGAATGCCTCTGCCAGGGAATCTGAACTGCCTGTCTATATGGTTAAAGCGAAATTCCTCTTTGGTTTAAGGCACCTAAATTTAGCTATGACAGATGTTGCCATGGGAGACAAGTGTCTAGGCTCCCATCATCGTCAGTGGAGCTCTAATCAATACAGTCAGGGGAGGTAAAGAGCTGCCCAGCCAGAAGTTGTTTACTTTTTGTTGAGTTAAATCACTGCCTTGAATGCCAGGGAGCAGCAGGAGTGGGTCTGCTTTGGGAGGGGAGCTGGGAGCCACGTGTAGGAGCAGGACAGGCTGGGCTGGGGCCTCGCTGACACTGGGCAATTTCCTGGAGCATTCAGGCAAGAAGAGCTGAGCAGACATGGCGATGGGAACCAGCATTAGCCAAGAGCCTTGTGATCTCCCAGAGTCTGTAGAGGCAAGGCAGACCTGAGGCCAAGTGAGAGAGGCATGTCAGGGAGCTAGGGTCAGGCTCACGGAGCTGCAAGACCAGGCAGGGGCACCCCCCATGCTGCAGCTCTGTTAGAGACCTTGGGAAAGAGCTGCCAAGTGAAGGAGGAGCAGGACCTTGCTGTGAATCCTCAGGGCAAGAGAGCTGTACAACATCTAAGGTGATCTTGAGCCCAGGCTTCCAAACCCCCAGGATTCAGAGGGATTTGCACAGGTGAGAGCAAGCTTCACTGTCTACACTGAACAGGGGTTTGATTCTTCTGCTCAAGGATAGGCATCTTGTGCCTTTGGGATGTCCTACTGTTCCTCTCCTGACCTCCAGCTGCTGCTTCAGGAGGGCTGATGTCTCCTGTAGGTCCTCTGGCATATCTGCCAGCCCCAAGTAAGTGCATTAGATTCTCTGAGGGTTTTCAGGTGGCTATACACAGGAGCTCAGACACCAGTCCACACCACTGAGAGTTCTTGCAGACACCCAGTTGTAACCTGCAGCTAGATCCCACTCCAGGTGTCCTGCCTCAGCTGACTGCCTGCACTCCCTCTGGCAAGAGGGAAACAGCTCCAGAGGAAGTTCAGTTCATTTCAGGTAAGTCGGACAAATCCTTCTTGAGAGGTACCTTCCTCTCTTTGCGTAGAGGAATCTTGATGATGGATTAGATGAGATAGCTATCTAATAACCAGCTAAAGTTGAAAGAAATGCGTCCCACCCTTTGTTTTTGGAGATGGAGCTAACTGGAGACTACAGCCCATGATTCTACTGCAAATTCCTGGTGCAAGGACTCACTAATACTGTGGGCAGCTACACTGCATACACACCCACACTGTGAAATCCTGCACCTGGGTCTTCTCAGAAGCACCCCAGCCCTGGCAATGTTAGATCCTAGCTCCTTGGCTCCTGTCTGCATCCTCTCAGGATCTACAATTCGAAAGCTCTCCGTTTTGTCTGCAGCACTTGAATCGCTGAAGAAGCGAAGCTCTGTGTGCCCTAATACATCAAGAAGCACACAAAAACAGCAAGAAGGGGCAATTTCCTCATTTTAATACCGTAATTTAGTCGAAGCAACACTCAGTCAGCAGGTGGAAGACCTGGGCTCAGTGATCTGCTCTTAGCCCTACATACCACTTCTCCGAAGCCCTCTCCAAAGGCAGAGAGAAGAAACCGTAGACAGAAAGAATACATGACAGGATCTAATCAGATGTGTAGAGCACTCATCTGAGAGAGGAGAAATCAGCCCTTCAGTTTCTGCATCAGCTATTATTTATTTCATCAAATGGCTGCCTGATATAAACCACAAACATTAATTGGCACAGAGAGTTGTGGTATCAAAGTTCTTTGTTCTTGTTCTTATACCCCAAGTAACTATGGATTCCAGTGAAAAATGGGTAAAAATTACATAATTCATTTGCCTCTTTATACATCAACTCATCAAAAGCCTATTGAAATATTTCTTCCTGCTCCCTGCATCACACACCCCCGCTCATCAGGCCTGGAAGTTTGTTAAGGTGATTAATACAGCAGCACAACCTCTTGGCGTGGAGTGGTGTAAAGGTGGAGAGTGTAACCAGGATGGAGCCAGGCCTTTTCAGTGCTGCCCATTGCTCAAGACCAGAAGTGACAGGCACCAACTGAAACCCAGGAGGTTCCCTCTGAACATCAGGAAACACTTTTCCCCTGTGAGGGTGACCGAGCACCACCACAGGTTGCCCAGAGAAGTGGCAGAGTCTCTCTCCTTGCAGGTATTCAAAAGCTGTTGGAGCACAGTCCAGGGCAGTGAGCTCTGGGTGTCCCTGCTTGAGCAGAGGGATGGGCCAGATGCCCACCAGAGGTCCCTTCCCACCTCAGCCACCCTGACAGCCCGTGTTTGTTTTACTTGCTGGCTCTGGTGGAGCACCAGTTGCTCTGTGTCAGTGTGGTTAGCTAAGCGCTTCGAGGCTGTCTCACGAGCTGTGACCAACAGAGCTCAGGCACCAAAGTTTGGAGAAACTGAAAGCCCCCACAGAAAAGAGAACCTTGTAAAAGAAAATAGATTACTTGGACACATGACACATTCTGCTTTGCCCCAGGGAAAACCACTGGAAAAGGTCACTGATTCGATTTATTCTTGACCCACTTTAAACTTTGTGTAAAGGACACGATTCGGTGAGCTCATTTACACTGGGCTGAGCAGCGCAGCTAACACGCCTTGGGTGCTAATCATTTCAATTAACAAAAACTAACAGTTCTGACTGAAAGATGTAAGCAGGCTGGTCGTCTCTCTCACAGCCAAATGCATGGGGTCTCTATTAATTTCTGTCAATCTGTAAAGTTCAGTTAGGATTGTCTCCCCTCTTTGAAGCCAAATTTAGTATTTGGCTGCAACCTGCCCTCTTACAAAGGCTCACCTGTCGCCCAGTGGGAAATACACAGCCCTGGTAGTTGTTTCAGGACAGAGTTAGTCCTTTCCAACAAAGGGCATCTTGGTTTTCCAGGTTAGCTGGTCTTCCTTTCCTCACCACCACCACTACCACCACCAAAAGCCTTCTGTAGTTAAAACTGCAGCTCCATTTAAGGTGTTTTTAAAGAGGGTCTGAAGGAATGTGTTAACAGCAATGTACATAGCAACGTGAGTGTAAAACTGTGCAGATTCCCCCTTAACAGTGAGAAATGGTGAGAAACAAATTGTTGTGTCATGAAAACTGATCGTGCATCAGAAGCAAATTAAAACAACCATTCAATGGGCAAAATGTGATTTTTCTGAAAAACTTGAAATACGATCGATGTCATAGGTGTTAGAAATGGTTAACAGCAGAGCACTACTGAAAAGGTTTGCAGCCTTATTTTTCTGTAGCTCCCTCTAGCTCAGTAGCTGGACCAAAACATTTCTAAGTTTAGACCCATGAAGATGCAGGCTAAATATAGGGTATAAAGCGACACTTTATGAAAACAAAAATCCAAAATTTTCAGCTGTGGGTGTCTTTGGTAAGAGGTTCACTTTTAGGTGACTGGATGCAGATCTTACTCATTTCAGTGGGAGTTGTGGGACTAGGCATTTCTGAGCTCAAGGACACTTTTATCCAGCTGTGTCAGTGTACATTAAGAAGTCCTGAACCTGCTCTTCGTATTCCCAAACCGTTTCTTTCCAGTTTGCTCCTTCACTCTGCTGAACTACCTAAACTTCCCTCTCCATCCCCCCTCACTCCACACACACCCCACACACACACACACCTTATCTAACAAAGCAAGACATCACTTTGTTTAATCCCACACACATCTTCAGTCTGGATATTGTCTCTCCTTGCTGCACCATCAAACTTCCTACCTTTGATGAGACCAGGAAGAATGCTATTCCCCTCTAGTAATAGTAGGAAATACCACAAGCAGCTGCTCAGTGAAGTACTGACTTGTTCGTTTCATGTCATCTTTCAGTAACACAGAATGTAACTTCACAAGTTGTAATGACAAAGCAGGAGGGAATGAGCCCTGCAGACACAGACTCCTGCAAAAAGTTGGGGAAGTTGTCACAGTGTTCTGCCATCACAAGTCTCCTCAGGAGGCAACGAGCCAGCCTAGATAGTCCTGGGTATGGTCTGCACATATTTGAAGACATTCCCCTTCTCCAGCTGCAGCAGCTGAGCACATCCAGCAGAATTTAAATGTCATTACTAGGGAGATTCTGGTTAATGTCACCTACAAATAAGAAGAAAACACTTCACTATGTGCCTAAGGAAGAAAACTCTGATAAAATTAATTGAGATCACTTTACCATCATGGCCAAAGTCAACCTTACGTGCAGAAAGTAGCAGTAATCTCAGAAAAAAAATCAAGCAACAACACTGTTTCTGGCTCAAATTAAGAAAGTTAATTTCAAAGTTGGAGCAGTTAATATTTTCCATCTAAACTGTAACACTTCTTTGATGAAACTTGACCCACTGGAAGTGGAATAAGAGCTATCCTCCCTCAAGAAAACAACATATGACTACTCCTTCCTCCTATCTATGACTAACCCCAATTAGAATTTACTCTTTTTATAAATATTCAGGCATCATTTGACGCACTGTTGAGGGAAGATAAATCTGAAACCATTTCTGGATGAGGAAGAATCACAAAGATCATTCACAGGAGGCAAATGCACTCATCTGTGAGAAATGGGAAGTGAAAGCTCTACAAGGATGGAGCACTCTCAAACTATCTGAGGCACTTGATGGATCTTTTCCCACCCTCTGTGATTAATAGAATGCATAAGCTATTCAGTCTCCAAGCATTTTGCTTGAGGAAGCTTTGATTTGAAAAATGAGACAAGTGCTTCCAATGCTGTCATTGATAGGAAATTAGGTGATAAAAGAGAGCACATTTAAGCAGCTCTTAAATATTCATAATTAGAGCTGTCAAACTGCTATACTATCCCCTCTCTCTTCTTGCATTTACCCAAACGTTCTGTCAGGAGTAATGAAAACAGCAAAGCCAGGGGGATGTGACAGTACCAAAGTGCTTCAGAAGCAACTGCAGGAGGACAACCAGGCTTCAGGGGTTTTTTGTCCAGACCACGGTACAGATAAAACCATCAAGTCAGACATACCTAATAGTTGATTTGCTATCTTGTGAGGTTTCAAGTTGCTTTTCTTTTAATGAATCAGAGGTTCCTACCCTTTTTTTGGCACAGTAACAGAGCATTGGAATTACCAACTTTTGGTTGTCTTCCTAGAAATACATTCCAGGATGATTTTTCTCATGACTCTCAAAAAAACCAAAAAAAAAAAGATAAAATTATTTAATGCAAATTTATAATCATAAACAAAAACCAGCTAATTTATGTTACTATTATGAAATTAATACATATGTACGTAGAAGTTTTGTTTCTAAAGCCTCATTCTGACAGAAGGGGATCTTAAACCAGCATATCCCATATATGAAAGTAGATATACTCAAAAAATGAGGGATTCAAGTTGTTCTGAACTTCATTAATTATTGTTCTAGCAATCTATTAATTTAGAAGGACTCCAGTTTTGTGCACAGCATGGCAGGAAACTCCAGAACTTCCCCAGCAGTCATGAGACATGTCTGTACAGGCAGCTGCACAAGCAGAACAGCATTATGCATTTCAGGTTGCTCCTGACTGGAGTATCTGCTCAGGATGCAAATTCTCCCCATTTCATTGATCAATACATCTACAGAAGACAACCTTTGCTTCACTTATGTTTTTCCATACAGCTTCTAAAGGTATGTATTCCTCCTGTGCTGGGTGGTCATGCCAGCAAGCTATAGCTGCAGGAGCTCCGGTGTAGCTGAGGACTTAACATAGCATAAAGCATGCTGCAGTGACTTCCAGCTGTCTTCAGTGTCCACTACATTGGCTTTTAAGGAGCCTACCGCTGGGATCATTTCTAAATTGGAACCGAGTTAGGAGGCTGACTCGAAACCCACCTGAGAGGTAGAGAGCAGTCCAAGGCAGTAATTGGTACGCAGTAACGTTGTCCTCTGGTTTTGGTACAGGAAATGAAGACAAATGGCTTTTGCAATTGACACTTCAGGAGGACGTATGCATGAAGAATGGCATTGCTTCCAAAGACTTTTGGATAGGTGCATATCCCCACGCTAATGAAACGAGACTAGCTTGTACAAACTAAAAGGGCTGGCATCTCAGTTTCATGTCTCTTCTGACTGGCATGGTTAGGGGAAAATAAATGGTTCACAAAACATGTTTATCACATGGAAATTTGTTTTATAATAGTAAGGAATGGAAAAACCCCAAATGCATGTAGTTCTCCAGAAAGGGAACAGAGTCCAGGTCAGACTCTCCAAGTGCTGGATGCTGAATGCCCCATGTGTCCAGCTCTGACATCACATGAACAGCAGACTGGCTCACAGCTGCACGTCCCAGACATGGGCAGTGGAAGATCTGGTAGACAGAAACAAAGTGGCCCCCACTGGGCAGCCAAGTCCCTGGATCTTTATGCACACGAAATGTGTGCGTCCAGATCATGTCAGAAACCTGGCAGGCAGAAGGGTGGTTAGCAATGCGTGATGGGATGGGCTGAATGCAGTCTACCTTCATCCATATCCGCAAACTGGTAGACTAAATGTGTGTGTAGGTTCTTATAATGTATAAGTTGACTGTATAAGTGGACAAGTATAATATAACTTCCTCCCTGTCTTTGTGACAGTTCCACTTTGGCACAAGTTCCACTTTGCCATAAGTTTTTGTGCTCAAGCCACCACTCCGAAAGCCACCTGAAAGGGATGTAGGAACCACAGTGTTTTCCTTTCAAACTGGACTAACTGGCATCATTTTGCATCCTCCTAAGCTACTGTAGGAAAAAAGAAGTATTTTGACTTGCCAAACGTAAAGAGCTCTAAGGAGGGCTGGACCTTATGCTTGTTAGACTGGATCACTATGACAGTTAGTCTTTATGGAACAAGCAAGACACCAGTCTTCATTCCTCATTCCCTTGTGCAGGTGGTGGGTGGACATTTCTGCTGTCACTTTTTGATTTTATGCTATGTGGCTTCATGTTGAGCCTTAATTTGCTGCTTTTTATAGCTCAAGTGTAAGGAATACAGTTGAACAAATGTTGCTACCCACCCCACCCAAAAAAAAACAACCAACAACTTGCTGTGAGTATTGATTTGCATTTTCGAACAAATCCACCGGGATTACACTCCAAGCTCATCTCCAACAAGTAATACAGTGTGTTCTCTAACATGAAGCAACCACAACTGACAACTGTAAGCAAGGAGCACGGCGCTTCGGGCGTGAGGCAGGCTCAGGTCTGCCAGGAGGAAGTGAAGGGGCTTTGGTCAACCACCCTAATACTGGTAACCCCTTCTCACATAACAAGACCTGGCTATGGCTAGGAGGACAACAGTGCAACCTGACTTCCCCCTTCACACCAGTCAGGACAGTACCTCTCCTCACACCTCAGTGGCACAACAGCACTCGGGGAGGCCGCGCTGCATTTCTTCCTCAAAGGATACAAGAGGAGGAAGCAAAAATACTGCAGATTTTTCTGGCCTACAGATGTTTTGGGAACCACTCCTGAATTTCAGGAGCGTGAGCAGGGGCAGAGTGCAGCCTGACATAACACATAACACAGAGCTGTGTAAGTGCTTTACAGCGCAGGGAGCCCCTGGGTCTTAATGTTGTGCTGAAATATTTACCCTATCTTTGTCTTTAATAGTGAAGAATAATCAGGAGAGTGTTAACAGCCCTACAGAAACACAGCCATGAGTAAACAGAGTTAAATCCTGAGCCACTGAAGCCAACCAGAAATTCTGGGGGGAGCTGGGCTGAATCATTGTGTACCACATCTTCACAGACATTTTAAAGACGTATATGCTGCTTTTATACTGTACCCCAGAGCACAGAGCTGCTGTACCTGAAAGACTGCAGTTTCAAAGAGAACAAAGAGCAGAAATCTCCACCTTTCCTCTCTCCCTCACGAGAAAAAATAATTTATTTTTAATGTGATTTTGCACCGGTCCATCCCCAGAGCTGACTCACTCAGAGTTCAGGAGAGCACTGGCACCATGTGGGAAGCAACAGTGGCAGAAAATGGCACCACAACCTGCTTTCAGCAGCACCCAGCTCCTAAAACAGTTAGCACTACACCCCGATTGTCCCTGCACACTGGATGAAACATATGAAGCTGCCACAAGAGCCTCCAGGTAGGACAGAAGATTGCTTGGAGTAGCACAGGGACCACTTGATAACACCAGTCTCACTGCTGCACACAAGCTCGCATTATAGATCAGATGACCAGATGCATCTGGTACCTCAAAAGCACTGAAAGTGGGTGAGATGCAGATGGGGCAAGAAGGGAGTGTTTGGCAAGGATACTCAAGGGAGTCTGGCCTGCTTCCCATCTTCCACCTTCCCACCCCCTTCAAGAGACAAGTAAAGATTTTCAAGGAATTCCTTAAGTAGTTTGACTGCCAAACCAATGTATTTAGAATCAACACCACCTCAAAGGATCAAAGGGTAGAAGAAAAATAGATTATGGGTAAAAATGTAGGCAAGGGAAGAAAAGCAACAGGAAAGGACAGGGGAGGAGAAAAACCAGCTTATTTGGAGGAGATAATAAGAAGAAAAGACTCTGGAGAAGGAATATATACATAGTAACTTGAATAGTCTCTACTTGTCAAGATCCCACACAAGAAAGATAGGATCATCTCATCTACCTCTGACACCTACATAATGAGGGCTAGACTTGAGTTACTCAAATTGCCACTAAGCTTACTGAGGGGAAACAAGCACTTCTAGGGCAAGCTTTCTCTTGTCTCAAGTGTTTCTTGTTTCTTTCCACTGGCTCTAGAAGTAACCTGTGTGGATGCCTGTCGTGTAGACACCTGAAGCCAGTTGAGGTTAACACCAAAGTAATGTCTCCCCTGCACTCTTCTGCTTCTTGATGTTCTCCATGACTCTTGAGCTCCATTTTTGCCACTTCTCGGAAAGAGGTGCCCACCACAGACAGAAGGTGTCACACTGTCAAGACAGAGATCAGCTGAACACCTGGGAAACCACGATCTAGAAGACAAGTAGGCTGAGATGTCTCAGGGCACCACCGACATGCACTGCCATAACGCCAATGCCTGGCCAAGTGGCAACTGGTGTCTACCTCCCACTATGAAGACTTGATAAGTCATGTAGAAACAGCAACTATGCCCACTTCAAATCTGTCAAATAAAACTGCCTGTGGCGATCTGTCCTTCACAGACTGGGCTCAGCTCTTGTGTGAATCCACTGAAGTCAGGGAGAAGTTGTAAGAGGAACAGAGCACGAGTCCTAATAGAATGACAATAGCAGGCATTTTCAGCAGCATACTAATTCAGTTCACTAAATCAGGCACTTTCCCACTTTATCTGAATAATAATAGTGAAAGGAACATTTATAGAATGAAAAGTTTGGAACAAAGTTTGTTTTAAACAAAACTGAATGAAATAAAAAGGTACATTTTCAGTTGGCAGATAGAAGTGGACTATATTTGGATTTTGGTCAGAAATTCAAGGACTGTTTTTATCGCCTCTAAATATGGCAGCAGAATTCTGAGGTCCCTGGTACTGGAAGTGATTCTGGAAGCACATCCTCTTTGGAAGAAGATGAGGGTAATTTTCTACACATTTATGTTTATTAATAGAGGGGGGAATAAACATTTAACTGTCTCAGATTTGACAAAACCTTGTAAAAACCTCATTGCTGGGACATGCTTCTGTCCAGAGCTGAACACCTGTACTTGCCACTATAAGAGTCGTCTTCCATCACAGCATTGCTGCCTTTGGCCATCCACCTCTTCATCCCAAGAGAAGTTGAAAAGTTACCAGGAATTCCTGATCCATTCAGGAGTGTGCTTGTGAATCTGTTTTCAGTCAGGTAGTCAAGTAGCATGACACTGAGTTCAATTCACATGGATGAGCTAGGCCATGAGCAGTGATGGTCCCAGTTTACGCCCACAGTGGCCTTCCAAAGGGTGCTAGCAGAATCTGCACACCCTCAGTGAACAATGCCATGGCTCCAGCTGTTTTCTTGGTTTTGGGCTGCTGGCCTGACTAATCGCTGGCTTTCAGTATTTTCTGATGGATTTCGGCAAACAGCCAAGAGACCTTGAGCTCATCATGTTCTGCCAGCTGCTCTGTGATGCTGCCTGCCTACTTCTCACCTCCCTCTCCATTCTCACCTGCAGAGCACAAGGGTATCAGCTCACCCCCACAGGACAAGAGACCTTGCCCTACTCTTCTCAGCAGAGAACAGCATTCAGGCAGACAAGGCCACATTTCTCAAACTTGTTGACTTCAGTGGAGTAACTTCAGGTTTTACCTGCAAAAAGAGAGTGGGGATGTGGAGCCAGGACCACTGACGTACTAAGTGAGGAGCTCTGGGGTGATGTAGCTCTTTTAACACTTTTGTGCAATCTTGTACCCTCCACAACACCTCTGACCTGAGGTTTCAGCAGGAGACACTTGCCAGGTCTAAAGAAGCAGTGAAAGTGGGAACACTGCCATGATCCAGAGGTGTGACTGCAGCTCTTCTAGGCGCACTTGAGTCACCTTCAGCTGCCAGCTCTGGTGCTGAAAGCAAGCGTTTCTGCACAGACTGTGCAGAAGCCTGGGTGAGCACTTGGCTGCGGATGTGCTCAACATCACAGCTCCCTCGTTATCGCTACCTGAGCCACGAAGTCTCAGGTGAGCTCAGGATGGGCGAGCAAGCCACTGTCTGAGCTCAGGATGGGAAGGCAAGCCTCAGTCTGCCCCTTGGGCTGCATGACAGTGAAGGTGTAATCCAAAATCTGAGTACACGGGACCTCATGGTACTTTGGAAATGCAAGCATGGTTGTTGGCACGCTGGATGGAAGGGATGTGAAGAGACTACACATCCACCCTGAAAACCTTCTGTGTATCTACACTTGCACCAATCTGCCTGAGAAACAGCATCAGGTTAACTACATGCATTCGTAGAATCACAGAATCACTCAGAGGCTTTTAAACCTTGTGATCTTACTGGAAGAAGAAAGCTGAAAGCAGGGCACTTATTTATAATGAAGGCATTTACAGAAGCCAGAATCTCTTCCCTGTTTATCATGTGGTACCAAATAGAGGATTCTGTGAGCATGTGCATCAGATAATTGTGAAAGATGTGTCTGCATTATCTTGGTTAAATATCTCACTAATGTGAAAGAAAGACTAAAGGTCATCTGTCAAATGTAGTTGTGAGGCAGGGGAAAAAAAATCTCTGGTGTTAGATATCTCAAAACCTTTAGGCTCAGGATATTTTTGTTAAACAGAGAAAATGTGATCAATGAATCATTAGGAGTCCTGTGCCTGATAATGGAGGTCAAGAGTACCTTTCGATGATGAGATTAAGATGCTTTTATTAACCTGTCTCAAGATGGTTGATTGCTTTCTAATGCGATGAGACCCTCTTCAGCACTTGAATTTTAAAATATTTAGAGATCTGCATTGTCAAATACCTCTCAATAATGCTTCACAGTACATGAATTATTGTGCAAATGGAACTTAAGGTATTTCAGTATTCAGTAAAGACTAACCACGTTTTACAAAAGTACTTGCTGAAATAAAGGTAACTAACAGGAAGACACCTGGAAATGAATGAGAAACTAGGTGGATCTCATTCTCTTTTCATGCTAAGTTTCTGAGTATGTAAATACACTTATTTCTAATTCCAACTGTCTCCAGTTAAATTCTGGCAAATTATATCAGTGCATATGTGAGGGGAAATTAATTCATCTATGCTCAGGTCCTACGGAGCAAAGCCACTTTCAGCCTTGATGCTTTCTGATACAAAATCTATTTTGCATTTGATTGGATATATAGATTACATTCACATTCGCTTCACAGTTCTGTTACACAGCTACAGAAGTGCCGAGTGATGTCTGACTAAATGAGAATCAGGCCATGGCACATAAATTTTCACTCCCATTTCAGGATCCCAATTCCCATTTCATTTACACCAAAGTGAACTGTAAGTAAATCCGTTTGAATCTACCGGACTGTATGAATGGGAAAAACAGAGTAAGGAAGATCTTGATTAGAGGACATGAGCAGCAGTGTTCCATATCTAAGTGGCTGTTAGCTTTGTAGAGTTGGAATATATAGGATTTTGTTCATAAGGCCTTTTAAAAACTCTGACAGCTTAGGCCTTCTTCTTGAAAGACAGTTCCGTATCAGTTCTGAATTTATAAAAAGGAGCAGAGCACAGTTTTTCATTAGGTCCCACCAGTCCCAACTATTCACGGTAGTTGAGTTTCCTGTACACTGTTTTCACCTGGTGATGTGTTAGAGGACAAATTATTAAGTCACTAATTAGGCTGGTAGCTGTTCGAATTCATATGACTTTGCTTTATTGTACAGCTACGTGACATAATGCTCAATTGTCTCATCTGCCATCTGCTTTGGTGTCAAGATCTGCTTTTTTCCAAGTGACATTCTGTTGTCAATTGCTGCATTCTTGACATTTCTAAATGTCTTTGTTGAGAAGTTTGTGGTCTACTTTGTGTTTCCACAAGAAAGTGTTGTTGATCACCACCAGTACTACAGGGCTTGCTGTTCACGGCAGCGGGAGGGACCTCTCATCCTGCCATTTCTGGGCAACACCCTAGAAAATTCTTTGCAACCACTTCTCCCAATTCCCTGCCAGTTTCACTTCTGAGTGAAGGATTCAGATGCCTCACTTGCTCCCTTTGCTATTTTGCTTTTCACTTGCTCTACATGTTCAATATTCTTCTGACACTGCATGCAAATAGGACACCGGAAAGATCAATGCTGGTGGTGAGGCCTTAGTCACCTTGTACAGGTCAGGACTGCAAACAGTTAACGTGTTATCGAGATGATCAGCTTACTGTTCTCAATTTGATTTTATATGGACTGGTGGCGAACTGTACCATATCACACTGTGTACTGTACTGTATTCTGTAAGGGGGAACCCTACATTAGGCAGCAGCTTTGTATAAAACGATGTTAAACTGACTCACGAGCTGAATCTGAATCCAGTGTGTGATCCCAGAAAGTAAAAAAAAACCCCACAAAACCCCCTATTATTTGGGGTACTTAAAGGAAGGCCATCTGCAAGACCTGGGAAGTATGTTACTGACTTTCATTTGGGGTATCAAAGCCTAAGAAATATGTGGGAATATCTGAAACCATGTGGGGGACAGCAACAAGAATAAAACATCTAGAAAGCCAACAACAGACAAGGACGGGCTAGTGACACCATTATCTTTGGTGCAATTTCTGGGCCCCACCTGGAGTATTGTGTCCAGTTCTGGGCTCCCTGGTATAAAAAAAGACAGCGATCTCCTGGAGAGAGTCCAGAGAAGGGCTACGAAGATGATGAAGGGCCTGGAGCATCTATCCTATGAGGAAAGGCTGAGAGAGCTGGGGCTGTTCAGCCTGGAGAAGAGAAGACTGAGGGGGGACCTAATCAATGTTTATAAATATCTTAAGTATGGGATGCAGGGGGAATTGGCCAGCCCCTTTTCAGTGGTCTGTGAGGACAGGACAAGGGGCAATGGCTGTAAGCTGGAGCACAGGAAGTTCCGCACCAACATGCAGAGGAACTTTTTCCCAGTGAGGGTGACAGAGCCCTGGGACAGGCTGCCCAGGGAGGTGGTGGAGTCTCCTTCTCTGGGGATATTCAAGACTCGTCTGGACGCCTATCTGTGTAGTATAAGCTAGGGAGCTGCTTTGGCAGGGGGGTTGGACCCGATGATCCCTCGAGGTGCCTTCCAACCCCTACAATTCTGTGATTCTGTGATCTGCAGTGCTGCAAGTGTGTGACTTTTGAATGCTTGGCTCAACCCTCCCAGCCCTCGAACACCAATGTGTTCCCTTGGGAAAAGTTCTAGAGGTGCCAGGGAACTGTAGGAAACAGGTGAGAAAAGCTGCCTTGCTGAGGGCAAGATTTTTTTCGCCTCAAAGACCCTTTTTGACAGCTTAGCCTAACTGTATGTTCAGAGGATATCTAACTGTATCCTGCAAATACTCAAGACAATTATTAACATCCTTGTATCTAAAAACTGTACCTTCAAAAACAAACCACACAGAGCAACTCTTTGGCCCAATGCCGTAAAGCTGTGGTACTCTAATGAGTCCCACTGTCAGTCTGTGCACGAAGGCAGGCTCAGATACCTGGCAAAGCTGATGTAACCCAAGGCAATGTCAAGTCGCACTTCTCAAGGATTGGGCTCTAGACCTAGCAATCAGAGGATTTGGTTCATAAAAGCTTTCAGGATCAGGCCCTGCAAAGCTTTCATAATGCATTTAAATAACTTCTCTTAGACACTGCAAAAAAAAAGTCATTTGTACTGTACAGAAAAAGGTCACAACAGCACTTACATTTCAACAAGAGGTAATTAACATATTATTTGGCCTTTCATTTGTCAGTTCTCATAAAGTGATGTACAAGGCCAGCAGTTACACAAGGTCTCAGCTGTACTAATGTTAGCAGGGAAAAAATTCATTGAGAAACTCTACAAGTTGCATTGAAGGATTATTAAGTAACACAGAAGGTATTTGCACGCTTCCACTCTTTTGCTTTGAGGCACATGCTGATAACAAATACACAGAGTTTCTTTGTGGGGCACTTGCCATAAGACATGTGCATTTAAACAAAATATGCATCCAACAGCCCATGTCCTATTGGTGCAGAGGCTCCTTCATTTTGATACTGTGGTGAGAACACAGGGCCTTACAATTTTTCAGTCAGTGAGAGTGAACTACTCTCCTACGCTACTGTAGGATCTTGCATTCCAAGCCTGCAGTTAAATACACACCTCGACTCAAACCCTGAAATCAGTAGGCACATCTTCAAGTGCCTGAAAACCTTCCTGAATCAGGCTGCAAACCATAGATTTCTCACCTACTTTAGCTAAAAATGAAGCTGAGAGATGGAGCAAGGTACATTTTGGTTCGTTTGATCAGCTCTCACCTAGCATTAGCTCTCATTGTCTTGGCAGGTCCCACTCACTGCCCACAACACATGGAAAACCTGGCTAGGTTCGGCTCTTCTCTACCCTAGTACACACAGTAATAGAATGGCATGGGTTTAGTGCTACTACAGTGGAAGTATGCTAAGGATTTAAAGTTAAAATGTGTCTTCTCAATTCCAAAAGCTCTATCAACCCATTAGTTTTTAGACAGGAGCATAATCTGAAAGCAACTTCTCCTTAAAAAACTGTCACGCTACCACCCTGAAAGACAGCTGAACAAAGAAGTGTTTCGAGTGACTGCAGGGACTTGTACATTTGAGCACTTTGCAAAGAGCAAGTTTGCAACAATCTGTTGAATTTTCCAAAATTATAATGAAACCAACTCAGAATCACAGCCTGTGTCCTGTTTGATCACATCTCAGAAAAGCTGCATACAAAAAAATTTATATATATATCTATAAAAATATAAATGGTGGGTTTCTAAAAGGAAGGGCTCAAAGCTCAAGTTCATAAGGTCCTTAAAGTCATGTGTAGTTTTTTTCTGCCTGGGTTTAAACTTCAAAATCCAAACAAAGGAAAATGCAGGCAGTTAACTTGCAAAACAAACAGACCTAGCTGAAGGTAGGTGGGAAGGCAGGTTTACAAGCATATTTTATTTCTGCATGTATCCTATATTAAAATAGTGAAATTTACATGGCAAACACAAACTCAGATGTGAAAGGTTTAGAACCAAGATTTTTTTGATCAAAGGACAGCAACTAATATCAAGATCTCATGCCATATTGAAGGCTGCTGCTGAATCCACTGAGATGATGAACCCAAATCTTTGAATTTCCAATCCAAACCCAGCCTTTTAGCAAATAAGGCGTTTGATACAGCCCATCTACTTTTCTTTTTGTTCAAATCATTTTCGTTTAGAGGGTTTGTTTAGAAGACACAGGCTTGCTGTCAGATGTTTCCAACATAATAACTCACAGCCTGAACAAGAACATCTCCCAAGATCTGTGAATATCCTCAGTCCACTCCTAAACCATCTATGGGTTGGGTTTTTTTCTTTCTCTAATCAGCGAAAACATAATGAGAATATGCTTTATCTAGAGCTGTTTTGCACAGCTTGAGTAAATTGGAGTGAAGGAAAAGCTGCAATCATTCAAACCATTCATTTAAAGAGATGTTGCTTTCGTCCTTCTTCCCCACTGATCTTCTAAAACCATTTATGAAGTATTATTCCACTTAGCTTTGCTCTTCTTTACTCTCTCCAATTGTAGATGTCTGAATTTTCATTGATGTAGGACACAAAGCCCAGGAAAGGCCTTACCAAGTCACTGAAAAGCAATTGCTTCCCAATACGTAACACTGCCCACACCAAATGTACAGCTGGGATTTTCCATGATCCTGTCATTGACTGGTAGCATCAATAAGGGTTGAGTCACAGGCTTAATTCACAACTCAACTACTTCCTGAATTTACCATCAACTCTTTCTCAAACTTACCACCATCAGTTTCACCCACTTACCTCACCACTCAAATTTACCACACCGTTTATATCAGAGCCTTACAGGAAAGCTAAGGCTGGCTTACTCAGGCAGTTTAGTAGGTACTTTTTCCAGGTGCCCAGGAGCACTCTGTAGACCTGCATGGGAAGTGCTCGCTCTGACATGCCTCAGCACAGCACACCGCTGTTCTGTCCACTGACAAACTTGAGGACTGGGTCATGGTTGGCCCACAAATCAGGGGAATTCAAGCTCAGCACATCAGAGAAATAATCAGAAATACTAACAAACATGATTACAGTAGAGCAGAGACCATAAAGAACAGTTTCAAATACAGAAGCAAGTAAGCAAGTATATTTTATTGATCCTAAGTACTGCCACAGGCAGAATTGCCCTGCCCCTGCCTTGAAATGTCCTCAGCAACTGAGGAAAATTACCAGCTGAGCAGTTCCCACTGTGCCTGTAGAAGGATTCTGTAAAGTGAGACTCCATCCCATTTTACAGGCTTCCCCTTTTCCCTGCAGTGCAGCAGCTGATGAACAGAGGCACGCTGCACAAACTAAGAGTAAGGACACACTGTGCAGAGCAGCCGATTTGGGTTTGTGGCAGCACGAGGGAGACTTTGAACAGCTCAGAGCATCTCATCTTCTCCAAGGACCAAAGAGCTCTGACTGTAGATTAGGACAGGGAATTTCCTGCCCCAGCTCCAAGGGCTCTGAATCAGCAGCAGTGGGAAGGCTACCTTGTGACAGCCGAAATCGTTGCTGCTCCCAGTTATCCCCCATTGCTCTGAGGTGCTTCCAAACCCTTTGCAGAAATGACTGAGCAGCCTATGTAGTGACTGATTTATTTTATAGTATGTTATAGTAAGGTAACACCAAGTCTCCCTTAATGCACCAGGCTGGGGATTCTGGTTGCTACAGGAGCAGTTACAGGACACTTCTGCTGCTACACGAGCAGTTATGCCACCTTTACAAGACAAGACTTCTTCAAGAAGAGGTTTGGCAGGCTGCTGTCAGCATGAACCATGACTGCTCCTCCAAGGGAGGCCATCCCTGCTTGTGAGTCAAGCTGTGGCTAATTCTCTCAGGGACACAGCCATCTTGGGAGATTAACATTCCCTCTCCAGGAGTTCACACGCCCACCCTACCCCAGAAGCTATGCTGATTCAGCTACCTTGTGAGCATGCTCTAAAACCTGTGAATTGACTGTGTTAATCTTTAGGACTTCTTTTTCAGTGCAAGAACTATTTTAGCCTAATCTGTTGTCACCAGGTAATGACGTAGAGTCACAGCCTTAGGCTGTATGACATTCACAATGTAAAACACTTGTTTAACAGAAATTCCCCTAATTTACTCTGAACCACAACACACATCCTAGGTACATGCTCATACAGGTTTACAGACGATTGTCTTACAGATTGTCTTGCGTGAGTCACCTGTGGTTATGTGTGGTTGACAACCTTCCTACTATCTTGGACTGAACTATAAAGTGCCATACTCCTGGGTACATAAAAGATCTATCCCAAGACTTCTTTTCCTCTTTCATTGACAACTGTCAACCAAAAAATGTGTTGGCAAGACCTTGAAGTGACTGTAATTGATGTAACTGAAAGATCAAAAGCTTGAAGCGCAGTTCTTGGTACCTTTTAGCTGGACAGCAGGAGCGTGCACTACCAAAGCAGTCTGTGGGAGGCAGAGCTGTGCACACAAACGCTTTTGCTGCTTTGCGGCAGGACCCCGAACGTACACTCCTCACTCACCATCACACCACCTTCAATATGTGTTTCATCATGCTGGTGTCAAAGGTAGCTTTAAGAACAACACAGTCTGAAAACGCGCTGAGGACAAAGTCCCACCCTGACTGATGGCTGGAAATGTGGAGGATAAAAGGCTACAGACTGGGCTTGGGGAGCCTTTTTCTTGCTGACAGTCAAGTGGTGCTTTGAAGACAACTTTGGGAAGCAGAACCTCAGCACACATCTCCATGTCTCCCAGAAAGTGTTGGGAGAAGATTCAGGTGGTTGTGGTGCATGTACAAAATGATGCTTGGATCTATGCCTAACCTCTGGTTGAAAGTTCCCCAATAAGTCAATGAAGAATCTTTGTCCTAAATGTATTGTCTTGCTTTGAGATCAGGTGTCATCCTTTTTTGCTTTAGCAAAAATCACATGCATGCAGCATTTGTACACACACACAGAAGCTGAGACTTCCCATCAAAAACATGTCCCACGAAGCCTTTTCTAGGGCTACAGCTGGAAAACAGATCATTTCTGACTCCAGCATTATAGTATAGACACTGGCACGGTCATTCTCAGCAGACATACAGACATTTACCCTACTCTCAGATTCACAGCAAGGAACCTCTTGCTCCATTCAGTTTGTCTTGTGTCCTTGTGTCAAAAAAAATACCAGTAGAGTGACTATGGCATATCCTTTGTGCCGTGGATGAAGGCTCACACGTTCCACCTCGCTCCCAACGTTGGAGACATTTCCAACCAGGAACCCAACCCAAGAACAGAGGAACGGGGTTTGTTCTTCTGGTTGCAAGTGTAGACTTAATCAAGGGCAAATCTCATCTCTGTGCATGACAGATTTCTTCTAAAAGAAGGAAATATGTTCACTGGTTTGGTTTTTTTTAAACTTGTAGAAGTAATCTTATGTCAAAAAGTAGGTCTGCTCTAGACAGGTGATAAGAAGGAATGACCCTGGTAAAAGAACACGTTACTATGTTGCTGTTCTTCCCATCACTGTGTGATGAAGTTCTCACTCTTGTTCTTTAAATTCTCCTAACAAAACCAAGCCACACCATCACTGGTATTTCTAATATTAAGACCACGCTACAAGAAAACTTTCTCTAAAAAAATCAGGTCACTGTAAAGCTCATAAAAAAGCAAACCACATCACAATCTGTTTTCAGCCTGATTCCCTAATGCATTGCAAGCTGGGCACCAAGCACTTGGGAAGTCCTCAAATTAGCTTAGCTTTGTTTTGTTTTCCCCAAACCAGTTCAGTGAACCTGCACAGTCACAGCCCACCGACTGATCAGAACAGATTATGCTCCACCAGCCACTTTCCACAATGCCCACAGTTACCCAAAGCTCCCCACTGTCTCATGTTCTATCCACGTTCTGGCTCCTGAACTAAACACCAGCCAAAAACCAGGATCTACTTCGCATCCACTTGTAGCTGCATTCTCAGTCTCAGGTTTTGGAAGGAGATGCACAGCCTGCTGAGTTTTGTCTTTGCAGTTTTTCACAAATACATCATTCAGTTAAAAAAATCACATTAAATCTTTGGGCAGGAAATCTAATCCTGCTCATTTACAAACCAACCAGAAACATTTTTAAGCATGTGAGGCACATAATATCATCAACATCAAGAGAATTTGCTTAGAATTAAGCGTGCCCCTTAATGCATTCCTAGTAAGGCCTTAAATTGGTGAAACCATGAGGAGGAACTGCCCATTACCTGCAATGAGTAACCATTCTTTCCTCAACAGTACAAACCATGACTACCAGGCATGTGCCCGTTAAACTGCTGAGGCCAGTCCTGGGATCTGATAAAAGAAGGTGGCTCAGGTCTTTGCAATTGCTTTATTCCTTCCAGACAGGGGGTTTTTTTTCACATTATATGGACTTCAGGAATAGGAAAGAGTCTTTCTTTAGCCAAATTTTCATTCCTGTGCTTGACGACCTTGATGAGGGAACAGCATCCACCCTCAGCAAGTACACCGATGATACAAAGCTGGGAGGGGTGGCTGACACGCAGGAACACTGAGCTGCCATCCAGAGAGACCTGGACAGGCTGGAGAGCTGGGCAGGGAGAAACCTAATGAAATTCAACAAGTGCAAGTGTAAAGTCTTGCACCTGGGGAGGAATAACCAACTGTATCAGTACAGGCTGGGGGATGACCTGTTGGAAAAGAGCTCTGTGGAGAAGGACCTGGGGGTCCTGGTTGATGACAGGTTGGCAATGAGCCAGCAGTGTGCCCTGGTGGCCAAGAGAGCCAATGGGATCCTGGGATGCATCAGGAAGAGCGTGTCCAGCAGGTCGAAGGAAGTGATCCTCCCCCTCTACTCTGTCCTGGTCAGACCCCACCTGGAGTACTGCGTCCAGTTCTGGGCTTCCTGGTATAAAAAAGACAGGGACCTTCTGGAGAGAGTCCAGAGAAGGGCGACAAAGTTGATTAGGGGTCTGGAACATCTCCCCTATGAGGAAAGGCTGAGTGAGCTGGGTCTGTTCAGATCTGGAGAAAAGAAGACTGAGGGGGGACCTAATTAGTGTTTATAAATATCTTAGGCATGGGTTGCAGGGGTAATTGGTCAGCCCCTTTTCAGTGGTCTGTGGGGACAGGACAAGGGGCAATGGCTGTAAGCTGGAGCACAGGAAGTTCTGCACCAACATGCAGAGGAACTTTTACACAGTGAGGGTGACAGAGCCCTGGGACAGGCTGCCCAGGGAGGTGGTGGAGTCTCCTTCTCTGGAGATATTCAAGACTCATCTGGATGCCTATCTGTGCAGTATGAGCTAGGGAGCTGCTTTGGCAGGGGGGTTGGACCTGATGATCTCTTGAGGTCCCTGCCAACCCCTAAGATTCTGTGATTCTGTGATTCTGTGATTCTGTGATTCTGTGCTTCATTATTTGGATTGCTTAAGCACTTCATACGTCCCAGGAAATAAGCTACATGCTGAAACACATTAAATACATTTTAAGGGGGCAAAAGAAATGTATTGGGAAGCAGGATTACATCAACAAACTGTTGTATTTAATTTAGCGTCAGTGAGCAAACAACTTCTGCCTCACAGGAAGAAATCCTACAACACAGATTTTTACTTCAAAGTGTACTGAACAAAGTCAGTGGAAAGGAATGATTTGGAGACAGTGTGGGTATTTTAAGGGCACTTTCTACTATTTGCCAAAATTACCAGCACTTTGGGTCTTCCTGATAAAAGTGTTCTTCATAATGATGCTCACAGCAGGCTTATGAATTGGTTGAATCATCTTGTAACTACATCTACTGCCATCCAGAGGTAATTGGCAAAAGTTTGAGTAAATCTAAGTTAATGGTATCACCAACAGTGAGACATGAATCCTGTGCATTAGAACAGTCCCTATCAAACACAAACTTAAAGCTGCAGCTCAGATGAACAGAAACTACCAAAAAAAAAAAAAAAGTTAAGCAAGATAATTCTTTGTTATTTTCCAAGAGAAAAACAAAACCAACAGTGTATAAAAGTGATGTAGTTCTTTTGGTGCATCACATATGTCCTGCATTACGCTTTCTATTAATATTTTGGACAAGTGTTTCTGAAAGTTACAGTCTGCCATCTGATGTTTTTCATGCAGGCCTCGACTGTGGTTAAAAAAAAACAACAACCCCAAAGCCTACAGCATTCCTCCCCCCACGGACAGCCTGCTCTTTGCCACAGCACCCAACTTCTCTCCAATCACCTCCCAGTAAAGAAAGTAAGCAAACACTAAGGAATTATGTGCATGCACAGGCCCCCACAACTTACCTCCTGAAGCAATAGAGAACTTCATGCAAAGTCAGAGTTAAGGATGAAATTTTTTAAGTATCTCTGGATTGTGAGCGCTCACAGTTAGGGATAACTGCTGTCAAGACCTGTGGCCGAACACTCACCCATCCAGCCATAGGCAGTTGGAGAAATGCCCTATTTGAGATTCTAAAACTAGGAATCCCAAAGCAGAGATGATTGAAACAAATAAACTTTTCTAAAATTTATCCTTTAAAAGAATTTATTAAAAAGTCTATTAAGAAAGCTGGACCAAGCATGAGATAATAAAAACATTCATCTCCTAACAGCTACTTCTGTATTTCAACATTGGTATCACCTTTTCACCTTTTCAAGAGCAAAAATTTTCAGCAGCACACACACACCCCTATTTACTTAGGGGAAGCTGTGTGCCTGCATGTAATTCTCAGCTGTAAAGTGGGAGTTACAAGCTCAGAGCATGGCTGTGATCACTCCAGTCGGCATCTCAGAAGCCCCTTCTCCCAATGGGATAGCTTCCAGAAATACCCATCTCCCTATTTACAAATCTGGTTTGGCTTACAGATCCATTCAAATACTCTCCCAACTACCACCTTCCTATCCACCTTCCTAACCACCCTCCTAACCACCTTCCTAACCACCTTCCTAACCACCTAACCACGCTGTGAAATCACAGACTCAAAAATGTCCTGTCTGAATAATCACAGAATCGGAGGGGTTGGAAGGGACCTCGAGAGATCATCGGGTCCAACCCCCCTGCCAAAGCAGAAATACACCAGCGCTACGCACAGCACTTATGATGTTGTAGTCAGGTTTCACTAAGAGGCAGCAGCGTGCAGAGGACACTGGAAGCACAGTAGCATGAGGCTCCTTCTTCAGTTATGTATGCCCTGTGCTTACAGGACAAAAAAATCATGCATTGCTAATCAACTAAGCAGGAACCTCTTTCTCCTACACAACAGGAGGAGCTCTAAACAAAGACTAGGAAATTTCTGCTTGTAACAAGTACAGCCTGACTCTGCCAAGGACTACAGCAAAACCATCCAAGACTTCAGCTTAGTCAGGGTTTCTCCCATGTTCCTTAGAAGTCTGAATCCTTGAAAAGATGCAAGAAGCTTTCTGCAGAATAGTTCTCTAAAAAGGTATTTGGATTATTTCAAACAATGCGTTCCAACATCTACTTGTGACAAGTTTCAAAGACTTGGCTAATTTGCTGAAAGTGAGATTTTCATAAACAGCAAAAAAAAACCCCCAAAATAAACACAGATGCCAAAGCATTTACAGATTTCCTCTGTTGATTGTAATTGTTACTGTTCAATCATGCATGTAGAAACTAAATACACAGGATCAATTCATTGCCTCAGGCAACACAACAAAGGTCAGTAAAAGGAGAAAAAAGACCATTAAGAAAAAAACACCCTCACCTTTGAACTCTGTTGGAGACCAAGTACAGAATGTCCTGCCCCTGATCTGTAACCATAGGGATCCTTCCATTAGACTATTATTATTGTAAAGTAACACTGGAGCAACGGAGAGTCACGGTTACTGCATTGGCACCGTTCATACAGCAGTTGACAGCTTCCAGAATGCACAAAAAGGCTGGCAGTTGCCAGAAAGTATTTTTTACCTTCTGGGATTCTTTTTCCCTTCCTTAGCTGCTTCTTGCTATCAGGTAAACCAAGAAAACCAGTCCTTGCCATGCACTCCTCCTGTTATTCCAGTGATACACAGTAATCATTAACGCTTAAAGGAACTTTTGGAAGTGCAATTGGTATTACCAGTTATATCCTCTCAGTCCCAGACATGTACCTGAAGGCTTCTGGGCTCTGTACAAACATAAACCAAAAGACTCTGGATAAAACAGGAGGGTACAGGGACCAGTGTAAAGGTATTGACCAGTGTGTCAAAAAAGCGGACCTTGAGGTTCAAAGTATAAATTTGTGCCCAAATCTAAATAGTGCACGTGCACCTCCACAAAGAACTGTCTATTCTATCTGCAATTCCAGGTGAAAGTATGAGCTGTCCAAAACAGGGAACAAAATATTATCCAATGCAATGCCATCTTGTGGTAAACAGGAAAACTGTCTATGCCATCAGGCCTGGGTTTAAGTGCACAGGGACTCTGCTGCTCCACAAATCATGCCCAGAACAGATGACTTGGAAAAAGATAAAACAAAACAAAACAAAGCAAACAAACAAACAAAAAAATCAACCCCCAAAATAAAAAAACCAACCATTGTCATCATACTTAAACTTACAAAGTATAAGTTGTGATATGTGAGGCATTGGGATTTGAGAATCAGCTATTTTGTCTTCATCTTACAAGGCTGGTATTTTTATTCCAACAATACTGCTGTGCCATTATACTCAGAATTATTTCCATCACTCTAAACATAAAGGCAGAGATGTGATAGAACTTGGTAGAAAATTGTTCTTAGTATAAAAGCTCCCTTCTCTTTGTTTGGCTACAGTTAAGTGCTATCATGAGCTTGTTTTTAGGGCACCAGGGATCAGCTCAAAATGTCATGGCTATACAAGCCAAATCACTGTACAGCTATAAAAGGATCCTTCCACAGCTCATTTGTTTAAAAATAGCACAGGGGTATCTTTGACCCACCTGACCTCTGGGTGTGTGCTGTATCACCCTATCACCTCACTTATCATTATGCCTGATGAGACATCTGCCAGGTGGTACCACTTTTCAGACACTCTTCCTCCCCTCCCTTCGCTACAGGGGGACTTGCTGTGGTGGTTTTGGCCCTAGCCAGAGGCCAAATACCCACCAAGCCTCTCGCTCACTCCTCCCTTCAGCCAAAAAGGGGAGAGAATAGATATTAGGAGGCTTAGGACCTGAGATAAGGACAGAGGGATTGCTCTCCAATTAGTGCAATGGGCAAAACAGACTCAGCACAGAATAAAGGAAAGAAAAGTGATTTATTACAACTAATACACCCGGTGAACCGGAACGAGATAAGAAGTGGCCAGGTCTTAAAGCACCTTCCCCCCACCCCTCCCTTCTTAGCACACTTAAAACTCACCACGATATTACTCCCTTCTTCCTCCCTCCCCAACCCCCCACCACCACCATGGCTTGGGGAGGGGCAGGAAATGGGCAGTGGGGTTTCAGTGATCCTTCTCAAGCTGCTTTCCTTCTCCAGATCTTATCGCTTCTACCTCCCCCCACCCCTCGCCTCTTCGCACTCTTGACTTTAATCAAAGATCTGCTCCCTTCATCCCTCCCTTTGCAGCACAGGGAGGGGCAGGGAATGGGGAGTGGGGGTTTTCAGTGCGTTCCTCCAGAGTTGTTTTCCATCTCAGCTGGTGGGGGGGGGGTATTCCACTCATACACCCCCTTCCCCTGCGGCACCATGGGGTCCCACCCACGCGAGAGTCGTATCCAGAAATTCTGCAGCGTGAGTCCTCTCTATTGGGGAGCCATCTCCTCACCACAGGCCTCTCAGCAGGACCACCCTCTCATAGGGTGCTGACACCTGGGTCCAGACCACCCGGCCTGGTCCCCCACAAAGTCACAAGTCCCTCGGCAAACCTGCTGAGGCATGGATCAATCTTCACAGGGCATAGGTGTCTCTGCTCCCCGTCCTCATCCATGGGCTTCGGGGGGACACCCGTTTCACCATGGTCTCACCACGAGCTGCAGGGTGAAGGTTTTCGCCTTCTTCACTCCCCCCCTGCTCCATCGGGCCTGGCCTTGGTGTCTGTGCAGCTTGTTACACCTTCTCACTCCTGCTCCGGTGGCAAAGTGAGTCTGCCAGCAGTGTGTTTTCTCCTATCTGTGATTCACAGAGGTGCTCTGACCAGCTCTGATAGGCCCAGTCTCGAATTTGGCCTTGAGATGACCATGTTTTCAAAGTATGGGGCTTGCAGAAAGCTGTACCTGCGGCTTACAAAAGCCTCCGAAGCAGCACAGCCACACAGAACTGCAACACTTGCCCACAAAACCTGGGTCGGTCTCAATGGAGCTGCAATACAGTACAGGAATTCTGGTTCTGCCTAATTTGGTTCCTGCCACTTCTCTACGGCAATGCTCTATGGCAACGACTGTCAGACATAAAGATAGGTTTTAAATAGATACTTTTTGTAATGGAAAAAAAAATGCAGTTAAAAGTTATTTCACTATTCGTCAGTCTTAGGCCTGCCCAAGGTGTGACCGTCACGCACACCCCTTAGGCAGGCAGCGGTGGGAAAGCTGCAAGGCCTCGCTGGCTCCGCCGAGGCCGCGTCTCTCCGGCGTTCGCCTCCCGCCTCGGCACCACTCGGCGGTGCTGGGGGTGGATTGGGGCTGCCCCGGCCCACCCGCGGCCCCCACCCGGAGCCGGCTGGGGCGCTCACTGGAAGCGCCTGCCCACAGGCGGCGGCGCAGGCGCCCCCTGACAGGGCTCGAGAGGCGGCGCAGGGCGGGGCCGCCACTCCCCACCCTCTCCCCCGCCCCGGGCCGGCGCCGGCAGGACTACAGCTCCCGGCAAGCAGCGCGCCGAGCCGCCCCCCCGGCGCACACACACGCAGAGGGAGGGGTTTCCCGGGCACTGCTGTTCCGGGCGCGGAGACGCGCTTCCGGCGGGTTGAACCGGAAGGGTTTTGCCGCCCTTCCGGGACCCGCTCTCCACGTGTGGCGAGGGTCCCTGCCCGGTGCGCTCTCGCCATGGCGGCCGTGCGGGTGGAGGAGGTGCTGGCGGCCGCCGAGGAGCAGGAGGCAGAGAAGCGGCGGAGCATCACGGTGGAGAAGGAGCTGGAGTTGGAGTTCGACCTGGGCAACCTGCTGGCGCTGGACCGCAACCCGCCGGCGGCGGCGGCGCTGCGCGGGGCCGGCCCGCGGCGGGAGGCGCTGCTGCGGGCTCTGGCCCGCGACAACACGCAGCTGCTGGTGGCCCGGCTCTGGGAGCTGCCGGCCGAGCGCGCCGGCGGGGCGGGGGGCCCGCTGGTGGCGCGGCTGCCCGAGCCGGCCTTCCGCCTGCCGCGGGAGAAGCCGCCGCCGAAGCCGCGGCCGCCGACGCGCTGGGAGCAGTTCGCGCGGCTGAAGGGCATCCGCCGGCGCAAGCGGACCTCGCTGGTGTGGGACGAGCAGGCCAAGGAGTGGCGGCGGCGCTGGGGCTACCGGCGGGCGGGCGGCGACCCGGCCCGCGCCTGGCTGGCCGAGGTTCCGGCGGGCGCCGACCCGGAGGAGGACCAGTTCGCCAGGCTGCGGAGGGAGAAGCGGGAGCGGGTGGCACGCAATGAGCTCAACCGCCTGCGCAACCTGGCCCGCGCCCACCGGGCCGGCACCGCCGTCCCTGCCGCGCCTCTCCACCCCACTGGCCACCAGAGTCGGGAGGAACTGAGCCACGTTGCCCGCGTCGCCCGTGTCTCCACCGCCTCGCTCGGCCGCTTCCAGCCCCGGCTGCCCAAGGAGTCGGCGGAGCCGCCGTCCCGCAGCGGTGGCAAGAAGCGCCGCTTCGAGCCGCTGCTGGGCAACCTGGCTGCTGAGCGCAGCCGGCAGCTGGAGCTGCTGCAGGACATGGGCAGAAAGAAGCCGGTCCTCGACATCACCCGTGCCGTCAACAAGCAGCTGCGGCAGGAGGAAGCCGAGGCGGCTGCGGCCAAGGGCAAGAAGCAGTCACAGCGAGGGAAGCGCGGCCGCCGGCAGCAGCGGACTGGCCGCAGCAGCAAGAAGAGTGGAGCCCGGCGGCAGCAGCAGCAGCAGCGGCCCGCAGGCAGCGGCGCAGGCAGCGGCAGGAGAAAGAAGGCGTGAGGGACAGAGGGACTGCGTGCAGCACGGGGCTGCGGATGCCCACCGAGGCGAGGAAAGGACTGCCACTGTCAGCCTCCTGCCCGGTGCTCTGTTCCCCCACCTGTGTGTCAATAAATACACTATGGCCTTTTTAAAACGTGCTGCATTTGGCTCTTAGCTGGCTGGCTGTCCAAGGGGAGTTGGTGATGTATCGAGGTGGTCGGGAGCCCCAATACTACTCAGACTGGGGGTTTCACAGGGACAGGTAGCATTGCTTTGCAGCTGGCTGCGGTATTTCAAGACAGGACTGAAGCCGAGCTAAGCTATCGTTTGCTCGGTTGGTTTGGGCTGGGGGTGAACCGCAGCTGTGACCTGTATTTTGATGGAGGAGCAGCCTGCTCAGACACAGAGCCAAAGGATGTGGCTGCTGCTCTGTTCTCTGGGCAAATGGCCTGACGGTGGAGCTCTTGCTCTGTCAAGTCAGCTGAGCAGCAGTTCTGCGCTACAGGGGCCCAGTTATAAAATGAACTTGAAAACTTGCTGTAAGATTTATTGTGGGGCCTGAGAAATTGTGTGGATTTTCCTGGAGTTCTGTTGACTAAATAAAGCAAGCAAAGCTGGTGATCTGACACTGAATTCAATAGAAGAATGTACTGGACAGCAGGTTAAAACTGAATTTCTCCCTGTGTTAACAGTAACCCGTCATTTAACAGATATAGTGGTTTTCTTTAGTGAGCTGTTTGAGAGCAGACATAGGAAATTATCTTGGACTTCTACCTATTATTCTTCTGAACTTTGTAGTGTCACCTGTACACTTGAAATAAAATTACAGTTTGTAATCCCAGTATGTGGCTTAGCTACAGGAAGGATGCTGTTCCCCTGGTAAGAGTAGGATGAGTTCCAGCAATCTCAAGTAAATTAAGTTCTCATACTCAAAAGTAGTAAACTTGTGAGTGGCTAATGATAATGTTCTGCTGCAAATGAGTTTTTGAAAAAGCTGTGTGACTATAGCAGGTCTCATTCTGTAGCATTGAGTAGGATGGCAGCTTGAACACTGTCAAAACCTCTCTGGAAAGCAGCTGCTGAGGGCAGAAGGGGTTACATACACTTTGGAGCTGAAGATTTGGGTGGCACTGACAAGACAAAAAGACAAACCCATGGGCTTTGCATAAGATGTGCTCGTTGCCTCTTAAATGTTTCTCGCCGCTGTGCTGAGCAGTCTGCCCAACCAGGGGCTGTTCAGGGTGGCAGGATGGTCTTGTGCACACAACCCCTTGCTATCAAGCCTTCAGTGTAAGTAGCTAGGCAAAGCAGAAAGCACTTGGCAATGTGATGACGCTGTTGCTTTGAGATACATTCCAGACCTTTGACTTTCCTGCCATTTCACAGAATCACTAGTTTGGAAAAGACCTTTGAGACCATTGAGTGTGTTTCCCCAGAGCACATCTTGTACCTGCTCGGCCAGGGGCTGAGCGGGTTTTTCACACGCATGCACAGCATTTTATGCTGCTGACGGTGTTACTGGTGAACAAACAGGAGGGGATTCAACTTTTTAAAAGGGCAGATAATGGCAGATAAAGGGGGAAAGGTTTAAAGCTGAAGGAGGGAAGGTTTAGATTGAATATTAGGGGGAAATTTTTTACGGAAAGAGGGATGAGGTGCTGGAACAGGCTGCCCAGAGAGGTGGTGGATGCCCCATCCCTGGAAGTGTTCAAGGCCAGGTTGGATGGGGCCCTGGGCAACCTTGTGTAGCTCCAGGCCTGAGGTTGGTGTCCCTGCCTGTGGCAGGGGGGTTGGAGCTCTGTGATCCTTGGGGTCCCTTCCAACCCTTGCCATTCTATGATTCTATGAACTTTCTCCACCCGAGCCTGGGCAGCACGTGCATTGTCAGCAACCCGGGGTGCAGCCGTGCAATGCCCTTGGTTTCGGTCAACCCTGCGACTGAAACTGGGGGTCGGGAAGCGGGAGGGAGCCCCCGCTGCCCCACCCAGGAGGAGGTGCTGGCTCGGCGCCCGGCCCGGCCAGTCCCTCAGAGCCGCGGCGATGGCGGCGGGCTGGGAGCGGGCTGCCGGCCTCCTGCGGCAGCTGCAGCGGGCCGCGTGAGTGCGGGCGTGCGGGCCGGGACGGCTGAGGGGAGCCGCCGCCTCAGCCAGGGGACCGCGGCGGGCGCCGGCCTCCCCGCCCCGGCCTGTTTCCTCCCTTTATCGGCAGGTGCCGGCAGCGGGGCGGGAGGCGAGGCCGGGCTGCTGCCGCGTTTTAAAAGTGGAAAGGGGCGGCCGCTCCCTCCCTGGGGGTCGCCAGAGGCTCCTACTGCCCCCTCCGCAGCGCTGCCCTCCTGCCTCACACGGGCACCCCGCGGGCTGCCAGCCGGGACCCACCCGTCTTCTACCCTCGGTGGGACCCCAGCTGCCGGCCTGCCGCTCCGCTGGGCCCCGGGTATGGGCCCGGCCTTCTCACAGCCCCGAGCCTTGTTGCTAGGCCTCTCTGGGGTTGGGCACCGTAAACTGGCGCATACAGGCGACTTGTAGGCAAAGACAGGTTCGGGGTTCTGATTTAGGCTTTCCTTTTAACCGTGACCTTTTTTTTTTTAACCTTTTAACTAGATGTCGGTGCCCGAGCCATTCCCACACTTATTCCCAAGGTAAGACTTAATTCGCGTCTCCAGGATAACTCTGTAGGAGCCCACAGCCCTGTAGAGCCATAGATATTGGTGTAGCCTGGGCGGAAGGGCAGGTAACAGGTAGGAAAGAGAGCAGCTTAAAGGAAAAGGTAAGCTGCTGCTTTGAAACTGTACAATGATTGTGATTGTTGTTGGAGAGATGCACTGTTTCCATGTAAGCCACAACTAACGCGTCCTGTCCCTCCCTCTCCTTGCCATAAAGGCAAGTTTATCAGATGTTGGCTACTGCTGTCATCACCTGAGTCCTCTCAACTTCAGATCTGCTTTAGAGGGGAAAAATATGTGTGTGTTACACTAGAAAAGGAGCAGGAAGCAACATGAATAAAAAGGAGCTATTCACAAGGGTATGATTTGGCTCGAGGAGTGTATTCTCAATAGGTTTTTTTACACAGCCGTCCCAAGAACACAGCTCACTTATGCCATAACTGGGGAGGAAGAGCAGGAGAGCTGTGCCAAGTGACTGAGTCACCCCTGGGAGGAATTTCTGTTTGTGTTGACAGTAGGGAGTCTATGGGAATAGCTATCTGTGTGCTGGTCAGGTATTCTTATCTTTTATCACACATATCACACATCACGTTCCATTTTTAGTACTGTAGAGGTACTTAAAAGATATGCTTAGATTTATTTTCTATAAAAATTAGAAAATTTTGACATAATTTCAGCATTGTGTGATTCTGAGTGGTTTGGTTTCACATGGTTTACTTAAAACACTTTTTAAAGAACTACCATTTAGCATATGGAAAAGCCTATGCATGTTCAGATACTTATTTTGCCCAAGACCATCATACAGCAAGACAATAGCCCAGCTGAGAAATAGAATTTTCTTGTTCTGTCTGTCTGCATAATGACCTGTTGGGTCAATTCAAACTAAGCCCTCCTTAAATAGAAGTCTTAAAGAACTCTGTAAGTTTTAAGCAGCAATTGAGCCTATAATGTAACAAGCTGATCTCAGTTCAGCAAGTCTCTGAGTAGTGGAAATTGATTTAGTAGTGATTGTAGCAGGAAAAAAATGTGTATTGTGTTTCTTGCCAGTGTTCTAGTAAATAACACAAATTTTGAACTCCATAAAATTATTCCTGAAAGTTAAGTTGAGCTTAAGAATGTAACAGCAGGGCACCTATTCTACCATCAGAAAGCAAGAGAGTAAATGGCTTGGACATGTTCTTAGCCTGTCAAATTAATGACTGAGAGTACAGCAGACTCAAACGCCAGGAGAGGTCAAACATGTACAGCCTGGCAAGGGATGGCAATGAAAGAGCCGATAGCAGCTGGCCTGGGCTTGAATAGAAAGCCCATAAAGGATTTTTAAAAGGATTTTAATACATCTATCTGTTACTGTTGTGGGTCAGTGCTTCAGTGCACCCCAGAGTGTCTGTAAGAACTCATTATCGTGGCTTCGCTCATCAGATCTGAATCCACATCGCATATTTTCAATTAATATAGCAGACAGAAGGCATGACTTCAGCAGGAAGAGCAGCCTGCCTCATCTTTTCTTGGAGAAGAATGAGCTGCTTCATTTGATACGCAGTTTGCTTCACTTTGTGGCAGAGTCAGGATGGGCAAGAATCAGAGAGTTTTGTGGAAATTCATGTAGGAATGACATGGCAGAGAGAGGATGTGTCTGAAATACTATCCTTATAAAGATCTTCTCTCTTCTACTAAATAAAGATGACGGTGACACAATGATCCTTATTAAAACTCTGTTTATTATTACCAGTGCACGCAGCTCCTAAATTGTCAAGCAAGCGGTTCAGTTTCACCTGCAAATCCAGGACTAGGCAGACCTAAAAACAAGTGTAAACACCTGTCAGTGTTCCTCTCACAGGTACAAAAGATGTTCTCTATCTGGGTGCATATGGAGGATGTCTCATGGGCGTTTGTCTCCAAAGCTGTTCTGAAGGTTGTCGCATGGTTCCTCTGCATTGATAACACCTCAGCCTGTGTGGTTTGCAGATACTCAGTTCTGCTTACTATGTACTGTTCTGGTCTTTGCAGGCTGCACACAGGCAAACTTCCTGCTAATTTAGTTTTTATAGGAAAGAATTAATTCTTGAAAGAAGGAAAAAAACCTACTTGTTTTGAATTACGTGCATCAAATTAAGTACTTGGGTTTTCTAATCCCACAAACAGCAAAGGATGAAATGACTGTTAGCCACACAAGCCAAGAGGACCTATGCAAATGTATTAGTGATTTTAAAAGCAAAGATATCTGTCAACACTAGTATTGAGATACAGATTGAAGTTGCTTTTTGTTCCCTAATTTTACTGTTTTGTTTCCATTCCAGTCCCTGAACAGCCTACCCTGGGAAATACGGACTATGCTTTTGAGGTAGATTTCATAATAAAATATATTTGATTTAAAAGCAGTATTTTGTTTACTTCCAAATATGGCATTTAACAAACACTCACTTTAGTAAATATTTATACCTCAGTTTGACTGCTTGGGAGTAGATGCCATTTTTCCAGGAAATAACATGCTGTGTCTCTCTCTTGTGGGTTTGCTTTTTCTTTTTTGGTAGATGGCCATTTCCAACATCCGATATGGAGAAGGAGTTACTAAAGAGATTGGCATGGTAAGCTTCCATAGCATGAGTCCATCACTGGTGAGAAATTACTTTCCAAAGGGCTGCTGGTGCTATCAAACCATTTTATTAGGGGGAACTTATATAGGGTGTCTGAATCTTCACTGCTTTGCAGTATGCGTAGTCATATACACCAGTGTAAAAAAGGTCAGAAAATACTGTTGGGTAAGGAACAGAAACATGTTATGTCAATGTTGCTGTGGAATAAGTGAATACCTGAGATGAAACTTAGGGGATGTCCTGAGTTCAGACCAGGCTGGCTCAGCATAAAATGGGGCTGGTGGGAGAGGAGCGCATGGCTACAGGGTTCATGGTTTGGAGACAGCTCTGAGCTGTATGGTCTGAGTTGTGCAGTTGAGGGAGAAATTGCATTGTGTATCACCACTTTATCTGCTATAAAGTTCTGCTATTGATAATACTCCCTCCCTTTGCCATCCCAGTAAAATAACCCTGTCCCAGCCCACAATGTTTGCCTTTGGTTTTTCCCCCCTCGGAGAGGGCAGCTGCATGGTACTCAGCTACTGGCTGGGCAAAACCACAACAGTGAATAATTAGATTATTGATGACTTGCTGGCATTACACAGGATTTTTTTTTTCTTTTCTGTCAGGGAGTTTAAAAAATGTTGAATCCTGGTGACTCACCAGGATTTTCTCAAGATCACTTTTCTAGTGCATATTAAAATGAATCAGAGACTTTCCATTAAGTTAGGGGGGTATCTATTCAGCTCTGAGTTTGCTCTGTGAAAGTGTAGAATTTTTGTTTCAGCAGTGTGAGATGATTCACCTGAGCACATTGTTCCAGTTTGCATTTATCTCTGGGTTTTTTCATTTATCATTTTTTCCTCCCCTCTTGGTATTTGTGGCATTAACATTTATCTTTTTTATTGTTTGCAAATTTATAAAGTAAATGAAGTTAGACAGACCAAACAAGTTAGACAGCCTTAAAATCACTTTAGGATTATTTAGAATTGCATGTAGTGAATGGATATTTTGTGACAATTTAGTAAAGGTTAGGATGTATATTCTTTTTTGTCCCTTTTGCCACCATATTTTGATTTTTCATCAATAAATATTCAATATATAATTGTTGAGATTTTAATGCCATGCTTTGAGATGCAGTTAGGGGGGACCTAACCTGTGGAAAGGCCTTTTTATGTCACAGGAATTGTGTAGGAAAAGAGTATTTTTTAAAAAGACTTTACATTTTACTGTAGTCTTAAGTGGTTTCATCTCATTTTCTCTGGTTCAACAACTTTATAATTCTATTATAAGACTTCAACTATATAAGTTTAGCAGCCTTATGCAGGGTTTTGCATTCTATGTTTGTGGTTAATCCTCTTTGCTGATACTGTTTAAAAATTTTTCAATGGCCTATTTTCAAACCCTATTTTTAGGTTGGGTTTTTATTCTATAATGAAATGGTTTGGTTGATCTTGATTAGTATTTAAATAGTTTGCTGTGTGTTTTTCTACCAGTTGTTTGTTGCTTAATATAATCGTTATTGTAGGACCTGCAGAATCTTGGTGCCAGAAGAGTTTGTTTGATGACAGATAAAAACCTCTCCCAACTCCCTCCTGTAAATGCAGTATTGAATTCCTTGGCAAAATATGGTATCAATTTCCAGATGTATGATAACGTCCGGGTGGAACCCACAGACCAGAGGTACTACTCCTGTCGGTGTGCTTCTCAAAGTAGTGCCTAGGCTCTCACAGCGTACCTTGCAGCTGTCCAAACACCTCCTTGGGACCTGCATGCCTGTCTTAGTTGTTAGTTTCTCTATGTGCTGTTTTTCTCCTGACTAATGGGAAAGCTCTTCTTGTTTTCCAAGTTTCCTTGATGCCATTACATTTGCTAAAAAGGGAGAATTTGATGCCTACGTTGCTGTTGGAGGTGGGTCTGTAATAGACACCTGCAAAGCTGCCAATCTGTATGCATCCAGCCCTACATCGGACTTCTTGGATTACGTCAATGCTCCCATTGGGAAAGGGAAGCCTGTCACCGTGCCCCTCAAGCCACTCATTGCAGGTAAAGAGGAGGGAGGGAGGTGTGTGGAGAGTGAGAGCTAGAAGGGGAGTATCTCTACCCTTTGTATGATTTACCTACCTAAATCAGTTTGTCAGGACTGTTTCACCTTTGTTCAGGCTTACTTCGCTAGTTGCATTCAGCAGCAGTTTTGCTGTTTACTTCAGTGGGAGTAGAAGTGTGGGGTTTGTCATTAGTTTGTCTTGTTTAGCAGCATTTGACTCCTTTCAGTGAGAAAAGAGATCAAAGTGGAAGTTTCTCCTTGGCCCGTTGACTTTGCATCAGGGATACCTCTTGAGATTTCTGCTGATCCTATATTTTGGTGGCTTTAGTACTCTGTGGTTTTATTTATTTACTATGCATTACTTATTATTTGTTGATATCCTTCTTTTTAAGTTCCTACAACAGCTGGAACTGGAAGTGAAACCACAGGGGTTGCCATTTTTGACTTCAAAGAACTCAAAGTAAAAACTGGTGAGGATTTTTTTTCTTGTTGTCTGCTGTGTGAGACAATTGCTTTTCCGATGTCTTCATTATTTCCCTGCCTTGAAAGAAAGAGATACCTCATGTCATTTCAGGTGTCATTTTATTTCACTGCCACAGGCAAGTTTGAAGAGTTTAAAGGTTTCCTCCTTGAATTAAATTTGTAGCAGATTAACATAATGAAATACTTATGTAATACAGTGGATTATAGTTTGAAGGGAAAACAGGAAACTAAGAATCTTTCAAGTTCTTACATGGCAGAAAATGCTAATTGCAAAGGAAATTTCTACTTATATTCAGGGTCAACCAACTGTTCCTTATTTCCTCTGTATTTTTGCTTTCTGCTTTTAAGGCTTCTGTCTCTTTGTTGTATAATTGCAACCAAATGTTCCTTTTCCTGACTTTTAAAACCTCAGGCCTGAGATGCTGTGCAACTGAGGAGCACTGTCTCCCTTTGGCCTTTTCATCCCCAGCAAATAAAGGTTAGGGCTGCAACATCATCTCAAGCTTCATAGCTGTTTGGAGGTTTTAGATCTAAATGTGTGGATTTTATATACAATGCAGTCTGCAGTACATGGGACCCAAATGGGTGTGCTAAGAAGCTCTATAGCTCAGAGTTTTATAGTCTGTATGTAGTCAATCAGGCTATGCCTGTCTGTCTCTGCCAAAGCTACATCTGTGCCTCCTTAACCATAATATGAAGGCCTGATATTACAGATGCTGAAGACAGCAACTAGCAATTGCTGTTGATGGTAGGCACAAAGCAGTCTTGCCCTCTGATTGTTCACAGAAGACCAAAATTTCAGAACATTGTTGCAGGTGCCATTCAGCAGAGACATTTTGAAAGTATAGACCACTCAGGGAGGGTTACAAGTGGAGAGAGAACATGGTCTGGTATCATTCACTTTGGGCAACAGTATCAAATCATGTCACTTTCTTACAGGGACTCCATCATCAGTAAGACTGAAACTCTGATACTTCTTTCTCTCCTCCCACTTTTGCTTTTATCTTCCTAGCTTCAGATAATGTCCCCTGATTATTATGTTTTGAACCTTAAGCTTGTCTTGTCCTGATTTTATTGCAAATAATATTTAACCCATTTTCTGCCCTAGGTATTGCTTCAAGAGCCATTAAGCCAACGTTAGGCATCGTTGATCCTTTACACACACTGTCTATGCCTGAACGAATAGTGGCCAACAGTGGCTTTGATGTGCTTTGGTGAGTTTTCTGTGTAGGCTGCTACTTGAATTTATTGCAATATTGTACTTTTACTATGATGATTGTAGAAAGAATGTATTTTAGGAGCAGAAAAGGATGATCTTCTTGCTCCCTTTCCTGTTCTTCTTAAGGTGGTCTCGTTTATACTTTCCTCTTAATTTCACAACCTCCCTCAGAATGTATGGAAACAACTCACTCATTTGTAGAAATGTTAATTTTCTGTCACTGGAGACACTATTTGCTTCCAGGGTGGTTACTGTCAGGGAAAAGGATCCAAGTATCCCCTTCTAAGAGATGAAGTAGATGATTAATCACAGTTGCAACTGCATTTAGTGTGTCTCTCAGACATGGCAGGGCATAGAGAACAAGAATTTTCTAATAAAAGCCACGCTGTCCCAACAAAAATTTCTGAAGGTTTGTGGGATGCTGGCAGGTCTTAGCCCATTTATGACCATCTCCAGAGCCTCTCTTTTAATGTGTTTTTCACTAGATACAAAATTTTCTTCATCTTAAACCTACAGCTTTTAGTTGCACAAAAGGCATGGAAGTTTCTGTGCAGAGGGCTAGAGCTTGCTTTGCTTCTGGGTGCTGTGTATATTAAAGTGACAGATATACAATGAAGCTGTGTGGCTTCTCAAGCTTGGTGAAGAAACCTGCATTACAGCATCTGTAGCAGAATTGAGGGATTTGTCCATAAATGAAAAGCATTTGTAGTTTTGTCCATCTCAATGTAGGAATGTAAGCAGTGCCTCTCCATGAGTATCTGGGAGATGAGACTCTTGTCAGTTCCACTTTGATTAAATACCATACACCTCATTTTTTAAAGGTCAATACTTTTAAAAGAAAGGTAGCTTCCAATGCTTTCAGTGCTAAAGCCTCTTATGGCTCCTGTCCTACAGAAAGGAAACGCACCCGGTGCAGACGCACAGTGCTCTTCAGTGCAAAGCATTACAGCCCAGGATGCCAGTGCATCTAGCCTAACTTTAGGCATGGTGTGAGCTGATGGAGTGTGACTGTGTTTGATTGCCTTCTGTGTGTCTGTTGGAGAGCAAAGTGCTCTGGAGATGCCTGCCCGGCATTCTCCCAGTTGTTGTGTGATAGTATTTCTAGTTTGGGCAGCTGTTTAACACCAGAAGTAAATAAGAAGAGCCTGCCTTCAGAGAGCAGCAGGGCAGTGAAATGGAGCTGTCACACTTAGATAATGTAGTTTTTTAACCTTTCTTTCAGCCATGCTCTAGAATCGTACACGGCTCTTCCTTACAACATGCGCAGTCCCTGCCCTTCCAATCCAGTCAACCGACCAGCCTACCAAGGCAGCAACCCCATCAGTGATGTCTGGGCTCTTCATGCTCTGCGCATTGTGGCTAAATATTTGAAAAGGTAGCATGTTTAACAGCCACCCCCTTTGCAGGATGCTTGGTCTTCGGTGCCCAAAAAGGAATGATTAGAAGAACTCAGATTTTAGGGTAAAATAAGGGAAACTGCTACATTAAACCTCCATTTTCTACCCTGGATTTATCTTAACTAAATAAAAAAAAGTTTTCAAATAAAGCAGAAATTGAAAGTAAAATTAGGGTAACTAGGTTGTCTTGAGGAAGTAGCTTTTTTATGCCTCTATTTTGTCAGTCCTCAGTTAAAGGTGCTTCAAGCTTCTCATTTAATAAGGGAGCAGCATTCACATATTCAAGAGTCCTCTTTCTGTGACATAAGGAGAATATGCAACAAATGGAAGGAGATAATAGCTGCTGTAATTTCTGTGGCCTTCAGTGCAAATTAAGATACACATCCATCAAGAAGGTAACCACATGGATTTACAAATGTACAAAATTATGCACTTACTGAAAACTAGTTCATACCTAAAAGACCTTCAACTTAGTGTAAATTTTTACTTAACTGGGAGTTGGTTTTGATCCCTATGACTGAAGCTGTAGCCTGTATACAGTTTTTCTATACCATGTGCACTTCTGTTAAAGATCTGTGCGGGTGTCTTTTGTAAAAGGCTTTTTACAGTACCTCTCTTGTCAAAGTAGTTGTTTATTGTAGCTGTGGAATCTATTTGTGAGACTTTTCCCTCCATGTCATCAAACTACACGAGCAGCCTAATGTATAGGAAGTCAATGAACCCTGTACTCTTTCCTGCACTGATGAGATGGTGAGAAAGCTGGAGCGGTCTTGCAGCCATACACAGGACTACCAAAGCTCCTAAGTGGAATTGTTAAACCACAACTGAGGAGAATATGGCTAAATTAACTCTATTTGTTTAGGTTCTTGAAAGGTGAAAGGAAACTTGCCCTTCACTGAACTAGTTTGATCTACTTCCCACTCCACAAGCAGGATTGTTCTTTGACTGAAGTGTGACTTGATCCTATCTTCTGTATCAAAGAGTGTTTTGTCTATCACTCGAAAAAGAAGTCCTCTCTCCCTTCTTCATCCTGAATTAACAATCTGTTTGTGAATTCACTCATACCATTGTCTCCATGGTGCACAGAGCCATCAGAAACCCTGAAGACCGTGAAGCAAGAGCGAAGATGCACCTAGCAAGTGCTTTTGCTGGTATTGGCTTTGGCAATGCTGGTGTTCATCTCTGGTGAGTGCAGGAAAATGTTAACCCCATCCAAGGTCAGCTTCTAACTAGTGTTTCTTTGTTGCTGAATATATGATAAGACACTGTAGCCTGGCCCCTGTTGCAGGGAGAGCTGTGTGTTGAGAGAAATTGATGGGCCCTTGGTGTTCATGTGTATGAAGATTGCGTATTCTGGCTTGTGATACCTAAATCCCATCATGTGAAAATTCCAAAATGCAGCCTTCTTTACCTTTCTTGATAGCCAAAACCATAGTTATGAAAAAAAAAAATCAATCAACAGATAACAAACCCAACCAACATCAATGCTAATTAAAATCGAGTCTTGTCATGCCAGCTGTTGCGAGACAGCAGTGAGGCCGCCCCTGAACTGATGCGGTTGTCTGCAGGTCTGTCTGTGGGGTAGGCGTTCTGCAGGCTCAAGTCACCTGCAATTAATACTGCAAGGCGATGTAGTTTCATCTGGGTGGCAATCTCAGAGAAGCAAAGCCCAAGTCTGAAATGTTTAGAGAAGTTGTTAGCAGTCATTCCCTTCAAAGTCCTTCCCTTCATTCCTTTTGTTTAAGCAAATCCACTCTTTAATTATACTTTAATATTAATGTTTATTTTTCTCAGGCAGTGTGATCAAGTAGGGATGCAGATGATGCTATTTTTGGCAATATCTATATGACTTTAGTAACTGTATTACTTCAGCCTGGTCAGTGGAGTAATACAACTTCACCCTCACAAAACAAGGAGGTGCTGGTTTTTACAGCTAGGTCCCTAAGGTGCAGAGGTATGAAGGTTGTCTGTGCCTAATATCCATACCATACCTTTTGAATACCTGTACCTAAGAGACTTGCATAGAGAAGACTGACTACACAAGGGACCGAACACAATTTTCTGAAAACCAGGAGAGATGCCCTAACTACTTTCTCTCTGCTCTCTGTTCCAGCCACGGAATGTCTTACCCTATTTCTGGTTTGGTGAAGACTTATAAACCAAAGGATTATAATGTGGATCACTCCTTAGTGGTAAACCTGATTTCTCTTTCTTTTTGTATTGCACAGTTCTCTGTTATCTCATATGAATGAACAGTAAAGCACATAGAAGTTAAAAGTACATGTCCTGTTGATGTGTTGTGGAGTATTTTTTATTTTTATTTAATTTTATTGGGTTTTTTCCCTTCTGTTTTGTTTTCCCCAGCCACATGGCCTTTCTGTGGTGCTGACATCCCCAGCAGTCTTTGCTTTCACGGCACAGATACGTCCTGAGCGGCACTTGGAGGCTGCAGAGATACTAGGTAGGAATCTCTATGGATCCATATTACTCATAGAAAGGAAATTAATTTCCAAATGTCTTTGTGGAGGAAAAAAAAACATGCAAGCAATTATAATTGGTTGTTGTTAGAGAAACAAGTTGGAGAAATCTACTTCTTGGGGAGAAAACTGGACAGCCAAAATTAACTGTAGATCTGTTATCAATCAGGACAGAGTAGCTGTGATCGGCATCTCCCTTGGTGCTTTACAGAGGGTAGTTACTTTAGAATAAAACAAAGCAATGCTCACAGGTGCACCTGTTAGCTAAAAGAACGCATTTTGCCTAACAGATTCCCTGTTGTGGCCATTAATTAGTTCAGAGTAATGTTCTGAATCACTCGTGCTTCTTCCCCATGGCACACAACCATGGGGTTTTGTCTTTTTAACGTAGGCCTAAGCCTGTCTGTAGGTGTTGGAAATTCTCAGTGGCCAATGTCAAGGGAAAGCACAAAGTAGCTCTTCTGTGGATGCATCAGTGATGATTCAGAAGTGGGTTAATGAATGAAGTGGCCTTTTCTGCTTCTTAGCAGAATAAAAGTAAAGGCTGCAAACTGAGAGCTCATTTAAAGATTACCTTTTCATACAGTGCTTGTTATCTGTGCAGTACATCACTGGAAGGTGTCCTGTAGAAAGGGTACCTCTTCACTGCCCCCGCAGTGTGACTGTGTGTGATCTTCGAGCTGTTAGCAGTCTAGCTGTGAGACCATGGCTCTGTGTCAGGCTAATTCATTTATACCTAAGGTCAGGTTTGCTGTCTGCACTAGTCTGTATTGTAGCTAAACTGCTGCTCATACTTGTGCTCACTAATGAGCAATCACAGTTACATGCACAGCAGTGTAGAGAGTAGAGAGAAAGTGGTTAGGGCAGCTCCTGGCATTTGGAAAATTTGTGTTCTGTCCCTTGTATGGTCAGCCTTCTGTATGCCAGTGGCAGCAATCCGGTCACATGTATGACTTCCTTGTCTAAGTAATCTGAAAGCATTGTGGGTTTCAAGAAAGAGTGGGTTTTGTATAGATAGTGAAAATACCACAGTATTTTAAAGAGCATGTAAACCAGCGTGGCTGTAAAAACTGTGTTGTAGGGGAATTCCATTTATTTTATATATGCTGGCTCCGGAGTTTGTTCAGCCTTCCTCCAAAGTGTGCAGTCCTGCCTGTGGTCAAAGCCAGAACACAAAGGTAGCTGGAATCATATACTAAGCTACAAAGTATCTGTGTTCCCCTAGCAATAACACAGAACTCAAAGTAGACTAAGAAAATGTTTCTGGATAGCTGGCCAGCACAGCATATAAGAGAATTTGAACTCTGGCTCCTTGAATTTAAACCAAGTGGTTGAAAAGCAGTTCATTTAGGTTTTGTGATGTGAACTCCTGCCATATATTCTGTCTCTAAAAGCTCTGTTAATTGTCTCAATAGAAATTTAAACTGTCTTACTGCCTGCCTTGCTGCAAAGGGGCTCTGCTGAAAAGGTCACATGGAACTGAATGTGTAAATTCCCACCTGGGGCATTGACTTCTGATTCCAGTGCTGAGTCCAACTGACTACAGTAGTTGATTCAAATCTGTCATGTTGCCAAATGCCATGACTAAGAAGGTATTTCATGACACGAAGCAGATTACTAAATAGTTATGTTGTGTGTATGTACAGCTGTGAAATTGGGTACAGCCAGAAAAAGCTTAATACCTCCCTGGGTGGATTCTTAAACAGTTGAAATAGGTGTGTGTGTGTGTGTGGCCAGAAATTTTCTAATGCAACCAAAGACTGATGTGTCCTTTAGGTTGAGCAAAAAGAAAGTACTAGAACTACACTAGTATTTTAAAACTACTTTTCATGTTTAGTATCTTTTTTTTACCTCCTCCTTTCCCTTTTACTTCAGTATCTGAAGATACTGGATTTATGTCCCAGTTACAGCAAAACCCAGGATAAACTCAGACTGCATCCCAATAGCATAAGTCTTTGTACAAGACTCTGTCATACCTTATTTATCAATTTCTCCCAGATACTATCTACTACAGTTCTACCAGTCTTACTACCTGAATATCTGAACTTCTCAAATGAGTTTTAGTCTCCTGTTCACTTAAGCTCCTTTGAATATTACACTGAACTGCATGAGGATCACAGGAAATATTTTCCCTTTAGCTGTGCTGTGCTCTTACTCATTGCTCAGTATGGCACTTGGACCTAACATAGTTCTGGTGTAACATCATTGAGGTTACACAGAGAACAAATTTAGCTCAGCTTCCTTTGAAAGGAAATCATAAGGAGGGATCTGTCATCAATCTGAACGTGTTTTTATTACTACTTTTCAGTAAGTCCTAACTGCTCATTGAAAGGGAAGCAAGCTATTCTGTAAGAAATGTTGGTAATATTTCATTTTCTGTTGATGCTTTCGTTACTGTTCAGTAGATGCTTCAAAGATACCGTTCCTCCTCTTCAGTTCTACGCTGTCCTACATGTCAGCACTTACTCAAATAGCATTGTTTAGGGTTTAGTTAACCCCCTGAACACTGCCCTGCTGTCTCCCGTTGTCTTAGCCTGCAAGCTCTAGTCCTCGGAGTGTCTAGTTGAACAGAACAGCCAGAGGTTTCTGCATCCTCTAGATGTCAGCAAACTCAAGGCCTTAACATAAAGCTAGCGTTTGGCACACTGTCCATAAAAATAAATGCCACTGACGTTCATGCCTTAGCTTCTTTCCTCCCAGCAGTCAGTCAGGCTGAAAAGTGCTTCTGGCTGTAAGCACAGAGGGAGAGGAAGTTACCCTCACGCGGCAGTTAGTCTTTCTGGCAGCGGTTACCTGCTCCTCCTGATCTGGTCTTATCTCACCTCTGACAAACTGTACCAACTGTAAAACGGAGACTGATTCCTCTTAGTTCGTGTTGCCTGTAGGGCAGCGACTGTTACATATGGATATGTATTCAGCTGATATTATGATTAAATTAAGTCCAGAACAGGCTTCCTCCTCTCTCTCCACCCTACAGTCAAGGCATTATGTCTTATTTTAGGAGCTGACATCCGCACTGCCAGAATCAAAGACGCGGGGCTTGTTTTGGCAGACACACTCCGGAAATTCCTATTTGATCTGAATGTTGATGATGGCTTAGCTGCAATTGGTTATTCTAAAGCAGACATCCCTGCATTAGTCAAAGGCACTCTGCCTCAGGTAAGACAGAAAGCAAAACAGTTTTTCTTGTCAAATAAAATAGATTTTTTTTTTATAAACAGAAATGTTTCTTTTCAAGCAAATGTTATTTCTAGTCCTACATGAAGGCAATTAAAATGCAGAAAGTTATGGATAGTCAATTGTATTTTGTTCCTCTGCACAGTTTAGGTTTTTCTTTTCTATGAGATGCAGTGCACGCTGCAGTCTGTTCTTCACATGGATTCAGAAAGAATGGCTAGGTGTTTGGGTTTGGTTTTTTAAACGTCACATTTTTTAAAAAGAGGATGTTTTTCATAGACCTTTTCATAACTCTCTGTTAATTACATGTGCAGGCTGGGTTATAGATAAAGCCTTAATACCAAGTGCTGTCTGATCAGAGTGATCAAGCTCACTTTGCATTAAACTTTTCTGTATTGAGAAGTTGCACTTTTCTTCCCAGATGGCTTTTTTGTTCCGTTGACCCCCATCAGAATTTGAAATAAGGTCCCCTGGGATGATATAGATTAAACTTGTAATTCCCTTTGTTGTTTCAGTGCTCACAAAGGCACTGCAAAAAGCAACACACCCCTCCAAAAGCAAAATCTAGTGTCAGTTTGATTCATATAGTATGGACTGCTCTGCCTGCTTAGGATTGATTTCCACTAAATAGCAAGGGAAATAAACATTACGGAGAAAATGGAAGATTTTGTAGCCTGGAGGGTTATTTGCCTTTTACAGCAGCACCTCTTATCCTTCTCATTCATAAATCTCAGAGCAGTTTACAATAGGGGGTAAATATTAATATTCCTGTTCTATACCTGAGAAAATGGCACAAAGGTGCAACTGTTTAGGATCACACACAACAGAACAGTGGCAAAGCCAGGAAGAAAACTAAGGTCTCTGACCATCCGTTGAATAGGTTACACATATAAGCTGTTATGGGGTGTTTGGGAGGTTTGTTTTGATAAATCCTTTCCTTTAAAACAATTGGGGTAGGGTCATCACAACATCTAACTGAAAGCATGTTTTGCATAGCTGGGGGAGGGGAAAGGTTCTTTGCCCAAAAAGTTGAAGGGTTAATTTGTTTGATTTGCTCAAACTAAGTTTTAGTTCATTAACTGTCATCTTACTACACTAATGATTAACTGTACTGTGTAAAATTAGATGACCTAATGGTTTCTTAAATCTCATCTCTGTATATGAGGTGTAGCATGATGAAGATGTATTAGCTTTCCTTAATAGTCCTGTTATTACTCACAGAGGTAGTCTGTACAGTTTGGTGTATTCCTTTCTTTTCATATTGCATTCAGTTTTCTTTGGAATACAGCAGTGACCCATCCGTGTTGGCAAGGCAGTGTGGTGCAGCAGTGATAGCAGCAATAGCTGTGTGGTGTGGGTTCCACACTGTGAAGTACATGCTGCAGAGAAACAAAACTAATCTGTTCTGTCTGCGGGGATTTGGGGTGGGGAACCTACTGGGACAAACACTTATACTTGAAGTTAAACCAGAATTTCATTTTCTTTTCTAAGTGAGTTTAGTGAAATGGATCCTGTTTGCAGGCAGCAGTGAGTCTAGCAAAGAAGGTGCTGTCCCAAGGTCTAAGATAGCAGGTCCTGTGATGGTATTTGGGGGGAGATAGAGGGTACTGGAGATGAGAGAAGATGGAAGGGCTGTTCTCTAGCCCAGCCACCCCTGCAGACATCCCAGAGGCAGCTACAGTGGGGCTGAAAGTCTGATGAGCCAGGAGTAGCTCATTTTTGGCGCTGTACCAGAATGGACTGAGTCAGACTGGGTGTGCTGGGGCCTTGCTGTCTGGGCACCAGCAAATACCAACAGGCTTGTGCAGAGGGAGTGCTGGGGCCTCTCTGTCAAGGCAGACAGGAGGAGCATCCATTTGCAGCCTTCTGTCTATACAGCTGGGAAATGCTACAGTCTGTCAGGGTGACTGTCTCCTGTCACCCTGTGCGACTTTACAGATGACTCAGTCCATCTCTCTGCACAGGGCTGCAAAACTATCATCTGGCCCAGAGTGTCCTAATAGAAGCCTGATGAATTTACTGAGTACTGAAGTACTGAGTTGTGTTCTGCATACTGTGTGTCTGAAAAGAAACAACGTGCTTTCCCCCTAGCGCTGTTTGAATGTTCCATTTGGTTTCAAAACTGTGCAGAATAATCTTAGCCTTTTCTTTGGCTGGATATGTGTGCGTAGCAGCTCTGGATAGGCATGAGGAAAGAGGTATCATTTGATCAGTACTGCTGCACCAGCAAAGCTTCCCATGTAGGTAAAGTTATGCACAAAAAGCTGCAGTTTTCAGACTCATCACAAGCCATGCTGAGCATGATGAACTGAGTGTCTCGCAGCTGAGTACGTCACCATGCCAGATGAGTATTTCACATGTTAAATTTACAGCACGGTGGCTTCTCTTGCTGTGTAACCACATCCAGCCTGTCCACCAATTGCATCTCTGTGGGTTGAGAGGTCAGTGGAGCAGCTGCAGCGTTGCACTGCATCACTGCGCTGCACAAGCAGTGTGTTCTCCGCTGCAGAAGGCATCTGAGCTGAGCCTTCCCCAAGGCAGGGGGCTCGAAGAGTCCCTTGCCCAGCAGCCCTCTTGATGTGTGAGGCAAGGGACCTAGCAAATGACATTCACTGTCTCACATGTGAAAAAGGGGGTGGGAAATTTAGAGCTTTTATTGAGACAGGCTCTTCCATGAGGGAGATGTAGAAACAGATTCTAGCAGAAAGAAACTCCATCTTGCCAAAATACACCACATTAATCTAAAAATAACATGTTCCTAGTGTAGGCCTGGCCTCTGTCTTTGCAGATGCTTGTAACTCTCCCCAGTCTTTCAATAAACGTTGAAGTGATTGATTGCTGAAAGTGTGAAAGTACTATTTGTAACCAGTACAGGTATGTTAATGTCAGGCCCTTTCAGCTAAATATTCCTGCAGTCACTGAATACCTGCACCAGCACAGCTCCTCATCCCTTCTGAATTGCCATTCCCCCCTGTGTGGTTGCTCTGTCCCACAGAGCAGTGAAGTGTATACCTGAGCTTCAGTCAGTGGGACCTTGACATGCCAGAATTCTGTTGAGTTGCCATCCAAATCAAGACCAACCACAACTATTTTGTATTCTGTTCCAAAGTGTCAGGCTATTTATTGAGCAGTTTTACTTCTGTCCTTTGCTCTATCTCTTTTTTATTATTTTTTTTTTTGGAGCTTGAGTTGCAAGTGCTGTCAACTCTCCTCATCTGTGGCAGTTCCTGGGCTCTGAGAGATGTTGTGTTTGGAAAATCTCAGTCCCTAAAAACTGACCTCCTAGTTCCAGTGCCAGGAAATGAATTTTAAAATGGACTGTGTTCCCAGGACACTACCCACCGCTGTACTGACATTTGTGACTGACAAGACCTGTGTTTGAAGTACTTGACTTTGCAACTCTTGCTTCTGTGGGTTTAATTACAGGCAATTTAAACTAATATATTCTTGAAAGTACTGTGCAGTGGATAATGCTTCAGCGTTAATTACTTGATTACTTATTTACAAAACCTTGTTATTCTCTATGAAGGACATTAGTTAGCTATGTTTGATTAGTTTTATTTGCAACCTTCTGTAATCAGCTTTTCTTTAATCTTGCAGGAAAGAGTCACTAAACTATCACCGCGCCCCCAAACAGAAGAAGACTTATCTGCCCTCTTTGAGGCTTCCATGAAGCTTTATTAGCTTCACCATTTTGTTTTGAAAAGTGTGCTCTATTCTAACACAAAGGTAATTTCTTATAGATATGGGGCTGAATTTGTTTAGAGAATGGAAGAACTTGTGTGTCTTTGACTTCTGTTCCATTGTACGCTGCCAAAAGGTCAAGCAATTAGTCTTTAACTAAATGGTGCTCTGAAGTGAAGGCTGGACTCTGGGCTATTCTTCTTGCTCAGCAGTCAGTGGTATTAGCTTGCATAAAAGTTGGAGCAGACTTCTCACCTTCCTGAGGGCTTTCTTGTGCTTTAGGGGTGGTCGAAGGTGGAAACATGTTTTAAGGTATATTCCAAAACAGTTTGCAAGTTTTGGTTTAAATTAAAGTTGTCTGTGATTTTGTTATAAGAAGTCACACTGAGATATAATTTGGGGCATTTTTAAATAGGGAAGGGGAGTTACCTTGTGGAAAATGTCAGCTGGATGTATTCTGTCTTTTTACCATCTGGCTACACCAAGAAGGCTTCTGAACTGGGGTGCATCTCGCTGTTTGGTTACAAATAAACCTATGCACTTTATACATGTTTGGAAAAGGCTTCCTGAAAGTCTGCTTTGGGATAAAATTTGGACAAGTATCGTCAGGTATTTATCTTTCCTTTTAAGCTCTATATGAAATGTTCATAGGAGGAGCAAAACCAGAGTGAGGCAAGAGGAACTCAAGAAGAACCACGGAACAGCAAGACATCATGTTCTCTCTGGAGGCTCCCTTTTCCTGCGGTGTTCCGTGGAAAGAAACTATCAGTCCACCTCGCTTCCCGGTGCAGCCATTGCTCTGTTGAGCTGCTGCAGGTGCTGGCACCCCCAACGCAGCCACCACCCTGAGGAAGTGGCAGGGTGCTGTGGTTCAGTATTGGAGCAGTGGTGTAGCGTATGGCTGCACCGCGCCCCGCTGGGAGCCCTGGTTAAACGTGGGAAGGGGTGTGCACCTTCTGAGCAGCTAACCAGCTGGTAGACTGACAACTGAGAAAGGGAAGTGGGAAAGGGAGAAATGAAACTGAAATGTTAATGCTATTTTTCTTTTTTTAAAACGTGCACGTGGTGGTGTGTACAGTTCATTTAAATCAGATTCTGCTTCACATTGGACCCTTTTGGCATCTGATTCGTGCAGCTACCACAGCACCAGATAAACATGAAGAGAACCCCAGAACCTCTCTTGTGCTTATTTCTTTTTGTCTTCTTATTTCTTTCAATCATGCTGTTGAAGTAGAAGGCTCTGTTCTTAGACCTTTGCCGCCTTGTATTTGTCTGATACAGCTAGTGCTAGCCTAGAACCTGAGGGCAGATGTGTACTGGGTATTGACATCAGATCAGTTTTAATGCTCAGTTGCAATAGGTGGATGGATACTGGTTAAACACTGGAAATTTCAATCACAGAATGGGTTTAGTGGCGGTAGGGACTGTACTGCCAGTATGCCTCAGCCTGTGGTGTGTCACACATTTGATTTCCATGTCCTTCTGAATCTTGTCCTCTGCTGAAACTGCCCGCAAGAATCTCTGTCACGGAGGCTGATGTAATAGCAAGGGGTGAGGGATTGGTTTTATTGTGCTGTGCAAAGCTGCCATGCCTGAAAAAATCCCAACTTTTTGTCAAACCATTTTGTGTATAATCCTTTGGCCTGTTTCATCCTTCCACTCCTGTCCTTCCTGCGGCTGTGAGAGCAGTACAGAGTCCTGAAGAGAGATTCTCTATTTTTTTTCCAGGAGTCTAATTCATGACAGCCATGCTGTGTTTGGGAAAAATATATTTTGTGAGGAGCCAAACTGCACGTGGGTTTCATCACTGCAGCAGAGCACTTGGATGGGCTACTTAGGAATGTGTGGTATTTCCTTCCAGCACGTGTTTTATTTGCCATTTATGCTAGTGTGGCAGTTATTAGCAGGCTGCATTTTCAACTGACAGAACCTCACACTTAACTTCCTATACCAGGCAACCCAGAGCTCTCACTAGTCTTTAAATTAAGCCTCACACCCCTCTCTAACGTAGTTGGTTTTATCCATATTTTGTAGTTGAGACAAAGAGTTTGACATAATGCTGAACCCAACGTAAGCAAATGGTGCTGTAAGAAGGGATGTTTCTGTTTCCCACATCCATTTGGCGGCATCAAGGTCTTTGACTGGCTTAAACTGGTTGTGAAATCTCACTTGTGGACATCAGCTACACCTACACCACCAGCTGTTCATTGCTAGAGGAAATTTTCTGAGGACAAGTCAAGGGAGCTCAAGTGGCCCCATGGTGTTGTGTCTCAGGTAGTGATGCTGTGGCAGGGGTCACACCCTGGCTCCTGGGCAATGGGAGTTTTATTCACCACTGAAGAGAAACTGGGTTTTTTTTTCATTTATTTCCGTACAAAATTACTCTGCATTCAGACAACCTAGTTGGTCAAATACATCCGTATCTTTGAGCATGCCTAATTTGTGCACAGGGGCCTGGCATTTGAATGGGGTCTAGGGTGACCCTATAATTGGGAGTACCTGGCAGTGGGTGTGAAATCTGGGTAGCTTGTTCTGGGGCTCCTGGGACTGCTCTGTTACTCCAGCCCTCAGGATGGATCTGTTATTGCTTCAGGTGATACTGAAAGTCAAATAACAAGTAATACTGCGCTTGCTGTAAACACAAGCTCGTTTGAAAGTGTTTGAGAGAGGTGTTTAACTGTCACTTACCTTCAGTCCTGTGAAGTAACTATGAAGCAAAACCAGCCAGAGACAATAGGCTGTTGCTAGCTTCACAGACCACAGCAACTCCTCCTGCCCTTGCCTGGTGAGCTCGGTGCTGCGCAGACAAAACCATTGAATCGTGGGTGACAACCGAGAGCGGTTGTAGTGGTTTTCCAGAAATAGAAGCATCCAAACTGCTGCACAGTATTTCTGTGAATGTTTGAGACTGCTCCTGCACACCTCCCTCTGCGTGATCAGTACATAGTCATAACTATTATTGCATGTTTCGTGACCACACTATCAATCCTTGTACATCATACTTGTTAGCAGTAGGGCTTGGGTAGTCTCCTCTTCCTTGTGGATTCAGGGACTTATTTTCTGCTTTAAACAGCTGTGACTCTCTATAAGGGTTTGTCAATGGTTGTAAAGGACAACAAATGCCCAGTTTATGTAGATCATGGGGGTTTTTTAGTAGGCGTTAAGTAAGCATAAATGGCAGCTATTCAGTCATGACAGAAGAATAGTTTGAAGAGGCTTTAGGCACTCATGTTAGAGCAGGAGTTACCTATGTTTGTGATCCTTGCCATGGACGTTGACCTGCAACTTCTCACCACCAGTCCTGTACTGTCTGGGTGGTGTGTGGGTATCACAAACCGGACCCAGGTCCGCCTGGTCCCTCCTTCAGCCAGTCTGCAGTGATAGACTCACAGAATCTCCTGAGTTGGAAGGGACCTGTAAGGACCATTGAGTCCAACTCCTGGCTCCACACAGGGCCAGCCAAGTCAGAGCATGTGACTGGGTGCATCGTCCAGACGCTTCTTGAATTCAGCCAAGCTTGGTGCTGTAAATACAGGGTTAGCTTTGGGAGCAAGTATGAACAAGTGGACATGTAGTGCTGGTGATAAAACTATACCCACTGGTAAAATGTTACCTGGAGTACAAAATGGAAAGCCCACTCCCCTCACAGGTACTGGGAGCTCACAGCATTGCTGCTTGGTATCAGTAGAAGTGAGGGCAGCTGGTAGAGTAGTTTGTCCAGCCCCTCTTTCCCCTTGCCTCTTCCTATTCCAGTGCTAATTTTCCCATCAGTTAAAGCAAAATAGAATGAAGCAAGAAGTACCTAAGCAATGTGCTTAGACCTGCTAAACCTCTCACCATCATCCTGTGTCAATACACCTGGAAGAAACCACAAACAAGTCAATGCTTATACTCCATCTTCACTTTAAGGCAGCGTGCCAAGGCTGTCCTGTCTCATGACTGGCTTTCCATCCCCCTGAGTCCTGAAAAATGGATGAGAAGGAGCGATGGTTGAGAGACACGGCCAAGCTCTGTCTAGGCACTTTCCGTAACCCCCGAGTAAATCTGCTTACGCATGGCAGCGCCCCAGGCCATGTGCAGTATGCTTGGGTTCACCAGCCCCAGCCTAATAAATCCCTCGCTGCGCTAAGCGTGTCTGTGCAGGAGGGACAAGGGAGCCCTGATGCAACGCAGCAGGAGGCCTAAAGGTACGGTCTCCATTTTTCCTCTGACCATCCCAGCGTGCTCCCTAAATAAAAGGGGACTTAATTTAAACACAAACCCGAGGCAGCGAATACACAAAGTGACGTGACCGTTTCCCGGGTCTCCCCAGGAGTGGTAGCTCTCGCAGGGGTATGCAGACTGGGTGTGCGCCGCAGCATCAGCCCTGGGCAGCGAGAAGAGGGTCCTTGACACCTACCCACCCCTGCGAATCCTGCCTGGAAACTTGGTTCCATCTTTGACTCATTACTAGGCCACCTACAGAAGAGGTTCCTCTTTGAGCAGTGGTGTGGCAGGTCTGACAGTGACTGAATTTCCCAAGGCTTGGGCTCTCTTCCTTCTCAGTGTTCTCCTTCCCCGTGGGCACCTGCCTTTGTACATGCCTGCAGCGTACGTTTGAGAAATCGCACAGGCTGAGTCTGTTACCCAATGCTTAGTGCCTATTTTTTCTGTGTAGCTGTCCAGGAGACTCCCAGTACCTTGTGAGGGGAGTGGGCCTTCCATTTTGTACTCCAGGTAAAACTATACCCACTGATAAAATGTTATCACCAACACTACATGTCCACTTGTTCATACTTGCTCCCAACACTTCTACTGTTGCTCTGAATTTCTCAGGGAAATGCACAAAAAAACCCAAACCCAAACCCAAGACGATCATTAGAAAGGCTGCCCTTCTCTCAGACACAACGTTTCAGAGCACCGTTTTATATTTTGCCAGTTCCAGGCTCCCTTTAAATAACCCACAAAAACACCCTTTGCTTTTTGCCCCACTGTACTGGAACAGCTGCCAGGAGTGAGTTGGTAGAAAGGGTTTTACAGCCAAATAATAGCAATAAGAGGAAGAACCATTTGACACAGCTCAATGGAATGTTAATCGGGGTCTTATCGACTTTCCCAGTATTAAGAGAGGGGATAAAAAAGATACTCTCAGTCCTTGGTTTCTTAGGAAAAGTGATGTGTACGCGATTTTCAGATAACTTTAAATGCAAAAATGGCAGCAGGTATTTTCCCTATTTCTCTGAGCATGGGAATTAAAGGGGGAAAAGTTAATACACATCTGTGAGGTGGCACAGTTAGGTGAAGGCCGAGGAAATGCGATGTATCCTGTGGAGAACCACGTTAATTCATGTCACGCTGCAGAGCCACAGAGCCTGGTTCTGCCACCACGTAGGCTGACAGCACATACACCACCAAAGTCATCTGAGCTCTGGTAAATGTTTAATTTAATCTAAATACTACTGTGTCATGAAATATATATATCCTAGCACAAACACTGGTTTATTGAAGCGGAACTTCTCCTCCATGTTCCCTGACTTGCAGTGACTTTGACCTACTTGCACAAAAGCACTTGTGCTTTTTCTGGGGTATGCTATTTGGGTGTTTGACCATCCAGCCTGAAATTAGCAACTTGACATTGAAATGCTGATTTACACCTGCAGTCAAATGGATAACACATGTTAAAGACTGATTGTCAGCAGCTCCAATACGTTTATCGCTTCATTCTGCGGCATTGTTGCTTGCCTTTATGGGGTTTAAGGAAGCCATTGTGGCATTGTTGTTGTGCCTGTGGACACAGCTGTGGGGGGCTGACGCTGTGTGTGGACTTTGTCATTTATCTAAAAGCTGACATCACCTTCGGAAAAATCACCGTGAAAGCTTGGATGTTTAAGTGTTGCTGTATGTTTTCTGACTGGGTTGGAAATGAAAGACACTTTTTTGCTGGCATAAAAACCAGTTACCACTGAATAACTTGCTCTTTTGACCTTTTCACCTTAAGGAAGATTAATGGTCATTTAGATCAGAACTTCCCCCCTGATCAAGGGTCTGAAAGCTTTGGGGATTCAGCTGGACAAAGAAAGTCTTTTAACCTCTAGGTCACCAGCACAGACCTGTGGTGTCTCTCTAGTGACCATTAGATGGTTGCTCAGTAGTTTATGTGCAAGAGTTGGTGGCCACAATCCATTTTCCAATGGACAGGTCCATGCCTCATGAAAGACAGGTCCATGCCTCATGAAAGCTGTTGCTGCGTGCTTATCTGAGCTGTGAGAAATGGGAATTAGCATGAACAGAGCCTGAATCATGCTTGCCTTGCACTGCTAACACTTCAGAACCTCTGTAACACTTATTTCAGCTTATCATCCTTCTCCGGAGTCATCATTCCAAGCCAGGAAGGGTTGAAGCCATGTCAGTGCCGTGCTGCGAGCAGTGGCATGTCACTGTTCCCTCCTGGAGGGCTGCAGCTCCCGCTCCTGCAGCAGGCAGGTCCCATTCCGACACACTGGCGGAGGTGCCGTGCCTGTTTCTGGCAAGCGGGACCTCCAAGAAGAGCACATCCCGCATCCTTCCCACATCCCTCTCCCAAGTTCAGTTCCTGGTGCAGTCCAGCTGGCGTATTTCATACCTACTGTATTTGCATTTTAAATGCAAGTCCTAAAGTTAAGACAACTTCCTTGGTAAAACTGAGCGCAGAGCCAGGGGGCAGGTTCTGATGGTAAAGTAACCGTTTGTGACTCCTCATGTCAGAAATGATAACGTTCAGGGACCTGCCCAGCAGAGGCGAGCTGAAAACGCCAACCCACCGAGCAAAGGCAGCGTGGGGTGGACTGAGGGGCGCTAAAGGTCTGAGTGTGTCCTTCACTGGGGACATCTGCACATGCATAGCAAGAGAGGCATCAGGAGAAGAGCCTGACCTGTGTGCAGACGTACGCATGCAGTTGCTTCCAGCTGAGGCATCCAGCCTGAATGATTAACATGCTTACATGCCAGGGAGTATAAAAAGTTGAAGAGGTAAGACCTAGGGGGTCTACCTTGATATAGAAACGCCAGACTTCAGGGCAACATCTAAGAGGAGAATAAGCATTTTACCAAACATTGTAAAAACCTGACGGGTGCAGAATCTAAAACTACAGTAGTTAATAAGGAGAAAGTGCCACGTGTATTGTAAAGGCCCCGGAAGTTCTCTTCTGTTCCCTTTTGGGTTTCTGGCTCCCAGGCTTACCCCTGTCCGGTGCTTTCCTTGTAGTGGACAGAGCCACTGAACAGATTACAACTGGAACTGCATTAATCAAGGTAAGTGTTTAAGTGTAACAGCTAACAGGTCAGAGGAGAAGGACAAGTAGAGATCATCAGTTCTGCGAAAATCAAGGATCTCAGAGGCTGCGTGACTTGAAAAGGACTGACCTCTATGTAGCTTATGAGCTTGAAAATCCTCTCCTATGTATTTGCAGCATTAATTCCTCTTGTTATCTGAGGTGATCTACTTTAATCAGATTCCTACAAACAAGTCGGGTACTTAGGGCAGAAGATCTTTGACACCCCTGCTGGCAGCGTCACTAGAGAGGCCAAAGACCAAACTGGCGGGGAGAGAAGATAACCCGTTTCATCTCTCCAAAAAACTTTTCAGGATAACAGGCATCAGGAGACCCCCAGCATCCCCCTCTAGACTCGTAGCTGTGTGTTCTGAGGTCATTCAGCGTGCTTGTTGCACAAACACTACCCCAGAACTCTCGCACTTCAAGGACGCAGCAATTTCATACTGGTGCGCCCACTCTGTTCTGAAACCCCCTCTCTCACAGTGCCATCTCCTGTGCTGTCTTGCTGCTTCACAGAGACGCCGTAGCTTAAATCTGGATCAGAAGTGGACTCGAAAATTTGATCCTGCTTCTGTGTCTTTAGAGCAGCTTCTCCTACGTCCTATTTTCTCTGTTTCTAGCAGTGGAGGCTCCAAAGGCCAATAATGATGGTCCTTGGTTTAAACACAATCTCATTTTCACACAGAACTGAAGCCAGAGGAGACAGTGCCATCTGATACCTTCCAAAGTCCTTCATCCCTCAGAGCACGTGTGTAGCACACGGCAAAAGGAGCTTGATGGCTGTGTGAGGACACTCTGGAGACAAGTGAGGTGACAGTTCAGGTTGCCTCATTCTTCAGACTTATCCATGGGAGAAATCCTAAGTAGTTTGTGCCTCGCTACTCAGTGCAGTGGATTTTCCTCCGTATGGTGTATGCAGTTGCAGCAAGAGGGCTGACACTGCACAAATCCAGTGGGACAGACTTTGGTTAATGCATTTGTTGGTCCACAAAAGATGATGTTCCTACCAGGAGCCAATAGTCAAAATAATCATAAAATGTTTTAAAGGGGGGAAAAAAAAAAGAGGGGGGAGAGGGAGGGGGGAGTTGTGGTGTGAAAAATCCCCATCCAAAAATCATTCTGCTTTATCAGGGGAATAAAGACCTCACCAATCAATTAGCTTGAAAAATAAATAAATCAAGGGCAAATGTAATTACAGTTCGGCATCTCAATGAGCTGTTGTTGCCACAGCCCGGTTTGGACATACTGCTCTTTTGTTGACATTTTTAATGCTCTCTGTGGATTACCCGTACATGACCAGTGTAGGGAAGCTCGTTAAGCCTCCACGTGCTCGGCCTGGCCCTCGCCCTAATGCTGGCGCAGTGCAATCCCTGCTGCTGGCACAGGCTCCGCGGGACTTGAACCTCGCAGCGCTGGGCATTGTGCTGCTCCCCAGTCATTGTATGGACTTACTCAAGTGTGTTTTACAAGCTTAGGGCAAGTTTGTGAATGTCCAATTATCTATATGTAACTTTTTTAAGAGGAGCCAACCAGGCTCTGTTGGTTTTTTCCTTGGGGTCCTGCAGTATCTTTTGGTACCTGGTGATGGGATGCTGTCAGCCTGGCTTCCAGGTCTGGCTGGTGTTTCCTTTCCTGATTAGCAGGAGAGTCTGTGCACTAGCCCTTTCAAACTGCACAGCACTTGCATTCCTCACTCCTGGTCCCCTATAGTGAATTTGAAGTTCAGAATGGTTTTTAAATGCCTTGATCTTATGCCCATTTGGGTAAAATCTGTTCTGGCAGCTTCCAGCCAGATGCAAGTTAAAATGCTGCTTTTAAAAATCCTTCACTTATTTACAGACCTTTCAGCTTTGCAGTGCTGCTTTAATTTTGAACTAGTTCTGCTGGCTGCTGGAAGTAGGAGATGAAGTCAGAAGGTGAGAAAAATAACGGATGATGTATGAGAAGCTCACTTAATATTTTGCTGTGGGGATTTTTTTGGGGGGTTGTTTGTTGGTTTTCCTTTTCAGCCACTGGCAATTGCAATTCTGTGGCCCTAAAATGAAACAGAGTGCTTTTCCTTCCATGAAAGAATCTTCTGCATTGCATGACACCAAAGTGTTTTAGAGTGAATGTCCATGGTATGCATGTGCAGTTTGATCCCATCTTCTTTTTTAATAGTTAACTGTGTACCTCTGGTTCCCAATCCTATTCCAAAAATACCTGGGGTTTATCCTTATCATGTTGCCCAGCTAACAGCAAGAAATAGGCTCGAGTAGCTCAGCACGGATTAGATTCGGCTCTTATGCAACAGAGTACAAGATGCAAGGAGAAGCCAGAGACCTGCCTTGGGAAGAGCTCTGTGCTCTGCAGGCCAGGGAATCCCTTGGCAGTATCCCTTGCGTATGCTGAGAGTACCAGGATGCTTCCCGCTGACTTCAGTGGAAGAATGCTGTGCTGGAAGGATATTATTCATTTGTTTGCAAAAACCTGGATGAATGCCTAGGGGTTTCTGATACTTCCCTTAAATTTCTCAGAGTTTTAATCATGGGTTTTCTAACCAGAATTAAGTTTGGGTTTATTTGATTCCTGTGAAGCTGACCAGACAAGCATCTACACTCGTCTCTTCCAAATGTGGCTGAACAGACCCAGCCCATGGGAAAAGCACCCTCGCCGCCTCCCCAGAGGAATGTTTCGCCAACTTAGGGTATTTTCTGTCAGTTTGAAAAGGTTTGCTGAACCTTATGCTGTTTTCATGAGTTGTTTGTACCATGGCCTCAGCACATGTCCCTTCCCCTTCTCCACCTCCCCCTCCTTTCTGCCCACATTCCAGAAGTTGCAGAAATCAAATACTTTCCCTGCCCCAGACCTGCAGAGCAGGTTAGATGGATGTCTTGTCAGGCACTGTATGTCTGTTGTTGTGTCCTAAGTTCTCCTCAGTTGTCCCCATTCATCTTTGATCACCAGATTCTTCCAACAGTGAATGTTTTGATCGCTCACTGACAACACTGTGTGTTCAGGTGTTTCATAAACAGATACATCACAGCCCACACAAGGGAATTTGGATTCCACACCTCAGCTTGGGAGCCTGCAGTCAAAGATGTACCCCACTGCCAAACCTTTCTTGTGGATCGTATCAGGGCTGCAGTGGCCCACGCATGAATGAAACTAATAGCTAATTAATTATGTTTATCAGTGAGGAAAAACTTGAGCCTAGTTTCTAGACATTTCATGTAATTTGGGGGACAAAAAGATAATTGATAGAATCAAGAAATGTTTGGTTTCCTGCTGCCACCACAGACTGTACTCCTGCTAGGTCTGGAGGGAGCCAGAGGGAGGTACTGTGTGAAGCCATCTGATGTGGCTTTGCAGGCACACCTGCGGTTGAACATTGTGGAGAGTCTCTTCCTTGAATCTAAAACGACTGTCCTGATAGTCTTCAGACAGGTTACGTGCAGATGAGCTTTATAGTATGCTCCCTTGGCAGGTGTTGTCACACCTGTTTTGTAATTAGATAAACCAAGACATTTGTCAAAAGTAACTAACGGACTGCTAGAAAAATGTAGCCCAATATGTGTGGCCCCTCTCTTGAAGCCACATGAAGATTTCCTGCAAGACCCTGGGCATTCATAGTGCTCGACTGCCCTGTGAGAGCTGGGCAGAATGAAGCAGCAAACTCCTTTCTGTGAAGAAGGGAAAATTCATTCCCAGGTGAGGCATATTATATTGGCCCTCCTGAGCCCTCCTTTGCTGTCTGGAAGTGATGTAAGAACCTTTTATCAGCTCTCTGTGCGGAGTGACTCATCCCCAGAGCATCACGTCCCTTGTAAAGACAGGTGCTCAGAGCCTACCCACTCCAAACCCGACCTTCACGCAGCGAATGCCAGCCGGTAACCAGCTCTCAAGGCTCACTTTAGATTCCACGTCCCCACCACCCCTCAACATTGTGTAACATCAAATACTCCTTCTCTTAAACTCCAACCATGACTGAAAAATACCTTTAGGTCATACCTATCATTAGGAAAATAACGACTCAGATTCAAAAGTGCCTCTCCTCATAGGACTCAGAATATCCAAAGGTGAAATGAAGGGTGGGTTAGATTTGTTATAGCTCTTTTTTTTCTTCTTTTTTTTTTTTGGTCAACTATTCAGTGTTGCTCTTCATTATTATTTTTTTTTCTCCTTTTGAAAGCTGTAAAGCCTCCCTGCACAACCGCCCCCGCTCCTTTCACCGTTGAATGGATGGTGCGCTGATCTTTTTCTCGGTGGGTAATGGATTTGGTTTGATTGCTTGACACGGGAACAATGGGGGGATAAACAATTGGCCTTCGCACCCGTGCAGCTCCCCATCTGTTGAGTGTGTGCGCCTTCAGAGGGAGCCGGGCAGGGACAGATGAACACGCCAGCCGAGCCTGATGTTAATGACATCAGTCATACAAGCAGAACATGTGGCGCAATAAATCAAAAACTAATTGAACTTTTGCTTGATTATATTGCTGTCCCACCACCCATTTCAAACACAGCACGGTTTCCCAGGACAATGTTCCCAACTCCCGCCCCCCTCCCCAGCCCCTTAATGGATTTGCTGCCCTTGGACTGCAGGAAGCTGCCCTGCGATGTGGCCAGTGACACCAGCTTCTCTTCACCCCTTTCTGGCTTGAAACAGTGACACCTTTCGCTCAACCAAAACACTTCCAGGCTTGCAGTGTGTATTTGACTAGTATTTGCTATTTCAAAGAAGAAATAGTACATAAATATGACAGTGACAGCCCGTGTTTGCTGGCACTTTCCATCTGGGACTGTTGGTGGCAGACATCTGTAGGAGAAGACAGCGCTAGTTTTTGTGTTAATTGCACACACGTGCTACTAATGAAGGCTATTCATTAGACTGACGTAATTTAATATCATTATTCACACTTGAAAGTGTTCCTGCCTCATCAGTAGCTGGAGCCTGCCAGCCAAAATCTTCTATCCTCTCAGGTGTCCCTGGCAGCAGTAAGTCACCAGAAGTTGAGGGGGCTGATTTTCGTAGATGTGAAAAGGAACAATTTCTGATGGGACCACTAAGGAATGAAAAGCTTTGGCAAGAAGACCCTTTATTGCAGTGTATAAATATGTAATTAGGCCCCAGAACCACCAAGTTGTATAGGAACTCATGTGTGGCTGAGCCACCTGTGTCGTTCCCCCCCCACCCCCAACCACTGAAGTGCAGGGGCACACAGATCTACGTACATCTAACTGACATGCCCTCCCTTGGTCACCCACCTTTGAAATTCTACACTGCAGTGCTCAGGATTCGGGTAAATTTAAAAGGTAAAACACAAAATGCTTTTTTTTTTTTTTTAATGTACCTAGAATCCACTCCTCATTGTAAGAGGAGAGGAAATTTTTATGATAAATGTAGTAAAGTAAGTGAAGTCTTAACCCAACTTACTTTAAAAATCCCTGCAGTATTTCTATAAACATTTATTTGCCTATACATTGGTGGCACGGAGCAGGCTTTAATTGTTAGCCATTTATTTCAGAGGATGCTCCCAACTGGTAAAAGGAAGCATAAAATAAAATGCTCCTATCTGGGCAGAGGCTTAAGTAACAGCTAAATTAAATCTTTTCATTAATAGGATTCATAGAAAGGCAGATGGGAGCAGAAAATGTTGCAATGAAGAATATGGAATGAGATGAGATCACAGCATCAGTCTGTCCTTTGTAGATCTGGACAATGATCACAGAGCCAGATTGGATTAGTGAAACCTATTTACCAGAAGTTCAGAGCGGTTGCATGAGGCTGAAAGGCAGTCAGGAGGGAGAGGTGGAAAATGCACCAGATTTACAGCTGCAGCGACGAAAATTTAGAAGTTTTCACCACTGTGATTTCATCCAAACGTGAGTACACCGGCACCCAGACGACCGCTGCGGTGCTGCCTTTTGGGTGGGTGGGGTGCTTAGCGTGGGGGAAGGAAATCTTTGAAGCGAGCAGCTCATCTGCTCTGCCCTGCTCTGCCGTGCCGTGCCCTGCTCTGCTCGCAGCCCAGCGCTCGCTGCCTGTTTCTGGAGCTAATCCCTGCAGGTGCTCCGGCATTGTGGCTCTGTAAAATCTTATGTGTGCTGGCAAAAAATTGGGGGATCTGGAATCGGTGTTGATGATACACCTATGAGGTAACTGCTAAAGTGACAGCTTGCGGCTGCGCGGCTATTCTGTGCAATAGAAAAGAAAACCGAGTTCTGCGAGCGGTTAGCAGCTCAGATGAACTGGGTGAACTGCATGAATGTGGAGTTTAAGTCTGCTGGCTCAGTCAGTGGAACGTTTCCAAAGCCATGCCCTGGAAATGAATGCATGATTAACATTAATTGCTTGTAATGAAGAGTAAGAACCGGACAAAGCCCGGTCTGCGTTTGATTGAACAAATTAGTTTAAACTCAATAGCTGCATATTTCAGCAACAAGACAAAGAGAGCAGGTAAAAGCAGGGAAAACAAATTGCAGGGCCAGACCAAATCTTTGCTCACAAGCTGCAGGCATGAGCTCTCAGCTGCTTAATTTCAGAACCTAAGTGGGAATGACAGAGTGACCCATCGCGGTAATTGTTTTTGCTGCCCGAAAGCTGGGCTGCACATACAAACATCCAGAAGCATCATCTGCAGGGGCTCATTCTTCCCTTCCCGCTTGCACTCGCTCCCTGCGGAAAAGCAGGCTTGCAGGGGGAGCCCCGCAGCCCCACTCTTTGCGTGGGTGCCGCCGTGCTCCTGCACAAGCAGGTCACTTCTGTCTACCGCTTCATTTGGTGGCTGTGCCTGTGATGGCATGTTTGCTGGTGCTGTGACTTCCCCCTTGTGCTCAGTGGTTCTGCATCCCCCAGAGCCATTTACCACTCGCGCTGGCAGGGGACAGGCAATGACTTGGACCGTACAGACCCGTTTGTTACCATTCGGCACAGCCATGTGCCATTCCCTGCGCGCCAGCCCGGGTAACAGCAACAGCACGACAGTACTTGCTTCTGGTAGGAATCTATGTAAACTCCTCGCATCGCTGTCCAGTATAACACATGAGATACCAGAGAGGCAAGGTGCTGGTTCCTGGCATCCCTAAACTTGCCTGCACTGAAAGGTTTTTGCATGCAAGCAAGGGGTTTAGTCCTCACACGATACAATTCCAGAAGTAGAGGTGAATGCAGCAGCTTCAAAAATATGTTGGTTGCGACATATTCCAAGGGACAAACCCACCTTCATGGTGTTGGTCTGGTTTTCATCCCACGCTCACCATGGTTTGAAATACAAAACATGTCCTGCAGGAGAAGGCAGGAGGGATCCCTGAGGATATCACGCCATGGGAAGCGGGCTGTAATCAAACTGACAGCTTAGCGCTGTCTCAAGCTCCACACACAGAGAAAACTTACTTGTGATGAGTTCAGATTTATCACACACACACGCCTTACTGTCCTGCTTTGCTCTGGGCAGAGCACAGGCCACAGCTTTATCTAGGGGTGGTCCTAACACACAGCCCTTATATCTTCACTGGGGCATCAGGGGGTGGCTTTTAGATAAAGGCAAGCTGTGCAGGAAGAGTGACTTTGGTTCCACTGCCAGCTCTGCTGGTACCAGAGCCCTGTGAAAAGCCCGTTCACTTGTTATTCCTGCCATCAGAGAGAATGAGCAGCCTTAAGTGATCTCCAGCTGCTTCCACAGCTTCAGAACGCTCTGCAAACATCAACACACAGCAACACTGAGCACTGCAGCTCCTGGAGTTGAACATATGTCAAAAATGGAAAGGAAATCTCACCTGCAAAGTGAGAGTCGCCCGTGATCCCATAACAAACCTTCCTGCCTCTCCAAGCCTTTGGACTGTAGGTGGACCCTGTGTAGGAAACCCTCATTTGTATGCCTTGCCTTCAGGGCCAGCCTTTAAAACTGGGATTAATCACTGAAATAAAACTGGGATCCGCTGAAATAAAACAGGGATTCACTGAATTTGGTGGGTTTTTGCAGGCCCCTTTCTGTAACTGGTTGCTAAATACTGTAGTCATCACTCTGGCATCCTGAACTCAGCGGAAGGTGGTAACTCTAAAGCACAAAGGGGGAGATACCATGAAACGGAGACCTGGGAGAGCCACTGAGATTTTCAGGCCAGTTTCAAGTAAAATGATGAGTGGCTACAAAATCTTCACTGTCCAGAAGAGACCTCACTCAAAACCAGTCACTTCAGTCTGGTCAGAAGCTTGGCTTATGGCCCTGGTGTCTTGTGTGGCTAGTGGCTAGCAACCCTGCTTTGCCTATGATTTTGGTGCCTTCAGGGGCAGACTTTAAACAAAGGATTGGGGGGAAAAAAAGAAAGACTAAGAGCAAATGTTGTACTTTGGATGTTGTGCAGTAAAACTGAAATGATATCATGGAGCAGTTTGAGCTTATTGAAAAAAACCTGTCTAGATAAAACATTAGTTCTCTTCAAAGTTAATGTATGTTTGAAGGTGATGGGATGAAAGAGAAGCTCATTTCCCTCTGAAACGTGAGCAGGTGGGAGGCCAGAGGAGCAGAACCCCAGGGAAGACTGTTGTCCCCATGGATATCTGCATTGTGCAGTTGGGACATGTTCTCTGAAGAGTCATTACTGAGGCTATGGCTAAGCCCCTCCTGCCTTGCCTCCCACATGAGGGTCAGCTTGAGGTCCCCTAAAAGTTTCATCCTGACCAGCATTTTCAGTGGGCACTGCTATTGAGTGTTGCTTGAGCTTGTCTGCCCCCACTGCACCCTGACTGTGTCCCTTTTCTTCTTTTAGCAGCATGTAGCCCTGCCCGAAGACGAGCCAAAAGTACACAGCACATCCTAACAAAGAGTGTAAGAAAAACATCTCCCTTTCTCTCCCTCTCTTTTCTTTTTTTTTCTTCTTTTTTGTTTTTTTGGTTTTTAATTCTTAAGTAAATCTTAAGTGGCTTAAGTGATCCTTAAAATTCTGTGGATAAATGGGAAGCAGATAGATCTTTCAAGGAAAAGAATTGATGCCTGATGCAGGGAGTGGGGGAGGAAACAGAAATGGGAGCTTCTGTGAAGCTACAGTTTGTTTACAGGAGGACTTTGAAACCTCAAAAAATACAGTTTTTGCAGAGCCAGTCAAAATTACAGTTTATCAGCACAGGCCCAGGTCATCTGAGGGAATCACAGACTTAGTCCTTATCCACAAAGCTCTAATAACAGTGACAGAGGGACAGACAGGAAGGAAAAGCAAACAAATCATATCAGTACATACCTGTGTTAATCAAGGAGCCAGGATCCCACTCCCCAGGGAATTTGTGAGAAAACTACCAAGCAATGGACTGTGATGAAAGATGGCTCAGAAAGATGGCTCTGGGAGAGCCACAGGAGGATGCTCATACCTTGATCCCTGCAGTGCTTGCCTGTCCTCAACTCACCCCAGTGCACTGGCACTGAGGGCTTTGCCCAATCCCTGCAGGTGAGGTTCCCCCCTCCCCCAAATTGCATTAGCCAAGCTCCCAGCTGGCAGCAGCCTTGACTCTGTTTTCTACTCTGCCTGCCCTTCCTAAATGCAGAGAAAAACTAACAACTCAGCTCTCTGTAAGTGAGTTTTTAACCCCAAAGGTGAGCTGTGCGCAGCCCCGGAGGAGAACTGGTTCCCTGTTTGCTCTCCCATGGCTGCTGCTTGGGCGTGAGCCATTTCCATGGCTCCTGCATAGGAGCCAACCTGCAGCTAAAATTCAGGGTGGAGCTGGGCACGGGCATGGGCATGGGTGTGGTGCTTTCCATCCCACCCAACCATGCCCGGCCCTGCCACGCAGCACAGCCCTCTCCCCTGCATCACTGTGCTGCTCAGTCTCAGCTTTTGTCTCATCCCTTCCCACTTCCCCTTCACTTTGCGAGGGATTTTTGTGCCCTGCAGCCCTCTTCAACAGGTCTGTAAAGATTTTTGCCCCAGATTATTATGCTTAAATAAATAACAACAGCAATCATAAAAGAATGGAATGTTTTTCATGGTCTGAGAAAGATTCCCAAGTTTGGGCACTGACAAATTGGTTTGGTCTTGAGGTTTCTTGTCTTCCAAGCCATTTTTCCCTCTTTAAACCCACCAGCCCATTCACAACCACCTTCCATGATCCTTTTATCGCAGCTCCGACTCGTGGGACTGGCAGCCCCTTTCTCTTGTGCACATCAAAGCACTTTTTACAAGCTTTGAGACCCTGCTGGTGAAGCATTTCTTCTCACCATAGACCTGTCTCTTCTCTAGCTTTGATTTTGTTGAAATATTTCACTCACTGGCCTTCCCTTTTCCCATGCCCTACCCTACTTCCCAGCTTCCTCGCCTGCAAATCCGATCCTCACTATTATCACTACAAACATTGGAAGGCTCCTTTCTTAGAGAGGTGAGGTGCTGGAACAGGCTGCCCAGAGAGGTGGTGGATGCCCCATCCCTGGAAGTGTTCAAGGCCAGGTTGGATGGGGCCCTGGACAACCTTGTGTAGATCCAGGCCTGGAGGTTGGTGGCCCTGCCTGTGGCAGGAGGGTTGGAGCTCTATGATCCTTGGGGTCCCTTCCAACCCAGACCATTCTGTGATTCTATGAAATAGCCTCCTCTTCACATTCCCGACTCCCTCATCTCTCCAATGTCACAGGTCCCTGCTCTTACTATGGCTACTCAGGCACTGGGGCAAAAAACAACCTCACCACCTTCACTACCATCCCCTCTCTTGGTAATTAAAGCAGATCACAGGATCCCAATACTTCATAGGATGCCTGAAGTTGCCCCCAGGAAGGGTCAATGACATGCCTTGTGGTGGCTGAGTAAAAACCATTCTTTGTATTTTCTCAAATTGTGAAGGTCTTATTTTCATCCCATAACTCAGGGTGAGGTTTCACAATGACTTTCCATTTCCAACGAGGATGACAGTCAGAGTGTTGGGGTGCTGCTCAAGCTAAGCCATTTTGAGACACTCCCTTTTTCTATTCGTTATGTCTTCCATGTGTTTTGTTTGTCATGGAGTAGAAAAACAGAAGAAAAGTCCAAAGTAAAAAGTGAAGAATTCTGACTTAATCAACCAGAATGCTCAGATAACTTCTCCATTTGTTGACAAAATAGATGCTTTTCCAACAAAATGCCCAGAATTTTCTCATAAAACCATTCAGCTGGAAAATTTTCAGCTAACTCTCATCGAAGTCTAGAGCAACTGTATGTCTTTTATCACATTCTGAATCTCAGCAGAGTGATAGCTGCTTCTGCTGAGTGGGAGCCTCTAATATTTAAGTTGGATTGGATCAGCTGTAGCAGCACCATACTCATAAAGGTCTAAGAAAATAAGAAAGTCCCTGTTTGCTTGCTGTATTTTTTATACTTTGGTGGGTTGGTTGGGTTGGGGTTTTTTTTTCCCCTTTGGGGCTTTCCTGGCCCCAATTAAACATATCCTTCAAGTGGCCTCTGGTCATGGTGCAGGCTGTGTCACATGGAGCCTGAGGAGCGGTCTGCAGCTCTGGCTCTGAGGCTCTCACACGGAAGCAGTGGGCGCACTCGGCTCTCCTGCATTCATTCCCCTTCTCCAGCGTGATGCAGCTGCTGCTTGCAGCTCCTGCGCCAGTGTTCTGCTAAGCAGCACGTCCTGGAAGCTACGTGCCTGTGAGGAAGTTGTGTTTGCCAATTTCTAGACCAAAAGCCCTTCGTAAAAGTAGCAGAATGATGCTTTCTTTTTCACTTCTACCCCTGCACCTGCAGTCGGTGCCATGGAAATACCTCAGCTAACATGAAATCTTCTGCTCTGGTGGCTGCAGGGGATGCACAACTTTAATCCCAGGCAAAGGCAAAAATAGCAAGCAGCGTGGACATCTGCCAGAGGTTTATTTTCACGGCAGAAATAACTCAAGCAGTGTAGCATTAGGTGATTTAGCATGCAAATGACTGATGCGTGGGGGTAACTTCCACCTCGTTCAAGAACCCATCCCAAAAGCATGATCATGATTGTGGAAGAGTGAAAGAAAGGGGGAAGCACCTTCATTTTTGGTCTTTTGTTTATTTGTTTTCTTTTTTAATTGAGTGTTTTACTGCTATGCCTATTTGCAGTTCCTGTTGCCCTATGAAGAGTAATTTCCAGTGATAGTAGATCCTTCCATTCTCTTCCCTTGCTCTTCTAGCTCCAAAACCCTTTGAGTAGAACTGTCTGGACACCAGTACCTAGTTACTTTGCAGAAAATTGGCAAATCCCCCTGTGCGTGCTAATACTGCCACATTAAAAATTAGACCAGCGTTAGACCATCAGAAAGAGCTTAATTCTACAAATCTGGTATTTAAACCCCACTAACAGGCACTTTGCAGTTCAGCCTCTAAGCTTCAAAGTTTTATCCAAAGCCAAATGACTAATTACCACCTTCTCTGGTTGGTTGTTGGGTTGGGGATGGGATTTTGGGCCCAGGAGCCAAGTTGTTGGAGCAGCCTCTGTGCTGCTCTGCAACCCTCCTGCGTCCTCTGTGTCCCCTGCTTAAGACAGCTAATTCCAACAGCAGGTAGGCCTGGTTAATAAGGTCCACAAAACAGAGTCTTTGCAGAGTTTTGAGTTCCAAGTCAGCACCCTGCCGACAGACTGAGCCAGCCAAGGGCCTTACAGGTTTTGAGAGAGCAGTTTACTAATTCCACATCGTGTGGCTGCCTCTGCCATTCACAAGGATTTAAATTTCCTGGTAGGTCTAGAGGAGAGAAGTGACTTCCAGCCGGTCCTTCTGCCTTACCCTAGGTACCCCAGAGAAACGTCAGCTCCAGTTTAGATCAAAACTGCGCCAGGGCAGGTTTAGTTTCCTGACCTAGATCAGTCGTTACACGTTACAGTCACGAGCCAGGGTAGCCAAAGTCACAGTGAGGTCTTGAGTTAGGAGATAAGAAACTCCCAATGTGTGCTACAGCCACGTGCTGCAAAGGAAGATGTTGGCTGAGGATGTGCTATCGCGATTGCACTCTTGTCTCCAGCTGCAGTGGGAAATGGCATCGTAACTGGTTTGTAGAGATTCTTCTGCTCAAAGGCCTTCTGGCATTACGGATCCAACACGTAACAAGGGATCCCAGAAACACAGGCAGTGTGCCTAAATCACTCCTGCTGTTGATGGAGTTAAGAATCCCACTTCCTTTCCCCAAACTACATGTCATCCTTTGCAACACAAAGGCAGATTGCTACGTTTCGAGGTGTGGTGGTTTACACTGATCAAATAAGCCACTTTCAGGATTAGAGATGACAGCAGCCAGCATCCTACTTACCAAAAATGCTCTTTCCACGGCCAAGTAAAAGAAGCAACCCTGGGTGTCTCAGTAGCAGAGGGCTGATGACATTTTCTGTCACACACCAAAGAAGATTGAGCCGTGACCAAGAGCACTGAACACATTTCCAGAGCTGGAGGGAAAAGCTGAGCTTTGTGGCATCGCTTGAAAGCAGGAGGAGCTCAGTTGATGCAAGACAGACTCTGAAGGCTGTCATGAGAGATCCCTGCCAGCCACAGCCTCATCGTATTTTTAATAAGGACAGGTGACTCCACCGATGTCACTGCGGTGATGGAGAGGTAATGCCTTTGGTAAGCAGCAGCTTGCAAGGTCCGGGTGGTTGGGTGTATGTGTGTGGGCACAGGAGTCTGCAGCCTGCCAGGAGCTGCTGCAGAGGGATGGGGAGGTCCTGGAACTGGTCCAGAGGCAGCTGGGAGGGAGCCAGTGCTTAAGCAGCAGCAGGAGGTCTCTCATCACCAGCATCATCCTCATTTCTCATCGGAGCAATACTAAGGCTAGACTCTTTCTGGCAGCAGCAGATTCATCATCAGTAGAGCTGGGCCCCACCTGCAGCCTCCTTTAGCACGTGCTTGTCTTCAAGGGCACCAGCAGATCCTTTGACTTTAAGGTAACACTGGGCGCATCCTTAAGGAGCTTATGGAGCAGGGACTGTGTTAAGCTGTGTGCCAAAATCCACAGAACTAACCACTCTTAGGTCTTGGATTAGGCTTTAGTTGCCTCAACAGCCCTTTCTAGCAGCATTTTTTTGGCTGCTGTTGGGCAGTTTCTGCTCCTTGTCCTGCTGGTCAGTAGGATCTAGGCCATGTAGCCTTCTTCAGAATTCATTGAGTACTCCAGTGGATTCAAAAGAGTTACTTTTTTCCTGCCTCAGAAAACATTGCTTTGCCTGTGGTTTTTGTATCTGTGTAAAATTCACGTGCACAGAATATTGCAGATTAACAGCAAACTGAATTAATACTTACTTAAAGAAAGCAGACAGTGTTGGATGAGGGGCCATGCTTGAGTGCAGTCTTGTTTTCATCTTGAGTGTATGTTAGAGAGCAGAGCAATAGAAGGGATTAAGAGTTTTGCTATGCCTATAGCGGGTTGGTCTGTTGCTGGTCTCAGTCTTAAATTAAAAATAACAATTTCTAAATGAAACGTAGATGTCAGCTGTCAGCCATCAGGTAGATGAAAGTAATCACTTTTCTCCTGGTCTTCTTCATAAGATCAACATAAGAAAGTCTAATAGGAAACAATATGAATAGTTGCCACATGTCATGTTTCCTTACTGGTTTGGATCTTTGCCCTGTTTAGCTGGTTCTCTGCAGACAGTCTTCAGGGAAGAAGAATAAATAAAAAGAAGTATGAAACACTCTTTCCCTGCTGTTGGGACTTAAATCTTCTTGAGAAAAATTGTTTCTGGACCATCCTGGGTAACAGTCCTGATGGATCCACCTGCTTGGAGTTTATCCCTGGGTTTTTAAGCTCACTTTAGCTCCGTCCTCCCTCCTGGCCTGTGGCAGCACAGTGAGTGCCTTGACCGGGTCAGATTGATACAGGGATAAAAATCTCCATTTTATTCACACTCTGTTTGAGATACAGAAGGTCTGATGTTCAGAGGTGCAGCCCTCAGCCAGTTTTGTTTGTGTGAGCTGATGTTTGTGAAGATTAGTCTCTAGGAGCACAATTATTCACCACCTTGTATCCTCTGGAGTCATTTGCCAGGTATAAAACATAAACAAGTCCAAATCAGGAGAGGCCAAGAAGAAATAGAACTTGCAAGTTACATTGTGTAAGTTTACTGGATTGTCCAAGATATAACACAATAAGAAATTGGATTTGAGCTGTCTCAAAGGCATATTGCAGTCGTATCTCTTGCAAAGGACCACATTTCAGTCTCCTGAGGGGAATACAGGGAGGTGCAACGATGTAGCTAGGTCCCAGAGAGAGACCCCACATGATTGTCTCATACTTTGATACATCTTGTGCACAGAGGTGGGAGCCAAACAAAAATAACCTTACAAACCCCACAGAAATCCCCTTGGGGTGACAGTAGAGCAGCGGGAAGAACAAGGTCCGTGCTGCTCCCCATGACCCTGATGCACCTCCTGAACTCCAAGGCTGGGGGTAGCAGGGTGGTTCTGCCTTTTCCCCATAGGTGGTGGCCGTAGCCGACCGTCGGCCCCACAGGACAGAGAAGCTGCAGCCCCACCAAGGTGACTTCCTCCAAGTGCTGTACAGCGAAGACGAGGTGCGGGGCTTGGGCTGCCTGCAGGGCAGGCCGCAGGGAACCTGCCCCACCAAGGGCGCTGCCCAGCAAGGTAAGTCCACAGAAGTGGCTTTATCCAGAACAGTGTTTTAGGTGTTGTAGTCTTCCAGCTGAACCAGGCTCTTTGTTTTGTACCTGAAGGATACTTCTCCATGCTTAAAATGTCTGTTGGAATTAAGGAGATAATGAGCGTGGCGTTGCAGAGCTCTCACTTCATTCAGTCATGAACGTTCCCTTTCCAAAGGCTGACAGTGTTTTAGAGATGATAGACTGTGAATTACTGAGCTTGCCTGAATCATCTTATTATAGAAGATCCCTGTTCCGTTGCTTAGAACTTGCCAGAACACAGTCATTGGGGATGAAATTTCGGGTTCTGCATGTCAGTCGCAGAGATGTTTTGTTTTTTTCAAACAAAACTTGTTCAGCATATTTGTGAGAACCCATGAAGGAAAAACAGAGTTTGCCAGTGCAAAACCAAGGAAGTGAGTAAATATAAATAGACTGGTCATTCAGCTCCTGCAGCGCTGGTGTGTTATGTTTGGAAGGCCAGAGCTGGAGCAGGGCCATGCAGTTTGGCAAGGGGTGGCCTTTTAATCAAAAAAACATCTTTTGCTCTCCCTTGAACAACCACCCAGATGCAGTTGAGTCTCTGAAAAAGTCCCATATGGCACATGTTTGGTAGGGACCTGGACATTTAGCCGTGTAAAGGTGCTGAATCTGTAAAGCAGATACTATCTACCGTGATGGTATAAAGATTCTTCACACCACCAGTCTGCAACTGCACTGCTCGTAAGCCATCCCATCTGAACACAGTTCAGACAAGAGCGGGGCCTGGGAAACTGGGAAGGAATGAACCGAGCTTGGGACAGTAGGGAAAGGTCTCAAACCGGGACAGGAGCCCATAAATGGCTGAACAAAGAGCTGAGGCTTCAGATCTGCAGAGGGGAGAGGATGAACTGTTGCTGGGACTGGCTCTGGGGTGGTGTGTGGCCAAGAGCCAGTGAGGGAGAAAGGAGGGTTGGCTGGTCCCTGCTGTTAGGGGCAGCAAGAGGTAAAGGATGACAGGTAGGCGTCACAGGAGAAAAGATGCAGGAATCCAAAAGCAAGAGAGTAAAAGGTGACAATGGGCAATTGGGCAAAGAAACCAGGATGCTGAATGAGAAAGAAGGAGAAACTAAGTTAAAATAAGAACAAAGAAAGAAACAAAAAGGACTGACTGTGGAATGAGAGGAGGGAGCCAGGAGAACAGTACAGGACAAACTCACCAGGAGCATGTGGACAAGACAAGAGAGCTTCTGCAGGGCTGCCTGAGTTTGTGCAGCACAGCGAGGTTCTTCATCAGATCCCTGTTCCCTCCAACACAGAAGGTGCTCAGGGACCACACAGGGCGTCTCCTGCCATAGGTCCCTCAGGTCTGTCCATCATTGCCGCTGGAATCCTCAGAGATGCTCATCACCTCACACAGACAATGGATCCTCCTTTCCTGAGTGCCTGCTTCACACCTCCGACTGCAGCTCTGGGGAGTGCTCAGTTCCTGCTGCACTACGAACTGTCCTTTGACTGTGAACAGTGCTGTGTCCTCCTCGAGCCTCTGAAAAACTGGATCCCAGGAACTTCTGATCTTGATCTCAATACCTACCTCTGTTTCCCTGGCAGGACTCTTTGTCCTCCAAGAGGTGACAAAGCTGGGGTTTAAAAAAATATTTGTGCAGAGGATGACCACAGCAACACAGAAAAGCAGGTGGAAGTATTAACAGCTTTGTCGTCAGAGGGTTCACTGCTGGAGAAAGTCAGTATAGACTGTGCACTGAGAAGTAAAAGCTAGGGATGAGCAGCTGCTTTCTGGGTGAAGGAGAAGGTCTGTGGGAAAATGTGGTTTCTGGAAGCTAATTAGAGACTGACTCTCAATGTCTAACAAACTAACTTTAGTCTGGTTCTGGTATTCCATAACTTTGGAGTGCCTGACTTTCTAGATTTAGCATTTTAAGGGGAGGAGAGTAGAAGTGTTTTCAAGCACTTTTGTGAATAGAAAAAGAGCCCTTTGCTGTGATGTGCTGCAGTGATCAGATTCAGTTCGCACTGTTCTAATAACACCCAGACAGAGAATAGGGTGCCATGAGAGACCCCAGAAAGGTTTCTCAGCACCATGTGATATGAAGGCAGATAGATGTGTGGATATGTTTCATCTGTTTTCATTAATCTCTATACAAATGTGATGTCCACATAAACTACACTCTTCAAAAACATTCTTCAGCTTTCTGACTGGAGATAGTGTCTGTACAGCTTTCCATGCTTGCTCCAGACAAGTGCTGTTGAATATTGACTTCAGATTTGATAGAGCACATCTTGAAATATGGGCCACAGACTGAACGGTTTGACTTCCAGAGGAAGTGGCAAATAGATAAACAGGAGCACAGGTGAGAGCATCAGCACACGTACTGCTCCTGTTGGAAACCCTACACGAGTAGGAAAGAGTGAGGACAGTGTGTTCCAGTGTGCAGGAGGGGAACTGTAGTGTCAGGCCCGAGCAAGAAGCCCCTGACGGCACTGAGAGCCGTGCTTTGCTTTGCAGGGTGGACAGATTGGTAACAAAATCACACTTACTCTCCAGGAAAGAAGTGGTAGGTTTTGTACCAGCCCTTGTTATCAGAACTCATCTTGGAAACGCGGGACAAGTCAGAATAACGGATGCGGAGCAACCCGTGTCATGGGCCTGGACATCCGTAGCACCTTCTAGAAGAGGAAATTCACACCACACCCAGCCACCACTGTCCTGAAGCCATACGGACTTAGGAACCTGAAGCCATAAGGATTTACTTTGGCTAAGATACGTTACTAAAATTCCACCGTAACGTTTTCTATACCTAATAAGAAGAGAGACAGGCTGAAGGGAAGAATCAGACCATGTAAAAGCAAGTAAGCAAGCAAAAAAAACAGGGAAAAAAGAAAAACAAAAAAGAAAAAGAAAAAAAAAGAAAAGAAAGAAAAAAGGTGGACATTAGCTGAAGCAGTGATGCCTGGAGCCACTTGCTGAATACTGTTAGTACCTAATATGCAAGATGAGAGGAGGTAATTTAATTAAACTTTGACGTGAGGGATATGGTTAGGTACCTAATGGAATTACTGGCAAGGGAGTGGGAGCGGGAAAGAGACTGGTTAAGATGCTTACCGTGGTCAAATGCTGCCCCCAGAAGGAGACGACAGCTCTGACTGCTAACTCATGCTGGAGCCAGCTCTGTAAGTAGCACCTTGGCTATTTCTGATGTTTGCTGTCATTATTTATATGCCGTTGGTCACAGCAATTGCGAATCATATTCTGTCCTCTGCCTTGATGAATCCTGGTGTTTGTGTAGGTCCTTGCTCTCCATTGCCTTGAACATCCCTTTTAAAAACATCAGAAGCCAAACAATGGTCTGGAACAGAAAGAAAGGGGAAAAAGAAAGGAAAGGGGAAAAAGAAAGAGAACCCCCCTCCCCCCCCCATTCCCACAGCCAAATGGGAGGATTTGGCACGGTGAAAAAAAAATCCTGGCATCCCTCACTCACTTATTTCCTCGCCACAGCTAGCAGGAATGCCAGTGAGCATTTATCCCTGGGGAAGCCAGCTGCTGGTTGATCACCAGTAGCTGAAAGGTAATCAGACAGGCAGAAGGAGAGGTTGGAATCCCTCCCTGTGATGGGGTGGGTGTGCCACACAGCTCTGCCCAGGTAAGAATCACTCCCCAGGGCAATCCAGAAAGGAGGATGATCTCCTAGGTGGGACAAACCCGGCAGTGGGGCTTTAAGACTCACAAAAACTGCATTCCCCAGCCCCTGCTGATGAGCCACTCTTTGTGGCTCATCTACGTGTGTGTGTTCCCCGAGGGGAAAGGGCTCCTGCTTCACATAGTCGGCTAAGGACAGCCCATCATCTCATTTTAAAAGCCTAGGAGGAAGCAGTTGAGTGACTTTCTAGAGTGACTTAAGCAATTCAAAACTGATTTATTTTGATATCACAGTAGATAAAGCTTCTGCACTTTCGGCTGTCATCAAATCTAGCAGAACCATAACCTGAACCTGGACTCTTCATGTCTGGGTTTAACTGCATGGAAAGAGGCTTAGTAATACAAGCTGTGCTGATGGGATAATTACCAATAAGGCCATGTTTCCTCTGCTTTGCAGTGGGAATTACTGAACAAGAGTCATCCAAGTCCTGTAATCACCTGTTGGACGGAAAATCTCTGGTAAGTAAATGCAGAGAGACCAACTACCACTGTCTGATGCATCTTAAAACCTAGTACCTGTCAGCATGTCCTGTGTTAACAGCTTGTCACTCTGTCACAGTGTGTGCAGATTTCACAGTCTTCATTAAGGCTTTGAGGCATGGCTTATGCCTGCCAATCCTTAGCTGGGAGCAGAGACTGGTACAGGACAGCTGCCCTCCCCAGGAACCAGGAAGGGTGGGGTGGAAACAGGCAGGCTGCTACACTGGATACTCAGACACCTGCAAGAGCTGAGAAGAATTAGCCTCTTGTTTCTCAGAGGATTTCACAAACTGGGGGAAAAAGGTTTCTGAATTGGAAAAAAAGCATCAAATAATTCATATTCTCCCAAAGGCAAACCTGACAGGGCAATCAGAGCAGTCAAAAATGTCACTAAAGAGTCGGTGGGAAAATCATCACACAAAACAAACAAACAAATGGTTCTGGACTGGACTGACACAATGTTTTGTTTTAAAAGGCCTGAGCCTTACTAAAACATTTTCCCTCCTTTCTGTTTCCTACCAAAAACCAATCTTCAGTGAGATGGTGGAGTTCTGGAGCTTACACAGTAGGAAGAGACTATCAAGTAGGACTGCAGCCTTGAACTTCAGCTGGGCCATCTTTGGCCTCTTCTAGCAATTACTGGGCAAAAGGGTTGTTAGGTATAAGAGGGTTGTTAGCAGCAGTCAATGTGGTTTTACCAAGGGGAAGTCATGTTTGTCTAATCTGATAGCCTTTTTTGAGGATATAACCTGGTGGGTAGATGATGGTAGGGCAGTGGATGTGGTCTGCCTTGACCTCAGTAAAGCATTTGATACCGTCTCCCACAGCATCCTCATGGCTAAACTGAGGAAGTGTGGTCTGGAAGGAAGGTCAAGTAGTGAGGAGGGTTGAGAGCTGGTTGAAGGGAAGAAGCCAGCGAGTTGTGATCAATGAGACAGAGTCCAGCTGGAGGCCTGTAACTAGTGGGGTCCCTCAGGGATGGGTACTGGGACCTGTGCTGTCCAGTACATGTGCTGATGACCTGGATGGGGGAATAGAGTGCACAGTCAGCAAGTCTGCTGATGGCACAAAGCTGGGAGGGGTGGCTGACACCCCAGAGGGCTGTGCTGCCATTCAACAGGACTTAGACAGGCTGGAGAGCTGAGAGGGAAGAAGTTTAATGAGATTTAACAAGGGCAGGGTCTTGCATCTGGGGAAAAACAACCCCAGGTACCAGTATAGGTTGGGGACTGGCCTGTTGGACAGCAGCGTAGCTGAGAGGGACCTGGGGGTCCTGGTGGACAGCAGGATGACCATGAGCCAGCAATGTGCCCTCCTGGCCAAGAAGGCCAATGACATCCTGGCGTGTATTAGGATGGGTGGGGTTAGTATCTCAAGAGAGATCCTTCTCCCCCTCTACTTCACCCTGGTGAGACCACACCAGGAATATTGTGCCCAATTCTGGGCCCCTCAGTTCAAGAAGGACATAGACCTCCTTGAAAGAGTCCAGTGCAGAGCCACCAAGATGTTGAAGGGTGTGGAACACCTTCCCTATGAGGACAGGGTGAGGGAGTTGGGCCTCTTTAGCTTGGAGAAGAGGAGACTGAGGGGTGACCTTATCAATGTTTGTAAACATGTAACAGGTGACAGTCAGTAGGATGGAGCCAGGCTCTAATCACTGTTGGCCAGTGATAGGACAAGGGGCAACAGGTGCAAGCTGGAGAATAGGAAGTTCCATGTGAATATAAGGAGGAACTTTTTCACTGTGGGCACTGGAACCGGCTGCCCAGAGAGGCTGCGGAGTCTCCTTCTCTGGAGGCATTAAAAACCCGACTGGACACGTTCCTGTGTGATTTAATCTAGGTGACCCTGCTCTGGCAGGGAGGTTGGATCTTTTGAGGTCCCTTCCAACTCCTAATGTTCTGTGATTCTGTGATTTTATTAAAACTAGATTTTCAGGCAGAAAATAGTTTCTGACCAACACCAAACCATGCTATAAATACTTTATAGCTTCAAATGCCCTTTTGGATGGCTGTAGTGTACATGCTGGCTGGTGGCTGGGCCACACTCGGGAAAAATGACTGTACAATATTGAAGGATGGTCAAAAATTAATGGCATTCAGTGTAATGAACCTAATTGCACCTACCAATAGTTAACCCAGTTAAATTCCAAAGGGTGCTTGTAGAAGTAACTTCAAACATCTTTAAGTCTTGAGCTACTTGCAGAGCACACCTAAACCTATCCAGTCCCAGACTGATCCCAGGGGAAGTATCCCTGGACAGCTCAAGAGCAGTGATAGTATTGATGATAATATGAAGAATATTTTCAGTCTTGTTGGTGAAATCACTGTGTGTTTATTGCCTGAAATGGTGACAGCATGTCTCAATTTGTGGGCACCCCACACAGTAGGTTACCACCTCGGAGGATGTACCGGTCTCCAGGGTGGGTTTATGAGAAAATGTGACTTGGTTCTGGCAGGTGATTTAGAATCACGTTAACTAAGGAGGAAGTCAATGGTTAAGCACTTGTGGGGCTGTGGCAGCACTGAGGCATGAGGCAGGGTCTCCCATGCCACAGAGAAGCACCCTGAAAAATGGGGAAATGTTTCTGGGTGCTCAAGAAGCAGCAATGCCTGGGACAGCTGCTCCCCAGGCAGAGGTAGAAGTGGCCCATGAAGAGTTGCAAGAGGCAGGCTGCACAGAGCCTTGCCTCCTCAGGAAGCTAGACAGAGAAAAATGGGGAATTAAAAGGTCTGCAAGCCTCCTTCATTCGACAGGAGGTATAATTCTTGCTCATGCAAGAGCTGTGCTGAGCTCAGTGAGACCATTTCACATGAGCAGTGTCCTTAGCCAGCCTGCTTCCTCTTGTTAAGAATGTTTATTCATTTTCCTAAAACAGCCTCTTCCCTCAGACGAACCTGGGGTCCCTACTCATCCGTGGCACTCCCTAATTCCATGCTTTCTCCTCCTGCAGTTCCCACCATCTCCGGTTGCCCACGTCACAGCGAAAGCGGCGGCTGTCACAGACTCTCCTACAGACAAGTAAGTCCCTTCCCACCCCTCCAGCCAAGCCTGTGGGGCTGCACATGGGGTGCTGCCAGGCAGGGAAGGGGATGGGGCACCTCCATCGCAGGTCACCCACACTCCAGAAACACAGAGAACTGCTCATCTGCAGATCTCCTCTGAATCAGAGCTGTAAAACCTCCTTGATTTACAGTAAAGCCATGCTGCTTGCTTCCCAGAGGCAAGGAGAGAGTGGCTAAAGGACATGCTGATGACACCTCCAGCCACAGCTGTTTATAGAGCTGCCTCAGTGCCAGCTTTATCATTAGAAAAAAAGCATCCACATTCAAAATTTAAGTATTTTCCCCCTAAGAAGTCTATAATATTTGCCCTATGGCAGCTTAGGAAAAATGTAATTAAATATTTTTAAACAAACCTTTGTTGTCCTTAAGTAATTAAGGAACAGCTTGGCCATAGTACAAATGCACTCATGTAAAAATGTACTCATAGTACAAATGCCCAGGCACCCATCTGGGTGATATTTGAGGTGCCACTGATGCCATCAGAGGGACAGTAATGAGCTCATGGTCACAGTGTCCTCGGACTCCATATGCAGAGATGTAAATCTCCACCACCCAGTGGAAGTCAGCTCAGCTCCCTTGGCCAGGTGGAGCTCACTCCACCTGAGTGCTGCCACATGGTCCCTGGGGCTTTGGTGGAAGGGCTCATCTCTGTCCCACCTACCAGCCTCTTGTCTGGTGGCAAACGCTACAGAGGACACGCTTAGTAGCAGCCCCCCTTGTAGCCCATCCTCTCCTGTGAGTGAGAGCAAGGGAGAATGAGGGGCACCAGTGGAGCAGACGCTGCAGCATCCAAGCCTGCTGCCCTGCATGGGGCCCTGCTCATCCCAGGCTTGGCAGTCCCAGGGGTGGGCCAGGCACAGGCGTACCTTTGCCACCAGGCAGCCCTTGGTTTTCAGTGGCCAGTAGTCATAATCAGGGAAGCAGGGCCATGGAGATGAATGTGTTACACACCCATGCTGTATTTGCTAGCCACAGGCAGCGCTGGAGGAAGACAGCAGAGTACGACCTGACCCTGCCCCCAGGAGCAGAAGCTTCCCTACCGCTGACCGGAGGCAACCTGTGTGGGACGCCCAGCCTCCTGAGGAAGATGTGGATGAAGCACAAGAAGAAGTCAGAGTACCTGGGGGCAACAAACAGTGCCTTTGAGGCGGACTGAGAAGGCGCAGCAGCGCTTGGAAAGACAGGGGGTCCATTAGCCAGGCCAAGGTGCTCTAGGATCCATGAGGGAACAGACACAGCACAGCTCATCCAGGAAAACAATATCCTTGTTATTACTTGATGCCATTGCCTCAGAGTGGTGGGAGAAAGGCTAAGGAAGGTAAAAATGGTGACTGTGATACAACTCACTGGTCTGTCTGTTGTGATGTACTAAAATTCCAAGTATCCCCCTAGAATTACGCTTGACTCAATGCTGCTGAAACTGCTGCTGGCCCATTCCACATCTCACACATCCTCTCTGAAGCGGCTCGGACTCACAAGAAGAAAAGCCTTCTGAGAGGTTTGTGGCTTCCTGCACAGATTGATTACAGGATGCCATTAAATCCCAGGGGTCTGCTCGCTGTGTGCCACTGCTTGTCCTCTTTCCCCTCTCACAGCACGAGATAAAACCCACATCTTACGCTGCGCTGGGTTGAGTGACATACGCTGAACGTTGGGGTTTGGGAAGGGGGGTGGTTCTTGGTTTTGTGTTTTAAGACAGGAGTAACCATGCCACAAAAAATTTTAAAAGAGCAGGTGGGTCAGACCTGAGCCCGTCTGCAAACACACATTTACCAGACTTTGTGGTGTGACAGGTGATTGGTGTTTCGTGTTTCAGTGTCCTGCCAGACCAAACTATGAGACCTCCAAAGGCACTTTCTTCCACAGAACCTGCTTATATGTTCACTGATAGTCATCAACTTCCTCTCTACTTACATGGTAGAGGGTAGTTCACTAAGTGCACAAAATACAGGGGGAAAGAAAATATGTAAGTGGTGCAACTGGGTGACTAAACATGAGATACTTGTACCTAGGAGACCTGTCTTTATGAACAGATGGATTTATAGACATTTTCTCAAATATTTTTTCAACCCAGGAAAATTCTGTGCTTGGGGTATCTGCTTGTGTTAAGATCCTCTTCAACCTGAAAAAAGCACATTCTGAATTTCAATTAGAGCACAGGACAGAGGGAACATTGGATTGCAGACGGTGGAGGTGCAGGCTCAGGTAGTTATCCCTGGCCAGGGGTCACCAGCTCAGATGTGCCAGGGTACCTCCTGGGCAGGAGGGAAAGGCTCTAAAGGTCCTCTGGCTCTGGGAGGAGTGGGATGGAGCAGCACACACAAAAGGCTCCCAGCTTGCCAATTTGAGCAACCAAAGTCTGTAGTATGGGAAAGCTTTACAGAGGGAATGTCCCCCGTGGCTCCAAGTAGGGCAGCAGAGGACACCTGTGAGGAGCCAGGTGTCCTGGAGAAGGCAGTAGAATGGGGAAGAAAGATTTCTAGAGGTCCTACTCTTTCATGTAGCCAGAGGAAACTCAGTCTGCCAAAAAGGGGAGAGGCACTAGCCCTTCATAACATACGTCTGTCAGCCCTCGCATTCAGCTGTCCATCACTTCCTCAGTCACAGGCTTCTCCTTCAGAGGTGCACAACAACTGATAGAGGACGGCCTTGCAGCTAGAAACCACACAGCCTCTCCCCCCTTCCTTACCAAAGGCAAACGTCCTTCTCTGGCCTGGCAGCCTGGCAGCAGGATGATTTGCTCTCCTGCTTTTCCTTCTTCCTCCTGGGAAAGATGCAGAACTCAGCTCCTCATTACCCACATTCTGAAAGGCCCCAGCTGCTGGCAAGGCGAGGAGAAGAGGCACTGGTGACCCAGTATTGACCACGTGGAGCCAGGCATGGCACACAAGAGCAATACCAATGCCTGCACACCTGAGCAGCACCAGAGCAGTTTACTCACAGGAACAAGTCCACTCCACCTTTAAATTAGACCCTGACACATTACCCCTGCATAACAACTGGGACACTGTGACACTGCCAGCATCGGGTCTTCCATGACTAAGCCAGGCTGGAGCCATGGCCAAGGTTTTCCTGAGATGTCTTTTACAAATGTCACCAAACACATTACACCCCACCCCACATAAACCCTGCTAGAAGGTCACCCTAGTCAGCTCAGCAGCCTTGCATATGCTCGAGGAGTAGGGAGAACAGTGCTCACCAGTTCCCTTTTTCAGTCTCATTCCCTAAACACAGCAAAAGGACAGACACTGGGAAAAGGCCATTTGCTGCATTTGGGGCTATTAAGACTGTGTTTGTGGTACCTGCCCTTGTAGCTAACGTGACCCATAGAGATCCCAACACACAGTCCAGGGCAGCAAGAGTTTTGTCTGTTGAGAAAGGTGTATCATTGTATTTCATTTGTTATTTAATAGCTCTAAGCAGTCTAAGAATGGAGGCAAAGAGGAGACAATTGATGTTTCTACCTAATAAGTGCTGTATCTTGAAATGTGTATTTATGGTCTTCTTATTTATTTAATTTATAACTCAGATCCACAAGAGATGATGAGATTTACAAGAAGCATATTTAATTTCTCTGTATTCCAGGAACTGCTGTGGAGTTTCCTTGTATTGTAGTAGATAGCTATTTTATTGATTCAAGTAAAATATGTTCTATTCATAAAGAAAGAATAAAATAAAAAGTAGCATGTGGTAACATACAAGTGTCAGTGACTTAAAAGTTTCTGGGAAGAATACAGGGGAAAGTAAAGGCAGGCTTTATGATACTGAGGAACACAAACACCTGATGGCAACTCAAATTTTGGTCCCTCTTGAGAGAGCCTGGAAGTACATGTTATGAGCAGCTCCAGTATTTTATGGGTGGTAGAATCATTGTTTGTTCTCAGATACTTTGAGAAAAGCCCTGGCACTGCCAGCATTAGACACACATTTACCTACCTGATTGCAAGAGCCTTACGACACGACATGTAACCTCACTGCATCCTTGGGAGATTAAGAAATGTCACCTCCCTCCCACAACATAAGAGCACCAAGACAGAGACTCCTCAAGAGTACCTAAGCCCCTGGTAGAGAAGAAAACCAAGTGCTCCTCATCTTCATTCCTACCATTTGACAACAGCCACCTCAAACACAACACGGTCTTTGTACACTGAACTCACAGGGTGGGTCACACAGGGCTTCAGAAGCCCAGGCAAGGGGAGCTGACTCCGGCCTGCGAGGGGAAGGACTTTGAGATACAACAACAAAAGAAACTGTGTGGTGTTGGCATCCCTCACCAGCCCAGACTTTGGAAAGCCCATCCGTTAGAGGATGGCTTTTCTCTCAGCCCATACCCTGTGCAGCTCTGGGGAAAGGATGCTGCATTTCTGGCCCATCCATTACAGTGCCTGTGTTTAAAATGTGCAGCCGGGCAGCGTCCTCTTGATGAGAGTCCGTGCCACAGGGCTTGGCACAGATTTTTTTCTGGGAAGCAGGGTAACAACCTGGCTTCTGCTGGGAACTCCTCCAGGAATCCCTGCCCCTCAGTCATCTGTGAAAAATGTCAGCATGAGTATGGAGCAGGATGTGGACATGCAAAACATTTTCCAGATGAAAACGTACAGAAAGCGGCCTTGCGTCAGCTCCGGCGTGCTGGCAGAAAAATGTAACACACTGACTAAAAACGTAAGTGAGCGGTGCCAGCTTTCCACCAGAGCCAGCAAAGCTGCCAACTGAGCCCCTGCCTGGCCCTGCCTGGCCCATGCATATAGTCACAGAATCATAGAATGGTCTGGGTTGGAAGGGACCCCAAGGATCACAGAGCTCCAACCCCCCTGCCACAGGCAGGGACACCAACCTCCAGGCCTGGATCTACACAAGGTTGCTCACACTTCAAACCATGGACAAGAGGAGGCATTTTTCACACACGTTTCCTGTCATTTTACAATTTTGGGTTCCCTGGAACTAAAGCCTCACTGGGGCGTCGACCTGACTGAAACAGCACGGTGACAGTCTGTCACATCATACACAGTCATTTCAAGTTCGTTTCCAAAACAGGGTTTCTATTTTCTTCTTACCATTTCAAAAACATCTTTGTGCTAAAGCTACTCATTAAAATATCCAGTGCTACTTTGCATACCCCTTTATTTAAATGAACTGTAGTGAATTTAAAGCCAGGCTACTATATAAAATAACTCTTACTGATGCATGGCAAAAAAAAGAAATCTCAGAGAGGCTTTGGCAGCCTTCCTTCCCCTTTTTGCACTCACTTTACAGATCCTGTTGTGAAGAGGTTTGTCAGAAGAGCTGATCACAGTCATGGTGCTGCTTGGGGGAATACCACACACTTTTAACAGAAAACATTTTTAGCTCAAGATTGGCACTTGCAAAATAATTTCACATCTGAGAGTCACCCAGCCAGAAAAGTTGCGATATCAGGGCTTGCACCCACAAAGAAAAACAAACCAAGTCAGATTTCTCAGGTGAAACTCTGCATGCCAACTCTACAAATGAGGCAGAGGTCAAGTCGCCATAAATATTTGATGAGAGAGATTTCCAACCTCAGTGTTACCTCACACACTATTCACAATCAACCCTACCTGGCTTTGAAAACTTTTTTTTTTTAAATGACCAAAGTGCTATTTAAATGAACAGGTACATAGGTCACTAAAATAAAAATCGAAGCATATAGACGGAAAAAAGAGAGTTGGATATTTCACAGAATCATAAGCTGGTTTGGGTTGGAAGGGACCTCAAAGCCCATCTAGCTCCATCCCTCTGCCATGGGCAGGGACACCCCCCACTAGACCACGTTGCCCAAAGCCCCATCCAACCTGGCCTTGAACACTGCCAGGGAGGGGGCAGCCACAGCTTCTCTGGGCAGCCGGTGCCAGGGCCTCGCCGCCCTCACAGGGAAGAATTTCTTCCTAATGTCTAACCTAAACCTGCCTCTCTTTCAGCTTGAAGCCATTGCCCTTTGTCCTATCACTACACTCCCAGATGAACAGTCCCTCTCCCACTTTCCTGTAGGAACCCTTTAAGCATCAGTAGGCCACAGTTAGGTCTCCCTGGAACCTTCTCTTCTCCAGGTTGAACAAGCCCAACTCTCTCAGTCTGTCTTCATAGGAGAGGTGCTTCCGCCCCCCGATCATCTTCATGGCCTTCCTCTGGACTCACTCCCACAGCTCTATGCCTCTCCTGTGCTTGGGACCCCAGAGCTGGATATAGTACTCCAGGTGGGGTCTCATGAGAGCAGAGAAGAGGGGCGAAATCCCCTCCCTCCACATGCTGGTCATGCTGTTCTTTTCCACAGCCCAGTAACTTTGTTAAAGTTAGTTGAAGTCCCAAATAAAACAAGTAACTGAGCTCAAAGGAGAATGTGAAATGGAAGCACATGTGAACGACGCCACTCTTCTCAGTCATCAGGTTGGATTCACTATTCATAAAAAGCATAATTTTAAACAGCTTTATTAATAAGCCCTGTGGAGCATCCAGGAGCTGGAGATCAGCACAGACACTGGCTGGCAGCCCCTGGTCCCAGGTATTTCACTCCGCCATACCTCCCACCCTGCAGATTCACCTGCCCTAACAGTTTGCTCTGCTTTATTTTAGATCAACATTTTCCTACTGCACAGTCACAGTTTGCATAGCAGTGAAACAGCAAGTGGCAACACACCATCTATTTGCTTGTTGCTCCCTTTTTTTTTTGAGGTGGGGGTGTGCACCAGACCATAGAGCAGAAGAGACATGCAAAGGGCCTTGCAGTCCTTCCCCACCACCTCTGACAAAGCACTTTTTGGTGACAATGAGTCCTCCACACAGCTGTGAAACCACCCGCTCTGCACAGGCATTGTCTGCTCCTGCACTCTACCAGCAAAAGCAAAGGTGGCTTCCAGGAAGCAACAGAATCCTCCTCAAAACAGTTGTCTGAGTAACAAGGACCACCACAAACACAGCAAAAGCTTCAAGCATTACAGGCAGCTTGAGTCTGGGAGAGCGGTGCCAAGCCTGGCGAAACTGTATTCAACTGCTGGGCTGCCCAGAAGGTCCCACAAGTGATTTTTTTCTAATAAAGACCTTAACCTTTTCTGTGAAAACTGCAACCCCTTAACTTCTTTATAATTCTATCCTGGAGCCCTCATAACTCCGAGTATGACGTTTGTCCCTGTAAGTTAAGATACAAGCAGGTTTTGTGATTGGATTTGAAGTGAGTTGGATAAAGATTTATCTATAATGAACAAATGGGGTTCATCAACACCCAGGCTTTTGCAGTGTCTATTCTTTTAATCATGTTGAGAACATCTAAAATCCAAGCTTGGCTAATTGTTATTTAATCCTTCACATTATAAATAAAAATATCAAGTAATTTAGCCATAAATAGGTTAATCCACTAGTGGAAGAGACATAAATATTTTAGGGGGAAACCCCCCCCCCCCAGAATAAGAGCTAAGGCTCTAGTCATTTTTCTCCAGAGACAGACCCTTCAACACAGAAACCTCCAGCAGCTGGCACAGTGGGCTCCCATTCCTCAGTGCACCAGGCACAGACAGCAAAGGCAAATGTTCCCAAGAAGTCACCATGGGGTAGGCAAGGATGGAAACAGTGCCGTCATTCAGCCTTACTGTGCGACTCTTGCACTCATCTGAGCACACTATGGTAATGGTCCCTTTTGCAGCCAGGCACGAGGCCCTCCCCGGGGCATCAGGCCTCCAGGTGGAAAGTGGAGATGCTCAGTAATGATGTGGCACCTCAGGCAGTGCCCTTTATCACCTAAAGAAATAAGACAAACTCCACCAGTGTGACATGTGCAAAACAGCTACGGTCTGGTTGCCACCACTCCAGCACCTGCTTTGCCCCATGTCAATCCTTGCTGCGGGCAAGGAGCGGGAACTGGCCGTGCCATCCCTCGCCAGGGACCCTGCAGAGCAGGAGGGCTTGGGTCAGGCTGCCTTCCACCCCAGCCCAGGGCATCCCCTGGCATGTTGCTGCCAACCCCACAGGGAGAACACGCATGTGCAGCGCTCACGCGTCCATCCGTGCAAGCACGCAGAACTGGGTCTGTTCCAATTTGCATAGCAGCTGTGGTGGCCGGACACACCAAGGGCCTCTCTGCAGACCGTCAGCTCAGCTTCAGTTCCTGGGGTTAAAAATACCTTCTCACTGCCAGGCTGCTGACACACCTATAATGAAAGCTTAACCTGGGTGATTGGCAGAGATGGAAACCAGAAACCCTCTGAATCCAAAAAGCATGGCGGGGTGGGGGGTTCATCAGCCTCAGTCCCTGAAGAGGGTCAATAAAACCTTCCTCACCTGGTCCAGCCACTGAAAGAGGAGTCAGAGGCTCTGTGTGGACAGCACCATAAGGAGGAAGACTGTGCGCATCCAGGCCGATACCGGCCTTTCTGAAACAGCCTGTGCACACACCTCTTGCTTCTTGGTGTGACCGGTTGGCTTACACCAACCTCATGATTACACAGCAGCCTCCATCCAAAGTGATTACTATGAATTATACCAACATCACACTGACACAGCATGCGTCTCAGACCACATCGGCTTCTCACAGGTTTGCTCAGATCCACAACATAACACTATTTCGACAGGGAGGCCTCCACCCATAGCAGCTGACACGCCCAGGGGCCTTCAGGCCATCCCACTAGCCTGCCCAGGTCCATACCTTTGCAGAACATGCCTTCGCCGTGAATGCAAGCGGGCTCTAGAGATACAGTTTGGAGATGGTAGAGGGATGAGGTAGACCAGGACTGCTGGTGCTGGCTGGACCTGCTGCCAGCTTTTTCCCCTGCACAGCTGAGCTGCCATGGGACAGGGGGTTTGGCTGGCAGGGGGGTTCTTGGGCTGCCCTTGTCACAGGGCCTGGCACCAAACAGTGGGGAGCAGGAAGATGGACAGGTTTGGAGACTGCAGGTTACTCTTGCAAACGCTAAATCCTTCAGGGCAACATTTCTCTTCTTCCCTTGCTGTTACGTCCTTGTTTAAAGCTGGAAATGAGAAACACACGTGCTCGGTCCCGCCTTCCCCAAGGCTGAGGAATGCGATGCTAACCCTGGTGAGGGGCCAGGCTGGGTTATAAACGCAGACCCCGATGAGCTCTGGGCAAACTTTCACCGCCAGGAAGCATTAGATGCAAAAGTACTGATGGCATCAGTTGTGAGCTGGACTGAGGCTTTGGACCTACAAACTGTTTTGAATGTGATTTTCAGAGGTGGATTCAAACTCTGCAGCTATTTACAGATGTGCTGAGGGACATTCTCTATACATGTGATCTTGGGAACACCTCAAGTACAGGGGAATTCCCCTTCACCCTCAATTTACATCCGCACTTGCTACTGAGTTGCTGCTTTTGGAGATGCCACCCCTGTCACCAAGCCCCTCTGGAGCTCTGCTAGGGGAGAAGCATCTGCTCCCAGCCAGCCCTGCAGTGCAGCAAGCCCTGACCCTCCTCTCTGGGGTCAGTACTGACAGAGCCCCTGTGCCAGCTCAGACCGTCCCCAGCTCAGACCTTCACCGACTCCAGCTGCACCCTGGAAGCGTGACCTCAGGTGACCCAGGCCACATTTGCCACTTTTCCCCAGCCGGCCAGACAAAAGCAGTGGAAGATGTAATACGTATTACACATTTCCCCAGCGCAATTAGCGACAGGCCCTCAGCCGAGGGGCTGTATTGTTACACTCAGCTGGAGCCAGATAAGCTGATTTGTCCGGGCTCGCAAAACTCCCTTTTCACAGGCCAGTGACCGTGGTCAAAGGACAAACTGACAAGGTCCCATCTTGTCCCCAGCTGCTGACAGGTCCACCCCCTCCACCTGGCTTGACAGGGAGATGGGAGGTTTTGAAGAGCTCTGGGTTTCTTTTTCTCTGGAGCTGCCTGTTGGACAACCAGGTCCATGCTGGAGGAGTGTCCAGCCTCCCTTGGTCTCCTGGGGTGGGCTGCAGGCTCCCTGCCCTGGCCTGGCCTGCAAAGGTGCTAAAACATCCATGCCAGCACTGCCAGCCGGTAGTTGTAATCCACACGACGTGCAGGCACGCTGCTTACTGCTGCCCAAGGAAAAAACTCTCACACTCTAGCAAGCACCAGCAAGGGCACAAAAAGAGCACAAACTCAGGAAACACGGGATGCTCTGGTCACCGCGAGCTCGCTAAGGGAGAGGCTGCATTGACAACAACAAAAAAAAAAGGAAGAAAAGAAAAAGCTCTCCTCTTCCCGCCAAAAATTATGCAGCAGCAGGTCCGCAGAGTGTCTGCCAGATGACCCGCTTGTCACACTCATAATTGCTTCCCATCTGGTGTCTGGAGCACACAAAGCCTGGCCGTTTGCCAGCGCAGGACGACGCACAAACTGGCCTACTTCTGGTGACACAGGCCCTCCAGACACCGCTGATCCGTTTCCGTATGGCTGAGGAGAACGTGGCATTCATTTGTAAATTGCTGGAGGCTGATTTATCCAGCTATTCGGGCCGCCGCTCAGCGCAGCTAACGCGCTTCCCCTTGGCTGTGTGGCACAGCCCGAGCCCCGGTGCCGCTCAGCGCGCTCGGGCCCACAGACAGTGCCCTGGCACTCAGTTACCTCAAACATGTGCTTGCTGGCAAACAAGGACACTGTCCTCTCATATGCCACTAGGCTTTAAGATGAGAGCATCAAGCCAACTCATCCCTACATGTAAGTGCAGCCACATCCTCAGCTGCTTTACAAGGCTGATTGCTGGTCCAAACTTTGCCTTTCTGCCTAACATATACTCAGAGCTCATTTTGTTCATATAGTTCCTACAAGGACTTCTGAGGCGCTTTATCTCACAGCTTATGAGCACAGGCTTTTGATGAGCAGTTTTCTCTGGGTTTTCTTTGTCTGTTTTATGGGTTTGTTCTGTTGATGGTTCATGGGTTTAAAATTATTTTTTATTTAATTCTACTGCTGTAAGAACTTGATGCCCTCAGAAGGCTGAGCAAGTATTTCTTAACCTGTGGGATAGGCCATCTTACAGCAGAGCGCACAACACGCTACAGCATGCTCTGAAGGTCCTTTGGCTGTGCAACCACCAAACATCACTTTTAGAAAGAGTAACTGAGACCAAGCAACTGGCCAACAGTCAGCAAGGAAATGCTGAGTAACCAGATTTCTCCTTTTCCCCCACCCACAAAAGCACTCTTTTTCCCCCCAGCTATGACACAGGACAGTAACAGGCCTGCATCACTGTCAGCCAGTACACCATGCTAAGGCCATTAACACCCATTCTCTCTGTAATCAGAGGGTGTGACATCACAGAAAATCAGAAGTCAGGAAAAAATCCAGAGGAGTCTCTGCAGATAAACCCAAAGAACCCCAAACTTCTGCAAAAGGTAGCGGCAGTCAGACAGAATCCCCTTTGCAAGAGCAACCATATCACTGGGGTCACGCAGTCCGACAGCAGGGACTGTCAGGGAATCTGTTCTGTGCCTCAGAACGAACACCCACAGCAATGAAGCATGGGAGAAAATGAAACTGCAAAAGAAACCAGACCACCAACACAGGTTGATACTGAAGAATACCCTATTGTGTGTCTCTTACTCCGGATGCAAACAGAAGCTGTGCTATTGAGGTTTCTTCATCATGACTCAAGGTGGAACACAGCAAGTGTGAGCATTTGGAGCTTTTCTTTATGCAAAACCTTTAGATTACCTGCAGATGTCCCGTTTACCTGTTCTTCCAACACCTCATCCTAACAGAACCACGAGGATCCTGTCGTTCCCTTCAGCTGCAGGGCAAAACGTCAACCCCCTAAAGGGATAAGCTGTCTGTCTCCAGGGAAAGCCACACAGAAGCTTCAGGGAAGACCGATCTTTTGGGTCAGCTGGCACAGAAACAGTAACCCACAGCTTCTCCATGAAAGTAAACATTTAAGCCTGTAAAGTTTCAGCTTATTTAAGGTCAAGGAAACTTATGAGAAACAAAAAACCAAAAAAACCCAACCCAACCCAAAAAAGCCTAGCATTAGAAGAGGGGGATGTATTTTCTGCCTGGGTACTGAACACCCATACGAATGCTTGTCACAAAACCAAATGCAAGAATCAGGCTCAGAATTTTTGTTGTTTGCTTTTTGTTGGACCTTGGTCAGAGGTATGGTGCCTCCATGGTCAGGTTAATGGTTAAAAGCCTTATTTCATGAAGCTTGGTTTATTCACAACATTGCATGAGTTTTAGGTTGGTGCAACTCTAGTAGAGTTAGACTCATGCAAAACCAGAACAGCAGCAGTAGGAATTGGGCTTATTCTCACCGATCAATTCCTTAAAGACCATTTCTTCCCAGTAAAAGCCAGGCCCATGAGTAAAGCTTCTAGTCTTCATACAATCAAGCATAGGGTTGTTGTTCCTTCCAAGTTCAGCTTACTGGCATCCGTCTGCTCCACTTTCTTTCACAGAGCAAAGCTGAGACAGAAAAATGAACTAGTGACATCATCAGAGACTTCTCTTTCATTTACCTACGCTTCCTCCGGATTTCAGACATCAGCAGCCAGTCATGACAACAACAAATACCCTACAGTCTGCCCACTTTGCTTCTCACAGAACCACAGGCTGGTTTGGGTTGGGAGGGATCCCAAAGCCCATCTAGATCCAACCCCCTGCCACAGGCAGGAACACCCCCCCACTAGACCAGGCTGCCCAAAGCCCCATCCCACCTGACCTTGAACACTGCCAGGAAGGGGGCAGCCACAGCTTCTCTGAGCAGCCTGTGCCAGGACCTCACCCCATTGACAGGGAAGATAGTTTTCCTTAGATCTAACCTGAACCTACCCTCTTTTATTTTAAACCCATTACCCCTCATCCTGCCACTCCACTCCCTGACAAACAGGCCCCCTCCAGTTTTCCTGTAGCCCCCTTTAGATACTGGAAAGCCACTGTCCCAAGCAATGGAAAACTCCATGCATGCAAACATGAGCAGGTCTCCAGGATACCCACAGAGTGCTCTGGCTATGCCTCAGAACCCAGCAAGGCCACTGGCAGAGGCACAGTTTGCCTGTACATCTTAATCTAGCTGACACCAGGACATTTTTCTGACAAACTGGCTTGTTAGTCACTTATGTCCTTTTCCTTCAACAAGAGATGTTATTTTAATTGTTTGTCATTTATATTTTGCCATGAAACTGGGAAAAACAATAGATATCCAACAAAGTAAGAGTGTCCACATGTAACACTAATTTGGATTAATACATTTTTGAGTACTAGTTCAGGAAAAAACCCAACCCACATTTGCACTTACCTCCCAAACCCAGGCACGCATACTAAAATATCATTTCCACCATAGAAATGAGAGGAATGTAAAAAAGTTTTACACTGGCAACGTTCTTCATCCCTCAAATTGTTTCCAATACATAAATATTTGTGTTAAAACTGTTAACCAAATACATGTAGAATCACAGAATCACAAGGTTGGAAAAGACCTTTAAGATCATCAAGTCCAACCATTCCCGTCCTAAGCTAAACCATATCCCTAAGTACTTCATCTACCCGTTTTTTGAACACATTCAGAGAAGGTGACTCAACCCCTTGCCTGGGCAGCCTGTTCCAGGCCCCAACAACTCTTTCAGTAAAAAAAATTTCCCTAACATCTACTTTGAACCTGCCCTGGCACAGCTTCTTGCCATTTCCCCTTGTCCTATCTCCTGTTACTTGGCTGAAGAGACCATCAACCACCTCTCTACAACCTCCTTTCATGTAGATGTAGGCAGGGATAAGGTCTCCCCTCAGACTCCTTCAGGCTAAACATCCCCAGCTCCCTCAGCCATTCCTCATATGATTTGCCCTCCAGCCCCTTCACCAGCCTGGTTGCCCTTCTCTGGACTTGCTTGAGGTCAAAGGTTGGGTTGAAGCCCATACTGTCATCATCCTGCTGCATAACCCACAAGTGATGGCTGTTCATCTCTGCCCAGCCCAGAAAAGACAGGTTTTCCTGTGGTTTCACATGTACATACATGTTGTGTTACCAAGCTCCGAGCGTTAAGATCTTGAATAAGAGGCACGTACAGTGACCTGGTACATAGATGCTTTATTTCTGACATTAATATGGCCTGTATTGTATGTGAGATTCTCTTACAGAAAAGAAAAGTTTGTAGTACAACAAAAACTAAGATAAACAAGGCGTTTGTTGCACATTATGTCAAACCATAGAACAAAAGTATGGAGTAATATGTATTTAGGTTTCATGCAAATTTGGCTGCTGCATGTACAATCTACTTATAAACTGAAAGAAATGCAAATGCACGCAACATTCAAAAAATAGTAAAAAATGCCTGACATATGAAAGATTAAAACCTTCCTGCTAAAGCAACAAAGTAGGAGTTAACTAAACAACCCAACCAATACCAACGCAAATTAATACTACTTACCATAAACCTATCCTTAAACTTGGTATAGGCAGTTTTGGTGATACCTCTTCTACTGAAATGTATCATCTGGATTCTAGATATTCATTCTCTCTCAATGTCTTACATGGTTTATTGTGAACCAAATGCTGTCCCCAGCATGAAATGTTGCTGTTGAATCCATCCTGGCAATGCCCACACAGATCTAGCGCTGCCAAGAATTACAATTGCCTCCTCTCAGTTTTTTCAGGTGAGGAGCAACCCTGGCACAATGGGCATTTTCTGATCTCCTCCCTCACATAGGATTCTCCCCCTTAACATTGTGATGTGAATTAAAAAATTGCTAAAAATGTCTATGCCTACTACTATCATAGCCAGGCAAGTATTGAATATCAAAAAGCTCCTCAAAATAAGGACTTTTAAAAGCTTTGAGATGTTTAAAAAAGTGTTACCTTCCTTGCGCCACTCGTGACATGTTAAAATTACCCATGAATAAATTATTCCTCTACCAACTTTGATATTAAAGTGATAGGAATACCTTCCACACCCTGCATAGTACTGGTTGGTCTCATAAAGTTAACTAGAGAACCTGACATCATCTTTGTAATTTTACATACAGTGCATATGATGCTCGCTCTTTCCCTCTCTCATAGCAGCAAGCCGATTCTGCCACCGCCTGTAGCAGCACACCCGGGAGTGGAGAGGAAGAGTGTTCGAATCATAAATAGCTAACACTACAGTGTACACTTCTATTCACCTGTCAGTATTTGTGGAGAGCACACCATTATATAACTTGCTCAGAATTAACTACATAACATCTCTACAATGAAAGCAAACCAAAACATTCCTTAAAAAAAAGAAATAAAAAAGAGAGACATAAAATAAGTGCAAATACCTAAAATAGGCAACTAAAGCAACTGTTGTGACCTGTATACCTTTAAATAAGGACAAAGATTTTTTTATAAATAAAGGAATGTTCTCTTTGCTCTTCAAACATTTAGTAAGTATATAATGGTCAAGCTTAAGTGCAGATACAATTGTTTTGAGATCCAAGGTGCCGAGTTTCTTTAAAAAATATAATACTTAAAACGCATTAGTTTTTAGTTCCTATGCAGGACAAAGTACTCCTGGGTCACATATAGGACCCCACCATTCCTTTCTAAATATATTTAAACAAGGTACAGGAAGAATTGCTGTATAATACAGGTATACCTTGCCATCATTTTGTAGACCAACATGAGTTAAGGGTTATAGTGCAATCTTTATGTAGATGGGACATACAGTATAGATTTGTACACTTCAGCGCTGTCATTCTTCTGTTATTCCATACTTTCAACTTGTCCTTTTTCATTTTAGCTGTTTTAACAGGAAACAACGTTGGCTTCTAGACAACCTGCATACATATAAATATCTACATTTAAGCTTTAAAATGAAAATAAATTATAAAAACAGACTCCTTTCCAATTTACAAATTTTTCCCCTGTTCCTACATACTGTACAATACATTCAACAATCATCTCATTTTGAGATTTATGAAGAAAATACTGATGCTTTACACTAAAACCTATTTCACCCCCCCTCCGCCTACTTCTAGTACCATTCTCAAATAAATATATTTAACACTGTAGTTAATTTCATTGTTTTGCAGCATACCAAAAAAATTAGTAGTGCAACTTTCTATCCTTCCTTTATATTCCTTTCCATTGTGTTTCTTTATATACTAGAAAAATGCTACATAAGCAAAAGCACATTCAGTCATGTATGTTGCTCATTTGGAAACCAGTAACAACCTATAAACCTACTCTATACTGAAAACGCACTAACTGGGAAAAAAAGCAATGCAAGTCAAAAGAATAAATATGAAAAACAGACTTAAAAACTGTGTGTTGTCAGTACTGCAACGCATTTTTACCATTCCTTATCACATTCTAGGGTGTTACTTCTTTAATACTTGAGAAATTAATTGCAGAACTGTTTGTACTATCCCTTTGGAGAGAGTAAGAGAGCTTGGTGTCTGTTCCTTGTCAGTCAATAGAAGAAAGGACGCTTTCAGGTAGCTTTAATGTTTCCCTTGGCCTGTCTCAAAGTAAAGACTTAATTCACAAGTATTGTGCTGGAATCGCCTTCAACATTGTGTCTGTTTCAATGGAAAGAGACGGTTGTCAGTTGCAGTGACCATCACAGTATGAGGGCCCTTGAAGTGCTGTTGGGAGCGGTGTATGTGCTCAGATACCTCCTCGCTCGCTCAGTCATGATAAGCTGATCTTCTGTTTTTCCGTAAACAACCGCTTCCCACTCACAATTTGACTGCAGAAAATAAAATCCAGTTTGAAAGACTGTTTTAACTAAAATTCTCAAGCAGTTCTCATGCAACCTTTCAGAGGTTGCATTGATAATAAATCAAACTCTAACAACAGTGTATTTTACTGAGAAGGATTCAGTTCTACAGTACAATAGGTAAAACCTATGACAATGGTCCCTCTCCACCCCTTAGTCCAGCTCCCTAGCAGTGCATCTGAGTTATGTTTTAAGTTCTAACACATAATGAAAAACACACTTAAAAAGAGACTAGTTCAACAAGTGACACGTAACAGGGAAGTTAATTAAGTCATCTCATCTCCTCTTTGGATATTTTCCCCTTTAAACATGCAGAGTTCAACAGGCAGAAAAATACATATTGGCAGCTGTCTGGAGGCACCAAGGAAGCAAAACGGTTTGGTAGCTGAGAAAGAACCAGTGGGAGGGACTTCACTGAGCCAAAGTGGCAGCTGTGGAGGAATGGTGAGGTGCTTTGGGAATATGTTAGAAATGGCAAAGGAATTGGGAAGGGAAAAAAATGAATGGAAGAATAGTTGAGCCACTAGTCCTGCTTCTCACATGGAGCAAATCCTGCACATTTACATGACTGACAGAATCCAAAGTTGATTTGTAGCAGCTCTGAATTGAGCCTGATGCTAGCAGACTGTAGCATAACAAAGAATGCAAAACCCTCTCACTCCCAGGTTGAGCTAGAAGCTTACCCAAAGGATCAGTTCCACACAGAGGTGCATAGAGAAATTTGCCATTTTAAGTTTCTCTATAAATTTAGCCAGACTTGTTCATGAAAGGGACTCATGGTTAGAGGGGTCAGTAGACTGAGGGGAGTTCTCAGGGGAAAGAGCAAAAAGAGAAAGATGGCTCAATGAGAGTATTTTTGAGTATATTATGACTAAGCTCCCCTTTCAGGTATTCTCAAGGCCAGTTCCAGGTCAGGTAGGTGTATTCACCTTTGCTGGAATTCACAGCAATTAATTTTTCATTTATTTTTTAATGTCACAAGTAAATGAGGCTTGTTCTTTCTTCTCATAAGAAAGGATCAGAAAGCCATACTGTTGTCTCTGTACTTCAAAGCACATCATCCTCACAGCAATTAAGTGGGACATAGAAGATCAGGCTCCAAGTGCCCTGTTGGGTTTCTTTTTGCACACACACACACTCTCCCTCCCCTTTTTTTTTTTTTAAATGAATACATAGCTGTAGATATTCTGAGAAAACACAAAAACTTTATACATTAACTTCCTTTGGGGCAAACTGGAACGAGTACCAAGGCAAGTTAAAAGAGAATCTCTCCCTAAACCTGGTGGTTGAGACACATGCAGAGGGAAAACTAGATTCCACAGTTTTAACAGTATAAAAAAATACACAGATGTATAAGACCAGGCATGTTACAAGAACAATGACCAAACAGAACCTGTGGATGAACCCTGTGTAATGAATCCTACTGGGCTTATTCTCAAGTAAGCACCAGCCTAATTTGAGAAACTTAGGTGCTATAGAGCACCTTAGAGTGTACCAACTCAAGTTTTGTACCAACTCAAGTTTTCTTACAGCTTGACTTGTGTGCCCAAACCTGCTCTGTAGGTTTACCATATCCTGATTTTCTTTTCCCCACTTTGAAATCTTAGATGTTACTCAGTGAAACACCAGGGTTGTATTTAAAGACACTTCATGGACAAGTGACCAGCTTAAAAGATAAAAGGATCATGGAAATGTTGACTGAAACTAGATCACTTAATTGAACAACTCGAGATGTTAGTACAAGACAGAAATAAAAAATAAATTCTTTGTTAGCCTGCTAAAAAGAAACCAACAGAATTCTTTGCATCCCAACCTGAAGAGCTTTCTCCATTTTGGCATTTTTGGAAGCACATGCATTCAGTTTCTTCTTAATTACCACATTTGCTTTGTTTGCTGGGTTTGTATCCTGTTTTTCTGATGTCAGGTTACATCCGTTGTCGTGTATTTCCAACAATGGTATCGTTAATAGAGATGTGGTGTATACATTTTCTGACTATTGGCAAAAAAAGGGTAGGGAACAGGAATAATAATTAGTATTTAATGAAAAAAAAAAGGGAAAAAAAAAAGTCTTCAACTGCTGTGATCAGAGAAGCCAAAATGTAAACAAAGCAAACACTCAAGGAAAGAATCTGAAAAGAATAATTAATGAACAGTATATGAAGAACTAGCCTGGTCTATATCGGGATTCATAGTCAATACTGAGCACAGCAAGACAAATCTCTGCTAGAATGATTTGGGCATTACAGAGTAATTAGTTTCTTTCATATAAAGGCACGTTGTAGCTGGTTACATTTTGTTAAGAACAAGAGTGGATAAAGTGGTAACTATAGAACAGTTTTAACTAAAAAAGCTCTCAATTCACTTCTAGTACAACCCTTGTGAAAGCACAAGGAGGGTGGGGTAAAATAAATAAGGACCATATCAGTATCAGCAGGAGGAGCTGCTTGAAGAACAGAAATAAGCACTGGATTGATGATTCCAGAAGAGTTTTATATGCTGATGTTTATGGCAATAAAAGGAATTAGTCCATCTTCACTGTAGCAGAGCAGAAGAAAGGTATATGGTAATTTTAGAGAGCAAAGTTAGATGAGAGTGACAGTGGTACATGTACCTGTTAGCTTACAAAAACACCCCATTCAATGGCATTAAACTATTTTACGTATTTATTCTACCTCAGCCCCTATTCCTACCTTACCACCACTCGGACACGCAAGTTCTACTTAAGGACTGGTATGTTTTCCATTTTTAAATCAGATACTACCACTATCTCTTTTGTTAAGAGCGAATGTTCCAGTTGCACCAGCATCCCTGAATAAAACAGAGGAAAAGCAATTTTGTTCCCAGAGTGCTGCCTTTAATATACCACAACATCATTTTGTATCTTGCCTTAAGCTTAATAAGCTGAACATCGTGGAGGCACGATATACTGTGTCACAATACTAACTAACAGAACACAGTGCATTTCATTACTGTGCTCACTGGCTGCAGCAGTGCTGCCCCTCACCTGCCAGAGATGCCCCTGGGAAAGTGGGAGTTTCCACTAGGCAGCAGAGCACCTGCCACCCAGCACCCAGCCCTGCCACCGTGTCTGCCAGGCATTGAGGAAGGGAACTTAGAAAACCAGCCACAATGATCAGAAAGGGGTATAACTTAAGCACATGTTCTATTTAGGGGCTTTGGCTTCTACCCCTTGAATATAGCTTTATTATCAAGAGTCACAGTCCCATTCTGCTCCTTCAGAATTAAGCACTTAGGTATGCACATTAAAGAACTAGACTAGAATAAAGTTTTCCTACAAGGTACAAGACTAGTCCACTAGAAAAAGACTGGGATACTCTTTAAAAGTATGAGGAACCAAAACAGCCCCATCTCTGAACTCTTGCTGCCTTAGTTGTTGAAGTATTCAAAATTCCTTCAGGCCAAAGAAGCCCACAAACCCCATCATCTACGTGCTTGATGTTTCTTAAAGTATTCCCATACTATGCGAAGAGGGAAAAGGAAAAACTTGCTGCCTAACAGGTATCTTGAGAACATGCCTGCCAGACTGTCAGGCATGTAAAACACAAGGGCAAACGCCATCTTCAGAGAGCTTCAGCAAGCCATATATGTTGAGTCTATAGGTAAGCAGCTTTGCTGTAACAGCATAGCTGCAAGGCATCCACACTATTGTACCAGTCCTGCTCTCAGGGCCTGAGAGGAAGAATTCATGCCCAAATTCGAGTAAGCACAACTTCAGTACTGCTTAAGTGCTTAAGCTGGTATTTCAAACTAAAGATGACTTCAGCTTTATAGATGTATGAATCTAACCTCAATCCTAATGCTTCCTTTTAGTTGACAGAATGCATGACACTCAGTTCTATATTAATACTGCTGCCAGGATGCTCTTCAGTGGTTTAATACTTACCGGTACATCTAAGTTATTATCTTCTGTCAAGAGCTGGGCACCAACTTCTTCTTCCCATGGATCTAGAACCAGTGATTTTCTGACCTTTTTAGAAGAGTTGTGCTGCAATAAACATTTTGCAGAGAAAAGTTGTCAAGTAATATTTCAAAGCAGTTACTTCCTATTTGAAAGTATTACTGTAATGTTACCTCCTGATTGCAGCTTTTATACACAGTGTCATCTTCTTCCTTGAGAAATATATCTGTTCCAGTTTCCTCTTTCAAAATCTCCCTAATGTCTTCCTCCAAGAAGGCAAGTGGTTGTGACTAAGTTAATCAAAATTGGAGGAGAAAATACAGGAAGCCTATTAGTTGACAGTTTTTACCATATTCTACTTCCAGCTCATGTAGGCCAGAAAAGAGATCTTGCAAAACACAGCACCAGACAGAAAGATTTAAGCTATTGTAGTTAACAACTAGAGATGACCATTTCAAGGTAATGCAGATTTTCAAATTCATTTTACTCCACGTTATTTCTAGCTGAATATATACATGCACACCAGTGCCTCAAAAATGCAAGGTAGCATAGAAGAAGACATGCAAACTACTTGTTTACATTTATTAGCAATGGCTACCTCATGACAAGAGGGATAAATATGTATAGATGCTAAACACATGCATAAACATATATGTAGGCATACAGGCATATTAAAACCTCTCCTATAAAAGTCTGACTGTTGTTGGGAAAGGAATTTATATCAATCTTGACACAAATCTTTGAATAGGACATTGACAGTCCTAAGTACAGTACAGAATTTCACAGAAGCCATACAGATGGCTCCTTTGTGTACCAACAGGAGAAGAATTCCCCTAAGCCCTCAAAATTTGATTTTGAACAGGAGGTTAATAGTGGACAGAAACAGGAATGCCAAACCACTCCATTTGCATAGTGAGAGACTGTGGATCTATAGGGTAACACAGATGGTGCCAAGCCCTGTGGCAAAGTCTGAGCTACCTTCTGTGTTTGCAGAAAATAAATAGTCAATATATATTGGCTGGAATTTTTTCAGAACTTGAAAAACATGTGTCTGCTGAATTCCAAAAGTTATTATGCATTAACATACCTTAGGCTAGGCTATGAAGAGAGTAAAAATTGAATTCATGTGGAACAAACAAACAAAAAAGTAACATTACCCACAGTCAACCATAAAAAAGGGTTCTGTGACAGTCAGATAAATCAGAGGAATCATGAATTGCTATATTAACATTTTGGGTTCTAGGATGAAGAATTACATAGACATCTCAAGTAAGCCCCAAAGAAGGATAAACCACTTCCAAATATCTTCCCAATAAAAAAAAAAAATATATATCTTAGAATACTAGCATGCTGTGGTAAACATCTAGTTTCAGTTCTGGCACTAGAAGATCCAAAACCAGAAAACAACTCAGCTCTTAGATCATCCAGAGGACTCATAGGTAAAGCAGTTTCTCAAGTCAAATATGAAAGTTACTTAAAATAATGAAGTTAATCACATTAATCTGCACCAGTTCACCCTTACTAGATTATGCAGTTAGAGGAGGCACACATTCACTCTTTCACTGACAGGTTTTCTTTTGAAAAAACCAGAAGTATTATAATGATAAATCTTGGACACTGGTATTACCACCTCTTGAAGGTGGCATTAGAAGGCTACGCAACCTTAAAACAACTCACAAATGCAGAACCCAGGTGTTTCAGGTTACTGTGGGTCAGAATGCACCGAATACCAGTCAGAAAGACAATGCCTCCATGCTACACTGAAAGATACTAGTCTAACATTCAAAACCTGAAACGTTTGATTCACACTCTAGCTGTTCTCTAGGGTCATATGGAACGTCACTGAAATAACAGCATTTTAGAAAACACTCTCTAAGATCATGCTGAGGCCTACAATATCTCAAAACCAAGAGGGTGTTCAGACTTGAAGAATTCTCAAATAAAGAATGTAATCACATACCATAAGTTTGAGCGGACCATACTTTTTTTCCTGAGCAGCCAAAGCATTTTTAAAAGGAGTTGGTGTCCTTGGTGTTGTATCCATAAGTGATCTTCTAATCGTGGGAGTTCTAACACTATTCAAGTGTAGAAAAGTGTTCATACATGCATTTAAATATTTTACTTCATCAGGTAATGAAATAAAATTAATTTAAGAAACATTTTCAAATACTTTAATTTACACAAGAGATATCACCATCATGAATCTGAAATTATTAAGATAACTACAGCATTACCCAAAGTATATCAACCTTTAATTGTATTTTGTTCAGTATTTTAAAAAAGGAAAAATTTTGACTGCCTGCAAGTCACTTTCTGTTAAGTTAAAACCAGGAAGCCAGCTCATTCATACACAAATACTTAAGTGTTAGGGATTTTAAAATACATTCGCAGTATGCATACAGGCAGGCTAACTTATCAGTGTTTAGAAAAGCTTGGTTTTATTTGAGCAACACTACCAGATGTTTAATGTAATAATCCTACCCCAAATTTTCCTTTTCATCTTTTGGTGTCATTTCCTTGTGTAGAGGAGTTGTAATAAGAACTTTCTGCTCACAGATGGGAGTTGATGTAAATGCAGGATTTTCAAGGTTAAATTGTTCATTTCCAGAGCAAGTGTTGAAAAACTAAGGGCAAAAGAGAAAAAAAAAACAAAACAAGAAGAAACATTAAAGAGCAAAACTTCACCACTATTCTGAACGGTACAAAAAATTGCATGGATCTATCTGGAAGGCTTTTACTGACAAAGCCCAATATAAGTTAAGACTAGTTTAAGCCAAGACCTTTGTGATGTTTATCACTGAAACCTTGATTTTCTCCTTAAAATCCCTACTGCTTAATTAGGTCACAGAGACAATAGGTCTCTGTCAACAATTATTTGCATCAGAAAGTGTGAGCTGAGACCTGTCACCGCCCCCCTCCCCTCCAACTTAGTCTTCAAAACAGAGGAAATACATTAAAAAGCAATTGTTGAATAAAGTATTTACCCTCATAAAGATGCACAACTAGGAGAGAAAGTACTTGTAATTTATAATCCACCCACTGCAGTGTTCACAGTTTAGCCATATTTTAAAATAAACTCACTTGTGATGGAGAAAATGGTAGTGTTTTCACTGGTGTATGCTTTAGTGCAACATCGATGGCATCATTACACAAGCCATCATTCAGTTCATTAACTGCTGATTGCCCAACACGCAATCTCTTCTTCTTTCTTAGGATAGTAGGGGGAGTGCTGAACTTGGTGACATTTGGGTTTGCTGGAAAAACTGCTTCTTCCTCTCCACTGGTGCTGCTGTGTTTTTTGCCATCAAGCACATTACTGACGTTACACAGGCACTCAGAAGCCCCTTCATTGTGTTGAATCCGCATTAGTTTGACAGGAGCTGGATTGACAGGAGATGCAACAGCCTCTGAAAGCTCAAAACTGGTGATGTCACTCCATGTGACTGGATCCTAGGAGGCAAGGTGCAGAACACACAAACACTAGCAGGCTTACCCAAGGTTATCTTACAACCTCCAAGCCAACCCAATAGCTCTCTACCTCCAAAAAACGTATGCTGGATTATTCTCCCAGTATCCTTCACACAATCCTAAATCAATGAGTATTTTAAAAGAAAATTAACTTTAAATGGACAGCAAACCAAATCACCCAACATGGATGAAGTTACAGAGTGAGTCAATTTTAAGAGTACTTTACACATATTGTGCAAGTTGGTGTTCCTAAAAAGCCATATATGTGTTCAGAATACAAGCTTAAAACAGACTTACAGATTCAGTAAGCTCCAGTGTATCTGCAAACTCTGCGATCGTCGGAAGAGACAACAACATTTTGTTTGCTTCCAGAGCCAGATACTTGGCAGGTGAGTTCTGCTGAACAGACGTGCCGTGGGTCTCATCCATGCTGTAGAATTCACTTGTGTGCTCCTCAAGGCTATTTAGTGCATTACACACACAATCTTCCATGGCAAAGCTTCCAGACCAGGAAGGTAAGTTTTCAGATTGCTAAAAAGAGTGAAGAAACATGTTAATCTTCTTCATCACAGAAGTTCAAAAGCATCAATTCTGTCACCCCAGGGAGGCAGGGGGGGGGAAAAAGGAGCGTGTGGAAAGATTGATTAGTAATTTTTGCTTTTTCAAACACTAATTAGCTGTTTGCATTAATGCAACTAGTCTTCTCCTTACAATAACATACTGAACATTCTCAAGTTGTGCAAGATTGTTATCTTACCTCTCATTCATATCTTATACATGCTTATAACTTAGATAATTATGGGTTGTATTGGAAGCCATCTCTGCTGCATGTTTCCTGTGTTTCTGAACATCAGTATATTATGAAGTCATCTTCACTACAGAACACAGGTACATTTTAAGATTAGAAACTGTTTCTAGAATGTGCAATACTTGTTTGAACCTTTTTTCTTTTAAACACAGATTTTACATTTATTGCTTACTTAACTTTTAAATGATTACCCCAGTTTAGTAGACTTCTTAGTACTCAAGAAACAGATTTTAATTTCCACTAGAAACCTAGAAGCAAAGCAGATACCACTAGGTAAGCAGAACATTGCACTGCTTCAAGAGAATGCCAAGAACAGCTGCACCACAAAAAAAAAGGAAGCCCACCTGTAATCTAAAACAGTAATAATCAATATGGTTGGGTTGGTTAGGTGTCACGTTGTTTACAGCTCTCTCTTGCTGAGGAAATAAGTGACTGTCATCTGCAAGTTTCCCTCATTCCAGTTAAGGGCATCTAAGATTTTGTACAGTGCAAATTTATACTGTCATGTCCAAACATGGGCAATAAGTATGGCAAGAACTCATAGAGAAGTTTGATAAAAATATAATCTACAGGATGTTTTGAAATCAAATAGGGCAAAACCTGTGCATTTTTCACCTTTTTCTGATGATTGACTTTGCAGATCTTTACAAATGAATAGTGGCAGTATGAATAAATCCTCTTGAAGAGGAATAAAATCCTGGGTCTTAGAAGCAACTGCCAAATTGCAAGTCATATTTCTGCTGTTTTCACAGGGCAGAAAACTGCACTAAAAATAATTTGCCTCAATTCTAACATATAAACTTTGTTTTACAACCAAATAGCCATACACATGATTTTAGAAGGTCAGATGAAAGAGCACCACACAAAACCAAACAGCAATTACTAAAATGCTGAGGATTAGTCTCAGTAAAGTATATGCAAATATTTACAGAAATCTACAGTCCTTACAGAAGACACTTGTTTTCTTCTGATTTCATTCTCTGCTGACATAAGTAGCAGTTCAAGTTCCTTTATTTTCTTTTCTTTATCAGGATCATCATCAACAAATGACTCCTGAAAAATTTAAGAAAGAAGCCATTACTATTTTCCATATCCACCACCACCTCCACAGTAAAGACTCTGCATTCTAACATAGCTACACTTTTAACAGAAACCCTCACTGTTTGAACAGAGCTGTTCAAGCTGTATCGTTACTTTGTAATACAATAGCCACTGGCAAGCAAAACAACTCCAGCAACTACCAGGAGACAGACACGATGTTAAAGTGATACACCAGCTAATTCTTTATCAGGCTTCTAACATGGCCTGTAAACACTCAGTATGCTATAGAACCTTTTAACTACAAGTCACTCTGTTGCTTCTATTAAAGACAACTATGTTGGCAGCTTGATAGATGTGTGTGTGTTTTCATGTGCTTTCTAGTATTTTGAGTTATTTATCCTCACTAAGGGTGCAAGAAAGTGCTTCAAATCAGCATTTGCTGACAGTGTCTACACAAACAAACCTATGACTACTATCATAAAAGAAATCTAATTGATTGGCTTTGATGGTTGGCTTGGTTTTAACCTCCTTAAAACTTTCTATTATTGCTATAAATATAGGTGAGGATACATGCCATGAGTTATACTCCCCAGTTTAGGAATGGCTTCAAGGAGCAGAAAGTATCCTATATGTTTTTATATAGAGCAATCCAGAGTGTCATGCTGTGATTTGTATTCTTGTATTGATTGTGATTTGTATTCTTTGTGTCCTTATACTGAGAAAGAAAATGCAACATGAAACAGATGGCCTGCACAGGGAAACTGAGGTTAGGAACAGAGTTCTGCAGAATGCCTCTAACACATGTAGCACAAACAAACAAAACATGTATCCCTGTGTCAATTTTTTTTGTTGTTGTTTTAAACTAATTTCAAATTCCCAAAAATTCTTCCAGGAAGACATATTACAAAGAAAGCTCTACATTCAGTCTGCAAGATGTGAGGAACTTCAGATATACTCTAAGCAAGCCCAAAGTAGTCAGCATTTCAAACGTTGCAAAAGAGCATTTTTAACTGATTGGCAAAAGTTTATCAGCCAGAAAAAAACCTAAACTTACTGAGAACAAAAAGCAGAGACATAAGTGTAAGACACTTAGGTTATTTATCCAAACTCTTTCATATATAAAGAAATAAAATCTTGTCTTTAAAGCCCTCAGAAACTAGGTAATGCTAACTGGTCACAATTCCAACCTAAGGATTTAACTACTAGAGGGTTTCCAACCATACTTCTGTCAGAAATGAGCACAGCCATTGTGTTTCTGGGATGTATAAAGACAGCTTCTTTCCTACCTAGTCCTACCAAATTAAGCTAGCAAGCCTACTTACAGAGGCACACTTACATAAATTTTGGTGAATGATAAAGGCTTAAAGACATTTTCATGTTACAACTTTTTAAACTCTTTATTTTACAGCATAATACACAGTCCATTCTCTTCATTTACAAAGCCCATTAACAATTTACCTGAACTATGTTGGAAGAAGCTGAAGCATGTTCTAGACAGCTGCCTTCTGGTGAGGCATACTGGTATCCTAGAATCTAGAGAGACATGAATCATTTTACAAACCCTAAAGAAAGGGAGGCTATAAAATTATCTCTAGTTTATGCTATATAAACTACTATGGTTTACAAATCCTGAACTCCCACAGTATCACGAGAAATACTCAACAGACCCTTTGTTCTTTCACATTAGTTTCTCATTCCAAACCAAACAGATTGTTTGAAACTTGGAAATACTAATTATTCTGGATTTTGAACTTACATGTGACTGAACAGGTATGTAAAATTGATTCTGAGTGTGAGAGTGTTCCATAGTCAGAGAAGGTTGGGGCTGCAGTGTGGATGAATTAGCTCTTTCAGACTTTATACCATCTTCTAAGTATCCACCTTTCCAGTACCCATCTTGTAACTGTTCCACCTTCCTTCGCATTGTTGAATTCCAGTGATTTTTAATGGAATTATCAGTCCTAAAATGAAAGTGTCACAACAGTGACTGGTTTCTGTATCTTAAAGTTTAATATATAGCATAATTTACAGGGTTTGTACAGGAGGTTAATCCAAAGCCACAAAACCAGAAAGCTCCAGCAGCTTGGACAGAAAGTTCTATTAGCAGTGAGGTTTTGGCATAGTGACTAGAAAGTTACTCTTTTCTAAACTTCCTTGGACTTCCAAGTCTGCAGGAAATTAAAAGTAGCAAAAGAGAAAACCTTGGTCCTGGCTGTAATCCTGGGCAAAAAGCTTTTTCTTGGGATACTTGGAACAACTATGTGTTCTCTGTCACTATGTTATTTACCCTCTGCCACAAATTTGCAGAACATGAAGCCAAGGCAATCAACCTACTGTCCCACAGCATAATAAGGGCACTGTGGCTAGGGTTTGCCAGTGGAAGATGTCTCTTCTAAAAAATGGTAGCCTGCATTCCCAGCTCTGAGTTCATGTACAGCTTTGTGGAGGAGTGCCCCACTACCTCTGGGTGCCCTTGATCTTGTATGGGGAAAGCAGGTATGGTAGAAGACCAGTGCTTGATGCCACTCCCCTTGGAAAGGAAACACCCACAGCCTGACAAGCAGGCTGAAATCACTTTTAACACCACTAGTCAAGCATTAAGGCAGGAGTATCAATGCATTACAAGCCAATAAAATACTAGCAGTATTACTGCTAGCCTTAGAGAGGTATACAGAAATAACAATTGCTTTAAGCCTCATCTTTCATTTAAGCTCAACTCCAACAAATATTTGTCTTCTTCATCCCACAACTGTTAGACTCTACAAATCTTCCAAGTCTAGGATCCAGTCTTCAGCTAAGAGTCCCACCTTGGGTTTATTTTCAACAAATAAGATAGTGAATTAGGAATACTGCTGTCCTAAGAATCTCATCTGCCCTCTCTGAAATTCTATTAAGATGAAATCCTTTGGAGGAATGGATTGCCTGGGATGTATGGATTGTGTTCTTAATCAAAATGGCAAATTTTTAAACACACATCTGGAAGGACTATTCTCCCAACATAACAAACGATGACATTCCTTACGCCCAACTAGAGAATCACCTCCTGAACATACATATCAAATTCAGATAAGGAAAGCTTAACTAAAATTCAGCATTAACAGCACAAAGTAAAAAAAAAAAAAGAAAAAAAAAAAACAAACCCAAAAAGAGTCTTTAAACGGTTCATACACTAAAATTTGCTTTCCACAAGCCCTTAAGCTGGCAATGACACTTGAAACAAAGTAGAACAATGTATACAACTTATTCTTAACTTAGAGACTACATAGTAACCAACTAGCTTTGTAATGCACAACTCCTAAGCCTGGGCTTTTGACAGTTACAATGACTCTTTTTCAAGTGGCCTATTGAACAAGAAGTGTTCCACAAAAAAAAAAAGAAAAAGAATTTCAGATCTTAAACCAACAAGAAAGTCACCAACTGCATAATACTGAAGGCACTTTCATATAAAGTCAGAGAATTTTAAGGCATTCTTGCATTATATTTACTGTTACTTAACTTCAGCTCTACTACAGTTTTTCTCCAGGTGAACAGGTTATTTTTTTTAAGAAACCAGCAGAGTGTTAGAGCTCTTTATATTGGTTTTATAGCTTTTTAAGAATACATAATAAAAAAAAAATCAGTATCTTAAATATACTTAAATATCTTAAATATACTTAAATATCTTAAATATACTTAAATATCTTAAATATACTTAAATATCTTAAATATACTTAAATATCTTAAATATACTTAAATATCTTAAATATACTTAAATATCTTAAATATACTTAAATATCTTAAATATATTTTTTAAAAAAATCAGCATCTGTCAAGGTAAAGATGTTGTGAAGTGAGTTTCACCAGATGGTGTCTAACAGATTCCTCTGGAAAGAGCAGTGCACTGACTGCTTTCCACACCCCGATACGTGACACAAAGAGTTGAGAAGCACCTTCCAGGAAGAAGCTTCGCTATTTCAGCCCATCGGTTTCCCAAACGCTTGTGAGCTTCATAGATGATTCTGTCCTCCTCTTCTGTCCAGGAAGATTTCTTTACCTCAGGGTTGAGATGGTTATGCCACCTCTCTCTGCATTGCTTGCCTATTCTTCCCTTCAGAAGTTTTGCGATTAGAGACCAGCGCTTGGGACCATACTTCTGAACTAATTCAATAAGCTGGAACACAGATGAGAGCACATTATCATTCCAAACATTAATTTTCCTAATTAAAGACTGAGAACACTGGTAAACTCACATTTTTTAATAGGATTATAATAGCCAATTTGACAAGATACTCTGCTTAAAGAGGCAGGCAGTGACTTGGAGTTTTAAAAGCTGTTTTTCAAGAGGTCAAAAAATTGCTTACTACTTCCAAATTCCCTGTGTTTAGAATGTAAGTATATACTGATGAAAACATCCATGTGGAATTTTCCTTGCTGTCACCCATTACACGTGCTAGCAATAGGAAAAATTAGAAAAAAATAGAAAGGCCAAAAAAGAAGCTGGTAAACATGCTTAACTTGACCTTTCGCAACAATGTAGCCATGAGGAAAACCCCACAACTCTACTCCCAACCTTCACCCCATTTCTCTGTGGTTTTCCAAATTAGAAGCTTTTTCTTAAAAGACTGATGAGGGCTGTCACAAAAATATCATATTTACAGATCATATTTACAAGTGGCAAACACTAGTTTTAAACATCTTCAGCCAGTTTTAAATGGTGGAAATCAGTACTCAGTTTGAAACATCACATGTGAAAGCTGAACGTGCACCTCCCTACAGGGCAGTCCAGGTTTTGCAGGTAAAAAGCTGCAGTGTGGATAAACAGATGGAGAAAAGGAGTCTAAAATACAGTGGCCAACTTCTCTGCCAATAGACTTTGAAATAATTTCCTTTATTCCCAACCCCTGTAAGTCTGGTGGGTTTGAGGAACAAAAGATGGAAATGAGACCTTTGATCTTTAGTGCTGTAATGAGATTTCCTCTACTTGGTAAACTACAGTAGTCCAGCTAGCAACCTGAGCAAAGGGAAATTAAACACTTGAGCAGACCAGACATTCCATCTACTTAAGAGCAGCTGCATTTTATTATTCCCCCCCCACCCCTCTCCCAGCATAATGTAATACAAGTACATCACAAGATGAATCAGGCACCATTTTAGCAGGGATAAAGCCTAAGCAATAGTACACATTCTTAGCAGTCATGTGCCAATTCTACTTCAGTAAAAACATACAGTATCAATTAACTTCTATTACCCTCTGATCTTCTTCTTTAGTCCAGGGACCTTTAATCAGTTCTGGGTTTAGTACCTTCTGCCATCGATACTGGCACTGAAAGTCTGACCGATTCTGAAACAGTTTTAAGAAGACCAGTGTAGCTATTAAACTCTTGAAAAGGTAAAGCTGTAAATATTAGCTAGCCAGAATCATTAGCTTATTTCAAATCCCGAGACTTACTCAGACCTAAGTATAACACTTAAATTCTCCCTTATTATTTCTTCTTCCCATGCTTACAACAACCAACACAACCTCGCACAAAGCTTTAATGACTTCAATGATCTTGCTTGATAATCAAATTCAAAATTTACTCTTCATTAATGAAAAACTTGAACCTTTTTTTGTCCTCATTACTCCACATCTGCTCTGAAGTGTAGGTGATTGACTCACTGGCAAGGTCTAAGCCACACCGCTCAAGTCACAGAGGGTCTAAGCCACACCGCTCAAGCCACAGGCAGGGACTGGGAGAATGAAGAACCATCCAGGCTAAGAGAAGAACAGGTTCCAGAATCTCTAAGAAACCTGAAGGTGCACAGGCTCACAGGACCCGATAAGATGCGTCCATGGTTCTTGAGGGAACTGGCAGATGAAGTGGCTAAGCCACCCTCCATCAGATTTGAGAAGTCATGGTAGTCCAGTAAAGCTCCTGCTGACTGGAAAAGGGGAATATAACCGCCACTTTTTAAAAAAAGGAAGAGTTGGGGAACTAGAGGTTGGTCAGTGTCAACTCTGTGCCCAGCAAGGTCATGGAGCAGGCCCTCCTAGAAACTATGTTCAAGCACATGGAAAATAAGGTTACTGGTAAAAGCCAACATGGCTTCACAGCAGGAAAATCCTTCCTGACAAATTTGATGGCATTCTACAATGGGATTACAGCATTGGTGGATAAGGGAAGAGAAACTGATGTCATCTACCTGGTCTTGTGCAAAGCATTTGACAGTTCCCCTAGTGTCTAAACTGGAGAGACATGGATCTGACAAACAGACTGCTCAGTGGATGAGGACTTGATTAGATGGTCAAGCTGTGGTCACTGGAGACCAGTGACGAGTGGCATTCCTCAGGGGTCAGTACTGGGACCTGCAGTGTCAGTCAGACAGTGGGACCGAGTGCACCCTCAGCCAGTTTGCCAATAACACCCAGCTGTGGGGTGCAGTTGACACGCTGGAGGGAAGGGATGCCACCCAGAGGGACCTTGACAGGCTTCAGAGGTGGCCCCAGGCAAACTGAAGTTAAGCAAGGTCAAGTGCAAGGTCCAGAACAAGTCAGGGCAATACCAAGAATGACTACAGGCTGGATGGAAAATGGATTGGGAGCAGCCCAGAGGAGGACTGAGGGGTGCTGACTGATGTAAAGCTCAACCTGAACTGGCAGTGCATACTTGTAGCCCAGAAAGGCAACTGTATCCTGGGCTGCATCAAAAGAAGCACGACCAGCAGGTCAAGGGTGGTGATTCTGCCCCTCAGCTACGGTGATACCCCTCCTGCAGTACTGTGTCCAGCTCTGGCATCCCCACTACAAGATACTGAGCTGCTGGAGCAAGTCCAGAGAGGGGTCACAAGGATTTTCAGAGGGCTGGAGTATGTCTCCTATGAAGGCAGGCTGAGAGAGTTGGGCTTGCTCAACCTGGACGAGAGAAGGCTCCAGGGAGACCTTGTAGCAGTCTTCCAGAACCTAAAGGGCCCTATAGGAAACCTGGGGAAGGACTTTTTACAAAGGAGTGTAGTAACAGGACAGGGGGTAATGGCCTCAAGCTGAAGGAAGCAGGTTTAGGTTAGATATAAGGAAGAAATTATTTTTTTATTACAATGAGGCTGATGAGACCCTGGCACAGGCTGCCCAGAGAAGCTGTGGATGCCCCCTCCCTGGCAGTGTTCAAGGCCAGGTTGGATGGATTTTTGGACAACCTGGTCTAGTGGGGGGTGTCCCTGCCCATGGCAGGGGGTGGGACTAGATGGGCTTTAAAGTCCCTTCCAACCCAAACTGTTCTATGATTCAAAGTTTTTAAAGGATTTTTTTTTTCCTATCAAATAAAACAATACTTCTCTACTAATTCTCATGTGAACATATTCTCAGATCTTTTTACTAGAGTGTTAAGGAAAACAGATTTATATCAAGTTTACCTAACACATACTAATTAAAGAACATTGCTTTTCCTGCTCAGGACAGATGGTGCTTTTCTGTAGCTTCACTAAGGATCTTTTGAAATATTGCCCCCAAAAGAGAAGCAAGCTCTCACGTAGCCTCCTAAAAAGTTTGGGAATCTCAGGGTAGTTGGTCTAATCCTTAGAAATATGCACATAAGAGCCTGCCCAAGCACAGGATGCTGGCATACTGGAGACTGGGACATGACCATTTACTTTTCAGTGCAGGTCACAGTATAACAAGCATTGGTTACGAGGTTTTGTTGGGCTTGTCTACCAAGTAAAGACATTACCATATTACAGTGAAGTGAAACAAGAAGCAGTCTGTAAGCCTAGGGAAAACAATCAAAACAGTTACTTCTAAAAATACATTGATCACAGTACCTTGAAGTTAATCACAAGTAGACACTGTATGATTAAAACACACACTAGAGCTTGTTACAGAAGATTATCACTTCCTGGTGGAGACAAGGTGTCAAAGACAGACTCAGCATAGGAGAGCTGTTCCCATTTCTGATGCAATAAAAATTTTGAAATTGTGGCCTTCTAGTGTTTTACCTTCCAGATATTTCTCAAATCAGAACATATTTGGGAAAGGTAATAAAAGAAATCACAGAATCTCCTGAGCTGGGAGGGACCCATAAGGACCATCAAGTCCAACTCCTGGCTCCACAGAGGGCCAGAAAAGTCAGAGCATGTGACTGGGTGCATTGTCCAGACACTCCTTGAACTCAGCCAAGCTAGGTGCTGTGACCACTTCCCTGGGGAGCCTGTGCCAGTGCTTGACCACCCTTTCAGTAAAGAACCTCTTCCAGATATCAAACCTAAACCTCCCCTGTTGGGTTCTATCACCGGTCACCAAAGAGAGGAGATTGGTGCCTGCCCCTTCACTCCCCCTCATCAGGAATCCATAGACTGCAGTGAGGTCTCCCCTCAGCCTCCTTTTCTCCAGGCTGTACAAACCCAGGGACTCAGCCTCTCCTCATAAGCCTTCCCCTCCAGACCCTTCACCATCCTTGTTGCCCTCCTCTGGACCCTCTCCAATAGTTTTGTGTCCCTCTTGTACTGTGGGGCCCAAAACTGCACACAGAACTCAAGGTGAGGCTGCACCAGTGCAGCGCAGAGAGGGACAATCCCCTCCCTGGACCAGCTGGCAATGCCATGCTTGATGCACCCCAGGATACAGTTGGCCATCCTGGCTGCCTGGGCACACTGCTGCCTCATGTTTAACTTGCAAATGATGGGAAGAAACAATTTTTCCAGGTCTGCCTCAGCCACAATAAGCTGAAAGAGAATACAAGCTGCGTTCCCTCTCAAGAGGAACCTCTAAGCCATCTTCACTTTTTTTGGCAGAATATGGGGAAAGGTTTATCTGTGCACAGCCCAATGCCCAGCAGCAAAATGGGCTTCTGAAACCATGGCAGTCTGAGTGCCTTTACACACCAGGGACTCAAGAGACACTCAGTTTTCCTGGCAAAAGACCATCAGTAACAGGTGTTAATTATGTGGGTCTCTATTCTTTAGCTGTCCAATTTGAACCCTGGAGTCTCTATCCACAGAGATATCCACAACCCAACTGGACACTGTCTTGCACAGCCTGCTTCAGCTGACCTTGCTTGAGCAGGGGGGCTCAGATGAGATGACATTGAGAAGTTCCCTCCAACATCAACAATTCTGCAGTGGGCAACCTAATCCTCCACACGTGTTCCCCACGGTAGCTGGGAGCCTTTGTTCAGCCTCACTGGGCCCAGCTGAACAGCAGCGTTCTGTCTCCAGAAGCACTTGTTTACAGCTAGAGAACTTTTTGTCAGGTTAAACTGTTAGATCTGTTACATGTAGCTCCATACTACACCTGCAGATCAGCATCACCAAACATTGTATTTTTAAGCAATATAGTATAAAAGCTTTTTGATATTATCTCTTTCTCCTCTGCCATTCATTCATTTCACTGCTCTTTGGACAGGGGTAATGTACACGTAAGGAATATAGATCTGCTTATGGACTCAAATTTAGAAGCTTCCAGTTCATTTCCCTGATATCTATACTTTGCCACCTGGAAAATAAAGAATCAGAAGCACCACAGTTGCACAGACACGAGAACAATGAGAAGTTATAGATGTTGAGCATTTAAAATTCAAGTCTATTTTTACCTAGTTACACACAGACTTCACACAACCATTAACACCCCACTCAAAATTATAAAGAACCACAAAGACATTTTATAACATTTAAATCAGAAGAGAAACAAACATCATTGTTTCTAGTTGTAGGTATTTCTACCAGGTCATACAGCTGAGGAGTCATTTAATATTTGATCCAACAGTTCATTCATTCCACCTGATCATCAGAACAAAACAAGACATTTTAAGACAGTAGGAAGCTTCCAAGAAACCCATTCATAGCAACTGAAGGTATCACTGAGTGGAAAGATTTACATATCTTACAGAAGCAGACATCACTGTAGAAAACTCAACCAAACAAAAACACACAACCACCAACACAAATCCCAAAACCAAATAAAAACCCAACCAACACAAACCAAAATAACCCCACCCACCCACCCTTTTGCTAAGGTGTTCAAGAAATAGATTCTGCTCCTTTCAAGCAATCTCTAAATGCAACCCACTCTTCTAACTGCTTCAGAAGCAACTGTAGATTTAACCACTACAAGCGATGCAACCAGTAGGAAGCAGGAACGTATTCCAGAATGAAAACAAATGGCAAGTGTGGAGAGAAGGCATAAATTATTTGGTCATTTCAGACCATCACTTAAGCCCCTGCCTAAGCTGATGAGATCTAGCACAGACCTTAGAGAACCTTAAGTCCAATTTACAAGCATCCTTTAAAATATTTTTTTACTATTACATGTTTCTAATTTCTATTTCACCTCATTTCTAAACTGGACATATGAACAAAGGAAACAAATATAAAAAGGGAACTTAACTAAAGCAGAGATTCAACTTACTTGTAGATGACTAGCAATGAAAGCCCAATCATCTGTACCATTTTGTTCCACCAGCTTCTTTAGCCTTTCATCCTGTTAAGATATAACCTCAGCCAATAAATGTTACATTCTATCCCAAAGTGACACTAAATAAGAACATTTTATGTGCTGCCAATATCATATAAGAAAGAAAGCGAAGCCCCAAAAAAAAGTATTACCTCATCACGTGTCCATTTCACCCTGTTACGGATCTTTAAACATTTTTGCTGTTGCACTTCATAGTTGTGATCCTTGTACTGAAGGTCATCATCTTCCTCACTGCAGAGTACAACAGAAGGGGGAAGAAGATAGAACAAAAAAATTATTGAGTTATTTTAAACTCTAACTACCTTTTTTCCCCTCTGTACAATATTGTTTAATAGTGACACACGAAACTTGCACAAACACAAGGTCTGCCTCCAGCAGTGGCCTACGTTCACCATTTTGAAGGAGCAGAATTAATTTGAATATCAAGGCCACATACTGGGATATGGACAGATAATTCATCCCCAGTCAAGACTTGGATTTGAAGGAAAAGGTATTGTGTAAGGCCATGCTTTTGTAACACACTCACGAATCTTTGTTTTACACGAATTAGCTTACAAGAGAAATGCACTCTGTGTTCCACCTCTGGAACTCGGGCCATACACACAACAAGGGGGCCAAAGAGAAACTCGACTTGTCCTAAAACCAAGCGGGCTCCTGCCTCCAGTGAAAACGCTGCTTCAGTGTTACAGGAATTCGATACAAGTCTTTGAAGACAGCAACATCCCATCAAGAACTAACTCCCGCGGGGGTGCTGACCCTGTAGCTGAGAGCCGGAGGGGCAGGAAGCCAGGTACCCTCTGCGGCTCCGTGTAGATCACGCTCCATCTACTGGAGAGATACAACTTGGCAGCCTCGGTCAGCACAGCCTCACCGAGCAGCACCCAAAGGGACACATTTCACGGAAATATCACTTGAACTCGTACGTCAGTGACTCACGTTTTAGACAGCATAAATTCAAACACACGTGGAAACCCGGGCCTGACACGATGAGCAGTTCCCCTGCATTAGCTATAGCAAAGACACAAAGAAACTACTCCCATCCAGCCACACAGCCTTCATTAAAAAGCAGTTTCACACTGCACTCTTAATACTTCTACATTATATTATCAGTATAAAACATCGTATAAATATCATAAACTCATGTTCAAAATTAAATGTATTATCTCTGCTCAGCCTTGAAAGTGACTTCCATTTTTTTACCCAAAAGTTAAAAAAAAAAAAGAAAATCCTTTCCCATTAATGGAATTAACTTGTGCTGGTGTCCTAAGAACTGACTAGAGGGAAGACCTCCACATTACTTCCCTGATCTCCACATTATTTCACCCACACCCCACGCTGAGCAGCCACTGATGTTGTTTCCCATGAAGTGAGTTTCCCATTTGTTGTTTCCCATGAAGTGAGTCCGTCCTCTGTGGCTGACAGGAACATATAGAGGAGTGCTACTTACTAAAAAGCACTACTACAAGATAGTATATACCCAGCTCTTGCAGATCCAATGTATTGAAAGTTGCTTCTACACCCTGCACCACAACTGGATTTTCCCTGCTTAGCTCACGATGCAGCAGAAATAAATACTAACACATAAAACATATCCAAACATCGTTGAGACCACAAAACACAAAGCAGTAAGCTTGTCTAAAGGTCAACAGCAAGTTATTTACAGTACTTCCAAGAAAAAAACAAAAAAACCCAACTGCAAACAAAATGATTGTAAGAGTTATGCATTAAGTGGCTTAGGACTTAAGAAAATAGGATTTAAATTTACAGGTAACTAAGAGTTTTCTCTCACCCTCCCTCCTTCATTATTCCCCCCTCTCATCCACAGGTTCTTTATAATACCAGGATGTACTCCCAAAGTTTATAAGGAGCATAGCTTGATATTATAATCCTATTTCATGCCAAACAAGCCATCCAACTTATTTATAACTAAGATTTGGTCTTGTGGTTAAGCTGTTTGTCATTGTGACCTTCCACACCAGACCAGTTCAAGAACAGAATCTGCAGTTGTGTGAAGAGTTGTGGGGGTTTTAAAAAAAAAGATGAAGGGCCCCACGTACGTAGCAGTGCTGCTGAAGAGAGCACCTGTACTAGACAACACGGGGACCCCTCTGGCAACGGCAGTTAAGAACCATGCAGCTGGAGTTCTCCAGCAACATGCATGTCCCGCAGCCAAACCGGCACGGAGGAGGGCCAGCCCAACAGGCACTGAGCTCTCGTGCACCTTGATTCCACATGAATAACCATTTAGTCTTCATTCCTGTTTAGTCCAGTACACCACTAGATTGTACACTAGATATCCTTGAGTGGTTGGGGCTAGTAATTCCAGATTTTGATTAAAAATAAGGAGATTTTTCAGGCACATTGGGTTTGCTACAGTGCCTTTGACAGCTCCTTTGCCGTTATGAAACTGTGCTAAGATACTGCACGGAAGTGGAACACAGCCACCAAATTTCATGATGACATGAGTTCTATGCTAGCTGCCTTTGTCATGCTGAGTCAAGAACCATGAAGGGGGGGGGGGGGGGGGAAGGAATAAAAAGCTTCCAAATTAAAACCAAGAGCAGTTTAACAAAATTAAGCTTAATTCCATTTGGTGTAAAACAATTACACTTTCTTCTTACTCCACACCTAGATTAATGATTTTACTCCACACCTAGACAAATGATCTTGAAATTACCTTTATGTAAGCTCATACCTACAATGATTTAGTTTCAGAGATATTATCACCACCACGCACTGACACAGTATTCCTCCAGGGCTACTGATCTCTAACCAAACATTCCTGCTATTGACAAACAGTTGAATTTTCAGTTATGACATCAAAGCTTTCTATAGCCATGAGAGATAGCACAAACTAAAGCTTGGGAAAAAAAAAAAAAGCTATTGTTTGCAATACCACAGATTAAAGTCTCTCCTAAATTACAAAATGCAGACTAGAAGTAGCAAGAAACACTTGCAGGGGAAAAAAAAATTAACTGATGAACACTTCTCATGTCAGAGGAAAATGCAGAAGCAATTTTAGTATCTGTGATTTTGATACCACCCCCAATTCCATGGGAAGCAGTCACGGTGAAACCCTGATGCCATAGGTAACTCGGACATTAGTGTTATTGTATTATTCACTGACAGCCCTTCCCTTTCTCAATCCTAATCTTTCTTCTACATTTCTTTATAGTTTTTCAGAAACAGATATTGTATTTAGGACAAGAATAAGCATAGCAGTAAAGCAATTCTCCAAGACCCACCTTCTGGAATGCAAAGTAAGGATAAACCTGTTTTCACATCAGTAAAACAAAAGATGCATCAAAACTATCTGGGCCCGCTGCTGAAGCTCTTGAGGAAAACCATTCTCTCTCGGGAAGGTTTCAGGCTAGCTTATGACTTCCTCAGTCAAAGAACACACCAACTGAGAGAAAGTAGGTGCGTTTAAGATATTGGAAGTATCTGCAGGCCCGAACCCTAGCTCACAGACCCCAACCTGACACCGAGGCTTGTGCCAAAGCCCCTCGGGAGGACAAAACCCCCCTGAAAAGTATTAGTCCGGGAGAAGGAAAGCAACCAGCAGGAAAAGCTACCGCAGGGTCAACGCAGTGGTTACTGACAGGCTCAATGACAAGAGGCAAGCGGAGCTAAGGAGCTGCCAAGGCAAGATACCACACAGACCGCCCGAGCGAGGGCACAGAACGAGCGCAGCCTCCGAGCGAGAGGCGAGGTTCATTGTACGCCAGCGAGGGTGCTCGCAAGCCAGGGGCGAGACGGATACCTGTGCGGGCGCCGGGCGAGGGAGGGAGGGAGGGAGGGAGGGAGGGGGGCAGCGACACCCAGGGCCGGGGAGGTGGAAGGAGGCCGAGGGCAGCGCCAGCGCAGCTCGGCGGGAGGGGAAGGGGGGGGAGGGGGGAGCGTGAGGGGGGACAGGGGCGGGGCGGGATGGCGGCGGCACCTGGCAGGGATCCCGGGGCGCGGGGGGGTACCTGGGCGCGGGGCGGCGGCACGGAAGGCAGCGAGTGCCCGGCAGCGGGCGGGGAGGGGTGCGGGGGACACACGGGAGGCGCAGGGATCCCCGGGCCGGACCGAGAAGCACACTCACCTGCGCGGTCTCTTGGCCATCCTCGGGGCGCACCATAGGGGGCTCGGCACGGCAGCGGGGCGCGGCGCGGAGCCCCCGAAGCCCCGCCCGGGCTCCTTCCCTCGCAGCCGGGCGGCGGCACGGAGGGGGGCACTGGCAGCTCGGGACGGCTCGAGGCGGGCAGGGCTCCTCCTACGGCCCTCTCCTGCCCGCGGGTCTCCGCGGTGCCCACAGCGCCCCGGCGGCCGCCCTCAGCCCCGGCCCGGCCCGGCCCCCGGCGCGTCAGGCATGGCTGGGCTCGGCCGGGCCCCTGCCCGCACGGACGGAGCGCGCAGCGGCCCCTTTCTCGCCCGGCTGTGCCCTTCCCTCCTCCTGTCAGAGCTGCCGCGGGCTCCGGCGGCACCTTCCCGCGCCGGGCTGCTGCGCTGCGCTCGGCCCGCCCCTCCTCCCTCCCCGCCTCTCGCTGCCTGCCTGCCTGCCTGCCTGCCTGCCTGCCTGCCTGCCGGCCCCGGCCCCGCCGCCCGGGCTGCGCTGCCACCGCCGCACTCGCGGCAAGCTCAGTCGGTACCGCCGAATCTCGCGCCCAGCCTCCTTCCAGAGCCACCGTTTGAATCTGCGCAGGCGGACTGCCGCCCCATTGGCCGCCGCCGCCGCACGCGACCCGGGCGGGGGGCGGGGCTTGGCGCCAGCCGCCGGCGGCCGGGGGGCGGGGCGGTGGGGCGAGGCATGACGGGTGGGCGAGTTCTCGCGGCTGGCGGGGAAGTCGGGGTCTTCTGCCCGCGGCCCGTAACGCCCTGGTGCGAGCTTCCGCGCGCCGCCCGCGACAGCAGCAGCGGTGTGGGAGCCCGAAAGGGTCAAAAAACGCTCGGCCTCCCCGCAAGGTGGGGCAAAATTGAATGCCTCTCCTTCGAGCCGGAATCGAACCAGCGACCTAAGGATTCCCGCGGGCGGTGCCTCTACAGTCCTCCGCTCTACCAGCTGAGCTATCGAAGGGAGCTGGTTAGGGCCGCCGTCCCACGGCACACAGCCTACCGCCTCCTGACGGCAGCCCGGTCCCGCCCGCCTCGGGAACAGCGGAGCGCAAAGACCCGCCTTGGCCTCAGACCTGAACTCGCAGGCGGGCCGAGTCTGACGGAGCCAGGGCCCCGCGGAAGGTTCCCGCACTCAGGAGCCTCCGCCCTGCGGCGGGCCAGCGGGGTAGCGCGGGGGGCGAGGGGAGTGCCCTCAGCCCCTCGCAGGGCGCTGCGGGGCGCGGTCTGTCCCGCGGTGCCGAGGCAGACGAACGGACGGACAGACAGACAGACCCCGCCTCTGCCCTCCCTTTCCTCTCCTCCCTCGAAGCGCCGCTGGCCAGTGGTTACGCCCAGCCATGGGCGCCAGCCGCCTCAGGGTTATATTCAGAGTCCCCTCAGGCGTCGCACCGCAGCCTCCTGCGCCGCGCTTACCACAGAGCAGGTGCACCCCGCGGGGCTCCGGGGGAGAAAGGGGTTCGCCGAGACGAGGGCTGGCAGTTTCGGAGCCGCAGCTCCCCGGGGGTCGTGTGTGAGAACCCCCTGCCCCAGCGCTTCCTCATGCTGGGGCTCAGCCTGCCCCGGGGCCCACCCGCTGCCTTGCCCTTTGCGAATCTTGATGCGCCTTGGACGGCCCAAACCCGTCCTCAAAACAGCCTACCGTTCCTAATGGCGTTTTTCTTCATGGTTTACCTACGGAAAGCTGTTTGCCAGGGGCACAGAGGGGAGAACCTCCCACAGCTGTCCCCACACTCAAGCATCCCCCATGGATCTTCCAGCTATCCCCCTACACCGAAAGCTTTGGCGGGAAGTCCTTTGTATAGATGAAACCCTGTGTGTGTGAGGAGGCCGTACCTACACGGGACTGGGACCTGATGGTCCTTGTGGGTCCCCTCCAACTCAGAGTATTCTATGATTCCCTCACTACAAGGAGGACATCGAGGCCCTGGAGTGTGTCCTGAGAAGGGCAACCAGGCTGGGGAAGGGGCTGGAGGGTAAATCTTACGAGGAGCGGCTGAGGGGGTGTTTAGTCTGGATAAGAGGAGGCTGAGGGGAGACCTAATCACTGCCTATAATTATCTGACAGGGGGTTGTAGAGAGGTGGGTGATGGTCTCTTCAGCCAGGTGACAGGAGACAGGACAAGGGGAAATGTCAAGAGGCTGTGCCAGGGCAGGGTCAGATTAGACATTAGAAAAAAATGTTTACTGAAAGAGCTGTTGGGGCCTGGAACAGGCTGCCCAGGGAGGGGGTTGAGTCACCTTCCCTGGGTGTGTTTAAAAGAGGGGTGGATCAGGGTCCTTAGGGTTTGTAGAGGACAGGTACGGTTGGACTCGATGATCTTAAAAGGTCTTTTCCAACCTTGTGATTCTGTGGTTCTGTGCAGATCTCTACGTTAATATACCCAGGTAAGTGAGGGGAAAGCTGAGCTCGCAGCGCCCCCTGCGCAGCCGCGCGGGAACCTGCGGCCCCGGCACAGCCAGTGGGCACGGAAAGGGGGGGGGGGGGGGGAGAACCCACAAAAACCTGATTTACCTGCATTACAAACCTCTTATTACACGGCTGAACTAGTATCGCTGCATGTTTCACTGGGGGGGGGGGGGGGAAACCCCAACCCCCTAAACCTAAACAAACTAATCCTTGGGGTTTTGATTTGTTTATTGAGGAGCAGCCTTTGCCGGCTGCTCACTAATGGGTGTTTGAGCCCCAGCCTGCATTCACTGCGGTTTACTTTGGCTATCCAGAGATGACAACGCAGCAGGTTTCCCCACATCAAAGCTCTGACAGGAGTCTTTGAACTACAAAAGCTGTAATCAAAAACTGTGTGTGGAATAAAAACCACCCTGAGACAGGATTTGTGTCGTCAGCCTCGTATGGTACAAAATGTCGTCTTTTAGCATTCATTTATATTTAATTCACAGTGAAGGGAACCTGGAATAAAAATACTCTTCTTTAAATAAGTACCTTGTTGTACATTCCATAGTAATACGTGTGTTCTTAATTTGTAGAAAATAGATGCTGAAAGCATTAGTTGAGTGAAACTACTAAATTAGTAAGTACTGATGGTCCAGTTCTTGAAAAACCCTAACCTAAAGATGCAGTTTGTTGTGACACCCAGTAAACCCTCTCCTTGGCATACATCAGCAAGCACACACATACCTCACTATTTTTTTCCTTCTTCTTTAATCCTGTATTGTATTACTGTTCTGTGTGACAGGGTCTAATATTCCGAGTTTCTTGTGCTCTTCCATGACAAAATAAAGGATGGAAATGCATCCCTCCACACACACCTCTTCTCAGCTTCTAGTAGCTTCACAAAACCAAGCCGGAGGTCTAGCTACTTCTCTCTTTGGGGACTCCACAAGACGTTAGTTTTAGCCACTGTTCATGTAAGAGCATCCCTAAGAAAGAAGGTGCAAACCGGCAGTCTGCCTCTGTAGCAGGATGTAGAACATCTCCCTCAGATACCACCATTTTCAGGGACTGCCCTATCCCATCAGGGCTGTCATGGCCCACAAGCCATCAGGCTCAGCCTCAACAGACTTCTAGGACACTCACCAGCCTGCAATATCTGAGTTCCATTAGGCAAGAACTGCTTCCTGCCTTTGCTTGTCCTTCCCAAGACTCTCTTGTGACAAAGGAGAGCTCAAAGAATGTGACCAGGTGCAAAGACACTGCGGCTACAGGTTCGGGGAGGCAGGAATGGGGCAAATGTCACCATCCCTCCAAGCTCAAGGACCTTGGGTCACGGTGCCAGGTCTCCTGACAAAGTGAAAGCAAGCATCACTAGAACCACCTGCTGGCGTTCAGGTCATGCTTGGGTTTTGTAGTGTTCCCCAAGTGCTAGCAGCAGTGGGCATCCCACTTCCAAAGGCAGGACACACACACACACTCTTACCCAGATGATTTGACAGGCAAAGAACCCTGGAAAGAGACAGTGACGATCCTGTAATTTGCCCCATTATTTATTCCTTCTTTCTAAGCTTCCTGCTGCTCTGTGGGGGGGGAAAAACAAAACCCCATTTAGGCATTGATTATGGCTCTAACCAACGGCAGAGCAGCTACTGTCCCTGCTGGGAAACAGGTCCCTTCCTGTGCAACGCTGATGCTTCAAAACACTTTGCCCAGCTGCAGTGGTATAAAGGTACCACGCTGTTACACCCTGTGTTAAGTCTGTGAGTGAGTTACTGGGCTCATTTGTTACTACTCCAATTGTGTGAGAGTTCCATCTATTCCCTGGCAAAGCTTGTAATGAATAAAAATTATACCGGTCACGATCCCACTTCATATTACCACAGAGCTGAAATGACCTCTGAGATGACGTTTACCTGGACAACTTAGCAATAGAGGGATATTCCCCAGAAGACACGGGGCCTAACACCGCTGTCATGACGTTAAGAGTTACCAATCTATCCTCAGTGATCTCACTGTGGGTTGTTTGGAAGCCTTACAATGGAGGAAGGCAGAATCTTTGTGAAGATCACTGTCAGCACAATCAACAAGGCACACAACTGACTTCTCCCTAGGAGAACTCAGCCTTTGAATCCAGCAAGACTGCTACAACCCAAACCCAGGAATCAGTTTTCTGAGTTGTGGGAAACAAGCAGCTTATCTCTGCAGCAATCAGCTTCCCAACTCAAAAGCAATGGCTGCCTGTCTCATAGAACCAAGGCCTATAAGGTAAAAGAAACACACGATGGTCGCTAACAGCATGGGTGAGCTTACAGCTTTTTAAGGTATTTTACAGCCTACAAAATACCTACAGCCTGCAAAATACCTTAAAAAGCTGTAAAATACCTTTTGATTGCCTTCAGTGCCTTATCATGTGTTCCTCCAGTGACTACAACCTGCAGAGCTCTGTGCTGGCAGAAGCACCACGTATGCCCATTCATCTGCATGCACCCAGCAAGCGTTCGGCCCAGCTCCTTGGCTGGGTCTGGGTCCAATGTCACGGCACCACTCATCCAGCACCCAAAGTGATCTTGCTTGCATCAGCCCTGTGGGGGTTGAGCTTCCTCCCTGTGTTTGGAGAAGTTCCAGGTGAAGAACACAGGAATACTCACCAGATACTCGTTTGAATTAAAATAGCTCTCCATATGGACAGCACATTATTATCTGCATCTGCTCTGTGTCTCAGTACCAAAGATCCCAGCTTGTCATTCATACTTGAGTCATGTCACAGTCAGTTCAGTCAAGCTGCAGTTCAGAACAATTTCAACTTGATGTATGCCTCCAGCATCACATTTAATCTTTTTTTCATTTTTGCCTTTTTTGTTTTATTTTGGGTCTTTTTTTAAACTTCTTGGCATCAAAGTGTCTGAAGGGCAATATTCTATTCACAGCTTTTGAAAATTGTCTGCTTGTGCTGGAATTCTCTCTAAACACTCCTCACAGCATTTTCCTGAGATGCTAAGTCCTACAGGATCAATCACTTCACCCACAAGAGCTCTGTGCACTTTGACTATTTATATGGCCTTTTGGAGAGGGGAAAAAGGGCTAATACCTCTGCCTAACCCAATTAGCTTGTGTTCTGCTAACCACAACACAGAAGAATTCTATGTACTCTGTGATTTCATTAATTTTACTTTACTGTATTGACAGGTCTATATTATTCATGCTAGTGTAGGGAGGGTGGGAATGTAAGGCTCTATCCTGGTTTTTGGCTGGGATAGAGTTAATTTTCACAAGACTCTGGGAAGGAACACAGCCAGGACAGCTGACTCAAACTAACCAAAGGGATATTCGATGGTACCACCACGTCGTGCTCTGGACAGAAGGGAGAAGCTGGCCGGGAGGGGGCAGGGTACTGGGCTCTGGGCAGTGAGCAAATTGCATATTGTATGTTCAAAGTACTGTTGTGGTTATTTTATTCTTCCTTTGGTTATTTATTTTATTCTTCCTTTGCTGTCCCAGCAAACTGTCCACAAGTTTTACCTTTTTCTTCCAATTTTCCTCCCCCTCCCACCGGGGTAGGTGGGGGGTGAGGAAGGGTGAGGAGTGAGTGAGTGGCTGGCTGAGTGGTGCTGAGCTGCTGGCGGGGGTTAAACCCCAACAGGGTAAAAGGCTGCCATATACTCTATTATTTTGATATTTTTGTGATATCTGGTTGGGCTTAGAATTTATACCACTGCATTAGGGAGCCTGCTTTGGCAGGGGGGTTGGACCCGATGATCTCTCGAGGTCCCTTCCAACCCCTACAACTCTGTGGTTCTGTGATTAACCTCCACAACAACTGCACACAAAATGCATCCTCCTAAAGCAGCCTATGTCAGCTTCTCAAGGAGGCTGTACAATGGCTCAAAGAATTCTGAGGTGGCCTTTGGATCAAGCCAAAGGAAAACCACCACAGTTCTCCAGTTCAGGAGATCAATAAAGCAGCTCCAGGGATATAACCCTGCCAGGGATCCTGACAAGGATCCGCTCAGGCATGTACACAAAGAACAAGTTAGTTACTGTAGAATAATTGTAGTTCTCAGGGATGAGATCATATTTCAGCTCTCTCGAGCTGGTTTGTATCCCTGCTTCTGGCAATCCTCAGCAGGCATCGGCTTGGGAAGAAGCTCAGGTCATGCCAAGCTCACAGCGTGTCTTGCACAGGGCGTGAGGAAACACTGTCAGTGCACAGCTCTGATGGACGCGGTCACTTAGAAACCAAGTCCTTACCCTCACCTGCTTATACAAGTACAGTGGCTGTGACACTGACAGTGCTCCTTTGAAGAGACACATTTCTGGCTAGCAACCTCTTCACCTCTGGTTTCAGCAACATGGGTATTAATTTTTACAGGCAAACAAAGTACTTCTTAAGGGTTAAAAGTGCTTGAATCAGTCCAGGGGTGGGGGGGAAACTCAGACATTACCTGTGACCTTGCTTTCAACTCTCATAAAAAATAATAATGATTCTGCTGCAAGATTATATTATATTAGTCTCAGTTAACAGGCTCTACCATTTTCTCAATTGCCATTTACTTTGGAAATCAAGGAGGAATCATTTTCCTAGCTCAAATGCTTTAAAAAAGGATTTACTCCTTTCACAAACACACACACACACACAACTTGGGACACGGAGGAGTTTGCTTGGCAGCCACCTGCAATCACCCAGCAGCAGAGCAGTGCACGTTTTCCCAGCTGTTCTGAAATTACCCCCTAGAAATTCATCACTACAAATGCAAGAGAAGTCAGCTCAGTCCTTCCATGTCACCAACACCCAGAGTAAGTAATTAGTCCTACTGCAAGGGCTTTGTAAAGCAGTTGAAGCCAGACTGAACCAACCAAACATTCAGGTGGGGTAAACAGGACTCAGGCAATGGTAACGATGTCCCAGCAGCAGCCAGAGCTGCGCCCAAGCAGCCTAGGTTTGAGAGTATCCTGGGGTAAACAGAAAGCACTGCCTTCAGGGCTACCCCCAAAATAAAAAGCATCTTGTAAAAACTGGTAACAGGGTTCTCTCCACTCCTAACACTGATCACAGCAATAGGAGTTGCAGCGACAAATCTTCCAGTATCACCAGGAGCCACGCTGGAGACGCTGGCCTCTGCTCCTCGCGCAGCCGCAGTTTACCGCTGTTTCCAAGGCAGTGTTGCTCCCATGCCCTGCAGAGTCCCAGCAGCAGGAGAGGAGGATGTTAGAGATGCAAAAGGCTGCACATCTCCATCCTGGTTCCAATTCTGCATGCAGCAGTGAGTGTCTGTGAGAGGTCTTTAATTGGCACAAATGCATTTTTTGGGTTTGTGTAAGGATGCGAGTGCCCCAGAGTCTCAAACCCTCAGGATCATAGGATCACAAACCCAAGGATCCCAAAGATTAAATAAAGACAACTTTCAGAGTAGACAGCAGGTAACTGGGGATCCCTGGGCTGCTGGCTTACTACAGGCCTGTGATAGCTCGAAGTTTCCAAACTAAGAAGGGAATGGGCAATCGCTGCTGACTCCAAATGCAGGGGAAAGAATTAAAAAGTCCTTAGTGAATATGGCAGGGTAAAGAAGTGGTTACAGTCAGGAGAAATAGAGGGTGCAAAGAAATAAATGCTGGTATTTAGTTTCCTCCATTGTACCATGCCTTGAGTTTTCTTGTTTTGAAAGCCAAAGAAAGCAGGTACTCTTGACCCTTATTTCCTGCATCCCTCCTGCTGTCTGCAAAAATAACTGCTATTTCCAGCATCTGCCTTCAGAAGCCAAGAAGGAATTTATTTCAAGAGTGACATAGTGGGGGGGGGGAGGGAAAGTAGTGGGTTTGTATGTGCAGTGTTCAGGTATAGGACTTAGGTAGACACTGAGCTACACTTGAGAAGATTTGTACAAATAGTTAAAAATAGGAATTAAGTTAGGCCCTTGCCTTTTCTGTGTGTTTTGGCTTTTTCTTGCCCCCACAAACTCAACACCACCGTGTGGCAACAACTGGTGAGGTCTCACCCCTTCTCTCTCACTGGGGGGAAAAATCTGTACTTGGCAGCTTTTGCTCTTAGGGGAAACACAAGGGGAATACCCAGGGTTAGAGCAGCGAGCCACTGCAGCTTCTAAAGCTCCTCAGCCTGGAGGTGGAACAACACAAGATGTGGTTGCCCTACACAACTACTGGGTGGTTTTCAGAATCAGTGATAAGTATTTACATATCCTCCTCCCTCTCCTGAATATGCCCACAAGTCCCCTGCTCTTCACTCCTTTCTGTCCCATAGGTACAGACCTTGGAGGAAGTCAGACAAGGTTTTCATTTCTGTCAGTCTGATTTGTGTGAAATTGGGTCATTTATCTGTTGCCTCTTACTGTCTCTATGAGCAACAGTATAAACAGAGGACAAAAAGCTTATGAAAACATCTGTGGCAACAATGATTCAGGATGTCAGTCCGAATGGTGGATGAAAAGCAACATCAGAAGAGACCTCTCCAGGGTGTGCAGAGACTGCACCAGTGCATGTAGGAAAGAAGAGAGGTTAGAATTAGTATTTGTCAAGTATCTCTCAACATTTCTACAGCAACAATCCAAAAGAAACTTTGTTTTAAAGAAAGCCTTACATACACAGTTGACAAACCCGCCTGTACTAAGCCACTTTTCTTACTCTGAAAGAAGTTGCCTGGACCATGCCTTAAAGGTTTGTAAGAAATCACTGTGCACTTCATGCAGCCAGGCTCCACAGACTATCAGCTAGCAGGAACCACCACACCTTCTAAACCTTCTTCAGATTTCTGGTAACTTCCTTCCACCTGCCATCTTTCTTTCTGGTTTTTTTTTAACCTACTTAACACAAGTTTCCAAGCAGCACAGACCCAGTCCAGATCTACAGGACCACTTTAGAAGTGAAATTAGATTTGCTTCCAGCAAGACAAGCCACTAGAAGTATTATTTCCAGCAGAAAACAAAATTAGGTAGTCATTTAAAAAAAAACCCCAACAAACCAGAAGTGGCTGAAGTCCAAAGACAAGGCTGTGCAGCTCTCATAATCATCAAATCAATGCCTTTCATTAGCAGAACAGACAGTAATAAGTCTTTTCTGAAGGCTCTTAAAGTGTCTGCAAGTTACTGCAGCAGAAGTCCTGCTGAGGCTGAAGCCTAATGCCTTTGGCAGTACTAGTTGGTGTTCAGAACCGCCCCACGTACATCAGTTTCAGGAATTCCAATCAGCACAACCCATTTCAAATCAGTTGTGGCAACCAGGTTTCTGTCATGTCAGCTTGGCCATCGAGCCTCCTATGGATCCAAACACTGCAACTGTTCTTCACCTGTCATTAAGCAGTAAATACTCAAAACATCACAAATCAGTAGAAGCCAATGAGTAGAGCAGAAGCAGAGGCAAAGCCTCAATAAAATAAACTCCACATTCAGACACAGTTTCTATTAACTTTTGCAGTCCCTACCAGTGTTCAGTCGGCCCTTTGGAATACCAAAAGCACTCCCCACAGCTCCCTATGTGTGCTGGTGGACTTCCATCGGTTTTCATACCGATCCGAGGGAGAAAATGACATAGTGAGGGGTTGTCTTCTGGCAGGAAGATGGGGTTTCGTAGGGGTGTTAGAAAAGAGTTGCTATGGACATACCTAAGGAGAAAAAGACCCAACTCCTCATATCTAAAAAAGTAATTAATTAGGTATCAAGGCTGTACAATTAATAGCAGAAGGAGAATGGCAAGGCTTTGAAAGCACTCAACTTGGTTGCTTCATAGGTTCAGTGCTGGGTTTGGCTGGGATTATAACCACTCCATTAATAAAGATGGGTAAATTTCTAGTTGAGCATTACGTATTTAAGCCTTTGAAATACAAATCCTGCAAAGGATAATTTTCAATTCTTCATGATATGACATGCAATCAAAATTAACTCTTGTATATTTATGCCCATCATTTTAAAGAATGCTTTTACACTAGCATGCTTTGAATTAAAGACTTTTGATAAATACAGGAGGAAGTAAGAGTCTTGCAGATGGGCTTTATGACTTCTTTTTTAGGCTCAAAAGTTATGATTACAGCCAATTTTTGAAACAAAGTACCACGTGTAGCTGGTGGGAAAAGCACAGAGATAATTTCAGTAGTTGTCAATATGTTCATCTCTCAGTATTGCCAAATCTTCCAAAGCCTGGTTCTTCTAAATTATACTATTCATACTTGCATATTACATCCATACCTCAGAATTTTGCTTTGAGATACATTTTGACCAGTGTTTCAAACCACAGATTGTGAGATATCCTAAATGTCATGTATGAGTTTGTGAGCAGCTTTCCACACCTTCTTCTTGGTGACAACTTCAAAAAAAGATTCACATCTCAGATTTTGGTCTCAAATATATAAAAACCTGTTTTAAAAGTCTCAAACTCCAAGGTCCTATGTGTTTAATGAAATATTCAGAACAGGTATGAGGTTAAAAAAAAAGCCAAAACTTTTCCATAGAGTTTTTCTTTCAAAAAAGTGCCTTTTTAAACAGAAAGCAAAGTGGACGACATCAGAGTTGACTTCAAGTTTCATACCTTTTTTTGTTCAACTTCTGTACTAGTGTGCATGTAGGCAAGTGTAATGTGATTTGGATATAGAACACGGATGCCAAGACAATTACAAGTCATTCACCATGTAGCTGGATAGCTGTTACCTGAGCAGGCTAATGTGTGAAAGGCTAGATAAAAGTTGCACCTTATAAAGCCAGAGCAGATGTTTTAACTTATAGTTTTAATATAGCAATCAAAGAAAATTCCAAATACTGTACAGTGAAGTGTAGTATAGTACACTATATACTGTTATAATACACTATTGTTACATTACAGATAAAAAAAAAAATCAAATATCATTAGTACAGCAATCACAAATAAAACAAACCAAACTGTGCTGGATAACAGCCAGTACTGTGAAGATGGTATAGTTTCTATGCTAATTTATTTTTTTTAACTCAACATGTAAAGCACTTACTGTTTAAAAAGATTTGTTTTCTAAATATATATACACTATTTTAACTCTTATTTATACATTTTAAATAGCATTCCCTCCTAAAAGTGCACTCACTCATTTCTTGGCAATAATCCTCATTAAACCTAAAATAATTCTGAAAATACCACTCTTGTTTCAACCTTTTATTGCTCAACCACAGGCAAAAGGGCTCAGAGGGAATCCCGCATTCAAAAGGTCTTAAGCAACTTCTTCAGTTTCAAGAAGCTAAACTGATATCCACAAGCAAAACAAAGGAACCACTTACTGGTTGTGGTGGCTGTGTTGGGGTGTTTTTTTTGGAACAGAAGGATCAAGCACATAGGATTTTGCTATCTGAAAGCGGGAGCCAAAGAAAGCAGAGAGAACAGTGGCATCTTCTCAAATCGCTCCTTTTTCAGGCGTTTCGGACCAAGCCCTGCCCTCCCAGCTGTAAGCATCCCGTGGCTCGGCCCACCTGGCATCTTCAGCGCATGGAACAAGCCACGGGGGACGCTGCGAACCCCGTGACAGCGGCGACGGGGCCGGTTTTTCCCAAGACTGGGAGCTAACCATTTTGGTCTTGCAAGTAGACCTGCTGCACAGAGCTGTCAGCGTCCAGCCTGGAGGCACCGAGCCTCTGTGATGCTGCTAGAGCCTTCTGTCACAGGCAACGTCCAGCTCACACTCTGGATGGATCAGAAGACTTTTAAACTACACGGGATTCGCAAAACCAACAACAAGCATCACCGCTTTGTGACAGGAACAGTCAAGACATCCCAAATACATTCACAGGATTTCATTTGAAAAGCTGCTATTTGTTTTCCCCTCGCTGAAACGCAAACAACTCACAAACAGCCATTTCTACAAGTCAACCTTACAAAGCACCCAGGCCTTTTGGACAGGGAAAATCTTGCATCTGCCTGGAAAACTGACTGAGGTTTCCCATATGCTCTCATAGGCAATCTAGTTCATTCTCCTTTTGGTTTGGGGTTTTTTTTTGTACAGGGCTTGTATTTTCAGTAACCATCTTTCATTTAGGTTATACGTACTGAGCCTTAGTAAAGTTTAGGGTTTGCAACTAATTTAAGAATTCTCTGCCATGAGATGCTGTGTGAAAGGTGGCTGCCCCCTAGACAAAGTAATCAAGGCAGGGACTCTAAAAAAGTTTAGAACCACATCCTCTGTCCACAGGCAACGCCCTAGCAAGAAGTTGGGTTTGGGTTTTTTGAGGAGGGGACACTCTTCACACCATCTGGGAAGTCTTACTAACACGGCTTCACATCCACAATGTCTTCCCTGCCCTTGTACCCCACCACCCTTTTCCTGACCTTCAACAGGGACATCTAATGAGCACGTGGGTGCTCCCAGGACAGGCACACAGACTGGCCCCAGCTGACATTTGCACCCCCTGCTAGCAATCAAATGAAACATCTGTTCAAACTTACACTTCAGTGTTCTTTATTTCACTTCTCCTGTACAGTTACACATCTCACCAGCACGCAGATGAAGTTTAGCTGCACTTGAGAGTAGCAAAAGCCGTCTTTCTCAAAAACACTGATATTTAAATGCATGAGAAAGCTACGTGAAATAAGAACACTGCAAAGAAATATGCACAATCCTGCTTTACGCCCGGCAAAGTCACGTCAGCGCCTCCTGTGGTTGTGACACCATGCTACCATTCCTTTCTCAAGACCATTTTGTTTTAAGAACTGGAGTTCTGATCTATGGGACTTGAGCGGACCCAAGATGACACTAAGGGTGAGACAAACCAAGCTACTGTCTGTGCCTGTTTAGGTAAGAAGAAAAATGTCAAATTAACTGCTGAAATGGGAAGTGTGTCAAAATTAAACCAAGCCTTCCTCTTTACATGGTAAAAGGCACCCAAACTTCTTCAGTCTTAACAGAAAGGCATGAAAGAAGTAACCATCTTCCCTTGAAATAAGGATGACGTGCAATAAATTTTATTTCACACTTAAAACCCCTCTCATGTGCACCATCCATTGTTTTGTCAGCCAGGGAAAACTTTCTTTTTCATGAGAAAAGATTAAAAAAATGTCTGAGTGACAGCTACCTTGCCTAAAATGCAAGAGACCCAGGAGATTCCATCCCCTCAGCCTCTCCCAACTTAACCTCCTTCCCAGGAACATGCCACAGCTATACTTCTTTAAACCTCCCGCTGTGACAAAGCACAAGCCTCTACTCAACATTTTCTATAGCGCCGCAGCCTTCAGACAGTGAGACTGATTCACAGGAGACCACATGTTTTCAGAAGTCGTGGCAGGCTTCCAGCTGCTGCATGTGCATCCTGTTTCTCATTGAATAAGCCCTGCCAGTTAATCAGTGCATCAGCAAGGTCAGTTCTGGCGAGCCAAATTACTTCATACATTCCAAGCTTCCAAATTCCAAGCTAACTTACAGGTTGGCATTTTAAGATCTTAAATATTTATTTGTGAAAAGGTGATTCTTATTCTTTTACCTATAAGTAGTGTACTCCTAAATCAAAAAATATTTATCCCCTCTATGTAAAAAGTTAACCAACAGAGGCATTTTAATCTCCTTTGACAAAACGGGGGCTGTTCTTTAAGTGACCTGCTTCAGTTCATTTTTACATACAAAAATAAATCCTCCCTGGTGGGACACTTTACCACACTAATGCTTAGAACTGTGTAAGTGATTAGAAATGTAAAAAGTGAGGAGACTTTTCTGAATACAAACATATACAATACAAACAACATCGGTGAACTGGTAAAAACCCACATGTGCACAAACACAGGCTTCAATATTTAAATGCTCTCAATTCCTTTGAAGCTGTATTAACATCTTTCATCCATTCAATGTTATTTGACCATTAGAGGAAGCAACAATAGTGCACTTAAATATGACTATGAAGATAGGAAGCAAAGTGCAGTATCAGATCCACATTCCATCCTTAGGGAGCAAGCTCAAAGGCTGCTTCTTAAAAACTAGCACTGCAGGTCTGATGAACACGCTACTGAAGTGGATACCAGCTATGTTATCACAGATACTATCACACCAATGCAGGGCAACCCGCAATGCAAACTGAAGTGAGGCTAAGAGGGGTGGGTAGTCTTTACAGACACCGAAACGGCATGTACTCCTTGTTTCCATGGGGGAAACAACCAGCTTCCAAAAGCTCAATTACCACCAAACACTTCAGAATAATGTAAGTTGGAGAGTCATTTCCTTCCCATAAATTGTTAATTTGCTCTGAAGAGGACAGCTGTTATCTAATTTTTGCCATTACTAACCAACGCCAGCAATCGCTGTCTGCCACAAGAAACGGATTTGCCATTGAACATTTGTTGTTCCTTGCAACTGCCAACTTCTCTCCTGTAGTTGGATTAAAAGCTGCACAACATCTGACCAGCTCAGTGTTTGGGAGGAAACAAAAACAAGCTACCACTCACTAAGAGAGCACCAAAATGGTTGTGTTGGCTCAGCCAGCCACGCGTAACCACATCACATTCACTTTAAATCTTCATCGTATACTACGTAGCCTTTTTCCTACTTGCTTAAACTGACAATATGCAGAAATTAGAGTTTACTAAAGTTACACTTAGTCCAAGATTTCTGACAAGAGTATACAGCTGTATGAATGAAAAAATGGGCTTTTTTAATCAGAGGAAGGGCCAGCACAACGTAAAGTGCTGTATATGCTGCATTATCAAATTTAGCAGAAGTTTAGTTTCAGTTGCTTTTTGAAATTTAGGTATCATTCATGTTGACAGTGTATTTTTTAGTGGAATTAAATAGGTGGGACAGGATTAACTTTGTAACATTTCTAGCTTTGCCTGTTCTGGCCTTTTCAGTAACCTTAAACTAACCCGGTAAGAACCTTGCGTGGGCTTAAATTTTAATTAAGACTTTTAAGGAATTAAAAATCACCAAGAATTTTCAAGAACCCACATTTACAGCAGATATTCATCTCAGTGCATTTCCTAATAACTAATTTACAGGTAACAGAGCCAGCCTGGGCAGCAGTATGGTAATATTGAAAGCTATTGCCAATCACACGCTTATCATGCACTGAATAAGATGATATAATCTTTGACATACATACAAGATTTAATAACTAATCACTGTGTGGCCCAGCCAATAAACATTACATTTGAACAGTAATTTCTTCTACCCTTATTAGATTGTTAACCTATCAAGAGTGATCCATTGGCTCAGTTGCATTAGTGATTCCTGCATCTTGACTATCCATCTCCTCAAGCTCCTCAACAGAATTTCCCTTTTGTGCTTTAGACCTTGCAGGGAATGCTGTTCCCACAGAATTCACCATGTTACCATCGGTTGACACGGTATCCAAGTGTTCGGTACCACCCGGCGCAGAGAACGATTCGGGTAAGCCAGCCTGAAAGCTCCCAGTTTTAGCAGTTGAACTCGCCCCCTCTACTTTCCTTTGAGATAGACCAACTGATGCTGACTGCTCTGTATTCTGATCCCGCAAATGTCTATCCATTGAAGCCTGAATAGAAGAGACCATTTCCTGCAACTTCTTTCTCTGCGCCTCAATCAAAGTGGGGTCAAGCTGCCTGCTGTCCCTCATTGTCACGACTCCCGGCGCAATTCGGATAAGCTCACTGTTAGCAGAAGCAGCTGTGAATACAGAAGGCTCAACTTTAGCAGAAGGACTGAAGTCCGTTTCTGTGCTATGCTTTCTCAAAAGTGGTGTTTCCCTGGCTCTTTGATCATGATGTTGACTACCAGATGCAGTTCCTAGGGAATGGCCCTTTCCTTGAAACGCAGTTACGTTATGTAGTTGTTCAGATTTCTTCTTCACTACTCCACCACTACCCAGCTTCAGCATTCCATGGGAGGGGCTTGCTTCCCTGCTCCTCGAAGTAGCTTCCGCTCGCGCTTGGCTTAAGGCGTCTTTAACCAGCTCTTCAACGTCGGGCCCGATAGGGAAGTGCCCGGCAGCATCCACACACAGCTCTAATCGGTCTTCTGCTGCGTTGTACACAAAGTTTTTACCAGGCAGATGTGGAAAAGTACAGTGCTTGCCATCAGCCAGACCTAAAAAGACAGAAGAAGTTATTCAAAGCTCTAGCATAGTTCCAGGCACGCTCTGAACTCACAGTAATTTAAACCTGTTGCATCGAGTATGTAAAAATCAGCATGCTGAAACTTGCTGCTGTGTGAGAAACACAGCTGGATGCCAGGATAGCAATCCCAGCACACCCCTAAGATGCAGTTGCACCCTATGGTGATCTAATGAGGAGAAAGGACTGGAGTATTACTAGACAGAATAAACACCCCGCTGGAAGCTGAAGTTCCAACACAAAGGAAGTTAAAGAAATATTTTATGTCTACAGTACCACAAAGCTAGCCAAACCCCACAAAACCAAGCACCTAAACTTAACAAACCAGAGAAAACTGCCAAAGAGCACATCTCAAATCACTGTCTATCTGGAGAAGGACTGATTTAAGACCATTCCATACTAGTGAGAATTGTAGTTGCATTTCAGGGTGCACCACTGCTGCTAAGCCTGAGGAATTTCAAGTTTGCTATTTGTCTTCTCAGAGAGGAAGTGTTGCTAGATAAACAGAAGTGTTTCAAGCTTACTATGCTTAGTAGTCCTGGAGATTATAACCGTTAACTTTTAAACAGAAACATAAGGCATAATATTTTTTATCTGATGTTGGTCTCATTGTCCCACTTAGAATTTGGCCCATCTGCTAAAACTGAGTGCTCACCAAATAAACTTAACATCTGAAGCTGCTGTGTCAAAAATCGGCAGCATTTCAGTTTCCAGTTTATCACCATAAAATACTGACACTTTCAACCCTGTCCCATGCAGGCTGTGGTAAAAGCAGGAAGGTATCACTTAGTGATGGTGACGGTCTGTGAGTTAAAAAGCTATCTGCAGCTGAAAACTTGGCTGCAAAAACTCTCTTCTCTTTGGTTCTACCAGCTATGCAGGGAGAGCTACAATAACCCCCCCACTGTTTATTTAAAAATTGCCAGACATAAGTAAATTAGAGGGATTTTCCCCTCAGATCCCTTACAATGCTTCAAGAAAAACACCAGGAATTATGCAGAAGGGGAGAAACACAACAAGCAAATCCTATTTCTATATTGTCAAATACAATGCAGTCAAAACAACTGTTCTGAGCATCAATGAAAAAGGTCATTCAAATAATTTGAAACATCATTAAACTCTGGTCAGTTGCTTCATCAGTATAAACAACCTCACTCATCCTCCACAGCTGCCAATTCACACACTTTTGCCATTGCAGAGAATCTACTGATCAGATTCCACTTTGAGAGCTTCAGACACATAGCTCTCTTCTTTACATATCCACAGGAACCAATAATCAAACAGCCAAAACATGCAGAGAGCAAAATTGAGCCCTAAACACCTATCCATCTAACTGAGCCTGAAGAGAGTATTTTAACTATGGAATTTACCAGCTCCACCTTCATTCACAGGAGAGAGCTGTAACAGGTTCTGTGACAGACCAAAACCACCTCGGAAACTGCAATCCTGAAATGTCAAAATTAGATCTTTGAAAAAATCTACCAAATCAAATTTCCATGGATTAACAGTACCTAAGCTTGATCAAAAGCTTTCTTCCAAGTGTCCAGAGTGGCTGCATTATTACAGCAACTAAACCAGCACAAATAGGTAAGGACTTTAAGTGAAAAAAAAAAAAAAAGACGAGCACTGCACACTGTAATTACAGAATCACACAGAATCACAGAACTGTAGGGGTTGGAAGGGACCTCGAGAGATCATCGGGTCCAACCCCCCTGCCAAAGCAGCTCCCCAGCTCATACTGCACAGACAGGCGTCCAGACGGGTCTTGAATATCCCCAGAGAAGGAGACTCCACCACCTCCCTGGGCAGCCTGTCCCAGGGCTCTGTCACCCTCACTGTGAAAAAGTTCTTCTGCATGTTGGTGCGGAACTTCCTGTGCTCCAACTTGCAGCCATTGCCCCTTGTCCTGTCCCCACTGACCAAAGAAAAGGGGCTGGCCAATTCCCCCTGCACCCCATACTTAAGATATTTATAAACATTGATTAGGTCCCCCCTCAGTCTTCTTTTCTCCAGGCTGAACAGCCCCAGCCATCTCAGCCTTTCCTCATAGAGGAGATGTTCCAGGCCCTTAATCATCTTCGTAGCCCTTCTCTGGACTCTCTCCAGGAGATCCCTGTCCTTTTTACACCAGGGAGCCCAGAACTGGACACAGTACTCCAGGTGGGGCCTCACCAATGCAGAGTAGAGGGGGAGGATCACCTCCTTTGACCTGCTGGCCACACTCCTCCTGATGCACCCCAGGATCCCATTGGCTCTCTTGGCCACCAGGGCACACTGCTGGCTCATAGCCAACCTGTGGAAATTTAGTAGCCCATAAAATGTAAAAAACATACAAATATGTTAGTGCTGAAAGAGCAGTTCCACCTACCAAGGCTGTGTACAATACCCACAGACACAGAAATGCAATAACGTTCTAAGACACAGGATCTCCCACAGCCTTAGTGAGGAAAACTCACATGGTCAGGTGGCAAAAGTGACTTCTAGGCCAGGCATTTTCTGTGAGGTAATGACCAGCTGGGTTAAAATCCCTTGGATTCATTTTGGGTTCTCAACTCTGCCTAGTCATTAATTGGTCCAAAATGTCCTGTGCATTGGGCACTGCTTAAGCTAATTCACTTGCCACAAACAACACAGCAGTCTTTGCTGTACAAGCACAGTAAAAGAAAGAAAACTAAAAGGAAACAGATCTGCTGTATCACAGAATCACAGAGCATTGGGAGTTGGAAGGGACCTCAAAAGATCATCTAATACAACCCCTCTGCCAGAGCAGGATCACCTAGACTAAATCACACAGGAACTGTAAGACAGTTGCATGGTATTTCTACCACCCAGGCTACAGGCACTGAGTATACCACGTGTTTCAATTACTACAAACAGAACAGAAATTATGTGGCAACATACCTGTTTCCAGAAATAATCAAGATTAACTTAAAGGTTGATAAAACTTCCTAAGAAGCAGCAAGAAAGCAGCTAAGGAATCTTTATGCATAGATGAAACCTTAAGAGCTAAATTATGAATGCAAAGACTTCAGTAAGAAGATAAACTTTAAATGAGAGAAAATAACCAAATAATACTTTATCCTCTACAAAAACAGATGTTATTATTTGTAGATAGAATTTGTAAAGCCATCTAGAAATCAACTATACTCTAACTTCTTGCTCAGTTATTCTGCACATAGTCCAAGTTGCAGCACTGATCAGTGCAAGAAAGGGATGGATAGCTTTGCTATTGAATAACAATCTTAGGAATACAAAAGACACATATAACCAACCATTTAAACCATGCAGAACCCCAGTACAAAATGTCTACTAAGAAGCAGGCTAGAAAGATGAACTGTTTATCTGGTAAGCGTTTTAGAGTATAACAGGAACAGGTCCTATGATCTTCTCCCTGTTTGGTCTTTCAGGGAAAGAAAACCAAACAAACCAAAACCAGCTGACTTGTTGAAATTGTTTGCACAACTCAGGAAGTTTAAATGGAGATGTATGGTCATAGAGAAAATTTCAGAAGAGATTTAAGTTAAATGAACCAGTCATAGGCTCTCTGAGGGACCCTGATGATTTTTAAGGCCCCTTCTAGCTCTAACCATTCTATGATTCTACCCTGGTCTAGTGAGAGGTGCCCCGGCCCATGGCAGGGGGATTAGAACTTGATGATCTTAAAGGTCCCTTCCAAGCCTAACCAGCCTGTGATTCTGTGATTCTATGATAAGGAGTTCTACAGTATTGTGAACACGAAAATGTACCATGGTAATAAAATAAAAATGTTCTTATGCTTACAAGTGATTCAACACCAATTTGCAATTTTAAAGATTTGAGAACAGAAGGAGGAAGGAATAAACACAAACCCAAAATACCTGTGGTTTTCTTCATTATGCTGTAGAACACTCCACCTGGCTGAAACAACTGAGGAAGCTCCTTTGCATAAGACCAAACATCTTCTCCTGTAAAAATCAAATACAGTCATTAAAATGAAACAGTTGCATTTTAATATTAGAGACAATGGCTAAAAATGTAATTCCTTGAATTAAAAGCAATTATTTTCATTCTTTAATATGCAATTAAGAAGTTGCATTTTTATTGCAAATTTACAGAACAGGAGCCCAGGCCATAGAGAAACTTTCAGGGAAACATACCACAGCCTATAGTCAAATACCCTCCAGGTTCCCAAATTTTATTTGATCCAAGCTGCAGCTCCTGGTTCTTTGCCAGGCCCTACACGGGAATCTCCATTCCCCTCCTACCCATCTTCAACATAAAACTAGAAATGACTAAACACACTTCCAAAATCCAAGCACATACCCGTGCACATTGAAACCTCAATTCCATATTCCCACACCTTTCCAAAAATCAGATCTCAATTTCACAGCTGCCATACTGCAGGCTTCATGCTGCAGCTGCATTAGAAAACATCCACACAGGCAGCTGCGCAGAAGCTGCATCTGTCCCCTGCTTTTCCTGAGAGTTAGAAATAAACCACCAACCATGAGACTCCCCCAGTCCTGTGTAAAAGTTTTTTACTGAAAGAGCTGTTGGGGCCTGGAACAGGCTGCCCAGGGAGGGGGTTGAGTCACCTTCCTTGGATGTGTTTTAAAAATGAGTAGATGAGGTACTTAGGGATATGGTTTAGCATAGAATCATCAAATCATAAAATGGCAAGGGTTGGAAGGGACCCCAAGGATCATAAAGCTCCAACCCCCCTGCCACAGGCAGGGACACCAACCTCAGGCCTGGATCTACACAAGGTTGCCCAGGGAAGCATCCAGCCTGGCCTTGAACACTTCCAGGGATGGGGCATCCACCACCTCTCTGGGCAGCCTGTTCCAGCACCTCACCACTCTCGCTGTAAAAAACCTCCCCCTAGTATCTAATCTAAACCTTCCTTCCTTTAGCTTTAATCCTTTCCCCAAAGGGATGGGAACGGTTGGATCTGATAATCTTAAAGGTCTTTTCCAACCTTGTGATTCTGTGAAGAGTATCAGTGACCTAACAGCACCTGCTCAATCAGTTCAGGCCTGCGTTTTTACCTACTGCCTTCTCCTCATTTTGCAAACCACTCACCTGCTTCAGCGACGCGTGAGGAAGCTGCCCAAGTACTGCAGCAAAAAGCACCGAGAAACGCTAGTCTGGGGCAGGAGTCACTACTGTGCACACATGTTTTCAGAAAAAAGGCTTTATATCAAGCATTCAGGGAACATATCCAGGTACTTCAAATAGAAGCTGCACCTTTCTCAATAACCCTGTCTCTCCATTCTCTATTAAAATTGGAAAATGTAAATCATCAGCTAAAGTTAACTGGATGCACTTACTACTTGGAATAGGGACAGTTGGAGTGTGCGAGGCTGTAAATTATTGCCCACCAATATTTCTTTGCTGGCTGTTAAGAGCAAGATAAAAGTAAAGAGTTATTCCTAATAGCTTCCACATACTGGACACAGGGCACACCCAAATCTCTCCTTCAATTTCTTTACTGCATCCTTTACTCCACAGGGTGGCTCAGGCTATGCTCTTATCCCACCAGCCTCAGGTGAAGAAGCATTTCAAACCTGTCACAGTGGCACTCTGTGCTATATTACCCTTTGAAACCCTTCAAGTCACTCTGACTTTTCTGTTTCCCTTCTCAGAGAGGCACAGGATTCCATTCGCTCCCCTGCTCGTCTGTCCACCCACCAGAAGGGTCCTGTCCCTCACTTCTCCATTCCAGGTGTTATTCACGTCCTCATTCTCTTAAAAAAGGTACAGTGCATCTTCACCATGCTTTGTCTCTAGACATATTAAACAGAGGAGACCTACATAATCCAATTAATTTAAAATTAATTCCCTCCAACCGTGTATGCTTTGGTTCACTGCATTCATCTGCACATCAAGCTCCCAGAATGGGCCTTCACCTCCCAGCAAGAAGATCCAAGTAAAACCAACTACTGTCTTATCCACCATGATCTACTGAAGAAAGAGGTTTTGTCTTTTGACTTTATCCTGGTAATTCCTTTCTACTGACTCACTAATAAATTTGAAGCCCCTCTCCAGCTCTTGCTGACCCACTAAAAAACAATTTAAAACACAATAAAATAAAAAAGGAGCAGTCTCATTTCCTCCCCACTACTGCCACCACTTTCTCCACTTGTTCAAACAGCTGCATGGAGGGAGGGGGATTACTTGGATAACACTCTCAGGTTTTCTTTGCTGCCACCCTTCATCCCTATTCTCATTTACATTTTTAAATACACATCCCTATAAAACAATTGTTCAGAGCATCACTGCTGTGGCTTTTCATTTCCCCCCCCCCTCAAGCAGCAGCAAGCTGAAGTCTTCCTGATGGCTTGAATACTGCCTATGGGAATCAAAACAACCACTACACTGATAAGTAATAGAGTCATCAGTCTACTGAAGCCTGGGGTGGACAGTCAGCAGCCACACAGGGGCTGACTCCATCATTTACTGCAGCATCCAGCAATCCATTCTGATTTGAAGGGCTCTCTTCCCTTCCACAAGGCAACTACCAGGCTTTCAGAAGCAGCCCAGTTCTACATATTAATGGTATTCTCCAAGGAAAACTTCCCTATTTGCTCTGGGCATGAGTTTTCAAGCCTTGCACAAGGTCTGCATCGCTGTGTAGACAGCCTTTTATGCAATGCTAACAAGGACTACATGCAGAAAAACACGGAGAGCAGGGCTCACAAAACAAAAGCATCTGCCACTGAAAGAAACACCAACAAATGGTGCTGTTTTGATAAAGAGATTTCAGATTGAAACACCAGAAAACCCCCCCAATTACAACTGGACTTTCCCAGATCAGAGGAACTAGTAGTGTGTGTGATTCAGCTAAACTATGAGGTTTGCACATTTTTGTTGCTAGTTGGGTTTTACTGTTTGTTTTGGTTTTGTTTACCATGGCAGTAAGACATTTATAGGTCACAAGTTAATTTGGGTGATGGTTTGTTAGAGTAAAAACTCCCCCAAGGCACTATGTTTATCAAAGAGATGATGCTCCTTGTACTGTTCCCACTCCAGTACATGCTCCCTCTGAGCTCAGCTCAGCCCCACAATATCTCAGCCTGGCAACAAGTGAAGACTAACCTGCACCAGTAGAAGCCCAAGACCCCCACTGCATACAGCCAGCAGGACAGACAGAAGTGCAAAACAAATCAGAAGCTCAGTTGATAGATACATGTTACAGGGAACTGCAGCTGGCTTAAAACCAGGCTGTTTAATTTCAAGTAAATCCTGGTAATACATTGAATTTAAACCTGGCTACTTTAATTTCTTGTGCACTGAAAAATTCATCAACGCAAAACAAACCAATCAAAATAGATGCCTACTTGGCTCACATGTATCCAGAGTGCTTCTGCATGGGTGTAATTAAATCTGCTTAAAAATATAATGTTTTAACTAAGTGAATGTAAAATTACAGTTCCTTTAGTAATTTCCCTATAGAAATCTGTATTTTGATCTAGAAAGAAAAGAAAAAAAAAAGATGAAAAGGCTTTACAAAAAATTATGTGTAATACATTAAGTGGTCCAGAAAATTACAGTATCTAATTTCCCAGGGCTTATTTTTAAATTATGTGCAGAAAAACACAGTCTGATATTTTAATAAGTTAACTAGCTGAGACCAGAAAAGAAATATTCTAGTAATGAAACATAACAGAAGCATCGAGTTCACTTATAGGAGACCCTATACAAAAGAAAAGCTTTTAAGTATCCAGAGGGAAGTTACAGATGTTTGAAGGTGCAATTTCACTACAGGCATTGGGGAAATAAAAGAAGGAAATTGCATCTGGCCCAGCAAGCTATTTCAACAGCATCTCCCCCTTCTACACATTCTAATCTGACTGCATTAGGTGGCTGTTTTTAGCAGAACAAAGTTACAGCGAAAGCACACAGGATAAACAGACTGAGAACTTTGCAGGGCTGGATTTTGGTGGTGCAGAAACATTATTGAGAAACACTGAGGTTTCTCATCCCAAAAAGGCTGAAAATACCACCCTGAGGAACTGCCAAGCCAGGAGTCTTAAGAAAGTGCAAGGACTTGGGAAGTTTCTTAGAGTTTGTTTCCCCACTGAAAATAGAATTTTAAAAAATCCCAATTGTAAATAATCACCTGCCTAGATTTTTTTTGTAGGGAAAAGGAATCTTTTCTTAAAGGAAAATCCTTAAAGGATTTATTTTTCCTTAAAGGAAAATGAATCCCTGGTGAGAAAAGTGCTTATATAGAAGTAGCATCTAATTTGGTAGCTGCATAATTTGTTATAACCGGTTGGTTTATCATTTGCTGCCACTCTGACTTCTGTTAGTAATGCAAAATGGATGCAGTCAGAAAAGGGTGAGGTAAATTCTATTCTAACCTGTGCTTCAAAAGCAGAATCTCACAGCAGTGAGAGAGAGTCAAGGACAAAAAGCTATTCTTGAATACAAGGTGAGCTCACAGTTTATGGATAAGTACCTGTAGAAAAATTACACCCCCTAATGCTGAAGTTAACAGATACATTTAAAGCATGTCAGAGGTTTTTAGTAAGCCAGTAACTATACTTTCAACAGTATTTCCTGAAAACAGGAAAGCATCTCAAAATTAAGACAGCTTTCCAACCAAACTTTTCCCTGCACTTTGGAACTGCCATGTGTCAGTGTGACGAGGTGGCTAGTGATTCAGCAAGCTAGCTTGCAAGAGTCATGGCAGTAAACAATCAGGCTTGGAAAAGAATCAAAGTTCTGCTCGATGAACTTCTGACATCCCACTCTGTGATTATGTAATTGTTTCGTTTCATCACATGCTTCAGCCACACCAAATCCCTCCAGCAAAAGAGAAGGCTCCCACAAATAAAAATACCTGTAAACATTACTATTCAACCGGTTCACAGGACTAAGTGTGTGATAATTACTGCTGTGCTTCCTGCCAGTAAGCAGCAAGAACTGTGAAACCTGATGAAGAAACTACACAAAGGTCCAAGTCTCCTGAGTCCAAATATGAAAATAAAATCCACAGGCACCTGAGAAAAGTCCTTTCATCTTGAATTATTAACAGTTAGTCAGATTTACATGACTCACAATTTATAAGCACACCTTTGCAATCCAATGTCCATTTTCAGGTTTCAAACCCGTGTTCATTTTCTTTCAGTTTCTCCTCTGCTTACATTCTGAAATAATGCCTTTCACAGTCCTTTAAAAGCACCGGATCTTCACTTGAAACTAGCACATTAGCTAAAGAGACGACGTTGTGTTGATTAGCTTAAACCAACACAACTCCCTGTGAGGAGAAATGCCAGGGCTTCAGCCTTACTGCAAAGGTGAGAATTTGGTCCTCAAACTGCCAATGAGCAAACATTCAGTATCCCTTTCTCACCCCTGCTCTGAATTTATTTCCTGAAACCTGAGGGAGATGTAGGAAACAGAGTGTGTAGCTTACACACACACACACGAGATGTGTGCCTAATGAGAGACAGGAAAAACAGAGACAGACAGCAGAGGAAATGCAACTTGCCACTAGAAAGTGATTTTTTTGAGGAGGGCTTTATAGCAAAGAGAGAACTTGTGACTTTTAAAAATGTATATACAACACAGTGAATCACTGACAGCATGCTAAGTGTTCTTCTAATAGAGGAATAAAGGAATTAACCTTCTCCATGGTTACAGAAAAGGAAAAAAAAAAAGTATGTAGCTGCAGTTTGTAAAATGTTATTTCCTACTTAGAACCGCGATTTTAGGGTGTAACTTGAAGTCAGCCTTACCCATTAGTGTTGCCAGAAGACAGAGCGAATACATCTCCTTATCGACTTGCTCCTGCTCTTGCAGTTCCTTTGATGAGATTTTACTAGCCACAGCCACATCTTCGTGCTTCACGGCATGGGCTGCGTGTGCTGAGGCAGGCTGCCTGCTCTCCTCCTTACCTTTCAGGATTTCTATCGCAATCCTGTCCCCGTGCTGCAAAGGGACGGGCTCGTTTTCCATGCCTGCTTTGGGAGGCAGCAGCTCTTTAGGAGGAAAGCCATAGCGAATACACTGCAAGTAGGGAGGAATATTAAACTCTCTTGCTATGCTTTCCTGTAGTTCCACAAAGGTGGTAGTACACTTCAGGGTAATCATTGACTGCCTCCCATCATTCGTGGTTATTCGGATTTTCTTTTCTTTTGCAGAGGTTGGAGAATAGGGGGTTTTTGTTGGCGTGGCAGGCGCAGATGATGGCCCCTCGCGAACAGCACCAGGAGCAGTCCTAGCTTGGCCTTTATGCTCTTGTTTCAATTTCTCACTTTTCCGTTTTTGCATTAGGGAAGCCTGGTCTGCAATGTTCTGCTGAATAGTTCTTTCAGCTTTGCTCATATTCAGCTCCTCCTTGTGCAAGGTTTTTGTCTTCTGTCCCGTCAAAATGATTTTGGTTGGAAGTTGGGACTCTAACTCATGCTGCACATCGTCAGCTCTTTGGGCGTGAGCACCGTCGATATTTACAGGAGTATAATCGTCAGGGTTCTTTTTGGCAGTTTGATGCAATATGGTGTTGACAACTTTCTGAACAAGGATCTCGCTACCGAACTCCCCAGGGAAGTGCTTGGTAACAAGTTTCATGGCGACATCATACACGTTGCTGTTCAGGGATGGGTCGCTTTCATACTGGAACCAGTAGACAGTCTCTCTCACCACTCTTCCACCCCACTCTAGAGTAATAGGAAAAGCTTCAGGGAGATTATCATATTCTTTACCTTCCCAGTAGTGCTTGAATCCGCAGCCACATTTGCCACCAGTGGACCTAGTATTAGTTCTGTCTCCATCCAAATATGAAACGGATCCATCTTGTCTGACACGACGCACTAAGGTACCGTGACACCAGTTACAAGTAGTCAAACTACTCAGACTATAGTCTGGTACCAACACATCCTTTGCAGGGTTGTAAGAACACACCAAGCCATTCAGGGGAAAGCTGTAATTTTTGTCAGGCCTTAGTTGGCCATGGGTATTTTTTGCCAGCTTATAGAGTTTTCCCCCGGGCACCAGCCAGTCCAGAGGAGCATGGTGCTCAGAAAGGGCCCCACACAAGAGGCACCTGTGAAGGCGGTTGTCCATCACTGCTTTTTTGGCAGCTGCAGTGACTTCTTCAGGCTGGACACCAATCACACCAGTCCTTCTGTAAAAATACTGATGCACATCAGCTACGAGACTGGGATGGATACCATGTTTACGCACGAAAACCTCCTCCATGGCAGCAACGAGCCTCATCAAGTACTTATCTTGCAAACTTCTGTCCCCTCCAATAACACAACTACCGTCCTCCTCTAACTTGATGTACTTTTTGATGAGGTCTTGAGGAACTCCCCAGGCTTTTGGAAGTAGCTTCCTAGGTAGTTTAGGTAAAGCAGCACCTTTTATTCCAACTAGTGGAATATAATGGTTACGTCCTGAGCTACTCCATGCAATGCAGATCGGCTTGTTCAACATGCCATCTCTCCCCCTGCATTTTTCTAGAGGTACCAGACCAGGGAGGAACGTCGCTGAATAATCGCCAGAGCTTCGCATTCCGCTTAATGAGTCTAACAGGATGATAGGCCGGTGGAGCACGTTGGCCAGACCAAAGATGTGAATATTCCTAAGGCCCATTGGCACACCTTCTGGAGGAACAAACAAAGGGTCACATTCACTGATAATGTCCTCCCACTCTGCGGCATCAATAAAGTCATGGAAAAGCGCCTTGTAGTGATTCAGATTCTCCTCAAAATGCTTCTTGAGATTCTCTCGCAGAGCATGCCAGAACAGTTCCCTGCCAACGAGCGCCCGCGAGACCGCGTGGACCAGGCAGTGGCCATCTCCATCCACATGGACAGGAATGAGGCACTCCTGACTGTTGTTGGCCTTCTTGATGTCTTCCAGGGTGTCGTGCAGGTAGATGAGGCTGCCAGAGCGGTCCTTCCCGTAACCAATGGTTTCAATGTGCTCGGGCTCAATGAGGAAGGCGCGGTCACCCAAAAGGGAGCAGTCAAAGATGTCTCCCTGGTTCATCTCCGTGAGGAGCTTGGCTTTGCCAGTTTGCTTGTCCATACCATAGCGGGCCAGGATGGGGGCCAGGAGCTTGCAGTGGTAGTTGGACAGGCCCATGACTTTGACGAGCTCGGTGTTCCTGCGGGGCGGGCCGGCGCCGCTGACGCCCAGCAGCGCGTTTCGCAGCAGGTTGTGCAGCACCAGGTCGGGGTCCGTCACCTCCTCCACGGCCAGCAGCTGCCGCTGCTCGTGGCGCTGCCCGCAGTCCGTGCACTCGATGCTGCCGCCGCTCTGCGGCCCGTGGGCCGGGAAGAAGAGCCGCGCCTGGCATTTGGGGTCCGGGCAGGTACCCGAGAAGATGCGCCGGTCCCGCTTCTTTGAAGCGGCCGGAGGCGGCGGCTGCGGCTGCTGCTGAGGAGACGGCGGCGGCGGCGGCGGCGGCTGTTGCTGCTGCTGAGGCTGGGACATCGCTCCGCGCTGGCCGGGCTTCACCCCCACCCGCGCTCCTCCGCCCTCACAGACTCATCCCCTGCGCCCCGGCTAACGACCGGCGCCTGACAGATGCCGGTGCCGTCCGCCAACCGCCCATCCACCGGACGCCCTCCCGCTGCTGCCGCCGCCGCCGCCCCTTGCCCCCACCCCCGCCTTCCCCCCCACCTCCTCGGCAAACACGGAAGCCGCCGGCGCCGCCGCTTACAGCCTCTTCGCTGCCTTAGCCGTTGCCCGCAACGCAACGGCCTCTCGCACTTCCACGTGAGCGGCGCAGGCGCGGCGCTGCGGGGGCGCTCGGGAACGGTAGTCTCCTCCGCCGGGAGAGCCCGGCACAGGGAAGGGAGCGGGGAGCGCCCGAAGACAACAGGGACCGTGATGCCGGGCGGCAGAAGGAGGGAGGGGGCGGGGCGAGCCGGGCCGGGCCGGCTGCGCCTCCCGCGGGGCTCCTGGGAAGTGTAGTCGCTTGTCGGGTGGGCCGCGGAGGAGGGGGGCCGAGAGGGACACACTTCGGGCGCTTCGCAGGCGCTCGTTGCGCGTCCTGCTTAGGGTGTGGGGCAAAGGCAGGCTGCTGTGTTTAAGGTGCCCGCCCCCCACCCCCGTACATATTCCTCTTCTGTGTCGGTCCTTCCTCCCCTCGTCCCGCCTGCTAACCACCACCCCCCCCCACCCCCACCCCCCTACACCCACCCCGCGCACTGACGCGAGGCTCCCTCCCCTCTCACTAGACGGGCACCCGGGGGAGGTGGCCGTTCACGCTGCCTGAATCCGAGGGGCTCGGTGCCGCTGCCGGGCCTTGTCCCCTGGCTTTAGTCCCCATATTCGCAAGGCACCGCCTGGCTGAGCTCCAACAGGTTGCAGCTGGCGAGGGTCTGGCAGGCAGAGGCACAGCGGCTGGGCCCAGCCTGTGCCACACCAGCGCTGCCCAGGGAGGGTCTGAGTGCCTGAGGGCGATACCCGAGGGCTTCCTGGGCATGAAGGTTTTCAAACAGTTTGGCTCTGGCTCCAGACATTTGCGTGCGTGAGTCACTGTAGCCAGGCCTGACTGACACCAGGCTGGCGTCAGTGCCATTGCTGTGCCTGCCCTTTGAACTCCCTGGGCTTTCTGGAGCTCAATATACCCTTGTGGGGTTTCGCTTCCCAAGGAGCTACATCAGGCTGCTTCTCTGGGAGGTGAGCTATCTAAACAGAGGTGTTCCCCAGCTGCTGGCTGCTGATAGCACCGAAACAAGACACGAGGAGACGCAAGTGCAAGTTGTTAGCAGAAGTAATCCCTCCTGCTGGTGCTACATAAGGAGATAATGAGGGACTGGAGCTGGTGCCTGCGTTATCTCCAGTGGCCATCTGAAATGATACTTCACAAAAATGAAAGGGAATAATGTTCACAGGTTTCCATGTAATTACAGTGGGTGAGCAGCATATTCATGCGGAGGGCTCAAGGAGAGTTACCGACAGTGCACAGTGTTCTTTAAGTTCTCTGGAAGCTATTTCAGACAGATTTATCCTGTAACAAAGGAAAACAGAAGATGAACTCCTGGAGGACGAGGTGCCACCTCGTCCATTGTCCCAGTTCCACTGAACAACGCCCCAGTGGTTACATCCCAATGCCTCACCTACTCTATAGTCACCCAAACGATTTAGAATTAGAATAAAAATTCTAGAGAACGTATTGTGCTTGTACTTTCCATGTTTCAGTTTCATTAATCCATGAAAAGTAATTTATGCAGCTGACATTTCAATTATAATTAATACAGAAAAAAAATGTTTGTGTGCTTTATCACAGGCTTAAGGAAAGAAATGGCTCCAGGCCTGGTCCTGCAACACAGCGAGCACTTCCCCCTTCCAGTGACAGCAGCAGAGCTGTGCATTCCCTCTTGGTTACAGGAATTTGTCAAGCAAGTACCTATGTGTAAATGTATGCATTCCACAGCCTAATCTTTGATCTGATCTATGAAAATCTGGGACAGATTTGAAGAGGGAAAAGGTGAAAATTATGAGACAGATTTTCATTCTTGCCTGCTACTAATTCTTTTTTCTGTGTGTGACAGTAAGGTAGCAGCATCACCAGCTCCATCATCCTGTCAATGTGCCCTGTGCTTGGGGATAAATCAGCAGTCTGTACCCATTCATTCCTTAGTTTTCCCTTCATAAGTAGCCGGGACGCAGTAAAAATGCAAATAGGAAAGCCTCTGTCCTCTGTGAAACTCTGTGGCAGCTATTGAGAATGGGCACCATTCAGGGCGTCGGATGGTGACAATCCTGTGCTAACCCGGCCTGCGTTTTGAAGGAAGGTCAAAGAATTTTTCTGTAACATAGCTGGCCCCTGGAACAACCCATTTCTTCGCATACGGGAAGCAGACACTCCTGTCATTGTTTAATAGCACTTGGTAGTAAATAATAGGTAGCACCCTGGTGAAATAATTAGTTTTTACTGTGGAAGCCGATGGAAATTTTGATGGTTTGTTTCTCTATCTGGATGTTTTTATGAAAGCACTTGATAAACTATGACTGTAAAGTCAAAAGCATTTCTCCACCCTATTCCATACATTAATGTCACTGATAAATGATATCCAGTAATGGAATCTATCTTTTACTGTGGCTTGACCTTAATTAACATGAAAGTTTTTGCTGAATGACATTTGTAAGCACTCCAACTTTATACAGACATCATCATGACCTATTGCCCAAGTGGTTTCTGCAACAACAAACTTTCATAGCAGAAGCTTTGATAAAAATGATTTTCTGGCAAGCTAATAATTTATGCAAATTAAATGCGTGTTTGTTTATAAGCTTTACACACTGTATCTGGCAAAGAGGATGAGAAAGTTCTGTGTTCTATCACTGAATATGGGTCACACAAGTCACCAAACCTTTATGCAGCCTGCAAGGAAAGTTCAGGAACTATGGTGTCTGCCTTGTTAGCAAAAGCCTTGCACGACTGCAGGAATGAGTCTGGCCAGAGATCATGGCAGTAGCCATGCTATTTCCACAGGCAGTGCAAACAGCAGCATCACAGGCAAGGAAGTGGGATTACTTTCAAATCTACCACATACTTGAAGATCAGGCTGATGACTAAATTGGATCTATTTATAATGGGTCAAAAGAGTGATTAATTGTCAGCAACAGGATATACCTGACCCCATGCTACTTTGTTGATGAGAACCGAGCACTGCCAGGCAAAGTACCAGGCATTCACTTCAGGCCCAGGATGCAAGATCTAAAATTTGAAGCCTGATCTTCACCCTTTGCTATTCAATCTCTTTGCCGCTTACCCTCAGGAAATGGGTCATTCCCAGGGGAGAGCAATTATTTCTCCCAGGGACTTGTTTCTTTGGAAGAGCAACGGCAGAAGTTTCCAGCTACACAGAAACAAAAGGCTTGTGCAGCATGCCAAAGACCAGATCGTGATTAACTAGCAGATGCTGTATTCTGTCAAGAAGCAAAAAATATTATCAGCCTTCAGCTACAACTCAGCATGCTCCCCATACCGTGCATTATGGAGGAGGGACAGCTAAAAGGCTGATGGTATCTTCACTGAACCCCTGGCAAAGCCTGTGCTGCCCAGCCTGCAAGTCTAGCAGTTTTGCCTGACCTGGCCCTAAAAACACTCAACATTTCAGCCTTACACCTGAAAAAGAGGGGAGGAAAAACACTAGTGCGAGCTAGAGGGAAGACGGCAGCATCATCACAACTCACAGTGCATGGAACTTTTTTCTAGTTAGATATGACACCCAAGTGTTTAAAAAACACAGGTAGGGCCCAGACTGGATAATACGTGGGATATCATAAGTACCATTAGTAGTGCCAGCTATCTACAAGGAGCCAACAACAGTATCTGCTTCACAGCACAGAGCAGCTTTGGGTTCCATGCAGCAGGGGCTCTTGCATTTATTGTTCTTGTTAAACCAATTCTGCTCTTGCTTCCAAACTGCTGCTGAACTGCATGTATTTTGTGGCCCTTCACGTGAGCAGGCATTACTGAAAGCCCGAGCGCTAGCCACACTTACTGTGGTATGATGAAAGGTGTTGGTTACAGGCCTCAGAGGCAGCATGGAGCCCAGCAGAGTGTTCTGGAAGGACAGGAATCACCACCGAGCAACTTCAGTTCATCTTTCATAAACCTTTGGGTTAATTAATAGTTGCCTGTGGCTAGAGAATAGCATCTGGCTTATTTTGAGGACCTGGACTGGTAACTCTTGTCCTGGATACGTCCAACTGAGTAACTTCCATTTCCCTCTTCTGTTGCCTTCCAGTGATCTCCAAAAGGAAAAACTTCAGTGCTTTCACAGAGTCAGAGCTTGAACTGCTGCCATTGCAACAGGTCCTGCATTGCACGCCACTACAGGCGCACGTTGTCAACATCGATGTCATTCCTACACGCGAGACCAAATTTGGGCTGCTCAAAATGCGGTTGGTAAGTGTGTCAGTGAAGCATAAGCACATCAGGAAAGCAACGTGAAAAGGGAAGCACTGGGCAGAGGTTATAATAACAACTGCAACTACCCCAATAACCCACCCAAGGGCTTTGCTGCTGCAGGGCGGATGTTCCTGACATTTGCTCAGGTACAGCCTCGTCCGGTAAGAACAGCTCTACAGCTGACTCCCATGCAGGGACAATCTCAGCATCCCAGACAAGCTGCTCAATGGGCACGCTGTTGTGGCTTGGGTTTTTTTACCTATGCTTTCCTTTTTACTTCTTGGCTCAAAATCTGGTTCTGAGGCCCTATCTTGCAAGCAAATTAAATTGATTTCACATTCAAACTCCTCTGCAAAATGAAGGGCCTGCATTTTTTATTCTGAATATCTCTTTGAGAGTTGATGCCAGCACAACTGGCAAACGAAATGGATTCATCAGGACCATCAGTGACCAGCAGCATCTGTCAATAGAAAATCAATCTTTAGGGCAGTAGACCATTAAAAAAGAGGGGACTGTAAGTGTCGTTAGCTTAGATGTGTAATCTGATTAGATGGAAGTCTCAATGGCAATTACTGTGAATATTTATCTGCTTTCCATAGTGCTCTGTCCAATACAAATTGAAGGAATGGCACAATCCCATTACACTAAAAGACAAATGCCTCAAAATAAAATAGGTTGAGCAACTAACGCATTCACTGCCTTATTGATTTGCATGTTCACAGCGTATGCACAGGCATTGATCTCTGCAGCTGTTAAAGGTTTACTTAAATCTATATGACATTTGTGTGTATTTAAGCATCCCGATTTACTGCCTGGTCCTTAGTGAGATTGTCTCTGCAAACACCCAGTTTAGTAGAGAAGAGTAAGCAGCCATTCCCAGTACAGACGTCAAGGATGTACATGGGTGACAAAGACAATGAATACTTACAAAGAACACAGAGCAGTGCTGCCTGGCTTGTGATGATGCTTAAATTTGGAAGTATTTGACAGGCTGAAAGCCTGTATTTTTCAGAGTTGAAGACACAGGAGAGAGTCTGGTACACTGCCTTTAATGGTGGCAGTGGATTGATGGGCTGAAATAAAGTAAAACAAACAAAGCCACTCTGCCCTCAGATTTTCTCCTGAGGGTTTTAACCTAAATGTTATTACAGTTCAAATATAAACTAGATGAACCCTTCAAACTGGTTTGTTGTTGTCCTGTCCTCTAGCAACTGAGCATAATGTCCTATCTTCCAAAATGCACAAACACTTACCACCAGTAGCCAGATGTTATAATAGTTTCTAGTATTCTGACAGCTCAAAGGTTCTTAGTCCTTTACACACCTACAAAGGTTTATATTCTTGTGCTCATGAATTCACTGCTCTTGTACACATGATCTCACCGCAGTTCACTAAACCTAACAACCTGACAGTAAGTGGCATCTCCTACCACACATACAGTTTCTAGATATTGAAATAAGTGAAAGGGAGGTTTGCAAAACCAAAGAAACAGGTCCCTGCTACTGGGCAGGAATTGCTTTGAAGAGAAGCTTTTTCTTGTGTCTGATGTAAAACCATTTGCAGTAAAAATGCAGATGTATCATGTATTAAAAAAAAAAAGTTACATATTTTATGCCTTTGAGAAGTATTTATTTTTAGTCATAAGCTTGCTAGATTCTATAATGGAAAATGCATACAATGGCTTTCAATTAACTCTTCCTAATTAACTCCTTCACTAATTTTACAAGAAAAACAGCAACAAAAAAACCCAAACCCAAACCAAACCCAAATTGCTCCTGGAGACTTTGCCATTTCTGATCTGTATTACTCTTATTTCCATAAGACTATGGATGGTAATTATCTCTGCAAGCACAGTGATGGCAGTGGGAATCCAAAGCTACATAACCATGAATCATGTGGGACGGTGTCAAAGCGTTCTCCTGTGACTTTGCTGCGTTCAGCTCTGGCAGTAGGTGTCAGCAGAAGCTAACCAAGTGAACCTCCCCATCGAGCCCAGAACTGCCACGCCACACGGATGATTCATTAGCGCAATAGAGCATAACTATCGTGTCACGATGTTGCTTTCTATCTGACTAACGAAATACAGAAAAACAGAGGGTCCGGCTGCTGAACGTCCTGGGTGATGGTACACTGATGAGAAAACACGAGCTTTGCTCAGGCACTAAGGTTTCATCAGCAAAGCAAGTGTGGTAGGGTCGTTCACAAGGCACATTGATAGAAAAGAACATTGCATTCTGAAGAACGAGGGGGAACTGTGATTTGCACAATGAGAACATTGTTCTGAGGTCCAGAACTCAGCACATTCGCTCAAATCACCACAACAAAATGGGGTGAAGAGTGAGCAGAGGAAAGTGGTATGACTACACTGCAGAACACTGCATAAGGAAGATTCAGGGGATATAATTTTAAGGTGAAGATTTCAAATAAAATCATAGAACTGTAGAACAGTTTGGGTTGGAAGGGAGCTCTAGGCCATCTAGTTCCACCCCTCTGCCATGGGCAGGGACACCCCCCACTAGACCAGGTTGCCCAGAGGCCCATCCAGCATGGCCTTGAACACTGCCAGGGAGGGAACGGGGACAGCCACAGCTTCTCTGGGCAGCCTGTGTAAGGGCCTCACCGCCCTCACAGGGACGAATTTCTTCCTAATATCTAAACTAAATCTACCTTCTTTTAGTTTAAACCCATCGTTCTATCACTACGTTCCCTTGTAAACAGTCCCTCTCTAGCTTTCCTGTAGGCCCCTTTAGGTACTGGAAGGCCGCTAGAAGATCTCCCTGGAGCCTTCTCCAGGATAAACAAGCCCATCTCAGCCTGTCTTCATAGGACAAGTGCTCCTGCCCTGTGATTGTCTTAGAGGCCCTCCTCTGGACTTGCTCCAGCAGGTCCAATTCATACTAAGGTCCTTCATTACCACCAAGTTCACTATGCAAATTAACAGATACTGCTGGTAAATGGGTACAGTGGGAGAAAGCTGCCTACCAGGCAGAAAGTTTGAGAGACATTCTGTTGATATAGAAGATATAAGATGTCCTGTAGGGAAGGCTTTCTGGGTTTGAATCTGATCAAATCTACTCGAGTCAAGAAAAGTAGTAGACAAATCAAACTACAAACCAGAAAGCCATGTGATAAAAATCCCCACCCAACTATGCCAAAGCAGAAAGTAAGACACAATTAAGGGGATATAAGGGGGACATTCTGCAGGCACAATATTACTATGAGGAATGTGTGATGATGTCAGCCCAATAAGGTAACCTATTTTCTCTCAGTGAGAGCAGGCCACGTACGTGAGAAGAAGTGATAGCTGTCTTATCTTGGCATTTGGGGGTTTTGCTATCCTCTCACATTACACCTTGCAACCCAGCGAGCAGAAAATGCACTGATCAGATACTGCTGTGCTAGATAGAAAAGCCATGATTATAGCATACTTATGTAACCACGGCATATGCAGAGCAGCTGGTCACTACCAAACTGTAAAAGCATATCCAAACGAGGTTACGCAGGCATCTGTCCTCAGTCTGTTCATTAATTATGGGCAAGATTATACTTATCAAACTTGTGGGAAACACTAAGCTGGAAAGAGTTGCGAGCACTTGAGGGGAAAAGTTATAGTTCAAAATGATCATAACAAGCCATGGAAATAAATAGGATTAGAAATCAGGGTATATAATACTTTATTCCCACTGTTAATCACAAGCTAAGGGAGCAAATTCCTTGGAAACATTCTACAGGAAGGATAAGGGCATACAGTGAATCACAAACTGAGGGTGAGTCAGCCATGTCATGTTGTTATGAAAAAGCAAAGCCTTTTAAAGGATTTGGAGCATGAGTGTCACAGGTGAGACACAAGGATCGACATGGCAACTTGCAGCAAGCGCAGCGTGCATGGGCACCTCGTTTTGAGAAGCATGGGAACCAACAGGGAAAAGTCCAAGCTAGATGATCAAAAAATAATCATTGTCTAGGAAAAAAGAAAGATGTAAGAGAAAGAATTGATGTCCTCATGTAAGTATGCAAGGGCTAGGTAACTGAGGCTGGTAGCACACGCAGACTGGGAGTAAGAGTCAAGGTCTCAGTAAAGAAAGAGGATACAAAATTACACTATATAAAAAAATGTCAGACATTATAGTGCTTCATGATAAATAATCTGCTGTACTCCCAACCTATTCCTATCTTCCTATTCCCATCTGTGATACTACTGATAGATTCAGCCGTCTGATAGTTAAGTTTCGTTCCCCTCCTGTTTACACCAGGAGCAGCCAGCCCAGTGCTCAAGGTGAACTATGAAATTGGGGGGAATGTTCCTGACAAACAGAAACATGCTGACTATCTTGAAAACTAGAAAAAAGCAAAATGAGAATCTGAGAAAAAGAGAATAAGAGCTTACCTTCTTGTATGTGGGTTAGCAGAGCTGTGAATTGCAGCTAGTTTTAAAATAACCTACAGATCAAAGAATATTTGATTGAAGCTGGTGCCCTCCCAGGAGCGTAGTTCCCAGCTCAGCTCTTCCAAAGCACTTTACAGTCTCTCTGATGCGTTTCCTTTCATGAGGTAAAAATGAATTAAAGTATCAGGGGACTAAAGAGATTCAGTGAAGTGATGGGATAGCAGAAGACAAAAGAGGTGCACGTGGGACCTCTGGTATGGGGAAACATCAGCAGCCTCTGGCAGGGAGGAAGACTCCAGCTCCATGGAAGGGGAGTCCCAGCAATCCCTCCTTCTTGTTGCACAATATCAGACCCCTGGAAGAAGGCCTCAGGTAGGTATTTTTACTACAGTTATCCGAATAAGATGAAGAAGAAACTAGAGCATATGTAACTGTGCACAAAACTTTGCTTTTCAAGTCTAGCTGTTGGAAGGACAACGGGTAGTTTCCCCAAATAACTCTTTAGAAACAGACAGGATCTGAAGAGTATGGCATTTTTCCACTGGTCTTATGTTGGGTTAAGTTTATCTAATCCCTATTAACTATTGCACGTCGTTCGCATCCTAGGACTCCAGACACTTCCCAGATAGACCTTTTGTGAGCAGCTATCTCCTATCATGTGTGCAAAAGGATTTCTCCTAAACTTCCAGCAGTTCCCACCAGCAAAAAAAGCTACCTCAGATACAGATCGCTACTGGTCTTTGAAACATGCTCTGCTGAGCGCAGACCCACGTAGCCACATCTGGGACATTCGCTCTGTTCTTCCTGCTGGAGGTCTGCAAGAGCTGGTTACAAAATAGATGCTTTTAGAATGGATTTACAGCATGTTACAGGGCTTAGTAACACAGGTATGGCTCCTTCACTTGCCCAATTCAGTTATTCTTTTGTTGTACATGCATTTTATTTCACTATGCTTATTTCTGTGTGCAAGTCTATTAAAAAAAAAGAAAGTAGCTTCAGGACTTCCCCAGTTTACACTACAGAAGAGATTTCATCAGTTTCCTTAATCTGTTTTCATCCTTATTGCTTTACAGAAAGGTTCACAGAACAGAAGACAGTAGCGATGGGAAAGCAGAACAACAAAACTGAAGGAAACCAAAAAGTCTGGTTTAATTTTGGAGATGTACTGTCACTGTGACCAGGGCTGGAAGGAGTGCCTGTGCCAAGGAAGAGTGCACATTAAGCAACACCACTTTGGATTTACACATGTATTAAAAAAAAAAGGCTTGTCATATATAAACTTAAGTAATCCCTCCACTTACACTTAGAAAAGGGTAACTTACCTTCCTTACAGGCTTCTACTCTCACCCACTTGAAAGGATTATTCTCTTCCTTGAAAGACTTTCCACCCTCACACCGACATTAAGACAAATAAGAACATTTCCATGAATTTGAGATTTTATTTCTGGGAAAGCTGTTGCCTCATTTGTGGTACTTCCAGATACCTCATGGACAACATCTGAGGTAGGGACTTTCTTGTTCCCCAAAACGGCAACCACAGCTGGAATGAAAATGAAAAGACAGAAGAAACAAAAGAACAACTTAATTAAATAGATCCATTTTCTGCTGAAACTCTGGTAAGTTAATTCAGTTTTAATTTTTTGGAGACTTACATTGTTATGTCACAGGATGCTTTCTCTTTTCCCTAAACCACTAAGATTAAATCTCACTTCCCTTCTATGAAACTATCTTAAGAGCAAAAGTAGACTTTGGGTTTTACTTTGGGCCTCTAGCTTATCATCTGCTTAATTATTCCACATTGCAGTGAGTACAATGACTATATGGTCTCTGGTGTTGTCTTTGCTGTATCCTTTGGTTTCTCATTTGGAGGTATCTAGACACAACAACTACATAGCACCCTTGTAACACATGCCATACTACCTGTTTTTCTTGCATCTTTTTGTAGAGAAATATGTTCCTATTCTCAACTGGACGTTTGAGAATGGCTATTTAATATATTAAATCGCTTTGTTACTTTTAAAGAGGTTTATTGCAGATTTAAAGAATATACTGTCTTCCTTCATTCAATTCTGCTTGCAGAGGTTGACTATTAGATGCTGTAGCCAACGAGACCAGTGTTCCATATGACAAATAGTTGATAGCAGCAGGGGCCCTGAATGCAAAAAACGAGCTCTGCTTTGTGTGCAAAAAATTAAACAGGCTGGTAGTGTGAAGGGATGAACCTTACAGCATATCCAGTAACACAAACTGAAGGGCAGTGAACCTTCTGGTCTAATTAGCCTTGTACTTTACAAAGAACATGCTTAAATGTTTATCAGAAGCACAATATGCCACAGCAGTTGAGTAAGAGGATGAGATAAAAAATAACAAATTTACTTTTTGGAAAGAGGGAGAGAAAATGAAAGGTGTTTACTAGCTACCTAGATGAAGGAGCCCACGCTTAATAGCTTACCTCTCACTGTTTCAGGAAAAGACCTGTACTTACTGAGTTGAAAGCTGCTCCTAGTCAGGGGCTAAGTAACAGTGCTTACATGTCCTGAAAAATGCTCTGACTTGGTTGTCCCCATGTGGAGCCAGGAGTTGGACTCAATGATACTTCCAACTCATGAGATTCCATGATTATATGAAATATCACCCAGAAACTTGGCAATATCTTCTTCCTACTCAGTTCACTGGTATTCACCTTGTCTCAGGATCAGGCTGCTAATGACCATTATTTAATAACAAGTAAGACTTGGAAACACATCTGTTTACACTCTGGAGGTGGGCACATCACCCCATCATCTGTCTATGGTGGACTCCAACTCTGCAAAATCTGACACAGATTTACTCATGACACTGACAACTACAAACCAAAGTACAGAACTCAAAGCATCCAACAACATGTGAAATACAACCAAGTGAAACCAACTTAAAATGGTGGCTATGAGAAGAGTGACCTCCCCTCTTCTCTACCTGTTCTGCTTTGGATGTTGATTTGAAAACCTAATGGCAGTGTGTTTGGAGAAGATGATTTCTCCTTGGAGGCAGAAGGGGAGTTGAATAGGTATCACCAGGTAGCATTTAGCCACCAAGTTCCAGGAGTTCAATAAAGTGTTTAAGTTTCTGTTTAACATTAGTGTTGGGCTTTCACCTTATTTACTATAGTCCATGTTTCAAATGTTGGATAAAACATATGTTAACCTTACTGGAGGAAAGTAAATCCAATGGCTATACTTTGTAAAGCTTTACTTTAATTAGAAATATGAGTAGTTAGCTAGCCCCCTGAAGACTCTATCATTCCTTCAGGAACTTGCTCTGAAACTATAGAAGTCTTTGTGCCCAAAGATAGGAACCTCTTCGTGAGCATGGATTTTCAGTGGCAGATGAATGCTGTGTCACAACAAGCCTTTCTCATGATACGTAACCATTGATTTATTCCCTCGCTAGTATGTGGTTGTGGGAGATCTAACTAGCCTGAGCGTGTACTGTCAGGCCTGCTGAACACAGTCATGGGTAAAAGATCACCTTATATAGCTTTCTGCTCTCGACTTTAAAACTTCCTTAACTTCTTTTATTCCACGTGTCCTTAGTCTGTATTTGTTTTCTCCCTCCTTCAACTCATACCCTACAGTGCTAGATAGCTCACTACCAGTCTGCATCAGCTGGCCACCACCATTCATCTTTGCCATTTTCCCTTCTGAAGTTCAGCCCGCACTATTTTGCAGCTTCTTGAGGTGGGAGGAGGCAGAAGTAGGATGTATGGAGGCAGAGTTGCTATGGGAAAAGAAGTGGAAAGGGAAAGAAGGTGGAGACATGCAAATAGGTGAAGCAACAAAGAGAATGAAAGAAGGTATAGCAAGAAGGCAGAAGTAATGGTGGCCTCACAAAAGCTGTTTCAAACACACACACACTTTGTTTGGTCTTTCAAAATTAAGTGGATCACACATTATCACAGCTACTTAGTTACTGCACAAAGGGTTTACTCTGTCCTCAGTCTGTGCATCAGACTGCTGATGTTGGTAGGAGTTTTGTTATGCTTGAAAAGCAGTATGTCATCATCTCCCCCCCATTTTCTCTTTCTGTGTTGCTGGTACTTGTAGGTGAGCTGTTCAGACATTGACCTGCCTGCAGTTAAACAAATCAACCTGTCTGCAAGGATACCTGTAAGAAAAGAAAACAGACAGTGGAGCAAACAGAGGACAGAACAAACGAGGCACATCTCTTCACCTTGTTTGCTCAGCAGCCCGACTGAGACCCACCTTTTAAAGATTTTCTAAGTTTAGTGCTTCCTGTTAGAGATGATCTAGCATTCAGGACCTTGAGCGTGTACTTACGTTGTCAGAGTGGAATACCAGAGCAAGAGGAAAACATACTGTTCTTACAGAGCCAGTAGGGATGGGTGGCAAATCATTTTGGGCTTTTTTCCATTTGGGGCTTTTTTTTTGTTTAAGAGGCTTTCACCTTAGATTAAATTTGCCTCTATTGAAGGGGAGGTGGTTAAGATTCTCACTGAGATTTACATCTTGTGCTGTGGCTGTACAGGGATGCAATACCCTGCGTAACAACAGAAGGGTCTCAGTGCAAAGAACTGAACTAGGAAAGAGTGTGAACTTACAGTGCTTCAGGGGCTCCACCACCACAGCAATGTCATGGAAGGGCCAGGGCTGTGTCTGCAGGTCGTGGTCTGGGCTGGAAACTTCTTCCCAGGCTGCTAGCAAGCCAACCCATCACTTGCAGGAGGATGACGTCTTTCTCAGGCTGCCTTGTTTGTGTCAAACTGCTTGTGAAGCAGTAAAAATGGATTCTATCAGGTCAAATAAAGTTTTGTAGCATTTTTACACACACGCAGAAAACAAGGACCAGGAGAGACTTACAGTCCAGGGACTATCCAAACTGTAATGAAGGGAGGCTGTAAGATAGTAATCATTCTTTCAAGCTATAGGAGGACATTGGATTAACTCTCCCAGACCACAAGACTGAGCTCTTTGTCTGGGATTCACTTTTGCCCATGCTACAGTCCATTTTCTTCCCTGCATCTCAGGGTGTGAAGACCTGGTGGCTTTCTCAGTAGCCTCTTGCCTTCCTGTTTTTGCCACTCAAGAATTTCACCTGTGACCCATTGTACTTGGAACAATCTCCCTTGCTTTGCGGCCCTTCTCTGAGGCCTTCCTGAAATTCTGCTTGTTCTATGAAGCCTCCAAATTGGTACCATCTTCTTTAGGTGTGCCCTGCAGGAACATCAGGTGACCATGAGTCTGACAGACAGGAGTGTTTTTAGGCAGGATTGTGAAAATTAGAGGTGGGGTGGGTTTTTCTGTGCTGCATCCTGTGGTAATTCGTGGAAAAGAAAGCAAGGCAGGAAGGACAAAAGAAGCAACCAGAAAAGGGACAACGAATCTTGCTTGAGACAGACTGACAACTCTATTTTTACCACATCCTGCTGTGAGGAACGAGCACTGAAAGTCACTACTGAAGAAGAAAGGCAAAATAATGCCTAAAAGACACTAGAGGGAGGATGCTTCTGCTCTCTAGCCAAAGTCTCCAATGTCTCTTTCCTCCGCCCGGCCTCATTAATTCATTTCTGCTGGCCAGATGAATGAAACCCTGGCATAGAAAACCTGTCCTCGCTTTCTGACAAGCTGTGACAGCTTTGCTCTATTCTCTAGGCTACATGGAGTCGGCTGGTGGTGTAGTGAGTCTCGGTGAGGGTCCGTGTTGCCTCGGGGCGGTGTGGCCCCTGAAACCGGCACCCGAGGCGTAGCCTGCGCTGCCCACTTCGTGCTGGGTGTGGAGAGGCCCGCCTGGCCCTGCATTATCCTCCGGCATCACTGGAGGCCGGAGGAGCCCGGCCCTGAACCCCGAGCCCCGGCGGTTGCCTGCAGCCGCAGGCCCCGCGGGCAGCAGGCGCAGCCCCGCCCGTGCCTCTCCCTCGGGCCCCTCCGCGGCAGCGAGGCGGGGACAGGCCGCTGGGGGTCGGGGCGGAGCGGGCCGGGGCCGGCGCCGGCCGCGAGTCCCCGCCTGACCCCGCGGCGGGCGCCGCTTGCCGCCGCCCGGGGAGGCGCTGGTCGGCGCGGGCCGGCGGCGGGGGAGGCGCGGGCGGCTGCGACACTGACAGCGGCCCCGCCTGCGCCAGAGGGGGGGGCCGGCGGGGAGAGCGGCGGTCGCGGGTGGCCGCCCCGTTCCCGCGGCGCGGCGGGCGGGGGGAGCCCCCGCGGGGGGAGCCTGTCAGGAGGAGCGTGGCTGACGCGGCAGGGAGAGCAGCGCGCCCCGCCGGGGAGGAGGAAGGTCGGGCGGACGAGCGAACGAACGCGTCCCGGCCCGCCCCGGCCGGCGGGAAGGGGGCCAGGTACGCGGGGTCCGGCGGTCCGGGTGCTGGTGGCCGCTTGCGGCCGGGCGGGTGTTGGAAAGAGGGTCCGACCGGAGCCACGGAGGTGCCCCGGCCAGGGGAGCACAGGGACGCGGGGCCGTTCCGCCTGCCTTTTGTTGCAGCCCGAAGACGTAGGCGTGCGTTCCTCGCGTTTCCCGTCGGTGCTGCGGAGGGTGTTGAACGTGGCCCTCCGTGGCCGTTGAACGTGGCCCTCCGTGGCCTTGTGCGGGAAGGCGGGGGGGGCAGGAGAACGCGGGTCCCGTGGGGCACGGCTCCGGTTGCAGGGGTCCAGCTGCGGGCTGGGGGCAAGGTGCTCGCAGAGGAATAAAGGAGAAGAGATGGAGAAACTCCGGCTCTTTTATTTATTCGTTTTTTCTTTCCTCGGCTGGTATAATGCTACACACTGTACTCGCGAAGTCATTCCGCATCTCTCGGTCCCGTCTTTTATTTATTCCCGCCGTCTCCCGCAGGGTTACTCGCTCCTGCCCTGATGTGGCCCTGCGTTACTGTAGGTACGCCTAGTTTTATGCCTTACGTTTTACCCTGCTTCAGACGGGGAAGGTTTGATTTCAGAGTTGCCACTACGGACACCGCCAAGGTCCATTTCGGTTCCGCTGCTTTATTCCACGTAGACGGTGGTGCTGAGCGAGAAGCAGACGTTTCGGAGGCCGGGGGTGGAGCAGCATTTGCATTCGGAGCAGCTGGAAGAGCCCTTTCCCCGTGCCCCCCCTCCCCGGGGATGGGAGACCCGGGGTCACTTTGCAGCTCACGCAGCTGAGGTCTGTGCTCCCAGTTCCCGATGGTCTCTGTGCCAGAGAGGCAGGGGCTGGAACAGCCTCTCAACCCCGTTAAACACCTTCGGTAGGAGATGCGGTTGGAGGCAGGGAGGAAATTAAAGCCACGCTTTCTCCTCCGGCGCAGGAGTTGCAAGGCATCTGCACAGTTGTTTGACAGGGAAGGTAAAACTCTGATGCAGACTTGGAGGATTTGCACTAGGGGTAGAACTCATGGGCCTTGAAAGAGCGTCCCACAACAGTCACCTGTGTGACTTTGCGTGTGCAGGATGTCGTTGGCTCCATTCTTTCATGAGCATTGGCCAGAGCTCCTTTGCTTCCCCTTGCTGCGATTTACTGTGCTCCTGCAGAGCTGGTCATTTTGGCTGAATTCTGCCAGGCTTGTTCCCGTAATTTTGGGGTGCGTATGGAGAGCAGGAATACACACTAGTTGGCAGCAAAACCCAGGGATATCTGTATTTCTGTCTAGTCAGTGCTACAGCCTGTTACATGCTCAGACCATTGAAATAGCATTTAAATTTATATTGGACACTCAAAATAGATGCTGACAGGCCTTGCATTTAATTTCTTTCATGCTAATCTAATAAATTCACTATCTTTTGTTATCTCAAAAGAGGATTAAACATTTCCTGAGGGGAAGGAGAGTTACGCTGACTGGTATACGCATGGGCTGCATCCAGAGTACCACAAGACAGTGTAATTCACTAGGTATGCTGTTCACCCTGATAATCAACAACTGATAGCATGAGGTTTTTTTTAATACTGCTGTCTGCATTTTAGTTCTCTAAGGACAAGTAGCTTTCTAAGAAGCCTGACAAAGCCAGATGTTCAAGTTGCATTCAACAGAGGTCTTGAAGGACCTACAAGGGACATTAGCTGAGAGGATCCACACCCACTCTGCTTATAAAATAATGTATTGCAGGGAGCTAGTCGTTCAAGTTTTAAGATGTGGGCACTTTAAAATTACTAGTCTGTTCATTTTTATTTTTTTTGTTTTACTTATTTAAAGTCAATCCACAAGTAGGTGGATAATTTGAGTGTAATGGCATGTGTTTAAAATAGTGAGTGCTGGTTTTTATAATGCAGAATTGTTTCAGCCTAGCTAGCTGAAGTAGCTGCAAGCCTCCGAAGCTGACTTGACCCAGCAACAAGGTATTTCAATAGGGTATGCCGAGAGCCAAAAATAAAGCACATTAATAAAATGTCACAGGTATTAGCAAATAAAAATAGATGCAAAGCAACGTTTGCTTCCCCTGGGATCTAGGACTTATGATGGAAATCATCTGTCATCTTATAATGCCATGCGTGCTAATTGCAGGTTCATGTTAATCATCGCTGTGTAAGAGGCTATGTCAAATCTTATTTTCCAACCCATCCGTATGGGATAAGCTTCTAATAAACTGTGATCCTCCAGCCACATCCATGCATCAGCTCTCTCCTGGGTTATCCTGCCTATATCCCTGATCAGTTTCCAGATGGTTTCAGTTTTATAATTCGCATGCAAGTACTGGGGCGTTTTTGTCCCATGGCTACAAGCCATTTTATACACAAATGCCCTGCATTTCTGCATGTTAATCGAGATCAGATTACACACGTATTTGTAGTTGTAAATTAATGTTTATTTTGGGTTGATTAATCTGTTATTTAGGGAAAAAAGTAATTTTTAAGGAGTGGGAACTTCCCAAAAGGAAAGCCACTATTGGTTGGTTTTGTGACTTTGTTTTCAGATGCTCATAAGTCACTGAAGACGTACACTGCTGTGAATTATTTTTTGCTGTAGATCAAGGAACTAGAAACTGGCATAAGTAATTATGTGTTTATGTAGGCCGAGCAGTAGTAAAGCAATATGTTGTTTCTATTTGAAGTTAGCACTTGGAGTGTTTATATTGAAGGATTCGTTTTGTTCTAGTTTAAGTAGCGTCCATATGCCAAAATAACCTGCAAACACTTACACTTTCTAAAGTAGAACTGAAGGCCTTCAGAATACTGTGAGAACATCTTAAAAACATGTTAATCGGTTTCTGCTTGCATTCCTAAGTCTCCAACATAATTTACCTCCCAAATCTTCCAAGCCACCTAATGCAGAGTCTGCCTGACTCTGCAAGTGTCTTAAATGTGATGGATCTCCCTCTCTAAGCAGAAAGTTCTTAAGCGCCTTATCTAGAGCTGCTGTGGTTGAGCATCAAAGCCCTTAGGAGATCAAGAAACTAGGACACCTGGCAAGCACACTGTAAACACAGACACTGATAGGATTGGTTTGAAGTGCAGTTATATGGGCTTTCTTTTACAGACAGAAGAGGAATCAGTGTTTCCCTTTCCCTGGGAGATGGTGGTGGTGGGACTTGTGTAATGAGTCGACTGTGTTCTAGTAGATGAAATCTGGGCTGGGTCGTTGATGATGAGACTGTTACCAGAGGTGGGGATTTCTATTCCATCCTCCATGTTTCAAGAGAGTAGCAACACTTGGCTGGTTGCTCTAGGAGTAAACTGGGTCCAGGAGAAGAATGGCCTCTGAGCTCTGGAGTAAGGGATGATTGCTGTTTCTTGTCCTGACTTAGGAGTTTGAACCCTGAAATCCCTAAAGAGAGTGCCTGGTATTTCCTACCAGAAAACCCAGTCACAAGCCTCCATCCTGAGGTTACGCTGTCTGGCGTGGTGTGTCTGCATGGTGGTAGGTGCCAGCCCTGGTGGGTTTGTATTGTGGAGGCATTCAGTTCTTCTTGTAACCCATCCAATCCACCTCATCCAGCTCACTGTGGAGACTTGTCTTCCCTAACCCTTAGGAAAGGAGGAAGTAAGGTTGTATCTTCACGTGTTCTTTTCACTTGGGTCTCTTGGATGCCCTGCAAGCATCATCTGACAAGGGGAGGGAAATTCCTCTTCCCCTCATATTTGAAAAGCTGTGCTTTGCTGCTACGGTGTTTGTTTGGGGGCAGGAAAGCACACGTTTAGGGGATGTGGATAAGCAAGATTGGTGTCTAAATTTGTTTGAAAGCTCCTTTTTTATTCAGAGCGATACCACGTCTTATTTTTTTGGCAGTCATTTGAAACTCAGAGCGGGACTGGCAAGCTGCTAGTGCAGAGTGCCTTGCCAGATACTACTGCGAAGTACTGCCACCGCAGAAGTTGCATAACTTCACAGACCGTTACGTTTTTCTTGGAGTAAACCAAAGGGGTCCCAACTTCTGACCTTACGCCTCGGCTGAGAAGCAAGACCGGCACGTTTCCATCTGCTCATGGAAGGCTCCAGCACGCTGCTTTGCTGCTGCTGCTCCTTCCAGCTCTTGCAGTCAGTTTTCTTTCAACAGACCTTCTCCGTCTCTTGTTCACAGCTGTCAAGTAACTGAGGAAACAAAACTATTTAAAATGGTTTTGTTGTATTGATAATTGCAAAATATTTTGGAACAGATAGCAGACTAAGGATGGCTTTGTCTCTGATTCTGGACTCCCTGGTGTAAAAAGGACAGGGATCTCCTGGAGAGAGTCCAGAGAAGGGCTACGAAGATGATTAAGGGCCTGGGACATCTATCCTATGAGGAAAGGCTGAGAGAGCTGGGAATGTTCAGCCTGGAGAAAAGAAGACTGAGGGGGGACCTAATTAGTGTTTATAAATATCTTAGGCATGGGTGGCAGGGGGAATTGGCCAGCCCCTTTTCAGTGGTCTGTGGGGACAGGACAAGGGGCAATGGCTGCAAACTGGAGCACAGGAAGTTCCGCACCAACATGCGGAGGAACTTTTTCACAGTGAGGGTGACAGAGCCCTGGGACAGGCTGCCCAGGGGGGTGGTGAAGTCTCCTTCTCTGGGGATATTCAAGACTCATCTGGATGCCTATCTGTGCAGTATGAGCTAGGGAGCTGCTTTGGCAGGGGGATTGGACCCGATGATCTCTCGAGGTCCCTTCCAACCCCTACAGTTCTGTGATTCTGTGTGTGACTCAGTGTTACTAACGTAGCAGGTACATTGGAATAGATTTGCAGTGCCTCATGGAATTATACCTCATATTTCAATGTTTATTGGACAACTGTGGAATCCAAGTCACTCTCGAGTATTTATATGTATCAGTACAATATGGGATGCAAAATATATGCAAGCTGTATGCAAATTTTTGAGATCTTGTAACTTTTCTGTTTGCTGATAAAATGAGGCACCAGGTGGAAATGCAGTTCTTATTCTTCAGAAACTATCTTGATAGCCATTTCCAGGCTTTGCATAAATAATCTTTGATTAAATTAATAATTAAATGAGAAATTTTAAGTGTTTGGGGGATCTGTGAGGATTATTGTGCTGTGATGTGGCATATAACATTGCATTACAGTGATGTTTCTGGATTCAGCTAGGAAAATGTGCTGAAGGGGTAAGTGCTGCTTAGGGCTAAATGTCTTAAATCATGCAGTTTTTCCACTTAGAAGGAACTTGTGGGGGAGGAGGGAGGGTGCAACCTCCTGCTCGAAACAGGGTTATCCCTGAATTTCAGACAAGGTTGCTCAGGGCTTTTCCTAGCTGGCTTTTGAAACCTGTCAAAGACACAGGCTCCACAGCCCCTTTGGACAACCTGTACTCATGGTCAGTTATCCTCAGAGTGATTTCCTTTCTCGTGCAGTGAGTGCACCACAGTGAAGAGTCTGTTTTCTCAGCAACCTTCTCAAAGACATTGAGGAGCTGCTCTTGGGTCCCCCAGAGCCTTCTCAAGGCTAAGGGAGTCCAGTCACCTCCAACTCACCTTCTAGAGCCCTTGACTGTCCATCTTCTGGCCTCTTCCCTCTGTAGTTTCTGCTTAAGCCCAGGAATGTTTGACATATTTAAATGCAAACATACTCAGCCTGCAGGACTCTGACAGAACAACCGTGTGTTTAGACTGTGACAATTTCTGTCTAGACTTTTTTTTTGGGTCATCTTAGTTATTTATGAAGTGGAATCACTACCAAGCCCTGAAATACGCTCCATACTAAGTATAGTACGTAAGTAAGGACTGAGCCTTCAGAAAATGAATACTTTTACTTAAATGCTCTGGAATTTCCAGTTTACAGTATGTGTTTTGCTTCAGTATCGGGAAGAACATGGAACAGGGGTAGGAGGTAATTAAAGAAAAAAACAACTCTTGTGGATGGGATGTAACCATAGCTCGCAAAAGCAAGATGCATTAAGTCTACAGGTTTGGAATGCTACCAAAAACTACAAAACAGAGAAAACTTAGAACAGCTCAGAAATAAAAGCTACCTGGGAAAAGCACCCAGACTGCCAAAAGCCTGAAGACGAGTGTGTGCCAAAGAGCTAGAGACTTCTGCTTCCTTGCTGCGGTAGGAACGGTGCATCTTGATTATATTATTGGGTTCATTTGAAAAAAAGAAAAGCTATGTGTTCATAAAAGCCAAGTGAGAAGAGCACATAGCATTAAAAAGTGTATAGCAATGTTTTATGAGAGGTAAGAAGTGAAACACAAGGGGATTATCTAGAGAAGTAGTAGATGCTGACAGCTGAGAATCCAATTTGCCTCCTGATCTTTTTTCCCCCAAATACTAGGCCCTCCTGTTTCGTTTAAGTGCTTCATTTCAGTAATGCATCTAATGGAGTTAATCTAATCTCCTGGTGCTTGTGGTGAATTTATTGTAAATACGTAATTTACCATGATCAATTGCTCTCACAACGGGCTCCAGATTTTCAGAATAGCAGGGAAATACTTGAGCCGTATTTTAATATTAAAACATTTAAATTCCACCCCCGTGCCTCCCAAATCAGCCCTTGGTAAAAAACTCCAAGCTCTTCTCTTGGAATTGTGGGGACTCTTTTTTGCCACCCTTCCATGTTCAGAGCCCTGATTGAAAATACAGTGGGGTTTCTCTGTTGGGGGACCACAGACCTTCACCTTGGTAGTGTCCCTTAAAAACCACAGGGTGCTGCAGCAGGGTCAGAAAACCCGAGCAGTGACATTGCTCTGCTGAGAGCCCCTGGCCAGTGTGCTTGGCAATCTTCAACTGCTTTGGTGTAGAGTGTTTGTGTCAAGAACAAACTGTGCTGTTTCCAGCGATGTTTTGCATCTTGTGTATGTGTCCACACACATTATATGTATCTCTAGAGGCATATGCCAGATAGATTGGTTTAACTTCACTTTTTTTCAGAATTTTTGGGAGGTTGGCTGCCTCTTGGGTGCTCTTTTCATGTTAACTAACACGTTATGTAGTAGATGAATAGGATTTTTTATAGAATTATCTAAAACCAGGCACTGATTTATTTGGAAACAAAGGGTTTCTTTAGAGCTAAGTTTAAGCTGGCATTGCCATGAATCCTAGAATTATTCTACATTTAAATGAGAGAACAGTGATGCACTTGTACTTGGGCTTTGAACAGCACAGAGCTGTTGACCAAAGACTCGGAGACCGCTGAGCAAATCTTTCTAGGTTCACTTGCTGAAGTTTCCAAACCTACTTTTCTCTCCTTAACACAGATAATGAAAAGCAAAGCTAAAAAGATGCTATAAGCTGCACTGCTCATGGGTTTTTTTGAGGTATGTGAAGTTGTGTGATCAAAGAAATCTGTAAAACCCCGAGCACTCTGGAACAATCTGGAGGCGTAGTTTTTCTCTGTTTTGGTTCAGGGTGTTTGGAGTGTAGTGCATAGCAGCTGAACAATGCCTCACTTGTTTATAAAAAACCTTGGGAAGAAGGGGTGAGAAAGAAGAAAATATTTACAGTAGTTTTCTACCCAGTTAAAATCAGAAGGCAGACTGACAAGGAAAGAGTTCATCTACTGCCTGAGCCAATTAAAAGTAGGTTTTGCTGCTTGGATGCTAGTTTACACATCCAAGGTAATATAAGTGTAAACTAAGAGCTAGACTTAACCTCACCAGTTCAAGATGACCTTCAAATTTATGATTCATTTGGTTTTGATTGTGGCATCTGGGTGTTTAAGCGTGTTTTATGTGAACTGACAGAGGCTATTAGAAATTCTTAAACTGCCTTAAAATGCTGAACTTGTGGAGTACTTCACCAGAATGTGTTAATAATGCCTGTCTTGCAGAGCTCTGCAACATGAGCTTGCTAGGATCCTTGGTTAAAATATTCCTGTGTTTGATGCCCTTGGCCATTTTTCCCATTGTTTAACTACCTGGGAATAAAATGAGGGTTCTGTAGCTTCTCTCATGCACTAAAAGGTACCTAGAGTTTCTGTGCAAACATCTTAATTGTATTTGTGTATAGTAGTTGAAGCTGGTTGGGGTTTTTTCCCCCCATGTTCCGTGTGTGTTTGTTTATTATGAAGATTTAAAACAGAAGTGGAAGTGGGAATGGCACAAGACAGGGTTTTGGTCAGAAATGAAACTGTGAACTTGTCAGTGTGTGCAGAAACCAGTTTGCTGTTTTGCACAGGAGCATCACTTGAAGTGACCCGAAAGAAATTTTGCCATCAACCACACATTCAAAGCCCAGATAATTATTCCAGGAACCTTGTTGGATGTGTGATGTGCAGAGGGAGAAACAAAACAGCCTTTGACAAGGAATCTGAAGATGCCGAATATTTCCAAAGCTGCTGAGCTATGGACTCACAAGGAACAGCCTTGCAGCTCAGAAGCTGAACAGGCACATGCACACAGATACATGCACAATCTGACCCTTCTTTTGGAAATGAAAGTGGCATTATGAAATGAAAATATGTTGGTAAGAAATCAGGAACTGGTGATGAGAACCTGGAGGGTTCTTTGCCTGGGTAACTGCTTTGTGACTCGGAATGGATTGATGGCTTGGGTGCTCAGCCTTTGGGTTTGGTTCTGCTGTTTGACTTTATAGTAATCATAGAATCTCCTGGGTTGGAAGGGACCTGTAAGGACCATCAAGTCCAACTCTTGGCTCCACACAGGGCCAGACAAGTCAGAGCATGTGACTGAGTGTGTATGAGTCAGAAAATCCCTAGGCATAGGTCCTGGAAAGGAAAGGAGGTGGGAAAGGGAAAGGGAAAGGGAAAGGGAAAGGGAAAGGGAAAGGGAAAGGGAAAGGGAAAGGGAAAGGGAAAGGGAAAGGGGAAGGGGAAGGGGAAGGGGAAGGGGAAGGGGAAGGGGAAGGGAAGGGAAGGGAAGGGTTATTAGCAGTGTTGTTTTAAAGCAGATGCAGTTGTTAAATTAAAACATTCTGATGGTTTGCCACAGCTTATTTGCAGACCTATCCAAGATGTCCATATGTCACATCAAATGTCAGTTAAAATGGTGAATACGCTGTCTTGAAACAGTCAGCCCCTGGTGCCTAGACAGTGCTGTCACCTCAGTCCTGCTTGTTTCTGCAAGGTGTTACGATCTGTCTAACAGCTGAGGCGCACGGTGTTGTTCTGGTCTGCCACAGCTGACCTGTCCTGCTTTGCTTTCTGTGCCTGCTGCCTTCCTGCTGTCCTTGCAGTGCGTTACTTGCTGAGGTTGGCGTTGGAACAAAGACTACAGCGCGGGGAGATGCCAGCCCCTGGAGCCTGCCTTTCCTCTTGGCTTCAGGTGCAGCCCCCTCAGAAGTTGCCCACAAAAGTGTAACACACCCCTGAAATGGCTCTCACTGCAAAGGGCAGGCTTGTTTTTCATCTTCTTTTTTTCTCAGTTTCCTGCCTGTCCCTTGACTTCCCTCAGTGCTTCTCCTTTCTGGGCTTTCAAACCACTTTTCCTTCCCCTCACCAGCTCTTTCCTAGAACATTGCTCCCAGCCATAAGGTCTCAGTCTCTTAAGAGGTCATTTAACCATCTCTGCCCCAAACGTGCAGTCTGTATGTTACGAAGAAGTGTTTGCCTCAGCTGGTTTTAAAGCTCTACCTTTTCATTATCATTTTTTTAATGTTCCTGTCTCCCCTCCTCCTGTGTTTAACCTTAACCTTTCCTGTGCTCCTTTTAAGCTCATCAGGACTCGTCCTAACCATCGTAGACTGAAAAGACAATTCCCTTCTCTTTGCAGTAGTCTTCCAATACAGCAGCTGTCCCTTAAGTCTCGATCCCATCTCCCTGTGAGTCACATTTTGTAGGCTCCTTTGCCTTCTCATTGCTGTTCCCCAGACCCTCTCTGATGGTTCCACATCTTTCCTAGGTATCAGACATGAGCAGACTTCAGCAGATCACGCTCAGGCTTTGCACTCTTATGCTTTATTTTATATCTCACAGCAATGTTTGTCTGTCTTAGAACAGGATGATACTTGTCTTGTGACCTGCTGTAGTTGCTGCTTTGTTGTTTCCCATCCTGCATTTCTATATTTGATGTTTCCTGCCTGTGGGCACTATCTTGTACATAACCCGCTACATTTCACTCTGTCCTTCTAGATCACTACTCTGTCCTGAGGAGGACAGATTGAACCTTTGTTTCTCACACCTTGAACTATCTATTCTTCCCACATCTGTAGTCTGATTGTTGAAATACCCTGAGGCAGTTTCAAAGCCTTACTGAAGGAAAGATGTGACATCAGTGGTTTCTCCTACCTGTCTGCAAGGCCTGTCAAAGGATGTTTAGCAATGTGATTTAACAAATCTCTTTTGGCTACTAGTTAAGATTATCTCCCATGTGCTGCTAATGAATTTGTTCTGGATTGTTTTCCCCAGGAATGTGAAAGTTAAACGGACTCATTTGGTCTCCTATAGCCTTACCTGTTGTTTTTTGTTGCTTTGGTTTTTTCTTGTGTGTTTTTTTTTTTTAACCATTGTGCACATGGTTTCATTCACATTCTTTCTCTTTCCCCCTGAAGCATTACCTGTCTTTGCTGTTATTTATAATCACTGCTTGCGTTTGAGCCTCTTGGTGAAGACAGATGGTGGCCTTCTGGATGTCACCTCTTATGAGTTTTTCTCTGCGATGACTAGGACAGCAAAGTCCTTCTTGATCTTAAGCTATAATCTTATTGATAATAAGGTGTTTTTTCATGTTGCTGGTCAGTTTGGGGTGTTCAATTTGCATTATATTTCTATCTTAACCATGCTGAATCTCATACTTATGTCCTTACACAGATTTTTTTACTTACTGCTTTGACCATGCTTTCACATTCTAAGTCTGTTTTGACAAGTAAATCTTGTGCTGTAATTTCTGCTGTTTATTTTTACAGGGCACAAGCACCGATCATCTTGTTGTATTGTTCCTTGGAGGAACTGCTGCTGCTGCTTGCTTGTCTCTCCTCTCAGTGGCATCTCTTGCGAGGTCTCTGTACACAAGTGTGTTTACATTTGTCTTCATTACATTTATGGGCTCCCTCTCCTCCCATTTCATAAAGTTTAGTCGACTTCTCATCTGAACTGGTTGCTATCCATTTGTCTAGAAACAGATCTAAAGGATCTGCTGTCTTCTGAGTTTTCTTCATTTTTAAATTAAAATTTTGAAATAAAACAGTAAAGCTTCATGTCAATTCATGGGCCTTTGCACCTTATACTGTGGCTGTCAAGATACCATGTCCTGTCACATTCCCATTTCAAGCTTTTTTTTGTTTATTTTCTAGATGCTCATTGTTCAATATGTAGATTTGAGATACGAAATAACCCTGGTGCTGCTAGATATTTTGTATCGGCTTCAACATCATTCAAAATCGTTAGCCCTGTTAGTACGAATGGCTTGTTCTTGCAGTGCTTCAGACTGCAGCTGCCTGCCACACATTGTCTGTCATCATGCCAGTCACCAGTGGATCTACCATAGAGAGAAACATCAATTTGTAGAATCATAGAATTATAGACTGGTTTGGGTTGGAAGGGACCTTGAAGATCATCAGGTTCCAACCCCCCTGCCATGGGAAGGGACACCCCTCACTAGCCCAAGCTGCCCAAAGCCCCATCCAACCTTGAGCACTGCCAGGGAGGGGGCAGCCACAGCTTCTCTGGGCAGCCTGTGCCAGGGCCTCATCACCCTCACAGGGAAGAATTTCTTCCTAACATCTAACCTAAACCTGCCCTCTTCCAGCTTGAAGCCATTGCCCTTTGTCCTATCACTACACTCCCAGATAAACAGTCCCTCCCCCACTTTCCTGTTGGACCCCTTTAAGTATTGGTAGGCCATAATTAGGTTTCCCCAGAGCCTTCTCTTCTTCAAGAGAACAAGCCCAACTCTCTCAGCTGTCTTCACAGGAGAGGTGCTCCAGCCCTCTGGTCATCTTCATGCCCCTCTGGACTTGTTCCAACAGCTCTATGTCTTTCCTGTACTGGGGACCCCAGAGCTGGGTGCAGTACTCCAGGTGGGGACTCACAAGAGCAGAGGGGCAGAATCCCCCCCTGTACCTGCTGGCCACGCTGTTCTTGATGCCCAGAACACGGCCTTCTGAGCTGCTATCACACCTTGCCAGCTCGTGTTGAGCTTGTCATCAATCAGCACCCCTACGTTTTTTCTCCTCAGGGCTGCTCTCAATCCATTCTCCATCCAGCCTGTAGTTGTGCCTGGGATTGCCCTGACCCAAGTGCAGGGCCTTGCAGTTTGCATGGGCCCATCTGTACAGCCTGTCAAGGTCCCTCTGGATGGCATCCCTTCCCTCCAGCATGTCAACCTCACCACACAGCTTGGTGTCATTTGCAAACTTGCTGAGGGTGCAATCTATCCTGCTGTCCATGTCACCGACAACAGTGATATTGAGCAGAGATTGAATGGTGCTGTTCCCAGTACTGACCCCTGAGGAACACCACTCATCACAGACCTCCATGTGGACATTGAGCCATTGACCGCAACTCTTTGAGTGTGACCATCCAGCCAGTTCCTTATCCACTGGGTCCTCCATCTGTTGAATCCATGTGTCTCCAGTTTAGAGAGAAGGATGCCATGATGGACAGTGTTGAATGCCTTGCACAAGTCCAGGAAGATGATGTCTGTCATCCTTCCCTTGTCCACCATCTCTGTTACTCCACCATAGAAGGCCACCATGTCAGGCATGATTTGTCCTTAGTGAAGTCACGTTGGCCATCATCAGTTACCTCCTTATTCTCCACGTGCCTGCACATAGTCTCCAGGAGGATCTGTTCCATGATCTTGCTAGGCACAGAGGTGAGTCTGGCTGGCCTGTAATTCCCTGGGTCTTCCTCTTTCTCCCAGTCAGTGGGGACTTCACCAGATTGCAAGGACCTCTCAGATATGATGGTGAGTACCTTGGCCACTTCATCCGCCAGTTCCTTCGGGACATGCAGATGTACCTCATCAGGTCCCATGAACTTGTGCACCTTCAGGTTCCTTAGGTGAACCTCATCTCCTACAGTGGGCAGTTCATCATACTCCCAATCCCTGCCTTTGCCCTCTGTGATTTTGGGCGATGTGGCTAGAGCTCTTGCCAGTGAAAACAGAAGCAAAAAAGTCATTGAGTACCTCAGCCTGGGCAACCAGGTCACCTGTTCCATTCTGGAGAGCGCTTTCAGATTTACAGAATCACAGAATGGTTTGGGTTGGAAGGGACCTTAAAGAATATTTGCATTTCTGCTCTGTAACCTGAGTCTGTCCATGGTGTGTCCAGATTTGGTTCCACAAGTGTACAAAGGTCAGATCATAGAATCATAGAATGGCATGGGTTGGAAGGGACCCCAAGGATCATAGAGCTCCAACCCCCCTGCCACAGGCAGGGACACCAACCTCAGGCCTGGAGCTACACAAGGTTGCCCAGGGCCCCATCCAACCTGGCCTTGAACACTTCCAGGGATGGGGCATCCACTACTTCTCTGGGCAGCCTGTTCCAGGACCTCACCACTCTTTCTGTAAAAAACTTCCCCCTAATATCCAATCTAAACCTTCCTTTTTAGTTTTAATCCATTCCCACTTGTCCTGGCATTGTCTAGCCTTTTAAAAAGTTGATTCCCCTCCTGTTTGTATGCTCCCTTCAGGTACTGGAAGGCTGCAATGAGGTCCCCCCGCAGCCTTCTCTTCTCCAGGCTGAACAAGCCCAGCTCCCTCAGCCTCTCTTTGTAGGGCAGGTGCTCCAGCCCTCTAATCATCCTTGTGGCCCTCCTCTGGACCCTCTCCAACAGTTCCACATCTTTCTTGTATTGGGGGCCCCAGAGCTGGACACAGTACTCCAGGTGGAGCCTCACGAGGGCAGAGTAGAGAGGGACAATCCCCTCCCTGTCCCTGCTGGCCACCCCTCTGCTGATGGAGCCCAGGATACCATTGGCCTTGTGAGCTGCAAGAGCACACTGCTGGCTCGTGTTAAGTTTCTCATCCACGGTGACACCCAGGTCCTTCTCAGCAGGGCTACTCTCAAGGAGCTCTTCTCCCAGTCTGTATCTATGTCTGGGATTCTTCCGGCCCAAGTGCAACCCCTGACACTTGGCAGTGTTGAACCTCATTAGGTTCCCCTGGGCCCATCTTTCCAGCCTGTCATGATCCCTCTGGATGGCTGCCTTTCCTTCTAGGGTGTCGACCACACCACTCAGCTTGTATCCAAATGCTGGATCCAAACCCCAACTCTAGATGTACTTCCACTGCTTGTAACAGCAATGAAAGTAGAACATTTTAACAGAACCCCTTAATGGGAATGAATAGTTGTGTGACTTGAGTGACCTTGGCAATTAACTGTAAATGCTTCCCCTTGCTGTTTTGAAAGAGGAATGCTATACTGCCGAGAGAGAACTGAGCCTTTGCACGTTCGCCCTCGGTGCCACCAGTGATGGTAAAAGCTTACCCTTGAGTGTCTGCAGATCCAGGCTGAGTAAGAAAAGCAGAGAGTGCTGCCACCCGCTATGCGAAGCCGCTCTGTGCAGTGTTTCCTTTGAATTAAAGCTGCAGTGTGTGCTGCTGCTCTTTCGAAAGAAAGGGCTCTGGTTGTCATAGCATGTGTAAGGTTGGAAAGGACCTTTAGAGGTCATCTAGTCCACCCCCCTGCAGTAAACAGGGACATCTTCTCTAGATCAGATTGCCCCATCAAGCCTGACCTTGAATATCTCCTGGGATGGGGCCTCCACTATGTCCTGGGCAACCTGTTCCAACCTTGTCCTGATCAGGGTCTCAGGAATAGAAAGATTTTGAAACACTAAAGGATTACTGTGTAGTCCACTGAGTGTGGTAAGAGGGGTGTGTGCAGTAATGCATATCTGTATGTATACATTTACATCGTTATCTTGGTCACTGGCAGCCATCAGGCACTTGAAGCCTCATCAAGTCGACATTGTTCTATGTGTCTTGCACAAAATTAGTAAAGATGGCTTATTTTTCCAACGAAAAAGTGCTCTGGGTTTTATTCCTAGCTGGTGCATTAAGTCACAGTTGCAGCATGAGAAGGATTGGAGGATGGAGAGAGCAGGAGGATGGGGGTGGTGAGCAAAGCCCTGCACCTCTTGAGGGTTGGGGCCCTGTGGGTTTCCTCCAGTGAGGCTGGGTTACAGAGAACAGGCAAGTGGAGAGGCAGGATGTAGTATGGTAGGCAGACATTATCCTCCCAGTGAAGGTAAATGAGAAAGATGATACAACAAAAACGGGGAGATTTTTTTCATTGCCTAGTATTTGATATGCCTGTTTGCAGAGCGTGAAACTGCCTGCAACCTTTGTTCTGTGCTGATGAAGGAGGTGTCAGAAATAAAATGCTATTTAAGGGTTTAATATAATAATTAAGTAGGCAAAGCTCTGCAAGTTTGTCCTGATCACAGAATGGGGGTTTTTAGGCTTCTGTCTCCTTTATTCCCACTTCCAGTAACATCTCCAGCCCAGTATTACTGTGATTTTGATGTTAATTGATTTGCAGCTCTTCCTATCCTATACTTTATAAGAGATGAGTTTTAGGAAACGAATTCCCTGAACATATGGACACACTCACCTGGATACCCCTAAGGAGCTCCGATCTCCCAGGCCTTGGCGGATGGTCTTCCATGTGTTTGCATGTAACGTGGGGCTTCTGCTGTCGCTCTACACAGATGAGCAATCAACATTACTAGTGCCACAGAATTAAGGCTGTGGTGCTTTCAGAAGAAAGTAAAAGGTAGAGTCCACTTTCCTAGCTGAGGACGAAAGCTGTCCTTTGCAAGCAAACTTCCTCCTCTGTGGGGTGGTGAGTACAGTGTGCTGGGAATTTGGAAGACTCGAGTTCTTCCTTGTTCTACTACAGCAAAAACTTTCCCTGTGCCTCTGGCTTGGAGGCAGGTTTTTTACTGCTGTTTTCATGTTTTACAGTGTAGCATGTCTTAATTTTACTGCTCCCTGGAATCTGAATAGTCTTGGCCAAGAAAATGTTGCTAGTGGCAAAGAAAATACTACTTAATCTATTTATTGGGATATAGATCTTGCTGGATTTATTTATTCTCATTAGCCAATATTTGGGATTTTGCTTGTTTCTTTCTTTAATCTGACTTCCTTCTAAATTTGTGATACATTCTGTGCCAACAGCCTGCAGAATTAACCACAGACCAGTGTCAGACCTATTTGCCTTTTAAGGCTCTGCAGTAAATCGACTTTTCATGTGGGGCAGGTTATCTAGCAGTGCTTGAAAACTTCTAAAATGTAAGGCAGTGCCACAATTTATGTGTCCCAAAGAGACTGGCAAGTGTTCTCTGAAATAACTTTTTGTTAGTGTCTGGTTTACCTTCCTTTGTAGTAAATTTGCACACAACACACACACACCCCGCCCATGCTTGTGTATATATATATGGGGTGAGGTTTTTTGCCATACAAGAGAAAAATCTGTGTGTTTTCTTTGTTTGTTGTTTTGTTTTGTTTTGTTTTTTTAATAAAGGAGTGTGGGTTCTGCATATTTTCCTGTCCCCTCCCTCAGACACTACAGGAAGTCGTGGGCTCAGCTCTCAACTTTCTTGGACATGCAATAAACTGAATCTTCATATAACCACATGTGAATTAAATAACAAATCCCACAAGCCTCCTTTTTCTCATACTCACACAATTCTAGCATCTGCACAGGTACAGCTTGACTCTATACCTGCCCACTTTGGTAGGCATATTTATGCTTTCAAGATTGCATTTATGTGAAATGCCCAAAATGTCTTTCTCTGTAGTGTTAGCTTAATGTTTTATTTCTTCTCTTTTTGTCTCCCTTGACCACTGGTTCTTCAGTTAGCTGATGGAAACTCTACTGTCACTCCATTTATCTCATAAAAGTGATAAGCTGTTGTGGCTTCTGTGACTTGAGATATCCCTTCCATAAAACAGATCTTTAAATGAGGTACTAATTTAACTACGCCAGTTCACAGTGAATGCAATGACATGTATATGAGGAGCTTCACTGAGCAATTATGTATGTAGGAATGCTGGAGCCAGGACTCAGCAGTATGAAGCCATCTTGCTTGCTTTGACTTAGGGCTACGAAGATGATTAGGGGCCTGGAGCATCTCCCCTGTGAGGATAGGCTGAGTAAGTTGGAACTCTTCAGCCTTGAGAAGAGAAGACTAAGGGGGGACCTAATTAAAGTCTATAATTATCTTAAGCAGGGGATGCAGGGGGAATCAGCCAGCCCCTTTTCAGTGGTCAGTGGAGACAGGACAAGGGGCAATGGCTGCAAGTTGGAGCACAGGAAGTTCCGCACCAACATGCAGAAGAACTTTTTCACAGTGAGGGTGACAGAGCCCTGGGACAGGCTGCCCAGGGAGGTGGTGGAGTCTCCTTCTCTGGAGATACTCAAGACCCATCTGGACGCCTATCTGAGTGATATGTCCTAGGGAGCTGCTTTGGCAGGGGGGTTGGACCCGATGATCTCTCGAGGTCCCTTCCAACCCCTACAATTCTATGATTCTATGATTCTACGACTTTAAAAGAATTACTATAAAAAATTGGTTTTGTTACTCTAGTAAGAGTGAAAAATGTACAGTGCCTATGTTTTCTGATTTTGAAGATGCTTCTCTATCAGTCAGTGGAGGCAGGTGGGTGAAGGAATGAAAATATCCATGATAACCGTGACTATTTTAACTGAGGCAGGTGGTGAGGACCCCTGGGTTGGACATCCACCTCCAGCCCAGGCTCCCTAGGGGAGCTGTTCCCTGTGGTTCTGAGGGGCTGATGGCTGCGTGCAGGTAGGCATAAATTGGTGGCAAACAAAGGGGGAAAATGAGCAGCGTAGGCCTGGGAGAAGCGCAGTTACATAAAGGTGAGCGGTGGAACATGATTCCTGAAGTGGGTATTTTGAAGGGCTGTTACCGCAGCACGTTTCATACAAATGAAAGGTACATTTGAATCGGAAGCAATTTGGTGTAGAAACCTGCCTGTGACTCATCCCAAACCTGAGGGGAAACAGAGCTAATGCGGCATGGAGAGATATTTGAGCAGTTACATGGTATCTGCTTCAGACTGAAGTTACTTTTTCATCAGTTAATTCGAGAGTGGAAGATACTTGCCCCCTCCTCCAACACCGTTCCTGTCAGCTGCCATTAGCGTGGTGCACGTTCCAGTTTGGGTATCGTCACCGTTGCAATTGCATCCAAAGAGGTTCATTATTAGTAGTTTCCTGAAGGTCGTAGGGGTTCTGCACAGCTCCTGTCTTTTACTGCCAGTGCAGGAACGACGTATTTAACAAGTGTTTCAGTTCATGATGTATGACACCTTGATTTCTCATGGCTCTACAAAATTTACCTTCTTTCAAGAACACATTATTTTTCCTTTGCTTAATTTGAAGGTTTATAAAAACATTTAATGAATCGAGTTGACACAAAGATTGCCATGTAGTTAGAAAACTTGGGCATTTTGCTCCTTTGTGTTCTTAGGCAAGCTTAAAATTGCACTGTCATCTACAAAAATTGCTTTAATTTGTATAGCATTGTTGGAGAAGATTAGTTGGAAGAAGACTTGTTCCTTATCTCATGCCTTATAGAAAGAAAACAGTAGCTTGGATTTATGTGAAGGAAACATTTTCATATGAAACATTTGACTAATTTAAACAATAAATGCAAGAAAATACGTCTTTTAAATAATGTGGTTCATATTGTCCCTTTAAAATGGCTGTATGTACATCAAAGCTAAATGTTAGCAGATACATTTTGTGATAACTTCTGCTTTTGTGTTGCGTGCTCCAACCTAGAAGATTTTTCTCTGTGGTCCTTACCACCCAGCACCATAACAGCTAACATAAAAAACTGCTGACCTGAAATGTTAAACACTGCTGTGTTCCTTTTTTAAAAACTGCATAATGGAACAGTGATCTCAAGTTAAAATTGAGATTAGAGTGATTAATTGTTGCTTATGCTTTGTACTCGGATTTACAATATTCTATTACGTGGCCTCCTCTAGATTGTCCTTCTAGAAAAATAAATAAAAGAAAATTTAGTTTAGTAGAGTCCAGAAGTTGATCATCTGTCCTGTGTCCCTGCTTGGTCTTGGACATCCTGCGTTGTATTGGTTTTACCTGCTGTAAGAGGACAGGATGTATCTTTGAATTAAATGGTTCAGATCCACATACATACTTAAAACAGGGCTCACAGGACCCATGGCTCACAAGACTGAAAATAAGAGTATTTCTGCTTGGAGAACGAAAAGCAGAGGCTGTAGTTGGTAGATGGAAATATATCTTCACTGTGGGTTGGGCATCAGGCAAACACAAGGAAACGGCTAGATAAAGCACTAGCAAAGTAAGGACAGGAAATAATAAACTTACAGCATTTTGCTTAAATCTGTCTTGGGTTTGGATGATGAGACACAATACAGCTTCTTCCTTCAGTTAGTGGGTTTTTTTAAATCTCTGCTACCTTTTTTCTACTCTGAGTTGGTTCATAACAATGAGCTAGTGGAATGCATGTATTTTGTGACATCAACAATTTGTTAGAGGTATTAATAGAACAGCAAATCCAAATCTGCTCTACCGTGCTGATCTTAGGCTGCCTTTGAAATGCTGGCATTTTGGAAAAAGGCTGTGAGCCTTTTGTGAGGGTGGACACCCCCAAACCAATGCACTTGTTGAATAGGATACCTGTACAGATGAGCTTGGAAGTACAAATAGGGTGCTTGGGTTCTTGCTCATCTCTGCCATGTGACTGGCATTCTGGGTAGACATAACATTGTGTGCCAGAGCATTTGTTTACCAAAGCATGTTTGTTCACCCCAGCCTGTATTTGCAATTCTAGTAGAACGTGCTGTAGCTGGGATTCAGGAGGCTGAATTAAGAAACATCCATACAAAATTGCTACTTAGAGAGCTTTTTTCTTTTATACTAAGCCTAGCTTTGGTATACCTTCCTGCCCAAACTGCTCAGATCTCCTACACACTTACATACTTGACCTGTTTTATAGAACTATATTCATAAGCTGAATGCCACAGAGTCTTTAAGAACAAAATAGCAAGTCTTGCAGTACTATGAGTTGGGAGGGTTTTTAGCACCTTTTGCTGCTACTTTACGAGGTGTATTGGATAATTTAAAGTGTTTAACAGCACAGTAATAAATTACATTGCACATATGTCTGCTGACAGCCCCTGAGCATGTTAGCACGTACTGCCATGCCAGGCACATGTCATGCTATATACCCATAAGCAGCCAGTTATCTTTGTCCTTTTGTTTACATATGTGTTCACCCTTGTAGGACTTGGTGCTAAGTCAGGTCCAATGGACTTCTTTTTCCTTATATTCTTGGAACCATGTAAATCTTCCACACAAGCAAGTGGAGGTGGCTTGAGGCAGCATCTCTAAGATAACCGAAAACTAAGGTAAAGGAGGGTATTGGGACTATTATTCTGCTTCTGGTGGCTGAACCAGCTTGTAGAGGTTTTGCTTGGGTACCTGCTCCAGACTGCACACTTGCAGTGAGTGAAGGTAGGTGCAAAGCAAAAAGAGATCTGGGTCCAGCAGGCAGTGGATACTGTGTGTGTCTGTGTGCCCTGCATTAGCGATGCTTCTCCTACGGACAAGGCTGTAACTGGGTAATACCTCCTGGTGGAACCCTGCCAGTATGGCCCTGATAAGTGAACAGGGTGTAAACAGAAGGGTTTGGGTCAAAAACAAGCTTTGTCAGACTTTGTGTGCACTTCACCATGCACTTTAAATGCTTTGTATGATGAGTAGTTTTTAGGAACTAATCTTATGTTGTTTGCTTTCTTAGAAAATACCTTGTGCAACTTGCCCTAACTGAGAAAAGTACTCCAAAATGACTGATACAGCAGTAATAATACAGCTTGGCGTATGCACCAGGGAAACAAAGAACTTGAGGAGGATGAAGGGAGGAAAATAAGAGATGCATGAATTGAAAATGCAGATATGATAATTCACTGCCTGATACGGCTTTTTTATCTTGAAATCCCATCATGCATTAATGCAGTTTCTACCAAAAACTGTTTGCCTATAGCAAATTACCCAGGGGCTTGTTAGTTACAACAAAGTGGTATACAAAAGGAAGGAATTTTCCTAAATATATTTAAGAAAATATACAGGCTTCAGGTAATCATGAAATGTGAACAAGCAGAACTCTTCCATTAAAGGAACAAAGGGTAACTTACAGCCTTTCTTGACTTCATGTTTTCAGTCTGCTTTCCATCTTTGGGCAGCCTGTCTAATGCTAATGACAGTAAATTGGTTCACATGTATGTGTGTTCTCTAATACTCCTCTATTTGGATGAAACGGGAAACCAGTTCTGATATTAATTATAGGTTGGTATGAAGATCGTAAGGGACATCTGTGCTATGTCTGAGGCACATACAACTCTTCTGCTGGAATGAATCACTCAGGTTTCCTCCTCACCACCACTCAGCCTATTATGCACCACTTGCTACCTCCAGATCTTTATGTATATCAAGTACTTCCCCACAATGAGGTGATGGCTGCGTACATAAACTCCCTTTTCTACAGGGTATTTGCACATAAATGTTGCTTGAAGCAGATTCTTTCTTACTGTAAAAGACCATATGTAACACAACAGTATGTAACAAGGCATATGAAGTACAGACAAATCCCTGGCTTATACAAAAGCAGCTTGGAATATAGCGATCCTTGTGTCTCAGGGAATAAGAAGTCTTTGAAGCGGAGTGAAATCTGCGATATGAAAGTGACCTTTGTGAGAGGAAAGGGAGGCATCCCTGGGCAAAATCTCTGCTGTTGTGTGAGGTGTGAGGGCTATGCTTGGACTGAGATAGGATCTGTAAAACCTACCATAAGTCTACTTTGCTTCCCTTCTGCCTAGAGGTAGTACCAAGACTGAACCTAACTGTGGTGTCCAGCAGGGAGCAACGTGCAATTCAATATGAATTGTAGGTGAAGCCAGGAAGCCAGCCAGCCAGCCATTTTATTAGGCGAAATCACACAGATTATATACCTTTCTTGCTGCAATCGTGGCAAGCTAAAAAACTGCTAATTGGTTATACACTCTGTTCACACCGTATCGATTAGTTAGTAACTGTAACGAGCTCTGATAAACCAATCTTATAGCTAAACATCTTTAGTTTACCTTTAATACCTAAGAGTATCCGCACACCTGCTGTTTTGACCATCTTGTTATGGTTGGTTCCTAACATGTTCTGTTACTCCCAAATACCTTCCCATAACTGCTTCTTGGTTTAGGGTAGCCTGTACCCCTATCAGCAAGGCTGCTGTGTTTTGAGAATGTGATTATTAGGATCCTCTCAGCATGAGTAACTTTTCTCATGGGAATAGGAGAATACTGTCAGGGCCTAAGTCTTGGAGAAGAGAGCTAGGCCTCCAGCAGGCCTGCTGTCTTCCCCAACACCTAACAGTTTGTGTTTGTTTTGGAGCTCTGGATACCCACCAGACAAGTAAGAATGACTATAAAGCACAGACTGTAGATGTTAAAGAAGTCCTGCCTATATCTGTTGAATGTTCAGAGTACAGCCACTTGTCCTAGAAAGGACCCCAATATATGTGCTGTAGCATTCACCAATGTAAATGTCAGTGCACTTAAGACAGAAGGGCCACTGTGCTCCTTAGTAGGGCTTTCCCTTGACTGAGAGTATCTGCTGCTTACTACAGATAATCTTGCCCAGAGAAACTCTCGGCTGTTGGCTTCATCATCCCAGCATGTAAATGCACAGCTGAAGAGACAGAGCTTTGTATATAACAAAACCCACAATTGCTCAAACAGCACTGGTAGAGAATCTCAGTTTCCAAGGTACACAGCAACATACTTGGCATATGTGTTCTCCGAGGTGGGATAAACTCACCTTTCTCATCTTCCAGCATTACCTATTTTTCTTTAATTCCTTGTGACACTGCTGCTGTTGGAACTCTGCTTCCTTGTGTACCAGTGTTCGTCTTTAGTATATGCTTCCTTTGACGCAGACCAGTTTTCTTCTTAAGCTTCTTTGATGTGGTGCCATTCTCATTCTTCTGGGCCATGTTACGCATAGTCTCTGATGTCTGTGAAATGATGTAATTTATTACCATTTTTCTATAGTTTTACATTATTTTGGTTTGTGGTGTTTGCTGTGCTAAGCGTGAGCCCATGTTGCGTTGTTGTAGATCCTGGTTTTCATCTCCAGGACCCTTTGTGCTCCAGGGCACTCTTGTAATACATGGATCACCTTTGTGTCTGGAGTGATGGAAAACTGTCAGTTCACTGCAAATGTCATTCAGGGTTGGGAAGCTTCCTTTAATTTCCAAGTTCTTACACACTGTCAAGAGATACTAATGAATCTGGTGGTTTCGGGTGGGTTGGTTGGTTTGTTTGGGAGAAGGCGGTTGAACTATATATTTGCTATAAATTGATCTCTTAAGTATTCACTTCATTGCTTCAAACTGAACAACTGTCTCTGTAACCTGAAGATGTTTTGTAGTTGATCTAGAGTACAAAAAGAAAGCAAGGAAGAAAACGTTTCTCCTGCACAGCTCATGTAAAATTCAACCATTGTTCAGACTTCACTAATAAGCACAGGCAAGCAGCTACAAAAATGAAGTTAAATGAGTTAAATGAAAGCCATTAATATGCATACATGCATTAAGTGTTACAAAACCAGCTTTGGTAAAGAACAGTTACCTGGTGACGCTGCTGCTTGCATGTGCACTGTGAGGTTTAAATCTTGTGCAGATGGCATTTCTTACACAGTTTTAACTCTCAGGCTTTCAGCTACATCACTTTCCCACTGTGGGTGTTCTTGTATTTGATTTTGTCCTCAGTTTTCTGGTAAGCTCCTGTGTCCAAAGAGTCTGTTAGAAGACTGTTTTCTCTGGTACATGGCTCTTGCGTGTCATGCTTTGCAGTGCTGAATGCCTGGTCCCAACTGGCCAAACCCAAACCTCTTCAAAGTCCTGTTCCTAAGCAGACAGTGGGGTGAGCATGGATTAATTAGGTGCATCCAAGCAAGAGGCTGGGAAGCAGTGAGAGAAATAGACAAGGGCAGGTACAGATCTGTCTTAATGTGTTTTGTGGGGCTTTTGTGGCTGCCAGAATCCCTGGTGTTGGACAATATTTGGCCTCAGTTTCTGTGCCTGTGTCCATGAGGCCCGTCCATTGCAGCCTGAGGCCTTCCAAAGGGTGATGTCCTCAGAATGCTCAGTGCTTGGAGTTGGGTTCTTTAATTAAAATAATTGGCACGTGCAATGCTAACAGCAATGGCCATCAGTTGTTTCCTAGTGAAGTCTAAGTTTTGGGCTCTATAGGCTAAAGGCTAACAATCATTATCTATTGCAGTGTCACCTTAATGCCTTTTGGAGGGTTTTGAACAGATGTGCATTTGGTTTAACTGGAGTTGCTGGTATGCAAAATCCGTTACAGAAGAGTTTTTGATTCCAAACACCATGTGTTATTAGTGCCTGAGCGTGATGACCGTATTAACAGTCTGTTTTGGGATAAGGAGGTTGTGTTGCCCCTGAGCATAAAAGGAGGATAGAAAGCTTGGTGTTAAAAGTGAGAGGCTGAGATACTTTTTTGAAGGAACTGAAACTGAAAGCTGCGTCGTTTGTTTTGAAGGCGATAGCAAGGTACTGATTTCGAGGTGTTACTCAATTGACTGACTGTGTTTTAGCAGTAACTAAAAATACTGGACTGTGTTTGTCAAGTGATTTGAGCTGTGCTTGTTGTGTGAATATTTGAATGTATACTAAAGTTCCACAGAATATACCTACATGTTCTCTAGCAATGCTCCTGGCCAAGTTTAAACAAGTCATCCGCGTTCCAGGTTGGTTTTGTTCAACGACATTTTTTATACTGTATTTTTGTCTGTATAATTGTATGGATGTTGCAAAATTTGACTTTTGATCTTTGGTCAGGGGACAAGGTTTTCATACGAATTTCAGGATACTGTCAGAAAAAACAGAACCAAAAAGTTCAGACTGTCAAAGGTACCCTGCAGTTCTGGGAGCTCCTGCATTTCCAGTGGGTTGAGATAGCTCCTTCATTTCCTTTTTCTCTTCTTCTCCCACCCTGCCACGCAGTCACTGCTATTCTTCAGTGAAGACTTGAAATAGTTGGGATGACAGCGCAGTACATGGATTTCTTGCATTCTTTAGAAGCAGAGCACTGTGAAGAAGTGGAAACGAGATTCTTTGTGTGTATTATTTGCCCAGGAAACATAAATGGGGAATGCAAGAGAGCTCCTGGGAACAAAAATGCCCGAACGAATGCTGACCTTTAAGTTGACTTAAAAGGCAAGTTGAGTTCTGTGCATTCTCTGTATGTTTTCAGTTGACCACCACGGATCCATGTTGACATTAGAATATTCGCCTTTAAAAGCTCATCAAGCACATCTGTAAACTAAAGGTTATTTAAATTTTAAGACCTTAACAGTGTTTTGCATGGTATGATACACTAGACAGATGAACATGCTGTGGAGTTCATGCAGGCAAATTACAATGTAAGGATACATACTGCGTCGCTGCTCTCTACTTAAGACTGAGCAGAGTCTCAGTCTGTCCTCTCCAGAATAGTGAGAGGAACTGTATATAATTAACCGGTTGACAGCACAGTTTTCAGGGAGTTTTTAACCATGAGGAAGGACAAATATCTGCTCCTTATTCAAAGGTTGAGGGCTTAGCCTGTGGCCAGGTAGGCAGAGTTATCTCTAGGCCAGGGTCATTCATCTTCTCAGCTTTCCTGGGTTGAGGCCCTTCCACGTACTGTAAATCATTCAGTGGCTCCATTCAACTGATCTGCTGGCAAGTGAATGATTAACTGGAAACTATCAACCAGACCCACGAACACTGCTAAACAGCTGTAAAGTAAAATAACTCCTGAATACAAATTACCTGGCTAAATTATTTCCCAAGAAGTTATTCTGACTGAAGTTCAAAAGTGTTCTGCTCTGGGGGTTCACAAGAAGTGGTAACAAAGTTTCTTTAAAACCTCTCTGATGAATGTAAGGCCAGTAACTTGCTGGATCTGAAGAAGCAGCAGGCGGCTTGTTGCTACTGTACAGTCAGTGGATCTCGCAGTGCCTACGCCAAAAACCTGAAGTTCCAAAATGAGGAAAGGGCAGGTTAGGATGGGAAAATACCTCATTCCTTCCTGCACAGACTCTACTGAAATGGAAACTTGTGATCCAGCTGACTTGTAGCCTGTGTGTACACAGTTACAACATGCTAATCCAAACACACATTTTAAATAATGCCAGGCTGCTTCTCTCTGGCTTGTTTTTGGAGACTTGCTTGGATGACTGTCAGTGTCTGACACACGAGTGTAGTATTATGCAGCAGGAGTGTTCAGAAACGGGATCTCCCAAATTGCTGTTTGCCAGATACTTGCCAATACCTGCGACTGTTGAAATGAGCATCGTCATGTCTCATCAGGCCCAAACACAAGTCTTGTGAAGACAGGCTTATAGAACATGGCACTTCTCAATAATCAATAGAACAATTCCTGATTAAAAAACTGTTGGGTTTTTGGGGCTCCTAGGTGTTAGATCAGTTAAGATAGTGGAGTGGACTGCAGTGTTGGTGGTTGAAATCCCAAGAATGATTTCAGGCACTTATATGAAGGAAGCTAAGATGGCACAAGCTTTTACCTCACCCTGAGTCTTACCACTTCCATTAGGTATTGTTTTCCTCTCAACCCTTGTCTGAATGACGAGCGTACAAGTTTAGAGACCACAGCACATCCTCAATAAACAAGAAGTTTTAACTTAATGTGTGTGGTGGTCTGTTCTGTTAGGCTGGATCCAGGCTAATTTCTGGCTGTCCTGCACTTTTAGATGTAGTTAAAGAGGAAGTGATGCTGCCATTGAAAGATATTTTTTCTTTTAATTTGTATTTTTGTAACTGTTTTACAGTGTCTATCTGCTCAGGAAAACCTTACCAAGTTACACTTTGCTTTAAGAGGTCTAGTTGAATTTTAACCGGGGTATTGAAATTTACCCTCTAATTTCAGAGGGTGTAGGAACAGCTCTAGTACTGCTCAGTATTATACAAACCTGTCTCATTTACCTGCATTATTCCTTCTCCACATACAGAAGAAAGGGGAACACTTCCATTACAGCAGCCTGTTGATTTAATGACAGCCTTGCCAGTGGATCGTGGGCACCCCTAAACACACTGGAGAGTTAAACTGAAACCCCCTCTTGTGCACAAGTTGTTGGGGTTATTTTTAAGTACTTTTACCAGAGTCTGCCTTCCCAGAGTTTCTGTGAGGAGCTGCCCAGGAGCAGCGGTGTGCCGGGGGTGGGGAAGGGGTTGGGGGGGCTGAAACATAGCAACAGGGACAGGCCAAAGCGGGAAATTGTAATTAAAAATGTATTAATTACAAATAATTTTTAAAGGGTTTTTTTTGGGTTTTTTTTCCTGTAAAGGGCAGGGGTGAACCTCGCCTCCTGGCCCCGGCCTCCAGCCCGAGGTCTGGGCCCCACGGAGGGCCCGGGGGTGGCGGTGAAAGAGCGGCTCCAGGCAGCGCCCCGACCCGCGAAGGGCTGCGTTGGCAGGCGGGCAGCCTGGGCCGCGCCACGCCTGGCGCCGCGGGGGCGGAGGGGCGCGGGAGGGCGGCCGCGACCAGGCGGTCCCGCGGGCACCTCCGTGGGTGGGTCGAGGCGGCTCGCTCGTCTCCACGCGCCCGTGGCGGCCCCCGTCGCACGCTCGTTTCCCCGGGAGGAAGTTAATTGGGGGTTAACGCTCCTCTCCCTCTCCCCCTCCCCCTCCCTCCCTTGGCGGCGGCCGCACGTGCGGGGTGCGTGGGCGGGCGGAAGGAGGGAGGGAAAGGGGGGGAGCCGCGTGCGCCGCCGTTGCTGCGCCGCGGAGTTCGGCGGGGACCGCGCGCGCGGCGGGTGCCGCTCGGCGCTGCGGTGAGGAGAGGAGCGGCGGGGCCTGCCGGGCGCCCTTCCCGCGGCGGCGCTGCCGGCCTCCTTTCCTAGGCGGAGCCGCCTTTTTCTCGCCGTCGGGGCCGCGTGTGCGTTAGTCTGCGGGGCTCCGGGGGCAGGGGCGGGGCAGGGCAGCGAGCCGCCGCCGGGCAGGAGGTGTCCGCGCGGAGGCAGCGGGCGGGGGGCGCCGGGCCGGGGCGGGCCGGGAGTGTGGGAAACTTGTAACTTCCTAGTCACCGGGGAGCCGAGGAGCCGCTGCTGGGGCGAAGGCGAGCGGCTGGCTGCCTCGTTCCCGAGCGGCGGGAGGCGCGGTGGGGCCGGTGGTCTCGGGTGTGCGGTAGGTAGGTGCGGGCCCGGCGCACTTGCTGCGCTTCTCCGGCAGCCTTGGGGCGAGCGGGATGCCCCGGGGTGCTGTCTGCGTGGTGCCTGCCCCGGGTAGGGGGGGGCGGGGGTTGCGACCCGCATCTCGCTGGTGTTTTGGAGGGACGCAGCGAGCCTGGGGGAGAACACCACGGGTGTCTCGTACTACAGAGCGAAAGGGTTGTAAGGCAGTGCTCTCTTCGGGGCTTCGGGTACCCTCGAGGAGTTCAATTTGGTGGAGGTTAGCGAAAAGGCAGCTTTAAAGCGTTAAGGATTAAGCCGTTCTGACAACTCGTCTTTTTCTTACTATTGATCTGAGTTTTTCCTCCCCTATCAGCCCTTAAAGGTGTACCTGCGCGGCTTCTAGGCGTGCGGTAATACTGCAGTGTGGAACGCTCGCTACTCCTTCCCCTTTAAACCGAGGATACGTGCTGGTGCTGCATTTCATTTCGGCACAGTAATGTCACTTGAAGGCTGGTACGGTTCTTCCGGTTACTTGGCACTGAAAGTTTCTGGGAACACCGCTGAATACAGTGCTCTCGCAGCTAAGGTTTGAGGCTTTGACTCTGCGCAACATTAATCCCCATTTTTAAAGACTGCTGTTACTGCAGTTTGGGTCTTTCTAATGCTAGTGCTGCTTCAGTCTGGGGGGCTCTCAATATAGTGCTGGTACTCGGAAATTTTTTGAGCTTTCACCTGCAAAAGGCAAGGTGTGTGTGGAGGAGTGTTTTCCTGAAGGCTTTAGATTACAGGGGGGAAAAGGTTAGTAGCTTTTGGAAGGCATTTTGGACAGTTCACTTCTAATATTGTCAAGGTAGTCTCCGTGTTGTGGTGTTGCTAATAAAGCCAGAAAACAGACCTATTTCTGAAAAGGTATGTAGAGAGCCTTGTTTAGGTCAGAAATACAGGAGGTATTCGAGATACTCGTGCAAGTCAGAAACCTGTATATGTCAGTGAGAAGTACTGGTTTTTACCAGCCTTACCTTGAAAATTTTAAAGCTGGAGAAGTAATCACTTAGTGGTTATATCGTCGCGATGATGAACTGTGTTAAAATTGCTTTCCAGCCTTAATTTCCACCTTTGATTGTAAATTGCAGCCTCACCACATCTGACAGTATTGCACTGAGTTCTCTTATACATGCATGAACAACTGTTCTCTGGATCCTTAGAAGTTGAAACACCTTCTTACTCTCTGTGCAGTGGTGTAATATGTGAGAAGTCAGTGTGTGCTTTTACCTGGAGGAGTTTATAAACCAAGGAATTGACATAAAATGCTAGCTCTAGTTGCACTGATGTAACATGAGGAATCAAATAGAGGGGAACTGGGCATGCAATTTGGATACTCTTAAAGGCTCTTTCTATTATTTGCCTCTTACATTCCAATGTTTAAGTTGTTGCCTTTTCATTATCCAACAGCTTTATGGTTCTAGGCAACTGAAATCTGTATAGCAGAGACTTCAAAAGTGTGTTTTCTGGCTTGTGAACTGTAGCTTGGATTAACACGTTTCATTATTTTAAAACCCAGATCTGTTTGTATGGATTTTGCCCTTTTACAAATTACAGTAGATAAAATCTGGTAACTTTCTGCATGTTCGGTGTATTACCAGTCATCTCACTCTTAAAATTCTCCAATGTTTATGTAGTGAAACAGAGTGAGAACAGTGACTTCTGTTGAAGGTCATGTAAAAAATTGGACATGAAACCTGAGTTTCAATTCAGGGTTCTCTTGCTTAAACCTCATCAAGAGGGGCAAAAAATGAGGCTGGGATTATTTGATTTTTTTAAAATTTTTTTTTTAACTGAAGCCTGACTGCCCTCTTATGTAGAACTGACTATGTTGCAAGGGACTGGTATAAGCTGTCTGTAAGACCTCCTGGAAGTAGCTCACAGTGCTGTTGCTACATCTTTTGATCTGTGCTATCCTTAGGCATCTACATTTAACTTCAGTAGCACCTGGTGTGTAGGAAGACTGAGGAAGCTCACCAAGAAATGTGCAGGTAGCAAGACTCACGCAAAGTTGATATTTTTTTTTCTGTTTGCTCTGCTGTTTGTGTAAGTCATGCTGTCTGAGGGGAAATAGTGACCTTCCCAGATGCTGTAGATGCAGGCTAAAGATGAAATTATTATGGACTTGCATTCAGGATTAAAAGATGTCTGCCTTTCATTGGCACTGTTTTGTTCATTAGATCCATTTTATTACTAGGGTTTTGCTTATCACTGCAAAGAACCTGTGGTTCATTCATGTAATAAGCATGAACACAAATAACTGCAGTCCAGTGCATGAATCTTGTTATATGCCAGTTACAGTGATTTACTGGAGCTTATTTTGGGAGGTGGGGCAGAGGGGATGTTCTTGGGTGCAGTAGTGGGAAGCAAGTGTTTGCTTGCCTTCTTCAAAGTACATTTGATGGAGACAAACAAGTGAGAGTTATTTCTTTCTTTCCCTTGGTTGAGTTTTCATTTTACCTACTATCCTTTTCTACACATAGAAAGAATCAGTTGAATTGGACTTTGCCCACGTTGCTGCAGAGGAGTGTTTTGCTTTCCATAGTGGTGATACTAAAGATTTTTTAAAATGCAAGGTGGGGTGTGGGTGGGTGGGTGTCCGTGTGTGTGTGTGTGTGTAAACAGGGAGCAAGATTTTTTTCCTTTGTACCAATGGCTGAAGTCTCAGTTCTCCTCTCAGCATGGTTAGGGAGTCCAGTTTTGATTAGTGCTCTCCTTTTGCATCAGCTGCAATATTTCTAGAGTCCTAAAGTGGCGTTGAGCATTCTTCTATTAACAATCGTGTCTGTAGTATTTAAAAGGATGGCCTAAGTGAAACGTGTTTTCTTCAGAACACAGTTACTCAACAGCTTCTGGCCATCCTCCTCGCTCTCTAGATTAGCAATCTGTGTTTTGCTGTCAACTCTTTCTAAAGCATGTAACTTCTGCAGTCCCTGGCTGCTCTCATCCTGTGTTGCTGTTGCATTGTATTCTTAGTATCTTGTCTGCAGCTTCCTGTGTGTCAGCTGCTTGTCTGGTAACAAGGGAGTGGGGTACTTTCTATTTCATCATACAGCGGTGGAGAAGTTGACTTTCTGGGCTTTCTCAAAGATTGTGTAATGTCCAGTGATACGTTGACTCATTATCAGGATATCTGTGGAGAAGACTGAGGAAGTGATGAGAAGCATGCCAAAGGTGGTACTTTCTCTAAAGTAAGAAAAACTAAACTGATGTTTATAATGAATAAAACGACTATTACCTGTATCTTGCTCAGTGTTTCTGCATGTGTGGGTCCCTTCTGTATTTGGAATCCCTCTCAGGAGGGATTTTCAGCAGCTGGTTTGACTAGTAACAGTCCTAGAGTAAGTCTTGGTGTAGAGGGAAGAGCCTGTTCTGTTCCAGTGGTGAGTATGGATCCTGATGATTCTTCTAAGCGAGCTTACAGGGAGACTCAGATTTTTTTGACTGGCCTTGTCTTTGCTTCTTTTGTATTACTGAAAGACCTGGAGTGAGTATGATAGCTGATTTGCACTGGCATTTAAGGCAGTTTGGCTACAGCTGGAGAGTACTCACCCAGCAGGTGAGTACACAGCTTTGTAATCTAGTTTTGAATGTTCTTGGCAGAGGTTGACTCATAAGCACGCAGAACAAGGATTTTGATAATACAGTGGTATCATCCTTGGCCATTATCGTTTGAAAAAATAAAAGAAAATGCTTCAGTACAGAATAAAGCAATCTGATTAAACTTCAGAAACCTTTTCTAACACAGTTTGAGCTGGGCTTATGTAGAAAGGAGTAAAAGGAGGTTGCCACATACCACTAAACTACATGCTGCTTGCCAGCTGCACGTAGCCATTACAGGGTTGCACAAAATACTTTTCTGTGAGGCATTCCAAAGATTCATTTGTGGGTATTGTAGGTGTACAAGGGTTCTGTTACTGCAGTGCTTTTGCTTCACCGGAGGCAAAGGTCAGCATGAAATTTGACATTGTTGTGGCTTCCTGCAGGAAATGGTGAAAATACTGCTTGCCTTCTGACTGCCACTGTGGAGAAAATAGACAGTGTGTCTGCTGATAGTCTTGAAACTCTTCCAGGATACCTGACTTGCCTTCTCTAATGCCATTGCCTATGCTTTCTCCTGTTCCAGGCCTAGATACCATAGCAACTTAAAAGTTTTACCTGTTTCTGGGCAACACTAGTCTCAGTGTTAACCCATCTAGCTTTACCTACATGCTCTTTAACTACTGCTCAAGTATGTTTTAAGGGGTATTTATTTTGCTACCTGGTTTTTCTAAAAGTTCCTTCTCATATCAGAGTTGAGGCCAGGGATGCTTATTCTTAGTTACAGGGAAAGCTATAACCAGAGGTAGATTTCTCATCTGACAGTATCTGTTAAATTCACTTCTATCTGACAATCCTCAAGACGCTTTTGAAGCTGTGGATGAAACACATCTCTACTGCTTATTCTCTGTTACTACAGCTCTGGCTACCACAGCATTAATGGTTTTACCTGCTACTAAAACTACAGCTGTGTTCCTAAACTGCAGCATGGCAAAGATGAAGCCAAATCTATCCCCATTTCTTTGGTTGTATCTGCAGTTCAGGTATAAGAAGCTCTCAAATGCTGATAGACTGATGGCAAATAGGAATTGAAAGAGAGTGCTGATCCTCTGGAGCTTAGTGGCAAACTGATAATGCGTTTCTTCCAAGTTTGTCAGTCCGGCTTAGTGTGGGTGACCCAGACACAACTCAGAGGAGATGCCTTAGGGAAAGAAAATCATCACAGTCAGTGATCTTCCAGGCAGCTTGAAGAAATATGAACACTGCAGTTTCAGCTTCTTGGATGATTTATTCTTTTTCTCCCTAGTAAGATGAATAAACTCTTCCTGAATTAATCTGGGTGACGCTTCCTTCTTTTGTTTTCCATAGATCTTTGAACTTCAGATACCCAATAAAGCTCAGTCTTCCATGGTACATTCTTTGGACTACACCTTTTAAATTATACTACTCCTGTACTGGTATTTAAAACTATGACACCAAGAATAGAAAATGAAAGGGATGAGAGAAGCACAGCCTGGATTGTGAGAATGAGTGCAAGCGTGTTAGGAACCTTTGTAATGAATGTCAGTTTGCACGAGGAGAAAGATGGTGAGTGATATTAGTCAGGGAACACCTAATCCATTTTAAAGCTCTACTTGTTTTTCGTTGATGAGCAGGAAGACATAAACACAGGGGGCTGGGCCTGAACTGGCTAAAGTCTGACATATGCACTTAGTAAATTCTAAGCTTAGTGAAACGCTTACTGAAAGTGGTGCCACTTGTCTATTTTAGTGGAGCTTTTATGATGGAGAAGAGCACAGGTCTTAATTTTAGTCTGTGGCAATGGGTGAAGAGCAGTCTTAATCCCATGCCAGTATAAAATGGTGTGGGAAATGGAAAATGTGCCTTGCTGCGATAAAGGTTTTAACAGTGGGTTGGCCAAAGGGAGGGAAAAACATATTTGAAACTCAAAGTGTGTGTAACTGGCTTGGATGAGTTGTGTTATAGTCAAGTAAAGGTGGGGGGAAAATCTTAAACATGCTCGACCTTAAAATTACTGAAGCAGTGAAATAGGGACCAATCAAATCAATGTAAGCGCAGATGTAACTGAAAATAATCTTGAGGTGTGTTGCAAGGGTGGATTATCTGTCACTTAGCTATGATTACAGAGGTTTCAAACACTCCTTTTGTTTAAAATCACCAGGTGGACCTTTGGAAAGTACTTACTTTTCCTCCTGAAGCCATTTAAAATTAACATGAAGTTTCAACCAGAGCGATAATCTGGCTTTGGAGAAAATAGTCAACTGACCGAGACTTGTCGGGTATCAAGAACAAATCTTTTTGCTGGATTCCAGGGGCTTTGGCCCTTGTGCCAACATAAATACGGGTGTGTCTCATAGCAGAGTTGCATTGGATTAGTTTGTGCTTTTTGGAAACGTTATATGAGATGTACAATTCACTTTTACACTTCCCTGTTTTAAGAAAATAGGGAGCTAAATGTTGAACTGGACCCTCCTTTTTCCACTGGGTGTTTTGAAGAGGGCAGAGGTCTCCTCTTTCTAAAAATGTCTTTTGTGTTTGTCAGTTGGTCAGACAGCGTGCTAAAAGCTGAGCTGCATTCACTACTGCATGTCAGGTCGCTGTGCAGGCCTCAGGCCTGAGCAGAGGGGGTTGTAGCTACTACATAGCGTTAATTTCAGCTGCTCTTAGGCAGTGCTGAAGTTCATGCAGTCTGCCATAAACAACTGACTTGTGCTCTGAACAGGTATGGAGAATACTGCCCCTCAGTGAGTGAAGAGGCATCTCATTAATGCTGAGTGCTCGTCCCTTTTTGATGGCTTTATGTTCTGTCTCATGCCCTTCTCAAGTTCTGTAAGGAAACTGTTCTACTGAAGGGAATGGGTGACCTCAGTGTTCTGCTAAACACAAAATATGCCAAGTATGGGGGAAGAAGGGGCAGAGAAATTAAATATTCAGGCAGATGTATGATGTTACCTGTGTCCCACTCTAAAGTTCAGGTGAAAAATTAATTTTTTCTCATGTTGTCTTTCATCTCTGATGTGATAATTAAAGGCACTCAGCATGTCCTGACAAATCTGCAGTGCCCTCTGGTACAGACTCATGCAGTTTTTTTTTTAAATAAACTGTTCTGAGTGTACTTGTTAGTGGCTTTTCTCAGATGCCAGGTGGCTTTTCTCTGATACCAGGTCGTCATCTTTAATTATTTCTTTATGCTCTGTCTTTCTTTCTGCAAAGTACTGTCTGCAGTTGGTCCAAACCTGTTTCCAGTATGTCTACATAAGTCGGTGATTTTTTTTTTTGGTGGTGCACTTGTGTCCTTAGAGAACTTGAGTGATTTCAGTGAAACAACAGAGAAACACAACTGTGAAACAGTTTGTAAATCCATGATGGTTACAGCTGTGTATGTGCATAGTGAAGCGCATTTCCTGCCAGGAAAAGTTCCTGTTACACGGGTTTTAGTGCTGTAAGCTAAATGTTCCCATACTTAATGTCCCTTTTATGTTCACTTTAAGATTACATGATGGAATTGACGTTTTTTCAAGAGAAGCTGTGTGTCTTGGGTCAGTACCATTGAAGATACCTTCTGTTCACAACACCTGAAGCAGGGTCCTGGAACTGATTGATCAAAAGCACACGTACAATGGATCTCAAAGAAAGCTGCCCAAGTGTTAGCATTCCCAGCTCTGATGAACACAGAGAGAAGAAAAAAAGATTCACTGTAAGTATGTGAGCATGGAAGCACTGTGGGCCGATGTGTAGTTTATTAGTATCCACAAGTCCTCTACTTCTTTTTGGTTTTTTTTAACTTGGAGATATTTTCAACAGGTTTATGGAAATCTGTTCACCTGTTTTTGTAAGCACTGGCCATAGTCCACTGTGAGAAGTTGTGAATGTTTTACAATGCTTAACTGTATTGCTTTCTGAAAAAAGAATTTGCCTTTACAAATTTCTGGTATTTTTACCCTCATATAGCAGCATTTTCTCATGCCAAATGCATGTATCCAGATGCAGGAATAACATTTTGATAACAAGTCATGTTAATATGTGGCATCCTACATGATTTTGAATGAAAACATTTTTTTGTAAGGTAGTAGAGCGTGGGGTTTGAGAGGGCTATGTGTGTGTTTGTTTTAAACAGCCTTTTTTTTCACAGACAATCTAATATGTTGTTATAAAGTTTTGTGTAAAAGAAAAAAAATGAGAAAAATATTTTCTGTCTTCCTTCCTGTTTTCTGATTTTTAATGCCTATGAGGCTTTTCCTATCCTATTCCCATTTCCACTTCCCTCTTCCTTTTTGGCCTCCCAATTTGACTTGCTTGCTGGAAGTAAATTCTTCCTAATCCCTGGGGAAACTTTGTGTTGCATACCAAAAAGTAAAGCAGTGTGTAATGGATTTTTGTTTTGCTTGTGTGTGTGCTAGGATATGGAGACAGTATCATAACACTTCCCTTAAACTCAAACTGTTTCATTGCTCTTGTGCAACTTCCTCTAAGCTTTTTTTTTTTATGACTTAGTCACTCTTCAGATGTGGAATGCAAACACCCTTAGACTGAATTGCTGTCTAAAGAATACAACAAAACAAAGATTTACTTCTGAGTTACATATCTGTCTTTTCCCATTAATCTTCCTTCCTCTGAGAAGAATAATGCTATTTTTTTCTACAAGAATATAAAGATTTAATTTGAGGAAGGAATGAGCTGGTAAAGGGAACAAACAAAGGAGAACTTTACTAATACTTAAAACTGCTGCATGCATGTGAATCTCAGATGAGCAGGAAAGAGTTCATAGAAGTCTTAAACTTCAGCAAAACAGGTTTGTGTTGCAGTGTCAGTGCTGGTAGCCCTGCCATTAAAATAGGACACTGTGGTATGTTTGTGATACAAGTCTTGTGATTTCCAGGTCGTTTTCTCTAAAGATCTGTGTGACAGCCATAGCAAGTTAAATGCACTTTCTTTGGGTGTACCCTTTAGAAGTGGGGTTAAGGTGGGTCAAGGGGAAGAAATCCAACCCAGCTCGCATTGTGTGGAGGTACACTTTGTCTTGCTGGCTTCTGCTTTCTGCATCAATTAGCAGCTTGACAAGAATTGCTTTTCACAGCCAAGCCTTTGAATATTTAATTGTGTGTATTTTAGGATTTGATAACAGAAGCAAGGGTCATACTAAGCTTTGTGGTAGAAACTGTGAATTCCAGCACGCGTCTCAGTGCTCTTACTGCAGCTCCTTTTTTGTACCTGTGTTGTGATGACTGGAGCCTGTCAGTACTGCTTTTGGAGGGAGAGAGGGGTGTGGGGGGAAAAACAGTTATTAGCAAATTTGTGGTAGCTGTAGTTGTCTGTTGCTGATAGCCATGCTACTGCCATAAAGAGCAGTAAGAACCTTGGGGTGAAAGAATAGGTTAAAATGATAAGGCTAGGCAAGACTTCAGGTGACTCTTGTATAATCTTCACTTCACTGTCACAGTATAAATCACTAGTGTTTCTGAGACGGCTCTTGAATCTTATGATGAATTCCGGTTTAAACCTTACAGTGGCTCACTTAATGCTGGCATGGAAACAAGACAAGTCACTGCACTTGTACTAGCTCTTTGTTTTCCCCTCACACTTGCCCTGACGAAGCATTTTCAAAACCAATCTTGTCTCTGTGCAGTCCTCGTTCTGAGAAATGAGTCAAGCTTTTCAGTTTTGTCTTTAGAAAGACATTCCTCCTGAGCACTTTCATAACCTTTTATTGAGTATTTGTTTGGTTTTATTAAATACCCCATCCATTTGATACGTTTGTTAGCAGTAATTTTTTTTCCTGACTCATCATTTAATGTTTGATTTTTTTATGGTGTTCTGGCAAGGCAGCTTTTTTGCTTCCACTTAATTAGTGGTAACCAGCTTCTAGGCACATCCACTCTAGTTCACTGTCCTGCCTTTTTCTGAAGATTCAGCATTCACCTTCTTAATAAAAAAACCAAAATGCTTTGTTTGGACCATATGTAGGCTATATTACTTGCTATTCTGTCCTTGCTGCATAGTGGACCACTTTATTTTTCCTGGTTTCCCAGATGGCTTTATTTTGGATTTTGGGCTTTTTTTCCAATGCTGTTTGATGTTTGAGGCTTAATTGTTTCTTCTGACCTGCTGCCTTGTCTCCCCTCACACCTCAGTCATACACAGGCTTATTAAGAAACCTTTCAAGGGTGCAGTTTGTCTGATTAAATCTTGAAACTTTCTCAGGCTGGTAACATACAATATTAATCCTCAGCCCTGTGGAAGCTGTGGGGCTATGTTTTTGGTTTTGTTTTGTTTTCTTAAATTTTGTTGGTACTTAATAGTTTCCTTACTTTCCCAACCCTTGCTCTCTTGAAATTGAATCCCAGCCTTTTTACTTTCCTTTGTTTAATACAAATTGAATATTTAATCCAGAAGCATGAGCTACCAAAACAGAGTTGAAGGCTTTTAATTTCAGTGACTTCCTTTGTGAAGAAACAGGTGGATCATGATTTGTGAGGCCCCACCTGGAGTACTGTGTCCAGCTCTGGGGCTCCCAATACAAGAAAGATGTTGAACTGTTGGAGAGGGTTCAGAGGAGGGCCACAAGGATGATTAGAGGGCTGGAGCACCTGCCCTATGAAGAGAGGCTGAGGGAGCTGGGCTTGTTCAGCCTGGAGAAGAGGAGGCTGTGTGGGGACCTCATTGCAGCCTGCCAGTACCTGAAGGGAGCATACAAACAGGAGGGGAATCAACTTTTTAAAAGGGCAGATAATGGCAGGACAAGGGGGAATGGATTAAAGCTGAAGGAGGGAAGGTTTAGATTGGATTTTAGGGGGAAGTTTTTTACAGAAAGAGTGGTGAGGTGCTGGAACAGGCTGCCCGGAGAAGTAGTGGATGCCCCGTCCCTGGAGGTGTACAAGGCCAGGTTGGATAGGGCCCTGGGCAACCTTGTGTAGCTCCAGGCCTGAGGTTGGTGTCCCTGCCTGTGGCAGGGGGGTTGGAGCTTTATGATCCTTGGGGTCCCTTCCAACCCTTGCCATTCTATGATACTTCCAGGAATTAATTTCTTTTTTTTTCTTCTCAAAACTTTGTGTTGTTTATCCACATATTACAAGGTGTGGATTCATCTTATGTATTTTTTAGGTCTTTTTTAAGAGTAGCTTTGATTTCAGAGTAACTAGATTTGAAAAGTTAATTATCTCAGTAAGTCTAAATTCTTCGCCCTTGCCTTTCTAGAAACAAGCATTGTGCATCTCTAAAGTAGCAGCTAGCTACTCCAGGAACAAAACTGTTCAATTCTGAGGCTGACAAGGAGCTGAACCTGATCGTGTACTCTAGGTTGTGCTTGGATGTCTGCTTTGCCCTCTGTGCCTTTTGCCCTAATAACTGAAGAAATTGTCTGTGGCTGCTGCTTAAGCAGCAGTGTGTAAAGAGGGTTGGTGTGTAAGTACTGCCTTCCCAAACTAGGCATCTTAAGTCTTTGCAGCTGAAGCTTTTGCTGTTTATGGTCTGTGGAGGCTCTGGAAGGTGTTCAGGTTTTATGTGAGTGCTTGCTTAGCAGTGTAAGGGAAAGCTTTCTGGGTAGAGTCTCATCCTGCTGGGTGGCTTTATCCAGCATCCGTGTTCCCCAGAGAAGAGTGAGAGCAGTTCACATACCATGAATGCAGGTCTCAGGTTAAGGAACCAACAGTGCTGGCTGCCACTTCCACTTGAGGGGGTTAGAGAGGTGAGATGCTGTTGCAGGACAGAAGGGAGACTGGAGCATTGGTCCAAATTTCTACCTGAGGAGTTAGCCTTCTGCGCCCATCTTCTACCCGGTGGAATAGCCAGGCTCCTTCTGGCAGCACAAGAAGGTGGATAAGAGAGGTCAACTAGTTGTTGTAAGAGACAGGAGCCTGTTGGACACTCAGCTGTCAACCAGATTTAGGAAGCCAAGGATTGACAGTGTGTCCAGTTACTGGAGTCCTCTTCTGCTGTGGGATTGGAATAGCCAGAACCATGCAGCAGGTTCCAGCTACACCTCCCTTGATCCCAGTGGTAGGTGTTGTGTAACCTGGGCTGTGTTTCAGTCACAGCAGCAGTTTTTTCCCCTCCTGAACAATGATGTCATCTGCCAGGATCCTGAAAATAATAAGTATTTGAGATGTTGCAGTTATCTTTATAATTGCCTTCTGTAGGTGCTTTGTCTTTAGGTTATGGCAAAAGCAATCTCCAGTATTTAAATATTTTGCTTAATATTAGTCTTTATTATGGATTATCAAGCTGTTAAATTTCATAGCAAATTTTTATAGACTGATAGTCAGGTGTTCTTACTGGATATGAGCTAATTCATGATACACCATTAAATTGACTTAAACACTAGGAAGGCAAAAACTATTTCTGTAAAATACCAGACTCTTAGACTTGTTCTTTTAATAATCTGTGTTGATGTCTGTCTGAGAAATGTATAGCTCACTGAGTAGGTTTACACAGTACACTTAACCTGCCCTTACTTCCACCACAGGATTAAACCTGGGAGACTTTATTAAACTTTGCTGTTGGCAATAACTTTATCTTTGTTACTACAGGTTTACAAAGTGTTGGTCTCTGTTGGCAGAAATGAATGGTTTGTCCTCAGACGGTATGCAGAGTTTGATAAACTCTACAATACAGTAAGTAAAAGGCAAACTATGAGATCATGACACAGTAGCACAGAGTAACACCTATTTGCAGCATTATTGTTTGATTCCCTCATGGAGGAGTTTGAGTCAACATTCAATAACCATAGGAGTCTGTTAAAAGAAAATGACAGGGTGGGTTTTTTAAACTGGTTTGTTTGAATTTCAAACTCAAAATCTACTTATGTGACACTTTTTATTGTTGCTTGGGATCCTAGTGTAACAAGAGAAGCTTCTAATTTTCTGGTTATCAAAACATCTGAGATGTGTGCTTGTCATGCAAAGTCACTGCAAAACCTCTAGATAGGAAAAAAAAAAATCTCTTAATCATAGGACTGCAGACTGGTTTGGGTTGGAAAGAACCTTAAAGACCATCTAGTTCCAACCCCCTGCTATGGGCAGGGGCACCCTCCATTTAACCAGATTGCCCAAAGCCCCATCCAACCTGGCCTTGAACATTGCCAGGGAAGGGGCAGTCAGGGCTTCTCTGGGCATTTTACTAAAAGCTTTTTACTTTGAAGTACTGAGAGCAATAAATGTTTCTTAATATAAATGCTCCAGCAAGTCAGTCCTGGCAATTGCTACCTTCAGTTTCATAGCCAGATTTTGTGGCAGTGGTCCAGAGAAGACAGCAACTAAGAAAGGTGTTGGGCTCACTGTTAGAAGAGGGCTTTACCCCTTTATGTAGTGGGCATGTGGGACAAATACTTGCTCAGATGTACAGGCTGCTATGTGTCCATACTTTTCTCCACGCTCTTCACAAAGCCCACAATTTCTGCTTTATCAACTGAAGAAATCATTCCATTGTAATCCCTGTAAGAAAAGATTGCCAGTTGCTTAGCTGTGCTTCCATTTCCCTTCCATTGCCCTGTGGGAAGTAGTCAGGCTTTTTTCCTCTTCCACCTCACTGTACATGGATTGCACATGACAGTGGTATACAAATGCAGGTAGTGAGCTTGGTGCTGTCTTACCACATCTGGGCTGAAGTCAGCCTGGATGCATCATGCCAGTCTTTGCCTGCGTCTTGGGCTAGACTTGCAAGTGATATGAAATCAAAGTGTCCCCTTTTTGATACCTGCACAGTGAGTGATAGTGATCCTGTTCCCTGTGACATCTTCTCTTACTATTGGCATTGCTCTCCTGAAATTTGTTCAGGGCTGCTCTTTCTAATGTATGTGGAGGTGGAGGTTCTGGGGCAGCATAACGACAAGGACACTTAATCCAGTTTCTCCTTAGTGTAATTCATATAGTACACCAAAACATTTGTGTTGCTAGCTGGGAGAGATACTGATGTTTCTGAAGAAAGAAGAATAGCCAGCAACTGTATTAGAAAACTACTCTCTTAACGTGAATGAGACTAATACTGAGCAACCTTGTGTAGTTCCAGGCCTGAGGTTGGTGGCCTTGCCTGTGGCAGGGGGGTTGGAGCTCTATGATCTTTGGGGTCCCTTCCAACCCAGGCCATTCTATGATTCTATGCTCTTTCTGGAGTGCTTGAACTATATGAAATCAAGGCTTGGCTCATGTCAGGTTTGGGTTGGGTTTAATAAATTCAGTGCTGTTGTGTGAGGTTTTCTGGTCAGTTGATCAAGTGTAGAATATAAGTGAATAGCTGAACATACTGTTTTACTATACTGCATTTGATAATTCACAGCTTTGACTTGGGGTAGACCACTTGTGGCTTCTGAAGCATTAAGAATGTTGTTTGGGCAAAGCCCAGAGGCCTGTATTCCCAACTCATCATAACCTTATGCATACATCCATATGTAAGCAGGCAAGGCAAAAAGAGATAAAGAGTTGATGGAGGAAGGAAGTAAAGAGGAGAATAAACCCAACTTTGAAATTCTACCCTATGAAGTAGGAAATTACTTTGCCAGTATTACAGAAGATAGCTGCTGTAGTCCATAGCTTTCTGAAGTGAGATGGCCTTTGAATTCAAAAGGGTATGACTGGTGCAGAAAAGCTGATTACAGGCTGTTCCATGTTTGGTTGGGTTTTCTTTTTTACCCTAAGTGTATGAGTAAAAAAAGGTGGCACAGTGGAGCAGAATTACTAATAATCAGATGTTCAAACTGATCAGCAGAAAACAAACAAAATGCAATTGTTTCTAGGTACTTTGATGTCTAAGCACAATCAAATTGTATGTGTGTTTTGTTTTCAGCTAAAGAAGCAATTTCCTACCATGAGCATGAAGATTCCAGCTAAAAGAATATTTGGAGATAATTTTGATCCTGGTAAGTTATCATCTTGTTACTCATTTTGTCAGCTTCTTTATGTGAAAATGAATCTGTTCCTGCCTACAAGAAGCTATCTTAGATGAGTCCTCAAAACAGTGACTAAACCAAAGTTTAGTCATGCTTCAGTCAAGTACAGGAACTAGCACAGGTAGGTATCCTGGGGTATAACTCCTCCTCCTCCCAGGCATCCCATGCTCACAGTCGTGAGAGATTCTGAACTGTCAGGTGTAATCTCTCTTCTATAAAAGTGAAAGTAACACCCCAAACTCTTCTAAATGTATACCTGGTAAGTTACCAAATTTTGGGGTTATTTTTTGCCTCTGAAAAATAACTAAGGAATTCACATTTGGAGACTTTTGAAGTCTGTGTAGTTAAATGTGCTTCCTTGTAGGGTTTAGATCAAAACGCACCTCTTCCTGTTGTTCCATTTACAGAAGCCTGTCTGATATGAACATGGTGTGATCCAGTTAGCGGTTGTGGGTGCTAATTTAGCTCGCTCTGTCCACATCAAAACACTACTGGAAAATCACTTACAAAGTGTATTGAATTAGCCTATAGGTGCCACCACCTAGGTTAATAAATGACGTTAATAAATAGATGATGATGAATGAATAAAAAGGTAAATGAGAGGCCAGGCTTTTGCTCTGTGCTTACACCCTTCATTTGGGCCATTTTTCCTTAAGGGTTTTCCTGATGGGTCATTGGGAACCTCCTGCCCTCCCCTGGGTTGCTGATCACACTGTGTGTGTGGTTTCACCTCCTCCAGCACCTGTTTAAAGCATGACATTTTCTCCTTCGCTGGAGAGTCAATGTCTATAAATACCTTAAGTCTGGGATGCAGGAGGAATCAGCCAGCCCCTTTTCTTTGGTCAGTGGAGACAGGACAAGGGGCAATGGCTGCAAGTTGGAGCACAGGAAGTTCCGCACCAACATGCGGAGGAACTTTTACACAGTGAGGGTGACAGAGCCCTGGGACAGGCTGCCCAGGGAGGTGCTGGAGTCTCCTTCTCTGGAGATATTCAAGACCCGTCTGGATGCCTATCTGTGCAGTATGAGCTAGGGAGCTGCTTTGGCAGGGGGGTTGGACCCGATGATCTCTCGAGGTCCCTTCCAACCCCTACAGTTGTGTGAGTCTGTGATTCTGATTGAAAGGCATTGAACTTCTTGGGGTGTGGTGGTTTGCTCTTTCGAGAGTTGTTTCAAACAAATTCATTTTTGGTGGTGACAGTAAATTACCTGGGTCCTGACATGAAAATCCCTTTTATTTTTTGACTAAAATAATGAAATGCAAGTATCCAGGCTCTGAGCTTTTCTGATGAAGATGTAAGTTGATTACCCATGGTTCTTCATGTATTGTGTTCATGGGGACATCTTGGTTTGGTTTCTTTCCTTTTCTCTGACCTAGGAGTTTTCAGAGCTGGATGAGGATCTAGTAATGTCATGCAGTCTGGTCTGCTGTACAGCTAAAATGTATGGGTGGATTTCTTGTCAAATGTGGAAAACTGGAGTTTAAACAAACCCTAAAACTTTATTTAACCTATATATGTAAAACAAAGTCCTCAGACTTGTTTTAAATTTCTGTGAACTACCCTGAGAAACTAAACAGTTCTCAAGATGTTTATTGCCTGAAGGCAGGGTGGAGATGGAGCCATGTTGTTAATGTAAATAATTCTTTATCTTAACACTGATTTATTGACGCTTTCATGTACTGTTTCTGCTGGCTTCTGAAATGTCACATACTTTTTCTCCATTTGTAAAGTATTTTACTGCTGTCAGTCCATGCTTGGGAATGCAGCACTGTACTACTGCATTGAGGTGCTGAGTGAAGTAGAAAGAAACTTAGATGTTCCTTTACCCGCTTCCTGGTATAAAAAGGACAGCGATCTCCTGGAGAGAGTCCAGAGAAGGGCTACGAAGATGATTAGGGGCCTGGAACATCTATCCTATGAGGAAAGGCTGGGAGAGCTGGGGCTGTTCAGCCTGGAGAAAAGAAGACTGAGGGGGGACCTAATCAATGTTTATAAATATCTTAAGTATGGGATGCAGGGGGAATTGGGCTGCCCCTTTTCAGTGGTCTGTGGGGACAAGACAAGGGGCAATGGCTGCAAGTTGGAGCACAGGAAGTTCCGCACCAACATGCGGAGGAACTTTTACACAGTGAGGGTGACAGAGCCCTGGGACAGGCTGCCCAGGGAGGTGGTAGAGTCTCCTTCCCTGGAGATATTCAAGACCCATCTGGATGCCTCCCTGTGCAGTATAAGCTGGGGAGCTGCTTTGGCAGGGGGGTTGGACCCAATGATCTCTTGAGGTCTCTTCCACCCCCTACAGTTCCGTGATACTGTGAATGTAGATTGTCATCTAAATGCTCTGGTTTTATTGTCACTTAGGTTATTTCAAAATTTTATCTTGTTTTAACTTCAAAAATGGGGAAGAGTAAAAACTATTCAGAATATGGAACTAGGAAATTTCAGAATACATTTAAGCTGCTGTGATGCTGGTATTTTATTTTCAACAGCCCCTAAGCTCTGTAGGCTTTGCATGGCTGAGTGCAGTGTACATCCACCATGCTGAAACTGCTGATGTTGCTGACTACTGTAACATCTTTATGCAGACTTACCTTCCTGTTTGGTGTTGGTAATTTGGGATTATTGAATGAATACCTGAACTAAAATGAACTCTTTTTTTCTTAGTATTTTAAATAGGTCTTTTAAATGTAATTTTAATTTGAAATCTTAATCATTGACAGTAACTTATGTATGACAGAGTGATTGGAATACCTTAAAAGTTAATACACAAGCCAAATATTTTTTTTCCATAGATGTGATTGTTGATAGGAGTAATTAAAGATTATTCTGCTTTACGCTTTATTTCATGTTAGAGCTCTTTCTATTTCAAGTCCATTCACTGAAGAAAAGTTAGCATGTTTTAAGCTTTGGATGACAGTGGAGATCCTGAGGGTTTTTTTTTTTAAATTATTACTTCAGAAATTGTGTCCAAAATGGGGGGGAGGAGGAGAATGGGGAAGCAGCCTTTTATTTATCTCCAACGATTACACCTGAGTGCCTGCTGGCTGGATGAATTGGCCAGCTTCCCCCCACCATACATTTATTGTGGAAACAGGCTGTTGGGTGGGAGTCTTGGTGTAAAAACTTGACTTGTGCAACTGATACTAGGCTTTGTTTGTGGCTTTTTTGGGTGGAATCAGATCCTGAAGGGCTCACCTGTGCCTTGGAAGTTCTGCACAGGTGAATCTGCTGTGGTTATGCACTGTTCTTTAAGTACACTTTTAATCCAGCTGGCTTTCAGGCAGTGTAGCAGAAACACTGAAATCTGTTCTCTCACCTCACCTCATGTGTTAAGCCTGTGATTTTTCATACACAGGATCAATTGTGAGCCAGTCTTTAACTGCTGCTCAAGTCCTCCAGAAAACTAAATTTGAAAATAAGGGTTTTCTTTCTCAAGTTGACTAGTAACTCTAATAAACCTTTTTTTTTCCTTTCCCCCCAGATTTCATTAAACAGAGAAGAGCAGGACTGAACGAGTTCATTCAGAATTTAGTTAGGCAGCCAGAGCTATGCAACCAGTAAGTAGTTTCATTTTTATTTTATAAGGAGTATTTAAAAGGCATGAGATGTCAAATACAAAATTGCAAATAAGAACTTTTAACCCAAAAATGTATTCTATCAGTTCAGTGCTCTTAAATATAATAAATAAACTTCTATCTGGCTGTTCATTCCTTCAGGAAAAAAAAATACCTACAGACTGATGGATGGTATAAAAGATGTCTTTGTTTTCTGAAAACTGATCTACAAATCAACTGGCAGGCAATTAGCTGATTTTAGTCTGAGATGCAGGTTCCAGAGTAAACTCTGTTGCTGTGGGGCAGGCTTTTGTTTTGCCAGTAGCTTTACTGTTTGAAAACTCTGCTGTCACTTGCTGCTTGTAATTGTGTGCATTGCTAGAGCTGTTCATGTGTCTACTCCAGAACTTGTTTTAAGCCAGTTAAGTAGCTTAATCAGCTTGTCTGGGTGGTTTGGGATAACCACACTGACCTGACTGCAGCAAATGAGTAAGCTTGCACATAAACTGTTCTGTCAGAAGAACTTCAGGCATGTTAACTCTCATCAGTGGGATGGATGAGAGATGGTGATACGCTGGAGCCAGTTCCAGTCAAATCTAGAGGACAGTGCTTCTGTGTGTGTGTGAACTGCATTTTCCTTTCAGTTTAAATCTCTGCATAACCATTTTAAACTAAATTCATGTAGCTTTCTACATTACTTGAACTAGTAAAATGGTAAATCTAAGTTTGACTTTAGTGGTGTGTAAATGTCATCTGTACAACCTGTGAAACTACTGGTGTCCTACAGAAGAATGAATTGTAATAGAACATTGCTGCAGCTTGCAGTCAGAATATGATAATCTTTTTTTTCCACAACAAATGAACTATTTAGTGTCCTGTTGACCTGACATATGCACTGCATTTTTATGAGGAGAAGAAAAAAAGTGCATTTTATATACATTTCCTTGTGATTAGTAGAAAAAAATTCAAAGCAAAGTCTTTATGATAGGATGGTTTTCTACTAGAACAATAACTCTGAATTTTGTGGTCACAGTTGTGTTCTTCTCTGGGAAAGAATATAAAAGCACTTTATTTATTGAAAACTAATCTCTCTTGTTACATTAGGGAAGGATACTGGTTTTATTTAGCACAGTCCCTTCCCCTGTTTGGTTGTCTGTCCGTATGTCCAAGTACAAAATAATTTGTCTTAAAATATACCGTATTTGCTCTCTAAAGGTAAAACAAGACCTTCTTTTTTATGCACATTGCAAAATTATGTGCTTAAAAACCCCAAACCCAAATCACCTCCTGAAGTGTTTGTTCAGGTATTAAAGTTGTTTTATGTTCCAGATGCATCTGTAGCTTCAGTCTGTTCTTTAACATGGCCCTTTGTTCCACTAAAGCTAACTTAAACCAGTATAAAGAAATAGGCCCTACAAAGTGTTTTGGTGCAGTTGCATGTGTGTTAAATGAAGAGCTTATTAGGCATAGCTCTGCAATAAAAACAAAACAGAGACTGAAGTTTGATTTGTGCTGTCTTCTACCTCCCCACCCATAAAGTTACATTGATCTATGTGGGAGAAAGTGTTTGACTTGTAGTTCGGTGCAAAGAGCATTTTATTTTATAGTGATTTGTGTGTTGTTTTTTCTTTTACTGGTACTTTGTTTTTCTGGAGGAGTTTATGCTTTTTGCAGTGATTCATTGCATCAAATCATATTACCAGTTACATAATCTATAACTTCATTAATGAAGCAATGCCAAAACTTTGATCTTGATTGGTGGTTGGTTTGTTTTGGGTTTTTTGAGGTGGCTGTTTCTAGCAGATTTAAAAAAAACAACCCTAAAACAAACTACTCATGGAATATGTAGTGACTGAAACTTCACCAATAGCTCACATCCTTGCTTTCTTAGACTTTTGCTTTAATATGCTAATTAAATTTGATATTAGGTAAAATACTTGTACTGTACAAGGAAGACTTGGAGTTATTAATGCTCACAGAACTTTAGGAAGTTCACCTTCAACTACATCTTTTAAGCATTAAAATCTGTGATCAGGATGTCACATTTTTAAGTTCTCTCTGGGAAGGCTTTCACTGAAAGCCTAAGGATGGCCCATGGTCATGTCTCTGTTTCTGGGAGGGAGGGAGGCACCTGGATGCCTGAATTGAGAAGCACAAATGCCAGATCTACTGTGGCCGAAGTTGTAGTAGGTACATTATCCTCTGCAACATGTATTTTCTTCTTCAGTGGACTTTGTTCTTGGGTTTGATATATTTATTGAGCATTGTATCAGCCAAACCTTTCTCCTCAATAACAAACTCAGCAGGAACCTAAGGTGTGATTAGATAAAACTTGTAATGGACAATAAGGATTCTCTTCCAGTCACTGTCAGATGGAATACAGGGTGAGGTGGATCGTTGGCTTAAAACAAATTGGGAATTGAGTGGATGAGCTTCCAGCTGCATTTACTCAGCTAACTGTGTTTGGATAGTTAGACATGGACAGATACAGAACTTGCTCTCACAGAGAGAATGCAAATGTTGGCAAAAAAAAGTCAAAAAGGATAGAGATCCAAAAACACGCCCCCCTTGCTGACTGAATAGGAACTGGGAGTTTGTTACTTGTGAGCAGCGAGGTCTCCCAAATCGCTGAGCAACTATGCAAATTGGGCTGCTTGCCCTCTCAAATGTAGGTCTTCACTGAAAAAGCAGTGCAGTTACCTGTCTATCAGAACATGTCCAAAGAAATTCTGTTTGAATCCAAATGTATAACGGGGAATGCATTAAAGATGTAATGTAGTTATTTTTAAATAGTCCAAAGTAGCTCCTTAATGAAAATGAGAACATTTGCATAACACTTGAAGAACTCAAGGATGACAGTACCCTGAAACCTCTGTGAGAAAATGTATTCTCAGCTCTTTAAGTGAGAAACAGGGTTCTGCTTTTGTTCCCTAGAAGGAAAACAGCGTGACTAGATGTTTCTGGTTTCAGTCTGATGAAAATAAAAGCCCTGGATTGTAAAATCTTTGCAGTTGATGTTAGGGAAAGCAAACCTTGCATTGCATTAGTTGTGCTCTTTTAAAATCTTATTGTACATTATGGCTTTTTGAGCCTTTGCTTTCTATAAGAAAGCATTGTTTTCCTTTCTGTGTGCTAAAAGGTACGTGGAGAAGAGGGAGGAGCTGGGTACCATTATTTAAAGGGTCTCTTTTTAAATGTTGAGGTTCTGTCACTGGCAATTAATTTTACCATTTTGCTTCAAAACCTGTGTAACCTTTTGGACTATTTTGTGGATGTGACCCAAATTTTGGTGTGGCTGCTTCATGTGTTCTTGCAGGAAGGCTAATGCAGAACAAGTATCACAGAAGGAACCATATTTAGGCAGAGATTGGCACCCCTTCGTGGATTTCAGATATAATCCGTAACTAAATTGATCCAGTAATTCATAAAAATCCAGACAAAAATCCAAACAGTTTGTACTGATAGTATATGCACAATGTATATAGAGTGTCCCTTTTTAAACTGTGTTCTTGATCCTTTTGATTGGATATGTGAGGTTATTATAGGAATAGTTCCAGTGTATTTTAAAATACACTTTGTTAATCCAGGTGAGCTCATGTATCATGGAAGTCCCACCTATCTTCATCGCATCTTGCACAATGTGCTGCAGTCTTAGCTAAGAAATTGGTATTTTAAACTGGTTAATCACGACTTCCTTGTGGTGCTTTTGTAACTCCAAATGTGAGCAAGGTAAAAGCGAGCAGTTATGCTTCTGGCTGCCAATTTTGAATACTCTGCAGCTGTGCAGCAGCCTTTGACTGTGAACAGAATTTTATTCAATTTTTTAAAAAAATTTTCTTTTTCTCTGCAAGCAGAAAATTTTAGGTACTGTAACTCATTCAGTGGTTGAATTATGTTACTATAAAAGCATTTCTTGTATGCAGTCCTTAATTATTAGAACTTAAATATAAAACTTTGTGCTGAGTGATGCCTCTATCTACTGCTGTCCAATCACATACTTCCTATGGTTATGGCTAAAAATCATGCAAATTATTGGTGTGCTAATGAAGTCAACTGTGTTTCTAGCCCAGATGTCAGAGCATTTCTTCAGATGGATAACCCAAAACACCAGTCGGATCCGTCAGAAGATGAAGACGAAAGGAGCAGTCGGAAGGTAACAAAACAGCAGAACAGTCTTCTAAATTTTAGCTACTTAAGGGCAATCTTAGGCATTTACTGAAAATTTCTGGTTGATTTCACAATAAATTCCCTCTGTGCTCTAGTGTTCCACTGTGGGCTGTAAGGTAGTTTTCTGTCAGATGTGAACTGCAGAGGGGGGTAAAAATGATCGCTAGCTTTGTCTTCTTCCCCACTTGCAATATGGGTTAAAGAAACACAGGTTTAGTCAGAGCTTAGCTGTCATGGTTATTGCAGTCTCTTCAGAGATTCTTGCTAAGAACATCTGGCAAGGAGCAGGGGAGATTGAATGTTTAAATGTCTTTTTATTTGTTTGTGTGCTTGTTTTTGTTTTGTTGGGGTTTTTTGTTTGGGGTTTTTTTTAATGGGGGAGAAACAGAATTCTCTTGGGGAAAAAAGGCAGTCTTTCTGAAAGTCACTCGAGCAAGGATGGATTTGATTTCATTTCACATATAACACTGCGTGGGGTCTGAAGCCTCTTTTGTCACAAGAAGTTAGATGGGTTCTCTGAAAACTAATTTACAGCCTGCAGAAACAGTGCTGTTTGCTAAAAGGAGTATTTCTAGGACGCCAGAAGAGCTTTACTTCAGTGTGTTTTCTTAGGGCTCGCTTCTTGGCATACAGATGTGACCTTAGTATTTCTCTTATTCAGCACCTCTTAAAGATGTACAAATTGTCATTTTGGTTTGTGTGAGATCCATGGCAGATACACTATTTTCTGAAAGTTTCACTTCCAAAGATGCCAGTCTTGAATGCTGCTTTTTCTTTAAAGTGCTTGACAGCACTGTGAGCATGCAGAAAATTCTAATATAAAATACAAGTTTCCTCTTAATGTGGAATGATCTACACTTTCTATGGGAAATTAATATGTAATGCTACAACAAATTCCAAAATAGGAAGAAAGCTAATAGATAGTGGCCCAAACCATACTACTAGGCCAGGTTGGATCGGGCCCTGGGCAACCTTGTGTAGCTCCAGGCCTGAGGTTGGTGTCCCTGCCTGTGGCAGGGGGGGTGGAGCTCTGTGATCCTCGGGGTCCCTTCCAACCCTTGCCATTCTATGATTCTACTTTTTTTAGAAAGACAGAAAATTACCTTCTCATAGTTAATTGCAAGCGTTGAAGCTGAAGAATAAGAAACAAAACCAAGCCTTCAAGAACAGAAAAATCTTAGAACTTGTAGCTTTTTTTAAACTCCCCAGTACACTTGTATGATTGGCTCCTACTGGTGAATAGCTGCATCCAGTGCTGCTGTCAGGGCATTCCCTGCTTCATTAAGAGTCCTGGTTCTGTGATGCCTGCTGGCATGTCCCCAGGTAACTTGTGTTTGAATGCAGTTTATTTTTCTCTGATAAATTCTAAAATCACAATGGGGGGGGGGGGTGTGTGGTAAAAATCTGCATTTTTAATAAAAAATGGAATGGAGAAAATTATCCAAATGACAGCAGCTTCCTTCTCTCCCTGTAACTTACAAATTCTGTCTGGGTGTACGCTGGTAAGATTCATGCCATTTCTGGAATTGAGTTATCTTTAATGTTAGGATAGGAAAGGTTGGCAGTGTTTTTCTTGGGCTGGGGAGAATGTTCACTTTTGGGGTTATTTGGTTTGTTTTTTTTAAGAGCAGTGTCTTTTATTAATTACTCTTGCATAAACATTGTTGGTTTAAAATTATGTTACAGGTAAAATCTCAGAAAATTTAAAGGTATAAAATACATTCCCAGAGCAAATACAGAATGGGTTACATTCTGGAAGAGGAACAAGTTGTTTGTTAAAATGCTTTTAAAGTTTTGTTTCTCATTTTGGCCTCTGTGTCTGGACACAGTTATTTTATTGCCTTCATCCTTGGATATGATGTGTGTAGAGGTAATATGTGAAAAGTTGTTGAAGGTCAGGTATTTCAACTTAGAAGGTTTCCAGTCTGGATGTTAGACACCTTCAAAAATCTAATGTTATGAGTGTAAAGGTATGGATTGAGTAAATTAGTAGACTATTTTGTATTGCTTTAAATGTAAGAATTAAAAAAAAAAAACCAAACCAACAAAACCTCATGAAAATAAACCTCTTTGTCTCTCTCAACAGTTAAACTCTACCTCACAGAATATCAACTTGGGACCATCTGGAAATCCTCAGTAGGTTTCACTTAAATTGATTTTAAAAGTAATTCAATTTAAAGTAAAACTTTTGTTTTAATGGAATGTTATGAAGATTCATTTTAAAACCTGAAAAATTAGACTGTAATTCTTATTATTATGAAAAGTTCTTTAGATATATGCCTTTATTTGTTGATTTGGATTGCTCAGGAGGAAGCAAAGTGGTAAATCCTGTGCAACATAAGCAACCACTTTCAGACCATTTTTCCCTTTTTGCCTTCAGAGTTTGTCAGCCTGCTGTCCTTCTTAAGGATGCTGTAGCAAAGATGACCTCTGTCTTGGGAACAGTCACACAACTGTCTGTTTTAATGCATGGCAAAGGAGCAGCTTGCCTTGGTGATACGACAAACCTAGTTGCTGCAACATAACTTCTGTTTGACAACAGAAAGCTCTAAGGACACCAGTTCTTTTGTGAATCTGTGTTTTTGTCATCTAGGAGAGGACTGCTATTTTGGTTTAGCTTTCCTCACAGATTTGTTCTGGGCTAACAGGAGGAAATGCTTAATAGATTGCAGTAAAATGAAATTAAAGAGTACTTCCCTTCAGGGGCAATAAAGAGAGGTGTATGGTGATGTAACTGTTGTTATGGAATTTGAAAACATGGATAATTGTTTTGCTGACAAAAATACCTCTGCATTGTATTTAGGAAACAAGTGAGGGAACCCTGGGAAATAACGTGAAAGGAGTGGCAATGTGGGAAGTGGAAAAACTGAGTTCACATGTACACACACAGAAGAGGGAGGTTTTAGGGCCTCCCTCCTCTAGCTGTAATTTAAAAATCTAATATGAAAGGAATGGATTGAGGGAAGGATGGGATAAGCAAAGAGATCAGAGAAAAAACTTGGTCCTTCCTTCCCTTGTGTAAGTGTGAGGATCAATTTGAGATGTGGAAAAGTTAGAGAAGCAGGGCCTTAAGTGATAAGAAACGAGGCTATGGAGAATCAAAGAACAGTCTTGCTCCTCTTTTGTGTCTTAAACGTACAAAATACATTCAAAGGATGCAACCTGAACACTGTCCCTGGAGGAAAATGAAATTGCAGAATGAAGAGGAGTCATCGCCATCTCTGAGGGAAGGTCTGCAGAAGTCTAGGTGTTGGGTAGAATTAAGTGTATAGGAGGGTGCTAACAGATCATTCCTCTCACATTACAACTCAAGTGCTACACTAGACTGCTGTACAGCTCTAAAGCTTGTCATTTCTACCCAGATGACCCATCTCCTTCCTAAATATCTTTCAGTGCTAAACCAACAGACTTTGATTTCCTGAAAGTTATTGGGAAAGGCAGCTTTGGCAAGGTGAGCTTTCTTATTACTGCGTCCTCTCCTGGTGCAAGGTTGCTAGCTGGTGTCTTGTGCACAGTAACTGTTGGCTAGGCTTGGCCAGAGGATTTTAGAAGTGGTATCAGTCTAGGGCAACATACAAACTGTCGCGTTGGATCCCGGTTGCTGCTTCTTTACAGCCTGGCTGGTTTTTCCCTGGTGAGGCAGTTGGCTGCCTGGGTCACTTGCTGGGAGTACTAAAAGGGAATGTTTCCCTTTCTCGTTAAGAGCACTAGGGATCCTCTGTTCCCCCCAGAGAGGAAGGGAGGTACCCTTGAGCAAATGCAGCAGCTGGAGTAGGAATCGTGCACTTCCCTTTGTGGGAATGGACTGTTTTGTCAAACCCTAATGCTGTGGAGCAGTGTGAGCAACAGCCCATTGAGAAGGGACTTTAAATATTGATAGCGTGCAAAGATGAAACTGAGAATTCCTCTTGAAATCTTTGGGTTTGGGTTATTTTTAAAGCTGTTGTTTTCCACTAAATTATCTTTAAAACTTACAAAACCAGCTGAAATTGATCTTGATAGGGATTCAGCAGGTCCTGGAAAATAAATGTTAGAATTCAATCTTTCCTGGTACCACTATCACAACAGACTTTACTGAACTGTATGTTCACTCTCTTAGCAGTTATATTGGTGATGGGCTGTATTACAAGCAAAGGCACTTTATTGTGGAAAGGATAGCATGAATACTTTCTGATTGTGCTGAAATGATGGAAGTATTGCTAATAGAACATGAAGTGCAGTAATCACATTCCTTTGGTTTGAATTTCACAGGTTCTTCTTGCAAAACGAAAACTGGATGGGAAATACTATGCTGTCAAAGTGCTGCAGAAAAAAATTGTCCTTAATAGGAAAGAGGTGAAGACTAATAATTTTTCACCACTAATCTCCCTTTTGCTTGCCTTTAATTACAAAATCATTCCTTGTTACTTACTGATCTCTTACTTCCTTACAGCAAAAACACATTATGGCTGAACGTAATGTGCTTTTGAAAAACGTGAAACACCCATTTTTGGTTGGATTACATTACTCATTCCAAACAACGGAAAAGCTTTACTTTGTCCTGGATTTTGTTAATGGAGGCGAGGTATGTGGTGGTTGTGTTTGGATTTGAGTGTCTGTTTTGCTAGTTCTAGGTGGGAGGAACAAAATGATCCTTTACAATGGGCTGTGATCAGTATTCTCCCACTTTTGAAAATCCTGCTATGGGGGATTATAGTTGCTACAGAGTTCTGTAGTTTAAAGGACTCTGTTCCTCCTCTTATTGATAACTTCAGTCTCAATTTTGCTCATGGTTGTCAGAAACAAATACTGTGCTTTTACAGTTAGATGAATGTACCTTTATGAGTTCATCTTATGTTGATATTTTCCACCATGTAAAACTGTCTTTTCCTCTGGCATCTGCATTAGCTGAGGTGCTAGTATTTCAAAAGCAGAATGAAGGAAACAAGCAACTGAATTTACCACACTGATATTTTTGGGAACCTTGGGATTATTCTGTAGCTCTGCATGGTCTAATTAACTTCTTGCCAAATCGCCTTATCCTCAGGATTCTTTGCATTGAAGCTGTGCTTTTGAATCTGAGGAGCCATTAAGTAATTTGGGGAAAGACTTGTGAAAGATGTGGAAACAGTCTGTGTGTATTTAAATATGCTTCTGGGGCAGCTTGTCTTCAGCTGGGGAGCTGTTGCTTTTCAAAATGCTTGGTGCTCCCAGGAGCGCTCGTGTATAAACTGGTTGAATAGTCCTTATACATGAGAGAGGGAATCAAATGTTGCTTCCGTTCCTTCAAAAGGTTTTGTAGACAATCAGAAGTCTTGTGGACTAGTAATACCTGGGCCTATCTAGCAAATTAGCTGTGATTTAAAGAAATCAGTGTACTGAAAAATTACTGTGTGACAGGAACTAGCCAACATAAATGATTTAAGGGAGAGCTGTGTGCGTTGTCACTTGCGGTGTGTTCAGTTTGGTGATTTAGTGGTGTAAAATGTATGCATTTCAGAAGGTCTTACAGGTGCTTAAAGCAGAACAGGAAAGAAGGATGAGACAGGATCCTGTTGTAGATGATAAAACTCATAGCTGGAAGAGGCACAGCAGAAGGGGTAGAATCTAAATAGTTTGTTTTGGCATATCTCAAGGCTTCCTATCATACAGCTGTATACACACTGACAAGTATGCTGAATGAACCAGGATGAGATAGGAACTTGGGGTATCCATTAGTTCATATGGTCTAACTGTTAGTATTTATGATGCTCTTAAAAGGGTCAGTATGCCAGCTGTATTTGTCAGTTGGGACAAGTTGGGCCTTTTGTCTTGTCTAACTTATTGCCATTTTATTTAGATAGTATTAGCAAACCGTGGTTTTCTCTACTCTGAATTCCTGGCCAGAACTGTGTTTGGCATTCTTCCAGGCAAACTAAAATACAGTTCAAAACAGCTTTCAAATTGTAATGAAGTGCTTTGAAAGCTCTGTTGGCTTTTCAGAATTTTTCTGGTTTTCTCCTACAAAGTTTGGGAAAAAATATGTTTTCTTAAAACTTTTAGAAGTTCAATGGGTGGTACAGTTCCATCTGTAAGTTTATGATGAATCTTCAGCTAGACTTCATATCTGCTCAGACTATTTGAAGCCAAACAGCTTTGTGTAGTTGAAAGAATTTGTGGATTAGCTTGGAATATACCTCTCCTAAAGCGATCTACATCTGTGGGATTTCAGAACACGGGTACTTTTCAGAATGTAGGTACTTAGGTACAAAACTCTGAATGCAAGCCCATACACAAATGCTAGACTATGTATTTGATGCCAGTTTGTAAGGAGAATGTCTTGCATGACTTAATCTTGCCAAGCTCTATTCATAGCTTAGTAGTGTTAGATCCTTTTTGACTAGTTGTGATTTTGAGGGAATGTTTTAAGTTCTGGGCTCCCTGGTATAAAAAAGACAGGGATCTCCTTGAGAGAGCCCAGAGGAGGGCTATGAAGATGATGAAGGGCCTGGAACATCTATCCTATGAGGAAAGGCTGAGAGAGATGGGGCTGTTCAGCCTGGAGAAAAGAAGACTTAGGGGGGACCTAATCAATGTTTATAAATATCTTAAGTATGGGATGCAGGGGGAATTGGGCTGCCCCTTTTCTGTGGTCTGTGGAGACAGGACAAGGGGCAATGGCTGCAAGTTGGAGCACAGGAAGTTCCACACCAACATGCAGAACTTTTACACAGTGAGGGTGACAGAGCCCTGGGACAGGCTGCCCAGGGAGGTGGTGGGGTCTCCTTCCCTGGAGGTATTCAAGACCCATCTGGACACCTATCTGTGCAGTATGAGCTAGGGAGCTGCTTTGGCAGGGGGGTTGGACCCGATGATCTCTCAAGGTCCTTTCCAACCCTTACAGCTCTGTGATTCTGTGCATGACAGAGTCGTGCAGCAAACCCAGTTATACTTTGTTCTGCAATTTAAAAAAAAAAAAAGATAGCTAAATAAAATAACATGTAATTTTAATGGTAAAAAGTCATTAACCTGGGTTTATTTGTACATAATGTTCTTATTTACTGTTTGCATATTTACAGCTGTTCTTTCACTTACAAAGAGAACGTTCCTTTCCTGAGCACAGAGCCAGATTTTATGCTGCTGAAATAGCAAGTGCACTGGGCTACTTACACTCCATAAATATTGTGTACAGGTAAGTTTCTGAAATGTATCCCTGTCGTACAAGTTCAAAATAGGATAATCTGCTGAATAAAAATGACCTGAAGTAATCAGATGGGAAACTCTAACATAACAATTTCACCAGAACTTGATGATCTTTTGTTAGTGACTGCTGTTTTGAATTAATAGGAGTTACTTTTTTTTAATAGGGATTTAAAACCAGAAAACATTCTCCTAGATTCACTAGTAAGTATGCAACGTTATTTTTTTTGTCTTCTGTGCTACCTCACAAAGTTGACACTTGTGTGTATCCACACCTTGACCATGTTCTGTTTTAAGAATACCACTCTTTCTTAAACAGGGTCATGTTGTGTTGACGGACTTTGGACTTTGTAAAGAAGGCATTGCAAGTTCTGATACCACTGCAACATTCTGTGGAACACCGGAAGTATGTTGACAACTTTTGTGGCTTTTTGACTGGTATTGAATGACTAATGGCAATATTTGTGTAACTGGCAGATCAAATGTTCTGGTTTGTACTGTTGGAGATTTGACGTTCTTTCAACAAGCTCTTCCATGAAACTAGACCAAAGACAAGCTTCCTCCATATCTGTTCCTTGTCCTTTTTACTAATGCACAGTGTCTCCTACTTAACTACCCACATCCTCATCACTTACCTCTTCCTTCCTCATTTTCTCAGCCCTTTTCAAACTTTCTGTTCCTCCTGTGTCTCCTAACTGCTTGTTAGACATAAGACACTTAGCTTGTGTGACAGCTGCAAGAGATTTGCCAGTATGAATATACTCAACCATATCCTACCACTGATTTTTAGTAAGTTTATGAGGACTTAATATCTGTGAGTATTGAGCAGATTGTGCATATGTGTGAAACTGAACTCGCTGACAGAGTTTATTCAACTCTGTTGTCTCTCTTTAGTAAGAAAACTAGGCTGGAAAAATCAGAGTCTGGAAGTCTTGAATGCCTGTGTGGATTTCACTGAAATGCAGGGATTAGTGGCTTCAATAATTAACATGCTTTGAAATTACAGAAAAGGCCTTTGAAGGCAGTGAAGGATGACTGAAGAGTAGTATTTAGCTGAAGCATTTGAACTCAAGAAAAAAAAAAGCAGTTCAGATCAACTTAGATAAGTTATGATCAGGGTAGGAATCCATGAAGCTGAGCGGTAAATGTGAGATGAAACAAAGTTCATTGAATATTTTTGAAAGTTCAAAGGACAATGTGTAGAACACTGGTAACGGGATCTGAGGAAATCTATTGTACCTCTGGATTTGCACAGATTGCAACATAAGAGGATGCTAATGCTGTTATTTCATACAAGTTTTCACAAATACCAAGATTGAACGTAGAAGTTTTGGATTAGAAAGGCCAATACAGATTCAAATATTGCATGATCCTGCTAAAAGGGTCATGATCATCTTGGTGTTAAGAAATACCAAGTTGAATGACTTGGTGAGTTCCAGCACCTACAAAGCTGAAAGGACGTTATAAAAGGTTATGAAGTCGTTGCATTCAAAACACCTCAGCTGCTTTTCATGCCCTTGTAGGGTCAGCTATAGACAAATGAGTTACAGGGCACTGGCAAAGTTTGAGAGACTGACTGACTGAAACTGAGTTTTGGTCTGTGCCTTGTCTGACAATGTTATTGTCTATTTGTAAATTAAACTTCAGAATTTGGAATAATAAAGTGAGGATCCTCATGTTTTGAGAGGTTAGAAACTCTGTATGCCGTTAGATGGGACTGAGAGGGTGATGATGCAGCCATAGCAAGCTTATGTTATGTAATCACAAAGAATAGTCTGGTATTACGAGGTGGCTGTCCTTGTGCTGAAATGTTGGTAAGCTCTGAGATGCCAAGTAGATTTCGTGCATGGTAGATGTAAACCAGTTATCGTTGTCAGTCAGCATTCACTGGCATCAGATGTTCATCACAAATCAGTTAACTGATACCTATTTGATAAGAAGCTTTAGTTCAGCAACTCCCAACTCATGCCCTCACTGAGATTTACAGTATAACTTAATATAGGTCATACAGTTTTGTAATAATAGTTTTGAAACAGCATTCAGATCTTTCATTTTTATGTACTGGATGGGGAGCCTACAATTTGAGAATGGCAGAACATGCAGGGTTAGCAGCCAGCTTGCTAAGAGAAGTTGTGTCTGCCACAGTGCAGCAACTGATCTGAAATGTAAAGCAAGTTTCATAATAGAGGTAGCAAAGTAGTTTGGCAAAACAACAGCGTGTGGGAGGTGGTGTTTCAGTTGGAAAAACTGCTGTTCTACTTTGTAAATGACCAGTTTATGACAAAAGGTTTGATGGACAAGATAAATACTTAGCGGTCTTTCAGTTGATCTGAAGAAAATTTTCCTAATTTGACTAAAACTTAGAGCATTAGGCTAGCAAGAATAAAACCTAAAATACTTTTTTTTTTTTTTAAATGTTAGTATCTTGCACCAGAAGTCATTAAAAAGCAGCCCTATGACAACACAGTAGACTGGTGGTGCCTTGGTGCAGTTCTTTATGAAATGCTTTACGGGCTGGTAAGTACTTAACATGTGGGTGGTAGGGGTTGCTTTCCCCATGCCTTATATGAAGTAGCCTCAGAATGTTGCTTAAGATGCTAAACTTTGCAAAATGCTCTTCAATAGGTGAACAGTTTGTCTTATCATAGTACCTGTTTGTCTCTTTAATTTTGCATTGCCTCAATGCAAAATGTCTAAAATTTTGCATTCCAGTGAACTGCTGGACATTAACTCTGAAGACAAGTAGTCACCACTGAGGGAATCCAAGAGTAAAAAGAATTAGCAGTGGTAATACCCAATAAACACACACACACAACTTAGAAGTGAAATTTTGCCAAATACTGGAATAAATAAAATTCTTTCTTTTTACTTAGAAATTCTTGCCCCAGAATTTCTCTCAGCTTTTTCATTTCTTGATGCAGCATTAAAACAAAAAAATCCTAATATATGCTTCTTCTAGTTATATGCAATCACTCCATTGACAATCTGTTAAATTTTCTTGAGGTTTTATCTCTTGCCATAGGACTTTCAGTAGGGAGATAGATTTGTGTTTGTTCCCCACTGAAATCAAGGGAGCTTTGAAGCTGGACAGCATCTGTGGCTGCTACTGAGTGTGAGAACATGTTAGGAGAAGAGGAGGTGGGTGGGGAAGCTATCAAGTGTAAAGATCTGACAATGGTGATGATGGAATTAGAAGCTAGTGGATAAGAAGAGGTGGACTTCTCACTGCTGGCTGTTTGTATTTCTTATAAAATCACATACTGATCCGTGCACATGAAACTATGTTGAATGTGGCCTCAGATTCACGTATAACTTTTATTTTGTAGCCTCCTTTTTACTGCCGTGACGTTGCTGAGATGTATGAGAATATTCTCCATAAGCCCCTGGTTCTGCGCCCGGGAATCAGTCTTACAGCCTGGTCTATTCTGGAAGAACTCTTGGAGAAAGATCGGCAGAGCCGACTCGGAGCAAGGGAAGATTTTGTATGTAATGTCCTAATTTATCAGCCCCTGCCTCATTTGGAGGGACATCACCAAATGTATGTGCACAGCATAGCTTAGCAGTTGGAGAGAGGGATTGCTCTGTTAATGCCTCTCTTCGTTTTCCTCCTTACTAATTCTTCTTCAAAGACACAAGTGTAGTCAGTCCCTGAAAGTTGTTTGGGGTAGGGGGTCTGTTGTGGGATATAAATATTTAAAGCTTGGTTGCTGCTGTTCCTGCCAGTAAAGGGAAAACAATTCCTGTTGTAGTAGTCACCAAGGTTTATGAAGGTAGGTTTCACTCTTCGGACTGAAACTGAGAAATAATTAAAAGAAAATCTGGTAATGTCAGTTTAACTACCTACATAAAAAACAGCCCTCAGATAGAGGAACACAATTACTGGCAAACAGCAGCTCTTTTAGCCTTAAAATCATGGCAAATGTTTTCCCAGTGCAACCACACAAGCTTTGATTGCAAGAAGATGATAGGGCAGAGCATAGGTGTCTTGAGGAATGATGTCTGAGTTCTAACCATTAATTGAGAGATCTTCATAGTTCTTTGTTTGCAGCTGTAATGTTAAGTAGTCTTTTGACCTTGTATCTGAAGATAGCTTGTATCTGAGCATTTAAACTATGATATGGTACTTGCCTCACAGTGTGAGCAAGATGAAAGGGTGGTAGCATTTAGCACAGCTGTTAGCCACTTGGTAACTAACAAACATACTGGGGACTTGCTGAAGCAGCCACTTCTCAGACAATTATCCACATGACAAAAAGTAACGAAGTTTTAAGGCAGGAGCAAGATCATAACGGAAAACATTCCTGCTCTGCAGTAGCACCTACTCCAAGGTGGTTGATTTTTAAGGTTTAAAAGCAGAAAATATGATCTTAAAAGGAAACCAGTTTGTAGTTGGTAAAACCAGCAGTTACAAGTTGTTAGCCTGCCTCTACAGGTTTTATTACAGAGTAAACTGTGAATAAACTGATGGAGGACATGACTTCCTTACATGCATCCTGTCTCAGTTATTACTTACTGTGATGCACAGGGTGGATTTCTGAAATACCTAAAATCTTTTTTCCTTACTGCAGCTTGAAATTCAAAAGCACCCGTTCTTTGAATCTCTCAGCTGGACCGATCTTCTTCAGAAGAAGATTCCACCACCATTTAATCCTAATGTGGTAGGTGTCTTGTGCTGTTTTAGTTCCTAACTGCCACATCTCTACCTTTGAGGGCTTATCCCTTTGCAAAAACTGTTTGTTGCAGAACAGGAACCCCCCTAGTGCTGACTGGCCTTCTGAGCAGTGATGTTTTACATAGAACTCTGTGACATAGCCCTATTTCATCTGCTCGTTCCTGCCAAAGTAATGTCAGTTTTTCTGGGGTCTGAAGACCAAAGAAGAAAATACAGATAGCCTTGATATTTGAAGATTTGTCAAAAGACTGATCCCCTGCTTTTTTTTGTAGTTACTAAGCCTTAGCTGCAGCTTTTCTTTATCCACCCATCAGTTCAAATTGTATCAACTTGTGATTGCCTGTCCAAAACCTCAGGAAGGGATGGTGGAGAGGAAGCTGTTCCCAAAGCTACACCACATTTTGTTGAGTCAGTTTGGTGAAGAATCACAGCTCGTTAGGAGTTGGAAGGGACCTCAAAAGATGCAACCTCCCTGCCAGAGCAGGGTCACCTAGATTAAATCACACAGGAACGTGTCCAGTCGGGTTTTTAATGCCTCCAGAGAAGGAGACTCCACAGCCTCTCTGAGCAGCCTGTTCCAGTGCTCTGTCACACTCACAGTGAAAAGTTCCTCCTTACATTCACATGGAACTTCCTATGCTCCAGCTTGCACCCATTGCCCCTTGTCCTGTCACTGGCCATCACTGAGAAGAGCCTGGCTCTGTCCTCCTTATTCTTGCCCTTTAATATATTTATAGACATGAATAAGGTCACTCCTCAGTCTCCTCCATGGTAAAGAGGCCCAGCTCCCTCAGCCTGTCCTCATAAGGAAGGTGTTCCGCTCCCTTCATCTTCTTGGTGGCCCTATGCTGGACTCTTTCAAGAAGTCCTATGTCCTTCTTGAACTGAGGGGCCCCAGAGCTGTCTTCTCTCTGTGATTAAATAGTACTATCTTGCTGGGAGGGTGAGCTATCATAACAGTACTGTTGCTACATGGGAAAGGGAGAATGGATTTGGAGTGGTTTGGCTGGGGTGTTTTGGTGGGTTTTGGGGTTGTTTTGGGGGTGGTTTTGCATCTCACTAGCAGTCACTTAAGAAATATGAAGAAGTGTCTGTTTCTGAGATCATAAAGATGTGTAGGCTTTGGCCTGAACTTCAACCTAAAAATCCCCAAGCAGGCTTTTAGTAATTGTTTTCAGGGATGCTGTGGTAGGCTCCCTTACATTTCCTATACTTATATGAGAGAGAACAACAGAGATAGCATCAAGCATTAAATCTGAGATCTAAAGGACAAGCACAAGGTTAAAACACAGTATAAGTAAGACAACTGATAGATCTTTCTGTTTTGTAGGTTGGACCAGATGATATTGGGAATTTTGATGCAGTGTTTACAGAAGAAATGGTCCCGTACTCGGTTTGTGTTTCTTCTGATTACAGCATTGTTAATGCCAGTGTCCTGGAGGCAGATGATGCATTTGTTGGCTTTTCCTATGCACCACCCTCTGAAGATATGTTTTCATAGGAAGTTAGAAGCCAAGAGTGTTTTGGAAGTCTTGGGGTGAACTGAGATGTTAGGGTTATGGACACATTCCAAGATAGTGTAACTAGTGCCTCGGTTTTGTATGTAGGTTTGAAACCTATGAACAAACTTTCTCTGCTGTATAGGAGGAGTCTGGGCATTTTTGGATGGCTTTGGGGTTTGAACTGTTTGTTCCTGCTGCAGAAAATATTTTTAAGACCTTTAAAAAAGCATTCTCTACATATTTTTTAAGCAAAAACACTGACTGTTCTCCTCAGTCCCTTCAAGTTTACATTCATACCTATCTAAGATTGGGCAGGCACAAACAGCAGCGAATTTAGTAAATTTATAAATGCTTTTGTACCTATTTACAGTGACTTTGTGCTTGAATTGTAACTATGCAAATTGTCTTTTGTATATCCTGGTTCAAAAAAGGTAAATGTTTCCCCTGTTGTATCAGTTTGAAATATATGTTAATTTACCTGTCAGCACTTAAATGAGGGATTAATATAATTTAAGACCAAGATTCTTAAAGGATTTCTGTAGAATGAAAAGTTAGTCATGTAAAACTGGATTGTTGCTCTTGCTGAAGTACCTATTCACTCACATGATGGGGGAATTACTCAAAGGATGGAGCAAATTAGCCAGGTTTATTCGATAACATTACTGATCAGGTGTTCTACTGTCCTTTCCTCCTTGAGATAAATAGTCTATATTTAAACTACATTAAAAATATTTTTGGTTAAAACTCTGACTTTTCCAAAGATACAGTATGCAATAATCACTGCTACTTTAAACAGCTATCTTGCTTTGACCTTTTGGGGGTGGGTGGTGAGGGGATCATGCCAAATACTAGGGATTTTTCTCACAGGATTATAGTTTGAAACACTAATCTGTTCCAAACTGATTGTATTTCAACATTCATAGCTACTTGTCTTTGTTCTAGTTTGCACCATTTTTAAATCTTCACTTGCTATTGGGGGGGAAAAACCTGTAAATTACGCTGGTAATTTTAAAAATGTGAAAAGCTGTCGTATTTCTCATAACATACACATGTATGGACAAACTGATCATTCTGAACAATTTCTGTTTAAGGAAATTTTTTTAAACAATGCAAAAATTGACTGCAGTTACAGTGTATAAAGGCCTATCATAGTAGTAGTTTTATTATATATATATATATAACTTGTAAATAACAACTTATTTTTGTCTGTTACTTCAAAAACGTTCTGTTTTTTGTTCATAAATACATTCAGTTAAATGCCTTGATTTGAGAGAAGTCTAACACTGATTTAAATGTTAAATGTAAATATCTAAATCATCTAATTTTTAAGAAGAGCTAGCTAAGAAATGCTATCTGTATGGCATCAAGATTGAGAATATTGGGGAAATGAGTGTATCAAAGCACAGTTCTTTTGAAAATAATGTTGTCAGCCATGAAACGTTAGATGAGCAGAAACTAAAACAGGATTCATTGCTTCTCTGAAGGAGTATCTCCTACAGCACCATCTCATGCACAGTTCTTAAGTGATGCTGAGCAGTTGCTACATGAGGAGCTGGAGGGAGCGTCAAGGTGAAAGTAGTAAGAATTGACATTGTCATGGAAGGGAAGAAGGAACTGTGTCATCCTTGGGAGCAGGCTGGTGCTGGGTGCTGCTATTTGGAAATAGCTGTGCAGCTGGTCAGGGCAACCAGCTACTACACAAACTTGATCCTTCCAGTAGTAATTATTTATTTTTTTAACCATAGGTCTTTCTGATGGACTGGAAAGCAGAAATTGATTGTAAGGAAGGAAGCATGCATTCTCATAGAGACTTTTTAATCTGCATACCCCTGATTGTGGGCTTCTGTAAGTCCCTTGTCCTTATGGCAAAGGAACACATACTGTAGCCCCTTTCTGCTTCTCCCAGCAAGTGCAGTACTGTGGAGATAGAGGAGAGGGGATACTTCAGAAGTTGCTGCCATGGGAGCTAGCACTCCATTTAGTTTTTGTCTTGTATTTCCAAGATGTCTGTACATAGCTGCCTGTCCGGGTGATGGCTTTTGGTTTATCTATCTCTTTTTTTCTTATTTCCCTTTATTTTTTTAATGAAAAGATGGCTGTGGTAGTTGGAGAGCAGAAGTTGTTTATGTTGTGAAATGTCATTATAGATCAGGACTTCTGAAGCTAACAGACTGTGTGCAACCTCAAGCAGCAAAGCCTCAGAGTACTTCTATACCTAATACTTGTGTTCTGCATCTCTCTGGATGAATGATGTTGGTCTTGAAAGCCAGCAGGCAGGGTTCAGAGTATAGTAGCCCCTTTTGCCCATGCTGAGCCAGAAAGTGAAATCTGAAGCACTGTGGTTAAAGTCTTGATAGGTGATGGGTGAAGAACCTACACAGGAATCACCTGTGGTACTTCCCCCCCCCCCCCCCCGTTTGGTATAAAGGAATGTAAAATTTGCCCTTTTTTGTTCCTGAATCAGGGGCATTTTCCCATCTGTAGCAAAGGTCTTGTTCCTCCTAACTGGCTCCTGTGAGTAGTAGGCCTACTCTCCTGGCGCTGTGGAAGCAAAGGAAGGGTGCTGCCTTTGTGCACTCTCCTTTTGACCTGGAAGGAGAGCGAGACAGGAGGAGAGAGGCGCTGACGGAAAGGCATGGCGCTTGTGAAGACATGAACTGAATACAAGCAAAGGGAGCTGAGAGGTGCTGCCGTGGGAGGTAAGTTTGCGGGTGCCTGGCAGTCTAGAGACCGTGCTTAAATATGCAGCATTCATTAATAAAAGAAAATGGCCTTACATTGTCTTTCAAGCCTTTATTATCGTGTCAGTGCGTGACCTTTTTCTTGGGCCGCGCCTCGGCCTGTGGCTGCGGAGCGCTGGCGGCGGCGCCTTTCCCGCCCGGCTGCCCCTGACCCGCCCAGGGGCGGGGAGCGGCATCGCTCAGCCCGTCCTGCTGCTGCGGGACTCCTCGCTGCCCGCTCGTAACGGGCTTTCTGTAGCTCCCCTGCGGGCACGTCAACGGCCTCGTAAGGAAAAGACGACACGGCTTTTGCCCGCTGCGGCGCGGAAAGCCTCGTTGCCCTCAGTGCCCGGTGGCTGCTGACGCGGCGGCGCTGAAGAGCGAACAGCGCCGGCCAGGTCTGTGGGGAAAGGAAGGGGCGCTGGGGGCAGTGTTCATGGCAGGAGTGCCGCCCGAGCCGGGTTAGCTGGCTGCGGGCTCATGGATTAACTCAGTCACCCGAGGAGTGCATTGTCAGGCGTTACTTCTCTGAGCTTGGGGGATGGGAGTGTTTAGTGTGCAATCATAGACTCATAGAATGGTCTGAGTTAGAAGGGACCCTAAGGATCATAGAGCTCCAACCCCCCTGCCACAGGCAGGGACACCAACCTCAGGCCTGGAGCTACACAAGGTTGCCCAGGGCCCCATCCAGCCTGGCCTTGAACACCTCCAGGGATGGGGCATCAACCACCTCTCTGAGCAGCTCATCCCAGCCCCTCACCACTCTCTCTGTAAAGAACTTTCCACTAATATCTGATGACCTGGGCCATAGCTGAGCCTTCCTCCTAATGTTTGGTGTCCTTCTCTTCCAGCCCACAGGGCCCAGGCAGGCATGGTAGGTGTGTATTTGCTTAACCCCTTCCTGCTGGATGTTCCAAGGGAAGGAGCAGGAATTTTGCAGGAGTAATTCTAAAGAAACTAAAGCAACAAAAACATATCTGTACTGTGAATTCTCTTTGAACTTGTGCATAAACTTTGCTACTTCTGGCACTAAACACAACTATGGTGTACAATTCTCAGCTGGCAGTTATGCTGCTGCCACACTGGTATCCAGTTACTCCTCTCTTGGATGTTAATCTCTTTGCCCTCCCAAAGCCAGTTTTGTGAACTCCTACAGGGCAGCTTCCATATGCTATGAGCCTTGCGTCCTCATCAGTTCAGTAACTGTGTCTTGTACTTTACCAGGTAGCTAAGACTGGTTTTGAAGATTTAAGTGGTGTTTCATATTGGCCATCTACAGAGGGAACAAAGGAAGCTTAATAGAAGAAAATCTGTAAGAGAGCAAAACAGATACATATGTACAGAATACTGTATTTTGTCCTTAGTAATTCTCCCTCTGAATTCAGCAAAGTAGTGCTTCATGGTATAAGATTCTGCTTTAAAAAAAAAAACAAACCTAAAATGCAGACTTCTGGATAAAAGACAAATGAAAACAGCATGGTCAGCCTCCAAACCTTAACTGTAGTTGTGGCGGTTCTGTCTTTGGGAATCAGAACTGGTCTTATCTGTATATGGATGGAAATAAATGTTTGCAAGATCAGCACCTCAAGCGGGTGCTACAGGAGGTAACACCATGTAGAAAAATCAGATTTTTAAAAAAGGAATAATGTTTCCTGTCTTAACGCTTTCAACTGCTGTAACAGAGGTGTCAAAAATGTTAAGTCTTATTTTTGATAGGCGGAATATGCCAATAAAATAGAAAGGGAAGGTTAAATGCAAGCTTTAACTTCATGGTTAGGGAACTGGGCGGTGAAGTAATTCACTGAACACACTAGAGAATTCTTCAGGAATTTACTTTGGGAACATAGCATGCTTCAGCCACTGGAAAAAACCTTCCATTGAATTTAAAAAAAAGCTTAATTGCATGTTTGGGAGAAGAGGCTATTTTAACTGTGTATGGCTTTGTTAATGTATACCTTTATTAGGATCGTAACATGGCTAGTTCTAACCTAATTCCTTCACAGTTTATTCCAATGCTTTGGTAAAGACTGCAAAGAGTCTTTCTTGGAAGATGCATCGTGAAGTACAGAAAATGAGGGAAACAGCCCTTGTGTACCTTGACAGAAGCGGTGGCCTTCAGAAATTCGTGCATGACTGCAAAAGATATAACGGTATTACTTACTCAGGAGGTAGCCTCTTAAACTGAGAGGTAACCTTTCACACATCTTTGTTATTTAAGATGCTTTCTTCTCCTACAGACTCCAAGCAAAGTTATGCTGTTTATCGTTTTGTAATTTCAATAAATCCTTCTGATATTGCTGAGCTGGATGCGACTCTTGGGAACTGCATTCTTCACAGTCCCATGCAGGCTGCACGGATTTTTCAGTCAGTAAGTGTGTGCTGAACAGCTGAGAACAGGCAAAAGTATATCAGTCACCCTTATCTCCACTAGATTTTCTTTTCTAAAACAGAATGCTTTTTCAATTACAGGTATGTTTCATAGCTATTAAGACATTATCATTAATTGAACAACTGCAGACAGAGGCCCAGGTGAGCCTGTGTTGTTTTTCTCCACTTAGGTCTTAAATGTTTTAAGTGTGGTGGAGTATTAACAAGTGCTATGTTTATATTAACTGTCCATTTTCCCTCTGGTTGTAGTATTATTTGTAATTAAAATAGCTTGAAGTCTCACCCAACCCTATTGCAAGAATTTCAAGATAATTAATAGGAACCTTAATTACCCTTGACACTTTATGTCTTTCTGCTTTGGTTTAATACCTATACATCACATTTGTGTGTTTTTCCAGTGAAGTAAAGTGGCTTTAAATGAAATATTTACAGTACTAAGGTAATTGTGTCTCTTGTTAGGTTAGTGTACTGCTGAAGCCAACCCATCTACCACCTTTACCAAGTTACGTTCTGAGTCTTTCTGCGTTTCCCTTTAATTACACGTCTGAACGATTTTATGTGTCTGAAGGAATAGTGATTGCAATGGGAACTGTAACAAAATACACACAAGGAGCAAGATTCCTTTGTACTGAGGAAACCTGCCCACTTTCTGAAGGTAGATTAAAAAAAAAACCCCAACCCAGCTCTTTAATAGCGTTCCTGACCTAACAGAGATTAGAAACTTAGTGTGAAAGAGGCATTTTGATTAATTGAAAGCAGTGGGCCTCGTCAGTGGCTGCTCAGCAGTCTTAAATGTTTTGGGAGCGTAGCTATGCCAGCAATCCATTTTCCTAATGCTGAACTTAGTTTATATGAGAAAAGATGTGTCACCAATATAATTTAATAAATTATCTGAAAGGAAAAAAGCTAAGCTAGTAGCATACTTCTTTTTTTCCCCTTGGAAACTGTTTCTGTTTATATAAAAATATCACAGCGCAGTACACTTAAGTGACTGGCAAAAACTTCTAGCATAAAATGAGTTTAGTTTAATGAGTAGCCTGCTTCTGTGGAACTACTTCTTTGAGTAATATCACTGAAGTGCTAGTATCGTTGCAGGATTAGTCAGTTTTGTTTGCCCCTTCCTGTAATAGGGGTGGGTAACATTATAAGAGAGAAGTGAAATCCCAAATTTAGTAGTCTGTGAAATAAATTGCAGTGACATCTTTATGAGGGCACGCACCTCTAGTAGTGAATATCCATGTTCCATGTCATTTCCATGCAAAGCAGAAGCAGCTGTGGCTTACTCCCTGCGGCTCTGAAAGCCAGGCCAAGCTGTTCCACGTGGAAATGTGCAACGGGGAATTTTGCCACCTCGTGGTCTTAGAAATTAGTGGAAGCCTGTATCAACATAGGGCTTGTCTGAAGAAACGTGTGATACAGACTTGGAATTTCACTGCCCAGTATTTTAATCGCTTCTGTTCTACAGGGGAACTGTAAAGTGAGAGCCATGTCCTCATTTTCAGTGTCTGGTAAATTACTGTTAAATTCTTTTTTTAGGGTTTAGGTACATCAGAGTCCATCTGCCTGGAGCTACGGAATCTGCCACAGTGAGGAATGATTTTGTGTGTAGTTTGTGTTCTTCACCGCTGCAGGAAGACATGAAGTTTAGAGTACTTGGTGGTAGGGCCTATGTAGTTTTATTTTTACATCTCTTAGATGTATTTTTACATCTGCCAAAACTCTCCTAGTTCTGTTACACAATAAGTAAAAGAAAATGTTTAAGTGGAAAAAGCCCCAAAGTACACCAGTCATTTAAAAAATAAATTTAAAAAGCTGTACTGTCTTCAAGAGAATCATAGAATGGCAAGGGTTGGAAGGGACCCCAAGGATCATAAAGCTCCAACCCCCCTGCCACAGGCAGGGACACCAACCTCAGGCCTGGAGCTACACAAGGTTGCCCAGGGCCCCATCCAACCTGGCCTTGAACACTTCCAGGGATGGGGCATCCACCACCTCTCTGGGCAGCCTGTGCCAGCACCTCACCGCTCTTTCTGTAAAAAACTTCCCCCTAATATTCAATCTAAACCTTCCCTCCTAACTAACCTCTCCTTTGCCTTTATTTTGAAAGACAAACAAATTGTTGAAATGATTGATGCAAAAGTCCTTAACACTTTGAAAGGCTATTCCAACGATAAATCACACGTTAGGATCCAGGCGTTCACCGTTTTCTTGCGAGGTAAGCTGAATTCTGGAGTTCTGCCCAAAATATTTTACATTGAACTGTAATAATCCCTTGCATTTTCCTTGTGGGACCCATTTCTTTGGATAATAGGTGAAAGTCATAATCTGCACTGTGGTTCTTTAGGAAAAATACATAAAGTTAGGTGGGTGACAGAAGAGTGATGGGAGAGGGCGCATGGCAGTGCTTGTTTTTTCCTCCTTCCGTTAGCCACACCGCTCTGTACTGACTTCATGCACTTCAACATCCTTCCTCAATTTAGCCATTTCCCACATTCCATCAGCATTTTTTGGCTTCTACCACCACCTTCCTCTGCAATCATCAGATGATTTCTAACGTGAATGCCCAACTAAACCCACCACTCACCAACATACTTCCATGAATTCTCTTCAGCCCTCCAGCCCTGCCTTTCCAAGTCTATGGAATTATATATGGTTCATGTCTGGAAAACTAAATAGCTCCAAAATAAGGCAAAACACTGGAAAAACACTATGTGTGTTTTGTTGTGAGCCAGAATCTATGGGATGTGCATCCCCTCAATTTCCACTGGCATCAGTGATTGGTGAGGTTAGGCAGGGTCCCACGGCTGAGATTCAAATTTGGTTGGATCTAATTGTAATTCCCAAAGAATGTGAGGGTTTTTTTAAAATAAGATGCACTGAAATACAAAGGTTTCCAAAGCTCTTTATGCATCCTCTCAAAATCTGATTAGTTTGGATCTGCTTTTTATTGTAGGTTGGTTTTTTTTCCTCTCTCCAACACTATAGGGCAGTAACGGATAATGGTGTCACCACACGTTTTGGTGCAGGAACATGTACTTGCAAGCAACTGTCCACTGTCCATTTTCTTTCCAATGCAGAACTAAGTGCATTGAATCATCCTTTTTTCTTGCTTCAAGTGCATTGAATCATCCTTTTTTCTTAATCAGGAATTTACTTCTCCTCAGCCAGTGTGCTGCCTTCACGTTTTGTGCTAATTAGAATGGCATGCTTCATTTTATTCTAGTCCATTACAGTGAACCTGGCATCCAACTGTTGTTTTCTGCAATTAATTAATACAATTGCAATAAAAAGTATTTTTTTTTCATGATGTGAAGAAAAGTTTTCTGACCATCTCTTTAAAACTGGGTTTATGCCCTAACCCAGTTGCTGCAGGTTACTCTCTCCCCTTACCTCTCCCCCCCTCCCCCTTTTTTTTTTTTAATTTCTAGATGAACTGGCCAATAAAATGAAAATGGGAAGCCACTACAAGATTATAGGAATTCCAGCTTGTGTACAGCATGGCTTACAAGCTACAGCATGTATAGAAGTCAACAGTATACAGCTCTGTAAATCAGATGGTAAGAAATTTTCATTAAAAATTGAGTAAAAGAGTCAGAAAATGTTCTAGAATAAAATTTTGAGAATTAGTAGTGTTTTCTATTACCTGGAGGGTCCAGATTACAAAACCACTCTGGGACTTGGCTCTAACAGTGTGAAATGCATGCTTGCTGCTATTGGAGAAGATGGAGTTTTGCCCAACCTCCAGCACTGGGAAACTGCAGTTACTTACTGCCCTTCACCTTCTCTTTCCAGCCCCTCCTGTCCATTGGAAGATACATGGAAGTCGCACCTGACGTGAACCTGACATTTCAGTCTGTTGCTCCTTTCTTAGTCTATCAGTTTTAGCAGAGCTTGCCTGATACCTTTAGAGGAGTGAAATTAGTAGTGTCAGGTGTTTACACTCTGAATGTGTGCTTACTTCATAAACATATTAGTTCTTTGTAGGATTTGTTTCAAGGCTAGAATGGTGATTTGTTCTAATACAACTGCATAGCTCTATCACAGAATCATTAAGGTTGGAAAAGACCTCCCAGTTCATCTAGTCCAACTGTCCCCCTACCACCTGTATTACTAACTAAACCATGTCCCTAAGTACCTCATCCAACCTTACCTTGAACATCCTGAGGGACAGTGACTTCACCACCTTCCTGGGCAACTGGTTCCAATGCCTAACCACTCTTTCTGAGAAGAAATTTCTCCTAATATCTAACCTGAACCTCCCCTGGCTCAATTTGCAGCCATTCCCTCTTGTCCTGTTGATAGTTATCTGGGAGAAGAGGCTGACTCCCAGCTCATCACAACCTCCTTTCAAGTAGTTGTAGAGAGCAATAAGGCCTCCCCCTGAGCCTCCTCTTCTTCAAACTGAACAGTCCCAGTTCCCTCAGCCACTCCTCATGCAACTTCTGTTTGTAAGTGATTGTTAACCTGTACTTTGTTTTTCTTAGGTCCTTCTTTTGTTGGTGAAAATTTTAAGTATCTGTTCTCACTGACTTCAAGTTCATGCTGGAGGTTTACTGCCATCCTTGCCAATATCTTTGCTTCTCAAGTTGTCCCACCAGGCACTTACAATACTCTTAAACTTGCAGTATTGCTGAGTCTAGTGCAGACATGTGAAAAAGAAAATGCAGATTATCTGGATCTGTTGATTGTAACAAGTGACACACTAGTAATTGATAGGTAAGGAACTGCCTTATTTTTTAAGGTAACTTAGAATTAAACACACAAGTATTTATAAAGATAATAGCCTTTCTTGTAATACAGATCCTGGAGAGATGGTATTTTAGAAGAACAACAGGGCTCTGACTTAGTAAAAACACCATTTTTAATCCCTCTGACATTTTTATTTCTTTCAAGTGGTAAATTTAGATCAGAACTTCACTAATAATAAACCCCTCTTGTAATGATTGCTGTTTAGCAGAGCTCAGACAAAGCATTCTTCTCAAATCAAACCAGACTGTCCCAGAACCTGGTAATGACAAAAGCAAACAGCTCTGCTTTTCAAATCCTGTGTCACTTTAAGCCTTTTCAGCACCACTTCCCAGCTATCGACTTTTTCAGTTAATAAGCACTGTGTGAATAAATAGTTAGCACTTTGTCACTCTTTGTCATAAAAACTACATTGATGAGGTACCAAAAGTCATCTGCATCTTTACATGTAGGTCCTAAATGTGGCTGTTGTTGCCTTTAACAAAGCTGGTTTTGTATGGATGCATTTTATGTACTTGCCCCCTCACACAACACTTTCACATAAAGTACAAGATGCTCAGCTTTAAATTTACATTAAACAAAATTGTGTTGTCCTTCCTCAGGATTTTTATGTTTGAAAAAGTTAATTGAAAGTAGCATTTATTTTGGTTTTGTTTGAGTTCTTCAACACATCACAGAACCACAGGCTGGTTTGGGTTGGAAGGGACCTCAAAGCCCACCTATTTCCAACCCCCTGCTATGGGCAGGGACACCCCTCACTAGTCCAAGCTGCCCAAAGCCCCATCCAACCTTGAACACTGCCAGGGAGGGGGCAGCCACAGCTTCTCTGGGCAGCCTGTGCCAGGGCCTCACCGCCCTCACAGGGAAGAATTTCTTCCCAACTTCTAACCTAAACCGGCCCTCTTCCAGCTTGAAGCCATTGCCCCTTGTCCTATCACTGCATTCCCTGGTGAACAGTCCCTCCCCCACTTTCATGTAGGATCCCTTTAAGTATTGGTAGGTCATAATTAGGTCTCCCCAGAGCCTTCTCCAGAGTGAACAAGCCCAACTCTCTGTCTTCATTGTTTTTTGTTGTGGAAAAAATACTTTCTCAACCATCGCAAAATGTAGCTGTAGAAAGTCAAATTTGAAAAATATGTGGGCTGCAGAGTTGGTTTTTTTCCCAGGTTAAATGTAAGAATTCGTAAGAGAAATCATCATCTGGTTACTAATAGTACAGTTGCCCACTGTAAAACTTGGTCAGTACTGTCTTGCATGTATTTTATTGTCAGTGCCCTGTAGGTATTCCCTACATCATACTCCTCTTGGCATGATAACCTATTTATTAATACCAGTTTAAATTACTAATTGCCTCCCAGTTATTAATAGTAGGATAAACCAAGCTCTGAGATCTTTAAAACATCAGGAGCCTTTGACTGTGGAACCGGACAACTTGCTGCTGAAGAGCGCAGGCCAGGGGATGAAAAGGAATCCTGTATCCACCTTCTCAGAAAGAACTGGGTGTTTGTGACACAGGCAGGCACAGCTTGCTGGTTCCCAGCCTTTTGGTTTTTCCCAGATGCCCAGGATTACTAATCCTCTACCCTTTCAAATCACTGTTTCTCTAGAACAGAAATAGGGCTTAACAACACGGGGCTGTAATACAAGACTACTTTGGTTACTCCTGTTGCAAACCGTGATTGCCTCACACGTTCAGTCTGTCAAAGAGAGTCCTGTTAGCAGCAGCTGGACAGAGCACTTGGGCTTTAACCTTGTATTCCAAGTTACTTTAGGCATTTGGTTTTGACACTGGATTTACTTTAAGGGCTTTTTGTTATTTCCCAGTGAGTGTTAACACAGACAAGTACCATTAAGTATAGTATTGTTGTTTTTCAAGCTGAGTAATAATTTGTGACTGATGGAATTATTTACTCCTCTAGGCTTCTGAGTTACAGCTTATGCCTTCTGCCTCGTGGCATACGACACCCACCTTCCAGTGAGATTTTCCCTTCTGTGTCCAAAGATACACATGGAACTGGAAGTGCTAGTATCCAGGCTTGCAGTGCTGTGCTGGCAAAGGGCGGTGTCTGCTACATAGGAGACTTATCTTCATATAAAAAGGATAAACTTGAGCTCCTACAGTCTGGTAATTTCACAATCACTAACCAGTGAGGGGACAGAACAAAACCAATGTGCAAAATGATGCCTGGTCTTGTTCCTCAAATGCTGGGAAAATCCATTAGCTATTTTTAACAAGTCCACATAAGAAACAAGGAGAAAAAGGGTCCTGTCACCTTAGGTTTGTTACACAGGCTACACTACAGTGATCCACTGACTGACAGGACAATTACTCGACAGCAGTATAGGCGTATGTGCCACACTTCTTTAGGCAGCTAGATCATAAATCATAGGATTCAGGCACTCACATATGCATTCCTCAAGTCTGCCAGTGTGGAAATGCCAGACTCATGCAAAAAGTCAGGATTATGTATTTATTATGATAATGTGGGAACTAGAATCTATATCTAAACAAGATCAATTACACGACTGATGTATTTTGTCCTATCCTAGTGCTAGAGAGCAGAGCAACAACAGTATTCATTCCTGGGAAGAAGTATGGAGAAGAGGCTGACCAACAAGTTACTATTTCAGTTCAGACCAATTTTTGGTCTTTTGTAGATGTGGATTCTTCCTCAAAGAAACACGTACAAAAGGATAATTCTTTAATTGGACAGATGGTAATGCACATGCCTCACTATGCCAGTAACTGTACACTGCTGCAGTCATTTGTGTTTATGGTTATTTCAATTTAGAAAATAATGAAAACAATGTTATTAATTCCCCAAGTCACAACTGACTTGATTTAAAGTCGCTTACCTCCTAAAATAAGCTAGCTTTCCCAAAAGGAGGTGGCATTTATATTCAGAATAGCTTTTGATACTGAAATCAAGTTTTACTGCATATGTTACAGATAATTCATTAGATAATCTTGCAGGACTCCAGATCTATGGATGTCAAACATTTCAGACTGCATTTTTTGCCCCCCAATGTTTCTACAAGTCAAAAGGCCAAAATAATTGTTTCATAGAATAATCAAAGAATTATAGGCTGATTCGGGTTGGAAGAGACCTTAAGATATCATCCAGTTCCACCACCCTGCCACAGGCAGGGACACCCCCCCCCCCCCAGGGCACTGCCCAAAGCCCCATCCAACCTGGCCTCGAACACTGACAGGGAGGGAACGGGGACAGCCACAGCTTCTCTGGGCAGCCTCTGCCAGGGCCTCATCAGTTTTGTTTCCCTGCATCTTACCTTTAGGATGTGAACTTGATTCCACCTAACCTTCTAGATGTTTTTGGGCTTTTGATATACAATGACCTCCCTTCATGCCAAGTCTCTTCTCTGGTGCATCACATCTTGAAAAAAGCCATTGATCCTGAAGCCATGCTGTACGAAGTCTCACGGCAGTTGAGAATGCAGGATTATGAGGAGGTAGAGATACCACCCAGTAATTCAGAACTGCACTATACTTGGGAATATCATATTATTTCTGGAATAACTTTCCAATTGCTTATTTTTAAACCTGTTAATAACCACTTCCACCCTTTCCCCCTCTGTAGTCCCAGTAGCACTCACAGGATCACTGATACAATTAGCTTTAGCTCTTTAAAATAGCCAGCATAATAAAATTGCTTGCTCTTGTTTCTGAAAAACATACTGGTTAACATCCAGAATGGATCTCCAATACACACTTTTGACAAGAACAGTTTACTATCAGTAGTTAAGTTTATATTCCATTCTAAGTGAACTGTCAGTATCTCTCATACAATTAACAGTGATTCTGTTTAGTACCTGAGAACTAGCCTTATGTGCAGCTGAACAGTGACAACTTGCTTTATATATTAAGTGCATGTCCTCTCTCCAGTTTATTCTGTTTGCCAAGAATCTTCATGTTGAGCTGAGTTCAGAAGCAGAGAACCTCATTCAGGGCTACTATCTTGCAAGTCGCAGAGTGAGAAGAGATTCTGTTCATGGATCAACACTGTCAGCATCTGCACTAAAAATTCTGTAGGTCCTACTTCTCATGGTAAACATTTACATTTCCAGTGGAAATTGTGCTAACCTGCTCAAGAGCTTGTTAAATAGAAATCTAGACAAGTCTTAAGTTTCAGAAAGTTCAAGCATAAACAATCTTTTTACCATTTATGAATACCATTTATTTTATATATGGATGTTGGAAAAGTGTAAGAACTCTGCCAGGCAAAATAAATGATTTAAGAAACAATCATCCCTATTAAAGCTATCTATAGAAACAAAAATCAGATTTAAAATATCACAGCTTTGTGTTATGCAAGCAACAATGTATTACCAATAACCTGCCAAGTTGCACAGCTTTCATAGGGCAAGTCACACAACATGGGCTTTGTTGGTGATGAGTGTAACCACACACCTCAAGTACAGGGAAAACCCACTCCAGTGTTAGCTTCAGTTTACAGAAGTGCTTCCAACAGGGCACTACATACTGCATTCCTGCCTGCAGTATTTATTTCTGACCTGCTTCTGTTCCTCTCTCAGGATTTCACTGTCTAAGGCTCATACCAAACTAAGTTTAAGGAGGAAAGTACTTGAGGAAGATGCATTGATTGCCATCCTGTTACTTGAATCATCCCTTACCCTGAAGCATGGTAAGTAGCATAACCCAGCCTTGAGTCTTGGGTACATTGCTTTGGTATTTTGGCAGTTTGAATAAAGTTTTGTCAGCTGTTTGCAGTAACAGTTAATTTCTGATCAAAGTCCAGGATTTCCACTGTTTAAGACCAGCATTAGAAAAGCCTTTCAGCTGACTGCAGCAAGTCTCAGTGCTGTATGTAACTGGGCCACAGGCCAGCACTAAGCCCCCATGCTTTATGCTGTTATTTACGTGTGGTAGCACTCCTCTAACATTAGTCCAGGTTCAACAAAAGACAGGTTTCCCTCCAGAAGGAAAGAGAGGACACAGGTTGAGGGTGATTTTTTTGTTTATCTAATAGCACCAGTCACATTTGTTCACACATAGACTTTGCAGTGAGACAATAAGGAGCCAACACTTAAAGGGTAACATGCAAGACTGCATTACTACATAGTGTCAGGTTTTTCTCCTTTGAAGTTGTGGCAAGAGTTTAGCATGTCTTGGTTTCTTCTCTGCCTAGGCAAGTCTGTATTATGCATAGCACCAAATCCTGTCTTTCCATTCGACCTCAGTGATGAGCACACCCTGCAACAGAGAGATAGTTACCTACAGCAGTGTCACCATCAGCTCCTGAAGTTTATTAGTGCATATGGCCCAGGAATCCACACTAACACTAACGAGGAGTGAAAATTCCACTCGTAAGTAAAGCCTGAAGCTTTTACTTGAGCTTTATGACAGGCTGCAGCTAGAAATACACACCTGGAAGTTTTCTTTAAGAGTGCAGTGCTGTTCTGTGAAGGAATGAAGCTGGTGAGGTTCAATCACAGGGTTTGGGGAGTGGTGTTTGGAGGCAGGAGTGATGCCTTCGTCATGGAAAGCCATGGCTTCAGAATGCAGCCACAACCTGAACTTCTCTTCCTGGCTACCGCTGTTCACCCAGTTAAGTGACAGGTTTTGAGACAACTACAAGTAATAATTAAACCACTTCAGAATCTACTGTTTGATTTAAACTACATTAATTCTGTGTTGTTTCTCTTGCTGTTGCTTTTCTAATGTATCACCTGAGTGTTAATAGTTTGAAGTACATTACAAGTTGGGGGTTTTTTTTAGTGTGAGTCAGCTTTCTTAAATTATTATTCACATTCTAAAAGGTATACAAGTATCACCATACTGCTTGATGTTCTACATCTTAGTTTTACATGACAGGAACATAATAGACCAGAATGCCTGTGTGCTCCTGCAATCTGAAAATAAGCCAGTACTTCAGCAGTACTTTGTACAGACTACAGGGGATAGCAGAACCCTACAGGAACAGCAGAAGTGTTACTAGACAACCTGGTAGGGAGGCAGCTCAGTGAGTTCTACTCTACCTTTCTGCAAAACCAAGTGAAAGAGTGGCATGGTAGATGAGATTCAATCTGCTGCTCCAACTATGGACCTTCTATTTTATCAGCCTAGTAAGGACGTGACAGTAGGCAGAACACTGAGCAAGTTTTACATCCAGGGGTTCTGTGTTCATAAAAAAACAGGAACAAAATGTACAGACTTCCTGTCAGATCTGGACAAGCTGAATACTGAAGGTCTGGTGTGAAGTCCTGCCCAGGATGCCGTCCAGCAGGATTGTGGTGCTACTGCTGTAGCCTCAACAAAAACAACTCACATCACTGAAAACAGAATCTAAGGTTTTCTTCCTACACACACTGCCTTGGAAGTAAGCAGAAAAGCTGCCACCACTAACATTGTAGCACTCATTTAGACAAGGTGACACAGTTTTTCTACACGTTTTAACCCTTGATTTATTCAGTTTTGCTCAGTTTGGTACACCTAAATATTCATACCAAGTTCTATGTGCCCCCACAAGGCTGCTTCCCTTTCTAAAGTGACAGTCTTACCTGAGCTTCACTCGAGGAGTATTCACAGATTTCCACTAAACAGCTTCTCCTCTGCTTTACAATTGAGCCAAGCAGTATTTCTGAGAGCCATGAAAGCATTTCCAGTACATTAGGGCTCCACGTTTCAGGCTGCTGTTTTGAAGCCAAAATAAAAATTCAAAATCAGTCAGATTTCTGTATGTTTAATTGATCTTATGCAAAGTTATTAACTTTACTGGCATTTCAGATTTAAAGATACTCATCAAAAAAAGAGTCAGATGGGTAAACGGCAAAGATTTCATCATTATGCCAGCAAAATTACTTCTAGAACAGAATTCTTCACAAATCACAATTTTTGAAAAGCCTTATAAAGGAGTGCACACCCTTAAGGAAAACAATCCTGCAAAACCACAGCTTTTTACCCTTCCCCCTCAAATTCATCCCTCCTCCCCAGTTCCTCCCATGATGTTTTAAGCAAAAACTGTAAGACTGGCAGCAGTACCACAAGCGAAGAGCAGCAAAGTCAGCCACTAACCCAAGCTAGTGTCCTTGACTGACTGGCCACACCTTCAGCTGCTGTAAACCAGTTCAGCTCCAGGCAGCAGCAAACTGGGCCAGTTGGAGCCTTCACCAGCCGGCTCAGCTCACTGGAGCTGAAATAACGGAGTATCACAGTAACAGAGCAGCTTACCTTCTTCAACACCCGTACTTCCAGAAGCAGAGGGAGTCTGGTGTTGGCTGTGTGTGCATACAGGAGGCTCGAAGACAGTTCATCTGACCTGTCATAGCAGCTTTAAAATAATAGAGAAGATCAGAAATGATGGCAGCAAAACAAATTGGAAAAGCCTTACTAATTAGCTGGCACATCAGATACAACATTGCTCATCACAGAATTCAGAAGGGTAAACGGCAAAGAGTTATCATCACTATGCCAGCAGCAGGCTCCTGCCTGCAATACAAGTGCTGTGATTCTATCCAGGTATCAAACAGAAGGGGACTGCACGGTGTCTCTCAAGAGATGTGCTCCTACACACCAGAGCAGAACCTTGTTTAATGGTTAGGCACAGAATGGATTTGGGGTTGCCAGGAACAAGAGGAGAAAAAAAAGCAGCTCTTTGGGCACAAAAATACCAGCCCCTCCCTCTTGTTACATCCAACTGTCTTTCTAGAGGAAGGGCAACTGCCATCGTTGCCCTTCCCTTTGGAATATACTCCAACAGACTGATAGAGGTACGTGCCAGCAGGGACAGTGATTTGTACGCACTGTTTTTCACCTCAAGTCTCTTGCTTCAAACTAGCACCTGCTAATTCTTACAAGCAGAAGCCTTGGTTTTCTCCCCAGTTAAAAACTCAGTTCTCTGATCCTTTCACAACCCCGCCTCCTAGTTCTTCAGGATTCTTGGACTGCACCTGCTTTGTTGTGGGGAGCAAATCTGAGATGTTTCATAGCTGTCCTAATACCTTTCATTAGAATTTCACCCTCTTAACCCTACATGCAAACAGTCATAGTCCTCCTTGTTCCATCTGCAAGGGAATTTGCAAACCCAGAACAGCTTCAGAAATACAGATGTAGAGTTCAGGAGGTTTTCCTCAACATTTTTAATTACAGTAGGAAATAATTACCTCTTTAGCTCCAGAATTCACGTGACATCTTTCTGCTTGCAAAGTAACGGCATGGCAGCATTGACATTCCAAAGCTGGACACAAACTCATCTCTCAACTTCACTTGCTGCCTGAAACAGTAAAGAGAGATAAAAGGCGTTTGATTCTGAGAGCTCCTTTGCTAAGCCAGCAGCACAGAGCATCATTTCCTCAGGCAATGTAATCCAATGTAAGGAGGAACATGCTGGGTAGCCTCACTGCTGGTGCTGCGGTCACCTGGGGAGAGTACAGTCAACACCAGCTGAGGTCAAGGTTAAACAGAGGCATGGCCCTTTGTCTAAAGCAAGCTCCAGCATGAAGAATGACTGACTGCAGCACAATTGTGCCTCTCCTAAAGAACAGCTATCGCCAGGGAGAGGAGTACCCCAGCGAGGGCACAGTCTTCAGCCCGAGTTCCCGCACCACGCTCTGGGGAGCACACTGACACCTTGAACTGAAGGTCAGGACTGGCCACAGCCAGAGCATCACCACAGCCTGCCCCGGCCCCTGGGGCCCTGTCCCTGCCCGAACCCACCATTTCGGATCAGTGTTTGCAACCCAAAGAGGGCACGGCCAGGGTCACCGCACAGCACCTGCCAAACTCCCCAAAGGCAAAGGGGTAATTTATCTTTAGAATTAGGACATGCTTTAGCCGGTAAGTCATTTATCAGCAAAACCATGTCCCTGCGGCTGTCCGAGCTGTCGTCACTTTGAAGACTTGATGAGCCGCAAGTAAACTGCAGTAGCCACCGCGGCTGGCCAGCGCAGTGGCAGGGCACGCTCGTTAGGTGCTTCTTTGTACCCACCCCCCGGGAAGCCTGCGTGGCTGGCAGGCCTCGGCGTGATCCAAGCAGCTCCAGCACACGGGCTGAGTGAGGCAGCTGTCGGTACGCCCGGCAACCGAGGCCGGGCAGAGCCGCAGCACGCTGCCGCCAGTCGCTTGTCTCTGAGCGGTGGCTCACGCTGCTGCTGCGGCGCCAGCAAGCCATCCCTTCGGCCCTCGAGGTCCCGCTGACTGACTGAGGGCGGCAGAACGGGCTTTCTTACATGGCGCAGCGGGGCGGCCTCCGTTCCGCCGGGAGGAACCCAACCGGGGATCCTCGGCTGTTCAGGCGAGCGTGGGCGGGGAGCCGCGGCACCAGGGCCGGGCCGGGCGCTCCCGAGGGGCCGGGAGAAGCAAGCCCGCGGCGTGCCGCTGCCGCAGGGCCCGCACGGCCGCCCCGGCGCGGCGGGATGGGACTCGGCGGCCCGAGGTGCCGCTCCCACTCCGGAGGCCCAGGCGCTCACGGAGCATCTCGCGAGCCACGCGGCTACCGGCGGCCCGACGAGCGGCGCCCCCGCGGCACGGCGGCGGCAAGCGCGGGCCCGAGGCGCCCCGCCGCAGGCACCCTGTCCCGGTGCCCTCCCTTTTCCCGCCCAGAAGCGTCCGCGCGCAGCCCCTCGTGGCCGCCGGGCACGCGGAAAGGCCGTGGGGCCCCCGGGATTCCCTTAAATAGGCCGCGCGCCGGGGGCGGGGAAGGCGCGCGGCACTTTCCGGCGGGGCGGTGCCTCTGCGGGAGCGTCGGGAGGGGCTGCGCGTGCGTGAGGCGGGACGGGGAGGCGGTTCCGGCAGCGCGGCGGGTCCTGCGCCCGCCCTGGCTGCGCTCTCCCAGTGCCCCGGCGCCTGGCCCGCGGGCGGCATGGGCGCCGTGGCTTCCCGCCCTCAGGCTGCGGCAGCAGCTCTCGTCCGCGAGGCCCGCAAGCCCTGAGGGGAGGCCGGCCCGTTAGGCTGCGTGCCGTGCCGCTGCTGACAGGGCCTCTCCGCCCGCGGGGCTGGCCGCGAAGGCGGCGGGCTGCGCTGGAGGGGCAGCTGGTGGGGCGAACACGGGCGGGCTCATGGCGGGTGCGGTACTAGAGTTAACGAGACCTCCTCCGGCGGGAGCGCCTGCTTCCTGCCCGGCCCTGCGCACAGCAGCGGCCGTAGCGAACCCCGGGGTTCTCAGCATTAGAGTGCTGCGGGTCTCGCTGCTCCCAAGTCAAAGCCACGCGAAGTTACCGGGTTTGGTGCTGTCACAGAACCACAAACTGGGTTGGGTTGGAAGGCACCTCAAAGCCCATCAAGTTCCAACCCCCTGCCATGGACAGGGACACCCCCCACTAGCCCAGGCTGCCCAGAGCCCCATCCAGCCTGGCCTTGAACACTGCCAGGGAGGGGGCAGCCACAGGGTCTCTGGGCAGCCTGTGCCAGGGCCTCACCGCCCTCACAGGGAAGAATTTCTTCCTCATATATCTAGGTCTACCCTCTGTTAGTTTAATGTTTTTTCCAAACCATTCATGACTTAACCCATTTCTAACCCTTATTCCTATCCCTGTTTCATGCTCATTCCATAAATGGGCGGTCAGAATCTTTCCTTTACATTTAATGGAAAAAGCCTTTAAAGAGTGGGAGCATGCTTTCCCTGCCTGTATTTTTGTTTGTTCCTTTCTTGACTTCTGTCCCTTCCAGGTATATTATTTAAGAGCCTGTGAAGTAAACAGCACCTTTATGATAGCAAGTGCAGTTCTATATGAAGAGGCAGACAACTTTATATAACCATAGATACTTCTCCATGTAAAACTGCCTTTTGAATGCTTTGGGGTTTGGTAGTAGTTTGCATTATGGAACGGTGCTCTGGTTACATAGTTCTCACAATAAACCACTGAAAATGCTAAATAAGAAATATATGCCTGAAAGAGTTTTAGTAATAGTTTATATATATTTAAAATACTTTTCAGTATTTTTGCCGTTTGAAAGAATAATCTTGTTAAAAGCTTAGAAACCTGGAGGGGCTGAGGGGAGTTCCAGAGTTTACCCTGCTTTACAGTTCTCCCCTATCCTCCATGGCTTGTCCAGCTCTGTTGTCTCTGCTTGTTTTCACCCACGTTCTTCTACCAGAGGCCCAGTGTTCTGTGGGACTGGATGCTCCATTCACAACATGCTCTGAAAGGCAGCATGAGCTTAACTCAGGAACAAAAGCAGTAACATGATTTTTTTTTTAAGCATATATAATGGTTGTTCCTGCTCATATTTTTGTTTTCCTTCTTCCTTAATGTAGTTTCATAATTTAACAGTAAAGCCTCCAGAAAGAATTACTACAAAAGCAGAATATATCACCGTTAGAAACAATCAGCCCCGCAGAGATGCCGCAAGTCAGTAATTAGCATGACATCCACCGAATAATATTTAATAAGATGTGCACCTCAGCAGTAACAAACTATATGAGAAGTACAGTGTTTTACAGAACAGATACATCAGGTGGCAGTTGTGCGTTTAGGTTCAGCTTTTCTTGCCTAAGTGTTGGTGAATGATGTGCCATGAATGAGCCGGCTCTTAAGGCTCGTTTCCTTGAGTGCACGAACCCGAAGAGAAAAGAACCCCGGTACGTCAAGCAGGCGAGTAGCTGTAACACTTCAACACGTTTTAAACTCTGCAACATGCAACACAGTGGTATGGATCAATACAAGCAATACTCTACAGAGCAGTTTGTGTCTGGGGTACGCAGCGCTGTACATATGCAGGACAGATCTTGGCACACTCTTACTTGAAGTGAACATGCATCCACGCTGTCACAAATAACTACATACATTTAAGACTATCTGAAGGATGAAGCCCTGACCTGATGACTGTGGTTGGTGGGGTTTTTGCCATCAGCTTCCTGCAGCGCCCTATTTCCACTGCTGGTTGTAGACTTGCCCTTCACTTTTTGGCCAAGCCACTATGGCTGTGTACTTAACCAGTACGGCATCACTCCTTCTTGCTCCCTTAACCAGTGCATCATCGCTCCTTCTTCCCGCATTCCTGCGGTGTGCCCATTCACTGCTCCTCCTGCAGGGGATGGATGAGGTTACCTGTTCTGCCTGGTACCTGCTCTGCCCTTCTGGCTGCCCTTGTGTTGGCACTGACCACAGTCACCTTCTCCTAATCCCCCAGTTCAGGTCCCAGCAATGTCTTCTACAACAGAAGCCAATCACGCATCACATGAGGTATTAATTACACTTAAGAGTCAATTCCTTCTCTTCTACAAAGAGTATGTCGGGAATTATGGTTTGTCTGTAGATTTTTTTTTAACTTAAATATATATAAGGTGTAATAAATAATGTGGGTTTTTTTGAAGTGAGATTAGAGTTGTGAAGCTGCTGATGTCTCTCCTTGGTTTGCGCTGTCTCCTTGTGCCGAGTGAGTCAAAAACTGTCCCGTAGCTCCAATGTATAACCTGGAACGCATCGGCCACTTCTGCAAGAGAAGAGAGAAGCACAGCACTGAGACACCCGGACACCCCGCAGCCTGAACGCAGCTCTCAGTGCAGCTTTACAGGCTGATGAAATCACAGCACGGGAAAACAGGAAACTGCTGTCATCTGTTGAACATACCATTAGGAGCTGGTAAGGGAACCAGTGTGTTTGGTACTTAAGGGTGAGGCACAGCTCCTAAATCCCCAAGGATCCATCCTACAGGAGTAAGTCATGCTGAGCAGTCATCCTACCATAGCCTGTGTAGTAGCTGCTCTGTTGGTAGCATTAAACCAAAGCATTCCTCGTGGTGCCAGTGATACTACAGGGATACACTTATATCCCTGGAGATTGCAGCCCTCTGTGGTTACACATCCATGTTGGCCAGACCCCGCGACACCAACCACAGCACAGGGCCACTGAGACTGCACTAAAGGGAATTGAACATCACTGCTCCTTGGCTGCCTTCAACACTGACAGCTTCTTGGTCTTTGGCAGCTCCAATGACTTCAGATGGGACGATCCATCTTTCCATCGACTGATTATTGGAATAATTGGTTATGTTAGTGTTAAATACTTGTTCTTACAGCTTGGGTTTCTGAACTCAAGCAAGTTACTGCAGTGGCCCTGCAGCGAGGGTGAGAGCAGCCAGGCACCCTTCTCATGGGAGGAAGCATTCAGCTCTGGCTTGACATGCCAAGTTCATTAGGAGAGAGGTGTGTGTTTGAAGAGACAACCTGTCATACACAGCGGACATAAAACACCCCAAAACACAGACAGCACGTTGTTCCAAAAAGAATACAATGGGTTTTAAGATGCTCTTGGGAACAGGCCGGCACCTTTCCTGCAAGTCATGAAGGAGCTCTAAAAAACTAGAGGGGCTTTAACACTGCAGTTACACCTCAGCTCTTCTATTCAAAGACAAAGCAGCAGCATCTTCTCAGTTGGAAAGATTGTACGGTCTCACTCAGTATTTTTATGTCAAGAGTGATGATATGAATTCGTCACCAATGAGACATCTGACTTTAAAGTCATTAACCACTGGCTTGGGTTTTTCTCACAGTGTATATGCAACTGCACTTGGGCGTTTTATATTCCTCACTACATGGATTTACTGTGCCTGAAGGTAGTTACAATCCATATCTGTACTGGTTGTCTCATCCCCTGCACTTCAGGGTTCATTTTGGGGGTTTTGTGAAGTATGTACTAACATTTGTCTGTGACACTTCTGTTCTAGTGCCAACTGATAAATGAATTTACTACCAGGAATATTAGAAAGATTGGTTAGACTTAGGGAATCCCTACAAAATTAAATACAGGTAAATAGCACATAAATAAGATTATTTTAAAAATATTCACAAGATGAATCCAGTATTGCTGCATCCCAGTAGCTGGGAAAATGAGCATCTGGATCATTTAACCACCGTAATAACTATTTACAAGTATTTTTCTGCCAGTCGTATTTGGCAACTGATGGCAAGTCCCACAGAAGACCTGTATTATTTTACTCAGACCAAGGGAACTAACAGGAGCTTATTTTGAAATACATCACAGTAGTATTTGTTTCTTAAATTATTGCCATCTTCTAATTGATGTAAAGGTTTTGCTTTCTTAATGAGCCTGCTAATCATTTAAATAGCCTCAGAAGCCTAAGTTCATCTCACGCTTTTCACAGCGACCAACAATGTGAACAAGAAACTCATGGTTAGCCCCTTTATAGAAATTAAAGATTAATTTGTGAAGTAATTTCAAGTAAATCGTTCTGAATTCACCAGACTTTGCAGGGGATAGAAGGAAGAAGCCTGAACACCCCAGCGGTCTGTCTCACTCCCTGAGACCAAAGCCAAGGAAGACACTATGGCATTTAAGAGCCCTGTCAGTCACTGAGCAGTGCCTTTGAAACCCATTTCCAGCCCCAGGTCACCCCCCCAGAGTAGTTCCCCTTCTGTGTCACCCTGATATTTTTTGACAAAGGGAAGAAAAACAACATACACAACTAGATGAAACGAGTGCATCAGAAAAGTGCCTTCACAGAAGGAATTAACACGTGGCCAGTAACGAATGCCACCTTCCACACCTCAGCTACCTCAGCAGGAGAAGCAGAGCAGGACCAGCTGTGGCTGAGGTCACCAGGACAGCCCATCACCTCAACTGCATGCATCCCCTACAGCTGCTTCCAATAGCATTTGTGGGGGATCGCTAAGGTCTCCATACAGGGACTGAGGAGGTGCTGGTGCTCCTCTGGTGCTGCTCTCCACCTTCAATTCCAAGGGACCAAGTCCCACTGGGTTCAGACCTACCCTGTATTTGATGGTTTTGTGCAAAGTCCCGATGGGGCAGGGACAAGGCTCTGGGACATTTCTGTTCAGACCCCAAGCAGCTAGGTGCAGCCCTTAGTCTAGGCAGCCTTCTCATGCATCCACTCTAGCAAGGTAAATAAGCCTGAAAGCTTTAGTCTCAGCTAAGTACCTTTAACAGCAAATTACTTCTGCACCACGGGAAGGTGGTAGCTGCTCCTCAGCTCTCCTACCTTGACAGGGTGGAGGTATCCATCCCCTCGGAGGGTACCCAAGCCCTCTCCCGGTGACTCTTCCTCATCCTGAAGGCTGCGAGTGAGGTGTGCGATGTAGGTGGTGGCCAGGAGGAGCACATCCAGCTTGGAGAGCTTGGTGTCAGGTGGCACAGAGGGGAGAGTCTTCTGCAGCTCGAGGAAGGCATGGCGCAGGGTCTGGACCCGGCTGCGCTCTCGGGCGGCGTTAGCCGCGGCAGGCCTACCCGGCGGTGCCCCAGCCCGCTGCCCCGCCGCCGCCGAGGCCGGGCAGGAAAGGCTGCCGGCCGCAGAAGGCAGCAGGGAATCAGGCTCTGCACCGGGGACGGAGATCTCCTCGCTGCTCTCAGCCAAGTGTCCACAGTCCATTGGTGCCTTCCCCCAGCACGGCGGGTCCTGCAAACAACGAGAGCATTCCTGAAGCCAGCCGCCGGGCGGCTGTGCCAAGGGAAATGCTTTCTGAGCCCGAGATTATGGGAAACAGGAGTGCCGCCCGTGCCTGGCCAAGCCAGGAGGGCTCTGTGCAGCTCTGCTCACTGCTTAGAAGTGTGGTACCACACGTGGGGGCGGAAACAGAAGCTAAACCCTTCACAACATCATCTGGCATTTCATTTTGGGGGGAGGCAGCTTTACACAGAGCAGTTCCTTTGCATCGCTCGCAGCCCCAAGATCACCTGGTGCTTCTAGCAGAAGCCTCCACACAACGCTGAGCAGCACAGCCCCACTGATTCCCATTCACAACCAAGTAAAAAAAATTAGGCTACATTTCCTTTTTTAAACACACCTTATTTGTGTAGTTTGGCATGTGGGACTGTTGTGTGTATTTCCTATTTACCTGCCATTATTTTGTGGATGCTCTTTGAAGGGCTAAGTGCTCTGCGGGTTACAAAAGGAAAGCCCCATTTTCAGATGAGGCGGGGAAGGGAGCCACGAGCCCAGCCCTGAGTTTCTGGAAGCCGAAGCTTGGCTCACTCTTGTGAAGGGTCAGGAACCAGCTTCTGCCCTCCCACCCCTAACGCTACAGGATTCCCATGCTTATCCTGTAGCTTCTACTTTTCCAAATGTAAAAGGGGTCTTGTAAACTGTGTTTTTGCCGGGGGGGGAGGGGGGGGGTGCAATAGAACCCTTTGAGAACAACAGCACAAAGCTCCTTTTGAGCAAAGCTGCAAATAACGACGGACGGGTCTCTTCCCAACTTTGAGAAGAGACGGTCAGTCAGCTCTGCCCGTTATAAAACTCAGAGCCCTCTCATTCCTTCAGCTCTGCGGTAAAGTGTCATTCAGCCGGTGTTCTCCAAAGCACAACAGAGCTCAGACACAGTACTACCTGATCAGCTGTCCTAGGTCAAGCAGCGCTTCTACGTGCCTCAGGCAGATCCCAGCTTCCACCTGGTGAGAACGGCTGGCTCTCTGATGGCCCAGCTAGACAGCAAGGGCAAGAAAGTATTATTAAAACTTCACATTTCATTTGAATACCACATAATTTTAGAAATTTCAGTTAAACTCATGTGCACGTCCCTGTGTAATTGCAGCTGGCAATGGCAAAAAACCCAAGACAATGAACCAAACCAAAGATTTCCAGCAGAGAAGAAGAACGGTTTCTAAAGAATCTTTTTTTTGCAGTGCTCCAACTGATGGTGTTCAGACGACATTATTTTCTGTGTTTTACCGTGATTAATTTGCTGGTAATCTGACTCCAGAGTTCTATCAGGTAACGTTCTACACAGCAGTACAGCTCAGACTGATGTTATCTGCAAAGTACTCTGCGTGCATTGCGACTTAAACCACAGGGGAAAACCCCTTTTTTCCTCCTGTGATAACTGTCCCCTGTATAAAATAAACCCCACGTTAAGCCTACGTGAGCTCGCCTTGAGTGAGGGCTGAAAAGACCAGTCTTTAAATTGGCTGCTTCCTTTAACTCAAAATAAAAGAAAAGGCTCTAAGTGCTCCCCCTCCCCAGTATTTTCTTCCTGTAGCATGTCACAGCCGGATGTAGATGCATTTTAGTGGCAAAGTAAATCATCCCTATTGCCACTGCGGAGTCAACAGCATCATGCGACACAGCAGAAATCTTGCCGGGTCGGGTTCATCAGCAGGGTTTCTCATTTACCACCCCATCAAAGTCTCACTGAAAGGAGGAACTCCTCCCCGATTGATGTAAGGACACAGGCAGACGGTGTTAGCAGAAACACCCGCTCACCCGAGCCCGGTTTACCTGCAGCTTTGCTTTTGCCGTGTGGGTGCACAGCCAAATTTAGCACTAGGGCGACTTGGCACGACATACAGTAGGTAGAAACGCAAATACCTGAAAACCTCATTTCCTCGGGCACCCCTTGAAGTAGGAGGTTTCGTTTTAGATGCTTCACCTCTACATCGGGTGAAACTGTGAGCCTGTGGGGAGGGGGAAAAGGCAGAATTTCAGCTGAGGAAGGGAGAGAGGCAGAATTTTTCCTCCCAATTAGCAGCTTCACTATCAGATTCCCCCATGGAGCACGGCCCAGGAAAGCCCACGGCACAGAGGCACGGGAGATGTGCTGCAGGATGCAGCCGAGACACGGCGATGCCGGGGCTGGGACCGCCTTTGCTACGCGCGGCGGCTGGGCAGCATCGCTCCTCCCGCTGGGGTAGTCAGGGTGCTGCGCCCATAAACCCGGGGGGGCCACCCAAACCTCGTGGTCCAAAAAAAAGCCTGACTGAAAACTAAGTAAGATGCTTCTGGGCGGCAGGTTCCACCTAACCGCCTTTAAAAGCTTAAAGAAAGAGGTTCGGGTTTGAAGGTCTTTGCCAACACCCGCAGGCTGCCCGGTGCTCAGAGACCCGCAAGCGGGAGCGCGGTAAGAAGCGGAGGGACTCCCGTTCTTCCTACAGCACCTCTGCTGCAGGGTTTCTAACGCGGGCAAGGCCTGTTTGAGCTTGTAGGTGGCACCCCAAAGGCACAATCGGTTTGAAACCCGACGACCTTCGCGCCGCACGCCCCGGGTGAGCGGCCGGCCCGCAAGGCAGGCGGCCCGCAAGGCAGGCGGCCCCGCGGCAAGGGCAGCGCCCAGGCGCGGAGCCCAGCACGCGAGTTACACGGAAACGGGCGCCAGCCCGAGGGAAACTTGTTCGCAGCCTCTGCGGCTGCTCCGTGGGGGGAAAGTACCTCGAACACCCGCTATTCCGCTTCCTTTCAAAAGGCCCTGCCCTCCGCCGAACTCCGGTAACCGCTAATTAGGACGCTTTCCCGGGGAGCGGAGGCGGCCCTTGCCCGCAGGGGTGCGAAGGCCGCCCAGGCGCCAGCCCGCACCGCCCCGCTGAGCCCCGTCCCGCGGCCCCCCGCCGCCTCGGTGAGACCCAATCCCGCGGCCCCCAACCCGGGGATGAACTCACCGGCCCGCAGCGGCTCAGTCCCGGCCCGCAGCGGCTCAGTCCCGGCCCGCAGCGTCCCGTCGCGCCCGGCCCCGCGGCGCCGCTTATAAGACGGCGCGGCCGGTGGGTGCGGTGGGGCCGGGTCGCACCTGGCCGCCGGGCTCCCCCGTCATCCCGGACGGCAGCGACCGCCCCTTCCCGGGCGGGTGGGTCATTAATCACGGAGCTGTCGGGGGGCGGCATCGCTTGACGTGTCCCCCCCCCTCCCGCCCCCTCTTTTCCTTCGCTCGGCACCGGCTGCCGGGAGCGCCCGTGCGGGCCCCGCCGGGGCCGCCAGCGGGCCGGCCCGGAGGGAGCTGCGGGAGCCGCTCGCACTGCACACGCTGTTTGCTTAGGATAAAGTAACGGTGTGGCTGGGGGAGAGTAATTCAATCGCGGGGCTGGAGCCCAGGCGGGGGTTCGTTACACCCGAGTCCGCTCCCGCCGCTCCATAGCCGCGCCTCTGGGTCGCGGAGGCTCCGGGGCGGCGGGTGGGAGCGGAGCCCGGGCGAGGCGCCGTCCCGCAGCGGCGGGCGGAGCGGGCCCCGGCTGCCCGGGCGGCTGTGGCGGGGGCACGCGTGGGTGCAAACAGGAGCGGGATGAGGCGAGCCCGAGGGGTGACTCAGAAGCGGACGGGGAGCGGTCAGAAAGCGGTCCCGCTAACGAGGAGGGCCAGGCCAAGCAAACAGCTTGGGCACGGGGCCGGCCCCGAGGAACCTTCAGAGCGGAGCCCGATGGCGCGGTAACGGGCACAATAAATCGCGCCTCGGGCGCGGTGGAAAAACAAAGTCTGCGCCGGTCGTTGCCGGTTTTGCAGCCAAGAAAATGGACTCACTCCGCTGCGGGGCCCGGAGTCCCGGGAAGGGGTCATTCACGAGCGGGAGGGACGAGGCCGGAGAGGGCCCGGCGGGGAGCGGCCGCGCAGGGAGAGCCCGGCACCTGCCCCCGGCCTTCTCGGGTGGGGCTGCTGCCGCCGCAGCCGTGGGCCCGCTTGTGGCAGGAAGCCGCGAGCCCGTCCCCGCAAAACGGTGCGGCCCGAGCGGGCCCCATCCCGCGGCGAGGGGACGAGCAGGACCGGTTCGGGCGCAGCCGCCCCGCCTGGCTCCGCCGACCTTCCCGCCCTCGGGCTGCGGTGGAAGCCGCAGCCCAGCGGAGCCGCCTTTGCCAGGGCGGAGAGGGCTGGACGGCAGCGGGTGCTCTGGCTTTAATTCCTAATGCCGACACCCTGCCCCAGCACCTACCTTTGTCCGCCTCTGGCAGGGCTTCCCTTCTCCCGTCAGGGGTTACTTTGACAAAAGCTAAAACGTCAGTATCTATGAGGCCACGATGATGGGCTTCACCTGCCCCAAGGACCACCCTTCAGCCTCCTGGTGCCCAGGAGAAGGAAGGCTGCTGCTCCTTGGAGGCTTGTGGAGGCAGCTCCAAGCAGCTCTGCTGAGCCAGCCTTGCCTCCCGGGCTGTGTTGCAGCCCTGAGGTCTCCATGCCTGCCTCCACGTGTGTGAGCATTGCGGAAGCCTTTCTGCAGCTAACATTTTAGAATTTTAAATTTTAGTGATTAAGAAATTTTAGAAATTCACTCGACACAGCTCTGCTCAGTCAGGCTCTGGGGCTCCACAAGCAGTGCTTCAACACGTCTTCAAATTTGTGGTGAAAACACCCTTGCTGACAGCATAGCATGATGCGAGAGAACCGACGTGGGGCTGCCCAGGGTGCAGGGAGACTCTCCTTCCAGCCCCGGTTCTCTTTTGCTTTGTGATTGCACTGACTGGGTCCAGCACAGGAGCCTGGGGCTCAGCTGTCCCACACCCCAAGGAGGTATGGGTGTAGGTATGTCCTCTGTCTGCCCACACAAGAAATGTCTGCTGCAAAAGGGCTTTAACTAGAGTGTGGGACCCTCAATGATGTCAATGTGCTGTCAGTGAGAGACAGAGGACTTACGGGTAGGTGCCCCAGCTGCCACCCCGAATGAGCAGATCGTGAGCGCAGTGCTCATACCTGTTCTAATGTCAGCAATGACACACAAACACGTGCTTTCATTTTACTTCCCCACTGCACACACACTGTGCTCAGCCACAGCGCAGGAACTCCAGTGGAAGGAGTCGGCAGAGAAGTGGTGCTGGATCTCCCACCCCCATTTCCGTCTTTTGACAGCTCCAAACCCAGCTCATGGCAGAGTGTGGTTAGAGAGATTGTGTAGTGAGCTCTGGGAGCTGCGCTTGGAGACACCAGCCTGCCTGTTCACACTGCTACCACGGAAGAGGTGCTTTAGATATACTAAAAAAACCCCAAACCAACCCACAAAACCAACCCAACCAACCAGATATAAAGGTAGAGATACTCGCTCTGTGCCCATCAAGACTTTCTCCCACCACAAGTCTCCTCCTCCACTGTAACCACGAAAAGAGATCCAGTGATTATTTTCTTCTATGAACCCATTATGGAAGTGTAAAACCGTATCAAGCTGCTGCAGCTGTTTCTTCTTCCCCAGATACATGTCTAGGAACTGCTTTCCTGCCTTACCTTCCACAGTTTATTTCACATCTGAGAGCCACCAGAGTTGCAGAAGAGCCAGATTTCCACTGTGATTTAGGTAAGAAAAAGTTCTACCAGAGACAGAGGGAGTTTTTTGCAGGTACACTCTGTTCCCTTTCCATCAAACTGTTCTCTGGTTTTACAGCTGCAGTTCAGCATGGCCATTCCTGGTATTTCTTCCCAGTTTGCTCATTTTCTCCCATTCCCATTTCTGTATAAGGGCGTAGGGAGCCTGCCTGCCTGTGGAGCACAGGTACCGGTACTGCCGGCCGGCGCGCAGCATCTCACTTGCCCCTGTGGACCAGCTATGGCGCAGAGCCACGCGCGGGCTGTGGCCGGTCCCAGCTGCAGCCTTGGGGCAAGTCCAGTGCGAGACACAGCTGGCGGAGAGACGAAATGGGTTGAAGTTCGGAACTTCTGCGTCGTGGGGGAATCCCGACGACTCATTCCTGATGGCAGCACATTCCAGACCCTCAACAAATATTTTGAGAGCTTCCAAGTAAAGGCCTCTTTCCCGTGCCCCAGGCACCGCGCTGTCAGTGCAGGGAAGGACCGCAGCAAAACGGCTCTAACTGTATTTTCTAAATTACTAAAGGGAGAGCTGCTGCTAAATACTGGAGTAGCAGCACACATCAGTGCCTCTCCTGTGTGCTCCAAGAAAGATTTTAACACTGACAAAGAGAGTAAGGATCCCTCTGTCCGAATTTGCTGATGAAAGCAATTTAGCTTCCAAAAATGTTGTTTTAATCAAAATTCCATTTTAAATGACCTTTTTTTGATGAACGTTTTCATGAATGACCCTAAAACAATCAAAAAGTTCAATTTCTGCTGGTTTTTACCCCCTTAAAAATTGTCTTCCAGGTTTTTCCATCCACAGCTATAAATACAAATATTTAAAAAGAAATGTTTCTTTTTTTAAAATCACATTTTCAGATGCAAGTTGCAAAAGGGAAACCTGAGCGAGTTTAGTATTTCATCCTCCCAGCTACCACCAAGAAGCAGATGTCCATCTTTCTTAGTAATTAGTTTTAAAATCTATCCCAAACATGTATCAGCAGGACTCCATTCCTATGTGTGCCTATGTAAGTGCTAGAGAATAACATTAAGACTTGGTCTCGCAGTATTTAAAAAGACTTACATCATTTTAAAGCCTTAGAAACCCTGGGATCCAACCATAATTCCATTTCATACCCAGGGTGTTTAAGGAAATACTTCAGACCTCCTCTGCTCTAGGTCAGAAGGAAGGTGACCACCATGGAAGGGTCTCCGTTAGCTCAGCTGCTCTTGCTCTAAGAGGAGAGAGAGGGCAAAGTGGTAAAGCCCGAGAGCCCTGGGAGATCCAGCACGCAGCTCTCCTGTGCTGGCAGCCACATCAGAAGGGCTGGGTGGCAGAGTGGGAGCTGAGCAGTGGAAGGGCTGGCTTCACTGGAGCTCAAGTGGGAATATGTATGCATCAAAGGACAGCACAACGAAGGGTTGCACTCAAGGGGAATCGCAGGGGTTACAGCAGGCTGAAGAACAGGACTGGACACGCATGTGTCTATAGGAGATTTGGTCATCCAGAGACATGTAGGAGTATCTGTGGTTTAGCTGGAAACCTGCTCATCAGGAGATACACACTCTCTCAGCGATCTGAAAAAGGCATTTATTCTTTTCAAGGGCACAGTGGGTCCATCAGTTCATGGGTTCTGGTGGTGTACTTTGCCAGTTTGGGTTGGACACAGCCAGAAGCATAGAGAACTGGGGTGGGGAGGCAGAGGGATGCCTTTTATCACTTGTCTTTAGGACGCTGAATGATGTGGCAGTGTTAAGTACTACAGATTTGACATATCTTAAAACAACTTATTTTTGTTGTTGTTGTTTTAATTACCACTACTGAAACTTAGAAGATTTTCTTTGGGCAACCTGGTTGAGTGGGGGTGTCCCTGCCCATGGCAGGGGGTTGGAACTAGATGGGTTCTGAGGTCCCTTCCAACCCAGACCATTCTGGGAGTTTATTCTATAATGCCATTTGTGTATCACCTTGCATGTTTGTGAGAGTTATATTTTCTTCTAAACAGATGATGAATTATCACAGGCCAGAATTATTCAGTACCACATTCAGCAAGGCTGTAAAGATGGATACAGGAGATACTTCGAAGCTGCACGTTACTGTAATGCTGATTATGGTCCTACAAAGGCATCTGCACCCAACTTGCAGGCGGTGTGTCCTCCAGGAAAAAGGGAACCAACCACTAAACTGGTGCAATTTCCCCCTGAAACCTTAGATGGGCCACAGTAGCCAGAAACTTCTAATACTTGACCTCCATTCAAATGGCTGCTCTGCTTCAGCAGCTCTATTTGATTTCAGAACTTCATCTCTTCATCCTCCCACTTCATCCAGCATTACGGTGACGAGTCTCATACCTCCTATCTTGGCTGAATAATTCAATGGCCAGGAAATACATTTCTCTTCCACATTTTTCACCATTAATTGCTGATTAATACTTTCTAGACCTCACTGAGGAGATGTTTACATTTTCCTTTAGTGCCATCGCCAAGGAAAGGCAGTGAGATGGGCTGTAACTGCTGGAAGAGGCACTTCTGGTCTGTTGAAAACATGCTCTCAGGTCTGCTAAGGTGCCCTGGCTGGGATCTCCAGATATTTAAAGCACCTAATTCTGGATGCAGTTGGAGTATCTGCCTGCAATCACAGAATCATAGGCTGCTCTGGGTTGGAAGGGACCTTAAAGATCATCAAGTTCTAACCCCCTGCCATGGGCAGCGACACCTCTCGCTGGACTAGGCTGCTCAAGGCCCCGTTCAACCCAGCCCTGAACACCTCCAGGGAGGGGACAGCCACCACCTCCCTGGGCAACCTGTGCCAGTGCCTCACCACCCTTGCTATGAAGACGTTTTTTTCCTAATACTCAATCTAAATTTATCCTCTTCCAATTTAAAACCAACCCTCCTTATCCTAGCACTCTGTGCCCTTCTAAAAAGTCCCTCCCCAGCTTTCTTGTAGGCCCCTTCAGGTACTGTAAAGCTGTGGAGCCTTCTCTTCTCCAGACTGAACAACCCCAACTCTCTCAGGCTGTCTCCATATTCAGTAGCTAAATCCACCTCTATGGCACACAGCTAAAACTGCAGCTGCCCTGGTTGCACCTTAACACTGTATTTCCCCTTCTTCTGAAGCCAAGGCTGAAAATATTTTTTACTTTTGACTTTTCAGAAGTTTGCTGAAAGTATTATTCTGCAAGGTAACAAGGTTTAGGTTACCTGGAGGCAACAAAATCCCCCACCGGCCTCTCAAATAAAAGAACTATATTCTGTAATATGAAATAAACATATGTTCATAAAAGTTAGGTTCTGAGTATGCAATCATTATAAACTCAGCATCGGCCCTCCCCCAAAACCTGCCACATAATAGGCCTTAAAAATTCTATTTCTTGTATTGCCAGTTGGGTTTGTACAAACTGAAGCCCGGGATACATGTAGAATGTTTACATTCTTACCTGTTACCAAGCATCCAGGGAATTTAAATAGTTTTAAGACCATACAAGTGACCTAAACTTGAGGCATTTGTCAATATTTCATAAACAAACATGTAAATATGATGTTGATAAGAGCACCTGCAGATGAGCTAAGGAGAGGGAGAACTAACATTGCAAGTTCCTTCCATCTGAACTACAACTTGAGCTACAGAGTACGTGCAGGGGGCCAGCAGAGCGGCTTACGGCTCGACAGCCCATCCCAGTGCGCCCCTTACACGCTGACTGTTACCATTTACAGGCCAATCACATCACATGCACCAGAGAGACAGAAGGGGACTTTCCCACCAAATCCTGAACTGCAAACCTACCACAGTATTTAATTCCATGAGTAAGGAAACGTGGGCAGAAACTGCTGGTTAGAGTTTAAGTTTACAACATCAAAATTTCAACAACTTCTCTACTCAGGGACAATTAATAATACTGTATCCCATAGGAAGGTATTAGGTATCCTTAAAATAGTTCAGTGATTTGTTTTCTTTTAATTACTTCCTGCCAATATCCATAACTCTCTCTTAATGTTCAAAACTAACATAAAATCCAATATAAAATTGCTATTGTTTTTATATCTTCAAAAAAGAGAGATTAATGACATATTTCAGTAATCTAGTAAAGACTGGCTTTTTTTTCATTGCTCAAGCTGTATGTAATCCTCAGTGGATCTTAGATGTAGGTTAAAAAGGTATTCAATGCCTGTTTTTCAGTTGCCAAGGTCAAACATCACCTAGCACGTATTGGGAAAGAGGAAACATCTGTTGGAATAATTTATTTGGCTAACACAGAGGGTAGGATTAAAATTCACTAATTTCTTTGGTTTGATACTGAATTTCAATTAAACAGTACAGGTATTTGTTCAGTTTGACAAAATTTCCTCTCTTTCCATGTGGGCACATATATGCATGTTCCTAATTAATGCATCTGGCAAGGGAATACTGTGATTTGTCATTATTTCATTTCTCCACATACTCTGAGAAGGAATATTTCTGTAGTTTGAGTGCCCCCCCCCAAAAAAAAAAAACCCAAACCCAAACATTATAAAGAATTCACAAACCTTTAACTAAATCCCAAGACTCTTTAGTTACCATGGGACTTTAGTTACCACTAGTAATAAGGTCAGAATACATCTCAAGATCAGTGATTCCATATGAAACTGTGATGTACAGCAACCTTCAGTGCTCAAGATAAAAGCCCCACTTTTAAGTTTTTTGAAAATATTAAATCCATGCCATCTGTTTTTTTCTATCCTTTATAAGAATCAGAGTAAAATCTTCTACACTACTAGTAAAAAAAATTATTTAAAAATCACTCAAATTTTGCAAATGCAAATTAATACAAATATAGACATTTTATTCCAATGAAGTGAGGAAGATGCAATCTTCCCCTTTCTGGGGTCAAAAGGGATTTGACCAGGATTGTACTTCAGCTCCTAAATACTGGGAAAGTTTTTGTCAAGCAAAGCAGCCCAACAATTGGACAGACTTCTAACACAACTGAGTAGAATCAGAATGGTTTATTTCAAAGGAGGCAGTGGAAGTTCTTGTGCTGAAGAAAACAACTTCCTGGGATGTGCTGTACATGCAGGTTTCATTCTTTACTAGAACCAAGGGGAATGGTAAATGAAAAGCAGAGTTTTAATTCAGCCTGGCCAAACGACAGAGTGCTGCTAAAGATGAAATGGAAGCTGACAGAACAGTGGGCATGTGGATAAACTCATTTTACAATGGAATTAAAAGAAAGGAAAAAAAAAAAAAAAGCCTGTTTTTCTGGCATGAATATTAGGCTCTAATTTCACAAACCTGGACTATGCACTGGGAAATAATTACACAGCAGTGCTATTTGGTGAGAATTAGTGGATTTTCCCTGCAGTTCAGTTTTTAAAGTTCTCCACTGCTATCTGCCTTCTGCAGAGGGGAAAAGAACCCAAGAATGGCCATGTGTGTGACAGGTTCAGTTTCCTTCTAGGCTGGAATCAATATCCATTGTCATAGGAAGAACAAAGATGATACTTTGGAAGAGAGCAGTTCTGTGATTTGTACTTCTTCCCTCCTCAAGGGAAAAGCAGCTATTTTTAATCAGAACAAATAATCAGTAGGAACAAAAGCACTGGAATGGGAAGTTGTAAGCAGTCAAGAACAAAATAGTATTAAACATTGCTCAGTTAAATTTTCAAGCATGCCAATAATTCTGATTTGAATGTAAAATAAAACACTACATTAGTAATTTAGTTACAAAAGAATACCCCTGTCAGTTGATTTATTTACCTACAGCATTGTATAAAGGATTTTTTGTTGCTGTTGTTGGCCAGTACAGCTAATAAACACTAAAACAGGTTAAAAATAGCATTAAAAATCTGAAAGGGTTGATACTAGGTTCCAAATACTGAGCTAAACTAATTCTACAGGTAAAAAGGGAATAACTATAGGTCCCAAACTGGAAATCCCTACAAGCAGATTTTATTTCCACAGTCTAAAATGTCTGAACATCTGTAAGGCACACACATCAGGTTTTCTTTCTTGATTGTCTTGATGATCTTGAGCTGATGCTACAGGGAAATGCTAATCAAGTACATAATACACTGGAACATGTCTATTAGAAGTAAGCTATATTGATGAAAAGTGGTAGTTTCTCCCTCTGCATATTATTGTATGCATGGGATCAAACTTCACCACTGTTGTTGACTGTAACTGCACTTCCAAGAATAAACTTTGATAATACTGTCCCTTTGGGGAAGATTGTAATCAAATGCATGTAACAGGTACCAGTAATGCTGGAGAAAAGTTATTACTGTCAGCTAGTCTACTGATTTATAACCATAAACTGAAATCTTGTAGCCTGTCTTTCAAAGAACTAAAGACAATAAATACAAGATTAAACCCCCCTGAAAGTTGTTTCAGATGAAATTCTACCTTTGTGTACTTGTTTCCAACTGATTCAGTAAGAGCTGTACAAGCAATAACCAACAGAACTAAGAAGAAGATGTCTGAGGAACATACCTGAGTTTCTCTTTGACTTTTCTGCCTGAATTTCCCAGGATTCTTGGCAGAGGTGTTTATTTTAACTTTGTGCATCTCAGGCAAAATGGAAAACATTGGGTTTTCTTTTGCAGAGCGACTATAGTGAAAGGGCAGAACAGGATAAGGGGTTTCAAAGTCAGCTGCAGAAAACAAAGGAAAAGGGATTCATTCAATATCCCAAGTCAAACCATATCTATTTTAATACCTGGTATGATTGAACACAGGTTTCAATGTACCTTATGATAGAAGGAATACTTTTAACAGCATAATAAGCTTTAAAATGCCTCAAATTTGATAACTGAGAATGGAAAACTTCCTATCTTATTATGGAAAGTGCTGCAAACACTGATGAAGGTGAATATCAAAGCAGGTATTCCCAGTGAGGTGGAGTTACTTGACAGGGAGCAAATTCAATACCTCCTTGTATCGGCAGTGTATTTGGGAGACAGAAGACTGTCTCCAGAACCACCGCCACTCACAGACGGCCTCTGAACACTGGGGCTGAGGCAGCGTGCTGTTCACTGCTTCAAAAAGAACTGTTCTGCATGAATGAGTAACTGGAGATAGTTTGGCTATAAAGAATGTGCTCTCTCCCCCACCTTACACACCACAATTTATCTTCTGAAAGCAACGGTGTAACCACCAACAATTTTATTTTATAAACACAGTCATGCAAGCAATTTTGGGTAATTTGAAGGCTAATCATAGAATCATAGAATGGCAAGGGTTGGAAGGGACCCCAAGGATCATAAAGCTCCAACCCCCCTGCCACAGGCAGGGACACCAACCTCAGGCCTGGAGCTACACAAGGTTGCCCAGGGCCACATCCAACCTGGCCTTGAACACCTCCAGGGACGGGGCATCCACCACCTCTCTGGGCAGCCTGTTCCAGGACCTCACCACTCTCTCTGTAAAAAACTTCCCCCTAATATCCAATCTAAACCTTCCCTCCTTCAGCTTTAATCCATTCCCCCTTGTCCTGCCATTATCTGCCCTTTTAAAAAGTTGATTCCCCTCCTGTTTGTATGCTCCCTTCAGGTACTGGCAGGCTGCAATGAGGTCCCCCCGCAGCCTTCTCTTCTCCAGGCTGAACAAGCCCAGCTCCCTCAGCCTCTCCTTGTAGGGCAGGTGCTCCAGCCCTCTAATCATCCTTGTGGCCCTCCTCTGAACCCTCTCCAACAGTTCCACATCCTTCTTCTATTGGGACCCTCAGATCTGGACACAGTACTCCAGGTGGGGCCTCAGGAGGGCAGAGTAGAGAGGGACAATCCCCTCCCTGTCCCTGCTGGCCACCCCTCTTCTGATGGAGCCCAGGATACCATTGGCCTTGCGAGCTGCAAGAGCACACTGCTGGCTCATGTGAAGTTTCTCATCCACGGTGACACCCTAATGTCTGTGTCCAAATCCTGCAAGATATGCTGGTAAGTGATTTATGTTTTAACCTGCAGTCAGCTCTAGAACAATAACAATCTCAATTTATTTCAAGTTTTGCTTGAGTTTCAAAACTAATTTGTTTTCATCCTTCAAGAATATGTTGGGCTTTTTTTTTTTTTTTTTTAGGTTTAAAGCTTTTTTTCCCTCCCAAGACTTACTTTTCTTCCTTTCCAAGTATAAAACTTTTTGCTTCTGCTAGATGTGTATCTTGAGAAGGCCTTTAAAAGGACGGGCAATTAACACAGACCAATGAAGGTTTTAAAAGTCTGATGTATTTCATGCATATTTATTCTAGAATGCCCAGGAATTTTTATTATTAAATATGGAAGGTAATCATGAGTATTTACAAACATTAAAAATGTACTAGCTACTCCTTTCCAGAATTCTGGGAGATTGGGATGGGAAGAAAAAAATACCACATGAACTAGTGCTAAAATTAAATTTTCTATTGTGGAAAATTGAGATTGAGAATTGAGAATATGAATATGAGAATTGAGAATATGAATATGAGAATTGAGATTGAGAATTGAGAATTGAGAATATGAATATGAATTGAGAATTGAGAATATGAGAATTGAGATTGAGAATTGAGAATATGAATTGAGAATTCTGTGATTCTGTGATTGTGGAAGTTCAATTTCCACTCCTGTGCTCCAGTCTCTCCACCAGTGCAACTCTCATTTTCAGTATATTTACTGTTAGTTGCTATTTTGTTGTTTCTCTAATATTGCAAATAAGCATGAAGTAATTGATTAGCTTGCTTACAAAAATGTAGATAGGCTGCATGTTCATTTGTCATTCTTTCTTTGCTTTTTTTCCTGGCAGCTTTGGAGGCTTTCCAATTCATTAGGAACTGTCTTTCCATTTCTTTAATTTCCTTCCCATCAAGGGATTCTGTCAAAGAGAAGAGAACATTTTCTGTGACACCCAAAGTTAACTAAAAGGCTTCACAAAGCTGTATGTAATGTGTTCTGGTTCTGGATTTGCTCTCTGCAAATATTTTTTTTTTCTTCTTAGTCTTTTGGTAAAAAAAATACATCCTACAGCTTGATATTCATATTCAAGCTATGAGAGTGAGCTGACACATCTTAATTCGAAAAGAAAGCATCTATTATTTTGGAACTTTTGAGGGAAATAGATCTATTTCACATTCAGGTAACATGGAACACATTACAGCAAGTCCTGAAGAAAAGCTATGCTCTAACACAAGCTGTATATACTGATGCAGAAATTCAGATTAAGAGAGAGAAACTGCATGTCTTTGCAATCAAGGAATCCTACTGAACATGAAGACAGACAGATTTGGCTCCTAAGGTTAACTTTGCTTACTTGAGTGCCACAAAGCATGTTTCCTTGGTTATCTCTGCATTTTTGAGTCAGGCCAAATGAATGACCCATTTCACCACAGATTTAGGTTGCATTAGAACTGTCCTAAGGCACTGTCATTTTTATTGTGCAGGTGGGCTTTTGATTTTTCTTAATGGCCAATACATTTTGGCCAGAAAAAAAGAGAAACAAGTTCTGCAATTACAACTTTTAAGATAATTGCCACCTTTCCAAGAAAGTAAAAAACGAGCAGACATGTTTTACTTGTCTCTACAGTATGAATACTTCCATATAAAGACTAAGTTACTTCCTTCTGTGCTAAAATTATCTCAAAATAATAGTTCAAGCTGCCTCACAGTAAAGATTAACAAATACATTTATATGCCAAGTGTAAAGAAGTTTTAAGGACAAACATTATATAACCAATTTGAACATGGTAAGGTAGGACCTGTACAACTGCATCTGTACACCTAAAACACCTAAGCAGCTACTACAGGCTGACAGGAGAGTAGACTAAACTCACCTTTGAAAATCACATATTTACACATATTTACATCTGAAATATGAACACAAAAAAGTCTTAACTGTCTTATGACAATCTCACCAATCATGTAAGGTAAGCCCAATGATCCCTACTACTAATAGCCAAAGCTGAGCATCGTGGTTTGTGCAGTTGGTTACCACAGCAGTTTTTTAGCCACATCACCTGTACATAAATTTAAAATGTATCCCTTGACAAGGTATCTGTGGCAGTAATGTTTCTCTACATACACAGTGCAATTCAGGAATGATTAACACCTTGGTTATTTTTTAAAACAGTGAGGGTTATGGGTGGGTTTTGAGGCTGGCTATTGGTTTTATTTTTTACCTAAAGTTTGTGACTGTACTACAATCCTGTCCCTGTACTTGGGTTTGCAGCAGATGGGGTTTCCTGTGAGATCCATCCTGCGTAGCTTTGTCCATTTGTTTAGCACAACCTCCAAATCCTGTAATTGAGACAAGAACAGAACCTTGTGATTATCTTTCCCCTTCCAGATCCAAATTTGAAAGTAGTGTGATTTGTTCAGCCAGGCTGGCCCCAATCCTGCACACAGACTTAACTTCAGTGAGACAATTTGTGTATTAATATGCACATGAAGGAAGAATGTGCATTTTCAAATAGTGTGGTGTGTAGCATTCCCTGAATACATCATAATTGCACAAAAGAAATGGTGATGCAGTTGGAAAACTCTGTGCTTTTAAGGATACAGTAATGCCAGTTATGGAAAATTAACACTACAGTCTCACTTCTAAGCACCTAAAGCTGCAGAATTGCCAGCCAGAAAATCTGCATGGTAGGTAATGTCTGTTAATGCATCCCCATGGTCTCACAGAGCCCTTAAGGTTATCAGTGGCTGACTAGATTGTGAGAAAAATTGTGAAAAAAATTGTGGAAGAGTAAATACTTTACAGAGAAAAAACAGCCTAAGAAAAGCTAAAAATCATGCAAACCACAGAAGACTGCCTCTCTCTTTATAGATAAGTAACCTGTATTTTGCAGGAGAAACAGTAACTCTCCTCTACATAACTGTGGGTGGCCAGTTACAGTACTGGCCCAAATAGTGAAATTTTTGAAACATACCTTTCTCCATCTGGTTATCCAAGGGCAGTATGACCTGGCTAAAATTCCTGGTGTCTTTCAAATACAATAAATTGAAGGTAAAAGCATGCAAGGCTTAGCAGACTGATCCTTACTACTCAGACACCCTACTTCTGAAATACTTTAATGTCATTCTCGACAGGCTTAAAAGATTAAGAAGAGACTCAAAACAATCTGTGTGAACACAACAGGGGAGAGAATTTATGTTCTGTGGCTGTAATAATTTGGAAAAAAACTACCAATCACAGTGTGACAGATTCTAAACAGCAGTCTGTAGAATTTTGCAGCTTGATGCCAATAATGAAGCATCTGGTGATGGAGACATCTCTTAGCTCCTTCAAATTTAGAAAACCACCTGGGTAACAGAAGCAGGGAGAATTCTGGTTTTGGAGGCTCTGCTCCCCTAGGAGAATATACCCAGGAGGATTTTCTATGGGTTATATATGTTTAAAAAAATCATATGGAAGAGGAAGTGGCAGCTCAGCCTCACACATCCAAAGGATAGAATTTTTTGTCTGTTGATGATGGTGTTATCCAGTTATTGATACCCAGTTTGTTATCCAGTGATAATAATTGTTATTATCATTGTTATCCTGTGATATTGTTATCCAGCAATGACAATATTGTATTTTAGGAGAGTAGAGAGCAAAAGTCTGGTTCTGTGAGAAGCAAGACTGATAAAACAATGCAAGAAAATCTGAGGACCATGCCAAATGAAGAAATATTAATAATAAAATTTCATTATATAGCAAAGCTTTATCAGCATGTATCAGAACAGCAATATGCTGTTCTATACCCATGGTTTAGATGCTAACAATCACAAACAAAATGTTGGGGAAATATTTTTTTAGGCTAGGCTTATCAAAAAAGGTAAGGTATCAGGTAAGGTCTCCTTACCTGAGCAGTCAGGCATTGCCATTGAAATCTGCAGTGTGTTCTAGATTTCTCTAGAATTTTTTCAAGTAATAGTTTGTCAACACAAAATTGTCTATGACTGAAATAAAATGCACACAGTTTAACTTTGATGAATGTATACAAAGAGCCCTGTAGTTTTTTGTTAGCTGTTACTTACTTGATAAATGACCCAGAACATGCTTACTCCAGTGTATGTTTATCTAAGAGCACACTAATCCTGTGCTGAAATATGATTACCCTTTCGATACGCTCTAGTTGTTCATTGCCTTCCTGTCTCTAATAAAGTGCTTTCACTTCCCAGCCTTTCAATAAGCTGTACTAAAGGGACCAGACACTCTTCTGGGCAGTCTCCACTTGATAAATGATCATGTCATGCTATCACTTTGAGGTCTGCCACAAAATCCTGACGAGCAAATTATATTCCATGCTGGGGGGGAGGGAGGGGAAAGAGGGGGAAGGGCAAGTACCTTAGTAGGCAGCTGTAGTGCCAGCAGTAATGTCCTTACCAATTGATGATGGCCATTTAAGAATTGGTATTTGACCAGCATCCTCCAGTTTTTATTTGAGATGTCTAGTCCAGCTGCCCTAACTATATCTACAGACAGCAATTTGTCACCATTTTGACTACCTGTCATAATCTATTTGAGAAAATCTATAATTTTTCTCTTGTTCCTGACTCAATTTTGAAGCCAATGAATTCATCTTTTGTGATAGCCTCTTGTCATAATCAATACTGGGCAGAGGTTGAATAAATTAAAGATTTAGGAAAGAACAGATTTTTATAGGTATTTCTAGCTATATTTTCTCTGTCTACCTAAATACTCACACAAGTCACAATCTTCCCCAAACTAATGTGGTTGATAAATAAATAATATTCTGGCTTTTTGCAAAAAAAGTTGTGGGTTTTTCTAATAGGAATAGGTAGTTTTAAAAAAAATCCCTTAGCATTCCAACCCAAATACACTGCAGCCTACAAGTCCACATGAACCTGACTGAAGTAAATGAGAAGCTCAATAGTATAAATAAATAAAGTAGCAAGCAACAGAAAACAAAGAAAAGCCAATTCTATTAAAATCAATTATATTCCTGATAACTGAGCTAAGACATGCTTTGTCCATGAGGTAGCTCAGCACAGTCAGTTCTTTTGCATGAATTGAGAAAAATTACTCAATTTTTACTCTGTCTGCTGTTCAGACTGCATTGCATAAACTTCAGTTTTGTGAAACAAGGTCATGTGCCTTGATGTTTGTTAATTATGCTAACAATGCCCTGAATTAGCCAGAACCTTAAGTGCTTGAATTGACAAGCCCTAATTTTCAGCTATGCTGAAATCAATGTGGTATTATTAAAAAGCAAGGGAGTCTGGGTTTTCATAATAATGTGGAAAAAATTAAGATCATGTTTAGATATAAAATAATTATGTTAATCAAGGAATTATAAAATCATTAAGATTGGAAAAGACCTCCAAGATCATCTAGTCCAAGATACACAAAAGCAAGAAAAGTCTACAAGAGGAAAAAAAAAGAAAAAGCAAGAAAAGTCTACACAAGCCTATCTTATGCTTTTCCCATTTCACTCCTTTCCAAATATTCCATATCATTCCTGCTGCCATCGACCTCTGCTACACAGGTCACTGCTGTTGCCCAGCCCTGCTGAGACACGGCTGGCTCCCCTACAGCTTCTCTTCCCACTGGATGAAGCAGGGCTGGATACAGAGCTCTCTGACACCTCTCTGTCAGGCAGCACCACCACGGTCTCTGATCAGTCCCAGACATTTTTGGGGATGATCCTGATGGAGGTGATGGGGAAGCAGGAATGGGAAAACAGGGGACATAGAGCTTTTGGCATGAAAAAGAGGTATGAATCAGAGTTTGGAAAACAGAGGGGCAAGAGGGAGGAGAATGGAGACAGCTTGTGTGGGAATGAAAGAGCCTTTGCTGCTTCTGCCAGCAGAAGCAATTAGAGAGATACAGTACAATTGTATCCCCACCCTAAAATCCTTTCAGCTATCACACTTGGATAATAATATAAGCCATGGAATCATGAAATTCAGGGTTGTGAAAAAAATTGATATATACTCAAAGCTTCCCTCAGCATCTTTTTTAAAGTTAGTGGATATGTAAGTTTGTTCTCCTGCTACATGTTCACTGCAAGTTAAAGCCTCTTAAACAGAGCTAAAACTGACTTCTTTTTAAAATATATTTTGCACTGCTTACTGCTTTTTAAACAGTTTGTTGTTTTGTTAAAATTTAAGTAAGGATTTATATTAGTGATAAGTAGAGCCTACTAAAACATAATCTCTAAAGCACAGCAATTGGAGCTGGAAAATTTGGAATGCTGCTGCACTGCACTGTATGTTAAGACAGATTCAGTATGGTCATTAATTCTGCAGGTCTGCAAAGATATGAGTAGAAATACCCTATCTGCTCAAAACTTGGAGATTGTTTAGAAAAGACATGGGACAGACACTTTCAGCATCTACCAGAGCTTGATCCAAGTGTAACTGGCAGCAGCAGCTAACCCAGTGCTCACCACATGATTTTTCAAAACCCAGGTAACATGGAAATCTAAATGTCTAACTGACTAAGGTAAATATTAACTCTGGCCTTCTTGATGATGAAATAATGAAATTTAATAATGATTATTATCCAGGCAGTTAGGGAATAATGCAGTTGTTTTGTCCTCCTCTTGCTCTCTTTCAGAAGATACTGATTTCTGAGGTACTGAAAGCACTGTTTGTGAACTGGCATCCCCACTCTTAAAAAGAATTGGTTCTTTGACTATGACAATGTTATTTTAAGATCATAACAATTGAAGTCTTTTGTATTTGTAAGAAAGAAAAAAGACAAAAAAAAATCACTACAATATGTTTTACTTAGAAAAGGAATGCTTTTCAAAAGGGAAGCTTTGGGGAGACTATCTATTTAAATACAGCTTACTGTTATTTTGATGAAATCAACACATTCAATATGGTTTTAATTAACCAGCAAAAGCCTACATGAATTGTATTTCAAGATGAATTCAATCACAACTGCCAGACAGAAACACAGCTTGAAATACAATACATTAATAATCCTCAGTGAAAATACAATGCATGGTTCAACATTGTTTAATATTAAAATGTAAAAAAAAAATAAATCAGTCTAAATAAAGTATATTGACCTAGAAAATTGCTGGATTATGCAAAGTCCTAGAATCTCATTAGTTAACAGAACTGTGAGATTTAGTGTAAATGATATTAAGTGTTCTAAGAAGTAATAAGAATCATTATTCTAATTACTAACCAATGAAAGTTAACTTTTCTAAGGAAATAGAATGTATATGCAAACCAGTAAATGAAAGAGTTTACTTCAATCTAGGCCTTGTCTTGGTGATTTGGATTATGACTTAAGACAATTCATTATAGTATTTATTAATAAAAATATTAAAAAGTAGAACACTAATGCCTAAATGAAAAGAGTGTTTATGAAGTAATTTAGAAAGTTTGTTCCATGCTTTGACTGTGAAACAATGGTGTCAGCACACTGTTCAACTTAAATTTGATACTCTGTTACTACCACAACACCAAAATTATTTTTCTAACTGCTCTTTATGTAAAGTAGAAGACATTCTAACTTATAAAAATAATAAGAAGTGACAAGGCCAATACTCCTGTTCTTTTTTGAGCAGGTAAGGTGGATATTGTAAGCCTAGAACATACTGTTTGAATAATACTTACTACTGAAAAAGGAAAAGCAAAAATACTATTTATTTAATTTGTTTTAGTTGCTACTGTAGAAGTTAGAGCTCTACCTTGTGAAGACATGTCTTTTCTGAGCAGAAATTTCTGACAGAAATTCAGTGTATACTTTCTTCACTAATACTTCTTATGCATACACCAGCAACAATAGTAAAAAAGTCATTCTGATGGTGGCAAAATCAGGTAAATGAGCCAATATCCAAACAGAGCAAATGTTTAATACCTTCATATGCTGAAGTTGATTGTCAACTGCTCTAAGATAAGAAAGATTTCCTAAAACTGCCAGTTCTTCTAATTCATCAATGTTGTTATTGCTGATATTCAACACAGATAAAGATTTCTGGAGGAAGAAAAGCAGAAAAGAAAAATTTATTATTCTTTATGCCATGCACAAGTCAAGCTGTAAATTTGTAGAGAAAATTCTATTAAAGAGCAAGCATATGAGGCAGAAAATGCAAATACAGCTAGCACATACCTCACACATTATTATTTTGGCTTTGCATCTTGTCCTAAAAAGCTGTTTTATTTTGATTTTGAAGTCAAGCCAAAGTAAGAGGATTTCTCAATTATTTCAGGAACTCTTAGTAAATACAGACATTCTTGTTTTCTCTAAACATGTTTAAATGCTTTACAGAGTTCTGCAAGTACTACTAACTCTACATTTGAAATATGAAACAAAGACAGCAATTGACTCCTTTTCCAAGGTTACAGCTGAAGTGCATAGAGCTGAAATCCATATCCCAAAATCATGCTGTCTCCTTTAACAGCCAGACTATGCTGCTTTTCTTTTACACTTGATCCTACAACCCTCTCTGTGTGCATTCCTATTTCTTGCTCCTCCTTTGGAATACTAGGGAATTATGTAACATGCTTTTTCTTTTGTAACAGAAAAGAGTTAGAGAGATCTTTACATGCTACATAAAAGTAAATCTATTTCAGGTATTTATCTCAAGAAATGCAGTTTCAGCTAAAAGGAACAAGAAGCTTCTATCTCTAGAAGATAAAAAAGGGCACTTTATCCAGTGAGTTTAAATATGGGATTCACCATTAGTCAGAAAATGTCAGAACCCTAACCCTAACCCTAACCCCCTTCTAAAATCTGACCAAGATCTATACTGCAGGCAGAAATTACCAGTGTCATCCTGATACACACAGTGCATAAAGCTGTCTCCTCATTTTCAAAAGATTCATGATATTGTTAACATCAAAATGTTTGCTTGTGATACACAGAGAGCTATATGGTCCTGTGCTTTATAATCTTTCATCTCTGGCAGCATTCAGAGGCAGAAACAGGTAGAAGATGAAGCAAGAAATGCTGTCCTAAAGAGGGACTAAACACTTAGCACTGAAAGGAGAAAGCCAGAATGTTTTTACATGTAGCTTCCACAAAGATGTCACATGGTCACAAATACAAAGTGTTTCTTAAAAAAGCCCTCCCCAAAGCACCAAAAACCCATCACACAAACAGACCTTAAATAAAAGCCATGAAGGAAAAAATGGTAGTGACTCTAGGCCAGGATGGTGAAAACCACTGAAGGTTGTGAGTTATCCTGGGAAGATTACAGCTATGTAACCCCCCCTCTAGTTTCATCATTTCTCTGACACAGAAGGAACAAAGTAAAAGTGCTCTCAAAGCAATGGCTTGTTTCTCTTAAAGGAAAATGGCAATACATACCTTGGATTACTGCATCTCCAAACAGCAAGAATTAGAGCTAGGTCAAATGTTTATGGTAAATGTATGAACAAAAGAATTTACTTTGCAGTGAGTGCTTCATCTTAAAAAAAACCCAAAACTCATCAAGCCCTGACTATACTTTGGGAGATAAAGCAAGATGATTTTTTTTTTTAACTATGGAACTACATCTATTAGTAAATAAAGTCTCTTTTTTTAACCACTTCAACCATACATTTGGTGCTTACTGAGGAATTAGCACGTTGAAAGAAAACTGCAAAAGCAGACCTTCCCAAAATCTTTACATACCACAACACAGAAAAAATGCAGAACTAAAACTGAACCTCTATATTTGATTGTGTTGCTCTTAATATCCAGGGGAAAAAAAAAAGCTGTATACACCTTGTACCATTGCATTCTCTAAAGAAATACAGGAGGCAGCAAATAAACTAATGTAACAATCAAATAGAGAGGTATCAACAAACTAATTCACTACAAACTAAGTAATTGTGACAAATTTCTTCTTTAGTTTATTCATATTCTGTTGGTACAGGGCATTCACACATTTCCTTAGTCCTTTCTGTCTTTATTCTTCTTTCCATCCTTCACAGAAAAAGAAATATTGAAGTAGGATCTGTTGGACCCTATGTGAGAACTGGGATGGAAGTCCCTCAGGAGAATTTGAAAAAATAAACCCACATAGTGAGCAAATCCTAATCACTTCTCTTAAAAATGCTGATCTATTCAGTAATGCCTCATTGAAATTCTCAAAATGTACTTACTGCTAGGGACCTAAGAGATCTTGGATCAAATAGAAGCTTTTCACCAAGAGGGAGGTGTTGACTTTCAATATGTAGCTCCCTTATATCTTCTAATTTATCCAAACCCTCTACTACAGTGATGCAGTTGCCTCCCAGATACCTGCAGAATTGAATGCAAAAGAGATTGTATTCCTTGAAAGCAAAAGGTAAAACAAGGCCTCAGTATACAGGCAAAGGAACTATTACTGAATAATACTTGGAAATTAGGAAAGTGACTAACTTAGCAAGCAAGTAGAACGTGCAGCTAACAGATCCAAGTTTTTAAGGATTTATATATTGCTACTACTATTATTAAATGGCTGAAAAAAAGGGAAAAAAAATTTAAATGCAAATAAATATGTTAAGATGATACTCTCCTTACACCACACAGCACTTTGTTCTGTTTGGTTTGGGTTTTTTTAAACATAAGCAATTAGTTTTGTTTCAAAAGCAACATTTAAGAGTTGAAAGGACCTTACTGGCTACCTTTTTAAAAATTTCTTTGTGTAATAATTATTCTTTACTAGCAAATTAAATACATGATTTTCAACTTACAGTTTTTCAAGGTTTTTCAGCGATGAGAGATTTTCTATGCACGTAATAACATTGTTCTGAAGGTAAAGGTGTGTTATATTGGAAGCAAAGTTCAAGTTCTGGATCTGACTGATTTGGTTGTCATATAAGTATAGAACTCTAAGATTCTTACACAAGGACAGGTCACCCTGAAATAAACAACAACAAATTAACACTATATAGAGTTCACTCACTGCCTGCTTCTAGAAGCTGTTGATTGGTTTTGTATTTAAGTTCTGCTGCACAGTTTATACATGTTCACCTTTAACAAACACTTCTAACAACTATTTTTCCTAGAAAAACTGAGTTAAGGTCAGTAATCATTGGATTTAAGACTGCAGTCTGTGCTTACTATTCTGCCATACAGAAGCTGAGTACATCAGCAGGTACATTACATCCTGTGTGACTTCATTCCCTTCCCTGCCTTCATCTGATGGATTTAAGAAAACAACATTTGCTGGTGTAGTTGCCTCCATGAAACCTCAGTGATGTAATGGAAACCAGTTCTTGGGAGAAGAATATCGATTTATATAAAATCTTGCACTTGAATGTGTTTTAGTACCCTTCCAAACTGGAGATTCCACACAGATATCAAGTTTCTTTGAACATATTCCTCTTGTATGACTAAAAGGTCCTATGTTCTTATGAGGGCTTCTGTAAAATGTCTCTGTGGCATCTGATGAGCCAGTCTTAATCAAATGGGCTGATCAAGTTAGTAACTCGCTGTGGCTGTGCATTCCTAGAAGTGGGCTGAATACCCCCCCCTTATTTTTTTTGCATGGATCTGTTCACATAGAACAAGCTATTTAATCTTGTCTGAAATCACACTTTTAAAGCAGAAACTCACCACACACAACAGTTCAGTTGTTCAGGGTTCAGCAGTTTCAAAATGTGCTCAGTATCTTGAGGGGATTTGAATTAACTCAGGACTTACTGAAACCCGTATAAATTTCCTATTATTAAACTCAAAGGAAGAAGGACTGGGATAAGTTTGCAGGTTTGGTCTTTGAAAATGAAAAGGTCACAGATTATTCTTAAATGAATAAGCCCCAGGGAGCAATTTAAAAAAAAAAAAAGTAGATTTTAACCTGACTAATTTGAAAAAGCCACTACACCAATCCAAATTTGTTAACCTCACTTGGCTTATATCCTGTTCCTGAACTCCCCTTTCCTCTCTCAGACTTCCTCTGAAATCTAAGGAATAAATCACAGATAGATTGAAAAAGATTGTGCTGCAAGTTAATGACTCCTTGCAAATTAACATAATTAATGAGAATAAAGTGCTGCACTTAATAGCATGTAATATTACTGCTGCCTTTAAAAAAATAAAATCTCACCTGCAAGATTCCTTATATCATCTTTTCTATAGTTTGCAGTCTTAAAAAGGTAATCATCAATAAATGCAAGCCTTCAAATAAAAAGCCCCGAGCTGTTGCTCAAAATACAAACGTAGCTTTTTAGCTCCAGACTTGAAGTCTCCAAGAACACTATAGCTAGATTTCAAAAGAGCTAGAGCATTGCTGTCAAAGCCGGGCCCCTAGTGATTCAGTGGCAACACCCTGGCTATATTATATAGAAAATGTGTCGGGTCTAATTGATTAATTTGAAATTCTCTCTTTCTTAAGTAGCTAAAGAGGTGAGCAAGTGGAGTAATCATTTCCATTCTGTGATTTCCTGTAACCTCCTTTACAAGGTAACCACTGTACAAAACAATCAAAAGAGCAAATTGGTTTGTTTTCCTTTTTTTTGAGGAGCTGCAGATTTCAATAATACTTCTGTGAGATACTGCAAAAATTATTTCACTTTTGACACTTTCAGTTCATCTCTTGTGTAACTGCTTACATGGATTTTCTACATTAATTAATGGCAAAAATAATGTACTGCTAGTATTGTCTGCTATACAGATGATACATATTTACATGGTTTCAGGTAAGAAAAATACTTCAACAAGATTTTTGCCACATAAAGCAAAAGGTGTCTGGGTGATAATAAGAAACCCTGCAGACTGCTGGAGCTACAGTCACCCATTTTGATGTGTTATGTGTCAAATTACAGCTGAGAGATTATTTTCACATTTCCAATGCCACACATTTAAAATCCATTTAAACACCTTTACATACAAGCAGTGTTCCACACAACAGCAGCAGCGAATGCTGATGCACGTTTCCAAACAGATTAAGGCTTAATTGCAAGTCAATATAAACGTTAAAACATCATATAGCTGTTATAAAATAGAAACTTGGTATTGCTTGTTTGTCTCCACAACTATAAACAACTCATCATAACTACAAAACCTTCCAATAGCCAGGTTAAAAAGAATATAGAAAAACAAATCTTACAATTGCATCTATATTTTTATCTGATAAATTCAGATGAGTTATTTTTCGCAGATACTGCCCAAAGTCCTCTTCACTGCGATTCTTGTGACCGATGCTTTTAGCAATTAGGTCCACTGTCAGTCGAACCATAATTGTGTAACAGGCCAAACTGCTCTACTCCTTCATTTAATAGTGGATTTCACACCCTCTTGTAAGTGGTTTTGTAAAATGCCTTAAAAAAACGAAAAGGAAAATGTTATTCTATTTGTACCACAGATCTTCAGCAAAGCTTGCTTGTGTACTTCAGATCTGACGTTTCCCCACCAATTCCCTTTCTGCTTAGTGACACGTTTAAGTATCATCTATTGCTGATTATAAAACTCTTTTTCTTGCTGTCATTTTTTTTGAACTTTTACTGTATCAAGTAACATTTGAAAAGCACTGTTCTATTTGATTTGCTGTTTCAGTGGGCTTAAGAAGGTTGTACCCTAGGCTTCATCTTTCTCACACAGAAAATATGAACACAACTCTCCACAGCAGAAGGAATTCTCATGGGTAAACAGGTAACCAAAGGCAGCTCATAACCTGTTAGAAAACACATCGCTCTCTTTGGCAAGCTTTACATGAGAAGTGCAAGACTGAAACTGTGAGGACAGAAAGACTCCCTTACTTACTAAAGCAAGGCTGAAACTCGCTAATTCCCCCTTACCCACGTCGGTTTTGAGTTCTAGGGTTATGTTTTAAAGGTGGGGACGAAGGAAAGCTGAAAGGATAGCATTTGGTTTGGGGTTGTGGTTGGTTGGTTTTTTTTTTTAACTGAGAAGCGCGTTCCTTTGTTGCTTTTTTAAATGCAGAGCCCTCTCAGAGCCCTTACTTAGGCCTTCCTTCCAAAGGAGCCGTGAGAGCCAGGCTGTCGGCGCGGGGCCTCTGCCTGAGGCAGGCCCGCCTCCATCCCCCAGAGCCGGGGGACTTCGCCGGCACCCCCCCCCCCACCGCACAGCACAGCCTCTGGGAAGGCGGCTTTAGTGACCCTGCCCGCCAGCTAAGAGGGGCGGGTAGGGGTCAGGATCGGCTCCCAAGGCCCACCCCAGAAGGACACCGGCCCCGCTCTCCCCCTCACCTCTCGGCCGCGGGACTGCGGGCAGAGAGGAGCCGTTCCCGCCTCAGCCGCCCGCGGTTGCCGGGGCAACCACACGCCAACAGCGGAGGAGGCAGAAGGGCCCCACTGCCGGCTGCAGCGCGAGCCCACCGCATCCAATCAGCGTTGAGGAGAGAGCACGGGCGCGCGGAGAGGGCGGGGGCTGCGCCTGCGGCCTCGGTGGGGCGGGCAGGGGCAGAGGGGGTGCCTTAACGTCTTGGCGCCAGGGGGCCGGGGCGGCGGCCTGAGCGGGCCCGCGATGGGGTGAGGGGGGCGTTGCTTGGCTCGGTAGTGGTCGTGGCTGTCCCTGCTGGCCACCCCTCTTCTGATGGAGCCCAGGATACCATTGGCCTTGCGAGCTGCAAGAGCACACTGCTGGCTCATGTTAAGTTTCTCATCCACGGTGACACCCAGGTCCTTCTCAGCAGGGCTACTCTCAAGGAGCTCTTCTCCCAGTCTGTATCTATGTCTGGGATTCTGCCGGCCCAAGTGCAACACCTGACACTTGGCAGTGTTGAACCTCATTAGGTTCACCCGGGCCCATCTTTCCAGCCTGTCAAGATCCCTCTGGATGGCTGCCTTTCCTTCTAGGGTGTCGACCACACCACTCAGCTTGGTGTCATCTGCAGACTTGCTGAGGGTGCACTCAATCCCATCATCAATGTCATTGATAAAGATGTTAAAGAGAACCGGTCCCAAGACAGACCCCTGTGGAACCCCACTTGTCACCGGCCACCACCCGGACCTACAGCCATTGACCACCACCCTTTTTCTGTGTCCTGTTAACCAGTTTCTTACCCACTGGGTGATCCACGTCTCTTCAATTTAGAGATAAGGATGTGGTGGGGGACCATGTCAAAGGCCTTGCACAAGTCCAGGTAGTACAATGGGGATTTCAGGAACAGGAAACATGGTGGGAATTTCCTGGAATAAAACTCTGAAACCTGCTAGTGCAAATGGACTTTGAACACCTACCCTGTGAAGAGCTTGCTGCTGTACTAATACTTTAATAATGCTGGATGAGCTTAAGTTTTGTTTACCTGCAGGTTTTCCATCTGGTGTTACCCCTTCTTCCTTCATGTCAGTCAGTGTTGTGCATGAGTTAATGGTGAAAGGGAAATGATATGGTTCATTTCCCCCACGCTTAAATTAGAAGGGCTAACAGTTTAATGCATCGGATGGGTACTGTATTTAACAGCAGTGTTCTACTTTTAAAAAGTTCAGCAAAGATTTAGTATTCTTTTCTGTGATGAAACACTCAAATTTGGGGATGGTTTTGTTTGGGGTTTTTTTTAAGGTAAGTATTATATCAACTTTTTTGGATAACTTTTAAAAGGAATTAACTGCTGATGACATAAAACTGGGAGGAGTGGCTGATAGGTCAGAGGTCCATGCTGTCACCCCAGAGGGACCTCTACAGGCTGGAGAAATGGGCTGACTAAAGCCATCATGAAGTTCAACAATGGGAAGTGCAGATCCCTACCCCTGCATAGGCTGAGGCTGACCAGCTGGAAAACAGCCTGGCAAAGAAGGACTTGGGGGTCCTGGTGGACACTGGATTAGATGCGGACCAGAAATGTGTCCTTGCTGCAAAGAAAGCTAGTGGTATTTTAGGCTGCATTAGGTAAGTATTTCCAGTGGTGGAGGGAGGTGATCCTGCCCCTTAATTCAGCACTGGTGGGGCCACATCTGGAGTGCTTGGTCCAGGCCTGGGCTCCCCAGCACAAGAGAAACATGGACATATTGGAAAGCCCAGTAAAAGGCAATTAAGGTGACGAAGGGACAGGAGCACATCTCCTTTGAGAAAAGGCTGAGAGAGCTGAGACTGTTCAACCCGGAGAAGAGAAGGCTCAGGGGGATCCCATCAATGGATGGCAAGGAATTAGGAAGATGGAGACAGGCTGTTTCCAGTGGTGCCCATGACAGGACCAGAGGCAACGGGCACAAACTGACACACAGGAGGTTCCCTCCAAATATCAGGAAACACTTTTTCCCTGTGAGGGTGACCAAGTACTGGCACAGGTTGCCCAGAGGGGTGGTGGAATCGCTATCCTTGGAGGTATTCGAAAGCTGCCTGGACACAGGCCTGGCTGTAGAGAGCTCTGTGTCAATGTGTATGTTGGACCTTATGATTTCCAGCGGTCCCTTCCCATGTCAACCATTCTGTGATTCTATCAATGAAGCCTATAAATAACTCACTGAAGTTAATATGTGCTGCTGCATAAAAGTGCATAAGCTGACTATGTTGCTTCTGATGAAACCAAGATTTGGACTTTATTTCTCTTATAGGAAAAATTACATGAGCAAGCATGGTCGACTTTGACCTTTGTTAGAAATACTGACAAGGTATAAAGAGTCTCATCCTTCCAACCTCAAATTTCCTCTATCCTTCTCACTGAGAATACAAAAGATCGTAAGATGTCCTTGTTTCTGCGTTGGAATCCAAACTGACCATGCCCTGGAGCTGCTTGTTCTGGAAAATGTTTCCGTAAAAAAAGTATGGTAATATTTTCAAAGTTAATTTTGGACTCAGTTTGTTCTCTCTCATGGCAGTAGATTTTGCAGGTGTCTAATGCTGTCTGTTAGTAATCTGATTTAAAGGCAGAAAAAGCAATGAGGAGTTTCGGAGAGAGTAATTTATTCATTAAGATTTGAAATAAGACTCTCATCTGGTGGCACAGTCTTAAACATCATCTGTGTACTCTCCAGAATGGCAGTAATTTGGCTGAGTACACAAAGTCCTTGTCTTCAAAGAAGCTTTTGGAAATACCTGTGTAAACCCATCGATGGCTGTATTTCTTACTGTTCCACGCTGGAACGTTGAACTCAAAATTTACTTGTAAGGACATGGAACACCTCAAGACCTTCCCTTGCATAAGCATGTTTTGCAGAGAGCTAGTTCTGTGTGAATGGATTCTGTATGTCAGTCATATATAAGACAAACATCCTTAGAAGATACTCACGTTTCTCCTTGTAAAACATTGGGTTAAAGCCTAACAATTTCTGACAATCCTTTCCAGGGTTTCAAGCTTTTTATTCCATCAGACTTTTTCCTGAGTATCTCTTGCCTTCCTCTTTTGTGGCTAGACAGCTATATAAACTGGAATCAACACTGTTGCTTCAGTATAGCTGTTTTAATATGTAAAATATGTTTGAAACAACTTTTTCCACTGAATTTAAACTTGTGTTGTTTTTTATATTTTTCAAATGTAGCAAATAAAAGCTTCTCAAAAACATAGTGCAGAGCAAATCGTGCTTTAATTTCAATAAACTTGTGAGAGCTGTACTGTAAAGTCTTTGAAAAATAAAGCTGTAATCCATTAAGTCAGCTGTTGCCAGCCTGGATTCTTGAGGATATGGTGCTTACCTGTTCTTGATGTTTCTGTCTGTATACATTGCCTACTGGCTTTTAAACCCAGCAAGCCAACTCTGGCTAAAACTGCCAGAAGAGACAGGCATAGGAAGGTTATAAATTCTACTATTTTTTACAAAATTCAACATCTGATTAGAAAGAAAGATTCCTAGCCTAGTGTCCCCAGTTGAGGGAGGGGCTGGAACGTGGCCTGAACAGTTCCCTGCTCGCATGGCGGGCATTAGCCTGCCTCGGTCGGTGTGCTAGGATAGAATTAATGTTCTTCGTGGTAGCTAGTATGGGGCTGGGGTGGGGATTTATGCTGAAACAGCGTTTGTAACACAGGGCTGGTTTTGTTACTGCTGAGCAGGGCTTACGCAGATGCCTTTTCTGCTCCTCACCCCACCAGCAGGTAGGCTGGGGGTGCACATGGATTTGGGAGGGGACGTAGCCAGGACAGCTGACCCCAGCTGACCCAATGGATATTCCAGTCCATATAATGTCATGCTCAGCAGATAAAGCTGGGGGAAAGAGGAGGAAGGGGGGGGTGGGCACATTGAGAGTGGTGTTTGTCTTCCCAAGTAAGTGTTAACACCTGCCTGCCTGTGGGAAAGTCATTAATTCCTTGTTTTGCTTTGCTTGTGATGTGACTTAAGCTTTATCTGTTAATCTCTGCCCATGAGTTTTCTCACTTTTACTCTTGGTTCTCTCCCCCATCCCACTGGGGAAAGTGAGTGAGTGGCTGTGTGGGGTTTGGTTGCCAGCTGGGGTTCAGCGACAGCAGTGGGAAACGCAGCAGCCTTCATTCAGCCATGTAGGCAGAAGAAAGAGCTGGAGCAGGGTGGAGGGTCTGTTACACACATGGGGATGGGAACTCCATCTGCGACCCACAGACCTTTTAGTTACAGTCAACAAGGAATAAGACACTGCAGGAGAGAGGGAATCGTTATTTTTGGTGCTCATGAATAATAATTCGGGTAAATACATAGTTCCCTCAGTTTTGTCCTCATGTCAAACTGACTCTGAAGGAAGGGTGTGGCAGCATAACTCTACATGTTCCTATTTCTATCCTGGAAGTGGTTTAGGTGAGACCAATACCTGAAATAATTCTTTATGTGATGCTCTAACCCTGCACGCAGTGCTTCAGGGTCTTGGACTTGTTCTGCTGCATGACTGCTACTTGACAGCACCTCCTGATCCTTGATTTGAGCAGGATGTGATGCATGCAGGAGAAACACATTACGCATTCAGAGCTAAGCTACCTTTTTCTCTGCTGTGCTGGAGCAGCGCTGGACAGGAGTTCTGTCCCTGCAGTGCCTTCTCCTCATGGACCATGCATGGTTCATGGCTCATGCTGCTGCTGCCTCCGTGGTTCTACTCTGTCACTTCTTCCTTGGGTGGAGTAACACTTCCTCATTCCGCCTGCTGATTCAGACAGGACTGTGCCAGCCTAAGCAAAACCGGAGCTGAGCCAGAAAACCCCTAATGTGATGAAAAATGAGACAGGTAACAGGCTGGCTGTTACAAAAGTCCCTGAAATTATGTCTGCAAATACATTGAAATTCAAGTTAAGGTATGTCCAATACCAGACAAAGCCTGAAGCCCAAGAGGGGTAACTATTATAAAACTTTAAGGCTTGTTACTACACCAAAACTGTTAGCATAATTGGTATTATTGGCAGATGGCAAAAAGTGACATGCCCTGTCTGCATCTCACAGAATCACAGATTTGTAGGGGTTGGAAGGGACCTCGAGAGATCATTGGGTCCAACTCCCCTGCCAAAGCAGCTCCCTAGCTCATACTGCACAGATAGGTGTCCAGACTGGTCTTGAATATCTCCAGAGAAGGAGACTCCACCACCTCCCTGAGCAGCCTGTCCCAGGGCTCTGTCACCCTCACTGGGAAAAAGTTCCTCTGCATGTTGGTGCGGAACTTCCTGTGCTCCAACTTGCAGCCATTGCCCCTTGTCCTGTCTCCACTGACCAAAGAAAAGGGGCAGGCCAATTCCCCCTGCATCCCAGACTTAAGATATTTATATACATTGATTATGCCCCCCCTCAGTCTTCTTTTCTCCAGTCTTCTTTTTCTCCAGCCCCAGATCTCTCAGCCTTTCCTCATAGGATAGATGTTCCAGGCCCTTAATCATCTTCATAGCCCTCCTCTGGACTCTCTCCAGGAGATCCCTGTCCTTTTTACACCAGGGAGCCCAGAACTGGACACAATACTCCAGGTGGGGCCTGACCAGGGCAGAGTAGAGGGGGAGGATCACCTCCTTAGACCTGCTGGCCACACTCCTCCTGATGCACCCCAGGATCCCATTGGCTCTCTTGGCCACCAGGGCACACTGCTGACTTGTAGCCAACCTGTTGTCAACCAGGACCCCCAGGTCCTTCTCCAGAGCTCTCTCCCAGCATTAAAATCCATTAGAGCCTGGAAGTAAAAGTTAGTAGAAAACTATCTGGTTTAGAACAAACATTTAATCTTTATAGTGTTTACAATGGTTTTATAATGAACATCCTATCTTTTCTTCAGCAGAGACTACAGCTGACTGGGGAAGTGCAGGATTCTGTCTCCAAAGATGAGTGATAAATAATTCAAATCAGACTCTCAAATTTTCACCATAGAGAAATTCACAACTTTCCAAATACAGTAATACAAGTTTGACAGATGAACCAAGATATTATATGCTGCTATTGTTCAGGAACAGACCATGAACTGGTACCTCAGCTTTAGTTTCTCAAACACTACAGTAAGAAATACCTGAGTATTCACAAAGTCATTCTTCTTTCTTCTTAAATAGATGTAAGATGTTATTTACATGTTGTTTGTTCCTGGCTGATGTTTTGCATAAATATTTGTGCTTAACTGTTTCTTGTTTTCAGAGTTTTTGCTAGTTGTTACAAGATCATTTTGAAGTGGAAAAAGAAGATGTTCCACAAAACCTTGGTATCACCATATAGAATACATACATCTTGTTTAAGTTCGAAGAATATCTGCTCTTTTAGTACCTCTTAAGTTTCTCCAGTTGGATCTCGAGCTTTGTGGAAATCAGACTGAAAATGCCATAGATCAAAAATATAAGCTTAATTCTAACCTCAAATGATAAAGTAAGTGAGTGCAACTAGTCTTTAGCTGGGGAAGAAGTTCAGATGGTTTTAATTACTAAAGATTACATGCTATTAGATGCAGGCACATAAATTAATTTCCTTTTTCTAATAAAGTAATGCCACTGCAGTTATACACAAGCCCTAAGGTAATCGGATCTAAAGCAAACAGAAATTCACGCAGGAAATGATGGACAAATTACATAGGAGTTGAATGCATGTTTCAGCTGAAAACAGAGAGTTCCTAAAACAATCTAGTTCTAATCCCCTCAAAGGGCTTAGGCATTTCCTATCTGCCATGATCTAAACAGACAAACTATGCAAAACAGAATAAACATTCTTTGCTAACAGCATGATTAACAATTGTTATTTAAGGTGCTCATGTCTGACAAACTGGAGATGTAGTGATGACTTTTTAGTGCATATACTTGCATATCCTTTTTCATCTGTATTTTTAAAAGGCTAATGATCAATCTTATTTCGTAGAGGAAGACAGACACTTGCTCTGGCAAAAATGCCTTGCTAAAGTTTATGCACTCCTGCTGTGTGAAAAGTCAGGAAGAAAACCCAATTCTCCTGAGATGCAGTCCTATGACCTATCCACTGGACCATGCTACTTCCCAGAATACTGTAGTTTTCAGAAAGCCCTGTATGAAGCAATTTTTCATAATTAAAAACAAACCAAACGTCACAGCAAATATTTCATATGTTAGAAGTTTCATCTGAGGGTCAAAATTAACTTTCCTAAATTACGTATTTCCTCATGGATATTATTCCTAGGCTCTGAAAAGTAAAACTACAGCTCATAAAATATACACCCTAAGGAACAAGGTACTTCATTAATTCCTTAAAGGCTTAGCATAATTGTTTTCAACTCCAGAAAAAAATCCTTCAACTAACTGGAGACTCTGATGTCAGTTCTTTAAGACTTGACACAAGAAAAAAAAATCTATGTACATGTAATTAATCTTATGTATTATCACCCCATATTTTAATCATTTTCACTTCTTAGGAAATCACACCCTTAAAATGCTGCTAGCTCAACTCTGCAGTGCTTAAATTTTGTCTGGTTTTGTACTTTCAAATGATCTGGTTTTATCACTTTCTCTTAATTTCATTTACTGTACAATATGTAAATATTTTGCAGTGGGATTTCAATATTCTATTGTATAGAAATGAGTTAAATTAAGTGATAGTAGCATAATAAGAGTCCAACTCTGATTTGGGCATTTTGAGGTGTAGCCATCACAATAGATAAAGTAGTATGTTTATCAAAGTAATGTACCAAGCTTATTTTAAACTAGTAACTGAAAATGTTAACATCTCAGAAATTTAGCAATGGGCAGAAAATAAGTAAGATAATTAATGTTTAATTGTATTTGGTATGTTTTTAACCTTATAAACAAAATAGTGACATCAGCAATTACCTTTACATCTTGGATTGATGTTTTTTAATAACCAACAATAAGTAATCGACTGGTGTTACAGTTCATAATAAATGCTGCTTTTACTAAATAGTAAGTTTGAGAGAGGGAGTTGTGTTTAATCGGAGCTTGTGTGCACGGACTGCCACTGAAGGCAAGGAAAACACATTCAGAATCACAAGGTTGGAAAAGACTCTTGAGGTCATCGAGTCCAACCATACCCATCCTCTACTAAACCATATCCCTGAGCTCCTCGTCTACCCATCTTTTAAACACAGCCAGGGATGGTGAATCAACCACCTCCCTGGGCAGCCTGTTCCAATGCCCAGGTGAAGAACTGAGCAACCCTTTCTGTCAAGAACTTGTTCCTAATATCTAATCTGAACCTGCCCTGGTGCAGCTTGAGTCCATTCCCTTGTCTTACCACCTGTCAGTTGTGTAGAGACCGCTGTCTACCTCTCTACAACCTCCTTTCAGGTAACTGTAGGGTGTGATAAGGTCTCCCCTCAGCCTCCTCTTCTCCAGGCTAAACAACCCCATCTCTCTCAGCCACTCCTCCAAAAGTTTGCTCTCCAGCCCTTTCACCATCCTGGTTGTCCTGGACTCGCTCAAGGACATCAATGTCTTTCTTGTAGTAAGAGCCCCAAACTGGACACAGTACTCGAGGTGTGGCCTCACCAGTGCCGAGTACAGGGGTGCAATCAAAACAGGAGAGTCCCTTGTAAAATAGGATCTGAAGCAGAGACACCGTGGGGTAAGGCACACCTGAATGTGAAGTAAGAGACAACTGAGGAACTTGTGATGCTGCTTAAAAGCAAAAGATTAAGGTGACCCTTTCTGTTAGCTTTTTCTAAGGCAAAAATATTTCTTGACTTCTGTGAGGTTGCTCATACAAAGATTGCTTATGAGTCAGGGTGACAGAGTCTGTAACAAAACCTAGATGCTGGTGGCTAATGGCAGCAGAGAGAGCTTTCCATTGAGGTGGGAGTAAGGTAGAGACAGCACTGCTATCAGCACATGCCAAGCTATTAGAACTTGACAGACTCCATAAAGCTACCAGACATGTTCAGAACAGGTAAAAACATGGCCAGGTTCAGGTGCTCTTCCCCTGCAGCACTCCTAGGGCTATCAGAGGTGTCTGCCCTAGCCCCTTCCACCTTCTCTCACCTATTTGCATCTTAGAGAGCTCAGAAGATAAGACAGGTGAACAGAAATAGGAGCCGTTCTCTCACAGCTGCATTACTCCATTCAGTAAATTTAAAAATGGAAAAGGCAAGAAAAAGGATGTCTTTTTTTTTCTGTTTCCACGTGGCAAATGAGGCACAACCATTCCTTCTTCAGGCAAGAAAATGAATTTATAGGCGCTGTTGTTCCAGTTCTTATGGAACGTTTGAAGGAAACTTCAAAGGAGAAGGAAGTCTGATAGGACAATGAAGCATCTTTGATGTCCCAGTAACTACAGAATTAAATCTGAAAGGCTCTTCTTAAAAGCCTGTGCACAATAAAGCCAAACCAGTACTCTGTCAAGATTTACAGCTTAGTCCTTGGTATTAGATTTTACAAATATTCATGTATTTATTTTGATTTTGTTGAGATTAAAATGTATAGCTTAATTTGCATAGGTGAGCAAGGTGAGTGTACAGGACAACTTGAACTGAGCATTTTCAACACTGTAACTTGACTATCTGTTGGCAAATACTGTTAGATGAAGAAATTAATTGTGGTCATTTGATTAATTTTCATTTACTAAAATGTCAAAGGCACTCAGAATTGTCTTAGAAAGCTAAATAAAAAGAACCCATTTGCATATGCTTTTGTATGTACTGAATCACCTGACCAAATAATTACCTGATACGTGGCATTTGTGGACAGTTTCTAAATAAAAAGTGGATGCAAATGTCTAAGAATGAATTTGTGTATTTGTTGATGTACAGCATGTACTGTTCTCAACAATACCTTTATTCCTAGTAAAATCTCTAAATCAGTTGGTAGGATTACAGCATGCTTTCTCTCCCTTAATGGTGCTCTGCCATTTAGGATATACCTGATGAGTCCTTTGTGGTCATCACTTTCAATGCATGCAATTCTGATCTCCATTAAGGCAGAATGTGGAGTAATGCTGGCATTAAAAACGGTTGATCAAAGACAAGGGCGCTGTTGTTTTGGTTCCTGAACACTGCAGAAAGGATCCTACAGAGGCCACAGATACAGCCACATGACAAGTATGGTTTTAAACTGAGTTCTGACACTATGCTCAGCAAGCGACACCACACGCAGCTCAGTGGACAACTGTTTACCACAGCCTTCGTCCTGCTACAGTTGATAAAACAACTTGATGTTTTAAAATCAACCTGTAGTTGAATATTCAATGTAGGCTTGCATGCACAGAATTGCAGCTCACAGCTATCACAAATGAGGACAATTTAAATAGACTAATGAGAGATTAAACTATTATTTTGTATTTCCGGTAATACAGGGCATCCTAAACTTTGGGATCATGTTATGCAAGGTCTGTAAAGTAGCAACATGTTGTATTTTCTAACAGGTATTTATCTCACAAAGGTAATGTACTTCTGAGTAGAAACACATACAGAGTGAGAGAACAGCTGTGGCCTAAAATTTGAAGTCTCACAAACACCCGTGGAAGAAAGTAAGTAGGCAGTTACTTGCCAGGTACTACACTTGTGGCCTCTTCCTGGTATTTGAAAGGTACTGCTGTGGGCTTAGGTACCATGCTTGCTTGTACACAAGTCTATTACTGCCATTTCCAAGAAAATTAATAACTTTGAATGTTAAAATACCACAGCTTGCTTCTCCTGCCTCCCCACCACCTTGGCCATGCTGGAAGAAGCATAAAATTGTTCTATCAAGCTGTACATCTGATGCCTATCTCAACTTTACTACCTCTGATTAAATGCATATGTCCTATACTGTTGGATGCTGCTGCCTTAAAACTCTTTATGAATTTCTGCAGGCTATCTGCATTTCCCCACAGAATAACAACTTTCCATGGTATAACTTGTATCTTAGCTCCAAATATACTGGAATCCATTTGGCTGAAAAGCCCCAAATGAGTAATAACTATTAAAACTTCCAGACCAAAACAAAAGCAAAACCCACATCAAGGCAGAATGAAGGTTGAAAAGGAGTATCAGTTACTTATGGTATAAAGCATAATGGCATATGGTATAAAGCATAAGTTATCCCTGAAGTAAACATTCCAAAACCCCCAGGAAACTCAGGATTAAGGATAAAAACCTAGAAGAAATCCAAACATCTTGAATTATTGAAATGCAGCATGAAAGCCTCCAAAACAAACTCAGATCAGCCCTGCAGCAGCACCCTGTTGTAAACCAGCAATGATGATTAATGCACTTTACTACCTGTGGTCCTAAATTAGTCTAATTTGTATTTCAGAGATAATTTTTCATTTTGTTCTTTTGCATGCAAGAAGTGACTATGACAAGCAACAGGAAGTGAGCAAGAGAAAAATAATGGTATAGAACCATATTATTAGTTTCACTGTGGAACTGGTTGTTGACTAATGAGAACTACAAAACGTCCATTGCCTGTTTGCTACAAGGAAAATGCTGTAGTATCATATATGAATGTTTCATCACTGTGAGAAGAAGCCATTTCTGGGTGGACCAGAAAAACAAAATGAAGAAAGGCTCCATTAGACTTAATAACTTGTTGAAAGATAAGCAAATGGGATTTAAATTCTTAAAATTAAGCAAGGAAATGAAAATCTGAGAAACAAACTTCTTATATTGTGTAGGTTACCTACCTAACCTGAGTGGACAGAACAGTAAGAGAGAGATAGGAATGTCTGGAAAAAAAAATAATAAAAAAATCAAGCCCCAAAACACTCATTTTCAAAATTGTTTTATTGCAGTTGGATAATAGAGATAAATACCCAAGAGCAAAATCCAGTAAGTCACGTTTATTTTTCTTTTGGAACAATTCTCCACACTGGTTGTGTTTTATGATAAAGAACAAAATGTTGCACTACATTTCAGAACATTTTGTTCTTTAAAACTGCTCAGACAGGTGGGAAATATTGAAGTACTACAGAAGAATCCATGACTTTTTTTCTGCTTTGGAGATGTGTATCAGCTGGTGATGCACTTCAAGCTATATTAATTTGATTAAAAAGTTTATCCTTAATAACCTGAGACATCAATCCATGTATAGCTTCTATGGTGGTCTTGCAGCTGAAAAACAAGCATAAATTCAATGTTGGCCAAAAACTGAACTGTCGTTTTATTTGAAGATATTCAGCTGTTTTGGAAGTTCAGGGTGCCCACAACCCCATGAATCTCAACTGTCCAGAAAGGAAAAGTCACACACAGAATTCATCCATTGTTGCCAGTAATGTTTTGTTACTTATAAAGCAAACTGCCTAGCACTGTGCACAGAAAGACTGATTCCAGAATACTTACTTATCTGGCAGTTTAGGACATTTTGCATTAACAACAGCAAGGGAGCTCTGTGGTCATCTGGACCAAAAATAAGAAAAAATAAATCCCTGGGGCAAGGGAGATATCAGCTGTTATCAGTGCCTGAAGGCTCACACTATTCTCTACCTTATCTCCTTTGCCCAACCCCAGGCCAGCAAGTCCACAATAACCAGAGCCCCTCTGAAAAAACTTTACAGAAAATATTAAAGGAAGAGTTTACAGAGCTCATCAGTTATTAGTTCAAAATAGATAACATGCAAGAGGATTCCTGTGGTTCCAAGTTTCATCCAGTGTGCCTGGCTTAGGGGGATCTAGCATCAAACTAAGAACTAAAAAACATCTCAGAACAGAATATACAAATGCAGGAGATGAATCAGCCCTGAAGGCATGGAGGTGAATAGGAACAAATTACTAGACAGATAAAGAAATCCTAAGCCAAGGAAGCCAGCTTGGAGCACAGTTTGCCTAATGCGATGTACTCCTGGGAAATGGCTCTTAAAAGATGTGCATGTGCAGTAACAGAATTAACCATATAGGCAAATGCACAGATCTTTATGCTAATGCCTTACAGTATCATTTTTCCTAAAACAGGTACACCAAGTAATCCTGTAGCAAACTTTGCAACCTTATTTCTTGATAGTAATTTGGGTGCCACTGAATCAATTGTCCTGGTGTCTGTTTGAGTTTTCTACCACCTTTTCACTGGAAAGATTATTAGATAAAGAAAAACATGGATCTGTAGAAGTGTTACAGTTCGTTTTGGGAACTACAGTAGCCTCTGTTACAGAGGAAAGCAGGACTGATGACAAGAAAAATCCTTTCCAGTCCTGCAGCTGATAAACTAACTACTGATGATGACTAAGTGAAAATAGGAAAGAAGAAACATTTAGAAACTCTGCAAGAAATAATACAGCAGGATGATCAGAGGAGTTGTAAATTCTTAGAATAGTTGTAAGCACGTGAGAGTAACATGAAAATAAAATGTGATCAGTATTATGGGACACCAAACAGGGATCAAACTCAAAGCAAACTTGGCAGCAACTCCCGTCCTCCTCATGTCTTTAAGGCCTTCCTGTTGTAACTGTGTCACTACAGGAACTGGGAGGTATCACTTAACCTGGTTGTTGTGGGCTAGCAACAGCCTTAACTCCACAGCAAATGTATTCTGCAACTGAAATAGTCTAAGTGGGTATCAACTTCTACACAGTTCTTCCCCCCTCCAGCTCGCTCATGTGTAAGAGCTGCGAATGTTCCCTAACAAGGACACAAATACACAGAAGACACAAGTACAACAGCAGCTCTGGTTCTATTCAGTCATGACCATACTACATGTGCAGGTATCCCCTGCTGTGGAACAAGGGCCTGTCCAACACAAGCTCACTCCTCTCTTTATTAAGGCAAAGCCCGTGTTCACCTGAGTCATACTGAGCAAGATATAAATCATTTAGTTATAAACTGGATTCTTCACACGAGACCTCTTGATTCTTTTACCTATTATTAAATTCACCATTCATCTGGTATTGAAAAAAATCAGTTAAGGGCCAGAATGTCTGTAACCTACTTATTAAAAAACAAACCCCCCCCACAAAACAACAACAACAAAACCCTCATTCACAGAAAAGAGGATGTAATAATGAAGAAGTATGGAAAAAAAAAAGGAGTTCTTATTTTTTCAGTGAATGAAAGTATTACACAAGTATAATCAAAACTTACTGGACTGTTAGCACCAGTTCTTAAAATCATGTTCTAGATAATAATTTTATTTACTGTTAGCTTAAACCAAGTTAATGACATTAAAATGTGCTTTTTTCCAGCAATGCTACCATTCTGCACTTGACAGAAGACCTTTCTGTTCTCTGTTGTACACTGATGCAATTTAACAGGATTTTTTTGTTTAATACTGGAAAAACATTGCAGGTTTAATAAAGGCAAGATTTTCTTAAACTTTCAAAAGCAAGTAGTGATATTTGGAGTCTCTCATTTCTATCTATACTCTAGTTAATCTTCAGAGGTTACAGTTTAACTTGTAGGTTACAATTAAAGGCAAGATGAAAGTTGAGAACAAAATTAACACTTTTTACAGGGAAGGACACGATGATGTGTTATCTTACCTGTCTCTTGTTGCTTTTGCAAGTTTATCTTCTGATTTCTTATCATGAGTCTCTAAACCCAGCATGAAACTGCCCCTTCCAAGCTGAGCTTCTGACTGTTCTAATTTTTCAGACAAATCAAAGACTTGGCCAGTGGTGTAGTCAGCATTCTTAGGAGAAAAAGGCAACAAACATAGTGAAATCTAAGTTATACTCAAGCATTTATACACAAAATAAACAAGATCTGAAAAGAGCCTTTAAGGCCATAGGTAAGGTACTGCACATTTTAACCCTTATCTGCAATTGGAGTAGCACAGGAGTGGTGGCTGAGAGAGCAGAAGGTGAACATCTGACAAATAAATGCTCAGTACCCAAGGCCTGAAGGAGGGCACTCTATTATTTTCTGCCTGAGCCCTGAGTTATAAAAGGCAAGTAAAACTCAGTTGATTTTGACCAAGAGAAAAGCTATAAAATTGGCTTTTGCAGAGGGCAGGTTTTGATGCTGAGCTGTTACACTGAAGGTCTACCTACAGCATTTCTGTTGCAACCTCATTTTAACAGTTCTGTTGCTGTTCTGGGGTGGGTTTTTTTTAGTGTTAATTTATTCAATACCATTATATTAAAGTATCCTATTCATTACAGTGAAACAAATGATTCCCACCTTCTACTTTTAAAAAAGCATATATATTTTTACAGTAGAGGCCTGGGCTTTCAGCACTAATGAATCAATCTGTGCACATGACAGCACAGTGCAGTACTTACCGTAAGCAAACTAGAAGAACTGAGAGTGTTGACCCAGTACTTGTTCCACAAAAGCTCAAGCAATTTACGATCCAAAGATGATTTAAAGTATGAGACTTCTAAAGCATAATACCTTTAAAAACAACCATGCAGAGAAAAATAAGCTTCCATCTAAATACATGTTATTTGGGTGAGAAGCCCAAAATATATGCAACTCAAAACCTCCTTATTAGTGGCAGATATCTTCAAAAATTCAACACACTGAAATAAAAAGTCACCCCCAGTTCCAATTTTACCTCTAAAAGATTTGCCATAAGTATTTAATATATAGCTTTAATACAGATATGCATAATGCCTACACATACTGCTGTGGTCTATTTAATGAGATACCAAAAGTTTTTAAATTATTCTCTTAATTTCTGCAACGTGATGGTGCCTTGTTCCATGCTTGGGATCTTCAGTGTTGTGGTAAGTGTTGCTTAGAGATGACTGCAGTTTTCCATGTAGCACTTCTAATTCAACTAGGAGTGTTTGCTAGCAGTAAATATTGCAAACAGACAAACAATCATGCATTCCACCACACCTGCTTTGAAAGCCAGGCTCTACTGGTGCTACAGAATTCACAGGAGATGATAAGGCAGATGGAAAGCTGAGCTGTGCAGAGTCATTAGTGTAGGTGAATTACAGCAACGTTAAAGAGCTGTATTAAACTTTATTTTGATGAGGAAATTCTTGAACAGATTATCAATAATCTCTTGAGCTCTCTGGAAAGTTATTTTGCTTGGCATTTCTCTAAGAAATTCCATCCAAGATAAACGTGCTTTAAAAATCTACCAACATACCACACTTAAGTATTTTGGTGATAGAACAAATACCCTTATTTCAGATACACTTACAAAAACAAGGTACCAAGTCAGTTTTTCAGAGAGACATATGGCAGATGGAAAATTAGAATCCAAGCAATTACAAAGTCATTTAAAAAGATTAAATGGAAACAGTTTCACATTGGGCACAACACAAATTAAGGAGAGAAGTTTGACCAAGATAATCCAGATTGCTACTATGAAGCAATCAGAACTAACTGGCTTCCCAAACAGAGGGGATCATTAGGGGTTTAGATATGAAGCCTAGAGGAGTGGCTGAGGAAACTGGGAGGCTGAGGGGAGACCTTATCACTCTCTACAACTAGGTGAAAGGAGGATGTAACAAGGTGGGCAGTTGGTCTCTTCTCCCAAGTAACAGCGATAGGACAAGAGAAAATAGCCTCAAGTTGTGCCAGGGCAGGTTTAGATTGGATGTTAGGAAACATTTCTGCACCAAAAGGGTTGGCAATCATTGGAACAGGCTGTCCAGGAAAGGGGTTGAGTCACTACATCTGGAACTATTTAAACAGGGACATGGTTTAGTGGTGGACTTAGCAGTATCTTAAAAGTCTTCCCCACATAAGAATAAACCAAAGAATCATTAAGTTCTCTAATCTTTTAATCCTTAGTTCTACTACCCATACTACTGAGAGGACACTACTACTCTACTCTTTTGTATTATCAGTAATTCAGTAGTGTGACAAATTTCCAGTTTTAGTTTCCTCTGTTCACCTAACTGCTGTTTTCTTCTCAGAAAGGATGGAAAATATTTTCTTGTTTTGGATGGAAAAAAAAGGCTTGCACAACAAGCAGACTTCCTGAGATGGAGATTATAACAATAACTATTAATCACTTCCAACTTCAAATAACCCCACACCAAATGAACTCTCACAAACTGACTGCCTCTAAAATAGACAGGATAAAACTTATCATCCTTTCACGACTAAAAGCACAAGTTAATGGCCAATGCTAGACTTAAAACAACTAGAAAAGTCTAGAAATTACAGTTTTACAAAGATTTCTCTGTAGCTACTGTTCTAGATTTTTCCTCAAATGGCATGGGAAGTCAAATTCCAACTGTTACAATTTCTTCATCTTCAGGGTCAGACTTTGCATGCAACTGTAGTGCACTGACACCCATGCACCAAAAGTGTGAAAAGACTATGCAACAGCCTACAGGACACACTGATGTCAATGAGCTCTTCAAGTTCTCCATACACAGGTGATTATTTTGTAGTGCTTGCCAAACATTTGAAGGTAGAATTGAAACCAGGCTGTGATTGAAAGAAGCGGTCCCATGTTTCCTTAGCTGTTCTTTGCAAACGCTGTCTCCAGCACCTGTTTGTTTCCCACCCAACCTTAGGTTAACCAGCAAGAACATGTGCTCCCACAAGCTGTATTAGATCAGGGGACTGATGTGGCAAAACAAATGCTCAGCAAGTAAGGAAATGTAGATATGAGGAGCATGTGGCTAAGGGACAGAACAGCTAAAGGATGGTTAAAACCCAACTAGCTCTCTGACTCGTGGAAAGGAAACTAGCAGGAGAGAAAAAGCAGTAATTCTTCCTGTTGCTGATGTTACCCTTGCAGCAGCTCCACTTTCCACTCTTGCCCAAGACAGAAACTTAACATGCTCAGTGACGCAGGATAAAGACGCACAGCACTTGCCACTACTCAGAAGAGCAGACACATCACAGCCTCCCTAACCCTGCTGCCAGGTCTACACCTGACCCTTTCCTCCTGGTGCTAAGAAAGTGCCACTTCTTAAAGGTCTTCAGGAACCAAGTGCTAAAGCTTTTAACCAGGTTCATCTTCACCTCCATAACACTCCTCCCTTAAAATATCTCCCAATAAACAACAGTAAAAGTTTTTCACAAAACCAACAGTGCTACAGCAGCAAAGGATTTCAAGATCTGAAACACTCCAAGATATGTACCTTTTTTGCACTGAATCACTAACCTCAACACACACACACACACACACACACAGAGAACTTGTGCTAGTCTGTAGTTTTTACATTACTTACTGTTTACAATGTACTCCAAAATCTTCTATTTTATTAAGTGGAATAGTCTGGTATTCAGAGGGACCTTCATCTGGAGGTTTATAACCCTAAAAATTGAACACAGGGCAAAGAGGACATGGTAATTTTGGGACACAGTAATTTTTGGACTTTTAAAAACGCCTAAACTCTTAGAAAGCACTTCACAAAATACCTAGCTTATGCAATTCTTTCCCTATGAAGAGTGAAATTTCCCCCAGTAGCCTGAAATTTGGAATTTTCTTGGATCTCAGGTTTACATTTGGCTTTACTAGCAGTCATTACATCTGCAGGTCTATCAAAAAAGCACACTGGAAGCATACTAGTTGTCATAGTTGAGACTTTTTCAAACTAAGATGGCACGCCAGAGCCATCTATTCTTGGAAGCTATTTCAATCCTCCTTTAAGGGAAGGCAGGAGGCATAAGAAGAGGGAAGAAACCTCTATGGCTTGGATATACCTTAGGGATACTTAAACCTTCAGTTACTTATTTAGCCAGGATGGTGCCACTCACAGGCACTGACTAGGCAAGAACTGCCCACACACCACAGTGAGGTCTCACTAAAAATACTCTTCTAATATGCATGTTCTATACAGAGTTTGGTTTTCAGGTGCAGGATTTCCCTTCCTGCTCAAAATTCTGAAAGCATTTATGAAGTGGTTTTGCCTACAGAACTGAATATTCATCTGGTTCAGAAATTGTTCTAAGATCTCTCATATATTTGTCAACACAAAAATAATGCTTGAAAGCAACTGGGAACCTCTCACAAACATTTTTGTTAATTACAGTTTTACTGGATGTCACTCTAATGTACTTGATTAGTCAATAAAAACTGAAAATTTGAAGGATATGCCTGAATTTTGAAATACTGAAATCAAATAGCAGTTATAATCTCTCCCAGAAGTATAAATGAAAGACTGCATTGGGAGATCTAGATCTCCAATATTTATGTGATTTTCTAGGTTTCCTTTATCCTAACCCTTCCATGTTGTTTAATTAACTTGACTTTTTAATACATTATTTTGTGAAGATAAATAATATTTGAAAGAATTAAGTAGATTGTTTTGAACCTTCCATTTCTAAAATGAAAATCAGATTACAACACATTAAACATGCTATTAACATTTAGGTTTAGAACTAAAAAATGATAGAGGAGAATGAACATAAATCTATTTTGATGAATGCTACCTATAACTATATCCATTAAAAACGGCTATATGGAGTTAATTTTAGGAAAGCTCCACTACCTAGATGGCCTATTTGATTTAACACTGCCAAAAATCTATGAAAGCCAAACTATAAGTAAACCTTTCTAAATGTAATCAATATCCAAAGACATGCAATAACCAGCATATCACCATGTCTTTTAGACTGAACAATGCACAACAGATCAAACTGTCAGATGATCAAACTGCAGTAATCTTTAGAACCAATGCATTATTTATTTATTTAAGACAGTTTAGTGATCACACCCTAGATAATTTTAACTATTTACCTTAGGATATGTCCTAAATGCTCCAAGATTTACTTTTCCTGCAGATATTGTTCTTGTTGGATCAATCTGTAGAAATACAGGTAATGTTTGTTATCTGCGTGTTATAAATGATTAGAGGAATAAGTTAACTTTATTGAATAATACTGTATACATAATTACTATCGTATAATAATTGTATTTCAGAAATGTAATTGCACAGATTGTATCAGCTTTGTCATAAACAGTGCTTTTTCAGTTAGCATCTGTTGGTATGAGACTCTAAAAGATGAGACTACCAATAGCCTTCTGTTGAGCATTTTTTCCAAATTCTATTTTCCTCATTTCCCAAATATTTTGAAGATATTTCACTTGAGAGCAATCAATACACCACAGGAAACCCCCCTGCAATTTAATCTTACAAACACTAGAGGTAAGAAAAACAGTGCTACGATCTGATGTATTTTGGTTGAAAATACAGGAAACAAATGAGGAAATCTCCTTACTAAGATATGTACCAACACCCTGTTTAATTTTCAAATTAATTAAAAAAAAAGAAAAATAAAAGAAGAAAAAAGCAATCCCAAGGAAACCATTCCAAAATGGTGAAATGATGTCATTACATAGGAGAACTCACATGGTGGAAATACTTAATGGGCATTTATCTTTTCCAAATGGGTTATATATCCCCGCCATCAGAGTTAGATTGCTTCTTCCTGACTAATTTTTCCTTTATTCTTCCCTGTCTTGTTTCCTTTATTTCTTTCAGTGGCAGTCCTTATACATGTAATATCTAAAATAAGAGGGTTTTTTGATGCCAAATGTGATCTGAAGCCTGGAAGGTCCTGAAGGGCCATAAGAAATTCTTCCTTTTTTCTTCAAAGACACTACATTTCCTATTATCTTCTACCTCGTACTACGTCACTGATTTAATTTAAAAGGCACTTTAGATGCAAAGTAACAGAACTCAGTGTGCATGCTTTGTTCTATTTTGAGAGAAAAAGCATCAAAGAGAACAAAACAGATGCTTTTCTGTTGCAAGAGGTTGAACATGGATCACTCAATACAACTTTCTACAAGAGCAGCAAGTAGAACTTCCAGAGTAATAGATGGAGCAGGTACCGCACCTGCCACGGTGCGGCGCGAACGGCCTCGGTGAGCAACGCTACTGGTTTGACCAGTATATGGCTGACAAAGCACAAGTAACATTACCAGCTTATAATCTGGATCTAATGCTTCCACCATGCAAAATGAACATTTATTAGAATGCCAACAGACAAAAAGCAAACAATTTCTGCCCTCCCAACGTAATTTGCTATGCGGCTTTGCCAACCATCAGCCAGTACTCACAACCACTGCTACAAAGGGCTCTTGAAATTGCTGGTTAAGCATCTGGGTACTGACGTCGATCCCCGAGAGCCAGCAGCCATAGCCTGGGTGACTGTGATACCAGCCAATGGCATTTTCTAGACGACCAACCTAACAGCAGGGAAGGAAAATAAACCCAGTGTCAATCTCCATTCGAAAGTATCAGCTGCCCTCTGTTGGGTCTTCCAGCATACTACAACATGGTGATAGGAAAAGAAATACACACACAGCTCAGGATGCTAATTTACTAACACTAAATACTAAACATACACCTTATTTTGCTAGACTGTTTTCAAGAAACCACACAACCTGTAGTAATAGTGTTCTCTGTTCTAGCTACTACCACAGAAGAAAGAACTTCAAGGAGCCAGGAGCTCCTTCTTCAATGACAGCTGAAGAGATGCCATGTGTTGAGGTGGTAAGCAAGCTGGGACTCTTCACCACAGAAAAGAAATGTCTTAGGGTGGATATCACATAAGAAGTATAATATATAGAAGTATAATCTCAAAGAATATGTGCTGCATGTATAGAATGAACATTCAGTAACACACTTCAGGATTTATTGCCAGAGCATGCCACAAAAGCCAAAACATTGAGATGTTTAGAATCAGAAAAATATTAAAATAGGTTTTTCCAATTAATAACCCTGGCTATCTTTATAAATATGGGAAGGAAAACAAACAAGCAAAACCAAAAAACCCAAGAGAATGAAAACCCATTGCACCGAATTTTGTTAGCCTCTCTCACAAATTGCTTACTGGCTGCTCCATACAGAGCTGAGTAATTTTGGTACAGCCATATATTCAAGTTCTTAACTAGAAGTTGTGTGTTTGGATACATCACCTGCTTGGTTTTGCTAAATACTGAATAGGTCAGGAAAGGTTACATCAGAAAAATGTTAAGATAAGTCAGAATACACAAATTGCTTACTGAATGAAACACATATTTTCTTTACATGTCCCATAATAGAGGGGAGACTAACAAAACACTAGAGAACATGAATTATTTTTCAAAGCCAAACTACACATTTTATCTGTATTAACATCAGATCCTGCCCATGGAGAAGCAAATAACTGGAATGCTGGGATCTGTAAAGTACTTATGTAGGAGAATGGATCAACTTGCAATCTAATATTAAAACAAGTTATTTCAGGAACAACTGCTTGCCAAAACCAAATGTGGAACAGCCACCATGCAAACTCTGCCGCAGCACCAGCAAAGCTGAGCGATTGCATCTGCACACAGGTTCAGTTTCAAGATTGTGAAACCAACCATAAAGAAAAACTGTACAGTGTGTCAACCAGGAGAAACATCCTATCATACCAGTACTCCTACACAAACATGGACTGTTTTAAACAGACAAACTAACTGTATATTAAAAAATACTAATTTTATGCTATGCATGTACTATTTTGAAGCCCATTATTTCTACCTAAGGACTGGATAGCACGGACACGTCTTTAGGGAAAGACCTATCTTCAAATTGCCTATCTTTCTGCAACAACAGTATGACATTAACAGCTTCCAGATAAAATGAATTGGATTAAATAATTTCTAAGTGCTCTCATAAACAGGGATGAATTATTTTTAAAAAAGTTCCAGATATACCTACTCCTGGATTAAGTTCACTCTTTTCTGATGTTATGATCAAGTCTAATTTACACCTATTTAAATATCTCTAACTCAAGTTGTGAATAGAAGTACAACTCTCCAAAATAACCCAAATACTGCCCTGCTATCACCAGCGTAGGTGCCTCTAATTTTAGCTAGTGTAAAATACTTCAAGAATTAAAGAAAAGACAAAGGGTAAACTGGGCCTCAAAACTATCTGAGCTTGGAGAGTTACAGATACTTCAACGCTTACTTGTAGTATAGGATTGTTCTGTTTTGGGAGAAGCATGTCAGCAGGTGCCCTGACATACGATGCTGGTCTCTACATCTGGCACAGAACAGAATGGCATTTCTGTTATCCTTCTGCATGTGAGAATTGTACTGCATAGTCAGGCTTAGTATGACATGATCAGTGAATGCAAGGTGACGAAGAAGGGGAACAGACCTCTGAATTCACCTAGTAAATTTCCAAATTATAAATGTGGAATGAATCATTAAGTTGTACTGAAACTTGCTTATTTCTTCATTGGCATTTTCTTCATAAATGTATTTCCTTTATTTTTAAGGAAAGCAGCAGCATGGCTATGCAGTAAGACTTCAGAAAGCAAGAAGGTAAGAACAAACATTTTACTGCTGATCTATAAGTAGTATCTCCAACACATACATCTTTAATTTTGCATACTGTTTTTAGAAATCAGTTGAATCAGTTATTTTAGTAACACACTCCCTCCTTGTTCCATTCACAAGCCACCAGATGCAGCCAAAAAAACAGAGAGAAGCAATAAAATAAATTTATAAAGGAAAAGAGAGTCCAGTACTTTATGACCTACTGTAAGGCATAGAACTACGTATGTGAAAATATTTAGAGAGATCAGTATTCTTTGCTGCTGACAGAGTTCTCTTAGCCACGTTTGAGAAAAAGCAGGGCAGCTGGACAGCCACTTTATTGTGGTGGTAAGCGAAAGGGGGTTGGCAGGGAAACCTGCAAACTCCAGTAGGTATTTCTGCACGATTAGCTAAGCAAGAGCTGCAGCCACACCACGGAGGGAAACGCACTCTGCCACCTCTTACCTGCTTTGCGTTCTCAATGTATGCAGCCATGTACTCGTAGGCGGCTGCCTGAGCGTTGACGCGAGTCTCCGTGCCCTCCACCGGCAGCGCGAAGCTGTCCATAATGATCATGGTTTCCCCATCCACCTTGCCCAGCATGAGCCCCATCACCTCCAGGTTGCCCCCTGACCTGGCGTGCATCACCATCTTCAGGAGTGCCAGCGCCGAGATCTTGCAGTACTTGAAGTAATGGTGGCTGTAAGAGAAGAGGCCGCGGAAGCCATCAGGGCCGGCCCCGCCGCCCCCCCGCGCCGCAGGCCCTCGCTGCCCGCCCGCCCGGCCCTCCGACCCCGCCGCCCGGCCCGGCCCGGCCCCTCTGGCTCACTCTTTGGTCCAGGGCTTGGCCGCCAGGATCTCTTGCTGCTGCCTGCGGTCGTACTTGTAGATCTCGTCGATGCTCTGCGCCTCTTGCATGTTGTTGGCCAACTCCCACGTCTTCTGAGCCATCCCGCTCCCGGAGGCGCCGCTACCCGCCGCCGCCATCGCCCCGTTCACCGGGCCCGGCCCTGGCCCTGGCCCACCTCTCCACTGCACCGGGCCGCCGGCGGAACCAAGCGACGCGCGGCGGAGGGGGGCTGCAGGAGAAGGTGGTACGGTCCGCGCAGGCCCGGGGCGGGCGGCGCTGCGCCCCCAGCGGAGGCCCTGGGCGCTGCGCCTCGGCCCGGTCACTAGGGCAACCGCTGGGGGCCGCGGGTCTGACAGGCGTGTTCGGGGGCTGCGGTGCGTTCTCCGCCTGGGCCAGTCGGGCGGCCGAGCGGTGTTCAACGGGGACCAGCTCGCGAAGGGCCCCAGCGAGGCAAGATCGCTGCCACCTCCCTCCCCCCTCCCTTTCACCGGCTAAAGCCGCGGCAGCGCAGCCCTGCCCGCTCTCGGGCGGGGGGCGGGCGTAGCCGTACCGCGCCGCGCCGCCCTCCGAGGCAGCAGGGGGCGTCGCTCGGCGCCGCCCGCCGGTTTCCGGGGAGGCGGTAACGCGCGCGGGACGCGGAGAGAGCTGCGGCTGCCGGTGAGCGGGGCGGCGGGGCGGCGGGGCGGCGGGACGGCGCTCGGGAACTCTCCTTGCGTACCCTCCCCGCATACCCTCCCCGCGTACCCCGGCCTGCCGGCTCCCCCGTGCGGGAGCCGCGCGGCCGCCCTGTTTACAGCCCGAAGCGGGCGGTGGGCGGGACGGGGCGGCTGTCCGGTGAGCGGGACGGGTGCTGGAGGCTGCGGAGGGAGAGGGCCGGGGTTGGGGTTGGGGGCGGGTGGGACGGGGTCCGAACCACGGCGTTTAACCAGGGCGTCCCCGGGGGTCCGTGAGGCCTTGCCTCCCCAGCCGTTTGTTGTGCGGCGTTGCCTGACAACGGCGTCACACGCCGGAACAGCTCCTGAGGCCGGCGCGCCATCACCTGGGAACTCGCGTCCCGCATCTGGCCCGGGGGTCTCGGTGCTGTCGGGCTGCCTGAGAAACGCTGCCGGAGAGGGAGGTTGGTAGGCGGGGGCGGCCCGGGCGGGCGCTGCAAGGCCGGGGCCCGGGGGAAAGGCGCTTCCCTGAGCTCGGAGGAAACGGTCTCCTGGCTCTGAAGGGTTTTCTGAAATTAACGGCTTTTGGGACCGGCATTCGCGCTCTGGAAAAGCAGGTGGGCCCTTGGGGAGGGGGAAGTGACTCGCGAAACTTTCTGGGTGGCCGTTGTGAGGGTTAATTGCCTTCACGGTTATGGAAAAGTCGTGTTGTTTCAGCCGGAGCTTTATTAAGTGTGAGTGTGCAGGCCCCGGAGTTGTGTGTGCTTTTCCAGGCAAGGGTTTGGAAGAAAGGAAGGTGAGAGGCCCTGGAAGCGTGTCTGACAGCAGGAGCTTATTCTGGATGTCATTCACAGGGGTAGAGAAGCTGCCAGTACTCCCTGTTGTGAGACCTTAGAAAATCTGGGTGAAACTTTCTTCTTAATAACACGTGTTTACAGGTAACCTGTAAATACATTTACTAAACATGGCATATAGTAGCTTCTTTTAAAGCACTTCGCTCCTTGCTACCCTTGCTGCAGTTCACATGGATGGGAATTGCCCCTTTGACAGGTTCCCTGGTATTATTTTAATGTGGTAGCCCAGGGGAGTGAAGGCTACTTTCACATGCTCATTTAAAATGTTATGGTCCATTTTCCTGAACAAATCGCAGGAGAAGCAGAAGAGTAAAAAAGGAACACAGTAAATAGTGCTTTAGGTGATAAAGTAGATGCACAATAGCTAGCTGTGTACTATGTGATACAATGCATATGCACGTGGGCCTTTCGAATGTCTTGAATACAGAGATGTGCACTATTAATTCTGCAAATAGATAGAATTAAGTGCTTATGTTCAAAGTTGACTGATTTGCTGGACACTTCCAGTTGTCTCATAAAGTGTCTGCAAAAGTGGAAATCAGCTTAGTTGATTAATTATTCAGAACTGACTTTGTGGAAACTTCCAGTATAAAAGGAAGGGAAAAAAAGGTTATAAAACACTAAAGTCTCCTTGAAGGTAAAAATATAGAAAGCATGTTTTTGTGGGACATCTACAGACCGTGGCTGAGTATATGGCAGCAGTAAGTTTAATGGAATTTCAAATTGAATAATGCAATGTTTTGGGAATAAAAATACATCCAAAATTTAAAGATGCAAGTGCTACACGAAGCGCTGATAGATCAAGCTATCAAACATTTTTTTGAAATAGTATTTACAAAATATTCTGTTTTCCAAAAACCATCAATATTATGTTGTTTGCGCCTTGTGTTACATCCTTGGGTTTTCAAATGTTTACAGCAGGTTCTGACTTTCCCTTTTGCTCTGGAGAGGGTACAAAAAGGCTACAAAGATGATTAGGGGACTAGAACATCTCTCTTACAAAGAGAGCCTGAGGGACTTGGGACATTTTTAGGCTAGAGATGAGAAGACTGAAGGGGGAATCTTATTAATGCTTATAAATATTTGAGGGGTGGGTGTCAGGAGGATGGGGTCAGTCTTTTTTTCAGTGGTGCACAGTGACAGGACAAGAGGCAATGGGCATAAACTGGAACACAGGAAGCTCCACATAAACATGAGGAGGAACTTTACTGTGAGGGTGTCAAGAACACTGGAACAGACTGCCCAGAGAGGAGTTGTGTAGTCTCCATCTCTGTAGAAGTCCAAACCTTGCCTGGACGCTGTCCTGTGCAGCCTGCTCTGGGTGATCCTGCTCTGACGGGGAGGTTGGACCAGATGATCTCCAGAGATCCCTTCCAACCTCTGTGATTCTGCGATTCTATGGACATGCCTATGGAAAGATATCTCCCAGCCTAATTTTGAAACTGCTGCTTTTACTACTAATTGCAAGGGTCTAGAGATGCACAGAATGCATCCATACACTTTGCTCAACAGCAAATGGGTTATTTTGGTTTGAATTGTAGTAGTTTTGTTGTGGAAGGCTTTCCCTCAGGACGTTGTGTGTAGTCAGCTGAAGCCAGTTTGAAGTTAGTGGTTTGCTGTGAGTTTAGTGCCATCATCTCTGGGGTAGTCCACTGCGTGATGGGGGACTGCGGTAGCACGCTCTTCAGATAGAAACATACTGTTTCTTTATTTTTATTGTGATTAGTTATGACCTCTTCATGATGATAAATTGATTAATATTCAGTAAGATATTTGCTTATGTGCTGGTGTATTTTCTGAACTCAGTAGGGTATTTATTCATCACCTTCAAATTATTAGGCTTTTGTTTAGAATATAAGAATTTTGATTTTTTTTCTTTCAGTGTAATATATTCTCTTTGCTTCTCTTACAAAGTTTGCTCTTGTGGATATTTCAAGAAGATCAATTCAAGCAGAAGGCTGTAAGACAGAAATGTCTAGCTGTTTTCTAAGAAGCATTTGGCTACTTTTCCTGGCCATTTAGCTGGGTGAAAGGTATGCTGTAGCATTAGTTGTTTTGGTGTTCTTCAAGGCCTGGAGTTGTGAGCTTCCCTCACATTGATTGAATTACCTATGTAATTCAACTGTAATTGTTTTGTCTTTGTTTTTTAATTTATTATATTGCTCAAAAGAGCAACATGATAGGGGTGCTGATTGCTAAAATACGCATTTGTTCCTCATGTTAGATAGAAAATGCACTGCCAATATTCCTTTGCTTACACTGTCTCTCAGAAGAGGTTTGGTACCATTTCAATACAGTGGAAACAGTTCTAGAGTTTATAGAAGTTATTGTCAATAGAGATAAGAAATGCAGATGTTATGGTCAGGGAGCTTTTGGAAAGGCATGTCATGTGGTAACCTCTACATGTGGTAACTTTGCTTTTGGTGGCCTTGTGGCACTGGATAAGTGATGAGACCAACTTTTAAATCCTTTAATATGACAAGTTGTTTCACCCATTCACAACATTTTTTTCATTATTCTTATGTAACCTAATAAGCTAAATAAAATTTATCAGTGCCTGGAAACTTGCCCTCTTTTAGATTTCTTTTATCCTTTATCAGTGTGCAGAACTAATGAGATTAGAGATTTAGGACAAATCAGATGGGGGAATTTATATTTGGAATTGATTGTCCTGTGTTACCACTAGGAGTTGTAAATAGGTTGTCCTAGTTCTGTCTCCTTTCTAACAATGTTATTATTATATATTTTGAGTCCAAAAATGACATTAATGTAGGAGAAAAAGCTTAAAGGAATACATTTTGAGGAATACATCAAGCTGAAGTATTCCTTAAGTTAGCATGGAATTACTTGAATTTATCTGATGGGATTTTGACTTTTTTTTTCATCTTTATCATACTTCTGGTAAGCATTTATTGCAGCCCCTCTGGACACATTATTTTGTGTTTACCTAGGTAATATCTTATTTCTCTGGGCTTTGAGGTTTGGTTTTTTTTTTTCAGTTCTTTGATCCTCTTCCTGAAAATGTTTTCTAACACACTTTTATCATTGGCCTCTTGTTTACTTTGTAGTCTGTAGGCTTTAGAAGGATACTGAATTAGTCTCAATAAAACTGCTGTACTATCTGAGTTGAGGTACCAGGATTGCTTAGGAGCCTGCATAAGAAATCATACTGCTTAAGCTGTGTGTGTAGTATTAGAGGGGTTTGAGGGTCCTACTTTCTTCTCAGTTTCATGCTTCCTTTGAGTGTGGAATATACTGTATAGGCTTTCTGTCTATAGGCTTGGTTTTGGAGTGGAGATTAGGATGAATAGGCTTGTATGCAGTCACTGATTTTGTCTCTCTTCTTTCTGTGGTGACTTAGTATGCAGCTTTCCAGTGTTTTTAGTCCTGATAAGACTATCCTAACAAGGAGTATTTAAAGGCTGATTGTGCACCTTAGCTTCTGTACAGTTCCATTGTCATGAGTTTCACTTCAATTTTTATTATGAGGCTATCTAGGAGCAGCAGTGAACAATAAACAGCATATATAAGCTGATAAAATTTCTGCTCTAAAGGACTCCCAGTAAATAGCAAGATGTGGGACTAAAGGAAGAGAGGTCATCAGCAGATTCTTGGTACTTGTCTTCTTGCAGATGAGTGGCTTGTCTGATTCCAAGACAACACTGCCCGATAGCTGAAATCTTACAATTATTGCACAATTGTAGCTGTTCTTACTGCCTCTGACATGTTGTTGGTACAGGAGGTGATGATGCACCATTGGCTCCAACTCCAGAAACACTAGGCATGCTTTGTAGTAGCTTTTTTTTGTGTGTGATTTTTGGTTTGTTTTGTTTTTGTTTTGAGTACGCTTGATGAGTTTTAAGGCTTCTCAGGATAGTAAGTTAAGAGCAGATTTGACTGTGTGATTTGGTCATTATTTTGAGCATTTTTCACTTTTTGTACTTGTCTAATGATTCCTTTATCCTGTTTATTTTTTTATGTTGTCTAATTTTGATTTTTCTTTATAATTCACTAACAACAAGCATGTGTTAGTGTGTAGTGGAGGGCCATTGGCAGAGCTGCAATTAACAAAAACAAACCCAGAACAATTCAACCAAGTTAGAAAAAGGGATTAGAGAAATATGTAGAGAAGGATGTAGAACTGTTGGAGAGGGTCCAGAGGAGGGCCACAAGGATGATTAGAGGGCTGGAGCACCTGCCCTACAAGGAGAGGCTGAGGGAGCTGGGCTTGTTCAGCCTGGAGAAGAGAAGGCTGCGGAGGGACCTCATTGCAGCCTTCCAGTACCTGAAGGGAGCTTATAAACAGGAGGGGAATCAACTGTTTAAAAGGGCAGATAATGGCAGGACAAGGGGGAATTGTTTAAAGCTGAAGGAGGGAAGGTTTAGATTGGATATTAGGGGGAAGTTTTTTACGGAAAGAGTGGTGAGGTCCTGGAACAGGCTGCCCAGAGAGGTGGTGGATGCCCCATCCCTGGAAGTGTTCAAGGCCAGGTTGGATGGGGCCCTGGGTAACCTTGTGTAGATCCAGGCCTGAGGTTGGTGGCCCTGCCTGTGGCAGGGGAGTTGGAGCTTTATGATCCTCGGGGTCCCTTCCAACCCTTGCCATTCGATGATTCTATGAAATATCTTCAGTCTTCTAATCTGAATCTTTGAATTTTCTCTCTGATGAAATCTCTGTGGATAGACTTCATCAGTCTGGTGTTTTGTTGACCAGCAAATATCTAACGGCTTGTAGTTTTGTGGGAGTACCTTAAATATTAACTATTTCCTTAAGCAACTGTAATTGAGTTCTAAATTGTTGAGGTTCTGATGTAGAGGCAATGTGCTCTGTCTTTTCTAGGATCTTAGAAATGATGGCTGATGCTATAGACAAATTTATTGAGGAACAGAAGGTCAAATTGGCGCAAGATAAGGCAGAACTTGAAAATGATCCACCTTACATGGAAATGAGGGTAAGAGTATTAGTTTTCCTGAACTTAAATGCTGCTATTGCTAGGGTCTTGATTTATGCTTGCTTTTATTGAGCTCTTAAAACTGTATTCATTGTTAAAGTATGTTAACAATGTATGTTAAAGATTTACCTGTTCAAAGTAATTTCTAGCTCTGTATTGATGTAGGTTTTTAAAAATCTGTTTTCCACCAGGTGCACACAGTGACATTTGCATGTTACAAGTTGGAAAACTCATGTAAATGGTTACCATTGGTACTCTCCCCTTCCCTAGGGAAGCTGACTAGCAGGGATCTTCTCTGCCTACTCCAGAGCATGGGTGTTGTGATGAGGGTGGGAGGTATAAATATCCTCAAATTTTATGTTACAGAAACTAGGAAATATAAAAGGCAAACTACTTAAACCAATCAGTTAAACAAAATATGTTCATATCACAACTTTTCCTATTAGAGACTTTAGTACCTAATTCTAAAGCTATAAAGATTTTATAACTCATTTTGGTTTTTATTAACTCCCTCCAGAAAGTGAATTTTTAAGGAGCTGTGAGAAGTTTGGCTTCTTTTATTTTTGACTCCTCTGCTTAGAGCAAGCTTAAAGAGGAGGAGAATGTTTCCAGCCTGTAGTTTGATAAAGCCCTAAGCCATATGGTGAAAGTCTAATTAGAGAGAATGGGTATATTAAACTTGTCCTGTAGTACCTTGTAATTCATTCTTTCAGGTCATCCCCCACAAAAATTCAGGGAGGATATGTCCAAATTGAAATAATTGCAGAGAATGACGTGTGGTTCATGACATAAATCACAATATATGTTGAACTAATATTCAATATTAGTTCAATACATTGGAATGTAATAAAATTAAATACATTGAACTAATAATTCCTGTGTTGTTGAGAAGAACTACTTTTTTTGGTACTGTTAGGAAACATAACTTGTTTAATGTGTTAATCCAGCATCACTTCCAATCTATTCTCCAGTGCTAATAATTATGTTAATAAAGATGTTCTTATATACAATATTACTTTTATCCTTTGATGCAGCAAAATGTTCTGTTTTGTTTCAGAGTAAGGAATCAGAAGAGCTTTCTGAGACTAGCAAGATGTTAATATCCATGGCTAAAGAAAATATACCACCAAATAATCAACAGAACTGTCCTTTAGGTATAGTATATATATGTTTTTCTTTATGTCTTCTAGATTTAAGTAGCATTTAATTGCCTTTGAGAATTTTTGGAAGGGAATTACTGCTTTGGATTTTTAATGATAAGATGACTGTTATAATTCAAGTGCATACCAATTCTTCAGCCTTCCCAATGTCTTAGGGTTTTTTGTAGTTATGCTTTCTTGAATGAGGAAAATATGTCAATCACTTTTTCTTGTTGTTGAAGTAGTTCCATTAAAAACAAGTAACAAAACTAACAGCAGAAAAACCCAACCAAACTTCTTGCCAGTTCTTGATTATCTCCCCTTTCCTGTTGCATTTGGAAGTCCATCTTTCATCTGGACTTTACTGCAAAAAGATGCATTCTCTGTAGTTTGTGCCAGGGAAGTAAGGATGCCTTTTCTTTCAGTATCAAGACCTAGTCCAACTTGGCTAAAATGTTGTCACGATCCACAACCTAGACAAGACTTTGGTTTGGCAGAGGCTAAACCCCCTTGCGTTCCAGCCAAACCTCAGATCGCTCTGGGTGGCTGGGGGCGGCTGGGCTTAACCCCTGAGTGATGTCCAATCACTGGGTGTTTTGTCGTGATAAGTTCTTAATTAAATTCTCGGAGAACAGAATTGAGACTCGAAACGGAGTCAAGGTGAAGGTTGTTTTATTTAGAAAGAAACGTGCAGGGAAAGGGGGGAAGAAAGAAAACGGGGGTGAAAAAGAGAGATAGAAAGAGAGAGAGAGTGGAAAAAGGGAAGAGGGGTGAGAGGAGGCTATATCTACCACCACGAGGCTACGGCATTCCGTCTGATGGCAGAGTATTCTCTGGGTCCGATGGGATGGGAGAGCGCTCCCTTCTTTGTCCCTCCATGACGAAGTATGAAGATAAAGAGAGGGCGATTTCTCTCATTGCACCCCTTTTTGTAGGGATACCGCTCCTTTGTCTCACTACAAGCTTCCACCTGGTGTGTGGGAATGCTCCAGGGTGGATGACGGAATGTCCAATGTGTGAATGGCTCCCGATGTGTGCTCCTGATAGTGGAACAATGGCTCCTGATGTGTGAATGGTTCCTGATGTCTCTCTTCTGGGTGGCTTGTTGAATAGTCATTAGATTCTCGGAAGCCTGGGCCTGACCAGTGGTGATGTAGTGTCTTAGGAATGGGGTTTGGTAAGGTGAGAGGAGACGAGGGGGGGGTCGGTTCTGTTGGCAATTGGTAAGGCATAATTCCAGTACCTTACAAATGTACACGTTTAAACTAATTTTTCTTCTAAATTCTAAGTGTCTTTGAAATATTTAGACATAAGAGTAATAAACTTGTTGTATTGCTTCTGTAATATCATTATAATGTAGTAATCTATTATTCAGGCAAATGATAAGCACTTTGTTTCGGTTGAAATCTTAACCGAGGGAAATAGATTTGTTTTGCTGCCCTTATCAATTTAATAATTGTTTTCTTTTAAAATATATGTTGTCCCATTTTATTATTTTCTCTGTGCTCATTGTGATTTCTGTTAGAAAAAGTGTTACAGTGTTCCTTTCTGTGTATTACTGTTTCTGTAATGTGCCACCTCTCCTTACTCGTCCTACTGTCTCCTTTCTGTTGGCACTACTGGTTTTCCTTAGTTATGCTTGTGTAGCTTGGGTTTGCCTTGACAGCTTTAGAGCTTTTCTGTGCCCTACTTGATGTCGATAAGTAACTCTTTTCTTTCACGTGTAGGCACTTTGGGTTTGTATCTCATTAATTTTCATACTGTGCTTGATGTAACTTGGGTATAATTCTGCAGATTCCAGTGGGTGTGGAAGCTGTGCTCTTAGTTTAAAAAAGATCTGTCGATGCGTATTGACTGGTTTTTGTATCATACCAATCTAATCTTTTAAATAAGTAGTCATCAGTGTTATGCCCCCTATATAATTTTAACATAACTTGTTTCCAGAAAAGTGCATGTCTTGAATTAAAAAATGGAGACTGAGCTTCTCAGAATCTGGGTACCCAAACTGCTCTTAACTGCATAAATAAACCCCTTTTTTTATAAGGATCACAGAATCACGGAATCAGAGTTGTAGGAGTTGGAAGGGACCTCGAGAGATCATCAGGTCCAACCCCCCTGCCAAAGCAGCTCCCTAGCTCATACTGCACAGACAGGCGTCCAGACGGGTCTTGAATATCTCCAGGGAAGGAGACTCCACCACCTCCCTGGGCAGCCTGTCCCAGGGCTCTGTCACCCTCACTGTGAAAAAGTTCCTCTGCATGTTGGTGTGGAACTTCCTGTGCTCCAACTTGCAGCCATTGCCCCTTGTCCTGTCCCCACTGACCACTGAAAAGGGGCAGCCCAATTCCCCCTGCACCCCACACTTAAGATATTTATATACATTGATTAGGTCCCCCCTCAGTCTTTTCTCCAGGCTGAACAGCCCCAGCTCTCTCAGCTTTTCCTCATAGGATAGATGTTCCAGGCCCTTAATCATCTTTGTTGCCCTTCTCTGGACTCTCTCCAGGAGATCCCTGTCTTTTTTATACCAGGGAGCCCAGAACAGGACACAATACTCCAGGTGGGGCCTGACCAGGGATGTTGTATAAGTAGAACTTCCAGCCTTCAACGAGGCAAACTCCTCTAAAACCTTTACTTGAAGACTTCACTAAAAATTACCTGAAATGACACTGAATATTCCTTGCTGCAAGAAGTCTTAATGCATAAACATGGCTACAGGACAACAGTCGAATAAGTATCTGTCGAAAGTTTTTGCTGGTATTATTGTGAGCAGCAGGTTAGTTCTGGTGTTCTAGTTCTTTCCTTAACTGTGGAAACATACAGAGAATAGAACAGAGTAGGTAATATCCCAATGTAGGTAACATCCCAATGGCTGTAACAGACCACTGTGTAACTATATAGCTATTTTAACATTAAAACAGATTTTATTTTGGAGAGCTATAATAGTACATACCATGTTGTATTTATTATAAATTGGACCTAACTGTTGACACCTAAATATAGTAACACATAATGAAGTATTGCAGATGAGGGGCATTCAGGTTGTCTAAAATGAAAAGCAACAAGTAGGTATTGCTGTGTTGTGGCTTAACCCCAGCTGGCCACTGGCCACCGTGCAGCCAGTTGCTCACATTCTCCCAGCAGGATATGAGAGAACTCCTGGGTTAAGATAAAACCAGTTTAATAATTTAAACAGAATCATAATAATAATTAATAATTTGTAATGAAAAGGAAAATAAGAGAAATAAAACCCAAGAAAGACAAGTGATGCAAATGAAAACAATTCCTCACCACCAACCTGCTGATGTTCAGCCAGCCTCTGAGCGTTGGCCTCCCCCAGCAAGCTCCCCCTAGTTTTATGGCTGAACACAACATCATATGGTATGGAATATCCCTTGGGTCAGTTGGGGTCAGCTCTCCTGGCTGTGTCCCCTCCCAAATCCTTGTGCACCCTCAGACTACTTGCTGGTGTGTTGGGGTGAGGAGCAGAAAGGTCCTTGGTGCTGTGTAAGCACTACTCAGCAGGAACAAAAAAAGCCCTGTGTTATCAATGCTGTTTTCATCACAAATCCAAAACTAGCTCCTATGAAGAAAATCAACTGTATTCTAGCCAAAACCAGCACATTCCATGATAATAATTTGGGCAGTGACTGCATTTGGCTGTCAGTGGATAGTTGTTGATATTATTGGTTGGTTCTTTAAAGCAATGTAAATTCCTTTGGATTAACTTAGACAGGGACTTGTTCCTAGGCAGCTGCTCAGGGTGTTCTATAGTTCTAGCAGTAGCGTTGAGAATCAGGCTCAATGAAGTTACAGCTATTTCTCAACATATTAAATGCATGCAAAATTTTATGTAAAAATGCATTTAAAGTCTTAACTTTTTTCTAAAAAAAAAAACCCCAACCCCTAAATAAAATTGTCAGTGACTGTGTTTTGTGAAATGACAGATAAATACATACAAATATAACTTTTATTCCAACAGAATAATTCAGATAAATTGTGCATGACATTGTGCATGCTTAACTGGAATATTTTTGCCCTTCTAGGCTCTCCTAAAGTAAATTTTTTAAGCAGGTGGTTTTCAAATATCTTCTAAATCACTATAATTGTTAGCTCAGTGCATTTATGGTGGCCAAAAGTCTTCTGTAATAAATTTAGCTTTAAACCCTCTTTTGTTTAAATACTTGACATATTTGAATCAAAAAAATCACTTGATTCTCAGTGATCTTAGTGATTTCTGTGAAGTTACTGAATGAATCTTCACTCTATGTTAGTTGCTTTTGATATTTTGATTTTTTTTGCATTGGTTTCCTATAGTTAATCCAACAATAATGCCATATGAAAATAAAAGGCAAGAGTAAGTAGTTGAAACAAACCCTTCCTCTTCTATTGTATTTTTCTTTCCACTTGCCCCTTTCTGGGGGTTGAAATAGTATGTTATTTACCAGAATTCACACTTACCTCATGTGCAAAATTAGGGGAAATATATCTTGCAGGTTGGAGAAGAGGCTCCAACTTTGCTGCTAGCTGTTTCAAAATAGCATATGACATATTTAATCAGGTATTAGGTCCTTTGGTTCTTCAAAACATCATGCTGACTCCTGTTTTGGCTCATGAGGATCCATTCTGACTTAGCAAAAACTATGTGAAGCGAATCCAGCTAAATGTATTTTTACTAAGTGTATTTCAGCCTTTCATTTGTTTTGGTACCAGAGTGATTCCCAAGTGTGGTTTAACCCAGCAGGCAGCTAAAGCAACCACTCAGCCTTTGCTCACACCTTCCACTCCAGTGGATGAGGGAGAGAAGAGAAGGTAGAACTTGTGGGTGGAGATAAAGACAGTTTAATAGGACAGCAAAGGAAGATAATAACGATAAAAGAATATACAAAACCAGTGATTCACCACACAGTCACTTGCCACCTGCTGACTGATGCCCAGCTAGTTCCAGAGATGTGGCACTTCCCAGCTGACTCCCCCCAGCTCATATACTGAGCATGACAGCATATGGTTTGGAATATCCCTTTGGTTGGTTTGGGGTCAGCTGTTCTGGTTGTGTCCTCTCCCAGCTTCTTCTGCATCTCCTGCAGAAGGCCCATGCCTCCTTGCTGGCAGGGCCTGGGAAGCTGAAAGCTGAATGTAATTGTACATGCTGCTTGGCAACAGCTAAAGCATCAGTATGTTATCAACATTACTTTCATACTAAATCCTAAACTGAGCACTATTCCAGCTGCCAGGAAGAAAAGTAACTTTATCCCAGCTGAAACTAGGACACCAAGTTAGTAATTGTCAGCATTTATATAATAATTTTAACTGTACAGACACCTAATAGTGCCCTAAATATTTAAAATACTGCAGTCAAACCAAGTACCATGCAATAAATTGGAACTGATGAAAGAGTAAATCTCTTGTGCCTTGCTACTCATTTTACACAGACCACAAGATGTAGCAATGCTTTCAGAGAAGCAATAGGAAATTAAAAAACCCAAACAGTTGCAATCTGAGTCTCTTGTTGTGTGGTTTTGTGGCATTCACTAGCTCTCTGTGCAGTGTGGTGCAAGTGACTGCAGAGGTGGGCTTCTGGGGCAGAGAATACATTCTTAAAATGTATTTTGGGAACAACAACCAACTTGCACAGCATTAAATTTTGAGTGCAGCTGTTATGGACCTGGCAGTAATCTTGGAAAAATACTAAATGTGTGTTTTGGGTCTACTACAATTAAAAACAATGAGGTGGAAAGTAAAAAAAACCCCAAACTATTATGTGGTCAGATTGCTTCTAGTTGTATGGAAGCCAACATATTTTTCATATGTTTTGTGTTAAACTAAAAGATTGTTGCTTTCTAGTGGTAAAATGAAAGATTGTTGATTTCTAGTGGTAAAGTGCGTTTTCTATTGTGTGTTAAGCACAGCTTAAAATACCAGAGTAATTTGAAAACTAACATGTTGAAGGAGATTTCCTTTGACACATGCATTGACAAAAGAATTACATACAACACTTAGGTTCAGTTTATGTTGTTTTTTTTCTTCTAGTGAGGCAAAAAATTGTGAGGACTGGAGGAAAACATCCAAAACCTGATCTGTTTTTCTATGCTTTCCACCCAACTGGTCATACAGTGAAACTGTTTTTTATTTCAGGTGTTCTGTAATAACTGGTTGCATAGTTCTTTTTAATTGATTTCTTTTTTTAATTGCTGATGTCTGATCAAAATCCAGATGTAGCTTTTGCAGGATGTGCTTTGTATTGATGCATAATAGTAGAGTAATATGTAATGGTGTTAAACTTACAGGTGGCTATGGGTTGAGTTTACCTCTTGGAGAAGAATATGAACAAAAAAAGCATAGACTCAGAGAGGAACTTCGACAAGATTACAAGCAATATCTTTCTCAGGTACCACTTCTTGTCTGGTTGAGTTCAGTGAGTCTTAAAATGATGATGAATTTTGTTGAATGAAAATAAAATCTGTGGAAAATATTTGTAGGAAGCCATTAATTATGAGCAATGGCTGATTTCAAAGACTCAAGTAAAAGTAATTTCAAGATGTCACAGCTAGGAAGGGTTATATAGTTTAGGCTTCTACAGGGCTCACTGCAGGAAGACTACATGTTACTTAGTACGTTTTATTCTGAATTATTCTTAGTTGTCTTCTTAGTTTCTTAAGAATTTAAAATATCATCTGTTACTTTCTTAAGTACTTACATATTCTATGACTTGTAATTCAGGAAAGAATATTCCTGTAATTAGTGTGACTCCACTCAGCAGGGTCTTTTCAATTTTAGAAATAGAACAACTTTGTTCTCCTTAGCATTACTTACTATGTGTCATGGGAAATTGAAATGGTATGTATGAAATGTTATAATCTTTTGTATTCCTCCTTAGTCAACTGGGAAAAAGTCAGGAACCAACTAATTTCTGTTATCTGAAAATGCTAATTATCAGTGTATTTACTTCTTAAAATGAAAGAATGGATTGACATTAAGAAAAGTCTTTTTTGTTAAGTCCGATATTTTTGAATGAAAACTGTTTTTGAAAACTATCTTTTCCCTGACTTTTAGGGTATTTCACAGGCAAAAAGAAAGGTAGGGTGCTTGCAATTTTTTTTCTCCTTAAAATAGTTGCTTTTTGCTTTGTTTGAAGGCTTTGTGCTCTTTGAATTTAACAAAATCATTACTCATTTTGTGCTTTCTGTGCTTGTGCATGCTGTAGTGATTAGTTGTGACTAACAGCCGTTGCTTGCTTTGTGCTTCATTTCTTCTTTTCCATTAATAAGACTTTAAAATACTTTCTAATTTCTTTTTTTCCTTTGCAGTTGCTATTGTTACTGTCTAATGCTGGCTCCACAGAAGTTTTTCTTTTAGTAGACATTTGCTTTAAGGCTTATCAGTTACATAAAAGTTATGAGTTCAGGTTTTTTTTTTGGATACACGTATTTTATGAAGCTGGAATAAAACCATATACTTCTTATAGTATGTAATTGGAACCAGAATCAGCTTTTTTCTTCCCCTGTCACTGTGAACTCTCATCAGTGGAAAAGAATAGAGCCAATTATTCAGTACCTAGTGGCTTGAGTGCAAAGAAATAATACTAGAGGCACATTTTTTGAACATTTTGTTCAATTACAGTAACTGTTAATTATATAATTACACTGTCATATACTTTTCAAATTAAATACTGGCCATTCTGGTTGTTAGCATGAAGCAGCTTCAGTAAAGGAGTTGGAAGTAACCTGCCAGAAACAACCTTCTGCTTTCTTCTGAGGCTTTGAACAAGATGCCTGTGATACAAATGAATGATGTTAGCTTGCACTAGCATTCCTGAATAACAATAGCAACGGCAGAATTAACTGGCTTATTAACCTCTAATGAAAATGATGATTATATAATTGTTGCTTCTTGTTTAATCATTTTCAAAGTTAGAATATTGGGTTATAGCTTCTAAGCTTCATAACTCTCACTGAAGTACTCAAAAGAATAGAATTTTTACATTAACTTCTAGTGTTTTAGTCTCACTTCAACTTCAGTTTTACGAATTTAGGTTTACAAGGTGTTTGGGTTTTTTTAGTATAGTATATGTTAACTTGTAAGACTAGAAGAAGAGATAGGGTAACAGTCTGATTTCTTTTCCCCACATAAACAGATAGTGCAACTTTTAGGAGCTCTCATTGTGATAGTATTTTGATTAATAACTTGTTCGGTCTTGCAGATGTAGAAAATGCAGTTTCTGTAACAGCTTGTGATTTTTGGCAAATACAGGGGTCTTTTAAGATCAGAGGTAATCTCTACAGATGTGTTCAAACTGTGAACAGTATTCTTTCTTAATGAGGATTATGATTTATTTACTTTTTCCAGCAAAAATAACAGGGTTGTCTATATTAGTCTAGTCTGAGTGCTTGAATGTTTATATTGTTATTCAGTCCTTTGCATCTTTTAATGTGTACTTGTGAAATATAATTCATAATGATGAGGTTTTTGTACTGGAATGGGTAAAGCTCTTACCTGCTAACATGCCTCCAAGCTTTTAAGCTATGTGACATAGATAATGAAAGGAAACAATACAGGTGAAATACCGTATCGAACCCATTCTTCTCATGAGACCATGCCACATAAATATATTATCTTTTTATTGATGATAATTGGATTTATAAAACATAGGTAACTGAGAATGGCCTGGGGATGCTTTTAGTAAATGAGTGATGTATGCAGAAGCTGCTAGACCTGGAAGCTAAGAACCTGCTCTTTCAGCATTGGGGTTTGATTTGAAAGGCTGGTTCTTTTGCTGCAGAGCCCAGCTCTCAAGCTGTGGCCCAGGGTGCTGTAGGGAGTGACAACGTAGTGTTTTCAATGGAAAGTTTTGTCCTGAAAGTGACACGTTGTCCTTAAGGAATTACAGGATTTGGTGGTGGGTCCTTATCCTGAAAATCTTGGGGATTGGTTTTGTAGAAAGCAATGCTGAGATGCAGCGATGGCTGTGCTAGTGTTAGCATGGATTCCATCTGTTAAAATAAGAGGTAGACATACATTTTCTGCAGTTAAAAAAAAAAATAATCATTATTTCATCTCAAGTAAGGCAGTGTCTTGGAAAATTCCACTTATGCTTCTACAGATGCTTGTACTTATGCAATTTTTTACAGAATAATTGTGGAACGATGGGGTTTTTTAAAAATAAAATCTTATTTTTTAATATGTAGAAGCCAACTCATGTAATCCTTGAAATAATGTAACAGGGAAGAAGTGACAAACACTTTCAAACTGAAGCTAAAATCTTGACAAAGCCCTACTTTCTGCATTTCTTCACTTCATTTGTGTGCTCCAAGAACATCCAACATTTTCAAAATGTGATGGTTGTCTTCAGTCTTTATTTCACTAAATTGATCAGATTGTTTTAGCAAATGTAATTCTTAGCAACTGTTTTAGCAAGTAAGTTTTGGTATTTTAAAATATATTGATTTTATTTTTGTTTTTAATGTAGAAAAATTATCTGACTACTGGTGAAGTAGATCCATATACTCAGGGATTATCTCTTCCGATTGATGAGCGACAATCTGCCAAGGTAAGTAACAGGAGCAAATTAACTAAGTGGTGTATAACTTAAAAATGGACTTGGATGTTTAAACTGTTGTGGAAAAATTATTTCAGCTTTTTTTTTTTTTTGGTTGGTTGGGTATTTTTACAGTGTTTACAAATGAACATTTTTGGAGGTGGTGGTAAGAATGATTTTCAGAAAAGTGAAGTCTTCAAATTCTGGTTTTGTTTCTAATTTTTTTAATCTTAGGTTACCTGTGCTCTTGACATTTAGATACTGAGATGTATAATTCTATGCTGAGACTAGTTTGAGGTTTGCTACTTACAATTCACACCTTCAGGGCACCTGGTGTCTTCAGAAGCTCTAGTGGTTGTGCTTGGGTTTTGTGCAGAAATAAATAGTAAGCTAATAAAGAACATTGGTTTTCTTGCAATAATACATATGCTTTTTCTGATATATTACTCTTCTTACTTCACTCTGGGGATAACTTCAAAAATACTTGCTTGTAGTTGTTTCTATGATGATCAGTTTGTGTCAGAACCAAAGGCAGTGTGCTTTCTGCTGTACACAGTTGGTTCTGATGTCTTTGTGTATGCTTAATCTAGACTTTATTTTTTTTTAACAGGTTAATCCATGAATCTAAATAAAAGCTGAACTGGTATTCCACAAATTCCCTAGTGTTAATGTAGGAATCTTCCCAATTTCCAGTCTTTCTTTGAGGGTACAGACATTGATGTCTTTTGTGAAAGGAGTAAACGTTGTCTCTCTGTGTTTAGCCTCTTTGATCTTCCTGAGGTTTCTTACCAGTTAGTGCTCTTGCGTTCATATGTTGGAGAAAGCTGTAAGTCTCTCCACTGTTGGAGGTTCATGGAAGTTAGGATATGAAGGTGCAACATGCATAGGTGTTTTTCCTAGCCTCTGATCCTTTATTCTGATGCACAGTATGATTCTGTGAAAACCTAAATCAGTTTTACAGGGGTCACCTCTTCTCTTGCTGTTGGCTTTATATTTCCAGTTGCTTTGTTGGTTTTGCCTGTGAATAGATGTAGGAAGTGGAATCAGCAGAAACATTGTAATTTAGGAAATACTTTTGCTGAATCAGGAAACAGTTGTTGAGTAGGTAGCCTAACAGTTGTGAGGTTGGTAGGCTCAACCAAGCCCCAGTGGAGAGGTGAGGCAGGAGAAACTGTGTTGTTGGAGGAGAACTAGACTGTTGGACCTTTGGGGGTTTTTATTACTTTTTTAACATAAGGGTTTTTAACCTATGTTGCCATGGAGTTGCAGTGTTGCTCTGTGTTTTGGGCTTGGCTGTAACTGTAATCTGGTGCAAGACTTTGTCTGTGGGGCATGTTCTTGTCCTTGCAGTGTGTGCTTATGCTTTCTGCCTCTCTTGTGCTGGCAATAATGTTTGTCCATATGAGGAACCAGGTGAGAATTCAAATTAGTGAAAACTGGTATTAAGAAAAAGCACCAGACTCCAAATTATACTTTAGTTAAAAGCAAGGGAGGCAGCAAAATGAAATGCCTGGGAACGGGAAAGGACTTCTCACTGGCAGCACGTATTTGTGCTGAGTCTGTTAGCTTCAAGTTTGCACAAACTTTGTGTTAACCCTTGATATTATGTGTGCTGAAACAGTGAAAGATAAAATATCTTTCATTAATTCTGTGGCAATTAAAGATGTTGAACTGGGAACACCTCTGATCATTGATGGGTTTATATCATAGTAACATTTGTTGAGATTTTCTGTACAAGTGCATTGCATCCCTTTTACCTATTTATTGCTATTGCAGAACCTAAAAGCTGCCAGAAGATGTCACACTGTGCCCTGCTAAACAGTTAGCCTCTGGGCAGATAATGATTAAAGGTTAACATTTGCATTTTGGTTTCCTCTATTAGGTAAAATGTGCAGTCACAGAGCATATTGAATTTTCTGCTGAGTATTTTGCCACCTGTTAAAGCAATGCTGATTTCTCAGCTTTGGAAAATACCCCTCAGGCAGCTTTCATAGCTGTCTGCAGTTTTTATATTGCCACTGTCAGAAAACCTATAGACACAAATTTTAGGAAAAAAAAAATATTTTGGGGGAGCATTGGTCTTGTTTGCAAAAATTATTATTAAGCTGGTATTTTCCTGGTGATTGAGGTATAAATTATTTTTGTTTAAACTTTGTTCATGGGAAAGTAAATTTATATATAACCTTCAGATTCTCTAATATTTTTTTTGCTTTTTTATTGGGAAACACTGTAGGTTTGTAATACTGTAATATAATGGGCAGAGCATGATTCGTAATACTGTGATATAATTCTCTTGTTTTAATTGAAAAGCTGGTTGGAATGAGGTAGTATTAGAGATCCCACAGGCAAAGTGGGAGGGCAGGCACACAGCTCACAAGTGTTCATTCATTCACTCCCTGCGCTTCTGTGGGGTTAAAAGCTGCTCAGAAATGCAAAATGATGATGCCCTTTTCAATGCCTGTTTTAGGAGAAACTACGGCTTGAAAGAAACAAGGAGTACAATCAGTATCTCAGGGATAAAGAAGAATGGAATGAAAGGCTAAGGAAATTAGGAAAGAAAAACACAGAGGTAATACAGTTTTGCTGAAGCTGATACAAAGAACAACATAAATGATCTTGTCAATTGTTTTATCATTGACGAAGACATATGAAGTAAGACAAATTAAGTAAAAAATGTTGTTCGGTTAGGCCACAGTTTTACTGATATTCTAGGAAGTCCTGGTTATGAATCCTACAGTACAGTTCTTGATTCCAACTTCAGTCATGTGTCTGGTAGAAGGATGCTTTCATTCTTCTATATGTCTGAAGTAAGTCCCCGGATTGGTCTTGGTGATAAAAATGGCCAAAAAAAAGCTGTCTCTGTGGACAAAATGTGAGCTCCATAGAGTGTTCTTAGTTTTATTTGTAGCAGCTTTTTCCTTGGTGTGTGTCCAGTTCATGAGAAAGCCAAGGCAAGTGCAGGAAGCTGTTCAGTATATAGTACTGTGCATTTGTAAATTTAAAAAGAAAAAAAAAGTCATTGCTACCAAAAGTGAGCTAAATATATTCATAACTGAACTCCATTTCTGAGCTGAGGTCTTTGATTTGTGTGGTAGTAGGCAGCTAAGCACCACGCAGCCGCTTGCTTGCTTGCTCCTTGCCCCTGGTGGGATGGGGGAGAGATTGAGAAGGGTAAAAGTGAGAAAACTTGTGGGTTGAGTTAAAGACAGTTTCATAGGTAAAGCAAAAGCTGCTCACACAAGCAAAACAAGGAATTCATTCCCCACTTCTCGTGGGCAGCCAGCCCCAGGAAAGCAGGGTTCTATCATGCATAATGGTTACTTGGGATGACAAACACCATTACTCCCAACGCTCCTCCTTCCTCTTTCTTTTTCACCCATCTTTCTCTGCTGAGCATGACATCATATGGTATGGAATAGCCCTAAGGTCAGTTGGGGTCAGCTGTCTCATCTGTATCCCCTCCCAAGTCCTTGTGCGCCTCCAGACTACTCACTGGTGGGGTGGGCTGAGGAGCAGAAAAGGCCTTGTCTCTCTGTAAGCACTGCTCAGCAGTAATGAAAAGAGCCCTGTGTTATCAATGCTGTTTTCATCACAAACCTAAAACTAGACCCATATTAGTTACTATAAAGCAATTTAACTCTATCCCAGCCCAAACCAATACAACAGTCAATGGGAGGTTTTTAGGTCTGATGGGCACTGTTGTGAAACCCTTTATTTTAGTCATCTGGAAACAATATATTGATCTGAGAGAGCCTCTCCACTGCTTGTTAATCGTAAAATCTTGGGTAAACTTTCTGTTTTCAATGTTGTTGCCTTAATTTAGTGATGGTCTGCAATAATTTGCAATTCTTCTCTAATGGAGGTTTGATTTAAGAAGATCTTCCACTTTACGAATACCTATGTATTAATAAGTTCTATCTAGAAGATTGTTTCTTGTCTGTCTCTGGAAGGATTGCTTCCTTATGAGAAAGGTCTTTTCATGTAAGTGCATTGGAGTGTCATATAGCTGAAAACTATTTAGAACTATGAAGACAGCTATAAGGCAGTATTCCAGCATCCTTTAGATGGTGGAATTCCAGTATCTGATTCTTACTTGTTTCTTCAAGGATTGGAGCACTAAACAGTGATCCCTAGGAAATACCTGGCAAAAATGCAGCTTGTTTGTGTAACTGAGTCTATAAATCTCTAAATATTTTACTACCTGTTTGGGAATGAATGTTTCCTTAACTGACTTACCTAATCAGATCTATTTAGGGAGTAAATTTTTTTCTTTCTGTTTTGTTTACCATCCCATAGGTCATTTATGTTATATTTTTTTTATTCTTGTGTAGAAACAATTTTGCCATTGTAAAAGAGGAAAAAACACCCCCAACCTGGTTGAAAATCTTCCAGCCCTGAGGGATATTTGACTTGGAGTGAGAGTCAAATGAATGGGTCTTGTTAACTTATGTGACCTCAGAACTTTGATCCAATGGTTTAGGTAATAGGATAAACTTCAGTTTCAAGGAAACTCTGGAAATCATGCAGTACCATCCCCTGCTCAGACCAGGGTTACCTTCACAGTAGATCAGGTTGGTGAGGCCTTATCCAGTTAAGTTTTGAAAGGATTAATAATGCAGTTACTCTGGTCAACTTTTGCTGCTTTAACCTCTTAATCTGAATTTTTATTTCCCCTATATCCCATTGGAATTTCCTTTGATGCAACTTGTGACCATTGGTTCTTTGAAAATCACGACTCTGGCATCTCTTTAACTACCCATGGAGTAAAGACTGCAATTATTAGTTCCTCCTACCCCCATACATACCCTCCTTAACCTTCTTTTTCCAGGCTGAACGATCAAACCCAGCTCTGTTTGCTTCTCCTTTATGAGCTCAAGTGTGTTAGCTATCTCAGTAGCCATCCTCTGCACTTTCTCCAGTTTGTCAGTATCCGTGGGGAGGGGGTGAAACTGGACACACTACACCAGAAACTGAATAAATACTAAAAAGAGAAGAAGGATCACTTCCTTTGACCTGCTGATGATGCTGTTGCTAATGCAGCCCAGGTTGTGATAGGCCATCATCACTGCAAGTGTGCTGTGCTGACTCAAGTTCAGCTAGATGTCCACCACTAACCCAGGCCTCTTTCTGAAAAACCACTTCCTGGGTGGTCAGTGCCCAGTCTGGATGGGTTACTCTGTCTTAGATGCAAAATTTTGCATGTGTATTTGTTGATCTTCAGGAGCTTTTTGTCAGCATATTTCTCCTGTTTGTCAAAACCCTTCTGAGTGGCAGTTGCACTGTCTAGTATATTGATCCCTTTTCCCAGTTTGGTGCCATTTGTATATTAAATTTATTTTTCTATTACATTTTGTAAAGTATGAGTTACTGTTCTTTGTTTCACATGAAAGTAATGCACAGAAATGGTACAGGACTTATCCAAAACTATGTTGTTTGCTAGTATTGTGTATTGAACACTGGCCCAGCATGTTACAGGGTGGTTCTTCCTGAGAAGCAAGGAAATAGATTAAGAAATGGTCAAGTTAAAGGTTTGTGCTCATAGGTAGGAAGTATTACAGACTTGCCAGAGTCTGGATAAAATAAAGGTATCTGGTCTCTTGATGAGAAATAAAGTTCAAATTGTCTTTTGATTCTTTGCACCTCTGAATCTGAAGGTCAAATTGAAGTTTGTAACAGGCCTGTACAAGATGGACAGCCATTCTTCTGAAAAACATTAGATAAGAGAAAGAGAGTGGGGTTTTTCTCCTCAGGGAAAAAAAAATACACCTCTAGCTTTTGAATCCTCTTTGAAGTATTTTTCTTGCTTACTTCCTACCTTCAGTACCTGTTCAGGGATTGTTTGAAGAAATAGAAATGCACGTTTTTGCTCAGTGGGGTTTGTTTATGTTCAGATCTCTTCATATTTTATTTTCCTTTAAACAGAATGAGATGGAGAAGAATAAAAGGCCTATCGCTGCTACTGGGCTCCAGCCAGAACGACCTACAGAAGTACAACCCTGTAACACAGGTGCAGAACGTTCCAAGAAGGATGTCTGTACTTCGACAGAAGGTTGTGAAGAGCTGCTAAATAGGAGATGGCTGGAGGAAGACAGGCATCGTAGGATACATGATGAAGTTGAATTAAGAAATCGACTATTAAATAAGAGATTTGATGAAGATTTGGATGTTCCAAATCAAAGACATCGTGGATTTGCAAGCCAATCTAGGATTCCTGTTAGGAAGCATCACAGGCTCGATGAGGATCGTGATTTTGGTAGAAGATACTATAGAATGGACTGTGATCCTGGGATAAGTGAAGATATGGACCCTAGATTTAGATGTGAAAGTGCTTATGACAGGAAAACTCCACGGGTTTTTTATGCTGAAAGGTATTCTCAATTCTGCTTTCTTTGATATTTCTGTAGTGCTTTTTGATAGCTCTCACTGAAAATCAGGCAAGATTCATGTGTGAAACTGGGATTTTTATACTAACTTTGCAATAATTTTTAGAAAAAAAAAATAATTGGACCAGTACCCAAGACTGGTCATCTTACATTAAGGAACATTTTATGTTTTATGGCAAACCAAAGGTACTAGAGAAATTATCCCATAAAAAGCAGCACACAGTTCATTTTTATGAAGAGCAGTTTGCCAGAAAACATCTTAGTATTTCAGAGCAAACCCCTGTGCTGGGAATCCAAGATTATATGTATTTTCTTAGCCTGTAATAGTTATAACAAGTCCATTTGCAATTCAGATTCCAGAATTGATTTATCAGTTTTTGGTATGTGCTGCTACATGTTACAGATGTAAAACTATATTAAAAAAAATCCTCTTGTCTTGTAAAATGACCGACTTTAAACATATGCACAGGTGAACCAAATCCTGATGGTGTTAATAGGTGCTAATCTCAGCAACAGCTATACACTTTGAATAAGCATTTAGGAAAACTCAAACCAAACAGAAGAGGGGGTGTTTTTTTCAGGAAGAAAACTGATACTAGGTCCCATTCATTATTGAATAGTCTTCACTGTGTTAACTGATAAGTCAGTTTGGTAACTTTGACATAAATCATTAATTTTTCTCTCCTAGCTCACTTTTAAGTGTTAGGGGGGAGGGAAAAAAAAAGAGGCATAACTTTCCCAGTCATTCAGAGTTTGGCAATCGGCCTACCTCCAGTTATAAGAACCAATTGGTTTTGAAAACAGATGTGTTGTGGTATGAAGTAGTACCAAACTAAATGCAGCTAAATTCAAATGAGATAAAGCAGTAAAGTTTCTTGCAAATAAATTTTAAAAAGGTGCTTGAAGAATGTTTATTTGTTCTCTATATGGATCTTGGGAACATGAGTCTTGTAGATGCCTCTTTTGTTTTTGCCTTTGTTGCCAGAATTTTACTGCAGCTGCTTCAGTGGAGGCTCCTTCCCATGTTGGGCAAAATAACCACTTTTTCCCCCTTAGGATTAACACTTCTAGAAAAAACAGAAGGCAAATTTTAATACTCCTTACAGTGTTAAATATTGCAATCATATTTCATTGTTAATTGTTGGTGGACTGGTTCTATGATCTTCTGAGTCACTGTTTACAGGGATAATTTTCTGAATCGTACTGCAAATTAATAACTGGGAAAAACAACCCCTGAAATGCTTTTCTACTCCCATAGTGTTTTCTGAATTGAAAGAGGTCATGCTTCTTTTCCAGTTTCAAATGCCAGTAGAGTGAAAATAACTCCTCTACAAAAATAGCTTTTGAAACTCTCTCAGTCCTTAACAAAAATATAATAATCATAAAGGAATTAAGTAACTATGTATGAAATGAAATGTCTGGAAGTCTTTTTGAAGATGCAGACTGAATAAATGGGTCAAGGGACACATACAGAATTAGACATGTGAAATATCAACAAGGATGGTGTTTGAGCAAATACTATACACTGTCCTATAGAATAGAAGTGTACTTGCCCTTCTTGTTCCAGAAGACACTTCTGGTGCTTATATAAATGTCTGTGACCAGTATATCACTTGGCAATTCATTGCTTATGTCGTGAGGCTTCTGGTACAGTTTTAGTTCCAGTTTTCTTTTAGAAGGAAGTACAGAAGAGAGTTTTATCTTTGCTATTGGCAAACTTGGTGGATCGTCTTAAAAGAAGCTGCTGGGCCATCACTTGAACTGCCTGAACTTAAATTTGTGTGTAAAATTAAGGTTTAGGGGGTTTTGTGTGTATTTTCTACATTGCTGAGATTTTATTGAAAATTAGTTCTAATTATTTCTTTATTAAACATGCTTTGTAGTCTACTACTTTTTTTTCCTTTACAAGGAGCTCCACTTGCCTTTTATAAACTGTATTCTTTCTTCAAGAAGGAGAAACACATGTATTAGATAATGACAGCTAGGCTTCAGAAGAGTTAGTTTTTTTGGTTTCTTCTTCATTTCAGGCAAAGTCAACTTTTTCAGAACACATTTGATTCATGACAGAAACTAAGTTCATAAGGAGGAATATTTTTATTTGCTGTGCTGAATTTTAAAATGTTTTTTAGTGGGCTTTGTTAGTTTGCAGAGGCAGGTGTTTGTAAAACCAGGACTTCTCAGCTTTCTGTTTTGACAGAGGGACAAGGACTGTGGCATGTCTCAGCAAATAGAAAAGGTGACAGGCAAGTGAGAGGAAGTGCAAAATGTTTGGGTTCTTATTAGTGGAATGCTTTAGTCATCCCCAGCAGCCAGGTCTATCCTATAAACAGGATACAACAGCTTCTTGATTGAATTGGGCCAACATGTCTGGGCCTGCCATGCTAAGCTTGCTGCTTTTTACAGAAAAAGGTTGTCTCTTGAATCCCCAAGTTTTTTTCTTTGCTTCCTCCCTGCCTCCTTTCATCATGCTATGGACTAGGCTTGCCATTTCCTGGCTGTGTTTCAGTCTTAAGTGACCAGTCTTGTAAGGAGCAGATTGATCATGATCAAAAAGCTGATCTTGAAAGAAGATCATGTTACGCCAAGAGGATAGATGTTGTTCTTTCATGCTGTTCTTGTGGGTTGTTAAGATGCCAAGTCAGTGTTTAACAATCTACTTGCATCCTTTTGGCTTTTGATTATTGGCTTTTATTTTGATTGCAGAGATGGGCAGAGCTGTGGGTATTTTTACATAAAAGAATAAGATTTTAAAAAAATATTTACCTATGTTTTGGGGTTTTTTTGTTTGTTTGCTTCCTTAGTAGGGTTATCTGTTGCTCTGTCCAGCTCTGGAAAATACATACATTTGCTAGCATCTATTGGGTACTTTATTTTTCATCTAATAACTATTCTTGTCTTATTTTCTCCAGATAACTTGAACTCCTCATAAAAGAGTAGTTTATTTGCAAAGCAAGAAAGGCCTTTAAATTCAGCTACCCCAAATCTTTTCAGGACAAGCTCCCCTGTGTCCATACAATTTTTGGCATTTTTGGAATTATTTGAAATTTCAGTTATATTACTTCATATGCAGATTATTCAAATTTTAGCTCCTGAATTATTGTATACACCATGTTACCTGTCTGCTATCTTGATCAAAAGTCACCTCTCCCTTTTGAAGGATATCAGATGCCCAGAGAAGGGTAGGTTGTCATTCAAGAAACTTTTCATATCTGAATTAACTGTTTCACCAGACTCACCCAGTAGCTATGTGCTGAAAGCTGTTGTAGTTCTGTCTCCTCAGGATTAAGAGCAGTGAGGTCTGTTTCAATTAATGCCGCCTGAGTGCTCTTCAGCTCTTCAAACTCTTAACCAGGCTTAGTAGATAAAGGTTGCATGAATGCTGGCTTGGGGGTTCACACTCCAGAGAGTGAGCTGTTCTGACAGTGTCAGCAAAGCGAATTGTTTCTAGAAGTGTTGAGTGGTATTTTCGGAGATGGTTCTGCCATCCAGTGTGCTATCAGGCTGAGGATCCATGTGCACAAAGCTGCTGGACTTTCTATTTCAGGTTGGATGTTTTTAGGCAAGTGTGGCTGAATGTCTTCTGTTTCTTTCAGGCCATATCTGGACAGAAGAGTAAAAGATCTACCTGTAGATTATGAAGACAACTTAAAGGAGAGAGCACCTCTGCAGCAGAACTCAAGAACTGGAAATTTTAGGTGTGATACGCAGTGTGTATTTGTGATAATTGCACTACAAAATCATGCTGAAAGGAGAATGTTTGTTTAAAATCCCTAATATGTTGTCTGAAATGACTGATAGTCTTTGCTACAGGGAAAACATATCAGAACAAGAAAAACATGTTTCCTTTAAGAACAGCTATTGAAGCTTGCATGCCAGATTTCTTTTTGAAGCATTAGATCACATGCTCTCCTACTGAAGACTTTTAACTCCGTGATTAGAATAACATAGAGTCCTCTTCTCAAACTAGTTTTGAAAGTTCTTTTTTTCCCATCTTACCTTGGTTTTGCAAGTCCCAGAAGCCGTCCAAGTGGATGAGGCAGAAGCTGAACTCTTGTAAAACCCTTTTAAAGACAGAAGCTCTTGACAGGCACCACTCAGTCTGTCAACACTGTTGAAGTGCTCCATTGAGTCAGAGTTTCTGATGGCCTCAGGAACCACAGGCAAATGAGAACTGTGAGAAATGCCATTTTCCGGGCAGGTTTCTTCTTCTGCTTATGATACTTATTTTGATTTTAGGAATGTCATGAATGTATCACATAGTGATGGAAGTGCATCTGTCATATTTCATACAGACTGAAAGTAAATTCTTGAGTTTGATCTTTCTGTTTTCTTTTCTTGTTTTTTGCCAGAAATCTGGTACAAATTAGTTCTGCAGCTAACGAACAGGCCAAGTCTGTACCTGAAGTGCCGTATGCAACAGGCCTTGTTGTTGGTATGTCTAAAAACCTAACTAATGACACTGAGTTAGCCTTTTCCTTGCATACTCCATTATTCTTTGGGAATAATTAAAAATGAGAAAAAATAGCTTTTTCTTTGTGGTCCCCAAGACTAGTAAATAAATATTATTTCCATAGAGGAGGAGGAAAAAAAAAGAAAAACGTGTTCCTTTTCCCTGTTAATATTACAGAGCCTTGTAGTTAATTTTGAAGAGCCCAAGGTTCTTCTTAGATTCCATTAACAGTTCCAGGCCCAGACATCTTCTTAAGGTTTTTGGGATTTTTTTTAATGAAGTCTATGAGAAAAATTAACCTCTGTATTTCTAAAGGCACAACTTGATATTGAATTTTAATTGTAGAAATATGGGAAATGGTACTCTTAACAGCTTTGTGCAAGAGCAGATGCTTCTGATCATCTCTTACTGCTTAAATGTAGCCATAAAAGTTAGCAGGAAACATTATTGAATGTAGCAGAAAGAAATGTTGTTGAAAACAGCAAACAACTAAATCCTGAAAATTATAAGGCAAGAGAATAAAGAGAACTGTAGTAGTTCTTTGGATGGGAGCTTTTGAAGGCAAGCTAAGTTTGAATCATGGAAAAATTCACCAATGGCAGTAGGAATAATTTCTATTTAAATTTTCCATTTGAAATTACCTGATCTTCAGTGCTGTATGTGGCAGGTCAGTTTCTGGGGAATGTTTAAAGGCAGCATTAAACCAATGATGCTGTAATGTCAGTACCTCCGATCTGTTCAGTCATCTCATTTGTAGTAACAAGTTTTGTTCCTAGGAGTTCTGGTTAGGAGAAGAATATTGTTAACTATCTCACATAATGATTAGGTAAATTAAAACTTGAAATTTTTGGAAATGAGGAGAGATTTTGCACTCCCCAAAAATCACTAATCATGAGGGTGTCTTGCATGTTTTAGTTGACTCTACAGTCCCAGCACAGTAATTGGATAAAAAAATACTGGTTGGTCATGCATCATGGTTTTGATTTTAATTTTTTTGCCATTTCCTTCACTTTCTGTTCACATGTACTTCACTGGAGAACCACAGTGACTTTGTGTGTGGAAATTACAGGAGTCTTTGTGCCTTATAAATGATACAGAAAGTAGTGATTTTTTTGTTTTGTTTGCTTATTGTGGGGGATCTACCACAAGTTAGAAGATATCTTGGGTTCCTTAAAAATCCCTATGATATATTTTCACTGTTTCCTTTCTATATACATATCTGCCAATAATTCACTAATTCTAAGTAGTCATGGAAACCATCCTAAAAGTGGAGCAATTTGCTTTCTGACCTGTGAGTTTGACTCTTAGTTTTAACTTTCACTCTTATCCAGAGCAGTACCTCATTAAGTTTGGAGTGCCGTAGGCTACCTTCCTTAATTGAACATTAAGGAAAAAAAACCCCAAACCCTAAACTTTTTTTAGTTGGTGATATATCACATGGCTTTGAAATTTGTAGCTTCCTGATTATACAAAAACAGGCAAACTAGGAAAATGATAATGAAAATTTTAGTAGTTTTGATCATCATACTCCAAACAAACAACATACTAAAACTAGATAATTTGTCCTAGTTGGTAAAGATCTAATAGTCTTATGCACAGATTGTATACTATGCTGTGTTTTATCTTTTAAGTTGACTGAAATGGGATGGTTTTGTCCCATAACTTTTGTATATTTGTGGAGCATTTACACAGATGTGTGGTCATTTCCATTAGGTGGTCAGGACCGAGAACTTCTCCAGAGGAGAAAAGAGAAGTACAGGCAGGAGCTAATGGAGCAGATGGCTGAGCAGCGGCGAAATAAGAGACGGTAATGCCAAATTCCTGTATTTTTAAAAGATAGTGGCTGAAAGGAAATCTGTGTATTCCATATGGTAAGAATAATTTTCATAAGTAAAGAATTCCAGCTAGCTAGGTAATGCTGCAGCTAATTAAACTTATTGGCATGAGAGCTTAATTTTTGTAATAAACAAATTCACCGGCTTTCAGTGAAACAAAGGAAACAAACAGGATTTCTTCTTTTTATTAAAAAAAAAAGCTTTTTCCTTTCTTAACTTCAGTTAGGGCTTTTTTTAAACCATTTTTTTGCTGGTAGATGAGTGTCTGATTACTTTGCAAAGCTGAAAATGAATTTTGTTTTGCCCTCCAATTTAGGAAAGTAACCTTTCACTTTCAAAGCACTTGACCATCTGGCTTATGCAGAACAATAAAATATAAAATTTCTGGCTTGCCTTATCAGTAGCTGCTTTTTGAATGATAGTATGGATACCTAAAAGCACACAGTGATACTGGTGAAGGGATAAGGAACTAAAAATAAGTTACAATTAATGGTTTCACTGTGAGGAAAAATGGTACATATTGAACAAGCCTGTGCCGTGAAATTACAGTGTAGTACATATTGCTGTACTCTTGAAACATTCATTTCAGTATGCTTATTACAAATTTCCTGCTGTAGTGTGAATAAAGATGAATTTTTAAGAAATATCCTGAAAGGTTGTAGTAAAAGGCAATATTTGTGTTTGTATTTTATCATAGTTGGATTTTTATTAGGTCAAAGAGATGATAGCCATGTACTTATTCAGAGTTCTGTTTCTTTACAAATAATATACAGTATCCTTCTTCCCTGACTCCAGAAGAAACCAAGTGGAGTCACGGCTTCTGTTATCCTGTATTTTCAGAGTTAGTCTAGGTACAGAGTTGTGAAGTATGTGCTTTGAAAGATGAAGCATAGTCTTGTTGTTTTCTCGTTTGATACTTTTTCTCTATTTTAAAACAAAAACAGTGAAAAGGAATTCGAGCTCTTAGTTGCTGCTTCTGGAGCTCAGGACCCAGAAAAGCAGGTAAGGAACTTGGATTTTCTGTCACCTATATAGGCCTTTTAAAATTACACATACACTGTGGTTGCTCAGTCATAAAACTCTGTAAGGCTTTTAATAAATCATAAATGGTGTGGTTTTTTCTTAATGGCATCAGCATAAAATAAAACTGAAGTCAGAGATAAGGCTGTAACTTATTACACATAATTTCAGCTCCAAGAGGAAAACATTTGCATGGACTATTTTCTTTTGCTGTGGCCAAGTGGATATTTTGTACAAGCAGTGGTTATTGTGGAAAAAATACTTAACTATCCAGTAGTAGCCTGTACCTGCACACATTAGTAACCTTTCATGGGGAATGTAAAGTATGTTTCAGAAAGTTTTTTGTTTTTTCAATCAAAAGAGAAAAATCTTGATGTTTTGCAGCTGAGTTGATCTCATTGTAGCCATTTTTAGTTTCAAAAAAAAAGCAAGATGTTTAATATCATGTTGCTTGACACTTCATCCAGGTACTACTATCTCCTCTTCCTTAGTAAGGTCATTATTGTACTAAGAATTTTCATTAGCATATACGGAGGGGTAGCTTGTCATCACTAGTAACGTTAGTAGGAGACTGATTTTCACAGAACTAGTGTGATTTATTTGTATGTATGTTTGGTAAGTGCCCAAAGCCATTGCATCTTGTGTGCAGTAGAGAGCTGTTGTTGGAAAGGTAGGATGGGTAACTTTCTCAGGCATGAATGAACCAGTTCTTAATTTAACTGGTTATCAGTTTAAATTGTCAATAGTCTCGTTTTTTGGAGAGGCTACAACCACAGAAAGAACCTTATGCCATTTCTGGAGAGTTCAGAGGAGAAAGGAGCTCTTATTTTCTAGAAAATGAAGATGAATAAATAGCTGGAAGATGCTATTAGTTAGCATGTGAGGCAGGAGGCCGAGAATGCATGTAGACGAGCAACAAAGCTGAATCAACTTACTCCTAAGTGGGGATGGGGAGCACTGGCAAATGCTGTGACTCCATGTTTCTGCCCTCTCTGCTTAAAGTATCTGTGATGCTTGTTTGATCCCTTTTGTGAACTGATTCAGCTTGGTTAGCTGGCAAAAATCGGAGTCTTTTGTGCTTGTTTAGTTGGCTTAGAGAACTCAGTTGGCTGATGGGGAGTTCTGATAATGCTGAAAGGGAGAGGGATGGAGCATACAGCTGGGAGCCAGGTGGGAAGTGAGGAAAAACTGAGCAGAGGATGCTGGCTCTTTTGGCACAGCAGGCTGTGAGGTCAGTGTAAATAGTTTTGTCTAATCCAAGCTGACTAGGCAGAAGCATGCTGTGCTGCAGCACTCTCTATACCGTATGCATCTCAGTCAGGGACTGAAAAGTGCCTGTTATAGGAACAAAATTATATCCAGAGCAAGTCTGGGGCATGTATAATGTTTTAAAACCATTAATTTAGCTGAAAGCCTTCAATTAAGTAGAATTGCTACATTCATTAAACATCAGTCACTGTTAGCTTTAAATTGCCTCTCAGGGAGAGATTCTAATTAGGTGGATTTCTTGATTAATTACAGGTTGGTTAAATAGCAATGCCTGCTTAAGAATCTATAAATGTAGACTGTGTATACTGCTTGTTTAAAAGAAAACAATCCCCAAGATGAACTGAGTGCCACAGTCACATCTGAAATTAGCTACAGAGCTGAAATCTGGAGGGCTTTGGGAGCAGTTCACATTAAACTTGTTAGTGAGAGAGGCTCTTTTAGATGTTATTCTGCTCAAGACACTGAATTTGAAAAGACAAATAATATTTTTTTAAAAAGGCTATAGACCACTTTATAATTTTCAGTTGCTGTAGCTATTTAATTTCCTATTCCCAGCTAGAAATGTGAGGTTGTGTTACAAACATTAATGTCTAGTAGTTTTTGAGAGTTTTAATCTTAATGCTGTAGTTCGTGATTGGTGAGTACTAACTGCCTTGTATATACTGTCTTGCAGCTAAGTGATGAGGAGGTAAACATTTAATATTTTGCTGAAATACTTCTGTATTGAAGGGTATATGGTTTGCTGTTAGATATGTAGTATTTAGCTGGTTGCTGGTATTACTTTGTCTGAATGCATGTTCACTGAAGCACTACAACATTAGGACCAGTAAATTCAAATCTGTTTTACTTATACAATGTATGAATTTTTTCTGGTCTTCTATTATACTGACTCATGTAAACAGATGTTAAAATATGTATGCATAGCTGCTGGTGTAAGGGCTTTCTGGGTGTTATGGGGTAGTTCAGAAACTGACTTGCATGCCTTTGCATTAATTGCATGTTGCCTTTCACTCTTTGATTCTGAGGCTGCCAGTTATCAATAAACATTTTGATATTTTTATTTTAAAAAAAGACACCCCCCCCCCAAATTTTGTACTTGTGTTCAAAAAAATCAATACAGTCAAAGAAACTTTATAAACTAATGATGATGGCAAAGAAATGTTTATTGGAAAAAGTCTCAGAATGTGTTTGGTTTTGGTTTTTACTGATCGCGAGCTAGTTTAATCTAGGGGCCAGGGAAAGGGATTTCAGAAACTTTTCTCCTACATAATGTGAGAATACTGTCCATGTAAGAACCTGACAGCTGTCCATAACCTGTACTACATGTTCCACTACCCATGGAAATATGTCTTCTGGACAATATTAGATTTCCATGGGAGGAAAAAATGCAATTACTAGAAATTCAAACAGCTACTTGGCACCCAGTGAAGTGGTTTAACGCAGGTTTATTGGAGGTTAAGAATATTTCCTAGTACTAACAAGATAACTGTTCCACAATTTTTTCATCTCTTTTTCTTCTTCCCCCTTTAGCCAAATAGATTGAAGCAGTTTGGGTTGACAGCACGAGCTTCTGGAGAGACAACACCTCCCGAAAGGCCTAGGGTGGCTTTCCAAACTCCGGTGCCCTTATCTTCAGCTTCCACAGTGAATGAGGACTTTCACAGGGGGATAGCCAGCACTCTTGGTGAAATAGCAGCTCCCAGGTGCTTCACCATCATGTTGATTTTGCATATTAAATAAGATTGTTAGTAGCTATGTTATTACTGCTAAGGTAGAGCTTAGTGGTGCTGTTGATCCTTCTCCAAGGAAATAATGAAGGTCAATTAACAGAAAACCAAACTGCTTTACACTGAAATACACTTCTAATGTCTATTTTTTCACAGTTTATTTTGAAAGATCTGGGGAGACTGGATTGTCTGTGAAGGCAGCTATCTTGTAGTGCATCTTTGTGAAGAGTAAGGCTTATGCTGGAGAAATGATGTCCGTACCAAATTACGAGGATGTTTGGGCTTGTGCCCAGCAGTGTCCATGTTGTTAACAGGCTTGTACAGTGTAAACTTGGCCTCTGTCAGTTAAACGTTCTCCCAGGTCTAAGCTCAGGAATACAGTTTAGGCAAGGACAGCTTCCATTAGTTGTGACTGAGATTAAACTGTTGACGGAGAGAGAAGGAGCTTCAGGCATGTGGCTGAAGCTGTGCTGTGCCACTTGCTGCTTGACCAGGGACTAATCTCTGGCCTGTTTTATTTGCTGTTACTGATGTAACCAATAAGTATCACTTACTGAACCAGTTACAGAAGGCGTGCTTGGTTTATGTTTTTCAGATCTCAGGAAAAGGGCGGCTTCATGTGCTCTCCCTAAGGGAGGGTTAATTCCCTGCTGAGGCTTGTTGCATCTTGTTTCTGCAAGGCACTAATGAGCAGTCTTGGGCTTTGCTATATCTAGAACTTTCCCATAGTGAATTCTCCCTCTTCTTTTTACATTTTTTTTTCCTTTCTCCTTTTGATGTTCTCTTTTCCATTGTACAACAAAACAAAGAACTGTGTTTTTCTTGAAGGCTTCCACCAATCCCGCCGCCGCCGCCGCCTCCTGTTTTGACAGACAACTACAAAACGCCTTATGATGACGCATACTCCTTTTACGGGGTTAGGAATCCTTTGGATCCCAATCTTGCCTACTGTAAGTTGATGATTTTAGGTGCGTTGGTCATTAGAGCAGTTCAGATGTCTCCTCTCAATGTAGTTAAATGATGAACAATGTGGAAGTAGTAACAATTCCAACCCATTTCATAGATGTTTATAGGGTTTTTTCAGTACTGGTTTGAACGAAGTAGTTTTCTCCAGCTGCAAATGGGGCTATGGCTTCCAGAAATCTTGTTCATCACTAGAACAAGCTCTTATCTCAGTTACTTGGCTATTACTCCTCCCAGATATTTTTCTTTAATAGTTTTTATAATAAAAATCTTATTTTCAAAATTTGCTTAGATCATAGTTGATTTGATATTTAGGTATTGTTATAATTTCAGATGTATTTTTACATTTTTTTAAAGGAACCATATGAATTACTAAAATTTTATTTTAAGAATGTTTTTGAATCTACCCTTTGCTTCATGGTGATTTCATGAGTGAAACAACTGTGATGTGTAGGGAGGAGCTGGATTGTGTGGTGTCTGGTTTTTTTCTTTTAGAGGAAGAAACAGAAATACTTGAAGTTGTTGTGCTACCTTCGTAGAAGGTTTAAGGAGAAAAAAACCTTTGCAGTAATAACCCTTTTACTGGTTGGTTTGAATGAGATTTGTATCCACAGGAGAACTTCAGGCATGCTAGACAGCATTTAAGAACAAAAATCTTTAGATTTTATTTTCTCTAGTGTAAATTTCTCCCTGTCTTGCTTTGAGATTTTTTTTTTTAATTGCAGGCACCTTTTTAACCTTTTCTTTTAATCTTATTTTCAGAAGTTTTTGGCTTTGTGTAGGGGGTGTTGTTTGGTGTGGTTTGGGTTTTTTGGTGTGCTTTAACTTGGTGTTTCATTGTTTGTTTGTTTTATCCTTGTATCAATATAACTAAAATGACTTATAGTTCAGATATTAAAGAAGCTAATATTTAAAACTCAGGTGTGAGAGTTAGGCTGCCTTGGAGCTTCTTGTCACAAACTGGAATAGTGGTAGTGCTTAAAACCTGAGAGTGTGAAGTTGTTCTAGAGCCGCATCTCTTACTGTTGAACACAAGCAGTAGTCTAAACAGGAATTCCAAACCCTGCCATGGCAGAGTCCTGCAGGTGCCCTTTCAGGAAGAGTGCAGATGCCAGGTGTACTGCATTCCTGAAGGAGACAATCAGGCTTTCCTCACAGAAGAGGACACACTGGGAAAGCATGAGATTCAAGGGCTACATCAAGGGAGTTTGTTTTTTTTTTGTTAGTTCATTGTAAATATGTTAATTAAGACATTGGTAAACTTTAAAGGGGTTTTTGTTGAATTTAAGAAATTGGTCTGTACCTTGGCATTGTATTAAAATACAGGCTCTGTAGAGGAGTGTGGACAGGCTGCATCTATGGGTCAAGGTCAACTGTATGAGGTTCAGCAGGGATCAGTGCCAGGTCCTGCACTTGCATCACAGCAACCCCAGGCAATGCTACAGGCTCAGAGAAGACTGGATGGAAAGCTGCCTGGCAGAGAAGGACCTGAGGGTGTTGGTTGACAACTGGCTGAGCATGAGCCAGCAGTGTGCTCAGGTGGCCAAGGCAGCCAAAGGCATCCTGGCTTGTGTCAGAAGCAGTGTGGCCAGCAGAACTAGGGAAGTGTTTGGCCCCCTGGACTTGGTTCTGGTGAGGCTGCAGCTCGAGTGCTGTTTTCAGTTTTGGGTCCTTCACTACAAGAAGCATATTGAGGGGCTGCAGAGGGTCCAAAGAAGGGCAGTGAAGCTGGTAAATGGTTTGGAGCACAAGTCTTATGAGGAGCAGCTGAGGGAACTGGAGTTGTTTAGCCTGGAGAAGAGGAGGCTGAGGGGAGACCTTATTGCTCCCTGTAACTACTTGAAAGGAGGTTGTAGTGAGGTGAGGGTTGGTCTGTTCTTCCAAGTAACTAGTGACAGGACAAGAGGAAATGGCCTCAAGTTGCATCAGGGGACATTTAGATTGGAAATTACGAAAAATTTCTTCAGTGAAAGAGTGGTCTGGCTGCCCAGGGAGGTGGTGGAGTCACCATCCCTGAAGGTGTTCAAAAAGCCTGAAGCCCTTGCACTTAAGGGCATGGTTTAGTAGACATGGTTGTGTTGTGTTGGCAGTTGGACCTGAGGATCTTCGTGGTCTGTTCCAGCCTTAAAGAGTCTATGATTCTGTTTCTTTCTTTAGAAGGCATTTGTTATAGAAGTTGTAATTCTGTACTCACAGAATTTGAGCAGTGAGCTCTGTTCTATTAAGTAATGGCAAATGTTTATATTATTGCATTCAAAATTTAAAATAACAGGCTTTTTACTGTTCAGGTGGTATAGGCATGACGGGAATGAAACCCACACCTAATCTGGATCCTCCTTTAAGCCAAGCCCCAGTAGAGCAATCTGTGTAAGTATTATCTGTATTCCTATTCTTTGTTTATATTTATCAGTTTTGATAGGCTTGTCATGTTGGGAGTATTTTGCTCACAGCAGATACACTTTTGAAATATGTGTTAAAGACAACTTCAAACTTCTAATTAAGAATTTCTATCTAAAGAGTATTTCTTATATGGATTTATGAAAATGTTTGAGATGATAAACTGCCAGGCTGTGGAAAGCAATTGCTCTTAAATATTTCAGGCAGGAATTTTGACTTTTTTTTTAATTCCTCCCTGTCTGGCCCCAATGATGTTTTCCTTTCATATGTATGGTTTTCTAATTCAGAAGTAACATTGGACGGAGGAATACAGGAGACAAACAAAGAAGCATAGGACTATTTTCTGAAGAAAAACCAAAGCCTTCCAAAGAGGCAACATATCAACAAGAATTACAACAGCAGGTACTGAGTGATAAAGCTTCTGATGCTTTCTTCGTTTACTTTTCAACATATTACTGTAGTACTCCTTCAAATATACTTACTTAGGTTACACGTATAAAGCTTCCCTAACTCTCCCTTCATCACTTCCCTCCTCCCACTCCTCTGACCCTGCTTTAGCTCATTTTAACTCTTCAGGTGGACAGTAAGTTCTTGGTTTTTTGGGTTTTTTTTTTGTCAGAGGCAGTGAGATTACTAAGCCTGACAGCAAGTTAGTTCCATACATTGTATAAATAATTTCCATAAACATAAGAACCTGCATCTTAAAAGCAGTTAAGTCCTATTGCACTGATATTCCTATTGAAAGATGGCTTTAGAGCATTATCCCTATAATTATTAAGAATGCTCTGATCTTAAGAAGATCTTCATGATCATTTGGATACTAATTCCAGAGCTTCTCTTATACTTTATTGCAGTGTGTCTTTGTAGGTGTTGACTTACCTCTTTTCAGCTTCCTTTTTGATAGACTAGAGAAATTTCTTGAGTCTCCTGGCTTCCAGTAGACTTCCTAGTCCCCTTCTTTTAGGGGCCTTTCACTGCTGTACCTTGTGGGAGTTTGTATGTATAAATGTACTTGACTGTGATAAGACATGTAATTTCAGGAGAGATTTGTCTGGAGACCAGCTCAGTGGCATTAACGTTTTCTTATTTTATGTATTATGTATTTCTCTTTATGTATTTCTTCAGTGGAGGTAAATAATTGCAATAAAAATATTCTAGTTCTAATTATGATTGTGCATAGTGATAAAAGAGAGGCTGCCAATCAAGGTCAAATTAAGAACAAAATGATTGTTTAGGAAGTGTCTGGTATTGCACCTAGGCTTTTCTGAAGGCATTTTTTCACTATAGTCATAAGAAGTAAATTTTCCCATGCTATGAGAGAGACTGCACAATTTGACATAAAGGTCTAATAAATGTAGCACGATACAGTCTTTCAAAGTTGTTACACTGCTTATGGTTGAAAGTGAACCAAAAGTATTCTGCTTTTTTTTTTCCCCATAGACAAACCTGACTGACTGTTTTTGTGGACAGTTGAAGGGGTCAGATGGCCCATTGTGTTGATGTATTGTGCCTTTTGCAAAATTGTCTCGCTATGTGATAAAGGAAAAATGATTATTTAATCCACAGAAGAAATAAACTTAACAAAAATAAATCAAGATATTTCAGCTTCATAAGCAGTAGTTAATGTTTTAAAAGCTTTGAAAATAATGGGGACCTTTTTAAACAACTGTTCTCTTTATGAATTCTACATTAAATTATTAGGAGACAGTTATATAAATTTAACCTGTTGATGTAGAAAAGGATGAACAAACTATGTGAGCAATTCTGTGTTACTTGCATGTATCATCATGTACTACCATAGAAAACTATTTCATGAATTGTTAAAGAGTTGTGTAGCATTTTACTAAGGTATTTATCGTTAAGGGTGTTTTTTTATCTCATGTCATCTCTAGTATAAGTTTAGTTAAAATATACCAGGTTGAGAGAAGCAAGTGCTGCAATATTGTAGAATTTTGCCTGTTTAATCTTCAGGCAGTATAAAGTTCTGTATCACAAGATCCTAAGTAGATCAAGTCATCCTTGATCTACTGCAAGTGTCTGATGAAAGCATTTCTGGAACTTGGAAGTCTTAAAATGTGTGTCTGTATGTCTCTATGTGATTGTGCACAACTGTACTTGCACATTTTGAGAGCAGTATTCAATGTACTGTCTGCAGTATAAGCAGTGAAATGTTTGTCATGTGCTTGATATAGGTGAGGGGAGTGGGTAATGATAGCATTCAGCCTGCTCCATTAAGCTTTGATTAAAGCTATATACTTAATGTGATATTTTCATGCAGCTGGCTTGGGTTTCTTTTGGTTTTAGATAAGAGAGAGAGAGGAACGACGGAGACAAGAGAGAGAGGAGAGGGAACGTTACGAAGCCAAGTTACAAGCAGAGATGAGGAATTATAATCCCTGGGGAAAAGGTGGTGGTGGTGCTCCTCTCAGAGATGCAAATGGAAATCTGATAGGTATGTTTGAGCTCTCTGTTTAAGATTGATGTTTTCTTGCTCTTGTAAAGGCTCTATTCAGATATGTTACACCTACACTGGTAGCCCTTTATTGACAGATAGAAGTACTTACTTTGAGCAGATGCACTGTGGGGATATTTAAGTGAGTAATTATTTTGATTTCACTAGACTGTTCAAAGAATACAAGTTAAACGAAGTGGGAAACACAGGCTATGTCAACTGTAAGTGAATTCCAAATGCAATAGTAAAGAGAAAAAGGGGGAAACAAGCTGTTAGAATCATCTGCAATACAAATATCCTAAAGTTTGTTGTGAAGGCTTGTATTTAAACATCTTCCAGGGACAGGGTTTTTTATTGTTGTTTTATTTTTAATCACTTCTAGGTTTGGAAAACTCTTACTTGTGATAAGGAAAATGGAATTATGTTTGAATAAATATATACAGCTAAATGGAATATTTAAATTTCCCCAAGTAATTCTGCTGATAAATGCCTCTATAAATAGCAGTCAGACAGCAGTAATAATTTTTAAGATTAACTTTTTCCAAGTGCTGTTTGATGCAAGATGGGACTGTAGAGAGCTGGGAGATAGCTGCGATTGGGGCATGTTGTTCATCCATCGCTCCAGTAAATCTGTGTTAGATGTAATTTGAAAACCCACATTCCTGATTCCGGTTCCTACTAAACCATACAGCAATATTTTATCTAAAATAAAACCAGTACTCAATAGGCACAACTAGATTTTTATATTTCAAAATTATTAACACTAAATTCACTGAAACACCACAGGTCCTCTTTTGTTGAATGCTCCCCCACATAATCTACAGAACAGTTTTGGAAATCCCCTTAACAGTGGCTGTTTTATTTCAGCTAAGTCAAATGGACTTGTAAGTTTTTACTCTTTTTCCCACCCCTGGAAATTTGAATACTTACAGTTAATCTGGGAAAAAAAGAGAATAAGTAATGTGTTACCCAAAGGAAGTGAAGTGGGATCTTTGAGACAAGCTTTTCTCATACACATCCAGGGGTGTCAGTCAATTTCTTCTTGAGGAAAGGTAAATACACCAGTGGAAGTTACAGTACTAGTCCAAAATGGCTAGAAGTGGTAGTGGTAACTTTTAAAGTGAGTCAGTCACTGTTTTATAACTAATTCATTCCTGATGTGAAGCAAATCGATTTTCTTGTTACTTGAATATGAAGATGAATTCTGATTAGGTTTTTGAAATGTCTTCTGGTTACAAAATATGAGAATTTTCAAAGCATGGAACACTTACTGGGTAACAGTGCATATATAAATAATTAATTTCAGTTTTATGACACCTGAGCAACACATGCTTAAATTCAGTGTAGTTTGAGGGCAAGAGAGTAAAGCTTAAATGCTTTTAACAAGTTGTGTGCCTCAAAGAATATATGAGCTTTGTGTTTTCCCAAATTACATATGTAAAGTTCTTTTTCCCACAATAGCTCAGCAGCATGATGGATAAGCTAGCAGTCAAATGTCATGAAATATAAAACATACTGTTTCTGCCATGTCTCTCTCTTACGCAGTGTGACTTGTCTTTTATCCTCTTGAAAATGTCTGTAAATAGCTTCTGAGAATCCAATGGTTGCAAAAGATGCTTTATAGAGTGATGTTATTTAAAGTTCTTGGAAACCCTGTGCTTAAATGACTATAGTAATTCATAATTATCAGAAATGCTCTTTAAAAAGAATCTGAAAATGGTGTAGTACTGCTTTGTTTTGAAACAGACCTTCTAGGTGTAGTATTGTGAACATTTCAATATGAGGTGAAATTAACAGCTTTGAATCAGGACTGTCATGGTAACTGAGAGGAACCACATAAACTTTGGTGAAAATACTGGATGACATTGTTTTGCTTACATACAGAAATCTGCACTTGGATCACTACTGAAGGCATGAAGACCAAAATACACTTTAATGGTTCATTGACATTATCGTCCTTGGTAGTAATCAAATATAGACTCAATACTTAAGATACCAATACTAAACTCCAAAGCATATTGCAGCTTTAAGGACATCAAGGATGTCCTTAAAGGACATCATACCTGTCAACGCAGACTTGTCCTTCTTTATTTGTCTTTGAGCTCTTTATCTCTCAGTTTGATGCTGGTTTTGGGTGAGGGAGAGTGGAGGTTCACTGTCAAGAATCATTCCTGGCAAAAAAAAAATCAACAAAGTAACCCAATTATTCAAGGAATTTGTGATGATTACTGTTTTATCTATAGCTTCTAAATTCTTGTCTTTGCTTAAATACTTTGTTCCCATTGTTGATATGTCAAGGAAGAGTGGAGTCTGCTCCAAAATCCCTGTATTTTTCAGAATCTATGGTGAATGTGCCTTTTGTGAGACTAAAATATTATAAACAGTTATTTCCACTTTCTTTAGCAGACTTGAATATGATGCACAAGCAAAATGAAAATGCGTATCATAACCCACAGGCAAGACTAAATGAAGATAAAAGGGCTGTTGTGTCTGTTGACCCAAGTTTGGCCTCCCAAAGACCTGAGAACACAGAAACTTCTAAAATAGCAGGTTTTTAAGAATACTGTATTTTGTAGCTCTATTTATAGGTTTTAGTCATCAAAATTCTGTAGTTTCGTTACTCTTTTCTTGTAGTCCTATGCTAGAGTTCATGTTCTGCAACACCACCTGAGAAGTCCATATTGTGCTTCTTTCTCAAACTTCTTCATTTCTGTCACTTTCTTCACTGAAAGTGTATTTTCTTATCTATCTTCTCAGTAATGATAAATAATAACTGGTTTAGCACTGAATAGTCACAATCAGAACGTTAGTTTTCCAGGTTCGATGTTACCTAGTCAAATCTTCCTACATAACATGTTCTACTTTTAAGTGACAGTAAAACCTGACTGTATAATAGGGAAGAAAATAGAATAAAAAGAGGAGGAGGCTCTGCAGGTCAATGATGTTGTAAGTAATTAGTAATTGTTGACAGTAATTAGTTCTAAAAAGTTACAGGTAAATCAGGTATATGTGCAGCCCTGTCCTCTGCCTCCACATTTGAGGGATTTTTGTCTTCCTATTTAAAAGCTAATACAACTTTCTCATCTTATGTTTTCTGAGACATCTGAGGGAGAGTTCTGTGGTACTCCTCACCTGTTCCCGACTAGGGGGGATGCAGAATAGCAGAGAGGCCCCTGGTTAGATCGCCTTTTTTGGGGTTAGGAGGTGGTGCAGATCAGGGATGTGAAATTTATGGTCTTGCACCTTCCAGTTCAGTAGTCAAGCTGCAAAATGGCTTAGTGTAGGTTTTGCATTTTTTTGTCCCCCTCTTGCCCTTACAGAGGAACCTGCAGGGTAGTAGCTGGTAAACACGAAGTCCGTTCCTCAGTGTGTTCCATAGTAATGTGTTTGTCTTGGTCCATGCCTTTTAAATGGCTTAATAAAGCTTTCAGTAAGCTTTATTCTGACTCTCTGCATAGTAGGTATCCTGCATGGAGTAAATCTATCCTGAAAAACCCACATGTAAATTTAGAACCTCAAAATGTGCTATTTGCGTATGCAAGCTTATGTTCCTAAGGCTAGACTGCAGCAGTAAGCATGCTCACTCCTAAGGAGTAAGTGTGTGTGTTATTTCTGCTTTCATCTGACTTGGGTGCTATGTCACCGTGTAGGGAAAGCTAAGGGGGAGACATGAGAGCAGCTACAGCTGTGTTCACCTCAGTTCAGTGGAGCTATAGGTCTTGCCACATCCTTGCACTGTTCTTTGGAGCAGACATGACATGAAGAACATGCTGTGAGAAGTTAACACCACTTACTCTACTCTTCCTTCATTTACTTCCTCCCTTCTCTACTTCCTGTAGGGATCCTGTCCTGCTGCTCTGTACAGTATCTGGGTCACTCCTCTTTTCTAGAGCTTTGGGACTGTATGGTTATGATAATTTTGTAACTCAGGGCTGGAAGACACATGACACTTCAAGCTTCATAGTATCGAAGGCACCTTACGCTGGCAGAATTCAATTTTCTGACTGCTTAGAATTTGATTTGCCAGTTTGGGGCTGCTGGTTTTTTGTAGCATGCATTGCTCCTTTACCTAAGCATTTATTCTGTTAGGATGTTTTGGTTTTAAAGATTTAATAAGCCTAAGAAACAGAACTATGTGTGCTCAGTCAAGAGTCTAAACGTTGAGATGTAAAAATCTTTGCTACTCTATTTAACCTAAAGGTAACATTTTTAGATATTAAACTGTTAATTTGACAGTAGAATATATGGCTTTTATAGGTGCTATTTTGTAAAAAGATGGCTGGCTTAAACATTGCTAATTGAGCTGTTAAAACCTGACAGTATTTGGGACAGCCAATGTAAGAACTTTCAGGCACAGCTATTTCTGGCTGTAGCCTTGAATTATGGCTGTCATAAACTCCCTTTTGAAACACGTGTCTCAGATTCCCGCTTCTTCACTCTGGATTACTGTCCTAAGTTTGCACTGTTGTTTGTTTATTTTTTATTTGTTAACTCCCCTCCTCTCCCCCTGCCCCACCTTGGGTTTTACAGTTGCCCAGACCTCTCCTTTCGCTCGAGGAAATGTGTTTGGTGAGCCACCATCCCCAGAGCATCTTAAGCGGCAAGAGTCGTACAAGAACTTTCTTCGTCTCCAGGTGAGTGCACTCACCGGTTATCATCTCATTAAATAAATGTGGAAAAAAAGGGATTACATCAGATACTGCTGGCCAAAGTCCTTCAATCACAGATAGAATCAAAGACCTCCAGTCATAGATAATTCTGTACACAAGATGTGTACGAAGAGCAATATGCTATTATGCTATTGTGTCTCAGACTTTTGCCTTACATAAGAAATGCCTATAAAAGTGATGCTATTAATAGTTGGCTTCGTTAATCTAGATCCCTGCTTTCTAAATGCAGTATTGAGCTCTCAAACTGTGCATATGGTACAAGCTTTACATAAATATATAAAGAAATAGACATTTGCCTGTGGAAGACTACAGGATACAAAAGCATGTTCAGCAGAATGAAATGGTGGTCAGTGAGACAGTAATGATTTAATTCTTTATCGATGGATATATAAAATGTATTTGTTCTTCTACCAGTTTCTGTCTTGTGTCCATAATAATTTGCATATAATCTTATGTTACAACATTTATATGTCAATTTAATTAAATATCAATATCAGGGAAATCCAATTTAAGAGTACAAATGTCATACAGTAGTTTGATGTGGATTTCTTGAAAAGAAGCCAAAAGAAGAGACAGGCCTTTGGCTTCAGTAACGCAGCACTGTATCTAAAAATAATTGTGGAAAGGACAAAGATAATTGCTATGTCTTCTTTTGTTTCATTTCCCCTTTTTCACTATTTAATCGGGGGGGGGGGGGGGGGGGAAGTGTTAGTCCAGCACATCTGGAGTAGAGTAAGCTTTAGGGAATACTCAGATGTTATTAGTAATATTTATAGTTGTTGTTTTTACTGGAGGGTGGCTTCATAAAGAGAGGCCAAAAAGAAATAGTAAAATGTCAGCCCATTTTAAAGGAATTCTGAGACTGAGATCTAAGACTGGCCCTAGAATTGTTTCAGTTTCTTGATTGCACAAGTAGGTACTGCAAAAATCCAGGGAAGATCATGATAGTAAATGTTATCCATCAGATTATTGCTGGCTATTGACCGTTGAATGCTTCTTTGCTTCATTTTGTAGATTGAAGAAAAGAGACGTAGGGAAGAAGCAGAGCGAGAAAAATTGAGACTGGAAGAGGAAAAAGAAGAGAAACGAATAGCTGAGCAGAGGATGAAAATTCAGAAAGCATATGAAGATGAACAAGAAGAGAGAAGAAAGAAAGAAGAGGAGGTGTAGTATTTTGACACTGTGACTTTGTTCATCCTAAATTAACCCTTTGTTATATTTGTCCTCTAGATTAAGAAGTTAAATTGAAGTGTCCTGCAGATTGGTCTTTGTTTTGAAATGGGCCTACATTAGCCAGGGGAGAGGTAGAAAATAGTGTAGGGTAGCACATTCTTCTCAGTCTTCATGGTGTACTATCACCTTGAAGTACTGTTAATTTGTGTAAGAAAAGTTGTGAGGTGTTATAATTGACAGCAGTGCTCTCCTTTCTGAGAGAAATTGTAAGGACAATAAAAAACTTGTCTAATTGGTGAATTAAAGTACTTTTTTTTTTGTTAGTGTCTTAAATCTAACTCTCATGGAATTTGTATTCTCAACATAGAGATACAGAAAGATTTTATAAAGCTTTTTTTTTTTTTTAATTGGCCAGGATAGATTTTTGAGATAAGAAAACTGCTAGTTTGCCAAGTGAATCTAATGAATGCTTTTCATAGAGGTAAATTTGGGATGTAATTCAAACCCAGAAGCTTTATTTATCAGGTTTGAAAAATTGAGTGGATTTGCATAATTCAGATTCTCATAAATAATTATAGGAGAAGGACACAAGGGGAGACAGAAGAGTCTTTCTGTACCCTCCATGAATATGAAAGATCAATTCAGGGTGTAAGACTTCAAGATTTCTAAGACAGAACACTCAGTTTATATTCTAGATTCTCTTCTTTAGTGTGAGCAAGTTAGAGTCTTTATCTTCTGGATAATCGAGCTGGTCTAGTATAGAGTAGGAAGGTAACTGGTATCATCGCTTTGCACTGACCCAAGGCTGAAATTGAGACTGGATGGTAATTTTCTTTGTGGGCTTGTGGTAGAGTGGTGTAGGATTGCAGAATGTTTTCTTTGAATCTGAATGTTTGGAAATGGCTCCTACAGTTTAGCCTTAACTGGCTGCAGATTTGGGAACACAAGCTGGTGTTTATTGAAGTTATTAGGAATTCTGTTAAACGAGGTTAGTGGAGCTAGGGCTGCAGATGTGTGATATTTGCATGGCATAATTTTTAATTTGAATATTTGAAGTCAGCCTAATGAAATATGCTTTTCATTTAGTACTAATCACTTTGATGTGTACTTTTAACTTCTCAAAGAAGAAAGCAAAACTTTAATAATGTAGACTCATTTTTATGTACTGTTTATGTTAACAGCGGAGGTTGAAAACTGAAGAAATAATTCGATTAGAAGAAGAGAGGCGAAAAGAGGCAGAAAGAAGAAAAGCAGAAAAAAGGCAAGAGGAACAACTCAGACAACAACTGGAGAAAGAAAAGGCAGAAGAGGAAAAGAAGATGGTATGCTTCAGTGACTTTCAAGGCTACAAATACTTCATAGCTTTTAAAAATAACTGAATTTTAAAGAAATTGCATGATTTCTTAGACCCCTGCTTTCAGTGTTGTTCCTCTCTTAGTTTATCATGTGATGTTATGCTTAATGCACACAGAGAAAAAGCAAATCTACTACAGCAGAAATTTTTTTTGCTGGTCAAATTCACATTAAAAAGTAGTAAAATCAAGATAAAATAAGAGCAAGCTGCACTCTGTAGTTGATTTGTATGTCTGTTGTAAAGTACTGCAGCCTGCTTTTGCAGAGGTCCAAATAGAAATGAAAATGGATATAATTTAGAGGAGTGGAGGACTGTTTAACAATTAATGTTCTTTGTAGCTAATTATTTTCCTTTGACCCGGGTGATGTAAGAAGTCCATCACATAGAATTCTAATGGTCAAAATTTTAAGTAAATTATTGAACAATTTCTCTTCTAGAAGTTTCTACACGTCATTTCCCTAAAATGGACAGCTACAATGGAAATGTATAGAGGAAAAACAAAGATAGGTACCTTATCCATGAATTAAAAAAAAACCAACCTACATCATAGAAAAGAAGGATTAAAATGACTATGGGTATAAAATAAAATCACATTAAATCTTGCAATAATTTTATGTGGTTAAGAGTTGAAAGCGAATTAGATACAAAAAGAATACAAGATACACAAAAGCATTTTTCTGTCAGAGATATTAACAAAACTCTTCCTGCCCCAAATAATACTTTATTCAGAATCTGTTGGAATGTAGTTTCAGTCTTGCTTTCCTTTTTGCAGTTTTCAAGACAACCTACTCCTGTCATTCCTGCTCCTCAGAAAAAATGCATAAGAAAAGAAGAAAGGATTCCCTCTGCTGAGAGTGAGATATCTTCCTATGCAAAAGTACGATTTTTAAAGTCAATGCTTTTTTATTTAACACAGTGCAGTAATGAAATCCTACCAGGTTTTTAATGTTTGCCAGTTATTACTGGAATACCGCCAATAACTGGAGACATTTTTTTATATTAGCAAGTCTTGTAGCTCTGAAATGCAATGTTCAATTTTATTTGAAGTACTGAAGAAGTTTTTGGGGTGCAAGCATATCTTCTGTAGAGATGGGAACCTCATTTTTGAGTGCACATACTCTGCATAGCTTACCAAGTGTCTAATTATTTGAAGGTTTAGGGCAAGTAAGGTTACATCTAATCAGCAGCTCATTGTGTTCACTCAGAGAAGAACTTAGATCAGGCACGAAGTTTAATCTTGATTCCTAGCTACAGACATTATTGTTTTATCCTTATCTTTTTGAAGATACAAAAAGATTGTATTTCCTAATATTCTTTGCTTCCTTCTTTGCATCACAAATCAGTAGCAGTAGTGGTCCCGAGACTGCTCATTTCTTTCACTTCATTTAACCTTCCCTGGGAGTCTTTTTTTTTTATTTGTTTTAATAAATTTCTCCTGTGAATAGTAAACTAAATAATTGCCTATGATATTTGAATCTCAGGCTACACTTCTGCCTTTTTTATTGAAGTGTTTTTTGCCAACTGTCTGTACAAATTTGGCTAAAAATTTAAATTAATTTATTATGTAAATCACAATGTGGCAAAATCCAGTGCAGGTTTAGGAAATGTTTTAAGTAAAAGCTTAAACCTTAGTTAAAACTGTTTTCCCTGAACATTAAGATGCTCTGGAGGAAGGTCAGTTTGTTGATGTGTCTTTACAGCACAAGGTACAGCTTTGTCTAGATCTGCGTTTTTTATTGGTAGTATCATAGTAATTTGGATTATACATTTAAAGATCAGACTTAAAAAAACCCTTAGGCATTAACAGCCTGTAAGGTCACTATTCTGTCTTCTAATAGTACTGGTAGTTAAAGTAAATTGGAAATAAAATAAGGAAGTAAAATGAACCTATGTGTGCTATATTTTCTTCCTTTGACGTATTAACATTTCATGTTCATTATAATCACCAGAATCCTCCACAACCAAGGGTTCCCTCTCCACCTGTCCCTGCTAGGAGAAATGAGTTGCGTGCAGCTGGTAAGTGGTGTCTTCATTGCAAGCTCACTTTCATTTACAATGCAATTGTTCTCAGTTACAGTTCTCTTCCTTGCCTGCAAAGGAGTAGGCTTACAAAGTTTGTGTTTCTGTGTGGATGTCCAGTGTATTAGTATGGTATGGGTGAAGCATTAATACAAGATCAAAATACATTTATTATGAGCCTTCATCAGGATTTTCCTCTTTTTTTTTTTTTTAAAACCACTGATACTGGAGTAGTCTGAATGGGAATTGTTTCAGTCAGGACAGTGGTGACCTCTGAATTTTGGACTGGCTGAGTAGTGGATTAAACAACTATGTGTAGGGCATTGCACTCTGAAGTGCTGCTCTCCTGTTAATCTGCCTAATCCTCTGCTTGTTCCTCTTGACTTACTGGTGGGTTTAAAATTCAGTCATGCTGGGAGGGATCTCCTTTGCTCTTTACATGTTAGTAGTTTTTCTTTTGATTCTTTTGTACGAGCATAAAAGAAAGGATGTGTGGAAAGTAAATGTCCTGCAGATGCTAACCCCTTGCAGTCAGTACCTGGGCCCTTTCTGGGGAGTTAAGGCAAAGTGGTTTTTAATGCAGCTCTTGGAAATCAGCTGGCTCAAAGAAACAAATATATGGATTCAAGGTAGTAAATGTTGCCTGCATGCTAGGTTCTGGACTAAGACTATAAGTCAGTAGAATATGAAATAATGTGTGTTATTTGGAAAATAGGGAATTTATGACACTGTTTTAATTTTGTGGAGGATTGCTGTCCTGACCACGAAAAAATCCCAGAAACGACAGCCTAGATACAAAGCAAGTCTAAAAAGTCAACTTCAACACTTAATGTGCTTAAGTTTTAACTCTCCAACACTTTAGAGAGCCTTCACTGAGCAGACAGATACCTTTCTTTTGAGACAGGAAACAGAAATTAGGTTGTGTGCTTGCTGTTACCACCCCATTTTCAAGTCCTCACTTGGAGGACTGTATAAGATGAGCTGATTGCAAAATAAGGCTATTTGCTGGCAGCATCCATTTTCTGCTATTTCATTACTTTTCTGTAGTTTAAATACAGCAAAATGCTACCATTGAAATTTGGACTGCTTTCTGCTGTCAGGGGATCTGATCCTTCTGTTGTCTCACAATACAAGCTCTGACCTAATTGCTAGTGTATGAAATACTGCAATCTTTGTGTTTGTATCATCTTTGTTTTCATTAACAGTTCATTATCCTTTTTTTTTTTCCCCCTCTTACCTTAAATTTATGGGGTAGGCAGAAAAGTGTCACTGACATTCTTTATTTTTAAATTATTTGTGTTAAATTTCAGAGGAAAGAAGGAATGTGATACATGAGTTATCACAGATGAGGAAGCAGCTTCGCAGCGAAGATAGGCGGCTGCAGGCACAGCTGCGAAATGTGACCAGCGATGATGATGTTCCAGTTACACGGTAAGAATTTCATCTCCAGTTTTAAAAGTTGGATTTTGCACAGAGCTGAGAGCTTCTGTGTATTAGTAGATAGCATTAGCTAGGCTAATAACATGAGTGCAATGAAACTATAAAGATAGAACTGGTATATAAAACTTTCTGATATGTCCGGGGCTCTCCCAAGAGTCTTGGAAAAGTGTAGTGTAAGAATGGCCGTACTGGTAAGATGGGAAGGTGTGATACTTTGTCTTGGAGAGTGGTCCAAAGCAGATGTCCAAGGCAGAATTTTATCTCATCATCTTTTTCCCTACAACATAGTTTGTACCTGTAAATTGCAGTACTACTGCTGATGAATATTCTTATGAAAGATGTAGTGCTGTGGGAGTCCTTTCTTTCTTCTTGAATATCATATCCCTTTAAATAGAAAAAACGAATTCCATAATCTATTAGTTAATCATACCAATTAGTTGGAAAGGACTCATTAGAACTGTTGGAGAGGGTTCAGAGGAGGACCACAAAAGCGATTAGAGGGCTGGAGCACCTGCCCTACAAGGAGAGGCTGAGGGAGCTGGGCTTGTTCAGCCTGGAGAAGAGAAGGCTGCGGGGGGACCTCATTGCAGCCTGCCAGTACCTGAAGGGAGCATACAAACAGGAGGGGAATCAACTTTTTAAAAGGGCAGAGAATGGCAGGACAAGGGGGAATGGTTTAAAGCTGAAGGAGGGAAGGTTTAGATTGGATTTTAGGGGGAAGTTTTTTACAGAAAGAGGGGTGAGGTCCTGGAACAGGCTGCCCATAGAGGTGGTGGATGCCCCGTCCCTGGAGGTGTTCAAGGCCAGGTTGGATGGGGCCTTGGGCAGCCTTGTGTAGATCCAGGCCTGAGGTTGGTGGCCCTGCCTGTGGCAGGGGGGTTGGAGCTTTATGATCCTTGGGGTCCCTTCCAACCCTTACCATTCTATGATTCTATGATCATCAGTGTTTGTATGAAGGTTTTCTTTTTTATTTTAAGTAGGTTTTCCCTTTTATAACACAATATGTGGTGTCATTACATTCACATTTGTTTTCCTCTTTTGATAGCTTTAAGGATAAAAGATGAGACTTTACAATGTTCTATTTCCATGCAACTCATTCATATTACAATGTTAAATTATATTCTGCTTGTTTTAGAAACCTTTCAAGAAGGTGGAGAGAGAAGAATCCAAGAGACATATTTGAGATGGCCAGGCTTCGTCGGCAGGCTCCAGTCAGGCGACGCTCATCAAAGGAGACACAAGATCCTGTCAATATACAGAACATATTGGAGTTTAATGAACTTAAATACAAAGGTAGGTAGATCTTCTTGTTATTGATGAAGCAAGGGAGTGAAACATCTGTCCTTTACCTCCACCTTCCACACCACTTAGGATTTAAAGACAAAAATAAAAATCAGCCTCTTCATAGCTACTGGCCATACACAACATACTCTGTGGATAATACTTTGTATGTGTGTACATCTCTCTGTGGTCACCTCTGTGAGTGCTGACAATTCACAGCACGGTAGTGCTGAGTTACCAGTCAGAGCACTCTCCTACCTCCTGGTCCTTGCTGCTTAAACTTCTTCTACATTTGATATTATGATGCTAGTGAAAGTAGAGTGAATTTGATTAATTCTTTTAACCCACAACACTTTTGATTCTGTGTAAACTTCTGTTTCTCCTTTACCAGAAAATATTTTTTAATACAGTAAAATTTTAAAATCATTACTAAAGTGGCTCATCCTTTTGGCCATTGTCACCACTATTTTTAATAGTTTTTATGACTTTGTATCTCTAGCTAGTTCTTGAAAAATGTTTTTCAGAAACGTTGGTTTAGGGGAAAAGTTAAATTTCATATATTTGCTCTAGATTCTGAGACACGTATGGGCTTGAGGAGAATGTATCCCGATCCTCCAAAGGATGACCAGACTCTAGAGATTCAGCAACAGGCACTGTTGAGGGATCAGCAGAAGAAACTTGACAAAATGAGAATAAGGAGACAAATGGAAGGTAGGAAATGAATGATCTGAGATAATTGAATGATTTTTCTTTTTGTTAATTTGCTTTGTGTTTGATAAGAATTAACACCAGCTCTACTCCTACAACTTCCAAGTTTGATGTCTGCACTGCAATACAAGACCCTGGAATGCTGAAATTCTGTCAGAATGTGAACCTTTTTTTTTTTTTTAATTTATTACTGTGACTGTTCCTCTTTGTTTCTCTGAAAGAAATTTAACTAGTGCTTCACACTTGAGAAAAATGCAAGAGAAAAGCTGTTTAGTTACTGTTTCTTAAAGAAAACTACCATGCAGTAAACCTCTTGAGCTAGTTTGTGATAAAAACATTGGCAGGCATGGTCTTTATGATGTTTCTTCAGTTTTCACTGAGGAAGTAGATGGCTTTGAAACTGTGACTTGTTTAAAAGGAAGGTAGTTTCTATTCACCTTGGCCTACTTTTAATGGATTACATTTTTTTAATTTTCATGATCTTGGATTGACTCTTTCAAACCTTCAGAAACCTATATCCATAAACAGGCTTTGCTTTAGAAAACACATAGAAGATAACTAGTTTGTGGTTCCAGAATGAAAGTGTTGCTTGGAATGCTTGAGATTGTTCTGATATACTGAAATACTGACATCCAAACACGGTAAAATACTTTGGCTGCACGCTGCAGAAGCAGTGAAAAGTTCATGTAATGCTCATATTCTTGCATGCTTATTCAATTCCAGGTATCATGTTCATTCAGATATCTTTTCCAGACAGTCAGGAAAGAGCAGTATCTCAGGTTATTTTAGATATTATTAGATATTATATGAGAGTTGCTTCAACCCTTCCAAAAGTTGTGGTTGCAACTCTATAAATGAACTCGGCTTTGACTGCGAGATACAGACTTCTCAGAAGTGTGTTTCTTTTTGTATTTCAGACTGGCCTAAATTTTTGAAGAGAAGATAACCTTAATTCTGTGGTTGCTTAGCTTTGGCCAGCAGCCAGACGACTGCCTGCTGGTGTCCCCCTCACTCAATGCCTGTTGGCAAGACTGGGGGAAAAGTAGGGGAAATAAAGTGTACTGTCATAGGAGTTAAGATGGGGAGATTGCATACTCGTTGCTGTTGTGGGCAAAACGGACTTGCCTTGGGGAGAGCTAACCTACAAAGAGAGGCTGAGGGAGCTGGGCTTGTTCAGCCTGGAGAAGAGAAGGCTGCGGGGGGACCTCATTGCAGCCTTCCAGTACCTGAAGGGAGCATACAAACAGGAGGGGAATCAACTTTTTAAAAGGGCAGATAATGGCAGGACAAGGGGGAATGGCTTAAAGCTGAAGGAAGGAAGGTTTACATTGAATATTAGGGGGAAGTTTTTTACAGGAAGAGTGGTGAGGTGCTGGAACAGGCTGCCCAGAGAGGTAGTGGATGCCCCGTCCCTGGAAGTGTTCAAGGCCAGGTTGGATGGGGCCCTGGGCAACCTTGTGTAGCTCCAGGCCTGAGGTTGGTGTCCCTGCCTGTGGCAGGGGGGTTGGAGCTTTATGATCCTTGGGGTCCCTTCCAACCCTTGCCATTCTATGATTCTGAGCTGGTTTAGCTGTGTCCCGCAGTTGGTCTGTTGTGGTACCGTGCCTGGCATGGGGCATCCCCTGGCCTCTTCTTGCAACAGCCACCCCTGCAGCCCCACCTTTGCCACAGACACCCAGTACAATTTCAGATTGCTGCCTAGACGCTTTCCTGGCCTGAGAGATGAGGTGAAAGTTTGGCATGAAAAGCACCAAACACATATGAAAGGAAAATAATTCCATTTCTCCATACTGGTTTGGAAAAAACAAATCCCTCTTTTCACAGGTTCTGCCCCCCCCCCTCCCCCCCCCCTTATGCAGATTAACAAAATTGGTATCAAGGCTTGAAGGGTGACAGTTAACTTGCAGGGTGTTTTGTTTTGGTATCCTGTGCAATGTTAAAGACTGTTCCTGTTTCATCTTGGACAGAGGCACTGGTGTTCTGGCCACCGACGTGTGCAATAGTGCTAATGGGTAACATAACATTGCAGTTGCAAAGGAACACATCTGTACCACATCTCATTTGATGCCTAAATGTAATGTATAGGGTTGTCTTTGTCTTCCCCTTTGTGAGATTGACAGAAGAGTTGAAAAATAATTCACTGCTTCCAACAGAGATCTGTGTGGGGGTTGGTTTTGGTTTCCTGCCATTAGTATGTTTTTCAATAGGCCTGTCTGAGAAGGCTTTAATTCAATGTTTTCTGTAGAGGAACCTCCACCAGCTAGAAGGCAAATTTGTCTTTTTCATTAATTTTAAAGACAAGCAGTCATTTTAAATGTATGCTAATGCTAAATGGAAAATGCAGGCTTATGTGGTGACAACCTAAAGAGACATTTGCTTGGACAATTTAGGTTAGTTGGTTGACAAGCAGCTTATTTTAAAAGCGATTTTCCACTGGTGCTTATAGAGGATCCTTGAGCAGCTTTTCCTCTCTCTCTTTCTCTCTCCTACTGCTTTACAACATCATTTACCTTGGTATATAGTCTGTCACTGTGTACTGAACAAGAGAATTAATTCACTGGTGTATATCTCTCTATTTCAAATTTATTTTCCTTAGAGACAAGCTCATAATCCTTTTCTCACTAAAAATAGATGAGTGGTTTTATTGTCTGATTCAAGGCAGAAAGAAAGATTAATTAAAGCAATATATGAAGTATGATATTAAAAGCTGTAGTGGCAAAAGCTTACCTGTTTTCCCACAATCTATGTAAGTGTTCTTTACCTTACATGCTTTATATACTGTTTTCCCTCTGATAGACTTTTTTTTTCACCTCTTTATGTAGAAGAGAAATATGTGGGCTATTAGTGAAACATAATGAGAAATGAATGATTTACCTTTATTAAATGTGCCGAATTTTTGAAAATGCTTGCTGTGTCCCTGTAAGGCAGTCTTTTGCAGGCTTCTGGATGATTATTATTTTGGGTGATAGGAGGGAAAGACACAGGAGCAGGAGAGGAGCAGGTTTGATGTGCTGCAGTGCTGGGCTCTGCTTGGCTGGAGCAGTGTTGTCAGCACAGGAGGAGTGACAGACCGTGTGCTGTGGGTTTTTGATGCTGTATGGAAAATCAGCTACACCCTGAATAAGTCTGCTAGACAGAGGTGCAAGAAATGCAAAGTATCTTCCTAAATATTTTATTTGAAGGCTTAAACCAAATAAGAAGAGTAACTTCGGTGTGGCTTCTTTGTGTTTCCAGCCTGTGTGGGATGATAGTCCCATCTTGAAAGTTAAACTCTCTGCTCTCCAGAGCTGAGGTTTTTATCCTTAGACAAGTACTCTCCTCTGTGAAATGATCACTGCCTAGTTCAGCCTCTCCTTCAAAGCTCTGAGCACGGTGAGCTCAACATGTTGAGCGTACATTCGCTCTTGGGGCTTTCTGCAGTCTTCTGCTCTGCTCATTACACCCTGAGAGAAGCCAAGAGAACTGATTTCATCTATCCGTTTACTGTGACGTGAAATCTTTCTTGCTAATCAAAGTGGGTTTTGAGATGTCCCACCTAGGGGAGAACATCATTAGTCTTGAGTTTTGTTGGTGTAGCTGTGGCTGTGTAGCCACACAAACGTGCCTGTTCTTGGCAAGCAGATGCCTGGAATACAGAATGAATACTCTTTTGAGTATCCATGACTTCTAACTACAGCACTGTTGCAATGTTCAGCGTCACTGCACATAAATGAGTCTTCAGACTCCATGGTCTACCTCTTGATACGCTGCTAAAAATAACCATAGAATCATAGGGGCTGGAAGGGACCTCAAGAGATCATCGGGTCCAACCCCCCTGCCAAAGCAGGTTCCTTAGGACAGGTCACACAGACAGGCGTCCAGACGGGTCTTGAGTATCTCCAGGGAAGGAGACTCCACCACCTCCCTGGGCAGCCTGTCCCAGGGCTCTGTCACCCTCACTGTGTAAAAGTTCCTCCGCATGTTGGTGCAGAACTTCCTGTGCTCCAATTTGCAGCCATTGCCCCTTGTCCTGTCCCCACAGACCACTGAAAAGGGGCTGGCCAATTCCCCCTGCATCCCATAGTTAAGATATATATAGACATTAATAAGGTCCTCCATTAGTCTTCTTTTCTCCAGGCTGAACAGTCCCAGATCTCTCAGCCTTTCCTCACAGGGGAGACGCTCCAGGCCCTTAATCATCTTTGTAGCTCTTCTCTGGGCTCTCTCCAGGTGGGGCCTGTCTTTTTTATACCAGGGAGCCCAGAACTGGACACCATACTCCAGGTGGGGCCTGACCAGGGCAGAGTAGAGGGGGAGGATCACCTCCTTAGACCTGCTGGCCACACTCCTCCTGATGCACCCCAGGATCCCATTGGCTCTCTTGGCCACCAGGGCACACTGCTGGCTCATGGCCAACCTGTCATCAACCAGGACCCCCAGGTCCTTCTCCACTGAGCTCTTCTCCAGCAGGTCATCCCCCAGCCTGTACTGATACAAACGGTTATTCCTCCCCAGGTGCAAGACTTTACACTTGCACTTGTTGAATTTCATCTGGTTTCTCCCAGCCCAGCTCTCCAGCCTGTCCAGGTCTGGCTGGATGGCAGCGCAGTGTTCCTGCGTGTCAGCCACCCCTCCCAGCTTTGTATCATCGGCACTTGCTGAGGGTGGATGCTATTCCCTCATCAAGGTCGTCAGTGAAGTCATTGAAGAGGACTGGACCCAACACCGAGCCCTGGAGAACACCACTAGTCACAGGTCTCCAGTCTAATTCTGCGCGACTGACCACCACGCTCTGAGCTCGGTCCAACAGCCAGTTCTCAACCCACCTCACTGTCCACTCAATGGCAAAAGTGGAAGTATTCAGGAAATAGATAGTTCCCTAATTATGGAATAGATAATTAATTTTTGGCTCTCCGATTCTTGAAATTGGCAACAGTATTTTTTTCTACTTTTTTAGCCTTCTTTAAATTCACAAGTGTTTTAATGTAAGAAAAATGTGACATATAAAATTTAATAGATGATGATGGCAAGAACACCAAAATACTTATGCTAGGGAAGGGAGGATAATCTTTGTGTTATAGTAAGGAGGCCATGGACTTTCATTCTTGGGTACACTTTGGAAAGTAGGTTTCTGTTGAAATGCTTTTTCATCTGAAGTGACTTAACCTGGTGTGTTTTGTCTGTACCACGTTTCAGTTTCATTAGGATTCAACAGTGATAAAACCCCCATTTCTTGCCAGCTGTGTGACTGGATATTGTTTAAGATACAGTAATTCAAATAATAAAGATCTTAAGATATCAACAAATGAAAGATAAGAGGGTAGAAGAGAGAAACCAAGTATTCATGCAGCGACCTTTTCTGCCTTAATATGTTGTTTTGATGGCTTAAACCAGGCTGCCTTCTCACAAATTGGTATTTTTTTTAACGTTAGTCCAGACCTGGACATGACCTTTCTGTAACAAGTGTTTACAGCAGTGTTGTGAACACAGTGGAGAAGGAGTTCTGACTGCTGCCCTACAGAGGACTTACTCAAAATTCAGCACAATTTACTTCACTGTTAGCATTTGCTGAAGTGAGATGGTGTTGTCTTAAAAAGGTTGGGGGGCAGTAGTCACAAAAAATAGTTGTGCTGCTTTTTACTGGGTAACAGTTTGGGTTTGGAATGAGCTGGGGAATGATTGAGATGAACAATGTAGTTTTAGCCTGGAAAGTATGTTTGCTCTTTGGGGGAGACTGATGAATCCACTCTTAAGAAGGGATTGCTCATGCTCAAAGCTTTTGGAGATAATATATTCCTGGGTTCTGTTTGATTTCTCTATTTCTACTTAAATTGACATGAGGGAACTGAAATAAACACAGCAATCAAATGTTTAAAAAACATTCATTAAAATGTGTGGTGTTGTCTTGGTTTAACCCCAGCTGGCAACTGCGCCCCACGCCAGCCGCTCGCTGACTCTCCCCGAGTGGGATGGGGGAGAGAATCAGTAGAGTGAGAAAGTGAGAACTTGTGGGTTGAGATAAAGACAGTTTAATGGGTGAAGCACACACACGTGAGCAAGGCAAGGAGTTAATTCCCCACTTCCCATGGGCAGGCAGGTGTCCAGCCACCCCCAGGAAAGCAGGGCTGCATCATCACACTTAATACTTACTTGGGAAGACAAATGACATCACTCCAAATCACACACACCCCCCTTCCTCCAGCTTTGTATGCTAATGAGAAGGCAGGAGGTGCCCAGGAAGCTGGGAGGGGATGCAGCTGGAACAGCTGACCCAAACTGCCAAAGGGATATTCCATTCCATGTGACATCATGCTCAGCATGTAACTGGGGGTTGGTCTGGGAAGTGGATCGGCTTGAGAACTAGGTGAGCATTGGTTCCAGGTGGTGAGCAATAGTGCTGGACATCACTTGTTTGGTACATTCTATTATTTGTATTACTATTTGTATATTCTGTTACTGCTGTTACCCTTTTCTGTCTTATTAAGCAATCTTTATCTCAGCCCAAAAGTTTTAATTTTTGGGGGTTTTTTTCTTGTCAATTCTTTCCCCCATCCCAGCAGGGCCTGGGGGGTGAGGGAGCAAACGGCTGCATGGTTGTTTTTGCTGCTGGCTGAGTTAAACCACAACAAATATGATGATAAAACTTTTAGTATCTTTTAGGATTAACTGTTTTTGTGCTAATTCTGTCATTTTGTCCCTTGTCTATGTGGTCTTTGTTGCTCAAGATGATGGTTTTTCAGGCGATAACCCACGAACCACAGGACAGGTAAGAATAAAACATTTTTTTAAAATTATATTGCTTTGCCTTTTTCAAGTGTGAGAAACATTGTGTCAGAGATTTGGGGAGAGGAGTTAAGCTTCAGTGATGAGGCAGTGAGTTTATTTTCTTCTCTTGCTTGTCAGTGCAATGAGTAACAGCTTCTTTCAGTTTAATATACAAGTTGTTTTCCTTTGGATAGAGTTTGATTCTTAAATCCCTTCTTTTTATATTCATTTGTATTATATGATGTTAGTTTGCTGCTGGGGTGGGAATTAGTAGAAAAAGCCAGGCCAGAAGCAGTTGCTCTGAATTCAAGTGGTGATGCACATGGCAGTCAGTAACATAGAACCCTTGTCTCAAATGGGGATGCTTGTTTTCTGACTTGGTGAAAAGAGGGAAATAAAGTGCCCTTAAATTGGAATTCCACACTAACCCCAACTACAGAGCAGCAGAATTCACTTGTCTCTCATGGGAATGTGAAACTGTATAAAATAGAAGGCTGTGCAAGAGCAGAGCCATTAGCCTGAGGGGTAATACTGTAACCACACACAGAAATGAAACATTTTAATTAAAAAAATCACCTTAGTACATTTTATAGTCATAATTTATTGCCTGAAATTCTTCTTCAGAGCAATGCTTTGGAGTTAAAAAAATTGTTTTATCTTGGTCTGTTTCCTCTTATAGTTTCTGCTGCTTTGATTTCAGAGTGGTTTGCAACATAAATTCATCCATAGTAGAATTTCTGTACCAAGGGGTTGCAACTATGCAGTGAAGTAGGAGTAATACCTTCAGTGCTTGTTTATAAGTATGAAAAAAAATGTGTTATTTTGGTGCTTAACAAAGCACTTCTAGTGCTGGCTGTCCTGAAACTCAGGCAGAGCAACGAGGCTGCATTTCTTGGTGGAGATGTCAGCGGTACAGGAATCACCACCACGGTTGCCATGTGTAGGTAATCTCATCACAAGGGGTTACTACAGAAAAGAAAAGAAAACCCTAATGCTTAAGGAGAACAGGAGTTATTTACAAGGGTATCAGGGATTTTTATAGCCCTAATTAGTATAGAACGCTGTAGTGCAGAAGCTTTGGCAATTCTTTAATTTTAATTTGGCCCTAGAAAGCTATTGAGGCCTCTGAATTTGCATGTCTTCTCTTTCACTTTTGTAGTTCAGGAATGGATCTAATGAATTCCTGAAAAATTCCCTGTTGGAATCGGATAGCGCTTTTATCGGTGAGTTTATACCTCCCCTTAACCATGCTGAGAGTACACAAACATGTCATTTAATCAAATGATCTGTCTCTAAAATGGTTAGTGCTGGTTTAAAAGTTGCTGTGGATGGTGATTGCTTTAAAGTATTAGAAAAGTATGCCTCAGGATTAAAATGCAGATCTCTATGGAGCTGTACTGCAATAAATCTCTGTAGGTCACATCTAAAATTAATGATGCTGCCCACTTGTCTTGCACCACTTCACATGAGAAAGCATCTTGCCATGCTCATTGTGCCCAGACTGGGGCGTTAGCCTTGTCAAGGAGCTGGTTATGACATCTTCCCAGCTTTGGGTAAGGAAAAGCTAACATTTGTTCAAGTGTTTTACAGTGGTGGAATATGCAATGCCCTTCTGTTGTTCTGCAGCAAATAAAATAATGTGTTAGCCATCCCAGCTCACAATTCTGAGCTGTCCATAGTGAAATATAACTGTTGGGCAACCAGAGATTCTTTGCATTTTTATTCTTTTGTTTTATGAGTGTGCTCAGTGTTAGGTGTGATTCTATGGGTGTAAAAGTGATTCATTCTAAATTACTCACTTTTCTGCTGCTCATACATTACTTCATCTCACATAAATTGCAGCATTATATTTGTAAACCCTTTCACTTCTTACACATCTGAAGTAGGTGATTTTTAGTTGTCTTAAGGTTTTTGTACAGGCTACAGCTCTAAGACTTCTGTCTCTGTTCAACCTTTACATGCCCTTTACATGTAATGCATGTATGTAGAAGTACCATCTCACACGTGTTTGTTCCCAGTCACTAGAAATAATAAGGCTAGAATTTATCTTCTCTTTTTTTAAAAGAACTCACCCAGCTCAGGCCTCTATGCATTGATTTCCATTAGCAGCCATTACAGTACCTTGAAATTATCTTCAGGCATCTGTGGGGAATCATCTTCCAAGGTTTTATTCTTTGCTGTAGGGGAGATGCAGTGGGTTCCTGCAAGTGTTTTTTAACAAAACTAGGTATGTTTCTGTACACCCATGATTGTTACCTCTGCCTTGGGTTCTGGAGCAGAGGATAGAACCTGGCATTGGGAAGGGCACAGGGTGGGGCTTTCAGGTTTGTTCAGGGCATTTCATAGATACTCTGTAGTCTGCAATACATTCTTCTTCAGGTTAGCAAATGCTTCATGTTATGTTGTGATTTCCCAAATGTCAAAGGGTGCTTCAGGAGAGCCCATCAGTCTAGTAGCTCAGTCTGATCCATGTATTCATTAGTAATCTGACCAGGGGGGCAGAGTGTACCCTCAAAAAACTTGCTGAAGAAAGAAGAAAAATGGGAGGAGTAGCCAACACACCAGAAGGTTGCACCGCCATTCAGCAAGATCCAGAGAACTGCATGGGGAGGAACCAAATGAAATTCAACAAGGGCAAGCGTAGGGTCCTGCACCTAGGGAGGAATAACCCCAGACACCAATACAGGTGAGGGGCTGACCTGCTGGGAAGCAGTGCTGCAGAGAAGGAGCTGTTGGACAAGGAGCTCTCCGTAAGCCCACAGTGTGCCCTTGTGGCCAGAAAGGCCAGTGGTACCTGGGGCGCATCTCTCCTATGAGGAAAGGCTGAAAGTCTGTTTGGCCTGGAGAAGGCTGAGACAGGATCTCATCAACAGTTATAAATATCTTCAGGAAAGATGTCTAGAGGAAGGGGACAGACTCTTCTCGATGGTGCTCGGTGACAGGACCAGGGGCAGCAGGCACAGGAGCATGAGGAAAAACTTCTTCACTGTGAGAGTGGCAGAGCACCTGGACAGGCTGCCCAGGCTATTACAGAATCATCTGGGTTGGAAAAGACCCTTTAGATTGAGTCCAGCCATAAGAGCCTCTAGATCATCAAAATCAACCATAAGAGACTGTGGAGACTCCTCTGGAGATACTCAAGACCCACCTGGACACAATCCTGTACAACCTGCTCTAGGTGATCCTGCTCTAGCAGGGAGCTGGGTTAGGTGATTTCCAGAGGTCCCTTCCAACCCCTGCCCTTCTGTGACCTGGCCAAGTGCCCTGTCTCTGACAGCAGCCAGCACAGGTGCGTGGGGGAGAATATAATGCGGAGGGCAGACATGCAGCAACAGTGCAGAGTGCTCGTCCGGCCTCTGGTGACTTGTAGCTCAGAGGCTTCCAAGTGCAGTGTGTTTGCCTTTAGTAAGTCTTGCAAAGCTGGGCCTCTCATGGGTTGTCTTTCAGGAATGGGACTTCTGAATCCCTCTGTTTACCATCAGCAGTTTTGAGTGGATAAATTTCCACACTGTGCCTTCTGAGAGTGGCCTCCTTTCATCTGTTCTGAATCTGTCTCCTGTGTAACAGGGTGCTCCTTGCTTTGATTCTAACTAAAACTTAGGCATTGTTTGCATTAATTGGGCATTAGAAATAGATATTAAAATTCTGGATACGAAGCTGACGACTTCCATCCCTTACAAATGAAAAATGAAAGCTCTGGTTATCTGTTGGCTTCTTCTCTGTGGGTTGTGCTGCTTGCATTGTTCAAGGGTCTTTTGTGAAGTACTGGTGGTGTATTTTAACAATACACTACCCGCTGTGTGATTTTTGGGGGGATTAAAAGCTATTTTTAATAGATTTAATTTCTCATTTAATTTCTTTTTTAAATTCAACTTTTGAATAGATGTCAGTATTATAAACATATTTGTCTTTACCTCCTTGGGCTCAAAAATTAGAGGCAGTTGGGAATAAAGAATTTTATCAATCCCCCCCCCCCCTTTTTTTTTGCCTCACTTCAAACCCTAGAATTGTAATTAACGTGGTGATTTGAAAGCCTGTGTGGCACTGTCTGAATGATAGATGTTTAGAGGAACAGGTAGCAGCTTAACACTGATGAAACACCACAGGCACAAATAAATTCTTCTATAGCTTGTACTGTGTTTCTGTCATGATAAATCCATGTGATTAAGCGTTTTTGTTGTGTCCTGAGCTAAGAGCACTAGTCTGAATACAACAAAGTTCAGCTGGCCTTGTAACTGGAATCCTGGGGAGCAGGTTGCTAGCCAGGTACCATTTCACAATGATGCTGGGATTTCTTTACTTGAAAGGGTTGTGGTGAGAGCGTTGGTGAAACCAGGGCAGGGAAACTACATGCCTGTGATTAAATCAAGTACCATATATTGGCTCGTTTTGGCACAGTAGCAGGTTTGAACACTGTCTAGTGTTTTGATCGATCTGAAAAGGATGTCACTTTTGTTTTTCCAGGTGTTAATGGGGAAACGTTTCTTGACTTCAAGGAACCGCAGCCTCCCCTGTCTGCAAGGGAGAGGAGACGCCTGAAGCAGAAAGCGCTGGAGTGCGCTGTACGTATGAGACCTGGGTGGGCTTCAGTATGAAGGTAGACGACAGCTCTAACGCTGCCAGGCAGTTCCCATGGCTCCTGAGTGGCTGGGTGGCATGGATCCAGAGGGTGCACATGTATAGCTGCTACCCCTTTGGAAAAGGACGTTGTTTAACCTCTGGACCCCTGCCTTTTGGGGTTTTCTGCAGGAGAACGTTCCACCGAACCAGACGCCGTCGCTGCAGCTCGATGGCGTTTCCGTGCACTCCGACGTCAGCCTCGACATCGCTCAGCTGAAAGGCAAGAATGAGGAGCGCCTGCGCAGGCTGACCGAGCTCCAGCAGAAACCTGCTCACTTGGGTATGCTCAGTGTCCTAGAGATGGTGCAGTGAATATCAGTGTAAAGTAATTGCAGTAATTATTAATAGACTGCCTGCAGTTGAACAGTGAGCAACTGGCTCAAGCACAGGAATAATTTATAGAGCTCTGCAGCTGGTGCCAGAGGTTCCCCAGCAAACTCCAGCACAGGTTTCTAGAGTAAGTTTAGAGGAGGGTGATAGGGAAAGACTCTGATCAGCCGTGCGTGCTTGTCCTGCCTGCACCACTTTCAATACTGCGATGTGTCGCTGCTGGCAGTGGGATGGGGAGACCCAGCTGAGTACCTGAAACCTTAGTGGAAAGAACTGAAACTCCAGAGCGATGGATGTTGTGTTGGTGGGATGCCCGGGAGGGTTTATTTGCTCCCATAGGAATTGGATGTCTGTGGTGCAACCAGCGTGGATGTAGGCCAAAAAATTCGGTATGAAATACTTGAGTTAATTTGGATATTCTGTTGGCTTGTTACCCTGAATGATCACTCAGTACTTGAGGTTGATTCTAATACCTGTCACCAGACACACACTTGAATTTATCACGTCTGTCTGGGACTGTGTAACACTTCAAACGCCAGGAGTTCTCTTGGAGTTTCTCCACAGGCTGACTGCCTGTTGTAAAGCCACATTGTGTGTGTGAGGTACCAGTTATGGCAACCATTAGTAGCCTTAATTTCTCACAGGGATTATGACCCAGTTGATAAACTTGGGATGTGAAATCTCCCTTTTTTTAGGAGGCGATTGCTGTGCTGTCTAGGCAATTACAGTATCAGTATCCCTTTTATAAACCTAATGAGGGTACAGATGCTGATGTTTTTTCTGGTTCTGTTGCTATGGGTACTCTTACAAGCACTTCATCCTTTTCTTGTTTATTTTAACCATCTCACTGTGATTTTCAAGTACCAAAAAAAGCCATTCATATTCATTTCTATAATCTAAACAAACGCTTCACTAACTTTACTCCACCCAAACATTTTTGCTGTGTGAATTTCTTTTACCCCTCTGCCCTTGCTCTGTCTCCCCTCTTTATAATTTCACCTAGCATCAAACACTTTTTATTTTGTTTGCCTTCTGTTTGTCACAGTCTCCAGAGCTTCAGCCTTTAGATATAAATAATTTTTATATATTTGTGTGTGTGCATATGTATATATATTTATATGTCTGTGTAGCTTGTTCTTTGGAACACTTGAGGACCATCACTCATCCTTAGCATATGTGCTGCTTGGAACAGGAGCTCCTTTGGCTTAGCTGTGGCTGCGCTGCTGCCTGCACTCCTGTTCCCTCCTCATGCTCAGCGACATCACACACACAAAGAGAATCAAGAGTGAAGCCCAGTGGGGTTATTCTTTTTCCTTAGCACCCTTGTGGCATCTGCTTGCTTTCCCAACAGCTAGGACTTATTTCTCCTCCACCCTCAGAGACACTGCTGGGAGAAAACAACTCTGTACATCACTAAGGAACCTTAACTCGTTCTCTTCCTTTTACTTAACCAGGAGATGGCAATTTACAGGCTTTGGTAGATTTTAAGGGCTGATCCTGTTGGCGCAGTAGTTCACTTTCCTTTATGGGCTTGATGTTGGAATCCTAAAGCCACCCTAGAATGGGTTTTGTATTTGCAAAATGAGTGCCTGTTGGAGCCAGGCCTCCCCCTCCTCCTGTTTCCAGCCATCCAAACCCCCATTCCCACCGTCGCAGGCTTCCTGCAGCCTTGGGTGATGACGTCTCTGCAAGGCAGTAGCTGTTTTCTCCAGCGGGCAGGGCCTGCAGTGTTCCCAACTCTGTGACCCAGAGCAGGCTCAGGGCAGAAGAGAGAACTGAGCATGTTAGAGATGTGGCTGAGGCCCCGCACTCTGTAAGAGGTTTTTGCCTAAATTGCTTGAGATGTTTTAGGCATTCCTCCTTGCCTCTGAGCATAGAAACACCGGAGCCTGTGAGGATTTGCCCGCCTCCTGGTAAGTGCAGGCTGACAGGAGATGTTTGCTCTCATCTAGGGGCAGGACGTGCCACAGTCAGCCCTTAGCAGCAGTCCAGACACCACTCCATTTCTTAACCAGTATTCCATGTGAAGGGAGGAGTCTCCTCATCCCCAGCCTCCCTATACAAACTGTGAATTGCCAAGCAGCAGTTCCCAAGACAAGTGTTTCTCTGAGGTCCATTAAGAACGTTATGACATGTACAAAGCATTGAAGTTCACGATGAAGCAAGTTTTGTGCTGTAGCTGGTCTGTTGTGCTTTCAAAAGGCAGTGCTGAGTGAGTGGCTGCAGGGATGTGTGCTGCCATCTCAGCTCTGCCAAGAAAGTTGTTCTTACCTGTCACTGCTGGGAGACCTGAAGGCTTACCCTTCAGGGGCAGCGAGGTTTAAACTCAGAGAAATGCAGCCCTCTGGCCCACAAGCCCACAGGTTGTTGGTCTTTAAACAGATACACTCACTTATTTTTCTTGTTTCTCTTAAAAGCAGAGCAGAAGGAAAGCTTGTTTTCTTTAGGCTTTGTTTTCCCTGCCCTGTAGTGTTGTTAACTCCACCGTGATGTAACGTTTGTAAAAACAGCATGTTCCAACCCATGGGAGAGCTCAGCCAACCCTGGATTTAGGAGACAGGGAGGTTTCATTCTGCCAGCTTTAAACTCAGCATTAAGCAAAGGAAATGACAGGCCCTACAGAGAGGGAGGTCTGTTTACACTTTGAGTGTTACAGAGAAGCTCTATTTTAACCAGACCGAGGCAGCTTACAGGAGGATCAGATCACTGTCTGTGGGATGTGACAGGACTTGTGGATTCACTGCCAAGTTCTTACTAAACAAAAAGCATTTGGCATTTTGGTTTAGAAGCTGTATCCTGCTTTGGGCACCAAGAGGAAAACTCAGCCTTCAGTATGGGGGTTTGTGCAGTTTCTGTCACAGAATCACAGAAGGTCAGGAGTTGGAAGGGACCTCTGGAAATCATCTGGTCCAACGCCCTGCCGGAGCAGGATCTCCCAGAGCAGGCTGCACAGGATCCTGTCCCAGTGCTCTGCCACCCTCAGGGTGAAGAAGTTATTCCTCATGTTCAGGCAGAACTTCCTGTGTTCAGTTGGTGTCCATTGCCCCTGGTCTTGTCACTGGGCACCACTGAGAAGAGTCTGGCCCCATCCTCTTGGCATCCATCCTTTGGATATTTAGAAGTATTGATGGGATCCCCTCTCAGCCTTCTCCAGGCTAAACAGACCCAGCTGTCTCAGCCTTCCCTCATAGAAGAGATGCTCCAATCCCCTCATCATCCTTTCTCCCCTCCAATGGACTCTCTCCAGTAGTTCTCTGTCCTCCTTGAACTGGGGAGCCCAGAACCGGACACAGCAGTCAAGATGTGGTCTCACCAGGGCAGAGCAGAGGGGGAGGATAACCACCCTTGACCTGCTGGCCCTGCTCCTCTTAATGCACGCCAGGTACCACTGGCCACGAAGGCACGCTGCTGGCTCGTGGAGAGCTTCTTGGCCACCAGGACTCTACCAGCTCATTCTCTGCAGCATCGCTTCCCAGCAGGTCAACCCCTGACCCATGCTGGTGCCTGGGGTTACTCCTCCCTAGGTGCAGGACCTTAATCTTGCCCTTGTTGAATTTCATTTGGTCCCTGTCTGCCCAACGCTATCGTGTGCCTTCACGTCTGCACACCCGGCTGCTGCTTCTGCAGGACCTGGGTTCTCTTGCCCCCAGTTAGAAGCCCGTCGGCTTCCAGGTTTTGGTGAATGGGGGAGAAGAGCCCCGCAGAGAAACTGCTGTGCACAGAAGGGAGAACAGGACACAACCTGGGTGCATCCGTGTGGCGGAACCACACCTGGAACCTGCTGGAATAGAGTTCTTTTGGTGGTCTGTCTTGAGCTTTTGGAGGGGCAAACCCTGGATCCCACCTGAGCAAGAGGGAGAGAAGGGGCAGCCTCAGCCGTCTTACAGCTGGGTGCCTTAGCAAGGAACTGCTTTACCTGTGTTAACATGGAAATTTATGCACTTACTTACACATACTGAAGAAACCCTTCTCCTCCAAGGATGAACCTGCAGGAATTAATTCCAATCCCTTTGCTGATTTTAATTAGGAAGGGAATGAAAACGAGCCAGGTCTCTGTGTGTCACCGACAAGAAACTTACCAGTTTTGTTTTGATTTTTCTGTTTTAACTACAGGCTCCAAAACCTAAACCAAGCTGCAGGCAGCCAGAGCTGGGTGGAATCCCGATTTTCCTGTTACAGAAGAAACAATGTTTCTCAGAGAAGCTTGGCTTCAAAGTAGTGTTTTTCAAAGTTTTCTTCCAGAACGAAAACCTGAAGTTTGGAAAAATCCGTCCAACACGACACAGATTACTAAAGCCAAATGTTTTATCATTAAAGATATGTTTTCCTGGAATTAGTATGTTTCTCCAAAAACATCTGTGTTTTTCGAGGTGCTCTACACCTCCAAAGGGTTCAAATGCTTTTCTGCCCAGCTTCAAAAAACCCCCAGAGCTGGGAACTGCCACGCAGACACCACTCAGCTGCAGAGCAGAAAGCGCCACAGGTTGGAGGCTGGCTGCAGGGGGGAAGGTTTGGCTTTAGTTTTTGGTTTGTATATGTAAAAATGGCCATGAATTCAAAAAATGAGTAGCACTGAGAAACCATACATTTACACCCTTTTATATTTTTAATATATATATAGGGGTTTAATATATGTATATGGGTTTTATATATATAACCCCTTTTAAAAAATATATATTTAAATATATATATATATATATATACAGACGTATATATAAAACCCCTTTGTTGCTTGGTATTCCACACTGTGAGACATGAGGTGAGACATGAGGACTGATTTCAGCCAGCCGTGGGTAGAGGACAGACACATACTGGTGCCCAGTTGAAAAGGGCAGCGCTGGGTTTGCTGTGGCTGGTTGTTTTTTCTGTAGCTGGAAGCTGATGATTTACTCAGTAAGGGTTTGAGAATGCCACTGGGGTACAGCTCATAGTGGGACTGAGGTAGAGATGTGCTCCCACTTGCAGAGTTACAATGTTTACCAGTGTTGGAAGTAATTGAGAGCTTGAGAGCTTGCCTATGGAAGGGACTGGCTACAGAAAGGTGTTCAGCTGTGATGCTGTGACTTAGTGGCCTTATTTTTACATGCATGGACAGACCTGACTTGTGGCTGTAATAGGAGGCTCTTGGGAAAGCAAGGACCTTCCACCTCACCCACCCAGGGGTGCCTGTGCGACCCTCTTGTTGAGCTGATAGGGGAGGAGCTGGTGGCATGGGGTATCAGCGACTTCAGGTCTTCAGCTGTTGGCTGTAGGTTGGCGCGGTTCCCCAGAACATCAAAACCACATGTCAAGTAGAAACAAACCTAACTAAGCAGCATTGTTTATGCCTTTATTGCAGACACCTGCACCTCTTCGATGTAACTGAGTGCACAGTAAGAGGCCATAAGCTTTTTTCCCCTCTAACAAGTGCACATTGCACTCCATCTCTCTCTCTCTCTCTCTCCCCCTTCTCTCAGGTGATACCCTTTCCTTAGGAGACGTGGATGACCTGTTGAGACGTGCTCCCTCGGACAGCGGCGGTCGCTCCAGTTCTGTTGACACAATCGCAACGGAGCCCTGGCTGCGACCAGGCTCTTCAGAGATGCTCCAAAGATTCCTGGCCGAGCAGTCGAGCCCAGCAAAGCTTTCACCCGAGAGCAGCTTCCCGCTCAGCTGGCACGGCCTCTCCACAGCGCACGGCTGAGCCTTGCGGCGCTGGGGGATGACAGGCACAGCACTACCGCGCTTTCCAGGGCGCCTCTCAGGATTAGGTCTCTTTTGTGTGACTTAAAATAGCAATAATGAAGTGACAGAAGCTGCAGGGTAAGGGGGCAGAGCAGGGCTGCCTGAGCCTATGTGGTGTGGGAAGCAGCGGACCAGCTTTTGGTGGTTTTTGCACTTTTTATACAAGTTTCAGCCTCAGCACTGGGCTTAGCACAGAGTGTGTGTGTGCAAATGACTGTGATAGGTTCATTTTTAGCTTTGTTTACAGCTGACCTCAGAAACTGGCTGGAAATGGAGTGACCCAACAGCCAAGCTGCAGTTTAAGCTTTTACCGAAAGAGCAATTTGGAGAAGGGCACTGGGCTTTCGTACAGGGAGGAGGGCAGGCTGCCCCCTGTGAAAGCTCAACAGCCAGTGTCTGAGAAGGGTTTCATGTCTCTGACATTTCCTTACCTCCTGTGCTGAAAATGAATGTTACATATATTTATAGTTCTGATTTAAGAGTGAATAAATTATTTTGTTACTAAGCTTGCGAAAGCAGCCGCCTTCTTTCTTAATCTGCTTCAGCTTCTGCATGAGGAAACACAAAGCAGAATGTTTCAGCTGCCTTCAAGCAGCAGGGAAACCATGGAAAAGTGGTGCCTGGTAACGCCTTTCGATTGCATCATGCGTTGAATGTTCTGAGACATTCCAGGTCCAGCTCCAGGCTAGATGCAGAACTTGTCTTCTCCCTCTGCTAGTGGCAGCCAGTGATTAATTTTCATTTCCTTGGCTTTGATCAAAGTTCTCCCCCTGGTAGAAGCCTGGAGTGTGTCACCCTGACCCCCAGCCTCAGTCACTGCAACAAGTGCTGTGAAAAATGAGTAGTCCCAAGCTGGCCGCTCTTCCCTCTGGTTCCAGGCTCTGGCCTGGCCCTGCCCCCAGCTGTTTCTTCACTTCTGCAGGGACCAGGGAAGTTCTGAGAGCCCAGGCATGTGCAGGTGTTGCCCCCTCCATCCAGCTGCCCTCCCCTCAGCTGCCATACTCCGAGTCAGGGTAGTCCTGCTCCTTCATCTCTTTCCCAACCTTCCCTTCAGGTTCCCCTGTGGCCCCAGAGCTCAGCAGCAGGCAGGGCCTTTCTGCTGCCTTCCTCCAGCTCTTTAGCCTTGGTTGGGTTTTTTAGCCACGACAGACTCATCTGCAAAAATAAATGCAGCTGCAATCCCAGGGCCTGCACTCACCTACAAGCAGCCTTTTCGTTGCTTTTTCAGTTGATCTTGTTTGAACTTACCCCTCTCTCTCACCCGTGTGAGCACACGTCCTAGTGAGCAGAAAGGCACCCACCTTCTTGCCCCCCAGGGAGCTGGGTCTGCTCCTTTGAAAGGAGAGCAGGAGAGGCAAAGGAAACTGTAAAACAAGTAGCTGTGGGTTAGACCGGCTTTGATTGCACTGATGAAAGAGTTCAAAAACTTTATTGACCTATAACCTGATTAGAATATGCCAGATGAGAACCAAATATTGTACAGAAAGTTGTACAGAATTTTTTTACATAGAAAACTTTACATATCTGTACCATATACATTTTGTCCATCTGAAAAAAATTTCTACATCCATTGTAATACAGAATGCTTGACAACCTCGTCTTCCAACCATCGGAGCACAATTCACAGTATGAATACATTGCCAATAAATTTAACCATCCCCAAACCATGCCGGATTTGTTACTTGAATATATTCAACATTAAATTCTGTACATGAGTGAAATCTACATCGAACAGAAAAACATGTGACAGCAGACACAACCTAGACTTGTTTTGCAGTGATTCAAGTTCCAGTCCTTGAAGGATCATCATTTCAATGGCTCGTTATATTGAAAAGCCCTAAAACAAGTATATTACAGGTAGTTATGTCAGTTGTGATATTTCTACCTCTGTTCTTGACAAAAGTCAGCAACACTAACTTCTGGGCTACAACGAAACAGGAAAGAAAAAGAAAAGAAAAAGGGGAAAAAAAATAGAAATCACAACCTAAAAAATAAAGAGAAAAAAAAGTAACCCCAAACTTCTAGTGCATTTGGTAAACAATGAAGTGTTATGGGTTTTCAGCAAATCAAATAATACAGAAATAAAACAATTCAGGAAGAACTGTATAGTGTTAAAGAGTTTATATTACAGACCTGCATCTCTGTACATTTTTCACAGGAGGATGATTCCCGATGTCTCAGACAGCCTGAGTGTGCAAAAAATCTTAGAGTAAGAATATCAGACATAGTTGCTAAATATCTCTTACCATGAACAATAATCTCCATTTTCTTTTTCACTATAAACATTTTATCCTTCAAAATACAGCTCTCCTGAGTTGTACTTCTCACAGAAGCTCAAACCTTTACATACATAGTTCTTTGGGTACACTTTACTTTCACACCCGCCATAAACATCTGTTGCTATACTGCTGCCTAGGACAGTAAAGGATACCGCAGCCCACGCTGACCAGAGGACTGTGCTAAAAAACTGGCTCTGTGCTCAGCATGAGCCAGGGAAGAGAAACTGATAGAGATAATCCGTCAGGAAGTAAAGGGACTGGAGTGTTGCAAGCCTTAATTACAGTTGTAAGCATCTGTACCGTTAACCCTTGGATACACACTGCCGTACACAGAAACCAGGTTTATGGACTGAGCGGGCTCAGCTACCCGGTCCTGCCCTTCAGTAGTACGAGCTCTGAGAGGCAGCAGTGCTTGGTCACTCACTGCTACTGCTTGCTTATGCCGGGCTCCTGTTCTGGAGGTTGGGATATTTGGAAAACCACACCGATCCGCAGGAAGAACCTTCGTAGGACAGCTCGAAGTTCAGGAATAAGGTCAAACTGCATAATTTCACACAACAGAGGGTAGTAGAACGAGGCATGAGCCTTGAACTGAAGAGAAAAACAAAAGGAATTACTCTATTTGGCATCATCCCACCCCAGAGAGTGTTGAAATACACCCCCAAAGCCAAGGTTAGGAACACTCAGTGTCACGAGCAGGAACACCTTTGTAACTGAAGGCAGCAGTGCCAGAGTAGGGCTGTGACGTACGCTGGCAGATGCTCACTAGCCACTCACAGCCCCGTGCTAATGCTTTTTCTTCAAGAGGAAGAATTTTGCTACTAGTTAAAGAGTTTTTTTGTTGTCACCAGCCCCTTTCATGTAATACTTCAGCCAGCTTTGTTAGAGACAGAAGGACACCTAAATACAGATTTATTTACTGCAGAATTTCTTAGGAGAAGGTCATGGGGGTGCACGTACACACTGCACTGAAAGCAGAAACAGGAGTGGCTTCTTTGAATCAAGTATCACTCCTCCTCATCAGGAGAGGACTAAAAGCAACTTCACAACACATTCCTACAGGATTTTGGCATTTTTCACATTTTCTGTCTCAGGTTTTACTTTATCACTCACTGCTCCCTCACACCACATTTCCACTGTCAGTATCAGCGTTCCAACTGTCAGGTGCAGTTCTGACACACGCATTCCCCACAGAGCAGCAGGGGCTTTCACAGCCCAGCACGTGACTGCACGTGAAGAACCGGCCTGGCACTACTCCTTCCCATGAACCTTGTCGTAAATCCCAGTCCAAACAGTGACTTACCCTTTCGTCGTTTATCTTCAGGACTTTAGTCAAAAATAAGAGCAATAGGTTAGTCCAGGCTTCCCGATGACTTTCTGATGTCAGAGTCAGGAAATAGCTCAGGGCCTCACTGCAGACACTACAGAGAAAAGGCAAAAAATAGTAACTAACAATTTATTTCGAGCTCCACAGCAGAGAAGGAGCTTTGCAGCTGTATCAGTGTTGAGCCCTGGTACAGAACAGCATTGTTCCCTGAAAGCTACTGTAAGCCTGATTAGTAATGGAAAGTGGTGACTTTCTTCGACTCAGAACCGCAGTCCCAGGACTTGGGTACTGAATGTGCTGACACAATGTGAGCGCGCCGTTAGTGCCGGTACTCACACTGCATCAGGTGCCCTTTGAGAGGTACTTAAATGCAGGGGACAAAATGATACGTGGGCTTTAAAGTTTAATCTCATGCTGATGTAACCAGGTAGGTTTTAGCTCTGCTCCTCGGTCTCGAAACCTTAAAATAATTTCACTGTGTTACTGCCATGACTTTAAGACCTCTGTTATCACACTTGCTCGAACAACTTCATACACCAGAAACAGTCAGGTGAGCCTTGGTGTTCATGGTAAAGAGTAACCAAAAAGCCAAAAGCTTCTCCCAAAGCCCAGCACTCGTTTCTGCAGATGAGAACAAATGGCACCAGCTCCCTAAAACATATGAGGTAACTGGAAGAGAAAAGCAGGGTTTAGGTGACAGCTGCTTTTCATTTTAGAGAGGAGCTCTATCTATCCCCCCACTTACCCACATGCTACCACAAAAGAAGGTGACAAAACCTTTGTCCTCTCCTGCAAAACATGCTATGAGAACCAAGAGCAGAGGCAGTGTTAGTAGCTGAAGGCACAGCACTCTCCACACAGTGTAAAACCTCCACCATACCACGTGAGCTCCAGGAAGTTTACTACAGAGGAGGTCTGTGCTTTTACATAAAATTTAGCTTTCTTTAACATCAGAAATACCATCAGGAGGTTCAGCTACATGGACCTTACTTGAGCAGTCGTTGCTGGACTTCCTCCCATGCACTGGTACGGCTTTCGTCCATGTACATACGGAACAGAATGCGCAGCCCGCAGGCAAGGCTGCTGGTCTCCTGTTTCAGAAGGTTGGGCTTTGATTTGCCTTTGAAACCTGGAGGAATCCCAAACATCCATTTAGGTGTTTGTTTCACCAGACATCTTTCCTTATAGCGACCCCACTTCTTCTAAGCATCTTCTGCATGTCAACCACTAAACCCACCACCTTCTGCAGTTCATTCCTCACAACACAGTACAGCAGAGCGCTGCTCAAACAGCCTCTGTGTGCACATGCTCCAACTGTGGTTGGCACCCATTCTTATATATGCTTCTATGCAGATGTGACAGCTGGGTGCAGGGGTAATGTGCATTCTAGCTGCCCAAACAAGGGACCATTCTCTCTCCAGCGTGTAACTCAGTGTAAACTGGTTTGCTGCTTGGCTTTGATGCAAATGTTTACAAGAGCACTGTTTCCAAAGCTGCTGCTGTGTAATGAAGCTCAGTTTGCCAGTGGAGGTCCACACTAGCAACAAGCATGCCAGGAATATGACTCCTGCATCCCTCCAGCTGCAGTGGGTCTGTGTACGTACCCAGCAGCGCACAGAGCAACCCGCTGCACGCTCACAGATTCACAGAACTGTAGGGGTTGGAAGGGACCTCCAGGGCTCATCGGGTCCAACCCCCCGCCAAAGCAGCTCCCTAGCTCATACTGCACAGACAGGTGTCCAGACGGGTCTTGAATATCTCCAGAGAAGGAGACTCCACCACCTCCCCGGGCAGCCTGTCCCAGGGCTCTGTCACCTTCCCTGTGAAAAAGTTCTTCCGCATGTTGGTGCGGAACTTCCTGTGCTCCAGCTTACAGCCATTGCCCCTAGTCCTGTCTCCACTGACCACTGAAAAGGGGCTGGCCATTTCCCCCTGCATCCCATACTTAAGATATTTATAAACATTGATTAGGTCCCCCCTCAGTCTTCTTTTCTCCAGGCTGAACAGTCCCAGCTCACTCAGCCTTTCCTCACAGGGGAGACGCTCCAGGCCCTTAATCACCTTCGTAGCCCTTCTCTGGACTCTCTCCAGGAGATCCCTGTCTTTTTCACACCAGGGAGCCCAGAACTGGATGTTCATGCTCTGCCTTCAGATACGGCTGATACAACACTGATGCAGCTGACTGGTGCAAGGAACAGAGTAACATGGTGCTACAGAGAGTACTTTTCCCACCTGTTTCAGAAAAGGACGTGTGTTTCACTTACACACTGGTATGCAAAACGACCCCCCTAACAAGTGTGGGGGGGTTTGTGCCTGTGGCTTCCAAGCATGGGGCTCACACTTACAGCCAGGGATCAGTTTGGCAGCTGCAGCCCCCTAAAACCTGAAATTTCAGGAAATCAAGGAGATATTCACACCTGCACAGGTAAGATCTCCTCTTCCCCTTAGGGCTTTGAGGGTTTGCAAGTTACAGCCTGATTTTGCATTCAGCATCAAAGTTCTTTTGACCTAATTTTGGGTCAGTTCAAAGCACAGTAACACATTCTCACAAAACACTTCTCCCAGGTGACCAACTCACCCGCTTTCCAGAGAGCAGTTCTTTGCTCATTGTTTGAATTAAAGGCTTTAGCAAATCGGTGAGATTCCAGCAGACAGTCGAGGAGTTTGAAAAGCTGCTGTGATGTTAGAAAACGATACATCCCTTGATCTTGGGTATCCACATGGACATCAAAGTCCACTGCATCTCTCTATTACCAAAAACAAAAAAGAAATGAGATTTCAAGTACAAATCCGCAGCTGTCTTCAGTGAGCTCTTGTGGTAACTCAACACTACCCTGCTCTTCATCTGCACTTGCATTTAAACTGCATTAAAAGTTGTGTCCACATTCCAGCTACATGAAAACCTGTAGTGTCCAAAGGGACTTCTCTCCCCCATGTGCTGCCCCAGCACAGCCAAGGCACTGAATGCAGGATGTAGAAGATCTCAACAGCCCCCTGGAAGTTCTCGGGCACTTCTAAACATTGTAAGTTAGAAGGTGGTACAGGAGTTTATGAAATTGCATCCACTAGAGAAAGAGCTGTTTAAAAAGAGAGATACCCATCACCTCTACTTACTTGTGCTGCTGCTAGATTCTCTGCATCCTCTTTTTTGCTAGTGGCTGGGAAGAACACAATGTTGTCGATCGTCTGAATGAGTTCCAGTTGTACCACACATTTGATCAAGAGAGCAGCGAATAACTTCTGTTCTGGAAATTCTTTCAAAGAAAACAAACACTCCTTGTTAACTAAAGAACTGCAATTTTTAAATTTTTTTTTTCAACAAATCTATTTTTGGGTTCAGGTGAAGAGCATCTTAGCTTCAGACACATTCATAAACCAAACCTGGAATCCACCCATCTGAATGACTCCTCTAAGACCCAGGATTGATCCCCACGCTGACAACTGGCAGGCTTTAACAAACCCTGCCACATGTTGGTCAAATATTCAACGTTATGTGAAAATCACCAATGTGAGCACCCTGTTGTTAGCACCAGTGCAATGGCAAGAACCAGAGGCTGAGACTGCCCGCAGACGGAGGGGCCTCAGGGTAGCACCGATACTGCTGCTGCTTGTTTGTACTCGTGGCAAGTACTACCACCACCAGACATGACTATCTGAAGCACCGACACATAACTCTGCACAGGTATCCTAAGGGTTGGATAAACTCTCTTCAAATCAGTCTAAATACATTTATTTCCAGTCCCCCAGCTATTTCATTATGTTGCATTCAGCACAGGGAGAACTTTACTCTTAAGGAAAAATAAACTACTCATTTACACAGCATTATAAGCCGAGTACTACCTTTAATACTTTGCTTTGGGTATAAAAGCCTGCGAGCCAGCAGAACTGTATCTTTTTAAAGCACAGGTCAAAAATGGCAACCCACAGGGGACCCACAGAACCCTGTCATAGCACACGAAGACAAAAATCTAACCAATGTCATTTTCTTCACATAATGTTTCCAAAGTTATAGCTGGGGCTGTAACTGCAGGTATGAGACATCTGCTAAATGCCACCCCGAACAGATATAAAACCCCAAATCGCTACAAGCCACGCACTTGCTGTTGGCCTGGTTTTACTCATTTCTTCACCTCCTGTGGACCCTGTGCTGGGTTGATATGGACGTCCATCTGAAGATCTAGGCTGAATAGAATCATGAATATCTACTGACTTCTGTGAGATTGTATCCTGAAAAGAAAGAGGAAAAAAAAAATTAAAAATATTAACTGGCAGAAAACTTCTATGAGCTAACTGCCAGTAGTGCTGTGCTCTTCAGAACTTAATATATTTGCCAGTACAACACTGCACTATTTCATTCGCTTCAGTAAGGGTTGATATTAACATTCAAAAAAGATGTACTAAAAAGATGACCTACTAAGAAAGAATCAAAAATTTATCAGGCAACAAGTACTTAGTTACACAGCAAAGTCAATGAGTAGTATTCTGCACACAGGTTTTCTGTATGCCATCCAAGCATTTAGTATGTCAGCCAAGAGTCAGTTTGGCTTTTACCAGACTAAGCGTAGGCGGTTTGCTGCAAGGTTCTGATACTGGGAAATGCAGTCTCTACCTTGATCTACAATCAAAACCTCTAACAGTTTTCTCTGAAAATTCATATTCCTTTTATAACAAGCAAAGATGTGAACACACAGCTCTTACATGGCAAGTCCAACCAACATGAGTCATCATCAGACTTTAATCTTGACTTGCCTTTCACTCCCTTGAATGTTCTGAATTACACGTGCCTACTAACACGTTTTTAGGTGCTATGGGACTTGACCACACTAAAATGATGGAGGAGGACAATATACACATACCAAGAAAATGCTCTAATTTAAAATCCTTTTGCCAGATAGCTGCTTCAGTTGACGCCTGCAACATGTTCTGATTCTCCACGTTGCATTGCGTTATCTTTAAAGGTAGAACTCAATGACTTTGGAAGATGAATTCTTGGGGGGTTGTTTTATTTTTAATAAATACCTTCCTTCTTGATCAACTGAAGTATTAAAATCAATAGCAACGCCTACTGTTTCCATTTCAGAAAGCATTCCTTTAAAGAAGGAAGCGTAACTAATAGAATTAATAGCAAAAGATGGTAGAGCAGTTACATGCAGCCATTTCTGTCCCTTTCAACAGCCTGGTGTTTGTATTGGCATTTGCTCTGTAAGGCCCACAGGCAACCACACCGCATTTCTCTGTATTGTGGTGTCATCAACGTTCAAATCCAGACATACAGTTCCTGTGAAGGTAACATCAACCTCTCATACTAGTCAATAACCAATGTTTTAATCTCTATTAAGGATAAATACACTTTTAACAGATACTAGGGCTACAGATAGTAGAACGCGTCCTCATAGGTGAACTACCTGAAGAAAAATTAGATGGAAATATCTAAAGCCTGCAAAAAATCTCTTATACCAGTTCATATGAGTTAAGTATGAAGCTGCAAAGTGCCTTTTTACACTGAAGAGATATTTTTGAAAACATTCATGTTAAGCTCTTTCAAAGAGAAAAGACATTTCTGCATATTCATGACTAAGACATTCAGTGTATTTCCCATTTTTGCATGCTATTACTATATTTGACATAAATGGATCAAAACCATAGCCAACATTTAGAGTAAATATTTTATACATCAAACCACTACAAAGGAGTCCAGACACAGCAAGCACATTCAGGCACACGCATAGAAAACACCGGCATAGAGAACTGGTCATCACATTTCCACCCTGTGTAGGTAGGTTATGCTAGCACTGCATAAACATACATGGAGGGAGTTGGCCTCTCTTAGTAGAGCTCATTTGGGATCACATCCTCCAGCAAGTTTTATCAAGTGCTTTGTTAAGCTGCAAAGAACTTCAGGCAGCAGTCTTGTGAGGACGTCCAAAAGCTAAGCTCATTCTCAGCAGCAGTAAAGCGGCTGCGCTCGCTCGCTCCCTCTTCCCACCTACCTGCACTGAGGAACACGAAACCAAACCTACACCCCAAAACAGAAAACCTACCAGACAGAAGGCATTACCTATAACACACACAGGTGATGACCTACAGCCCACTTGGGGAAGCCACCTTGGCTGCAAAGAAATACATACTACCCTTTCTCAACTAGTTCCTGGCTATTTTTAAGCATAAAATAGCACTTTACCTGAAAAAAAATAAATCTAAAGTGAATCAAAATGAAAAATGTGTTTAATCTAAGCATACTTCTCACTTACTCTACGTCACAACCCATTTGTACCAGACTGTTACAAAATTTTATTTATTTTTTTTAATTTCAGCAGCTTACCAGCTTCTCTTTTGCATCAGAGGGAGATCCAGAGCCAAACTCACCACTGACTGGTCGCCAGGTCAGCAGCCTTGAAAACACAAAACCAGTACCAATTTTATTAAGTTTGAAAGTTAAGTCAGATTGATAGTCTAAAAAGTTCCCTTCATTATGGTGGAGGTTTTGTTTCATTTAAATTAATGGAATACAAATCTAAAAAGAGTCAGATATAGCTACTTCCATAAATTAATAAACTCATTTCAGCTGTAAGTATAAACTGTATTTCTTCACACATAATATAAAATTGAAGTATTGTGTATTTTAACTTCAATGTTTCTGCCGATTGCCTTGGATGGAAAAGTGGATTATGGGGAGATGGATTCATTCTCAGAAGTACTGGATTTGGCTTTAGGCAGTGCTCTCGTGCCATTAAGCAGCCTGTGGTCTATCACACTGCCTTAAACACTACCTGGAATACGGAATGAACCTACCCCAGGACGAATCAGCATGAATGTCTGAAGAGGTTTGTGTTCTCCATCTGGGGTAGTGCAGCACTGCAGTTCTAAGTCTACCCAGGATTCAACACTTCCTCTTAGGACTCACAGCTGTTATGAGGTACCAAGTCACTGACAATACTTCTGATCTCACTCCTTCTGTTTACCTACAGCACGCTTTTGCCTTGAGGATCTCCAACTTAAGCACTAAAAAAAGTCTACGTTAATCATAAATTACTTAGGCTGGCTGTGCCTGCCAAAAACTGAGGGAAATTAGATTGAATAACTTAAGGGGTCCCATCATCTCTTGCTCTATCAAACCTATTGCTACAAAGTAAGATTAAAGTTATTTGTCACTGTTATATATATTTATCCTCAAACTATGTGAGGCAACTGCTCTGTGGACATCTCTCTCTGTGTATCCTAAGTGAAATCCTTCCCATTGTGATAAGGATCCTACATTAGCATATCCATAATTCTGTAGAACTAAAAAGACACATCAGAGATAAGAAAAGATAAAATCTTGAGCTATGTAATGAGACAACAAATAAAGTAGAAAACTGAATTGATTATTGAAAGCTACCAGGACACAAATCATGGATTACTCTGGATTAGAGGTTCTTAAATAAAGTGTAATTTATTTTGGGCTATAAAGTCCTAAACTTCCACCTGCCAACAGAAGTATTGGAATAATGAGCCATTATGAGCCAGTTGAATTTCCTGAGTACAAGAAGGCATTAATCCTGGCTTTCTCAGTGCCAGGAAGCCAAGACTTGCTCCCATGAAGCTTCAGAAAATGAAAATTTAAAAAAAAGTTATAAACAGAATAGAAATTAAATTTAAAATAAGAAGTAAGAAAACTATTAACATGAGCTAATGAAGTACAGGCTGAATGAGCAAACACTGAAGTAGACTGAAAACTGGTTGAACAGCCAAGAGGGTGGTGATCAGGGCCATTACGTCTACCACCTCAGAGGGACCTTCACAGGCTGGAGAAAAGAGCTGATGGAAACTTTGGGCAGTTCCACATGGGGAAGTGCAAAGTTCCTCACCTGGAGAGGAACAACCCCCATACTCCAGGTACATGCTGAAGGCCACCCAACTGGAAAGCAGCTTGGCAGAGAAAGCTCTGGGGGTCCTGGTGAGCAGCAGGTTGGACATGGGCCAGGAATGTGCTCTTGCTGCAAAGAAAGCTACTGGTGTCTCCTGGGCTGTATTCGGAGAAGCAGTGCCAGCAGGTGGAAGCAGGTGGTCCTGCCCCTCTGCTTAGCAGAGTGACCAGTCCTGGGCTTCCCAGTATAAGAGAGACATGGATATATTGGAGAGAATCCAGGCAAGGGTGACCAAGGTGATGGCAGCATCTCTCCTGTGATGAAAGGCTGAGAAAACTGGGACTGTTCAGCCTGCAGAAGGGAAGGCTCAGGAGGATCTCACCAATACCCACAGGGAGGCTCTTTTCAGTGGTGCCCAGTGACAGGACCAGAGGCAAATGGGCACACACTCACACACAGGAGGTTCCCTCTGACATCAGGAAACATTTTTTCCCTGTGAGGGTGACTGAGCACTGGCACAGGTTGTCCAGACAGGCTGTGGAGCTTCTCTCCTTAAAGGGCGTTTGAACCAGACAACCGCCAGAGCCCCTTCCAGCCTCACCCATTCTGCACCTGAGTGATTTTATGGAAGCATGGGAGGAGTTCAGTTTGGGCTTTTCTAGTAAGTGATCCTTGCTGAAACTAGTGGCTGACTAAACATTCCAGTGGCAAGTTTTCCAAACAGGGAAGTACTATCATCACCTCTCTTTGCAAGAAGGAAACTGGTTAAGAACCATCAGAGGCTAGTACTGCAGCTAGGAACTCCTGCAGTCAAGGCTGCCACTCTTAAACTGAAGAAGGAAGTTACACAATACCTGGACAAAGACTTATATGAATGCTAAGAAAGAACAGATGTAATCCTACCTGACCAGATTAATATCCCCTACCTGATCAGATTAATAAAGACCCTGCCAGAAGATACTTTGCCCTCCAGAGATTCATAGCACCTGACTATTTCAAGACAATTAGCAACACAGTCCTTGGTCATAAAACTTTGATGTGTACCACTGTGCAATTTGTCTCTGTCTTCATTGTCTTAATTTCAACGTTAACTATTGTGTTACTCACAGACATAGGAAAACAAAAGGTAAAAGGAGCATTTGCTGCCTTCCTTAAGTCCTGGGGTGACCTCCACAACAAGCTGGGCATTAAAACTGTTGCCAAAACAAATATAAGACCAGGAAGACAGAAAAAAATGATGCAAAAAATAAGGCTGATCAAGGGATGAAAAAATATAAACATGAAATGCCAGCCAAGCCATAAGCCACAGAAAAAGAGCCAGATCCCATAAAAAGAGAGGAGAAAAGTGTCCTCTTAGGGCTCAGAAAGAGATGGGAGAAAAAAAATTAGTACAAATTATCCACTAAAAATGTTAACAAATACCTGTATGCTGTTATCAGCATTTTTCTTACCTATCTAAAAAGCTTCAGCTTTACTCAAACATGGTCAAGTGAAAAGCCTGTTTTGAGCAGTTTTGTGCCACCCAGTAACTGCTTGGAAAAGAGCAGGCACACTGATTACATATGCTCAAGGGATTACTCGTGTATAGAATCCAAATAAGATTTACTTTACCCTGAAAAAGTTTGGAACTTCCCAGAAATATAAGAAGGAATGATATAATGAAATTCTCAAAAGTGGCAGAAAAAGATTAAAAAGGGGGATGGAAAGTAAAGAATGGAAATCTATCAGATAGTCAGATACTATCCCAGAAAAATAACCCATTTGAAGAGCTGAAGCACCAAAGACATCAAAGGGAATAATACAAACATTTCAAATCAGATATAGCTACAGGCAACAACAGTATCCGAAATATCACTCTAGAAGAGCTTCTAGTATTCAACTATAAGAATATCCCAAAACTTACGTTTTGATCCTATATGGAAACCAAAGCAAATGTTTTGCTACTGAGCATTCACTTCAAAACCTTTCCAAGCATGGGACATGGTAAGTTAGGAATAATTTAATTGGGTTTTTTATATCCAGAGATTTGGTTTCAAATTTTATTTTTGGCAGACACCAAAATGCAAAACATCTTGCTAGCTCCCAGATGTTTCAGCTTAAAATTTTACTATTATTTTTAGGATACAATTAATTCATACTTATTCACACAGAAAAGTAGGTGAAGTAGTGACAGATGGGTTAACTTATCCTTTAAGCATGGAGCTCTCTCACAGTGCTATCACAGTTACAAAATTTTTCAAAGACTGATGTGCAGATTTCCTTTTGCTTCAGTTTTCTTCAGGCCTGAACTAGGCAATACCCAGAAGCAAGTGCTATGAACCAGCTGACAGACACAGGACAAGTAATAATAATAATACAGTTCAGCATTAAGACTATCAGATTGGAGAACAAGCAGTGTTTTGCCTCCATGTTGGTAGGGTACAGGGGGGAAAAACCCTCCTCATCTTTGGTATAAAGCTGGATGCAATTTCTGGTTATTTTGCTCCATGATGTATGTCATGCTACTCAGAATAGTACAGCCTCATTCCAACAATCATAGAATCACAGAATGGTCTTGGTTGGAAGGGACCCCAAGGATCATAGAGTTCCAACCCTCTGCCACAGGCAGGGACACCAACCTCACAGAATCAAAAGGTTGGAAAAGACCTTTAAAGATCATCAAGTCCAATGATTCCCATCTTAAGCTAAACCATATCATTAAGTACCTCATCTATCCTTTTTTTTAAACACACCCAGGGAAGGTGGCTCAACCCCCTCCCTGGGCAGCCTGTTCCAGGCCCTGACAACTCTTTCAGTAAAATTTTTTTTTCTAATGTCTAATCTGACCCTGCCCTGGCACAGCTTCTTACCATTTCCCCTTTGTCCTATCACCTGTTACTTGGCTGAACAGACCATCGACCACCTCTCTACAATCTCCCTTCAGGTAGCTGTAGGTGGTGATAAGGTCTTCCCTCAGCCTCCTCTTCTCCAGACTAAACATCCCCAGGTCCCTCAGCCATTCCTCATAGGATTTGCCCTCCAGCCCCTTCACCAGCCTGGTTGCCCTTCTCTGCACTCGCTCAAGGACCTCAATGTCCTTCTTATGGTGAGGAGCCCAGAACTGGACACAGTACTCAAGGTGCAGCCTCACCAGTGCCGTGAGGATCTACACAAGGTTGCCCAGGGCCCCATCCAACCTGGCCTTGAACACTTCCAGGGATGGGGCATCCACCACCTCTATGGGCAGCCTGTTCCAGCACCTCCCCCTAAAATCCAATCTAAACCTTCCCTCCTTTAGCTTTAATCCATTCCCCCTTGTCCTGCCATTATCTACCCTTTTAAAAAGTTGATTCCCCTCCTGTTTGTATGCTCCCTTCAGGTACTGGCAGGCTGCAATGAGGTCCCCCCGCAGCCTTCTCTTCTCCAGGCTGAACAAGCCCAGCTCCCTCAGTCTCTCCTTGTAGGGCAGGTGCTCCAGCCCTCTAATCATCTTTGTGGCCCTCCTCTGAACCCTCTCCAACAGTTCTACATCCTTCTTGTATTGGGGGCCCCAGCTCTGGACACAGTACTCCAGGTGGGGCCTCACAAGGGCAGAGTAGAGAGGGACAATCCCCTCCCTGTCCCTGCTGGCCACCCCTCTGCTGATGGAGCCCAGGATACCATTGGCCTTGCGAGCTGCAAGAGCACACTGCTGGCTCGTGTTAAGTTTCTCATCCACGGTGACACCCAGGTCCTTCTCAGCAGGGCTGCTCTCAAGGAGCTCTTCTCCCAGTCTGTATCTATGTCTGGGATTCTTCGGGCCCAAGTGCAACACCTGACACTTGGCAGTGTTGAACCTCATTTGGTTCACCTGGGCCCACCTTTTCAGTCTGTCAAGATCCCTCTGGATGCCTTCCTTTCCTTCCTATCTTCTATAACAAAAAGGAAATGACCAGAAGATCAGACAGTACTTCTCAAAAAAAAAAAAGTTACAGTTTTGGTTTGGGTTTTTTTTTTCCAGTTTACATCTGAATGATATTCCTAGTTTTTAACAATTTATCATTTACCACACGACAGCAGCATATGTAGCACCTAATTTATCATTATGTTCCAAGAAAATCTGCATCTGTTTAGTTCACACATAACCACTTTTTGTTCCCCCCACCTATTAGGTATCTAACAGGCTGCAATCAGCCTGTTTTGGCCTGCATCTAGGCCAAACTGTTTTACAAAGTATAAATATTAACAGTCATCTTACGCATGAGGGATTGTAGTCTTGAAAATATCCAGCATGCAAGTACAAGTTTTATCCCAGATTTCTAGGGTAAACTTTTCACCATTAAGGATGACAACATTCTCCAAGCAGTTTGTACCAGACCGTGCCAGTTGTTCATTGTCTGGAAAAGACAAACGGTGCATTTGTTTATTCAGATTCCACACAGTAAAATGTTAACATTGTTTAACATAATTTGGTACAGTCCTACCTTGCTGCACACACCAGTACAGCTGTGCAAATATATCATCCAACAGAACATCACTAAGTACTTCTAAATACTGTGTGAATACATCACATATTGCATAAAGTGCATGGTTGCAAGTAGTTGTCATCCATTCAGCTTTCTAGGAGGAGAAAAAAAAAATTACAACTTTGTTTAAAGGAGAAACTTTTAGGATATACACCCTTACAGGCAGAAGGATAGGTTTATTTACTCAATTTGAATTGCTTTACAGTGACATGAAATTCCTTTCTATATCCCAAAACCACCAAAACTTGGAGCCCCAACTTTTGTTCTGCTAACCAGCAGGTTTAAAAAACTACAGAGACACACAGACAACTATTCTTGTAGACCAGATTATAGGACTGACAAGCCATTACCATCATGAGATACTGAGTTCAATATTAAATTTAGCACTGAATCCTAGCTCATTGGTTTAACATGAAGCTAAGTTTTCTTTGTTTCTTCTAAATATTTTCCAGGGAATAAAAGTTAATAAATGAGCAATGTCCCTCTACAAATAGCCAGAACCTCCCAAACAGTTGCCAATTTTGATCAAACTTCTAATATTAAGAATTTACATGCAATTTAAGCACATTTCTGTTTCACTTCCTTGTCACGACAGTACCTGGTCCTGGTTTGGCACATCAAAACTTGTTTGGCTGCTCAAAAGGGTGTAGTGAAAGCACAGAGCTGTTTTTGAGGGGTTTGGGTTTTTTTTCTTCAGTGAACAAAAAGTTTTGAACTAGCAGAATATTTCTCCTATCTCTGATTTCACTGCTGCTTACAAGCCTCATTTCATTGAGCAAGCTGCCTCAGATGATGCCTCTCAGATTCCAGCCATCATGATTAGAAGCTGTAGTTCTTCTTACAAACCCAGATCTATGTTATTCCTCTGCTGCCTGAGTGCAAACTGCTAGGTCTTTTACACACACAGTTTAAAAAAATCATGAGGAAAGCAACAGTAGCTCCAAGTAGAATGTTAATAATGTTACTAGAACCACAGGTCAACCATGCAAGTTTGGAGGCTTGCCTTCTATTACTTGATAAGCTGTATTACTAATCAGGTTTTCTACCGTAAATATAGATCTCATGGCAAATTATCTTCCCCCACTTTTTTCACCTCAGTCTGCTGTTCTGGCAGTTTCATGTTGTCAAATATCCTGAAGACAATACGAAACAGATCTTGCCACCAGTGCTTTTCATAAGTATGGCCGTAAGTCTTCATTATTTCAAACATTACTGTTAAGCCCCTGAAATGAAGAAAGAACAAGACATATCAGGAGTTACACAGATATACACACACCAGACCAAATATGTCCTACAGCAATAACAAACTCAAGTATTAATCAGAACATTATACATTGATCAGATGTGGATCTGTCACACTAATACACTAAAATTAAGTAGAAAATCGGTTTTGTTTAAAAAGCACTTGCAAGTCACAGGCAATAGGCAGAAAATCCTTTTGAGAACTGTGGTAATTTCAAATTAAAATAGGAAAACAACTTCTTTACAAAAATAAAGGAACAAGTGTTTCCAGGTAAGAAAAGAAGGTCTAAAACTGAGTATTAATCTTCACCAGCTATAAAGGGAGTCCAGAGGCACAGCTCACTTGAAAATGTGTAAATTTAAAACCTCTCATATTTAGCACCAGAACTGTAACAGAATACACTTTATAAAGGAAAAGCCATATTCCAGGAAAATAAGCAGGTTTTACATGAAATCAGAATACTGCTTTGCTTTTTCAACGATTTCTGCAATGCTTGACCAGTTAATGAACAACACCAGTTACAAACTCCTCGAAGTAAGTATGAAGGGCAAGACACAGGACAGCAGGCAGGACTGGGGTGATGACTTTCAATTAAAACCTAAACAAGTTTCCAACAGAATTTTGTTCCTGGACTCCACTAAAACAAATCCTACTCATTGCATAGAGCACTTCACACTTGTTTTAAACAGACCATTTTAGAAATATGACACAAGGCTTGCGCAGGTGTTCTGGTTTCAACTGGAAGAGAGTTAATGTTTTTCCTAGTAGCAGGTACTGTGCTGTGTTTTGTATTTAGGATGAAAATAATGTTGATAACACACTGATGTGTCAGCTATTGCTAAGCAATGCTTAAACTAGGTCAAGGATTTTTCAGCTTCCCACACTGCCCTGCCAGCGAGATGGCTGGAGGGGCACAATAAGCTTGGAGGGGACACAGTCAGGATGGCTGACCCAAATCAGCCAAGGTGATATTCCATACCATGTGGTGTCAGCATATAAACTGAGCATATAAACTGAGAAGAGTTAGCTGGGGGGTAGCAATCGGTGCTTGGGGCCTGGCTGGGCATCAATCTGCAGGTGGTGAGCAACTGTTTTTCATGTGTGACACTCTTTTTTCTGCAGTTTAATGTGTTGTTTCATATCTCCCTTATTATTACAATCATTATTATATGTGTTCCAGGCAGAAACTGGAGTTGAGCTGTTTTAAATAGTTTACAGGTTCTATAATAAATGGAAAACAGTCACTCTGTTTTCATTTACCTAATCTTTAATTTATTTTCAAATGAACTATTTAAATAGTTCTTACCTTTGTAATTTCATGTCTATTCAACCTGAACAGGCACAATTTGAATATTAAAGGAAGTGTGATACTTACATATTTAATATAATGCAATCACAGCCATGTAACTTCACTATTTATTATAATGGAAGATAAACACTTCATATGTAAAGAACACGGACTTGATTTTTACATTCCAGCATCTACTTAAAAGGTGCCTTTAAAAAGTTTGGTGTTCCCACAGTGGCATCACCTAAATTAAATACCTAGGTCATTCTACCACAGTTACATTCACTAAAAGAGCTGTTTCTATTTTGAAAGCGTAAAGCAGGCCTTTTAAAATTTGAATTACAAATACTGATTGTTACCTGGTTCTTACATCTAATTTGCATCTATTGATGATACAGGACAACTCAAACAGAATTGGGAACCATCCTCGCACCCAAACTCTGTCTTCAGGAGCTACATTCATATCATCACTTGTATATTCCTTGAATGCCTGTAGAAGAAAACACAGTGTTATACAGAGTCGTAAGAGTGAGATTCTTTAGAGTAAAACACAACTTGGACTGTAAGTAACAATCTCTGCTGTACTACACTCTCATACCTCAGGTGAGCTGGCAATCAAATCAGTAATACTGAGAAGATCAAGTGTTTTTCACAGTAATACTTGGTATATTATGAAAAACTAAACTAAACAAATAAATGACATGATACATTCAAGCATCAGGTTTTATGAGTCTCACTCTTTTTACAGAGACAGCACTGAAAGTGAGGATCTACCATAACACTTCAATGTACCAAGCGTTTTTGCTTATGCCATTATCCATTCTTTACCACACTTCTCAGTAAAGAGCAGACCCTGAGCAGCTCTCAGGAAAGTTAGCCAGCAGCTGACCTGGGTGGGCAGGGATGAGCAGGGATGGAATAAAAGGAAAAAAAAGTACTTGCTGATGCTTTCAAAGCCTGTGGCATTTTATACCTCTATTGCTTCTGAATCAAGTACATTTCTCATTCATCTTTGAAACTTGAAGAGAAGCCAATAAGCATGAGTACTTTTTTCCTTTATAAAAGCACTGTTGATTAAACCATTTATAATTTAGTTAATACAGACTATACCTGAGGTCTATCTGATACGTATTTTGCACAGTGACGAATGAGGCGGATCGCTTCCATACTGGTATCTGGAAATGCTGCATTGCAGGCAAATTCAGACAAGCACTTCACTGCATCCTGGAAAGAATCTATGGTTGCTGGGAAGTGTTTTTCAAACACAATTGCTGGGAGAAAAGTGTGAACAAGGAAAAAAAAAAAAAGTGTCATGCTTTAAAATGTATTAATTCTAATAGGAACTGATCGCAACAGAAGCCATGAGAGACTGCTCCATTGATTGGGGCTGTCACATGCTTGAGTAGTAATAAAAGCTAAAAAATGAGTGCTCAACAGAAAAAAAGTCACCTAGAGGGCATTCCATTTTGACAGTAATTAAATGTCTAAAATAAATCGAGGTAGGCTCTAGTCTAAAGGAGAGAAACCTCAGACTTAAGAACAGAGCAGTAGGCTTACTGCTTAACACTAGTCTGTGTGATCAGAGCTGAGGGGAGGCTACATAAAGCATGGAGTTAAATTTACAAAAGAACTTCCCTCAGCAATATGATCTTGTTACCTTTAATAGTCACTTTTGAGGTAATAAAATAAAATAAAGATTCTTCAATGATCCTGGAAAAGTTTTAGGAACTTGCAGAGTACAAGACAAAATTAGGAGATCACTTAGGGCACTTAGAGCCAGAGATATAGATTAGACTGGGAAAAAAACCCCAATTCAACATTACAGTGCCACCACACCCAGCACTTTCTCCTAAATGGGACACAGACAAGCACAGTTCAGAAGCAAGGAAAACTATAAGCAAACAACATAATAGTAAAACGACTACACAATGTTTTTTCCCAGGGCATGGTGGGGGAAGGATTGCTCACTTAAAAGATGATTTACTACAGAATGCTTTTTTTTTTTTTTTTAAGTGGCATAAAAGAAGGCAAGTAACTATAATCTTTTTGAATTATTTTCTGAGGTATTTTCCCCAGAGGATTGGTTGAAAAGTGCAAAACCTTGGTTTTTAAGTATGAAGCGGGCTTTACTATATAGGCTGTAGATCCAACAGAGAAACCAACCTTCCCAGTGTCTGGAATCACATACACTTTTCATGATGTCTGAATATCATTAATACTCACTGACAATGTGTCCTGTAGTCTGGAATGCAAGTTCCACTATACTTTCATCCTGATCTGAGGCTGCCAGATGAAATACTGAAAAAATGTTTTTCCAGCCAGAACGAATGTTAGCAGCCTGGGAATTTACCATCTGTGCAATACACCGTACAACCATGTCTCGAATAGTAGGAGACCTAAATTAAGATAATAAACCATAATTGTTTCAACTAAATTACATAATCAAATTAGAATAGTGCAATTGTCCAGCAACTGATTTTTACAGAAGCAATTCAAAACATTTTGTGCAAAAGTTGGTGCTTATGATCCCAGGCAATTCAGTTAACTGTATGCTATTACCTGTTTCTCTTCATGATATGTTCAAATGGCCTTAGGAAATCCTTCTGGAATCGGAAATTAGCAAGTTCTCCTTTTTCTAAAAACTTCATTGATAATTGCCTTAATGAGTCTACTGCAAAAATAGCTACATCTTCATTGGGGTTGCAGCCAACCTGATAATATAAATAGAAATGCATAGTAAGCTTGCAGAATTCTTATGGATTCAGCCCCAGCCGCCTTTACATTTGGTAATGGAGAACTACTAAGCAGCACTGGAAAATTAACAAAATTAAACAGTAGCCAATTCCATACATCACACTGTTAGTGCAATTAAATGATCACCCAATCCCAGCTATTTTTATATAAAGTTTTAAATGTTAGGATATAAAGATAAGCAAGCTGTCTACAAAGACTTCAACAAACTGTATTGAAAATGTCAAATAGTCACCTGATACTCAATTTAGACTTGAACAGAAAACACCCTCTTATCCCAAGATTCGTAAAGCACCCACAAAAATCAGAACACATAACTAAAGGCAGACAGTTCTAGACCCAAGGCATGATGAATAACTTAATTTATACTTCTGGTTTTTCCATGTATTATATAGTTTACTTCTGCCTTTTTGCAGGCCTTTCCAGCTTTACAATTTTTGTTGTGTTTTAAGCTACTTACATAGAAGGACAGAAAAAGATGAGCACACGCTTTTCCAACAAATCTCTAAATAAAATTTCTTTGCACTGGTAACTAAATGAGTATGCAGTATAATCATTAACAGGGATACCTTATTAAAATGATCTCCAATAACTTCCCAGATTCGAGACCACTGTAGCCTTATCCGGCCCATGTTGTAATAAGAAATCTCTACTATCTTCTGCAGACTAAACATCCGAGGGTGGGTAGCAGACAGCAGCTCGTCCATAGATACAGCACACAGCCAGCGAACAAAATCCACTGTTGAACAACCACAGGTTTTAATGCAGTATTTAGCACAGGTTTAAGGCTGTGTAGTTTGGGGGTGGGGTGGAGGGAATGATAAAACCTACCAATAGCATTTCCATCCAACCTTGTAGATCCCGTAAATATTCTGTAAAGTGCAGTTTAAGACATTGTTACAATTTCTTTAAAAAGCATCCATTAAACATGCATTCAAGTTTTTTTGAAAAATATATCTAGACACTTATTAAAAACCAGTAGTGATTGTGAAAAAATACTGAGCTTTGAAAAGAAAATCAGAAATATCTCAATTATTTCTAATATTTAAAACTAATTTCCATAAGCATGGAAACGATTAGGCAAGCACTGTTTCTAATACTAAGAGCTTACTGACAGAGACTGAGAACATCAGTAGTTTATAAACTGTTCAGCCTTGCTCCAATGCAGAAGTCAAACTTCTCCAGAGTGCACAATTCCTGTTTACCTTGACAAACAGATACCTGAAACACTTCCCATTATAAAGTGAGGAGAAACCCTACAAACTTAAAGGGCTGTTAAGTGTCTGACATTAAGCCTCCAGTTCGCTTGATGTGACTTTACTGCAAGGAACCTTGCACTGAACTGACATCGGTCTTGCTGCCTCTACTCAGAAAAATGCCTGTAAGGCTTCAGAATGATAACCCTTTGCAACTGCCAATTCTGACAACCATCAAGAGAATTATGTAAGAACCATTAACACTCCAGTCCGACCAGTACTTGATGCTATAAGCAGAGTGTTTATGGTAAGTATTACGCCTGATCAAATCCCGTTATTTTAGACATGATTCATAGAAAGGAAGACTGGAATAATAATTTTGGCAATTTCAGACAACATCTACATAACCTAGAGGAAAGCAGGAGTCAGTAATTACATTTAGGAGAAAAAGGGTCTGTCAATAATGCTCCCTGTACTAAGGCCAAATGAGATTTGCTGTATGTTACTATATATAACAAATCAAGATCTACCGGACAGTACTGCAACTCTCCCGTGATAATTTTGTATCAGTAAAAAGGTTTCTTGCTAATCTTTGTTCTGGTCCTTCTTGCAAAAATAATTCTGCTCCATTAAATAAAATTAAAAAAAAGGATAAAACCCCACAATACCGAAAAGCACTTAAATTTGGTAATATTTATATAGGTCTAACAATGTCCTTTGGGTATTAAAATACTGCTTAAGAAGCTTGAGGTGGCAATAGCAAATTTAATACAATACCTGTCTACAGCAACGACAACACTTTGGGAGCTAGTTTCACCAATGGACTCTTGAATACTTGCTATCTGCTTCCAATCCACGTTTCCACCAACTACAGTGAACAAAAATTGAAACATGAGTGAGAGATAGCACAGAAAGGCCTGGGAAGAAAGAGGAAGGGAAGTCGTGCCACTACCACTATAATTAAATATATATTTAATTCACAAAATAGAAGTACATTATGCCTTTCCCTTGCATGGGCTGGGTATCTTTGCAAACAGTTGTGTCTTGGTCTGATTCCATATTCTCTAGATTCTCTCTATCCATGTGTAATCTGTATTAGTTCCAGAAAATTGTCCACATTTGGAGCAACTACATGAATAGATACAAGTGGATAAAAAAATCAAAAGCACAAGAACTGCTTTTTTCTCTCCATCTTTCAATGGATCTTTGGTAGTTCTGCTACTGAAAATACATAACATGTGATAGAGAATACTGTACAGAAGAGAACTTTTCACACTTTATTAGCAACAAGTGAGTAAATCCATCGTGGTAGGTTTTCTTATAAATCATTCACAGAGAAGAGCTCCCACCCAAACTCCATCTTAAAGCAATATCTAAAGCACAGCAAAATTATTCCCTAACAACAGTGAGAAAAATCTGTAAATAAAAATAGCACTATTTATTTTGTAAGCTAGGAAGTGTCACCCACACCTGAGTTAAGGTGTGCTCATGCTGACAATGTTAACTTCACAGCTAGCAAATGTCTGAAAACTCTGGCAATCTGGACCACACCCCTCAAGCCCATTAAAAAAAAAAAAAAAAAGAAAAAAAAGAGCAAGAACTTAACAAGCATTCTGGGTAATCACACCTGCCCTGTATTCCTGTATTTAGGTTTGGTTTGGTGCAGGTTTTTCTGTGGGCCTTCCCCCCCCCCCCCCCCCCCCATTCTCTTTCCTTCTTAGGCAGCCTATCAGAAAAGATAAGGGAAGGCTGAGGGACTACCAGCAGGTCTCAGAGCTCTGCAGAGACAAAAGGCTTCAGACCTCCTCTCAAAAGTCTGCCTTTGAGTCTTGCATACCTGGAGGCAGCTGGAGAGGTGACTGGCTGCCACACCTAGATAAAGGTACCTATCTGAAGTGTTCCACTAAGGCGTTTATGGAGTAACCTTTCTGTACATACTTATGTAGCCTATGGTAGCATTGCAGCAACTTCTAATAGTGCTGGGTTTGATCAAGCCTTCTCTCATAAGCATAGGAGTTCCCATTATCAATTAGCTTGAATCTTGGTAATGTATCAGCTAGGAAACATACCAAACGAGCAGCTGCGTGAAATGAATTTGAAGGGCTATTTCCAAGAAGGCAGGTAACCCTAACCAACTCTGCCAGTTTACATGACAATTCCTTGTTATTTCAGTATTTATAATCAATGCTGGACAACCCGAACAGACAGCAGATTGATGAGATATTTTACAACGAAACACAGAGCTACCTATATAATTCTGCTTTATGAAAAAGTGATTCTAGAGAATCCTATTGTCCAAAAAGAGATCTTCTGGTTACCTAAGAAGTACATTTTGGCTATGCCCTCCTCACAGCATCAAACTGAATTTTCCAGTAAAACAAACAAGGGCCACAGCAGGAAGCTAATGCAAGAGTGATGAAGATGCCTGAAGAGCCACAAGCAAATTACTGTTCAGGCAGTAAATGTGTAAAGGGGTTTTGGGGCTTGGTGGGATTTGGGGGGTTTATTTTTGGGTTTTGTTTTGTTTTTCTTAAAACACACACTTCTAACTTCAGCAAGAAGAGTAAACGCTGCTGCTTACATGCATCTGATTTTGCAAACAGGTTTGAAAGATGAAGTTTCTGTGTCACCAGAATGCAACTTCACTTACTCTAGCTAAACAACTATTTTACTGTAAAATATGTCTATGTATGTGGAGATACGCACTACAGGCTCTTCACAGGAATTTAGGTTTATAGGAAGGTTGCTCAAAAGCCATAGTTCCAAAAGATTCTTCAGAGTGATCACAGGAAGAAAATTAAAGTATCTGCAACACTGGATTTCTGGATAAAACTAAAACAGTTGAGAAAATGACTACATTTCTGCAGCCTCCATGTGCATGAAAACCAAATTCCTTTGAGTTAAGCATTTTCCTATAAGACCAAAGTGATATTTTAAAAGCAAAAAAAAAAAAAAAGCCTAAGTTTCTGTATGTGGACTGTAACAAGCATTCCAGAAATTCAATTCAGAAACGTTTTATGCATTTGGGCACAGACTATTGTCCTTAGAAATGCAGTAGACAGTGAGGGAAAAAGCCTTTATGAGCTGGATCTTCACCAATAACTAGCAAGTATGATTTAGAGACACCTGACTACAATTTACATTCTTGAGCTATTAGGACTTAAAATTTTTAGAAGCCAGTCACTTCAGCGTACAGAAGCTGCCAGCATTTGGAAACAGCAAAGTTGGATAGGTCACTGGGGAACACTAAAACTGAAAGATACATATTAGAAGGGCAGGAAGAAGCTCCGTATACGAGATGTTGGCAGATGGATTAATTTCCAGGCATAAGGTTTCCCTTCAGCAACTCCTGACAAGATGAGGGGAGTACACAGAGGCAGGCCAAAGGAGAGCACGATGGAAAGAAAAGGTCTGACTGACTGCAGAGTAAGAAGAAACATCTGAGGAAACCCAAAGCTGGATGATTAGGAGTAGTTGAGGACTAAGATCAGGAAAACTAGTAAATGAACCATTACTTCTCAAAAAAGTTACATGAAAAACTGAGGGAACACAAAGCTTCTGCTCAAGTTCAAAAGGCAGGAGATAGTAAGTATCATACTAACACTGAAACTTCCTAAGTGTCAAATGGAATTAGATATACTTCCTTGACACTTTCATACTTTCCCAATACCATAGAACTGTATGTAATGAACTGTGTTTCTACTAAAAAAAAATTATAAATCAACCTTTTAAAAGATAATTTAAGATAAGACTGCTGTACTTTTTTCAGAGGATAGGACACAAATCTCATTCATGGAGTAAAATTTGGTTCTCAGGACAACCTAATAAAGGCATTTATTCACTAACAAAGTAACCAAAGAGGAGGAAGCAGAATTTAAGCTAAAGTAATATCCATCTTGGTTTGAAAACTGCATATTTTTCTCAAAATTTCATAACAGGATGCTTAATAAACACATATTCATTTATCTGTTTGGTAAAATACACGATGCACTAGTATTGCAGTATCATTAAACCCGGTCATACCATCAGCAATACATTCTTACTTGGTCAGCTATACTTTAATAGAAAATAATAATGTATCATTTTCTTACATTTCCCACTCTGCCATCCTAGCAGTAAGACTTAGCAGAGCAAAACAAATATTCTGGAAATAGGAATAGGTCTATTCGAAGCCTACAACAGTTTTACACGGACTACTTCATGGTCTTGTCTCCAAACCTCACAGTCAACTACAACGTAAACCAAGGACAAACTAATATCTGTCTGAACAAAGCCAGTTAAAGGAAACACTTCAAATCTGCATTACTTACCCAGTCCCAGCCCTACAAATTCATCAGGTGCCTGATCTTTTGTTCCAGTAAAAGAACCTTCCCTGCCACGCACTGTCCCTGAGATGTAGCGAGGTTTTACTCCAGTTCCTATTAACTGTGCCAGTTCAAGTTGACTGATGCATTTCAGAATCTATTCCAGAGAATAAAGATGTTTATTAACAAAAAAGCAGTTGGAAATAGTAAAAAAAAAATATTTAAAAATTCATGAAGATCTTTATAAAAAAAAAAATTCTAAACACTCAGGGTCAGACAAGTATTTCTGTCTAAAATGAATACTAATTTAAATATCACCGGATTAGTCTCTCAGTTTCATTTCTCACTTAGACATGTTTTACTGCTTCAAATGGCAGTATAATGTGCAATTCCACATAATGTACGTACAAAAGTATATACTTTAGCACTTATCTAAAACCTGCTGTATTTATGCACAAACAAGTACACTGCTGTGTACAAAATCAGTACATGCACTTCCTTAGGGTTTAAGCAAAAATGACTCTCATACCTCATGCCAGGAATTCCCTAAATAGTTTCCATCTGTATGAGCCACCGTGATCAGAGTTTTAATTGTGTCAATATTCTTCTGCTTCATTTCAGTAATACCGGAACTCACTGTAAGTAATGTAAATCTTGCTAACGCTTGCACATAGGCATCTCTTTCAAGCTATAAATGGGAGGGGGAAAAAAAAAGTTGTAAGTATTTTTCTCAGTTTCTTGTTGTTAGTACAGCCTGTGTGAGTCCAGCAGCCATACTGTTCACCATTCTCCTCCTAGAACTGCATTTACAAAGCATTCTACATCGCAAAATATCTCGTGTTCTTCTGTAGTAAGCTGTGGGATAAAAATCAGGCTCCCTCTGTTCAGGAACATGAAGTGTAATGTCTGACAGTATAGAACACATAGGTTGTTGTAGGTTTCTGGGTTTGATCTTTTTTTGATTCCTGGGGGACTTTTTTGGGAAACAGAATGCTGTTTCAGAAGAAATACGGCTTTGTAGCTGAGCTTTTAATATTCTTGTGCTACACCTGGACCTACTCTGAAAATGCAGGCTTAGCACACTCTCTCTAGTTGTAAGATTTGTTTTTGGCAACAGAATCTAAATAATATATCTAAAAGGCCTGTTTTGCCAATTCCCCAAATCTGCTCAAAATGCATTTGATTTAATCTGCTTGTGAGGTGAGACTGTCACAGGTGGGTTAAACAACAAGTGGCCTATAATCTAGGCAGATGAAACCAATCTCACAAAAAAGAATGTTCCACATGTAGGTACCTGGTTTTTATGTATAGGGTATCTTACAGACACCGAAGGAAACCTCCTCAGATCTCATATAAACCGATGACAACTGATTACAATGTGTCCATCAACCAGAAAGTAAAACCAGATGATATCAGCAAATTAAGTACATTCTTTTGATCATAGAATCATAGAATGGCATGGGTTGGAAGGGACCCCGAGGATCATAAAGCTCCAACCCCCCTGTCACAGGCAGGGCCACCAACCTCAGGCCTGGATCTACACAAGGTTGCCCAGGGCCCCATCCAACCTGGCCTTGAACACTTCCTTCCAGGGATGGGGGATCCACCACCTCTCTGGGCAGCCTGTTCCAGCACCTCACCACTCTTTCTGTAAAAAACGTCCCCCTAATATTCAATCTAAACCTTCCCTCCTTCAGCTTTAAACCATTCCCCCTTGTCCTGCCATTATCTGCCCTTTTAAAAAGTTGATTCCCCTCCTGTTTGTATGCTCCCTTCAGGTACTGGAAGGCTGCAATGAGGTCCCCCCGCAGCCTTCTCTTCTCCAGGCTGAATGCATCACCTTATCCCAGATGCTTAAAGACAAAAGTGAGACTGTGTGACAGTGTAAGATTAAAAGCATAAATAATTAAACCCAGAATCTTTAATTGAGGTTTCAGAGGTGAACATGCATAGTTTAAACTACCTTGTGTACTTCAGGAATTTCCTTAAGACTAACAGCCTCCAGGCCCCTCCATTGTCTCTCAGGGTGTGTAAAGTAATGTTAGCTGCTCTTAGACACCAATTTTAACTTCTGTGTATTTATCCAACGAAACAGAGAAGTTGTAGCACAAGTAAAGCACAAAGGGAAAAACCTGCCTCCAATGGAAAAGATCCCCAACTCAGCTCAAGTACAGACTTGCCAGTCTCCTTCAAACCACCAGAACTGTCTGGCGTCTGAAGTCAGACAATGTTGCCATCTAATCAGGGCCTCATGCAATGGAATCATCTTGTAACATACTTAAATCATCAACAAACCAGTATTGCTCTTAAAAATATCAACAAAATAGAACTCCCAGAGGAAACAAAGGACTACCACTCATACTGAAAATACAAAACCAAGTTTTAAATTACAGCAACTAAGGAGTGTTGTTTTTGAAACTCTTCCAGGTCAGTCAAGTTTGTCCCAGGGCACCAGAAGGGTATGACTGATTCTGATAAACTCTTGGAGCAAATCTGTTCTTGCCCTCACCAACCAAGGCAGACTGTTGCTGGACTGGGAGCTTTCTTCAGCTGCTGAAACTGATATTTGTACCAGTTCCACTTCTGTAGCTTAGAAACATAATGGGTATGTGAATTTCATTGAACAGATGCAGGCTCCAGAGAAGGCTTTCTTAATCAAATTTCTAAGTCTGTTCAGTTCAGGGTGGAGGGACACAGGAGAGGGAATGAAGTGGAAGGAAAGAGGAAGGAAACCTTACGTGATCTCAAATGGGCTTTTTGAAGCAGCTGTATCGGAGATGCCCTTCCACCTTTGTGATCTAATTTGTTAAATAGAAGTGCAAGGGGAAAGGGAAGACAAGCATTCCCTATTATATTATAGTTCAAGAGTTTTTATTAAGTTAGTTTTACAATGTGTTTGGGTTTTTTCTGTGTTGTGGGGTTTTTTTTATGTTTTTGACATATGCATGAAATAATGCTATGTCAAACATAGGAACTTTGCTTGCTCCTCTTCAGCTATGCATACAATGGACTTAGGGCAGATCAGTAATCCATTTATTAACTCATAGTCTCCAATAACATAACAGCATGCTCACTACCAATTATTTTAAAATGGGGGAAAAAAAGGCCAAAAAAAAAAAAAGCAGAAGCACCCAAGTTTAATCAGAATTACCCTCTGGAGCCAGACTGTCTGGAATTCTTGGCATTGTGCTTAATGCAAGATACATTCGTGCATTACATCAGGAATGACATTTCCAGTGCCACAACTGTTAAAATGGTTCCCAATTATAGACATCTCAGATTAGTATAATCTCTCCGAAGTTGAGAACAGTATTTCTAACACAGTTCACAGAGAAACGATTTAACTTACAAAACAGGACAGAAAGACTCATTTTATGAAACATCACAACAAAGCTAAACAGCTTTGCAACAGAGATAGAAAGTACTTTGACATAAAAGTAGTCAACTTGTAGGGAAACAAAAATTTAGCACAAAGGCATGGCAACACTCACCACAAAACACCAGGAAAAATAAAAGGTCACTTTATTTAAAACTATTCCAGTCAAATATCAGATGAAATAGTAATTGCAGAAGCAGGCAGCTTCTAGGCATTGCAGTGCACAGCTTCAACAACAAGGACTCTTAGAACCTCACTTTAGATTTTGCTGGTACATAAATCAAAGCATTACTTCAATCTTAGGGGTTTTTTTTACCTGAATGTTGAAAATGCAAGCAATCCTGATTGCACACCGTATACCCTCCAAACAAAGAGAGGCAACTTCGGTGTCATCGCAGTCCTGCAGCCCCACACTGAATGCAGCCAGAAAAGGTGTCCATGCCAACTGGAACACAGGCAGAGTAAGAGTTATGTTAGAGATCGTTAGTACTTGAAGGGAATGCAATAGTTTGGACATCTTGCTAAAGTGTAAATTCTGTCCTTATATCATTAACCTTGAAGTTACTATTGCCAAAAAGGAAATGGAATGGAACAGAAATGAGACACAGAAGTAATGCAGACTGACACTCCCCCCAGGAGCACTCACAGCACTCACCCTCAGCACTCAACACACACAACCATCTTCAGGGAGCTGGAAAAAGACAAACCCCACAGTTATGTCAATTAAATGTATATTGGAGTTTTGGAACTCCTGGGATAAAGTTTACCTTTGTACAGTGAGAAAGAGTCTATAGCTACTGCAAGAACCAACACAGCATATAACAGATTCTTTTATGATGAAAAGAATATGCTTAAATAAGGCAGGTTTGTCATGAAAACACCAGGCAGAAAAAAAAAGTAGGGTAAAATAGGGTAGCAGACATAATTAATTCCACTGAATTCATAGTAAGACAACAACAGTAAGAGACAGGACATGACTACATGACTCTTTCCTTGATCTCTCTGCTCTTAATTTTGATGGCCCTGGCCTCCACTTTTCTGCATCTAAGCCACTGCTGATGTTTCCCATTCCTCTTGCCTTACATGGGACTAAGAATTTAATACACTCAAAGTTATTGCAGGAGAGTCCACACAGTTCTGTGGTCCTATAGTCAAGGCTCCCTCTCCACAGGAAGAAGGTGCAGAGGATCCTGATGTAACTACACGTGGTTATGGCGAGGAAACCCCAGGTTATCCAGAATGATTTTAGAAATAATTCTACCAGAAGTCACCTGAGATGAAATACTGACTCAATGGGCACAGCAGGGAGCAGCAGATTTCACACTTAATTTAATAATAAAATGATGCACCGCAGAGCTTCGGTTTCATGGAAGTCAGCAATTCCAAAAGCCCTACTTCAGAAAAACATTTAACACTTGCACACACCAAACCATAACTCTGGGACAGTATTAAAAGCATCAGATGAATCCAGGAATTAATTTCCTATTGCATGACCTTTAAAGGTCCCTTCCAAACCAAATTATTCTATGATTTTATGCTCTAGAAATGTATGCTTCTCCTCCTAGCCCTTCTAATTTTTCATTCCCACTAAAACCAAAACTAACCTTTGAAACCACAAAACCAAAATACTTTGTTCAGAACCATCTAGAGGTCTGTATAGTATGCTTTATAACTAGATTTACAGTTACTTATAATAGACCGTTTGGTCATTAGAGGTGAAAATTAACCCCTAAAACAGGTGATCAATTTTAAGCTGCTTAGCTGCATACATAAAGCAAATTTGTGTTCTGGTTTAATAATTCTACAAATCTATCTGTAAATACAGTTATAATGATAAATCTTACACTAGCATCAATAGGTGCAAGACATACCTATATATGTATCAAGTTCTGCTTAAATAAAAATAAAAAAATCTGAATAAAAGCCGTGAAATTAAATATTTCTATTCTTGCTTTTTTGAGAAGACAGCTCTCTCTTCAACATACTAAACTGCCCTCAGCACTTTAATCCATTTATGCATGTCCTCGAGTAAAAAGTTTCCTAACTCTTAGCACCTTCATAAAACACATTTAGGGTATCAATTTACTGTGATGCTTCTTATTTTGCTCCTCTGAAAATGGATTTTAAAAATATACTTTTCAGACACTAAAGGCTAAGAATGTTACAGAGTAATAGGGCTGGTATTTTAAGCAAAAATAGCCTCTGAATTTTACAGATGCCTGCATGTGAAATATTTCAGCCTTAAAATCAGAGAGAAGCATGTACAGTACACTTCTGCTAAGAGACACCATCATAACCTGAAAGTAGATCTTGAACAAGTGTTTCTTTAGTATTATTCTGTACAAAGATGAGTTCTATCCTACTTTATTAATATGGTGATAAAAACCTCACAAGTTTGCCTCATGGACAGCACTCTTACAGCTAGATCCTCAGCGTATGCAGGTAGACAACTGGGCCAACAGCATACTGGCTTGTGTCAGAAACAGTGTGGCCAGCAGACCCAGGGAAGTGACTGTCCTGCACTCAGCACTGGTGAGGGCACACCTCGAGTTCTGAGTTCAGTTTTGGGCCCCTCACTACAAGAAGGGTGTCCAGGGACTGGAGGCAATGAAGGTGGTGAAGGGTCTAGAGAACAGGTCTTATGAGGAGCAGCTGAGGGAACTGGGGTTATTTAGTCTGGAGAAAAGGAAGATGAAGTGAGACCTTATTGCTCTCTATGACTATCTGAAAGGAAGTTGTAGACAGGTGGGGGTTGGTCTCTTCTCCCAAGTAACAAGCAATAGGTCAAGAAGAAATGGCCTCAAATTGTGCCACGGGAGGTTTAGATTGGATATTAGAAAAAGTGTCTTCACCAAAAGGGTTGTCAAGCATTGGAACAGGCTGCCCAGGGAAGCTGGTTAGGTCACCATCCCTGGAGGTATTGAAAAGATGTGTAGATGTGGTCCTCAGGGACATGGTTCAGTGGTGGACCTGGCAGTGCTAGGTTAATAGTTGGACTTGGTGAACTTAAGGATCTTTTCCAACCTGTATGATTCTATGGTTCTTGAGCTCAACCTGACCTCCCAGCACATCGCTCCAGGGAACCATGTGTTCACTGTAATGGTAGTGGTCTGAGACTTTACCTTCCTGGAGCAGTTCACAAAGGGGTCATAAGGAGCACTACCTGCACAACGGCAGCAAATGAGACTACATGTTAAGGATGCAACAGTTTATTTCAGTGGCAGTTAACTGTAATGTGTTAGGTATGACAAAGAGCATATCCAGTAGTATACTGAGGCATAATACCCTACTGAACATACTCTAGACCTACAAATCTGAATCACTGGTACAGAAAAGGCATTTGGGATGAAGGTAGCTTTGCACCTACAAGTAAGACAAAAAGGTGTTTAGATTGATGGTTTAATACAGGTCCTGCTACCTCCCCCACAACTAGATGACAGTCCTAGTCTTTCTGAAATATTCATTTGCAACAGACAACACTGAACAGCAGTTTGTTCTGATAATTGTTCCCCCACAATGTGTTGAAATAATCTCCCATTGATGCAGTAGGAGGGACTCAAACAATCAACTGGGATTACTAATTTCTCACTTTTATAAATCTATTCTATTGACTGCACCTCTATCCCTGAAATCAAAACCCTACAATTTCAAGTTCTTAAATACTGTCTTTATATTTTTGTCCCCAACGTGCTCCTCATAACTCATCCAATGTATCAGGATGCTGCTTCTACACCACAGAAACTTCTTAAGTCCCAAGGAAAATGAAACTGGTGTCAAAGGCTCAAAATCCCTTCTTTCCTATGAAGTTAAGTAATTTACTAAATGATCAAAATATGGCAGACACAAATATTCACTCCTGTCAACAAACCCTGTCAGTCAGTATTTTGTATTAAGAAACTATGTGGTATTCTAGGTAAATATCTAAACATGTTTCTCACCTTAAACATGGGTCTTACATGCTCCAGGTGTGTTGCACTAGTAAAAGGTGCCTGAACATGGCTCACTGCCTCCATAAGAGCTTTAGCTGTTTTAGCCATTTGTTCCATTTCCAAATTATATAGGAGTCTTCTCTGCTTTTCACTAGCAACACCTGTAAACACATTTTTACCCTTATTTGTGCATCTGTAGCAGTAGAGTCATCAGGAATATAATGATTTTAATTTTTTCATAAAGTGCCATACACCAATGCATTTTTGTATTATTGTTACCAGCAGAAATTATCACACCAGCAAGAGATTTCATTCATGATACAGATAAAATTTAACTTAAGGCAAACTTATGTATAAAATGTAACCTTATTTTAAACTTACAGAATTTTGAGTTTTGCACAACAAACATTCCTTGTCCATCACCTCAACTGACAGCATAAATATCACACCCACTAGACAAAATTCAAAGTGAATGGAGGTTTCATAACAATCCATCAGCACAGAAAAACAACAGTAAAAATAAGTGAACATCCTTTTAATCACCTTTTCATTTCAGCAATAGAACCTTCACCTCACCAAGAAAGTGAAACTCAGGCAGACTGTAATAATCAGCTTCTTTTAAATGACAATAAAAACATTATGTTAATTGAATAAGAGGGATACTTTTTTCCAGGGGCAAATTTCCTCTAAGCAGCCTGTTCATAAAGACTAACCTAGGACTTAAAAGCATACACATTTCATTATGTTGGGAAAAAGTCAAGTTTCTCTGAGTTTTCTGTAGAGAAGCTAGGACAAGTAACATCTGAATCTTCACACTGCCCAAAACACAAAAATGTTTTTCTGGTATTGGAGAGAGGAAAAGAGAATTCATTTTGACAGTGCATAAATTAGGGACCGACAAACAAAATAGTGCAAATTTTTTCAAAGAGGACAGGCTAATTATTGCAGAAAAACACAACAGCTACCTTAGCAATAGAAGGCATAACTACTGTGTTTGTTCTCCACTACGCTTATCAGCAACTGTTCCTTCAAAGCCCTCAAATGCATTTCCCCATGTTGCTGATCAACAGCAGAACCTGCCTTATCCATGGTCAATGCACTGAATACCAGGGATTCAGGTACAAAAGGAAGTGAAAATAAGCAGCAGCATTTAACACAGATTTGTTCAACATCACCTGTTTATGTTGAAAGGAAAAGGATATGAGTTAGGACTCATTCTGAGTTCAGTAAATCATGCTTGTTTCATCCATCCATCTCATTTTAAAAAGGAGATAGCTTCATGAAACTGATGAACCGACACTCTGAAGGAAGCTGACATTGCAACTACTTACTTTGTTTACTGGATTTTGTGGGTATTGTTAATTCTTTTGTTTCTTTCATTGAAATCTTCTTTCCAGCTATTTCATTATAGATGGCAGACAAATATTCTTCAGGGAGATCTTTACTGTCATTGATACCTCTGTTCATTTTAATATACTGTTCTTTTGTCATTTTATTCTTAACCTGAAACCCAGAAAGAAGCCATTAACGTCAACAAATGAGGCAAGTTCATAGCAGTGACAAACCAGCCTAACAGATGAAAAGCTACCACAGAGGACAAGCTTGCTGATTCAAAGACATTTTAAAGTATGGAATGTATACCAGACTACATTGTCAAATCTACAAAGTAATACAATGCCACATGGATGTTACACCACTCAAACATTCAGTGGGATCATTTTTTAAAAAAAAGTGTGTGTGATTTTATCACACAGACCAAGCAAACTATTTTAAACATAACACCCTAATCTCATAAGAATTGAATAATATTTCCTAATTTTGCTTAATGATGATGGCTAATCACTGCAACTTTGAACATTATGCATGTGAGCATTTATCAGAACACCAGAACACCATTATTTTTTCAGACTGAAATCAGGCACAGGATTTCTGTTAAAATCAATGGGCAAATAAATACACAAGTTCTGGCCCTGACCGTAGGTTAGCTGACTCCCATGAGTGCCATGGTATGAAGGCAAATCCATACAATTCCTATTCAACACAGAGTAAAGAAATTATACCTTAGAGAAAGATCTAATCAAAGCAACTGGGAAATCTCAAAACCCAGGAAACACAGCACTGTTACCGAAAGGACGCACAAACATAAGCTACCGTATTTCCTACTCATGTACTGGTGTTGAATTGAACACTAAGCTTTTAAACTATGCTGTCACAGAGCCTGGAAGTTAGATGTCTATGATTAGACAAATACTTTTCTAGCAACATACCTGTGGACTGTGAAGATCTGTCGTCAACATGATAATTGAGTAAGCTAAAACATAGGCAGTATCTGCACTAGCAAAGAGAGTTTGCCTGAAGGGGAAAAGGAGAAAAAACCCCAGTAAACTTAATATATTGGGATTTTTTACTTATAATTCAGCTTTCTAAAGTTCTGAAGACAAAGTATGGCTTACCCTTGGTTACATTCTAAATATCTAGCAGCAAATTTCTCCATTAGGCGATCGATTTTCTGAGCCTCTCCTGGAAGACGAAATCCCTCTAGAAACATGCGCAGAGCTGAAACAAAATCCTTTCCTGAGAAGTCGTGTTGGTCTACATATGCATACATAACTTCTTTGTTAAATTTGTCATTGTCTCCCAGGAACTCCCCAACCTGAGTCTAAAATAAGAAAAGACAAACTAGTGTATTTACACTGGAAAAAAAAAAGCAAAGAAGAACAACAGAGTCATACTGCTCATACGCATTCACAAAGAGAGAGGTCTCTATGCAGTTAACTTAAGACTTACTCCTTCTTCTCCTCCAGTCTCTAAAGCAAAGTATTTTGGTCACATATTCCATGTTACATGTCCATATCTGCCTACTTTCCTCCTTCTCTGGTTTTATTCCTGTACCTTCCACAGGTGCACAGGCCACAGTTAATATTACCAAAAATTGTTTATTCTCTGCTGTAATGACTTTTTTAGTTAGGAAATTTACTATGGAAACAAAAAGCTTACTAAGCTCAACTTAAGTCCCACTGAAGTGCAGATCTCAAACAGATGCAAGTGGTGCTCAAATATAAATAGCTGGTATTCAAATACATCCAGGCTGACCTCTATCAACGCAACACTGTACAGTGAAAATGCTGTGCATTCAGATAAAGATGCCTGTGCATGTAATTTGAGGTTAAAGATGTGTTTTGATGGTTGACTCTCATACTGAAATTTGTGCCTTCAGTTACAGCTGCAGACAGGGGCATATGCAAGCCTTTCCTTAGGAAACAACATAGGGATGGCTACTAAGCACACCAGTGCAGATTCTGGGCAACCTGGTCTAGTGGAGGGTGTCCCTGCCCATGGCAGGGGGCTGGAACTAGATAATCTTTGAAGTTCCTTCCAACCACAACCACATTATGGTTCTATGACTCTGTGAGTGCTGTTTCAGAAAGCTAAGTTCTTCATGACAATACCAAGATGAGGTATTCCCACTCTCTTCAGACAGTTACTGCAGGACTCTTCCAAGTCCAGCAACAGCTGCTAGCTGCAAATAATACCAAAGAACTAATCTAGATTAAATAACTAACCTAACTAACCCTCTGTTGGGTTATTTTTTAGCCATCTCTGAAAGTTACTTCTGGCAGTCCCTTACTGGACTAAAGTTTAGTAAGCTGATTTTAGCTATATTAGCAACTAAGTACAAGTTTTGAGTCAGCTCAAGTAGGGCAGGCTTTTCCTTTATACTTTGCTGAACTGCAGGATGCATTCAGTACAGGGTATAGTTCTAATGCATACTCCAAATTCTTTGAGATTACAAATTTCAGGAAAGAGAGAAGTTCCCTTTTCTTCATTGTACAATAATGTCAAACACTTTAAAACACTATCATGTGATCTGCAATTAGCATCAAATCATGAGCATGGACAAAATTAACCATCAGGAAAAGAGTTTTCTTACTGAATCTAATCTTTCTTCTTGATGCAAGAACTGAGCAATATCTTCAGGGGTAGTGCCAAGCATTCCTTGTTCTTGCAGGTACTGAATTCCCCTCTTTGGTTTCTTATTGAATCTGTACAATCAAGATCAGAACGTAATGAAGAGTTAATTCTTTTACCTACACACAAAGCCTTACCAGCTCAAGTAGAAAGATTCAATACTTTTGGATGAGATATTGCAACTCTATGTATTAAAAGTTTTCCTTCATCAAACTGCATTAGACAGGAATGACCTATTCCTTTCTATCATCATCCTCTTCATCATCGGATTATTTTACAGGGTTCTTTCCCCCAGTAAACAGCCTCCTCTTACCCCTTTGCTACATAACTGCCAACATGGCATCCAAGGAGCTCCCAATAAAGAGAGCTAAACACTATCAATTACTTCGTCACTCAAAGAAAAAAAATATTCCCCAGAAATGGCAAGTCTTGGCTTGGAAAAGAACAATTATGCTCTGCTGTTTTTTGTTTTATCTGTATTAAACAGTCAAGAAATCCAGGAGCTGCCTGTAAGAACAGAAATGTACAAGACAAGGAACCTGGTAACTGAAAGACACTGAAAACCTAAAGCATGTTTGTTCAGGGTCTGAGATACATATTACAGAAAATTTACTTTTGCATGAAGTGACCTCACTGAGGAGGTAAGGTGACATGGCTGAAATCACACAGAAGAAGATTCATGTTAGGCTGCAATGAGACATTATGCTATCCTTCAGTTGATTATGACAAGTTAATCAGAAGGAAGCATCAGCTTAAGCACATAGGCAATTTCATCAGTACTGTGTACCATAAAACAGGTTGTATTCATGATCACGAGTTCAATGTCCTTTTTATCCAAATACAAAAATCTTATTTTTAGACAAGCAGGTCTGGAGAAAAAAAGAACAAACATTCAGAGTACTCATCTTCTAGCTGTGAGGAATTAGGTTAACACAAAACACTGTTGACAGGCTCCAAAGGGGACACCATTCAGCACTCTTTCACCAGAGGAAGTGCTGTTACATCCAGTTTTTTTCCTAACACAAGATGAGTATCTATGAGGAGAAGGAAGAAAAACCCAGGAATCTTCATAGCTCCAAAAGAATCCACCCTCCCATGGGCGATAAAAGGGCACTCACAAGTCAATTCCTTGTTCTATTATTTCCTTTTGTTGCTTTAGGACCTCAAACTGCTCTGGGTTGTCAGTGCCAGACATCTGTGTGCTGTAACTGCCAATTCCTGATGAAGCAGTAGAATCCAAGGAATTTAAGCTTCCATATCTGTTAATTGTTTCAGGGTGTTTGGTTTCATTGCTGTCCTGTTCTGTGGGTTTTTCTTGGCCTATAAATTGGAAAGGGTTACACACACACAAAATACATATAGTGAAAAGAAATCAAAATCACAGGTCATTCTTCAAATCCTCTCTGAAGGCTTCTAAATCTTACTGGGGTTATCAAAAATAATCTATTTATTTTTATATAAATATTCTGGGTTTGTTTTGGTTGGGAAAATACCCACCCCCCGATAAAAGATCACTCCAACTTATCAGGGAGGACTCTTTCAAGTCCATCACGTACCTGAAATTCAAGACTGAAATTATGACTGTAATTTGTAAACATTTGGATAAAAATTTACACTACCACAGAAACCCAAATACACATCTTTCTTTTTATTTTCAAGGTCAATGTCACTTTTGACCTAAAGCAAATCACAATATTCTAAGTCTTTGAAACAGACAGTCTAAAAAGGTTTGTGATCAGACATGACAAAGAGCTAGTGCTCTCAGTTCACAGAGGCATGTAGTGATAAGGATTTAGAAAAAGTTTATTATTTCAGCTACCAATTTTAAGTGCTTAATCTGAAAATTCTAGAATAACCTTAGTGCTTTTCATCTCAGGTCAGATAGAAACAAGATTAAAACAAGTAATGATTTCATTATGCTTACAATATATATTAATAAAATTTGAAAACGTTCTCCATGCAGCTTGCTTCAGTAGTAATTTAACCAATATGAAGTTAAGATGAAAGTAGGGGAGCTTCAAAGTAAGTTTTGCAATCTTTTTGAAGTTAGAAATACAGAAAATTATATGGTTTAGTCATTTTCAGTGTAGTAACTTTCTATAAATTCATACCATTAAGACAACTTAGACAACTTGTTCAAATGACAGCAATGCAAACTCACCCATATTTCTACCAAAGAAAATATTATTCTCTCTCCTCTTTTATTATAAGTGGTTTTACAGATCTGGACACCAACAGTATCCAAATACCGGAAAATGGCACTGAACTCCTGCAGCACCATCTCTTTTCTAAAGCCACAAGAAACACATCTCATACCACGTCTTACCAAGTGTTGTCTGAGAATTGGGATTTACATATTGATCCTTGCTCCACTCCACCATGCACTTCAAGATTGATACTAAGCATTCCAATCCTTTTTTTCTCAAGCTTAACTCCTAGAAAAGATTTCAGAAGCAATACATTAGTGGAATGGAGAGTTTAGTCTAAACCCATTACGCCAAGAAACAAGAAGCTTCACCACATTTGGTGGAATTTTTACCTGAATATTGGACATGCCAAGTTCCTGGCTACCCCTTCCTTGAGCAATCTTTGATAGGTCATTAACCAGCCTTTCAAATATATTCGCTGCATTTAAATCACAATCATAGTTCACGTAGATGTCCACTACACTCTGGGCATCTATAAACAGAGTGACATTGTCAAACTTGGAACAAAAACTAGATCATTCAATGAAGGGCAAGTATGTCTTTGTTCTTTAACATCAAAATGTAAAAGCTAGAATCAAATGGTGCTTAATACCTGCACATATCCTTGTCAGCGTTTGTATAACCATCCATTTATGATCAAATGAGCTAGTAGAAGTTTCCAAGATGTACAGGAAAATTTCTTTGAAGAAAACCTAACACATATTTGAGGAAGAGGGAGAAAAAGTTAATATCTATTACAAACAGAGTCACTAAATTTGATGGCTAGTATTCTGACACAATTCTGAAAGCAGCACTTCAGAGGTATAGGAGATTAGAAAAATTAAAGAAGACATGAGAAAACACAATTTATACTTGATACATTCAAATCAGAAATTAGAATTATTACTTATGTACTACTGGTGTTTTGTCTGTCCAGCTGAAAAAATTTGGTTTATAATTTCATCATTCAAAAGCAGAAAAGCTGTGAATGATGTGAAGTCCTGAAGGCCAATTCAGCCTAACAAGAGGTCTGATGCCATTAAGAGTTCATTTGGAATTTTCAAAGGAGAGGTATTACCTCACCACAAAAGATTTTCTCCCAGATGATTGTGTTACGGCACAAACGTAAATAACAGCCACTTAGGCCGACTTAAAGTATCTGACCTTCATTAGAAGGGAAACATCTTGATGCACAACAATTGCTCTAGAGTATTAGATTATTGGAAGTAGGGTACTGGTCAGGCACAGCATAAAACATGCAGCAGATCTATTAACAGGAAAGTTATGTTTCCCTAAAAGAGAGATTAGTTTTCTTGGAAATCCCTTTAGTAAGGTGCTCTTGCTTGGAACAGAGACTATTTCATCCCCTCTCAATTAGTTCCATTAGTATTACAGGCTGAGTATTTCAGCTGAGCATGCTTTAGCTAGGGCAGGCTTTTTCTCACTTCTTCCCTAAACAACAGCAACTGCTTAACAGTGTATGAACTCAAAATGTGAACTGCTGCATGGCATTACATCACCATCCTACGCAGCATTACATCACCGTTCTGCACTTCCGAGAGCTCACCTCTTCATAGCCAGCTGTGGTGACCAAAATCACCAGCATATTGTTTTTTTCTGGAACACTGCTGGTAATCTCAAGCCATCAAGTACCTCTTCTTCAACAGCAACACACAAATATCCAAATAGATAAACTACCCTGGTTTTTAATATTAGATAATTGCTTATGCCACAGAATTTTTAGAGGGTTTTTTTAATGCTATTAGCAGGTAGAGATGAGTATAAGGCTAAATTCACTTTTAAGTCACGTTTGGGGAAAAACAGCACCGTTGATTTTTAAGCAACTTTGATGGTAAGCTATTTCCTTCAAGTGAAACACACTAATGGTATTTCCATTTTATTGGTCTCTTTAGAGACACACAGCACCATCCCAGTTACTAGCCTTAAAAAGCATCTCTACCAAACACAAGGAGTTCAACACAAAACAGATCAAAGACTTTCAAGTATTTAAATATACTCAAGAGTACTAGACTGATTTCAGCCACAACTTTATGTAATCCAAACAGAGGAAGATATAAAATTTTAATAAAGGTCATGCTACGAGCAATCCTTAGTTACATATTTGCTGTTTTCTGTTTTTTTACTGAAAGACAGTAATGTTATATACCCTCTGGGATTGGGAATTAATTTTTTCTGGTAGGCAATTTTAAAAAAAGAAGTTACTGATGGAGCAGAGAAAAAAGTTTCCAGCACAAAATTAAACACAAATCTAAGCAAGAAGATGAAGTAGCTGGAAGGTCTGCATACTATGAAGACATTTTAGATCTTTATGCTTCTGAGATAGGGCTGATATTGCTTCTGGACTTGAACAGCTTTCAAAATCTTGCTGATTACTGGTATTTCAGATACTATAAAATGCTATCACTATTTTACTTATTGCAGTTCATATCGCAGCGTTGACACTTTAACTCCCAGGATATCAGAAATGTAAACCAGAAAAAACCTAATTATTTAGTTCAATCAACTAAAAATAAGAGGTTTAAGATAGCTTATTTGCAGTTATCAAAGGTTGCCAATAGTAAGTCTAGCTAAACGACACCCCAAATCCCCTGGTATCTAGGACTAGATTTGCTGCAAATATATTCACTGACCCATTTTGAAATACAGCTACAGTACAACTAAGGTATGACTCAAACTATTTTAACTGTCAGAGGGCAGCATTAGTTGAATATTTAAGTCAGAGAACCAAGAGAAGGTCACTTTCAACAGAGTATGAAACTATTATTTTAAAATATGCCAAAGATTTCTTACACAGATGAAGAATGCAGCCTCAATCCCAAAATATATAGATTTTGCATATTATAAATCAGAGCATATGGCTCTCCTTACAGCTCCAAGACACAAACTAAATGTGAAGTTATCTACCCACATCTTCTGAATAACCTTTAGGATCAGTAGCTGACAGAAGAGGAATTCTTAGCTGACAACCAGGAAAAAGACTAAGTTTCTAGAAACTGCTGTCCCCCATAGTATGTAAGAGATGGATACTCTGGCTGTATCAAGATTTAGCTTTTGTATTTATGAGGGAAAAATGCAGCCCCACTGTTTGTTGATGGTCTAAATTTAGCAGATTCTAGAAGCTACTACAATAGCATAGAGTACCCTATATCCAATTTTCTTCATGTATGTCTTCATTTTCTGTTTGGAATTTGGGGAGAGGATGGCAGCGACGGAAGCTCATCAAATTTCTGTCAGGGAAGCTGGATTGCAATGCATTTACCACCTACACGCTGACTTGTGAGCTCTGAGAACACACAGCAAGCCCAACACTTTCTGTGAAGCAGTCTGTGTGACTGAAGAGCAGCTCGACCCAGTCTGTCTGATGTGATGAACACTGTGTGCTCAACAAGACTGTAGTGCATGTGCACAGTCTGTCTTCAAAGTCTTCAAAAGGCATCATATTTTCAAGGCACATTCCATCAAACACCAAGCCTGTATTTCTATCCATGCTATGTTCAAGGGAATACTGGAAATGCTACTATTTCTTCTCCCAAAAGGTGTCACAATAACCTGGTAAGCAATCAGAACACAAAGATACTGGCAAAGTGAGGTTCTTCCTTCAAAGCTGCCACAACATATCAACTTATGCAGTGACATCCATGGATGAAGAAACCCCTGAATTCATGGTCCTTGTAACAGCAACATTATCATTTCTCTGCATCTTTTCATGCACTAAACTTCCACGCTTATGGAGCAAGCTGTAGGCTTCAGTATTCGTGTCAACTCCCAAAATATAAAGTTACTGAAATGAACACTACAAACACACACTATTCACCATGGAATTAAGATCTCATGGGATACAAAAAAGGGTATCCATGTGGTTCAGACAGAATTGCACCAAGAACCTGCTCATACCCTATGGCACAATAATTGGCAGTCAAGAACAAAGCCTCAACGCATGTCTTGCTTTCCCCCTGTGACTTCAGAATATATCCGTTCAGTGAGAAAATTCCCAATGTCTGCCAGGACTTGGGTAACTCTTATTGCCAGGAATATGGACTCAGATCTCTACTTACGGCCCAAGGAGTTAAACAGTCCGTACACCTTTTGAGCCCTCAGGAAATGAGACTATTGTATTCAAGATATATATTCCTGTTGGCCCTGATATACAAAGGGAAGTGGCTACAATAATCATATAGCTGGGATTACCCTAGACAAAGAAATCTGTTCAAGTAACCTCAATGAGAATCCACAATGCATTTCAAGTCATTAATTTTTACTCTAAAATTCCTTTGAAAACCCATATATTATGTAGTCTTTTCATCAATTTCTTTTCATAGTTTTCTTGATTTCTGTAGTGCAGAGCTTAAACTTCCTAATCACATTATTGAACATTGGTTGACTGATCTTACTCACAAATCTCCTCACATCTGAGTTTCAGCACCATTCTGCAGTAATACCAAGCAAAAGCCAATACAGAACTTTGCTTTCAAATAAATTCATAGAGTAATAGTAGTGAGTGTGAGCATAATAAATTACAGCTGTAAAAATTCACCTCAATCAGAGAGTACATCAAAGCATGTTTTGCACTATAAAATTTCTTAGTTTATGTTAATGTCTATTATCAAGTGATGCAGTGGCCTACTTCTTTATTAGGTATTTTGTTCCACATTCTAGTTAAAATATGATGGAATTTTTTAAAAACAGCTTTATGGAAGTTTTCCCATCTCTTTCCACTTCACCAAACCATATACCACAAGTGTCATGCTACTTCTGATTCTACAGAGCAAATTTTATTTAACCTGTAAGTATTCCAAAGGAAATGCTGCTATTTTATTTGAAGGTGGTTTCAAGGGTATTATTGCAAGTAAGTCCATTGCCACTGGGTAAAAAGAAGCTTCTATGCATGGGAAGATCTGGCAAGTCTTACACAAAAGCTGAAATTCAGCAAGGGAGACGTTTACCTAAGCAAGACCAAGCTACACACAAATATCATAGAATCATAGAATGGCATGGGCTGGAAGGGACCCCAAGGACCACAGAGCTCCAACACCCCTGCCACAGGCAGGGACACCAACCTCAAGCCAACCAACAAGGTTGCCCAGGGCCCCATCCAACCTGGCCTTGAACACTTCCAGGGACGGGGCATCCACTACTTCTCTGGGCAGCCTGTGCCAGCACCTTACCACACTCTCTGTAAAAATCTTCCCCCTAATATCTAATCTAAACCTTCCCTCCTTTAGTTTTAATCCATTCCCCCTTGTCCTGGCATTGTCTAGCCCTTTAAAAAGTTAAATCCCCTCCTGCTTATAAGCTCCCTTCAGGTACTGGAAGGCTGCAATGAGGTCCCCCCACAGCCTTCTCTTCTCCAGATTGAACAAGCCCAGCTCCCTCAGCCTCTCTTTGTAAGGCAGGTGCTCCAGTCCTCTAATCATCTTCGTGGCCCTCCTCTGAACCCTCTCCAACAGTTCCACATCAAATCAACACATGTCCCCTTACAATTCACCCCCCTCCCCGACCCTTAAGTTAAAAATTCATGTAACGTACCTCAATCTGCATCTTTAGATGAGTCTTAAAGTTTGAGAGGAGGGTAAGAAATATGGAAAGTGAAAGTTCAAAAACTTCTGGAACTGATGAGACGCCATTTTTTGACAGTGCAACACAAAGGTACTGCTTAATAGCATTAATAAACATCTCATTTGTCCTGAAGACAGGTCCTGCATTTTGCAGAATGGACAGAAGCAACTGCAATGAAAGAATCTTCGATCGCAGTTCATGAGATCTAGAATAAAAAATGCAGTGTATCAGCTCAGTTTCAGTTGTAAACATTAAAACACTCTCTTGAAAAGTCAATATACACCACTGAACTTCTACGTAGAATGTTCATGAAACTTGACACGACCTAGTATAGAAAAAGTTACAAAAAGTTGTTGATCATCCTTGTTGAAGTGGTCACTCCTCAGCCAAGAATGTGGCAATGATAACCTTTCCCAGTGACTGTTTCTCTCCATTACTATCAAGTCACTCTCTCCTCTGCAACACAGCACCACAGAATAGCAGCAACAGTAGACAACTCAGTTTGTATCTGCCAGAGGATGAAGAGAAAATTCTCTCCTTTTAATGGATTTTTTTGAAGATCTCATCTAAAATATCCAGCCCATCTATGAATCCCTGACTACCAAAACACAGAAATTCCTCCTCTATTTCCATTAGCGTGGAAAGAAAGTTGAAGGGCCATAAAGACAACAGCTGTACTGCCTGGCCTATTTCTCCCACCACTGAAATATCTTCTCAAATACAGTATCAGTCACTGGCCCCACCCCATTCCAAGAGCAGCTCTGCCTATTTTCAGCACGGCAATAGCAAAGTGAGGCAACTGCAGCATTGTAAAGTGTTCCATGGTAACACTACGCTTCTTACAGACTGAAACAAGCTAGAATTCATGTCAGAACAGTGCTACTACTTATGCTTTAAAGAAAAAAAAGCAGCAAAAAAAAACCCCCTGACCCAAACCACACATACACAAAAGTGTAAGGGTATCTGCATCTGTGACAATATAAAACAATTTAAATAGCATTCTGGGTGAAAGCATTGACTCCTCAGACTCGTGATGCTTCTTCTCATCTCAGAAGACTGGCTCTTCTGGAGAGTACATACAGACACAACTGGCTTTCCCAACAAGGCAGTCCATAGCTTTCATTGGGCAGCCACCCCCATGGAAGACAGTTATGAAATACAAAGAACAGCCACAGGAACCTTTTCATACAGTAAGGCCCAGACAAGGTAAGAAGTGGTTCAAGTCAACAAGAAACACACAGAGTGCTTGGGTATTGCTGAATACTGCAAAAACTATGAGCTTAATGAAATAAAAAAGTAATTCCTGTCTAGCTGGAAAAACCCCACCAAAAATTAGTAACAAGGATGTTGCAAATAAACTCAATGACTTCTGCTGGCAAACAAAGGGGGATGAGGGTGGACATCAATCTGCAAACATTTCAAACTCATAGAATATAATCCCAATATTAGACTTTTTGTCTGAAGATGCTTTTGAGAAGCAAAACATAGCCAGTCAAACTGAGCAAGGACCTTGTTCCTCCTATTCCTCCTAGTCAGCTGCAGGTCAAAGCAAATGTCCCCAGACAGCTTTCTGTAGGGTTCTTCAAGACAATGCCTCACTGCGAACACATGTACATGGGAATCTAACACAACAATGTCCTTCAATGCAAACTTTTTGCAAGTATCAAGTGTGTAGACAGCACGTGACTAGATCACATACTTTGCTATAAAAAGTAAGAACTTAAATAAAATATTCAATGTTGCCTACTTCCAGCAAGTGCCAGCACATAACTGAAGTCCTAACTTGCTGGTCTTACATATTCAGTAAGCCCACTTAATTTAAAACAAGTTTAAGAACTAAATAAGCGAACCTTCAAGATGTTTCTCTCTCATTTTATTCCAGGGAAAAAGGAGGTAAAGACATTAAGCAGGTTCCCAGGAAGTATAACCTCAATCTCAACTGCCAGCCTTGTTCAGTTACCTAAAATTTAGATTATTTTCATTATACATTTCACAGCTGATTTTATTGGAAACATGATTTTTAAAGAGGCTGAAAAGGATTTCTTAAACTTGGTGTGGATACCCTATGCCTCCTCTTTCAATTAGAGCATGTTTGTGATAGTTCAAAAAGCCATCAATGCCTCAGAACCACTAATAAATTTTAGGCACATCTCCAAACACAGAATGTCTTCGAATGCCTTTGCAGCTAATTCTTGTTACCCTAAATGCCGTTTCCTTCAATTTGTTCTATAGGAAGAGCTTAATTGGTTCCAATATGAACATCAAGGACTTCATGGATTCCGATGATATGCTCCAAGTGCCTCAACAGCTATTGCTGCTCTTCCAGAGGTAGTGAATCTATTAAAGCCTTTAATAAATGGACAGTCTTAGTTTCAGAGAGCTGACTAAAATCACAGAATTTACACAGTATTTCCTAGGAGCTAAATTCTCAAAAATAGTGAAGAAAAACCTCATGCCTCAGTCATTCTTGTCCAGTCTTTCCACAGTGCATTATAATTTAAAGAGTTCTACAGTAACTCTTCAAACTCCTTCCTACTACTTTTCTCTTTTTTTTGCTTATTAAATTGATGACAAATATCATCATTTAAATTCAACTATCTTAAAGTTTCCTGCTGTAAAAGTCAGGCCTTGGAACAGGAAAGCTGATTTTATTTTGAAGAATAGCATGCCTTTGACACTATAGTTTTAGTATCTTAGGAACAAAAAAACCATTCCTCATGAAGATTATTACCAATTATTCCCAATATGCAAAACCAGAACACATATAAATTCTACCCCAGGTCAGAAAAGCAAAGTTCTTTGCCAACACTCACAACTAACTATTAGGCCCCCATCTGTACATTTTGGTTTACAACGAAAAATTCTCTAAGCCAAACTGAAAACTTGGGGTCTTCTGTCAGATGACAAGGTTTCCAAAAAATCCAGATAAAGATTTTGTTTCCAAAACACTTGTGTTCTGATTAAAAAGGCTGTGAAAACTGTTCCACCAGAGCAAAAAAAATGAAACCATGAATTTACCATAACCAGTAGGAGCTTATGTTAAGATGAACTACAGCAGGGTATGTGTACTAGCTCCCCAACACACAAGAGATGTAAGAAACTGTGGGACATAAACAGCAGTTACTTAAAAGCAAGCCAACATTAGTGGGGATCAAAAATACCTGAATACCACCTTTACAAACCCTTCTGAAAAGTGTTATAAAGAGCAGCTAGGAAGAACAAAATGCACAGGTATTAAGACACTTCTAAACAGGTAGATGGGCAGCAGCAGTTGCTTTAACAAACAAAAGTTGCATTAAAGCAGAAAACAACCTTTTCAAAGCTTCTAGGTTCTTTTTACCATACCATTTCTCCTCAACAACTGAGAACTCTCAAAAATATTCAAATACATTTTCAAATAGGAAAGATTAATTACGAGAACTGTTTATTCTACTTACTTGGGATCTGGCGGGCCATCTGACAGGGGCTTCATGGAGAGTTTACACAGTGACCTGAATACAAGGAAGGCATCCTTTTGTAAAATGTGGGAAAACTTAGCACCAGGGGTAGGTCCTGAAGAATTTCCAGATTCCTAAAGAAGTTAACATATTTCAGTATTCCATTTTGCATTAGCAGGGTGTGTAGGGAAATCCCCACCTCCTAGCAACAAGAAGTTAACATATTATACAAATATAACCAATTCACTACAGCTTTATGGTCTCAAGACTAAACTAAACCAGTCCAGTTAATAAACTGCCACCTCAGTAAAATTCAGAATTAATTAAAGACTGTCAAGAAATTAGGCAGGTCAAATTTAAGTAAGGTAACTTGCAGTCAATTGCCTTCAGGTGTTTGCAGTGGATAACTAGTTAAAAAAAAAAAACAACCCCAAACACAACACCTTGACATTTTAAATAGAATGGGAGTAATTAAACATCTGTGACAAGATACATTTGCTAGAATTTCTATGGTACAATAATCATCCCTATTACTAAGTTCTTGCAATTCTGTATTGCTGTGTAAGAAGTGTTTAATGTTAATCGCCTATTGTATGGCGTATGTGACCACAGCTTTTAAAGCTTAAAATCTATTATTCTCAAACCTCATTACTCAGTGAACTTTGGCTGCAGATACCCTCTGTCAGTTGATAGCACATTCATGCAGATACCCAACACAACAGAGGAATTATTTTCACATCTTTTTTTGTTAAGGAAAATCAAATCCTCTCAGACATGCCAATTTTTATCTGAAATCACTGAAATACAGTCATACTATAGGATTGAAATTTCTATTTATCATTTGAAAAGAACACACTAAAATTATTCAAGTAGGTCTATAATTTCCATATTCTTCACTGATTTTATAGTGAATGCCAGCTTTGTCATTTCCCAGGAGCACTTGAAAAACAGGGAACTGAAAATATGGTAGAATAAAAAGTGCATTAAATGCAAAAACACAAAAATTTAATTTGAATGGTCCATTAAAAAAGAATAATGCTTAGAACATAACTTATTACTTGAAAGTCATCCGAACAACTTCTTTTATATTATTATACTAAACAGTCTGCACAAGTGTGTGTGCAACTTTTGAAGCATATGACTTTTCCTTTTTTTCCCAGTATTTCCTAATTTATTAGTGCCTGTACCTGAGTATCATTGGAAGAGACAGATAATCTGTCATCAGGTAAAGATGGTGTATAAGCAACAGAAATTGGAGTCCCTGGAATTCCGTTTGCCTGAATGTTTTCACTGTCGCTGCCATCCTCTAATGTAACAATTGTGCCATCACCACTTGCATTTTCAGCAGTCCCTTCCACATCTATCAGAAAAGTTATAAAAATTACAAATTAGGTATTACATAAGAATGCAAATTACAAAGTCCTTGTTTTATGTTTAAACATTAAAACAAGAAAGGAGGAGCTTAAGGCAAAATTGATATCATATTATATACCTTAAAAAAATTTCCAAAGACTCTTAAGTCCAACTAATGAAAATTACAATTAAAACTTTTACTTAAAACTTTATAACCATTCTGCCAAACTTCTGAGAAGTACTGGGGTGGGGGAAGAGAGGTAAGTCAGTGAGTTGACATACACATTCCAGAAAACTGAAAAACGTAATGCTACACTGCTACTACAGAGCCAGGCCCATTTGTGGAGACAAAAGAGGAAAATAATAATAATGAAAGATTTAAAAAACCCCAAGAATTTGCGTTTTAAAGCCAACATTTGTCTCAAATATAAAGAAGTAAGGAGTGTAAATTAATGTATGAAATCTTCTCCATTTTACTGCTAAATACTGCACAGCTAAGGTCAAACAAAAGCGTTTTCTTCAGCATATAAGTGTTATTTAAACAATGACATATTTTAGTTAAACATTCAGAAGTGTTAAATTCATTTTAATGCAAAGATTCAGTCTGCAGTTGCTGTTGACTGGACAGATATTAATATAATACCTCCAACTACTATGTTCACCATTTCCTGAACAATACTTTCTACAATTTCTTGTGCCTTCTCTTCACACTCATTGCTTTCACCATCATATGTTCCTCCATCAGCTTTAGAAAGATCTTTAAAAAGAAAAACCCAAACACATAATGAGAAACATGGACATTAAGGAGATAATTTTACTTGAACATAGTATTTAAAAATTTAATTACAAACCTACTAATAGGAGAGTATAAGTTTTTTAAAAATAATGTTTGGATGCTTTAAAAACACTACTTGTAATACATAATTATTCCAGCATTTAACCTGTAAATGGTAATTAATCCACAAACCTATGCCACCAAAAGAAATCCAGTTCGTATATTCACATACATTAAACACTGAAAACTTACTGGTATTGAAACAGTATTCTCAAATACTGATATAATATTACATAGGTGCAAAGAAGAACCTTTGCTACAGCGCTACAAGAGAGTGCAGGACTAAAAGATACTTGTGATCAAGTTTAATGGTGGCAACAAAGGACAATAGGCATTTTTGCATTAGTCAACTATTTGAAAATTTATGGCCAACTCCAGATTTTGGAGAGGTAAAGTAAGAAAATCCTCAACCCTTTCTTTTTACAGGCCTTTTCCCTCCCTCCATGAAACAGAAATACACACTGATTACTTTCTGCTGCTGTGGCTTGGTCAGCTTCTGTCTGTTCATTTTCAGCACTAGAAAGATCAGATCCATTTTCTGCCTCTATATCTTCTTGAAGGTTCTTGTCCACATCATTTGTGCTGTGGTCAAGCTCTCTCTCGTGTTCTTTGGACAGCTGATCAGTCTGTGATGGAATATGTCTCAATTGAGGTGACTCAGGCTCATGATGGCTTACTGGAGACTGCTGTAGATGATGTTGCTGTCTGTGTCTTTCCTTTTCCATCTGTTTGGCTTCCTGAAGCTACAAAGACATTGCAATCACACAAGACGTTCACTACCAAAACAATGAGCTCTATACTTATAGTATGCATTATTTTATAAATGTGAATTTTCTATTGTCTCTGCTTACACAGTGCCTTCCTAAAGCTGTAAAAGTTTAAGAAAATACATCATTATAAATTATTTTACCATTATAGGATAAATCTTTGTGAGAGGGCTGCTTCCAAGCTATGCTCATTGCACTTATTAACCATACCTTCACTGTGGAAGAGCAGTGACTAAACTACACGTGTTCCTGGACCAAGAACTGTCTGCCTGCACTGAGAAAGTTCAACCACTAGATGTGACAATATACAAGGATTGCATGGAGAAACATCAAAGCAGCTTTTTTTTCTTTTCAAAAAAGCTCTCACAAAGAGAAACACATTGGAGAACTCAGAGGTCTTCTGGTATCCTACCAGTGTGTGGTATTAAGGGAAAAACTAAAAAATCAAAAAAAACCCAAAACTCCAAAACCAGAAATGGGAGTTAAAACTGAAAGGAGCAGAACTTCCAAAGCACTACAGGATAGAGATCCTCAGTTAGGTATCATCATGGGTAACACTGTAAGACAAAGACTATCTTAGTTTCGTGGTTCCTTGATCTGGAATCCCTGCAAAGGGAACAATTTCTGTAACTTGCCTAATGGCTGTTGTCTGAATCCATTAAAGTCAAACCAAAGTAGGGTGTCCAGTGAGGCGATGCTTTAAGAGCTGGCACTCTATCCCTGCAGAGCCCAGTGTTTATTAAAAGTTATATCACTTTTTTACTGTTATTTTCACTACTATGATCTCAATTCTTCATTCTTCCACTTAAACCTTTCTACGCTGTGTCTTTTGGTGTGCTATTGATCCCTGATTAGATACTACCTTCCAAATTACAGCTCAAATAATTCCTTCTAGCACTTGTCAGCAGTCATTTTAAAATAATTTCCCTGATTCTGCAAAACAAGCAGAACTGTTTATCAACTTGCATAAAGGCGAGACTTATCATCTGGCAAAACTGAAGCTTTGCAGTGAAGTATCATCATCATCCTCTTCTATATTAAGTTGCTTGAAAGGTCAGTAACTGCACAGATTTCTCAAAGCACTCAGGAAATGCATGGCTTTTGACAAGAAATCATAGAAGTAATGCCTCACAGATCTTTGACTGTGACGTATCATGTTCTACTATGCAGCTGCTTCTGAGAGAAAGGCAAGTAAGAAAGCACTACATAATTTAAGAGAAAACTTAAGAGTTTGTAACAATACAGCAGGATTACTTGTAGAAGTACCTAGGAATTCAATCTGTTCTCAAAACTGGGCATCTTTTTCTTGTTTGGGTTTTGCATTAGTTTGTTGTTGGCTTGAGTTTTTGTTTTGTTTTATAAATAGGAATTAGGCCAATTACTTTGTTTTACTGATCTTTATCATCATTCATGGGGCATACGCTGGGGTCCCTGCTGACAACTCACAACAGTAATTTCAGTGATAGATAAACATCTGTTAGTGACTACTACAGGTTAAAATGTTAAAAAATGGAAATGATTACATGACTGGAAAGTTGGGGGGGATTAATCATGGAAAGTTGGGGGGGATTAATCATGGCTTCTTTGGTGTTACCATCACAACAACATTGGAGCATTTCACTAACACTAACGCACTCCATAAACACTCTCTGCTATGCAGGTAGCATGGCGCCTCTTGACAGCCTGACAACAGAAACTGAAGTTGAATGCATCCATTAAATATAGAGAAGCTTTAAATCCATACTATACACTACCACCATTCCCCAGACCCATATTTCACACCTCTTTTAGAATGCAAAGCAAAAAAAAAAAAAAAAAGAACCATGCAAGATACCAGATTCTTCTTATTATTCTTTTAAAAGGACGTGTTGGAAAGACTGAAAGGTTTAATAATGACAAAACAAATCTCTCAAGCTGGTTTGCTTTTAAGAGCTAGCTTCTATATAAAGATAATAAGATACTCACTGCTTGATTTTCCATACGTGCAAAAATGACATTCAGCATTTGCGTTAGAGTGGCCTTGGCTGTGGTTTGATTTATGAGGTTTTTGCTTGCTAGATAGATATTGTAACATGTTCTTACAGCCTGTAGTACTGTTCCTTCGTGGATTTCTATGTGTTGAGATGTTACTGCAGTGAGCAAAGCCTGAATAAACAAACACAAAACTTTTTGTATCAATCAAATAGTTTGCAAATGAACATAAACACTGGATTACTTTTAATATACAGCTAAGTACACATCTTGAACTGCAGTTCTTACATAATCTTGCAGACTTATCAGAACATCACACATACCAGTTACAGGAAAGTGTTTTTTAATCAACATATCTAGGAAATATGTGTTTCATAGCATATAACAGCAAGAAGTAACCAACAGTTATCAGACAGTAGTTAATAGAAGTCATCCTAGAATTTTCTCGACACAAAACATGAACAACAAAGTACCTGTTCAAATCTGGAAAGCATTCCCAAGTGTCAAACAGTTGTTTTACAAAAAACTGTAAATGTGAAGAACAAGGACTGAGTATGACTTTATGTAGCTGTAAGTGGGACAATGACCCTTTCGAAACACTCTCTTTGGTTAGATGGATGCTAGAATACTGCGGTGCTCCTCTCTGTACAAATTAACTCTTTTTCCACTTCAGTTAGTGTTTGCTTCTTTAAAAAAAAAAACCACACAACAAACACAAAAAACCAATCCAAACCCCATGGAAATAAGCCTCTAAAAGATAAGGTAACACAGAAGTAAGGAACACATTATCTTTACATGAAGTAGAGGCAGGCCGGATTAAAGAGCAGAAATAGAGGCAGATGAAAGCAGCGTCTTCACTGGGAGTGAAGGCACTGCCAGAGGTGCCTGTTGGAGAGTGGAAGGAAAAGGGAAGGGCCTGGCCTGCAACAGAAACCTGTTTATACTGATACATTGTACTCCCGTTGACTAAATCAGGGAATTTTACACATTAAAGACTCTGACAAATTAATGACTTAATGGGACATTTAGGGCAAATAAGAACAAACTAGAAGCACTGGAAAGTTTATCTTAGTTAAAAACAAACGTTATTTTAAGCACTGTGTAATTTCTACATTAAACCATGCCTCATTTTTCTTACTGACATTGTCAGTGCCTCTGCCCACACGTCACCAACAAGTGGACAACTCGATCATTGTTCACTCAAATCGCTGTACAACTTAACAGGAAAATCAACAACCCATCTCACTGAGCTGCTGCTGAAAAGGCCTATCTAGTAGTTCACTTAAGGGCCCTTCTTATTTTACCTGTGGTGCCTCAGTTCTCTTGTCAGTGAGCACAGGGGTGTGCATAATGGATGACTGTACTTACATTTCTTACCGAGAGTATACATTCTTATCTGCATGACCACTAAACAGCCTCTCATGCTACGAAGTAGTACTCTCTAAATGCCCATTAGAAGTTTATTTTATATAAAAATAAAATACAATAAAAAAACACCCAATGAAATGAAGAAATGACAGAGGTATACAAACTGTAGACAATGACCTGGTAATGCTCTTTTTTCCTCCCAAAATTCAGCTTACATGTCATCAGCTTTCTAAAATCAGGAAGTGCTAAGCTGAAATTCATACCACTATCCTTAATTCACGTCCCTGCTCTGTGCAGTGATTCAATACCTCCACAGAACTTACCAATACCCTGCTCCTGCCTATTTAAACACTATGCAGGGAAGAGGATGTAGAAAAGCTGTAACAAAGTCCAGTAAATTCTTCGGATGGAGACCAGTGACAAGTGGTGTCCCTCAGGGTCCGTCCTGGGACCAGTGCTGTTTAACATTTTCAGTGATATGGAAAGAGGGACTGAGTGCACCCTCAGCAAATTTGCAGATGACACCAAGCTGTGTGGTATGGTTGATGTGCCTGAGGGATGGGATATCAGCCAGAGGGGCCCTAACAAGTTTGCAGTGGGCTCATGTGAACCCCAATGAGGTTCACCAAGGCCAAGTGCTGATGATACAAAGCTGGGAGGGGTGGCTGACACACAGGAACACTGCGCTGCCATCCAGAGAGACCTGGACAGGCTGGAGAGCTGGGCAGGGAGAAACCTAATGAAATTCAACAAAAGCAAGTGTAAAGTCTTGCACCTGGGAAGGAATAACCACTTGTATCAGTACAGGCTGGGGGATGACCTGCTGGAGAAGAGCTCAGTGGAGAAGGACCTGGGGGTCCTGGTAGACAACAGGTTGGCAATGAGCCAGCAGTGTGCCCTGGTGGCCAAGAGAGCCAATGGGATCCTGGGGGGCATCAGGAGGAGTGTGGCCAGCAGGCCTAAGGAGGTGATCCTCCCCCCTACTCTGCCCTGGTCAGGCCCCACCTGGAGTATGGTGTCCAGTTCTGGGCTTCCTGGCATAAAAAAGACACGGATCTCCTTGACAGAGTCCAGAGATGAGCTACAAAGATGATTAAGGGCGTGGAGCATCTATCCTATGAGGAAAGGCTGGGTGAGCTGGGACTGTTCAGCCTGGAGAAGACTGAGGGGGGACCTTATTAATGTCTATAAATATCTTAAGTATGTGGTGCAGGGGGAAATGGCCAGCCCCTTTTCAGTGGTCTGTGGAGACAGGACAAGGGGCAATGGCTGCAAGTTGGAGCACAGGAAGTTCCGCATCAAGATGCGGAGGAACTTTTTCCCAGTGAGGGTGACGGAGCCCTGGGACAGGCTGCCCAGGGAGGTGGTGGAGTCTCCTTCTCTGGAGATATTCAAGACCTGTCTGGACACCTATCTGTGCAGTATGAGCTAGGGAGCTGCTTTGGCAGGGGGGCTGGACCCAATGATCTCTCGAGGTCCATTCCAACCCCTATGATTCTGTGATTCTTTACCAGAATGAACCTCAAAGAACTTTGTCTACAAAGTTAGTTTAAAAACTAAAGTGAGTTACTCTTGAAAACAAGCCAAACCAGTGGAGCCCAGGCATAAAGAGACAGGTATTTTTTCCAAAGCCCAACTGTTTCTGTCTAAATACAGTAAGTATTTAGAACAGATAAGATTTCTTTCACCCAATACCAAAAGATAACACACACACGCGCACACACACTTACAATACATCAGTTTAAGAAACACCTAACATTTCTTGCTTGGAAGATAAGGTCTCTTGCTGCCTAGCATTTAGAACACCGATGAAAAGATGCAGAGGGATTATTCCTCAAACTCTTCTGCTCTAGCTATGTTGTCCATAAAGTTACTCCTTTGTGTTACTTTGTTAAAATTCAGGTGATTAAGGATTTTATATTTGAAAGTCCTATTTTAACTTGCATCTCAATTCAGTAAAGTCTTACATGTTTTTCTGCCCAAATTTTAACATTCATAGAGTGAGAGACTGGATTGGCTTGGAAGGTACCTTAAAGATCATCTAGTCCCAACACCCTGTCATGGGCAGGGACACCCTCCACTAGACCAGATTCCCCAAAGCCCCATCCAACCTGGCCTTGAACACTGCCAGGGAGGGGGCAGCTACAGTTAATCTGAGCAACCTGTTCCAGTGTCTCACCACCCTTCACTGTAAAAAAAAAATGTCTTCCTTATAGCTAAACCTACCTTCTTTCAGCCTAAAGCCATTACCCTTTGTCCTGTCAGTCTCTGCCGTTACGAACAGTCCTTCTCCAGCTTTCTTGTAGGCCTCCTTTAGGTATAATAAGAGACAACGTCTAATAGTAGAATAAACTGACAAGACTATGGCTGGATTATGAGCTCTTTTGTTTTAATTGGCTTGACAGCCTGAATTTCAAAGTTTCTTCAATATGCTTGTTATGACTACTAGAGCTTGGTTCTTTTCACACCACCTGATAAGGGGGTGTGGAGGAAAAGAATCGTTTACACACACACACCTCCTTAACATATTAATCCAAATTCCCTGGATTACTACAACTTCTACACAGCATGAGAAATGAGTCTTTCCAGCAGAGCATCTTGCAGATATTAAAGAGTTCAACTTGGCTGTGGAGGTCCTGACAGTCAGTTCTTTGGGTTTCTTTCCCTCTCAAGCACTAGAGACAGCAAACCCTAATGACTACTAGACATGTTTCTAAACTGATAAGCATTTTTAACTTTGATATTTTGCTAATATGTTTCATATTCCTTCCAATTCAGAGCCATCCTCAGGCTATTCGTCATGCTCACTTCATGTCTCAATCCCATTTCTCTTCCTCTACTCTCACAATTTAGCAGGAATACATGAACAAGCATAAGGCAAGAAATATTTTACAAGTGCTTTCTGAGAACATCCTTCCCTCTTGGCAGCTTCTATTTAGGACTCAATTCGACAGCATGCATCAATATCATCTCTCTTTGTATCACAAAACACTATATCATTACCACAACTGGCATGATAGTTAAACCCCAAGAAACCACAGGTCACAATCAGAAGTGGCAACCCTGCTCCTCTGAAACCCCTGTCAACTCAGATGTTAGAAAACTAATCCTTCCCTTTCTCACTTTATCAGTTTTCAACAGATTACCCCTCAACTTGACTCTGTGGTCAAACAGCTACTAGGTGCAATGCAAGGAGGAAGAGATGAGTAGAAGGCTCCCTTCAGTACCTGAAGGGGACCTACAGGAAAGCTGGGAAGGGACTGTCTGTAAGATCATGTAGCAACAGGAGGAGAGGCAATGGTTTAAAACTACAGCAGGGTAGGTTTAGTTCAGACATTAGGAAGAAGTTCTTTGCTCTGAGGGTGGTGTGACACTGGAACAGGTTGCCCAGAGGTGGTAGAGGCCCCGTCCCTAAAGACATTCAAAGTCAGGCTTGATGAACCTCTGAGCAACCTGATCTAGTTAAAGGTGTCCCTACTTAATGCAGGGGGGTGATCTAGATGACCTAAAGGTCTCTTCCAACCTAATACATTCCATGATTTTAAGACAACCACCTCAGCACTACTCCTCAGTTAAGCAGGATTACACAAAGTCTCAATAGCTGATTCAGAGAGAGTATTACATGCATGTCAGGACAAGGGATGGGGTAGGACAACATCTGTGAGAAAAGCCTGGATAGAAAAATGCCTCTGCAGAGGTAAGAACAGCAAGCTACTGCAGTGGCTCTACTGACTATGGAGTCACAAGCATTAGGTTGCTCTTTTCTAACATGGTAAAGATTTGCTGTTCAAGGCTGTTTGTAGCTGAGTTCCCACTACTTCTGGTCACACTTAGCTCATCTGTTTTCATCCAATATCTTCAGTACAACACAAAGGGAGATGATTTAAAAAAATAAAGCAAAATTTAAAAAGCCTACTTTTCTGTACTCCTCCCCCTTGCTGTTCTTCAGGCACAGAAAGAAACCTTTCTAAAAAGACTGTTAGCACTACTACATTATACTTGAAGTCCTTCCACTAAAGCTTTGTCACAAAGCCTGCAAAAATACCAACAGCCATCGAGCTTTCCTTGTCCTGAAACTTCTACATAACACCCTGACTAGAGACTGTTTCCTTTTCCTGGCAGTCCTTCAAACCTATTGCTCTGTATTTGAGAAAGATCCAGTTGCTCTGTGCTTCTACCTAGTTACTATAAAGCAAGCTTAATCGTTATTACAACCAACCATCAGATGGATTTGGGAAAGGAGAAGAACCTTCAGGATCATTTCTCAAGTTACAGATTACTGTGTCTTTCTATGACACCCATAGTCAGCCTGAAGCATGTTTGCCTATTTAGTGAATTTCCTATCATGTAAAATGACGTACTGGAATAGCACAGGAAGCATCTTGATTTGTGAGACAAACGGACACTGGTCATACTGACACCACGACAGGCTGTAAAAAGACATAGAGGAGTTGGCCTTATGACAGTCTGTTGCACATGGAAGACTCCAAAAGTGGTCTCTAAAATAACATTCAACTTTTCAAACTACAACTGTCAAGGACATAAAAACTGTTGTTTGCCAATCACGAGCAAGTTAATCTGTAACAGCAACTCTGGACTAACAATACTTACTATACAGCAGTCCAAGGAAAGAAAACATCAATGAGGATACACAGTTGATCCCATGTCCCCTCCCCTTCTCCCTTATCCCTAATCTGCCTTTATAGATTTAAAAAAAACTTAGTATGATTTTTGTCATAATTGTAGTTGTTTCAGAAAGGCCAGACAGAAATGTAAACAGAACTTCAACCAAAACCTCTCCAGGTGTCAACAGGTAGCTTGCCTGGATGCTGTAAATGCCATAGTAGCCCTAGCAGAGCAAGCCTGACTAGCAAAATCAGGTTCAAGGGAGGCTGAATTAAATATAATTTGAATAAACAATTTTCCATGGCAGCAGTAGCCTTATCACTTGCTTTTTTACCTGCTCCAGCAATCCCCACCATAACAGAACAAAAACTTCCATGAATTCCCATCAAAATTACACCAAATTAAACTAAACTACAAGTGGAAGGAAAGAAAACACCAATTTCTCAGTCTGGTTTATCACAGAATCTGCAGATGGAGAACAAAGGGATTACAGAGATGCGACCATGCAAGCAGAAATAGGAGCAGAAAAGTTTAAACTGGCCACCAACTATGTGAACTACCACCAGACACACCTGTAAGCTTAGATACCTAACAAGAGGTAAATTACACTCCTCAGTCTTCAGCAAGATTATTTCCTTGGTAGTCAGCAGAAAGGTATTTTCAGAACACCTGAAGAGCCACTCCAGTTGCTGGGAACCTGCTTAAGATGATTTCACCACTGGAATGTCACATAGTAACTAGCAAACAGCACCACTCTTAGTCAAGGGTCGCTCCCAGATCTTAGACTGAGGGCAGCACACTACGTGAAGGCCATCCATTCAGCATGCAGAACAGACAGCCCTCCAGGGAGTAAGGTGTCTGAGTGATCAAGGTTCTCAGATGTTACTGTGGTGTTGGTGATGCAGCTGCCCTACAAGAGCACTGCTCATGTTCTGATCAATAGCCTAGGAGTCCCAGAACTGAAAGCTGGAGATCGAGGTCCCCTGCCTTGTATCTTCCTGATGGAATTAAAATTCTTCAGAGAACATACTTACTAATCACCAGAACCACAGAAAAGTTTTAAAAGAAATGTGATCCATCCTTCATATCATACTGAAGAAGCGGGGTCCACACTCAGCCCAGAACTGAAGAGTTACGAAGCCTTAGAGAATCCAAGTGACTTGGCAGTTTCATTATTACCCCACAGTCAAACCTTCTGGTCTTTGCTAAGGTTTCTATTTTTGCTGCTTTTTGTAGCATCTTGTATAATACGCTGGACAAGCATGGTGTCACAACCATACCAGTACCCTCCACTTTCCCAGGCATTACAACATGGCAATTAGCTAAGTCAGTCAAGAAAATGAAGCCACTTAATGAAGTTACACACTTAATGCCCTTCGCAATTGATGAAGAATTTACTTTCTCAACTATTTTCTTGGACAGAAGGAATTTCAGCTCACAGATCCCCTCTACCAGGCAGGACATTACCTCTTCAACATCTTGACCAAGGGCACACAGGACCTTGTACCTCTAAGAGAACATACAATGGTTTCACTATCAACAAAAACTTCCCTCTGCAAGATGAAAATTGTCCTAAATGCTCCACCAAAGCAACACAACAAACCTGACACCAGCAGCATAACCCAACATTTGTAGCAACTGTCCATGGAGAATTGCAGTGTTAAGAAAGCAGAAAATTCGAGCTATGAAAAGAAAGGAAAGAACAAAATACCTTCTTTGCATTAAAACAAGTAAACATGATCTCAGGACATGTCAACACCTCAGAACATATATACACAAAAATACGAGGTAACAAATACTCCGTTCTTCATAACTAACTTGAATTGTATTCTTCACTACTGATGACCACAACCATGTGAAGACTACTGTTAACAGGAGGAAGGTATGGTATTCCCAGTAGATGGCTAAGTTCTGTAAGTTGGCATAAAAATTGCCCGTAATAAATATGCATAATTAATAAGTGGAACCAGAAAACTTCTCAAGTTCCCCAGAACCACTTATCTGTACAAACTCCATCTGCAATGCTTATATAAGCTATGGAAAGAAACTTCAAACTTCCTTCAAACAAAAGTCTGTGACAGAGGAGCACAAAGCTACCGTGGAAATGCCTGACTGCCAGGTCTAATTGCAATCCATAAAATAATTCCAAAATGGATTTTAAAATCTGCTGCTTAATTATCATCTTCCCCACTGGGAATGCAGGATTACTTGACAGTAATTCCTCACAATTAGAGAGCTCTACTGATCTGCTGTGAACAAAATTTCACCCAGTGGTCTGAGCACAAGATTCCAGGAATTCACCCAAAACACACTGAGAGTGAATAGGGAAAGGACAGACAGTTTCCATCTCAAAGAAACAAGATCAGGAAAAGATTTTAAAATTACTGTTACATTTACAAATTAAACATTTCTGCTTTTGACCTCTGACACCACGAATGTCTTGCTGTCACCACTACAAATACTGGAAGTATTAGTCATATTACCTTTATTATTTGTAGCTGAACTCCTTCGTCTGTTTGAGGCCCTTGAAAACAGCCACATATTGTCTCAATAATTCTATCAATTAATTTTTTGCCTGGAGCAGTACTGTCTGGAGCATTCCCTGTCAAGTGCCCATATGCTATAAGTTTCTGGAGAGGAGAAAAAAAACACGCATAAATAAGAACTTAGAAAATAAGTCAGTTTTATGTTATAATAAAGAAGTTAACTTGATAGCTCTAACTTGTGTCCATTTTACTCCAAGTCTGATAAAACATCAAGGATTTTTTAAAAATACCCTCCAGATTTATTAAATTTTCACTCAGCAACTGCAATGCAAATTTTTTCAGTGAGCTCAACACCAAAACTGTTGTTCATCAGTTAATAATGATTTAAAACAAGCAGGATTCTAAAAACTAACTCTTAACACACCAGTCTGTAAACTTAGTCAGCACACAGATGTTTTTCATACCAGATAAGCCAGCTGCAAATTATTTCTATTTAAGCAAATTGCTAGTCTTCTGGTTTAAGCATCCTATTATCCCCTTCTCCCTCGATAGTCTGAAATGGAATTTACTACAACATTTTAAAAATCCTCTTCCAAACACTTCAGGTATGAGAGTATTTGTGTATTTCCGTGGTGCACCTACTTAAACCAAACACAGAATAGCAAACATCATACTGCGACAGCGTGCCAGGCCTGGATGTGCCTGACAACACAAATACGTTAATTGAGTTCACTGCTGAGCCACTCAGGAGAAGCGAATGGCTGAATTCCATGCTGCAGAATCTGTTTCAAACATGTTACAGGAGCCTATGAGCTTACAGAGACTTCAGACATCTCAAATGGAAAGTATTTTACTACAATTATAAAGCAGATAAAAGGCATTTGATAATGCTGTACCTGCTGTGTTAGTTCAACATGTAGATCTACACATGAAAATAGGTAGGTTGTACACTAACAAAATAGAACTGATCCAAGCGTGTAACTGTTGTAAAGAGCACATACAGGAAGAAATGCACTGCATCATAAATAAGACATACATTGACCTTTTGTGAGAAATACATTCAATTTGCTTGTATGTGTGACAAAGTGAAAGAATAGAAACACAATGACAGGATTTGTTACATCCAACTGCAGTTCCCCTCCAAACCAACAGAAAGCTATAGCTGCCAGGTAAATCAACTTAAAGTCATACAGACCTGTAAACAATCGAGGGATGTACTGACAATCCTGGGGCACTTCGACTGGCATGCCAGTTCAAATGGTAGGAAGTACTTGTCCGCTTCAATGAAGCTTGTCTTTGATTTCACAGGTGGAAGAGTGCTTGAACCAGGCTTTGCTTCTCCATGAGGGGGACTGAACAGAACGACTGTGTTAGAACGCTCTAAGTGATCACACAAACAGTTCTCACCCACCACGATGCTTATGAGCATGAAATAAAATATCAAGAAAATCAACACTGGGAAAGAGTAACTTCCACAAAGAATCATGGTAATATGGTCATATAAATATCATCACTATGGTAATATGGTCATTAAACATTCTTAACTAATTTATACTTTATCTTTCTCCTTTATGGATCAGGGAAATCGACTCATTTGCACACTAAGTAGATAGTCAGTGGTCCCTGACAGTTTGAAGGCATAAAGACTTGTTTCCTCTGAAAATAGGAAAAGATTCCCCTTACTTGGTTGGTGAAGGAAGAGGGGAAAGAAGGAAAATCCATTCAATATAATTTCCACATTAAATGACAACTCTGGGAGAAACTGTACCTGTTACCACCAGAACAGATGAAAATGCAACTTGAAAAAAATTTTCATGACTCTGAGAGTTAAGAACAACTCAACTACTGTATTATGGTATGAGTTTGGTTCAGTACTCTGGAGAAAGTACATCTCATTCTGGAGATTAAATCGTATCTGATCTTCAATCCCTGACACACTTGAGGAAAAAACCTGAAACAAAAACCACCAACAAAAATAAAAACCAAAACTTTGCTCTATCTGTGCTTCAGATGGCACCACAGAATTTAAGTTCAGTGGTTATAAATTTATCTCCTGGGCAATGTATCTAAAATGATTAACTGTACAAAACCTGAGAAAATTAGTAGCTGTTGGAAGTCTTACTGCTTACAGCCCTTTCAGAAAGGCCATGCTTATCAACCCCTAAAACAATTAAGAATGAGTAATTTCTCCTTAATCTGTGTGCATCAACGTAGCTTGCCTTTGACTCAAAGCAAGATGTTGAGATTTTTTCAATTTACAGAACACCTCACCATCTTTATATAAAGCATTCCTGACCTTTTCTGTGTACGCATATCTTTACATAAAAGGTAAACTGCAGCATCTTACACAGTCTTGATAAATGATATATATATATAAAAGAGCATAACTTTGTATTCTGTGAAGAATTACAGAAGTTCTTGCCGTAATTCAAACATATCTTTACAGAACAAATGATTTCAAATCCAGGCCCCATGCATTTGCTGGAAATTAAATTAGATGCTTTAAGTAATGCAGATGGTAGAAATTAGAAGTTTTTCACGTTGCTGAAGTAGAAGAATGAACTGTTGAAAAGTTTATTACCAATCCAAAGAATGAATGTAGCCCCATGCATCACACAGAGCCTTAAGCTAACCAATACAATAAATTATTAACTTCAGCTTTTCAAGGAACAAGCTGGATTTCCCTTCAGAAGATGGTTTGGTGCCACACTTCAACAGTAAGGTTGCTTAAAAAGGGCACTTGAAGTCTAATAGTTAATAATTAGTGTTAAGATTCTACTTTCTGCTAAATAACTTTTTCTTTTTTGAAGGTTTAAGGATTTCTCCCTACCTTTTGTTTTTTAAATTCCCCTAGAGTACAGCAAAGGTTTTTATGTTGGATGCATAAAAGCTTTTCTCTGAGGAATGGAAGAGTGGTATCTCTTGCTTATGTCTTATGACAAGACTGTTCTTCATCTAGTGATTATGTCTATTGAAACCATTGAAATAAGGTTAAAAAAGCAGTTCAGAAATAAAATCAGAATTTTTCAGAAACAAGGAGCACACCATAATGGGATTCCAAAAAAAAAGAAGTACCCATGCCACAGCAAACAACTGCAAAAGCCTGAAGCTTCTCTTAACTGAAAGCTGTTTAAAGTGCCCAAAATAATATATATAAGATGATGATGCTCCATTTGTCTCTGGAAAGATAATTCAATAAGTTCACCACTTCATTGTTGATGGAAGGGAAGGGGATAGTAGGGCAGAAAAGATTTTTTCTTCTTGTCAGCAAAGAAATGACTTCAGCTGATTGGGTTTGTTTGTTGGGGTTTTTGGGGGGTTTGGTTAGGGTTCTTTGAGGGGGTTGGGGGTGGTGTTTGGTTGGGTTTTGTTTGGTTTTTTGTTTTATTTTCCCAACACACAGTAAAACCAGAAACTGTTCCTTACAAAACTTTCTTTCACCGAGGGATCTACCAAGCATGCAAATTATGAATTATGCTGATATTTATCAGCCATAGAAACAGGCTAAGGTATGTAGCACACAATGAATTTTTTTAATGATTTCGGCAGCTTGTGCTGTGCAATGCTTACATAAATCAGCCTGTCCCTTTCTATTCCATTCCTCTCCACCCCACTACCAACCACCAGTTCTGTTTAAAAATGAAACAATCAAGGAAACAAAAGAAGCAGCTTTCCATGCAAAATTTCTGGGAGGTGGAAATGATCTGTTTTTCAATGCATTCCAGGTTAACTGTAAGATCAGTTTCCTTGAACAGAGACTGGAAAAATTTTAAGAATTATTGTAAGAAGTCCTTTGTTAGGATATTCAAATACTAATTACAGAAATAAGAAACGGTAAATAATGTGATAATCTAAGAGGATTATCTATTCTAAGGCCTTGAGACAAAGTATTTCCTACTGCATCTAAAAATTTGACTCTACAGTAAGAATAGTTTCATAGTTTCCAAGTCCAGCAACGTCTTCATAGCCTCAGAAGGCTAGGAACCAAAGAGAGACAGCACTGAAGAAAAGAAACCAAAACCTATTTAGAAAATGAATATAGGTAAGGCATACACATTCTACCCCAAAAATCTCAACTGCTGATATTAATTGGACAGAGTTTAAGCACCCGAAGTTCAGAAACAGATGAACTATGCTTGTATGAATCATTATAATTCAGCACTCTTATTAGTTTTATGATGGTATTTAACTATAGGATCAGATATTACTTTTCCCTGTTTGGTGCCCAGAACAAATATTCCTCAAAGAATATTTAACATTGAGCATTTTTTTCTTATAAAGCTTCATAATGTGGATTTCTGCTTTATTTATACTACCTCAAGTAAAACCTGTTCTAAAACCGCATCATTACTTTCTGTCTGAGACTGTCTTGTGGTGCATAGTGCAACATTTTCTGAACAACACAATTAAATTTTATTTTACAGCCTTACTATGAGCTGGTGCAAACTGAAGTAGAGCAACTCAGTCAGATGCATCCACTAAATTATATGTGCCAAATTTCAAAAGTTACGAGACTGAATTGTTCAGCTATTTGCTATCCCATTGTCCTTTACATCTTCTAAAACAAAAGTTCACCCTGCCTTCCTTTCTGGCTAAAATATCTCATATTTTTCAAAGCAAAACTTGTAGATTCCAGCTCAAATACTCAGGAGACAAAGCAGAAATTATTAGCAGGTATTTTGACAGCAGCGGTTTAAATGATTTGCCTAACCCAGAAATTCAGTTGCAGGGCAGAATGCAGGCCCCCAAAGCAGCACTCATCTGCTTAAACCGTAAGAACACTTTCATCATCAGTTTCACCCACTGATCCAATTCTTTCGACAAGTGGTATAAACAGTCTTCACCACACAGCCCTGACTCATGGTTAGCAACCTACACTGAATGAGGAAGAAGATCCTGTGGATCATGCAATTAAATACTAATAATGGATTCCACAGTTTACTAATACTAAAAAATTTACTTGTAGCTAGTAGAAAAGTGCTGAATGTCAGTTTTGGCTTCTACCTTCACTTTGTAGAACTGTCTCCAGAAACATACATCTATTCCTTAGCAAGGTCCTTTCCAGACATTACCTTTTCAAATTACACTAGTTTTCCCTACCCATTCCCACTTCCTGACCTCAACCAGCTCCCCTTGCTCACTCACAGATCAAGTCTTTTTATTTGCATTCCAAAATTCCCCTCCTTTGAAGCCATTTCAAGAGCCTTTTATCTTCAGACCCCTTTACCCATACTGTGTCTTTCTGTGCCCCTGCAAGAAACAGCTGTTCTGATCTTGCTCCCCATTGCTACCCTGCCTGGGCAGACAACATGGGCCCATAAGCGATCTTCTGCCTCTGCTCAGGCCCCGTGCCTTGCACCACAACAGTCAGCCCCAGAAGCTGCATCTGCAGCATGTTTTCAGGTACCACCAACCTACAAAATACATTGAAAATACTTTTCAGCAAGAGACCGTGCTCCCAGTGCAGAGGAAGTATGGCACACATTTTAAGAAGTTAAAAGCACTGCTTAGTATGATGAGCTATCACATACCTTTGCTTTTCTGTTTCAGCCTTTATTTCCTCTGTAAAATGAAACAAAGGCATAGTTATGGAAAAGGTATAATCACCACAAATATAAAATTAAGTAATTGAATATAATTGGAAAGCAAAAACTATTTAGGCAAACATTTGAAACCAGGATTAGCTTAAAACCAAAACCACAAATTTATATAATCAGGTTTGTAAAAGATTCTACTCTTTACCTGTGCTGGTTGCAAACTGTATTAAAATTACTTTACAAATCTATATTCAAAACTTAATACTTAAATTTTTATCAGCCATGTCAGATAAACATCACATTCCTAGGCTGTTTCTGCTAAGGCACTAGAAAGCTCTTTTCATAGCTCATATATATAGATATAACAAGGACAACATAAAAATTATTAAAATTATTAATTTATCAATCAAGGATATTGTACAGAAAAACAATACAGAAACCACGATTGCTGATTTTTACATGAAACCTTGGAGGTTAATAACAGTGGCTTTAAAAGTGTTAGAAGCCACAGTAATGACTAGAGGGGAGGGAAAAAAGCCTATAGCGCCTCTATTTCATAATATTTTCAGATGTATTCAAGCAGGAGGACTAATAGTTTAATGCTGTTGACAGGCAGCCTAAATAATCTTTCCAATATATTTTAAAAGTAATTTAAAATTACTGAAACTATTTTTTTGAAACGTCAATTTCAAGAGTACTTTTGTCTGTACTCTAACCATTTAGCACCCTTAAATCACAGGGAATAATATAAAGATTAGGATTCCCAATATTGTAGGAATACAGTCATGCAATAAAATGTGCAAGATCAAGTACAAATACATATATACACACACACACACTTTAAGAAGTCATCTCAGGAAATCCATTCGAACATTAAGTCCCGCTCAAGCATGCAAAACCACAATCAAATAAAACAACACTTTACTTTGATTTTTGTGTATAAGATTTAAACTAGTGGAATGGATTGATTTTGACCAAAGATAAAAGAATGTAATGTTTTTAACTAAACTCCCATGAAGCAAGAGAACACTTTGTCTGTGTCCTATCCCCTCATTTACCATTTCACATAGTCCTATGGATTCACTTACATAACACAACTTCCCAAGTTTGGTATTTTATCATAAAACACTAGTATTAAATAGGTTTACTCTTAGACTTGCTCAGTGTCAAGAAAAGTGACCATAAGGAGTGCATGTCAATCTAAAAACTAAGTTTAATTTCTGGTATGACTGATGCTCCTGTTTACCCCCAGTAAACCCAGAGGTCAGCAGGTCAGTGGTTCATCTCAGAAACAGCCAGCCCAGAAGCCATGCAAATCTTAGTTACCCAAGCATAGAAAAAACACGTAAATAATTCCATATTCTGGATATTCAATATTCCTCAGTATAACAACAAAACCAGCAAGTTTTATTGTCAACAACTTTTCAGGAAAGTATGCCCACCTATCAGGTTATGGTGTTTGATCCATTTACTTGCTTAAAGACAAATTCCTGACCGACAGGAAAACAAATCTCTCTTCCTCCCTTCCAGCACAGTCATACCTTTCAACATTTTACCTCCCACCTTAGCAGGCAGCCTCAGGAACTCTCCTCCCTGAGGCACTCTCAAGTCTGTCCAACAAACATTACACCAACCAACAGATATAACTGCACAATGGTTTCCAAGTTCAAGGTTTCCAACTAAAGCAACAAAACTGAGTGGATTCTTTCCCAGCTATTTTACACACAGAATGAAGCATGGGGAGACTACAGAAACCAAGGGAATCCTAATGCTCTGCTTGGATAGTAATCCCATTAATGACAATGAAATAGTAAATAATTTTGCCAGTATGATGACACAAGGTGGTAGAGTAGTGTCATTTAAAACGGGAGGGGAGGGAAGGAGGGACAACGCCCAACAGAAAAAGTAGATGTCTTACTGAGCCTGAATTTTTTGAGTTACTAAAACTCCTTTAAATTCTCTTTTTCTATATATTTAGCAGTTGTTTAAATTTATTAACAAAGTTAGAAACCACTTTGCTATAAAATTTGAGCTTAAATGATGCTAACATTTCTACTAAGTTATAATTCAAGGCTATAACCAACTGTATTTAATCTGAAGATGATAATTTCAATTCAAGATAAATCAGCATCAACTTCTTGTAACACAGATTTGAATTTACAATCTTACCACATTTTAATAACCTGAAACAAACACAATAGTTTATTTAACAGTTTTACTTAAGGTCACTTAGGTACAGGAGCCAACTACTCTAACTAACAATACAAAGATTGGTGTATTTCAAGTTACTTTCTACATTGGCTAGGAGAAAACCAAACCAACCCAGAAAAAGAATGATTTCAGACTATTGCTATAAATCAAACAATAGAATGCGAAGCTCCACTTCATGTCCAATTCTGCTTGTCCCTGAGCCATGTGACTGGATAGCCCACCAGCCCCTCAGGCAGCCTACTCTCCCCTGAGGAAGGTGCAAATTATAGTGGAACCGGTTCACTGTGGAGAACAGAAACAGTTGTGAGTACTGAATTAGTGTGAAAATTGCCTAAGGAAGTACAAGAGCAGCTCTGAGTTCCCCACCCTCTCCCTTTCTCCATGAACAGTATTTTTCAAGAAGGCAGCACTGTCTCCTCAGCACAAATATTCTTCAGGCAGTAAGTACTTAAAGTAGATGTGACAAGAGGAGTGTTCAGACACCCTCTGTCAACTTTACAGGTTCCAAACCAGTTGTTAAACTTTATGTTTAAGTGAATTTCTAGAGCTGAAAGTACTGCACAAACAAAAAGGGACATGGGAAACAGACAAACATGAAATAACAGTCAGGAAAAGAAAGATCAGAAACAGTGGCTCTGTTTTGCACTACTTCATTTTATTCTTAACTAAAAGAACGTATCAAATCCAGCTAGCTGTCATCTTGATACTACATCAGAGCCCTGAATTTATTCCCTGCTCTGTAAATTATAACAGCACTTTGCAAAGTACCAAAATACTACTACTACTAAAAATCCAATCTGAGCTGCTTAGAGGCCTTACTGCATTGCTGGCAGCCAAACAAATTACCACTATTCTTTCTTTAAATACAAGAGATTGCCTTCAGAATAGGTCACAACCATTTATATCAGAAAATGGACATTTCTGTAATTGAAGGAAGAGCTTATGCAAGTGTCAATCCAATTAAATGTTACCACCATTTCTAGCAACACTCAGCCTATTAATATCAAAGCACAGATTTTATAACCTTTGTTAAATAAAGGTTCTTATATAGTGGACAATATCAATTATTTTAGAAGACTAAAATATTTTAAATGGCAGATAAGCACATGATATGATACCATTACTTTGTATGAGGTAGACAGCAGGCTTAAACTTTACTTTTACCCTTGAGAACAGAAAAAACCTCATTTCCTTCTCTGATTGCTCCCTGTGCTCTCCACACCAAAACACAAGTTAATCACAGTACAATTTCATGGTCGTGTAACAACCACATCCAGTAGGAAGCATACAAAAATTCAAGAAGCATTATCAGCAAAAAACCAGTTACAGTAAAGGTAACTAACAATTCTCATGCTAGATAAATAATTTGTTAAGGACAGATGAACCAGAACACGGATGTATACATTCTTTTCACTATACAGTATTAGCTAGAAAATGGAGGTGAAGCCAGGCTTGAAAACATAAGCTACTTCTTTGTTTTGCTCTCCCCCTCTCCAAAATGCACACCGAAAACCACAAAGGACAGCATCCATGATCTGGAAAAGCTTATTTTCTCACCATCATCATTCATTTTGCAAATGGAGAGTAAGAGAGGATGTAAGATGCTGGAAAAGAGAAAGACAAATGTAGAAGACTACTACAGTTTTCAGAGTCTTCCTCTGTGTTATCTGTGATGTAAATACAGAATTACCATGGAAAATAGCTCAGATTGTTCCATGACACTGAAAGGATGTGTCCTAAAATAGAACGAATAGGGGTATATTTAGTACTCTTAATTAAAGTGCAGCAAAATTAACAAAATAAACCCCTTCTGAACTTGTTTTCTTACACAGCTATAGAAGACCTCTTTATAGTGCTCCATCACAGAATGAAAGGAAATCTACATGGTTCTTGCACAGAAATGACAGAACTAATCAATGAAATGCATTATTTTGCAGGTTTTAAACACTGCGCATCAGCTGTTTCACAAAGCCAGTAAAGTAAGTCAGGTCCATTAGTCTCATGATTCTCATTTCATTTACACTTGTACAGACCATCATTTCAAAGATATTTCAGAAAAAGACTTTTGCTACACAGGTGAAACAGTTTTTGGCAGGGATGGAGTTAATGTTCTTCATAGTAGCTAGAGTATGGGTCTGGGTTCTGGATTTGTGTTGAAAACAGCACTGATAACACAGGGATGTTTTCATTACTGCTGAGCAGTGCTTACGCAAAGACAAGGGCTTTTCTGCTCCTTGCCCCACCAGCACATAGGCTGAGGGTACACAGCAGGGACAGCTGACCCTGACTGGTCAAGGGGACGTCCCATATCATACATTTTGCCCAGCAATAAAAATGTGGGAGGGGGAGTTTGCCTGCTGTTGCTTGGGGAATGGCTGGGCATGGGTTTTCTGTTGGTGAGCTATTGCTTTTTTTTCCACTGCTTCTGCTTCTTGGTTGTTGTTGTCATGTCCACACAAACAGTAGTTTGAGGGTTTTTCTTATTATTAACCTGTCTATCTCAGCCCAAAATTTTCACACTGTTACCCTTCCAATTTTCTCCCCAATACCAGCCAGCAAGAGGCTGCCTCAGGTTTAGTCAGAGGTAAAACACCACAACAGGCATTCAAAACTCCATTCTCACCTTTTCAACTTTACTTGACTCTTGCAGCATGACATTCAAACACTTCTTACCCTCTTCAGACTACTTACGGTTTCCAGTATGAAAAAAACCCCAACTTCCTTGTTTTCTTTTCTCCCTTTAACACCTTACAAACAGCTAATCTCATTTGTGGCTATAAAATTAACTGGCAGGTAACACCTAATCAGCAAGGTCAATTACAGGCCAAGTAGGTCAAGCACATGCTGCGGGCAATACTGTCTTATCTGGTCTATAATGCTGATCAAACTCCAACTTAGAACTAATTCACTGTTTGCCACATTAATCCAATTCAAAGGATGATTTAAACCTTCACTACACTGAAGGGTATTTCTAATTTCAGCTCCAAATTTCTTTATGACTGGATTATTCCCTTGGCTTCTATGCCAGCATCACCCTACGTCTGAAATAACCTGAAGGAGAGGGTCTATCTCAGGTAACAGTTCTTCTGCTTACCTAACTAAGCTGTAGTATCACGTAGAGTATAAATATGCTATGGTTATACTTTGGCAGAAGTAAATGGTTACCTTCAGGAATGGCACACTGGTTTAAGTGTTACTGAATCAGTGCATCGTCATACATTAGGTTGTAGGGGAAGGAATGCTTAAGGAACTTGCCATTGGGAAGAGGGCTAACTATTGACCTTAAAATGAAAAAATACTTTACAACTTCATTACACAGAGTGATACTGGTGAAAGAAATCCTATACTTAGAACCATTTAGAAGCATTTAATGCATATTCTCAGATATTTTTTCCATTCTTGCATCAGAACTGCACTCAAAACCAAGAGTGTATCCTATCTGCACAATACTGTATTCCTAACGACTCCCACAGCCTGCCAGAGAAGTACATGCCCAGGCCTCCATTCTACAAGGGTCTGCATATCTGAAGACATACTCAGTGTAAACATCAGCATTAAAATCTATTTACGTAACAAAGAAAATATATTGGAATATAAAACTTCCTACATACACTTTAACTGCAAAAAAACCCCACCTCTACCTCATAAAAATTGCATCCAAAATGTGTCTGCTGTTCTGCTTGCTGGAGGAGAGGCAGAAGAAGCTACGCTTCCACTTAGCATCGAAAAAAATAAAACAAAATAGCATTTCCCAACTTTTCTTAATGCCAATGATGTATGCAGGTAACTAGAAATCATAACCATTATAACAACAAAAAAACCCAACCCTATTAAATACGTAAGAAATTCTAGATAGTAAACAGGAACATTCTGAAGATCTGTAACTGTCCTGAGTAATCAGAAGAGAGAGCCAGCCAAAGCAGCACAGGCTGCAGTACTCCAAAGAAACAAGTCAATGTTTGGAGCTCATATTATTTATACCATAGAAGACTACTGTGAGAAGGAAGCAATTTGAATTCAAATCTTTCAAGTCAAAGCAGGGGGATGAGATCCAAGGATCATGCTGTGAAGATTAATTTAAATTATATCGGTATCTATATATATTTTTTAAAAAAACCTAAATCCTATTAGAATATTAAAGGTTTTGCTTGAAGTGAATTGGCTTGCTTCCCTCCTTCCATCCAAGTATTCTAGCAACTGTCTCCTACATCATACAAAGCACCGTGGCAACCAAGGGATTAAAAAAATCCCAACTATTTCATCTTTAGCCATAGTGAAACTGTCCTCCATATCGAGGCATACGGAAACCCCCAAAGACTCAGCAGTGTAAAGGTACTTGTCAATTTAAAACTCTAAGATAAAGTTAGCTGGGCTGTAAGTAATATAAAACTAGAAATTAAATATTTACTTGAAGAGAACTTTAATTAACTATATTCCCAACTATGTCATAAGATTATTACATATATGGTGATAGTTTAATTAAAAAAATTACTACTCACAGAAGTAAAGCCACGTAAAATGTGATAGGAATAAAAAGCATCCCAAAATGAGTATCTCACTCAAAGAGATAAAATTCTAAGTAGATCATGCTAAGGAAGTTTTTGCCCAAAAGGGGTTTTTGAATGTATTTCTAAATAAATATCCAAAACTTGTTTCTTGATATCTGCTATCTGTTAGCTTCAAGCAGTGCCAGAATGTCTCTTATGTATTCAGCTAAAATAAGGAAGTATTAACACATGAAAACCAGTAAGAGACTTGAAAAAAACCCCTGAAATACTTAGGTTTAAGGAGTCCAAACAACAGAACTGGAGAAACACAGAGCCATTTTCAACTCAAGGTCCCTTACATTCTGGCAATGATGATCCAGAGATTACCTCTGTAGGCAACTTTTGCCAAGTCAGTAAGTCTAAGAAAAAATAATAGAGAGTTTATGTAAAAACATATGCTGCAAATCCTACTCTTGCTCTTACCAAACATTGTACCTAACATCCAAATGCCTTACAGGTCTTTCTCAAAGCCGAGGATTCGCTAAGAGACAAAGAGTGTCAAGCACAGAAGTTTTCTCCAGGCTTCCAGCTGAGAGGCTCTGAAAGAGCCTCTGCCTCACTCAGTAAACACCAACCAACTCCAGTTCTAATGTTTTATGCTGGAGATGTATGGAGTAATTGGCGGACTTAGATCAGGGTATTTTTTCCTCTTCCATTTCCTTTTTAACCATAGTGATGTCATGAACTTTCAGTAACTTTTACTACATCCATCTTCAATGTTAATCTGCATCAGTGTCACTAAATAGCAAACAGGCAAAAATTGAAAGCTTTATAAAAAGCCCCATTGGGATGGCAAATTACCATAGAATAACTAAACATTTTAGTACAATACTGGTTTTCCCCTAGATTATCAAATCAGGTTGACCTGCCTACAACCAGTAAAAGCAAATTCATTACAGGAAGATGGTATTGAAATGATCGGTGTTTTACAAAGCCTGCAGAAGATACCATTTACTATGAAAGCTGAAATTGCTCCTTAAATGGTATTCTCAAGATGTATGCATCATAGCACTGTGTCTTCCTGTAAACCTTCCAACTTGGGATATTCTATGACTCTCTATAAATGGCTTTCTCCATCTTACCTTCTATGATGCACAGAGATTTATCCTCCCTTCCCTCAAATCCTCTGTGACACATAGACTGTAAGATGGACAAAAAAAATCTTTTTTGTGGAAATCCAAGAAGAGGTTAATAGCAGTAGTGGACCTTTAGAGGACTGAAAGAAATAACAGATGCAGGTGCAAGCACATATAGCATCAAAGTTTAAATTTCACTTACGTACATACTCCCCAATGTAGAGTATCATGAGTGTTTCTTTCCCCTCAAAATTCCTGAGCCCAAATTTAGTGTAGACCCTCAGTAACAGTTTATTCACACATCTGCTCTTATCACTGCTGATATTTCCTGGGGTCAATTAACCTTTCACTTTACCTAGTTTCCTCTCTCTGCAAAGCTCACACAGCTACGGCACATGGACAGAAATGAGCCCAGCTCCGTGCAGAATGTCACTGCTGTGGCCTTCATGTAGCATTTACATAATAGGAAAACACTATTGTACAAAAAGACCCCCCCAACCTTAAGAGTATATTTGAACACTTCCACTTCCTTTCAATTCCAATGTATTATGCTGCTGCAACTTCTGTTTACAGGTATCCATGGGATAACTAAGGAAGCACAGACTCATCACACTATTTAAGAAGTGTTCCAAACAAACAGCAGGTGTATTTTGTAGATCCTCCTTGCTGTGCTCTTGTTTAACCCAGCAGACAGTTAAAACATCCACCCAGCCGTTTGCTCCCTCCTCCTTGACCTAGTGGGATGGGGGACACAATCAAAAAGAAAAAGGTACAATTCATGGTAAAGACAGCTTAATAGACCAGAAAAGGAAAATGATGATGACAACAACAATAATATTGATAAAAGAATATACAAAATGAGTGATGCATGGCACAACTGGTCACTATCCAGAACTGATGCTCAGCTAGTTCCTCGGGTGTGCCACCTCTGGCCAATTATATAGAGAGTGTGACATCATGTGGTATGGAATATCCCTTTGGCTAGTTTGGGTCAGCAGTCCTGACCGTGTCCCCTCCCAGTTTCTTGGGTGCCCCCCACATTCCTGTTGGCAGCCCAGCGTGAGAAGCTGTAAAGTCCCTGACTGCTTGGCAACAACTAAAATATTGGTGTGTTACCAATATGATCCTCATCCTACACTACAGCAGATGCTAGGAAGAAAATTTAACTCTATCCCTGCTGAAACCAGCTCCACAAAACCCTGAAGCCCTCTGATAAACTGAAATACTTCTCTCAGTAGCTTAGAAAAACACTAAGTAGTAAGCCTTAAAATGTGCAGAGAAATATTTTTGTGTACATACATACACACTGTCTGTGGAGACAGGACAAGGGGCAATGGCTGCAAGTTGGAGCACAGGAAGTTCCGCACCAACATGCGGAAGAACTTTTTCCCAGTGAGGGTGACAGAGCCCTGGGACAGGCTGCCCAGGGAGGTGGTGGAGTCTCCTTCTCTGGAGATATTCAAGACCCATCTGGACGCCTATCTGAGTGATATGTCCTAGGGAGCTGCTTTGGCAGGGGGGTTGGACCCGATGATCTCTCGAAGTCCCTTCCAACCCCTATGGTTCTATGAAAAAACCCAAAAGCAACAAATACAAACTTTGTACAGGTGGAGAGCTTCCACTTTAGATGGTACTAATCCTCTGAAGAGAGTGCTAATATAAGAAAGGAACATTTTATGTTATTACTACCCATGCTATTTTTTCTGATATGCCAAAGGCTTGCAGCAAACCATACTGAAGTATTTCTCCACTTTTTTATCTGGGATTTTCTTTTTAGACAGTCATCCATACAGAGGTACAGCTTCTCCCGTGCTCACAATACTACATCATTTGGGAATATGAAACTCTGGTGTAAATTCAGAAACTTGAATATACAACCTGTCTCCGCCAATTCAATCTTACTACCTTGCTCCTTCAGCTCATTAGGTATGACATTTTCAAACAGATAATCACTGGCAAATCTACTCATAAGAAACTATTCTAGTGGCCTCATTCTGCTTAAAATTAATTCAGAATCATTCAGTTCAATGGGGTTTTATAACTAGATTTTCTGTAATAGTCTTTCTACTTGCTAAACCAAGTCAAGACTACTATCAAGCTGCTTCACTGACTACTGGGGAAGAAGAGGAGTGAGAGGCATACAGGCCACACACTGCCAAGGATAACTGAACTGCAGTCATTATTCGTAATGTTTATATTCCAACACATGGCTGAAAACCTAATTTTCTGCAGCAGTAGATTCCTAAGCTTCTCCTCAATATTATATGAGTCTCCATTCTTTATTAAATCTACAACAAACTCTCAGCAGTATCCAAACTTGCGTCTTCACACCTTAAAGAAATTTCAAAATCAAAGAATGGAAATAGACTTTATATTTACATCTCTAAACACAGTTACAAGAAGAGGACAGCCATGCACATTTATTGTAATGAAGCAGGGCATACGTTCCAAATACCTTTTTGGATACTTTCTCCCACTAACCCCACAGTTTCTGAGGTTTCACACTCAGAACTCGTGGCACAAGTTGCTGAAAAGGTGCATTAATATACAAGCAATACAGCTGCTTGCCAAATACACAGTCATCTAAACAGATTATAGAAAGGATCTTGCCTAGAGGTACCGTTTTCCGATATGCTTTAATCCAGGTCAGTTTAGGGTGACCACTGAAAAAGATGGTTCCTCCTATTCCATGTGTCCCTTCATGCTTATTTGCACACTCCTTGCACAATCACAGACAAGGCACAAATTTGAAATAGCTTGTTAATTTGAGTTTTCATTGGGTCAGTGAGCCATTTCAACTCACTGCACAGCTGCACGATCATGAGCTGCCACACCTCACATGTTATGGAAGGAAGGGCAGGAACAGAACTGCCCAAAGCAGTGGATGCCCCTGGTGAACTGCAATAAATATACTTGAAACCCATATGAAGTTTACTTACTATACTCAATCTGCAATAGGATTTTTTGTAATGAAGTTCTGCAAGGGCAATGATGTTTCTTTATGAGGTCAAATACCTCACAGGTGCCTATAAGAAAGCTGGGGAAGAACTGTTCATGAGGGCATGTAGCAATAGGACAAGGGGGTAATGGTTTTAAACTAGAAAAGGGGAGATATAGGCTGGATACTAGGGAAAAAAATCTTCAATCTGAGGGTGGTAGATTACTGGAACAGGCTTCCCAGAGAGGTAGTGGAGGCCCCAACCCTGGAGATATTCAAGGTCAGGCTTGATAGGGCTCTGAGCAACCTGATCTAGTGAAGACATCCCTGCTTACTGCAAGGGGTTGGACTAGATTACCTTTAAAAGGTCTCTTCCAACCTAACACATTCTGTGATTCTAAGCATATTCCTCCTGGTATTCACAATGTGTGTAGTCTTCTGACTCTTGGTCATGGTTTAGCCCCAGCCAGCAGCTCAGCACCACGCAGTGACTCCCTTACTCCTCCCTCTGCCCCAGTGTGATGAGAAGGAGAATGGGCAAAGGTAAAGCTTTGGCACTGGGATAAGGGCAGTTTACTGCAAAGGAAGAAAACAACAGCACTAAAAATATATATATATTTAAAATATATTTTTATATTTTATATTTATATTTGTATATATATATATACACAGAGTGGCTTGTGCTCACCACCTGGAACCTGATCTGACGCCCAGCCTCCTCCCTATCCAGCCCTCCCCTTGTATACTGAGCATGATGTCATATGGTATCAAATATCCCTTTGGCTAGTTTGGATCAGCTGTCCTGGCTGTCCCCCTTCACAACTTCTTGTGAAAGTTAATTCTGTCCCAGCCACAAACCAGGACACCCTTCTTTCTTATGTCCTATGCTGAAGTTCTTGTCAGTTGTGTAAATCCTGATCCCCACCATACAAACACGGCAACAGCTACACAAAGGTCCAATACGTTAAATGGCACAAACCTTTTTGCTACTCAACATCCCTTTCCTCCTGACTGCACCATCTATTTTATGACAGTACAACTGCCTGTGCACACCTACTATGAAATTGTAGAGGGACCTTACCAGTTTACAAGTAAGAAAGTAACATTGCATTTAAAGAGTAAAAGTTTAAGTATTTAAACTTAAAAGTTTATATTAAAAAGAAATCCAACACATCGGTTCCTTCATCCAGTTTTACCATGTGGCCATGGGTAGGATGGGGAACAAATGCTTTAGCCAGGATTACTGCTACTGCTGGGGAAATATGGGGTGTTAACTGTAACAGACAGGAATCAAAGAACAGAAAAAATAAATTCAACATGTCTTTTACTAAAGAATATGGAAGGACAAAACACTACAGAGAAACAACCAAATTAAGACAGAACCCCTAGAAGAAGCTGATCAAAGGAGATACAATTATTCAGATTAGAATAACTGTAATTTACAGAAAAAGCAATTTTACCAACTGAATGCAATGGTATAAAGTACACAGATCAATATACAAAAAGGCTGTTACCAGCTGTCTCATTAAAATACCAACAGGCTGGACTAAGAAAGCATTGGCTACAAAAAAGGCAGCTTTTCTGCCTCAATAATTTATTTTTCAAATATTCTTGCTAAGAATCATAACTTTCATCTAAGGAACCCATAATATGGCAAAATAAACTAATTACCAATTATAAATTCCACCAAATAAGGACTATGATCAGCATAATTCTTTATAGCAATGAGATCTGACATTTACATCCACAGTAACTGAACCCAACATTACAAAAGCACTCTATGTGAAGTTCCTGAAGTACCTGTAACTCCACTGAAGAGTTAGGAATCTACTCACTGAATCGTTTCCCATGTAAGGGTGTTGGGGGGGAATGGTATGCATGCGACTGCTCTGGTTTCTCTAGAATAGTTCCTGCAAAACACCTCCACCCCTCAACTGTTTACTTGATTCAACTGACAGGACACATTAGTTTCTCTGCATATTCAAAGAGAAGAGTGAAAAATCGGGACATATAGTAATTCTTAATAGGATGTATCGAGCAGAGACTCAATACATGCAGTCCTCCACTCTACCAAATTGATATTTTCTTCAATATTCAGTAGCTCATTCAAGTGAAAATTTGCTTCAGTCAGCAGAACTGTAGCTTGCATTGCATGTAAGAGTGGGATTGCAGACACTATCTGAGCACAGTGGCTTTACACTTCCTCAAAGCCACAAGGAAACCAGTAGCTCTGTTGTTTAAGATTGTGAAATGTGCAAACATGTTTGCCTAGTTCTAGAGACAGTGCAATATTAATAACTCTTAATTTGCCACAGCAGCTTGATATGATGTCCTCTGAAATTCAGAGAAGTCAAAAGCAGTCTCAGTTCTGCTGCAGCCTTTAAGAAACTAAATTGGATCTAGGTCTTTATATCTTTCCTTCTGAGAACTGAATATAATACAGCTATTTTGGATTCACAGTAGAAAGTTGACATTTAAGACTCCATATCTCTCAAAAATGTCTTTTAATAGCTATACACACACAATCTCCATATACAATGTGATTTTGACTCCCTATATCTAATTCACAACTTGAAGAGGAAGTTTTAACTCTCCAGAACATAGGAAACACCACAAGCATTTAACTAATAATTTGACTTAGAAGGTAGGTCATGACAGAAATTGCAGTCAGAATACACTTCCAGACTTTAACCTGTTTCAGATACCCTCATAAACTTTTTATGAAAAGTACTCCAATCTACTCAAATGACATTGTTTTCTTTTTTATATTGAAAAGTCGATAGTAAAACTCATGAATACAAGCAAACAAAGGAACTGATTATGTGTGGTATTTCTGGTGAAAACTATTAGATATGGAAGTGCAGCAGCATTTCTTACAAAGAAGGTAAGACTGTGGTAAGAAGCTTGTGGTAATGTACATTGTGCCTCCATGTCAAGTTGGGCCTTCTCCCCCTGCTTAAGAGAGTAGGTTCGTTGCCCTCATTTTTAAGATCAGAAGCTCACGCACATTCCTTATATGCTACTTGGAAAAGTGTGAGTTTCTGCCAAAATACAAACATGACAGAAGAAGAAACAAATTTTGCAGATACAAAATTACATTTGAAAGAGGGAAAGCATTTTAAATCAGATAATTTCCATCTGTCTGATAAAGCCTATCTGAAATTAAATATCTCTGGAAACAAAATCCTGTGATTTGTAATTCATCTCAAAGGACACGATGTACTTCTCTCTGAAGATCATCTTTAAATCTGACCTTTAAGTTGAAAGCAGGCAAACATGAGCAGCCTGACTCAAAAAGCCAAAGACAAGATAGTAAGAAATTCTCTTCACCCCTATGCAATGCAATTGCTTGATTCTTCCACTACATCCATCCCAGTAAGAGACAAGTTTCCACACAGTCCAATGTGCCACTGTGCATTTACTACCTTTGGTAATACCTAAACAAAGAACAGGCCACCCAGAGAAGTGGCAGAGTCTGCTTCAGTGGAATTACTCTACTGCCTGATAGGGCTCTCAACCTAATCCAACATTTGGACCTGATGATGTTAAGGGTCTTTTCCAAGTGAAGCAATTCTCTGATTCTATGATTCAAAGGCCCTGCCTTCGAACAGAAGATCTCCACAGGTCCCATTCAATCTAGACTTCTCTATGACTTGACTCTATACATTTCCAAAAGACTTCTATTACACACTAACATCTCTTCAGGATTCCCTTGCAGTCAAACAGTGTGATAAGTAAAAGGCTTAACAGAAACATGTCTATTAAGTACCTGAGTAACTTTTAAAATTTAATTAACATTTTCAATTGTTTGCATTGACAACTGGGAAAGCTACACAAGCCTTCAAAAGCACCTGCATCTAGAAACACAAAGTGTTGCATTCGAGATAGGATTCAGTTTGATACATGTTTCAACCTGCATGTTTTTATGCATGCCATCTGCCTGACCTCTTGTAAGTGCAAGCTGTCAATGCAATCAACACCTGAGAAAGCTGTGCAGCAGAGCAGCAGGAAGATGTGCTTCAGGACTTGCCTGAGCATTCTCCAAAGTCAGCAAAGCTCATCAATATAATCGGAGATCTGATACATACTGTTGTGATTTAACCCAGCAGGTAAGTAAAACTACCAGCCACACAGCTGTTTGCTCACTCACATCCCCCCCCCCAACCCCTCCACCTGCGTCCCCTAGATGGGAAGGGAATGGAAAAGGGTAAACAAAAAAAAAGAAAGTAAAACTCATGCCTTGAGATAAAGACAGTTTAATAGGACAGAAAAGGAATGATGATGATGGTAATCATCACCATAATAATAGAATATACAAACCAAGTTCTTCACATCACAACAGCTCACCACCCGGAACAAATGCTCCGCTAATTCCTGAGCTGTGCCACACCCCAGCCAACCCTCAGTTATATACAGAACATGACATTGCAGGGTAGGGAGTATCTCTTTGCCCAGTTTGGGTCAGCTGTCCTGTCCCAGCTTCTTGCGTGCCCCTCACCTTCCTGTTGGCAGCCCAGCACCAGAAGCTGAAAAGTCCCTGACTGCTTGGCAGCAACTAAAATATCAGTGCATTATCTACACGATTCTCATCCTAAATCCCAAACACAGCACTACACCAGATGCTAGGAAGAAAATTAACTCTATCCCTGCTGAAACCAGGACACATAGGAAGGCCCCTAAGCTTAGGTGCCACGCTCTTGAATCCTGTTTCAAGAGTTCATGCTCTCATCAAAGAATCAACAACCTAGTAACAAAACAAGAAACACCAATTTTAGCCCAAAAGCCAGTTTCTGTTTTTCCTCAGCACCAATACTCTCATATTTTAACACCAGTAGTACAGATGTAAACATAAAGTATTGTATTTACATAAATTATCACAGAAACTCAAAAAAACCCCAGTGTTTGTTCTCTTCTGTACTTCGGTTTATTTATGAATCAAATTTTTAAGACCTACCCAAATACAGATTGGAAAAATCAAGCTTCAGCAGTTGAACCCTTCTGAGGCTATAGAAGCATTCTGATCTTCCTACTACAACACTGCTTTTTACATCTACATGCAAAGTTTAATTCCACAATTACTGTATCTTTAGTTCATGATGCTGTTCCCAGAAAACTAGTATTTTCATCATCATTTCATGTTGTAAGACAGAGATTTGCATGCAGTACCTCTGGTCCACATAGTTAACAAAACAAATTTACATTTTATTTGCAGTTAAACATGCATTTTAATACATAAAATAAAAATAATTAGAGAGGATTATTTAGCATAAACATTTTTGAACCTTTTGACTACTCCATCAAAAGCTATTTCAGCACAGACTAAAGACATAATGCAATTAAATGAAAATAAACTTCACAGAAGAGACACAAAGGTTTCAATCAAGCTTGACAGACTATGAATGCTCCACAAAATCCATAAGCAGATCAATGTCCAAAGATGCAAACAAAAATGAAGCATCCCTATTTGAAATTTTTAAACAAAGTTCACGTAAACTTTGAGAACTGGGGAACGAACCCAGAAATCAAAGCTAAAAACAAGAGACTCTACGGACAAGACGATACAAGAACGGCATTTTTTTCCTTAAACCCTTGATATCTAGTCTGTATTTTGCTTCCACAAGTGACCAAAGGCATATCCTTAAGTAAATGCAGATTATCAAAGCAGGACAGGAATGCTACAATACTCCTCACCAGCCAGCATCTAGCCATCTGTGGCTTAAGACTCTCCCTGATAAAAGACTGTTCTGCAGGTTTGCCAACTCTTGCTAAATTTTAATTTCATCACTTTTTAAACCACTTACACTTTCGGGATCAATGTAGTTACAAGCTGAAGGAAATAATACTTTTTGCTTTACTTTAAATAAGCTGAATCTCTATAGGACCTCCGGATCTGCATGACAAGAAATAACAATCAATTATTCTCTCTTCTTGTCTATGTCACTTACAATCTTACAAATTTCCTTTAAGCCCATCTGCCTCATATTTTTTCACTCCAGCAAACAAGAGGGATAGTCTGCTTGATCTCTTCTGGAAAGCATTCCATATTTTCAGTCATCATTGTTGACTTGGAATGCATCATTTCCAAGTCAGCTGTTTCTTTTAGGAGGCTGCAGAGCAGAACTACACGTGGAATTCATGGTATCTTTATAAAATTGTTTAACAATTTCTTTTTTTCCTGTTGTTTTCGTATTTGTCTTTTTTGACAAAGGAATCAATATTCCAATGGAATCATTCACAGCAACTCTCATTCTTATTCCCACAATAGATTAAAGTCTTACTGAGAGCCCATGTTTGTACATGCACAATTTACACTGCTTTCCTCCATCACTTCCTCTCTTTTACTCAGACAGGTTAATTTACATTTATCAACACTCAATTTCTGCCATTTTATCAAGAAGTTGGTCAGTATAGCACAAACATGGGCTTTAATAGCTTGTTTTCAGTCTTTTAAATATTTTTCTTTTGTCACCTCACAGTTCACCCCAAAACACCATGAATGTCTACAGAGCTGAAATAGCTCTCCATTGGAAAAGCAGAACATTCTCCTTGACAGCTCAAGACCTTCAGGAACCTTGGGTGAGCAACCTGCTTGAGGTTTACTGTAAAACTGGATTACGATATGCTCAACTACACTCTCACCAACTCTGCCTTACAGATCTGTGACAGTAAGTTCCCCTCTGTGTGGTCTTGTCAACTCTTTCTCCACACAACACGTGCATCCGTTCTGTTCTCTACCAGCTTTGCTACCATTCAGACTTGTCAGTCCGAGGTTCTCAACATTTCCCCATCCCTTATGCCTCTGGCAACTTTCTGTTAAAAAAAAACAAATAAAAACCATCCCACTCCCAAAAGAACCCAAAACACAACCCCCTCCAAACCACCCGCACCACCCCACCCCAAACAAAAAAGAAGACTGACATTACTCACATTTAATGTCTTCCATTCCTTTATTAGCAATCAATGGAATTTTATTATTAAAGTTTTTCAACAGTTTACTAACAGTTCAGCAATTTCACATTAGAGAACCTTTAAAAACTCCTCATCCTGATGGGATAATATAAACTTTGGTTTAAATTTGGTTTAAACTTCACACTGAGATTTTTTTTCAGACTCCTTCCTTGTAATTCCCCTATAGGAAACATCCTCAGCTTCTGCATACAACAAGGCAAGTAATATATTTTGGTCTCCTTAAGAGGATCTTTGTATTCCCCAAATGCTTCTGTGAAACTGTTATAATCTACAAGCCATGAAGATATGGGTATGTTTTCTTCCCTGCTATTTGTTCATTCCAACTTTATCACAAGCTTTCCACAGCTTTTATCAATAGCTGGTACACACCTACTCTAACCGTTAACAAAGCACGTGACAAAGAATCACCATGTTGGCTCCAAGCAATTTGCTCCCTTCCAAGTGTCCTCAATCTGTATTACTCTTTTTGAGATAAAAAATGATTAAAAAATAATAAAAATGGTGCTTTAATGAGTCTCTCGTGACTACTTTGAAGCTGAATTTGAGCATATTTTAGGATATGTTTGAGCATGATGAAAATGCAGCTCCACAGTTGTTACACCTTAAACCAACTCCTGGGTAGCGTTCCAGAAGAACTCAAGAACTGCTAAACACATCTTAATTGAAAGTTACCTGTCAACACAGCTTATTTCTTTACCTAATAGGACTAAACTGTCAGTAGAGCAGAACAAATTAAACATTCAGACCTATGTAGTTAATGCTATGGAATTATCTTTTCCACAGATTATCCCTCCTCACTCCTGACCTGTTAAAGACAGCATCCTCATTTTAAAACCACTGATATTTTCAGATGATCACTTTTAAAGACTTCTGGCATTCATATAGAAGCAAGCACACATTTCTTTTTTACACAGTTACCTATTGATGAAACTATTTCCTGAGGCTTCTCTGTTATTTTCTACTATGTTCTACTTGCTCATTTGCTTGGTTGGTGACAACTGAAGACTGAAACAAGTGTTTTGCTAATGCTCTGTATTTATTCCTGGCAAGGACAGGCTGCTGCTGCAGAACAATACTGTCATTATGTTTCTCAGTCTTGTTTCTGGATCATTTGGCAGTATGAACAAAAGCTACACGTCCACTTCTCACACAGCCCACCTTTTCAGTAATACTGTGCCATCTAACATGACCCTTCAAACATTCTGACTTTTTCTTTTTTTCATGGGTAAGCACACATGCACAGCAATGATAATGCATCCTTACTCCATACTTTAAAATACAACCTCATTGTTGGATTTACAACATACCTTTAAGTCACACAAGTTTCACAGTTTACTGAAGGTAAGAAACGCAATTACACCCCGACTGTCCCCTTCACAAACACAAGCATACAATATATTAAATATCTGTGATACACGTACAGAACAGACTCAGAACAAAATAAATCCTGGCATAGAATGATGATTATTCTAAGCCAAGCATGTGAAATTACCTCAAAGTAGGTGTTTATAAAAAAAAATAAAAATAGTCTAGCAGTCAAAATAAAATCCAGAGTTAAAAATGACTGAGCTATGTACACAGTAAACCTTACCACATTCTGCCAAAAGGGAACCTTCATGCCTTTTCATTATCAACCTGACAACAGGGGCAAATGTTTGCTGTATAATGCTCAATGCCTGTGAGAAGGTTTCACACTCCTTCCTGTTAAGCAGTCAGTGCTCTGACTAGATAGAACCAAGGACAATAAGCTCCTGTGCAGTGTGAAGTTCTAAGAACAGCTAGAAGCAAATTAAGAGATGCTTTTGTAATATGGGAAAATCTACATTTTATTTTTAATCTCCATCCTTGCTATAGATATCACACTGCTATTATTTTTGTTCTTTTGGGGATGGGTAGTTTAAAAGGCAATTTAGAAGTAATTTAGAGGTTGGAAATCACTGAACTTTAGATCGGACTTAAATACAAGATCCCTGTAAATTCATGATACCTTGAGAAATGACCAAACCCCCCATATTACCATTAAGTAGCTTTCTCATGACAGTAACTTCAAAAGCTACTTGCAAGTATGGATGAAAAAACAAGAACCAAAACACATGACTGCAAGTCTTATCCATTTCAAGCTCTTAAACTTTAAAGGTCACATGTAAGTCTATGCATGAATTCTACTACTGGTAACCTTTTAATTAAAAAAAGCCTTGCACTTCTGTCTTGCCATAGCACTGAATCCTAAGAAAATCATCACCTTTTGCAGATACAAGAAGATAGCCTGGAAGATAGACTGGAATTTAATGATTGCGTATAAAATTAACCAAGCTGCATTTGATAGAGGCAAAAAAAACAACCAGAAAACAAAATGTGGACTTCAGTTTGTTTTTACATCAACAGTATGCCCCTTAAAAAGGCTACAATCATCTTGATTTTGTATTTTTAATTCAATTACAAATACATATTTTTGTTTGAAAGCTCTAACTTTGGATCAGAAGCCCTAATACAAGACCTTCCAGATGAAGCTTGCAAAGCAGTAACACTGGTACCAAAGTCCGGTTTTCTTCAGTAGATTCTGATACAGAAGAAATGCTGAGACTGAGATGTTTGAAGAAACACAGAAGTAAGAAGAATATGAGTATTAAGGTACTCTGAAAGTTCCAGCACGGTCACCCTCAGTACTGCAGATACGCATTAGATTATTAAATGAATGAAACCTTCCTTTTTCATGCCCTATCTTTTATTTACATCCAAAAGAAATATTTTTTGAAGTTTAGACTGCTTAAATTAAGACAACTGCCCATATAACAACTACTCTTTTTTTTCTTCAGGCACTGATCAGAATACAAGAAGACTCCTTAAAAAGGTGACCACTACGCAATATTGTTAACTCCCCCTGTGCTGCACAGCATTCCAAGGAAGCACTTCTTTCACCATTCCTTAACCAAAGCTGTTAAGAGCAAAACCATTAAGGTATTCAGTTCAGTACTTACTGTATCCAAGAACTGATAATAAAGTATTACAAAAAAGTGTACTTGACTACAGATATAGGGGTTTATATATATACACACACAATTTTTATTTAACTGTTATTACTTAAACTTCCTACCACACTGAGACTGTGCCCTCCTACTTGAGCATTTTAAGAAACATGATTAAATAAATGCTGTTATAAACTACAACAGTCAAAGAACTTTCAAACTGACATTCTCTGTTACAAAAGGACCCTTAGGTGTTGGGATTTAGCCCCAGACAGCAGCTGAGCACCACACAGCCGCTTGTCCCCCCACCTCCTGTGACAAAGAGGAGAGTGGGGAAACAAAGGCAAACCATGTGGGTTGGGGTAAGGACAGGTTGTTGGGACAGCACAGTGAGGAGGAAAGAACAACAGGACTTTGAACAAAATATACACAATGGTAATAACATGAAGCATTTACTGACCCTATGACTGGATGCTCAGCCCATCCTCAGACTGTCCTGGAGGGGTGTCAAGTGGTGTGGAAAACAGCCTCTGCCAGCTCAGCTCATCTGTGCTGGCTGCTTGGGAACACTAACTCTGTCCTAGCTGGAGCCAGGACATTGGCCTTTCTATTTGGTGTTACCAAAATAATGGAAGTTTCTTCACATTAACTCCGTGGCTACTTCTATGCAATCTATTTGTGATCAAATGTAAACATCTTCCACCAGCTAGTACTCATAAGGCACCTATTAGATGTTATTAAAGTGTTATTAAAGCAAACTGCCTCACAGAAGCACAAAAGAAACAAGCACTCAAAGGGTAGAGGTAAGAAACATCTTAGTACCATGACACCTCCCTCAAGTTCAGCATTGAAAGGCCTGGAGAGCAACCAAGCAGACAGAGAGCAGTTTCTTCCTTCATGTGAAAAGGACACCACCAAGGAAAGAATGTCCCGAGTGCTCCTTCTCCTTCAGTGCAAAAGTCAGAAAGTCAAATGCTGAATTTTGTTTCTAATTTTACAACACAACCTAAGACTGAGGGATGGAGGTCAAACTTAGCTCCTTTTTTCTTCCTTTCTGTATCTAAGACACAAGCCTAAAGCTCTTTCAAAAATTGCTAACATTCGCCCCACAGACAATTATAAAGAAGAAAATTTCTTTTTACAGCAAAATTTCAAGGCATTCAAGAGCTATTTATATGCATAATTACCCACACATAATCATACAAAATAAAGTGTCATGTCTTTTATCACAAGTGGAAAACATCCAAGCGTCTTATTTCGCTGCAGGTGAAGAAAATTTTAATCATACTTCTCAGGCACTTAGGCAGTCTTTATCCAGATTTCAAACTTTCATTCAAATGCAGCTGTCCTATCCCAGCAACTTTACTTACAGCTGTTACAAAGCTTTATTTCCATTTCAGGATAATGAAGACAGAGGTTAATTTATTCCTATCCACTTTCTCATATACTGCACAAGATCCAGGATAGCATTCTTGCAGACGTCACAGTCCATTAGCCAAATGAAGTGAGCTAAGACTCCGTATTTTCCAGCTTTCCTGAGTTGCAGACAAAACCTGTGATTTTATGCCAGCTGCTGCATTCAGGCCACACAATGGTACCACCCAGACCTTTAAACGCAGTTATAACCTGCAAGGCTGCTTGCCAAGCATGCAGAGGTGTGTTAGTTCTACACACAACAGAACCACCACGCCTTTGCAAAAACCATCCTCATTTGAAAGGGCATTGCCATTAGTTTATGCTCATCACCTGCACTGGAAGTACGGTTTTGAGCAAGTGGATCTGTGCTGCTTTGTGGTGCAGTTTTAAATCTAAAATGTGATGGGAAGCTATCAAAGACATCAAACCAGTGCCACACTAATTTATAGATTTGAAACTTGTACAATTCAAGTGGACAGGAGTCCTGCAGTATAAAATACTATTTAACATTTCTAGCAAGCCCCCCCCATTTTAATCTCAATTTCAAAGTCTAAAAATGTGTTCTCCCCAGCTTCCCTCAAGCTGCAAAGCTGAGCGTGCCAGTGCTGAAGCATGTTGGTCATTCAAGCATTCCTGACACCTAACTGCAATACAAACTGACACCCAAGACTCCCACACTTACATCAACTAAAAGCACAAAGCAGTAAACCACCCCTGTATCTCGCACTGATTAAAATCTCTTGACATGAAATATTTATAAACCTAATTATACTCTTTTTTTCTAAACGAAAAGAAGGAATAACATTATAAAACCTGTTCATATTATTGGAACAGCAAGTGCTAAAGACAGTGAGTGCAGAACTTGTGTCATTAATGGATGATCTTTTTTAAACCCATCTCCCTCTGTGTTTAAGAAGAAACACTTGTGTTTCTTCTTTGTGGGCAATCTTTTGTTTCTTACACAAGAAACACATGAAATGAAAAAACTATTGAGGAGCACAAGACAGCAGAAACTCCATATCTGGACAAAAATAAGTATTAAATTGTGTAACATCAATAATAATCTCAAATATTAGCATAGATAGTACATCTGTGTTGGGGAATTAAAAACAGAAGTATAACATTCTGAACTGAAATCAACATTTCACTGTTTAAAAAAAAAAGTCCAAAGCAATCACGACCTACATGTTTTTATAAAATACTCTTTGGGTTTTGCTGTTAACAGTGTATACAATTCTAAACCAAAAAGCTGGGATAAAACACAAAAAAACCTGCCACACACAAGCACAACAGAACAGGTAGTTAGATAATACAGTTAGAATGAAACTCATTTAGCAGAGAAATTATATAATCCAGTAACAGCCTATGTGCAAAAACCCAAAATCTGAGCCATGTGAGTTTATCAAATGAGCCAGGGGCCACTGGTGAAGTGTAAATCTGCTTTCCAGGGTTAGGTTTATCTTTCTATTGTAAAAATCCACCTGAGATACTACTGGATTTTTTTCTTAGTTCAATCTCAAAAAAATCCCAGGAGGAAGAGGAAAAAAAAATTAAAACAACTGAGCAAAAAGGTATTTTGGGAATCTAATCAGCCATTGCAGCCAAACACATTACTGCTTTGGGATCAACAGCACTAGCAGGAGTACATTTGATCCTAAGGCTTAGAGAAAAGGTTTAAGTAGCCACTTCAGATAATAAACACCATCAGAATGAAGCAGCACTCAGTCCAGAAATTTTTGACAATTTATCATTGCTAAAGAGACAAAAAAACTCAATCAGTGGAAAGGAGACTGAGGTAAAAGTGGAGAAATTTCCTCGCAAAATAGCAGCTCTATTTGTTACTTTTGGGTTTCACATGCACACAAACAGCAGTTCCATAACACACTATGTACACTAGCTTCTTGGTATAATGTTTAAAAAGTACAAAGACAGTTTCACCCAAATTCCCATAAAATCAAATGTGACATTTTTTTTAAAGAGAAAGGAATTTCCAAAACAGAATCACCTTGTTTTGCAGTTTAACAGGAAGCATCCAGCATGACTGCTTTTTACAAACTCCTCAAAGACACAGCCAGGTGTAAGGTATCTCTGGAACATTTTTTTGCTCAAATTAAAACACATTTTTGGACAAGATTATGATATGAAGATTTGCAACAACAGAGAATGAAACCAGCCCACTCTTTCCCTACCTGCATCTAAATAGAAGCAACAGACTTAATCCTTATTCTTGTGCTATTTTTTTCATTCTCTAATTAGTGTGGCTCTTCAAGCATGCCTTACTGATAATAAAGCCCACATGCTACTGAAACCACAGGTAACATTACTCTAAAAATTGTATCAGGCACAGTTAGCATAATGTCCACATTCCCTACACAAACTTCAAAGTTGCTATTGACTACAGCACAATATTAAGACCTTGGATTCATCAAGAATTCAAAGCCTTTTAAGAACTCCTGCTTCCCAACCAAAACCCCATCATCTAATACCTCCACACTGAAAACTAAAATGTAAAACTTCAAATTAAAGAAAAACAAACAAAACCAAACCCAGAAACCCCCAAAGAAACCCAAGCAAAATCCTCAATGTCAAGAAGAATACTTAAAAGCCATGGATATAGTAGAAAGAAGCATTGTGAAAAATGAGAAAGGAGGTTAATAAAATCTGTCAATATTTATCAATTCAAATGAAATTTCATAAAGGTTTTTCCTACCAGTTTGACAGTTTTTATTTCTAATCATGTAAAATTAAGAACTGCTGAACACCAGAGTTACAGGAGACCAAAATGGGGGCAAAAAGGTCTCATAGTTTATCCCCAAAATACTAAACTGATAAGAGGGTTTGGTTGGGTTTTTTTTTTAATCTTTCTCAAATCTGACTGGCATTGTTCTCACTCACATCACAAATCAGCTACTCCACTACCATGCCTGGGATCAACACTAGGACAATACCCTAGTAATTACCTAGGTCATCTTGCTCATCCTTGTAACCAAGCTGGCACAGTATTACATGTCTTTCAGTCCTTTGGAATTTTTTCAGGGTCCGAAGATCGATTAGAAATCAATAAGGGAGTTCTGCCAGGTATTTCAAACTCTCTTGGGATTTGACAGGCCTATTTTTAGCAGCTCTCCTACGTTTATACGCAAAGCGGGAAATACCATATAACCAGTATCACCTACCTTATCTCTCAAAACCGGTATTTTTATTTAACACTCCCCTGCATCCCATTAATATATCTATACAATATATATGCTGGGGTTCGTTTACATTTTGGTGGGGTTTTTTTTAAAGTTCTGACACTAGGTATTTTTCATAGAAACAAACCACACCAGTTACCATTAGTTCAATTGTTCTTGTACAATATTGTCTTTCTATAAAATCCCACAAAGGTGTTGTTTTCCCTGGTTGTCTGGCGACTTTCTGCATGTATGTGATTTCTCTTAAAGGTTTGGTTTGCCTAGCAATAACTTCTAGTTTCTTCTACCATTTACTCATGGAAAGGAGTAATAACTGCCAGCTATACAGAGTACTACTAGGCCTGTATCCATCTGACCAGCTCAGCTAGGTCACATATTTTTGGCTTTCAGACACACACAGTAGAGTCTTGCCTCCTCTAACAGATAAAAACTATCGAGCTTCTTACTCAATTGTATTTCCTTGACACCTCCCCCCCTTTCTCGAAATCTGCAGAATGGTGTTTCCCAAGTCACTTCACCCTGTGATGCCCCCCCACTGACAGCAGCTGTCTTTCCCAGACAAAAATATTTTCTCCCAGCAAACCACCAATTTACACATCACACAGGAAAGTTCTCCAGCTTGATGCAGAAAACACAAAACTCCTTTCTCCCTGCCTGGTCAAGTCAGAGTCATGATTCCACCACTGGCTGTTGGCAGAATTGAATGAGAGTCACCTAGAAGTTTGGTAGTCTTGCTCCCTTGTAACACTGGTTTGCTTTAAAGTACTAACTAATCAGCAACTTGATAATAGTATCAACACCAAGGAAACACCCAGAACTGGCAGGTAGATGCCCCAAAAGAAGACAAGGCTTCCTCATCTAGTGCTTTTTGAGTCCACCATCTCAGCTACAAGTTTCACCAAGGACAGGGAAGAGAGACTGACTAAAATATTACCAATGACCAGAACACCCTCCCTATAAATACCCACGTGACAATCCTCTCTGACAACTAAACTAGTTAGCATATTTAATAACATATTACCAAAATGCTAGCTGAATACCAACTATTCTCTGAAAGATTCTAGAAAAGCTCTGGAATGTACATCTGATAGCAACAGACAAACTAATTTTTTTTTCAGTTGTATATGAAGAAGATGCACAAGAATGGCAACTGCTGTCATCCTGAAAAACATCAAACTGTGGTTTACTGGAGACAAGAACCAAGAGAAGAGAGAAAAATATGACAATTACAAGAATAATATACAGGGAGAGGGTACAGAAAAAGATCAACTACAACAAAACCCCACAAAACAGTAGAGATACTTCATTATAAGAAATAGATGCACTCTGGTTACAAGGAAACAACTTTTTATTTAAGTTTCAACATTCCAATTAGTGCTCTAAGTACACAGCAGAACAGACATATTTAAAAGTCACAAAGACACATTGAAGTCTTTCAAGATTAAATTTTAAAAGATACTGAAAATCCATGTTAAAGCTTTCAAAATATCAATGGCCATAACCAAAGATGTCTTTCAGGATAAAGTCAAAGTTCCACCTAAAAAAATCCCTTTTTTTTTTCCTTCCAAAACAAAAAGCAAGTATTTGATACTCATTCTCCAGTAACATTTTTCCAACCCAAATACAACCGATGTTGTTTTCTACAAGTGTTTTTATGCGCACCCTGCCAACCACCCCCTTTCTCAAGGGAGATTAAAGCTTGTCACTGTTGCCATTCTACACAGCCAAGAACTGATCACACTTACAACAACAAAAATTCCCACTATACACAACTTCTCTTAAATTAGCCCCAAAAATTTAGCATAAACAGCACTTTACACCTCAAATGCAGAACTCAACCTGGAAAGCAGCTTATGGGGCCAACCAAACCTTACTGTTATCAAGTCAAGTTTTCAGTCTTTAAAACGTGGATGAGTTTTTAACCACACTGAAGCCCTGCTAGTTAAAGCCCATCCATAGCAAAGCAAGAGGGGGGAAAGGCAGCTGCAACTTTTAGGGATTTTTTTTTTAAGTATACATCTTAGTCTGTATAAAAAAACCCCTCACTAAACAAACAAAAACACCCACAAAACAAAAAACAAATACTCAATTTATCCTGCTTGTTTACTTCAAAGTAAGTGTTGCAGAAGAATAACTGCAACCAGAAAATAAATTCTGGATGGACAGTGATGACTTGTATATAGTGAAAATAAATGCCTATAGCACATGCAGACAACTGACAATGGCACAATACCGATCTCTTTGTGTTCAGCATAGAGAAGACTTCACCTTCCAGAAAAGGCCAAGTAATTTTGATAAAAGATGGAAAGTAGTCTACCAAGAACAGCATTATCCAAAATGCAAACAGAAATTCTGCTTGTCCAACACTTCTTCACAAAAAATAATTCCAGGAGTAACATGTTATTCATCCTCAAAATATGTTTTTAACTGTTTGTGCTAATTTAGGTCACTTTTTTTTTCAATGTACCCAGCATTGCAATGCATACATGCATTTCTGTATTGACTGTTAAGCTAGCTTACACCGACAACAGAACATGATTCTTTATATATGTGAAGGTCACAAGAAGATGAATCTATGAAGGATAAAAAGAGATACGGAGAAAATTACGCAGGGGAGACTTTCCCAGGCCATTTACAAATCTGCATAAATAAAGATATAGATGAATCTTCCCACCTCAGAAGTGAGTTCTACTGCAAACATTACCTGTGTTCAGAAAAAACTAAGATTCAGTGCTTAATTATATCCTGCTGCTTCATCATCCTACGCATGCATGTAATGGCAGCACAAACGGAACAGAGCTGTTACTTTCACATTGCATGAGACCTACATCACCCAGCAGGATCCCTGCCTGTCAGACTAAACAATCCAAGGAGCACCAGAACCGTTTAAAACTAAGTTTCAGCCGGTACTTACAGAATTCCACACAACACTCACACACCTTTCTTTACACACCAGTACACGTCTCACTTCACATTATTTGTGGTTTGGAGTTTTACAGAAGAGTTGTTTGACTCCTGATTTGCAGTGGAACCAGCAGCCTTTATAAAGCAGGGAGTTCTGGTTCACTCAGTTTGGTCCTTCTATAAACCACCTTCCCAAGCAGGCAAATCCACAACCTGGATTCTGACAGAAAACTCCAGCAGTTTTTGTTCAGTCTATTAAAAACTTTACATTCAGCTATGGAGTTTTAGTTTTTCCCCATGACTTTTTATGGACTATGCATATTTACTGTAGAGTTCCTGGACTATAATATGGCTGAAAACTAATACAGAAAACAGCAGAACTGACTGGGCAGGGGACCTCTAAATCTAATCTTGCTGTGAGCCTGCTGTCTGATGCTCTCTGCAAGTGGACAATTTTAAAGATAAACTCATTCCTTACACAGATTAAGAGTAGCTGCTATGCAAGTAAACAACTTGGAAGTAATAAAATTAGCTGTACTTCATTAGGTGACTAGAGAGAGAAAAGTTACATACAGAGAATGTCTTTCAGAAAGGGTAAAGTTACACAAAAAGACACACTGAAGTTGGAGTCAGCTATCCTGTATTAAACCAGACATAACCTGGTGAATCATCAGATACAGGATGCAAGCATCAGGATTAATTTAATGCCTGTTAAAAACCAAAGAACATTTACAATCCAACTTGCAATATTTAATTCATATTTAGCTTTCTTATCTTCTAATAGCAAAAAATCCCCATCAAAAACAGGTCACCCTGGAAGGACCTCATTTTAACACCTGTTCAGAGGTCAGACCAGGAATGCTGTGGGGCTTTTTCTCCCTCATAATTCACAAATTAAAAATAATAAAGTATCATCTTAATGGAATGCAACAGCACGGGTTTATAAGAAAATATACAGGGATTAAAAGTGACAAATACATATTCCTGAAGATTCTTAAAATACTGGTTGTCAACCTTCATCTAAAAAGCAGTATTTTAATTTGTTTGCTTACTGTACAAGAATATTGTATTTCTGGTCATTGCTTCCTTGTTTCTGAAAGACTTTGATATTATCTTGTTTTATACAAACAATGTAAAAATAATGGATTTAGGGGGGAAAAAAAAGGAAAAATTTTTTTAAGAGAAGCAAAAAAAGTCTGGATTAATAAGAACTGCCAGTTAGAATGTCTGATACACTAATAGTAAGCAACATTTTACTACAGTCATGCAATTGGAAAAAAATCTTAATGGCAGCATTTTGTATTACATCAGGTAATTTCAATGAAGACTATTCAATGAAATATTGAGGCTGAAAAAACCCACGATGTTGATTTGAGGATATGTAATTACTGCCATGATTTTTAAAAGCTACCTTCTATTTAATAAACATTTTTTTAAATCAGATGAAAATTTAAAGTTAGATCCTGCCAGAGTTAACCAGAAATAGAACTTAACTCTAAATTATTATTTCACTAATGTTTTATCATTAACATTGTTGCTCTCTAAAATAAAGCAGGAATTTCTCAGGGATAAAATGTATGTAGTCCTTAAGGTGGCAAAGAAGCATCCAGTTGAAGTGTTCTCCAACAGATGAAGAGCTAGATGTAGAGAGCACAACATGTGCATTCTATTTCTAATTCTGCTACAGCTATTACAGCTCAGCTTTAACACCCAGTTGCCCGCCATGTGAATTAAGGAGGGTATTTACTATTCTCAGGTATTGCCACTATTTAATAAGGAATCCATCACTGAAAAAAACCAGACAATGGACCATACTACATAAACAATCACTACCTTACATTGTGCCACAATCTAAGAATACTCATTTCAGTAAGAGTATATGGTAATTAATATCGTGTCTGATTTGTTTCAAGTTCATGAAACTCTTCTGTACACATTAGCTAATACACACAATCTTGTACTTCTCTTTTCCAGCTTCACTGCCTTTTTTGTATACCCACACATCGTATTGTTTTCTTGTTTAAGCCCCAATCATACAATCAGAGCTACGGGAGGTTTCAATGAAGCTGTAGCACAGAAATCACTGGGGTGTGTGCTTGGGGGTCTCCTTGCACAAATCCGTTCACAAGATAAAAGATGCAGACTGTAGAGTCTAGCAGGCTTGCTTTATAATCTGTGTGACACAATGGAGCTGTGCTTGGAGGGATCTGGATGACACTTAAGACAGATCTAGACACTGAAATAAAGTGCAGAATAAATTCACAATTACAGTGTCTAATTCTATGGATGACATATAGATTGGATATAAATTCTGTTTAATAACAAGAAAACATTTTCCTGGTTTACTTCCAACTTGAATATGCAGTCTAAAGTCAAAAGAAAAGCCAAAAGGCTATCAGTTTAACCCCATTTGTCTAAATCATAAGACTGTCATGATTAATAACTCTAGTGACAAATGAGAGATGCAAGAAAAAAAATCTTTCCAATCTATTTGAATTATTAAGAAATAAATAGTTGAGCTACTGCCATTTCTCCCCCTCCATTTGTCAGGGTCTTTCAGAGACAAAGAAAACAAGCAAGGGATTGTGTTGGGGGTTTTTTAAAAGAAAAATATTTTAAAAGACAAATTAATCTAATGACAAAAGACCAGAAAACTTGAAATTACTTACATTAATTCTTAAAACAAGCAAGTTTGAGTTTAGTATTATCTGTTCAAACAACTCCATTTAAACAGACATTATTACTGTACAAAACCAAGATAATTACCTCCAAACACAGAAACAATTACACAAGAATGGGAGGGCCATAAACGATTTATGCATTATTTAAATAAGACAGGCCTTTCTCTAGAAGAAGTCTTTCAGTAAATACATCAATATTTTGCCACTTGGGCTCAAACCCTGACTGTACTCATCGTACCAGAATTTTAAAGCCCAAGTTCTCATTTTATGCTGCCTGTGTACATATGTCTTGTACTACCCAGCCCCCTGGTACTTCTGTCACACTTCTAGACAAGGTGGTGTTGACACAGCTGCTCTACAAACCCAACACCCCTGTTCAGCCTGAAGCAGGCAAACATTCCCACATCTTCCGAGGCTGCACCGACTCTGCCATGCATGGAGCAAGCCCCCTTCCCTATCAGCTGTTTCTCCGACTCTAACGACACGGCCAAGGATCTCTCTTGCACATCTTCTGGACCCTCTCCAGCCCTCCTTCCTAGAGGACAGCGTCCCGACTCGAAAGGTCACCAACTCCAGACGTGGCCTGCTATCATTGTCTCTTGCTTTCCACCACCCCCGCTTCCTCCCCCGTCCCTCCTCCCTTACCGCTGCCTGTCACCTGCTCCCTCCCCGCCGGTCGTCTGCTTCCAGGTCAGCACAGCTCGGCGCCTCCGTCTCTCTGCCTATTCATCCTACGAGCGGGGAGGAGGAGGAGGAGGAGAGCCCGCCGGGCGCCGCAGCGCCCTCACCGCCACTGTCAGCGAGGGCCAGTGCGCGGAGGGGCCACTCTCGGCAAGGGGCGAAGCTCTCCCCTCAGCCCAGGGGCGCACACACACGCTTGCCACAGGGCTTCGCAAACGCCGACAGGCCTCGGCCTCTCTGCGCACCCACCCGAGCCTCACACAACGAACCACATCCTCCACTCGATCCCAAAACCCGTGCCACGGCTCAGCCCGCAGCCCCACCTCCCCCCAGCCCTTCCTCTCCGGGCAGCCCCCTCTGCCTCATTTCCCCTGAGGGGCCCCAAAGCACCTCTTCTCCCTCCCCGCAACACACACACACATACACACACATTAGCAATGGGGAAAGGGGGGCCCGGCGACCACACCGACCCCCGGCGCAGTCCTCGCCGGCCGCCCCTTCCCGTCCCGAGCTGCGCCTCACCTAGGGCCACCTCGCAGGCTTTGCGCAGCTGGGAGTGATGCGCCTTCTTCACCTCCTTGTCGGCCAGGATCTTCTCCAGGGCCCGGGTCAGGAACATGTTTTTCGTCTTCTTCCCTTCATACATGGGCGCGATCGAGCCGGGAAAGGAGGAGGAGGAGGGGTGGGGAAAGGAGAGCGGGTCACCGGCCGCTCCCGCCGGGGGAGGGCTGCGAGGGGCCGGGGCAGGCGGCGAGGCCGCGGGGCCGGGCCGAGGTAGGCGCGGGGGAAGGGCTCCCTCAGAGGGAGGGCCGTGGCGTCCCGACGCCCGCTCAGAGGCTCCCCCCGAGGGGAGACTAGGGTGGGCCCGGACGGCGACGGCAGCCAACCACCGCTGCTGAGGGTGGACGAAACCTTCTCCTTCCTTCTTCTTCCCCCCCGCCCCCGCTGCGTGTGTGCGTGCGGACAGCGCCCGCGACGCGCTCAGTCCCCGAGCCACCCCCGGCCCGCTCCCGCCTCCATTAGCGGCGGCAACAGCGGCCGTGGTAGCAGCAGCAGCAGCAGCAGCAACCTGCCCTCGCCATGTTGGAAGGAAACGACGTCAGGGCCGCGGCCGCACGGCTGCGGAGCAGGAGGAAGCGGCTGCTTCTCCCTCCCCGGCCGGCCGGGCGGGTGGAGGGAAGCAGGCAGGCTGAGGGGCGCTCGCCTTCTGCCCGCCCCGCGGGCGCGCTACAGGTGGAGTAGACCCGCGGGAGGCAGCGGAGGGGGAGGTTCAGAGATGGCCGCTGCCACCAGGGAGCTTGCTGAGGAGGAGGGGCAGGGCTTCCCTTCCGGGCCACCAGCGCTAGGAGGGGGAGGAAGGCTCTCCCGGGAAGCGCCACCTGCCCCTGGGGGGGGGGGACGTCTGTGCTCCGCTGGAGGTAGGGCAAGAGGCCCTCTCGTCGAGGAGCGGTCCTCTCGTCGAGGAGCGGCCCTCTCTTTCAGGGCCGCGGTCTTCCCTGACGAGAAACCCCCAGGGCTCTGCCTGCCGGGAGAGGGGGGTGGAGAACAGGGCGTGATCGTGCACCCCGCGCCCCTTGACGGGGAGATGGGGAGCACGGTGCCGGCCGCGGGTGCGCTCCCTCAGCCCCTTCCCCGCCGCGCTCCGGCGGGGAGCGCAGGGCCTGGCCTTCGCCGTGCTGGGGCCGCGCTTCCCCTGAGGGGCGGCCAGCGCGGCTTCTGTAGCCGCCTGCCCTCACCGCCGGCCCCGCCGGCGTTAGGTGAACACTTCAGCTGAGCCGTTCCATGGTGCCTTTTCTGCTCGGGCACCCTTCCCTATCGCCCACAGCCTCTGCCGTGAAATACCGCCACCCCACACTCTTCCCCTCTGTACGTGTACTAGGAATGCGAAGTATTAAAAAATACACTTGCACCTTTACTTGAACTTTTTGTGTTTCCTTATTTTATGAAGTTGTTAATGCATTTTTGTAAAATTCATTTCTTTGGTTGGGTTGATTTTTTGTTGGTTTTTTTTTTTTTTCTTGAGTATTTTGGCCTTTTTTTTCCCTCCCAGAGTGCTGAGGGGTGATTTCCTCAAGCTTCATTCGAGGCTGAGAACAGCTCTGGTCCGCTGTGGCTAACTGGGCACCAAAAACATAATGGGGAAAGTTTTTGGACTTGGAGGTGGTGCACCAGTGTTTGAATGTAGAATACGGCACTAATTAAAACTAGGTCTGTTTTAGAAAATTCCTACTTTAAACAACAACAACAAAAAAAGGAAATTAATTTCTAGGTGTATCTTTCAGGCAGAGCAGGACAAGGCTATATCTAGCACCTGCATGCAGAAGGCTGAGATGACTGGAAACCAGGGGCCATCTCTGACCTCAGAGGAGGGAAAGCCAGCACAGAGGAAGGAGGTTATCCTCTGCTAACTTTTCCTTTCTGGTCCTACTGCATCAGTCAGGACAACAGCCTTCCAAAAGCCTTCCAAAGAAGTTAATCCTGTTCATATCCTAGTGGAGAATTTGAGAGAGCTTACCCAGGCTATCATGCCACCATGCTGCTCACATGCTTTGCGAGCTGCCTTGTGAGCAGCCTTGCTTCCTTCACTGAACAGTTGATTTGAGCACCTCTTGGGTTTTTTCTGTGCAACAAAGTAGTTGTAGTTGCATTAATAAAGATGTAGTCATCCTAGCTCTGCTCATGAGGAGGTAACTAATGCTGACCAGTATTGCTTTAACCATTTTCCCAAATGTAAAGTGATTTGTGCCAAAATGACCTGTTGGTCATATAGGTATCTATATTTGGACTTTTTAAAGGAATTCGTTAGGGAAATTCCACTAACACTGTAGATGAATTCTGGGCCTGACTGCTAAAGCAAGACACATCTTTCACTGAAATTACTTAATTGGCACAAGGTGCTTTTTGCTAGTCACTGTCAGAACCTGAAGGCTATCCTATTACCCAACTGACTTAAAATATTAAGATGGTAGACCAGATTTTAGCCCTTTAACAGCTTTGTGAGAGTTAAAAGTCACACCACCAGCCATAATGGTTGTTGAAAAAAAATACCTTTTTTTTAATGTCCATATTCAGGTTGGGCTGGTTTGTTCAAAAGACTCCATCTTAAGCATCACAATTACTAAACATAACTGAAAGTTTTCTAGTAGTTCATTTAGGGAAAAACCTTTTGCCTGTTGGTTAAATCTCAGTTTGTTTATTAATACACAGGGACAAGTTCAGAAATTCTGGTGTCAAAATTACTTCAGTCTTTCAAAGCTGCCTGCTAGTGACCACATGGCAAGAGTAAGAATTTCCATGGAGTTCTTGCTGGTTTTGCACAAACCACCTGAGTCCAAATTTCCTTAGCCAAGTCAGAGCTTGCAAGTGTTATTTAGCAAATGGAGTTTGCTATTGATTTTCACAGTCCATTTGGCAGAAATAGACTTGCAGTTGCAGTATCATGAAGACAATAGGTATCTGTATGTAAAGAGCACTGAGGACTGCAGTTACCTGTTTTGTTCATATTAATGTCTATTTTCATATGCTGTACAGAAGATGATTTTACATGTAAAACAAGTTTTAGTTGAGCATTGCTGATGAAATGTCAAGCTACCGGAAGAAAGGACCTGTCAAAAAGACACTCAGATCCATATCTTTCATTCCTGTTCTAAAATGAACAGATTAAACTTCCTTCCTTTATCTTGTTGCTTGTTTGGGTTTTTTCATGTGTTTTGAATCTTCAGTTTTTGATCTCAGGTTCAAACAACTGCTGCTCAGTTGACATTTATAGCTTGGTACTGTACATCTACATGCTAGCCACAAGGCAACCCCTGCCTAAACCTGTCATCAGCGTAGAGCCTGTATGTTATCGAAGGATTGCTTCTGAAATTGCTTGGGAAGATCTTACTGTAAATCATCCGTACAGCACACTGCTACCCAGTTTCTTTCCAAGAGTTGAGCCAGTAAGGATGGATGGACATCGCAGGGGAATTACGATACAACTACTGGAGATAAAAAGCCCTCATTTAGGGCCAGGATATGAATTGTTGCCAGCTTGTGTGAGACCACAGACCATAAAGAACTGTTTGCACATTATTTTAAAAGTTAGGGGTGAAAAGGAGAGTAAGAAAACTCACAAGAAAGAAAGGGTCAAGATATACAATATTTCTCATATGGGTTCCTAACTAAAGACAGAATAATTGAATCATTAGACCCTTAAGATTATTGAGTCCAACCATTAACCTAACACTGCCAAGTCCACCACTGAACCATGTCCCTAAGATATCTACATGTCTTTTCAGTACCTCCAGGGATGGTGACTCAACCACTTCCCTGGGCAGCCTGTTCCAGTGCTTGACAACCCCTTTGGCGAATAATTTTTTCCTAATACCCAATCTAAACCTCCCCTGGCACAACTTGAGGCTATTTCTTCTTGTCCTATCACTTGTTACTTAGCAGACCAACCACCACCTGGCTACAACCTCCTTTCATGGAGATGTAGAGAGTGATAAGGTCTTCCCTCAGCCTCCTTTTCTCAACAACCCCAGTTCCCTCAGCTGCTTCTCATAAGACGTGTTCTCTAGACCCTTCACCAGTTTTGTTGCCCTTCTTTGGACATGCTCCAGCACCTCAATATCCTTCTTGTAGTGAAGGGCCCAAAACCGAATGTAGTGTTCGAGCTGTGGCCTCACCAGAGACCAGGAGGACAATCACTTCCCTAGTCCTGCTGGCCACACTGTTTCTGACACAAGCCTGGATGCTGTTGGCTGCTTTGGTCACCTGGGCACACTGCTGGCTCATGTTCAGCTAGCTGTCAACCAGCACTCCCAGGTCTTTTTCTGCCAGGCAGCTTTCCAGCCACTCTTCCCTAAGGCTGTAGAATTGCCTGGAGTTGTTGTGACCGACGTGCAGGACCTGGCACTTGGCCTTGTTGAACATCATACAGCTGGCCTCGGCCCATCAATCCAGCCTGCCTAGATCCCTCTGTGGAGCCTTCCTACCCTCAAGCAGATAAGCAGTCCCACACAACTTGGTGTTATCTGCAAACTGAGGTTGCACTTGGTCCCCTTGTCTAGATCACTGATAAAGATAGGAAACAGAAGTGGCCTTAGTCTGAGCTCTGAGGACAGATGGTGCCATACAACAGTGGTGCCTTCCAAAGAATTCCAGAGTGCTTGTTAGATGCAGTGATTTCAATGCCCATAGTGTTTTGGTTTCAGCATGCAGATTTCTGCTTTGATGGTAATTGGCAGGAGTCAACGGCTGACCCAAAAAACCAAATCCTCTTAGTGGCAGAGATACCTATTTGGTTGCTGGTGAAGTCCTGAAGATCTGGAAAAGGACTGATAATTGGTTTTTTCCTGCTCAAGCTGATAAGTCTGCAGACAGTATGTTTGTTGTGCTATCAAACCTGAGAAATGTGTTCTGATAAACCTCAAGGAAATGTGGGTTTGTATGTGCTAAAGCACAAAAGCATCACTGCTTTGTTGAAGCCTTTATGTTTAAACATAAAACAGCACAAGAGAAAAAAAAAGCCTTTGAAAAACACTCCAAAATTAACTGTTTAGTGATTTTTTATTCACAAGTTAATTGGAGTATTCCAAAAGCCACTGATACGGTTTCAAATATTTAGATGTTTTCAGCGACTATTGGATACTTGGTTAGTAAAACACTGGAGAACTTTCTGTGTGAGGGGGAACAAATAACACCCACTTCTGCTGGGTTTGTGTGCAACAATTGGATGTAGCACTTGTCTGAAAATGCTGAAGAGCCAGGGCTTCTCAACCTTTGCTTCCAACTGACAGTAAAAGGTGACAGTGAAAGCGCAGCTTCATGCTTGGAACAAGCTGATGATCTATGGCTGCACTGCCTCCCTAAGGAAAGTCTTTCACCTGTATGAGCTCACACCCCCTTTCTTATGTTGGTGCAGTTGGTTCAGCTCAGAGGTCCAGCTAAAAGTCAGCCTTACAAGAGAGTTAGCTTTCAGTGGGAGCAGACTTTTGACCAGACTTACCTGCACATGCAGTAAGTCTTACACAAAAAAAGGAGAGTAGGAAAATGTGGTCAGGGGTGATGAGGGCAGCTGGTCTACTGCTCCTGGGGGCACTATCTTCTTAAATTGTCTTGATTAGCTTTGAAACAGCACAGTAATAGTTAGACTGTGATAACTTTGAGCTAGAATAAGACAGAACTGCCACTAAAAGAAGTGATCCTTCTTCTTGCTCCAACCCATATATTTCTTGCTTCCTTGGTCAGCATAAGCATTTGCATTTTCATGTTGCAAATGATGTGCTGAATTATAGTCAGAATGTAATTAGATGGGAATTAACTTGAAAAGAAACAGAGGATTTTTCATCCAGATATATTCCATATCCTGATTCATCAGGCAACCTTGTAAAGGTTTGTGTTAGCTCAAGGGAGGGAATAAACACAAGGACAGGAACAAGAAAATGGGGAAGAAGAGGGGCCACTTGCATTTTTTGGCAACAGTGCCAGTTTATGCCAACTCCAAGTATTGTTTAAACTACTCCTTTTGGTATAGATTCTCTTCAGTATTTCCACTGTGCAAGAGGCCACTCAGCCCTGTCTCTGTATGTGACCCTGTCTATAGGATGGATGGGCCAATAGGTAGGACCTGTGTATATGATCCTTTAATTGTGGAGTCTCACTTGTTGGCACCTTCCTTAGCTGCAGTACGGTACTTTGCATTTGCTCCGATTCTCTTTTCATGTACCAGATACAGAGATAATCAGTGCGTGATGGATCAGGGTCCAGATGGATCTGGCAGATGGGAACCTGGAACAGGAGAGAAGCTGTGATTCTGTTCTGCAACTGTAGGTACCTTGGTGGAGAAATTTCTGAGTCTCTTACTGAATGCATAAGATTTAACAGGTCTGCTGGTGGTGCTTGGTCGTGTAATACTGAAGGACAAAGAAGGCGTTTGTCTCTTTGCGGACTCCTTGGCCTGCCACTCTTGTAAAAAAATAAGTGAAACTGAAGTCAAAAGTCACTGAAGTCAAAATATTCACTGTATCCATTATGCAAAGGATCAAAGGATTGCAATCTGTCATCCAAACTGTAAGAGAGCTTCACTAAAAATGTACCTTAATATTTTTAAGGGGGAGTGGGGTTTTTTAGATAAATTCAGGAGTAGAAGTTAAGAGTTCATCATTTGTTCAAAGAGCAAGTATTCAAGAGGTTAAAACAGGCTTCAGTATATCCAGTGCTGCACTGAAAGCACAAAGAGCAAGTGTTTGTTAGCACGGGGAATGTTAATCAATAGGCAATTCCTAGGTTGCTTCCAAGCATTTGTACAAAGGCGTGTGACGGCCTGGAGTGACCATACAAGTAAGGGAATAAACATCCATCACTTTGAGGAGGCTTTTGCAAGATGACAAATTTATTCCTTAAAGCTAAAAAATTACAGGCTCTTGCTGTATTGAAATACATTCTCAGTAGTACCGTTAAGCGAGGATACATGTACCGAGTATAGCGTGGTGTTTGTCAGGTGGTGAGAGCTGCAGGAAAAATGGCAGGTAGCAGTGAAGGGAAAAAACAACCACCTCTCGTGCCTGATGGGATAAAGTTTTGAATTGTGGCTGGGAACTCTGGAGGATATAAAACATTCTCAGCTGTAGCTTGCATTTATGAGCTGGAAGCGTAAACTACTGCATTTTCCAGAATGTGATCCCTTTTTACTCAGACTTTTTCTGTGGGAATATATTTTCTCCTATCCTACCCATAGGAGTTTTGAACTCCTTTCTTCAGCCATGTCTTCCTCATGAGTAATTAAGTTCCTAGCCTCCAAGGCACCTCAGCATACTATTCCCTAATACTATCAATGAAAAAGGCATACAACTATCCATCTTAAAGACAGTAGGAAATATATATTTTTTTTTTCAAATTGCTTATACAGGTTTTTTTATTAAAAGTTTCTTCAGTAGTTTTTCAAACATGGATCTGTCAGCCAGAGTTGTCTCTGAAGGTGATTTTCTGAGATACAGTGTTTAAAAGAAGATACAGAATCACAGAACTGCAAACTGGGTTGGGTTGGAAGGGATCTCAAAGCCCATCTAGTTCCAACCCCCTGCCATGGGGCAGGGACGCCCCCCTCTAGACCATGTTGCCCAAAGCCCCGTCCAACCTGTCCTTGAACACTGCCAGGAAGGGGGCAGCCACAGCTTCTCTGGGCAGCCTGTGCCAGGGCCTCACCGCCCTCACAGTAAAGAATCTTTTTCCTACTAACTAATCTAAATCTATTCTCTTTCAGTTTAAGAATAGCACACCTTCACCCTGAACCAGGAACCTACTATGCAGTTACTTTTGCATGAGAGGTTGTGCAAATGCACAACTCCTTCATAAAGGCAGTGACTTTATGTAGTGACTCCTTCATAAGGGTAAATATTTCTGTCTCTGAATACCGACAATACAAAAATCTGGCAATTTCCTGAGAGCCTTGCAATCCAAAAGGAGATACCTGGAAGATGTATGGCAAAGTTAGGAATAAGATCCACTGATTTATTGCTTCTCCTAGTTTACTTAGCAGATAAAATTGCTGTTATCTGAACTATTACTGGATTTTAAGGAGAAACTATTGAAGTGGGGGGAGCCACAGTATTATTGCCATTTCTTGGGAGGTGCTATCTCTACAGTTATGGCTTTACTAGGTTACTGTGTGGATATGATCCTGGTTAATGAGTTATCTCCCCAGACACCTACAAGAGGAAGGGCTACCATAGTGTATGATTATCTGAATTCTTAATCTCCAGTTTCAGTTTACAGAATGGGAGTGTTCTGACTTGTGCCAAATTAGAAAAGTAGCATTTACTGAAAATAATGACTCTTCTACCTTTAAATCCCAGCTTAAAACTCCTGCAGGTCTTTGTAACTGATGTGACATGACCAGCATAATGCATGCTGAGTTGTTTTACAGATTAGGCATTAAATACTGTAGATATTGGGAGCATGAAGCAGTAGTTTCTACCTAATTTTTACATGCTGAATGACTCTCTTCCCCTTGATCTGAGGTGAATTTAGTGTATCACTTTAGAACTTGTGTATTTTCAAAGGTTTATGCAGATCTCTTTCAATAAGCTGATAATAACAAAAGAAGGGCTGAAAATGAAAAGGAACTGAGAAAAAATTGAATGGAATTCAGCTGGGGAAAAATATCCCTTTCATCTGTGGGTAGGGTAAGTCAAATGAATAACAAGGATGGTTTCCAAGTATTTTAATATCTGTGTTGAAAAGCTTAGACAGAGAGGTCATAAAAGTCATGTGAATTAATGTGGGAAGCAATGAGTCTGGAGCAATAACCACTATTAACTGCCATGAAACGATCTTTGAATCTGCCTGATTGTTTCCTCCAGCAACTGTGGTGGGTTATTTCCTGTCAAAAATGCAATACCTGGTATTTCAGCTTATGTGCTGTTAAGTGTGGGCTTCATGGCAGGAATGAAAGACTTTGAATATGAATCACTGGAAAGGTAGAATTGAATGGGAGTTATGGATATTCTTTCCTAGAGGACAGACATTCAATAAACACTGTAGTGATTCATTCTAGTATCCCAGTTAACCCAGAAAATATTTACTGGATGTGTATACACTCAAATGTCTTTACAAGACATTTTGAAACACCTGTGACACTTTTGATGAGACTTCCAAGATGTTTCTAGTTTCAAGTGTCAGAGCAGATGTGCCATCTGGACTGACTGGTTCACAGCATGTACGATGGATGGTTTCTCATGATGTTCAGATGTGCTGCTGTCTGGGTTCAGATCCAGGCAGACCTGGAATGTTTGGTTTTGATATCTGAAAGTACATATTATGTGCTGTTTCTTGCTAAGAGCTGTGTAGTTTTTAGATCTTCTTATCCAGAAAAAGGGACAGTGGCTATCAGAAAATGTTGCTGTGCTACCAATGGGACTGTTGTTGGGCTGGTAAAAATCTCACGTATCACAGCTTGTGGATGTGCAGCAGATAATTTGACAGGACCAAGTTCCTCCAAATCCAGAGCTACTGCTGACTTCTGTGACTGCTTCTGTTTTCACTTCCTGTTAAATGTGGTTTGAGGTAAGTTGTGTTTACCAAGTACTGCAGCTCTTGCCTAAACTAGGAGCCCGTAAAGAGGAGGCTTTTTGCAGGGCCCTTATAATAGATATATAATTATACAAGTCAACACTAATGGTAATTTTTATGGTGTTTTATAGGTACTTGGACCAAACTTGCTTTCTTGGCTAGCACTAGGACTAGATAAATTTTGCAGTAAAAGCTTACTTACATGAATTTAAAAGAAGGTTGGCAGTGGAGCTTGAATTGGTCTAGTTGTGTATGCATGGGACGGAGGTCACACCTCTGGATAGAGGCAGATGTCATTCTTAAAACACTCAATTGACAAACAGCTTCTATTCATTAGCTTGTTCCTCTTTAATCTTTCTTGGATGAAACTCATCAGCACATTGCTTTTCCTTTGCTCACCATTTTAGAACAAAAATAATACTTGGGGTATTATTGCAGCAAATGGCAAGAACAAAGATGCAAGAAGGAAACAATATAGTACAGTTTTTCAAAACAAAGGGAGCTGGTAGTAAGCCCTCTCACATGGATGAGGTCAACCCAAATCTGGATTCTTACAAACCAAAAAACTCAGCATGGGCAACTGCAATTTCTGCCTCTTTTTTTCTTTTTTTTTGTGCAGCAGTCTGTTTGGCACCTGCAAGATAGCTTCCTAGATGGAGGGTAGACAGTTGTGCATCATTTTAAAATGGTAATTTGAGGCATTCATGTCACAAGATGTGAGACCCCACCAGAATTTTCCCCAAGGCTGTGGAAGTTTAAATGAATGGTTTAGCTTCTTTTTATTGCTCTGCCGGATCAAAGGTAGAAGATTAAAATCCACATTGACTTGAAATTCACAGTGTGAGAATGAGGTTGTGTCCTTAGAAATAGGTGTGAGCCCTCTATGGAAGCTGACAGTGCTCTGTTTTAAAATTCTGAGAGGTAACAGCAATGTCTTATAACCAGGCTTTGTGTATTTGTGCACATTTGGCAAATGTGGTCACCCTGTGAAATATAATATTAAAATATTCTGGTGTATTTTCAAGCCTAAATGTTGTTGCAATAATTGCAAACATTCATTTATTTAAAAAAAAATCACAGAACACAGAAGTCACTGTGCATAACTTCTGAAGTTATTTTTACTACATCATTGACTGGAAAGCATTTATTTTGCTCATACAATGATTCTAATAAATGTTTGACCATGAAACTGTGGTGGCATTTTGTTTTTCTTCCTCATAAAAACCTCAGAGCAGATTTTCTTTCTAATGAAGGTATTGGTTTTTATAAGAACAGGATTGGTTTCTGCAGTGGGAGGCTGAAGAGGCTATAGCTTACTTTGAGTGTTTGGTTACTAGTCCCAATTACTGATAATTTGCATCAAACATGAAGTTCTTACACATTCTTACAAAAATAAGATAGCATTTTCACTTTAAATGCAGGGAGTGCTTTAAACTCAGTAGCATTTAAATATCATATGATGCCTGTTAGAAACAGGAAGAAAATATAATCGACAGAGGAGACTGGCTGCTTGAAGGGGCATCCCCTATTAATTCAGCAGGCAGCTGGCAGCCACTCAGCTGCTGGGGTAAACCCACAGGGTCTCACCAATCCTGGATTTGGCTATTTCTGGGGACAGATTTGGAACTGCCCTATCTATGATAGATTTTTGAATACTTTATATTGTTTGATTATTCATGTACTGGTATGTTCTGTGTCTTTGGTATTTTTCTGCATGCTGTATAGTAACAGTTGTTAAACTTGTAAAAAAATCTGTGCAGGAAAAAAAGAAGAAAAAGGATGCATCCAGCAGCTAACTCAAGTTAGACAGCTTGTTCTTATTAATGGAGGCTCTTGTATTTTTGGCTCCATCTCCAGCAAACTACAAGGACAAGAAATGAAATGGGAAAGCAGAGTAACAAAAATAACTGGTAGGATTAAAAGAGACATGAGAGAGAGGGACAGAAAAGGTGAAGCTTTCATGGTCCACAGCACCTGAGAGACGCCAGGCTTCAGTTGTGGTGGCTGAAGAGGTTATGTCTGCCTGAATTTTAGTTGAAGTTAAATGACAGAAATATATGTAGACAGTTTGCTGATTAGGTGTGCGTTAGTTTTTATTAGACAAATATGTACAGCTGAAATAAATAACATTTATTTTAAGAGGGCTGTTTGTTCCCTGAATATCCCAGGTGCCCTGAGAGAAAGAACTTCAGACACCTGAGTGCAGCCAGAAGTGGTATATAAGTGTGGATGATGTACTGGAAGTTTGAGGATATGTCTCATCCTAGGGTGGAATCTGTCTTAATTTTAACAGCTGTAAAAAGCACCCAGTCTAAACTGTCATCTGGACTCTTGCAAAAAGACTAACTTCTAATGAGTAACTCGTGCAGTACCGATGGTACCGAGTCTAAGATAGATGTGATCTGTCGTCCTTTACATCCTTTATTGTTCTCTTCCAGCTACAGAGAGATCCAAGTCAATTTAGCTTAGATGAATAGCTTTCATACAGTGGAAGTCAGATGAGTTAAATCTCACCTTCAGAGCAGGAGGACTCTGATACTCTCCTCCCAAAGAGTTGAAAGTCGAGGCCTGCCACCCCAGGGGATGAAAACAGGTGGTGAATGGCGGCATTGGTAATACTGTAACTCTGACACCTCCTTGTTCCTCAGTACCCTGCATTACTGTCCCCCAGGAGAAGGTACAAGGGCTGCCTGGTTTTGTTTTGTGGTTGGGTTGGTTTTTTTTCATTCCAGACGTGAAAGAATGGAAGGATTTACTGCAATATCTCAGAAATCTCAAGAACTGCTTTTGGCTGTAGGATTATTGCCAGTTGTCAATGTGCTGAATAATAGTGGCTGGGCTGTTACAGGTTTGGATCTTTATCATGATGGTGTATGTAACTGTCAGGGAACACCTAGGCGAAGCACAGAGAGGCTTGTAATTGATGGGAGCCTTCATAAGCAGTACTCTTTTGTATAACAAAGAAATTGGCAGAGTTTAAAGATTATTTATTGTTCTTTTTAAAAAAAAAGATATATACTAGGCAAATAGACTGACTCTGGCTGTGTTAAAGTAATATCCCACACTGAGTGGCAAGTAAAATGATACATATCCAATGGTTTTCCCTTTCATTCCAGCCTTGACTTCTGTACTCCAGTGAATTGGAGCATAAAGTGTGGTTTAAATAGATACACATTGTCAAGATTTAGTGAAGCCTAGGAGAGCCTTCCTTGGAACCATTCCCATATAAGTTTCATCTCCAGGGTTCCACTACTGCTTTTTGCTTGGAATTTATTGTGCCTCTAATTTCATGCTGTATATTAGTAGTGCTGCAACTTTATCCTTTTCAGCTGTGGTATCAATCTATTCTTTAAAAGCTGTGTACTTATGAAATGCATTGTGATGCAGAAGAATAGAGAAGAATCATCATTCCGTGGTGCTGTGGATGTCTAATGAAAAGTGGGAGAAGAAATGCACTTCTACCATGCATTGGGATCAATATTTTGATGAATTTTATGACAAGTGAGGCTTTCCCTAAAGGAAGTTAATCTTAACCCTCTTTACCTTTTAGTCTCCAGTATCTTGAGCAGATATACGGTGCTTTTTACACTTACACACATTCTCTTGTGGAAAGACAGCCAGAATATAGTGCAGATGATTTCTGCTACCTCTGTATGTAAACTGCTGCTTTGCTTCTTCACACAGCAGATACCAGTCCAGTTTTGCTGTGTTGGGCTTTATCCACACATACAGCTGGAGGGGTGGAGACAAAGGGGCCAACTTGCATGGAGTGGGAAGCACTGGAATTGCCAGGGAAGGTAGCAAGCATTACTAGATACCTTTCCCTCTTCGCTAAGATCCACATACACTAAACATTAATTATGTCACAGGGTTGCTGAATATTAGATTAAATTTTCCCCATGGGAGTACTCCAAAAGCAGGTGATTTTTTAGATAAGAGAAGCTTGATTGTGGGCTTTGACACCATCAGATGAATGGAGAAGTGATTCTCTTGATTTTGGTGCCCATTTGGTCTTGTATGCTTGTTACTTTTAGCAGTAATCCCAGCAGTATCTGTTTACTTAGGATGAAGCTATCTTTATACTTCTCACAAAGTGTCATTCAATCTAAAATGATTAGTCTCTGCTTGTTTGCCAATATTTTTCTAACTTTTGCTCTTCCAACTGTTTGTTTAGTCATAGATAGCTGTTCACTCTCACAGTAGGACATCTGACCCAGAAGTCCTCTAATTATTCAACACTGTTGTTTTGTCTTTTATCTCCCTTAAGCATTGGTGCTTTAGTGATTTTATTCCTGGTTAGAAATAAAAAATGCAAGTCCTTGCATTTATACAAGTCCAAGAAATCTCTGCTGCTCTTGGGGCTTAGAGTCTTGCTGTTTAATTTGGACTTTTTCCACTATTCCAAGTTAGAATCTGTCCTTATTTTTTCACTATGAAGATGATACATAGTGTACTTAGTATAGTTTTGGATAAAAAACTAGGCAAGACAATTTGTCTTCCAAGATTCCCCCTGTGCATACGAACTGTTGGTTTTCAACAGAATGGAAATCACTGAATCCAAAAAGGAATTTTCAAGAAAATGTCTCTCTCTTTGACCTTCAGTAGACACGTAAATGGGGGAGACTTACTGCACATGTCCAGGCTTCAGAGCTGATGGGCTGTTTCAGATTCTCATAGAGAAGAAAAAGCAAGAAAGGTGATTCTTGCAAAAGTCATCAAGAAAAGGTGATGGTGATCACCATCCTGGTGAAAAAGAAAGATGCAAGATGGTGATTCCAGCAATTTTAAATAATGCACTTTCTGATGGGGTGGGTGCCAGTGGGTCTGCAGCCAGGCACACCAGCAAAGGGGCCTTTCTCGTGGTGCTGTGCTGTGAAAGAAACAGGGACCTACCTTTCTCTGGCAAATATCTGATACACACTTTAATATGTAGTCCTGACAGCTGTGGAAACTCAATGTTTCTACACTCAGCTCAAGAGCTGTAGACAAGCTTCCCAACATTCATTATCTAGACTGCATTAAAACTGCTCTTGGAAGAGTAGCCTGGTCTTCAGACATGTTTACTGCGAGGTCCCTGCAGAGACATCTCCTGACGGTTGCACTTATTATCTGCAGTGTTGGTAGGTGTATGTTTGACAGGTAGTGGACTATATCCACTGACTCCCTAAGCAGCTTTCATGAGACAGCAACTTCGGGTTACTTCTACTTCAGCTTCTTGGAAAGAAGAGCTCATTTCTTGGAAAAGAAACTTCATTAAAATAATCACAGCAGCTTTAATAGAAGATCTTTAAAATGTGCAAGAAAGGGTTTTGTTGGGTTGTGGGGTTTTTTTGTCTAAAATGATTTGGTTTAAAATGTATTCCCGCAAATGGCTAATACATAGAAGAAGTGTTCATGGACTGAAGCAGCCCAGGAATCCTGATGGGAGCTAGTAAGTGCCTGTAGCTCTCCAGTGCTCTCCTTAGTGCTACCAGACTTTCCAGGAACAGCCTCAGACACCCCTTTGGTCACTCTGGGCAATGATGTAAGGGTTTCTTCAGAACCCTTGAGATAATGAAGACTCTGGGATGTGGTTGGCATTGGGAATTGAGGGTGTAACACTTTAATACAGCCTCTGCCCTAAGTGTTCACAATAGCAAAACCTGACCTCTTAGCTCTGTGCTGTTACATACACTAAGGGCTTGGCCCCTGATGTAGGTGGTGTTGCTGGTGGTAGCAGATAACCCACAGAAATATGCTGCAGCAGCCCCAGGAGGAGAACTTCTTTCCTTGCACTCATGAAGTAGCTTGGAGGGCTTTTAGGGAACTGGCCAAACAAGCTGAACTTGCGTGTGCTTACAGCAGGCAGAGGAGAGATGCCGAACACATGCTGCCTGCTATCAGCAGCCCTGTGGTTGCCAAGTATTGCAGCTACACCATTACGTAAACCATCACACAGTACACATTGTGCTGACAGACATCTTGTTTGTGTGTGAATGGATCTGCGTAGGTATGTGGGAAATTTCACACATTTTAACAGGTTCATGATTTAAATTTAGTACCAAAAGTTAGGCACTTTTATAGCCCCAAGTCGTCACCAGCAGACAGCATTCACTTCTTTGAAATGGAGGAAGAGAAATGGAGATGCATGCAGCATGATATAGCAAATTTATCCTGTTAGATAAGGCTCAAGTGTATTTAGCCTTTGTGGCAGATTCTCTGCTAACAAGGCCAAAGAGCAGCTCTGGTCCTCCTATCACACCAGCAGGCATTTCACTCATGTAACCCTTGGAAAACTGGCTTGCTCCCAAGAAAACAACAATACATCATTCCAAACCATACTAAGTTCTGTGAATGTGATAATTTATTTCAAACAGAGTAAACCAATTAATCTGTATAAAGAACTTAAAATATAACAAGTTGCTTTTTTTTTCTAAAGTAGCTATTTCTAGCTCATTAAGCACAGAAGAACCCTTTACACTCAGCTTTTTGACTGCACTCCTTCAACTCGGCCCAATCAACCCAGATTTTTCTCAATCTAGAAACAAAGTGAAATGAAATAAGGGAAATGAAACAGTGAGTAGTTCAGTCATTTCTGCTCAGCTTTTCAAGCTGCTGTACTGTTTTTTTTTCAATCATGACACACTGAAAACAATAAGCCACCTGAAATCTCAGGCTGGGATTTTAACAAGAGATGCCTTATTTTCAAGAAAATTGAAAGTTCTGTTATAAAATGAAACTTGCTCAGAATCTTTTATACATACATACATACATATATACATACATACATATATATATATATATATATATATATATATATATATATGCACATGTATCCTCAGACCTAACTTGAAATTCTGGTAAAAATGAAGGAGTCATTATTTGGTTAAAAAAAGTGACAGCCCTCACAGCAACTGAGCCATTCTGATATTCAGAGGGATAGCCTGGCACACAGTAGTCTGCAAGAAAGACTAAAACACCTGCTCGTCATTGTAGCACAATATTTATTTCAGAAGTGGTTATCTATTATTTGAGATAAAGTACAGGCTCCTGCAGGCTTGGGGGCAGATTAGAATATTTCATTGTTATGGCTACTCTGCTGCGTGTCTCTCAGTAGTGCTGAGCAGCAGTGGACTCTCAGAGCAGCCAGGATGGATGAAATATATTACCCCGTGTCTTTATGGCTATGGATAGATTTTCTTTGTCACAGGCAAAGTGCATTTTCTGCATGGCTGGGGACAGCAGCAGATTTTTTTTTTTAATTAACATTTGAATCTATTATTTATGAGTGCATTCCCTGATGTCTGAATCCAAGGGCAAGCCCTGCCGTGCTTGACTCGGTCTCTCAGGAGAGGGTGTCAAAAGGGTCTGCCTGCAGAGAGAGATGAGACTTTCTGCTTGACCACTCCTGCCTGTCAGGCAAGAACAAGCATTCAGGGGCCAAAGATTCACCTATTTTAAATGTCCTTGCCCCAAACATCATTTGCTAAGGAGAACCATGTGTGAGCTCACCGCTCTGGGGGGACTCTGGGTATCCCAAATTTGCAGCTATTAACAGAGGACCTTGTTGTTAAGGCAGGCCCTTTTGACACCACGTGCAGCCTAAGGCTGTGGATTTCTGACAGTCTAGTCCCCCAGCGCTCTGCGCTTCGGTCCATAGGCTTGTTCAGCTGAGGACTGGGAAAACTGCTCTGGAGTAGTAAGTACATCTCCACCCAAGACAGACACGCCAACAGCATCAGTACTCCTGATTTCATGCTGCTGATAAGGCTTGAAACCTCTTGATGCAATCAGCCAGAAGGCAGCTCTCTCTGCACTCAGCTTTCCTCCTACACAGCTGGAGGAGGAAGCAATTACAGCTCTTTGGACCTTTTTTTAATTCTGAATGAGTATGAGAATCGGGCATGCTTTAAGCATGCCAAGTGGTCTACATTTTCAGTGGACAGAAGATTTTTAAATTTACACCTCTTTATATTTTTGGGGTTTTTTGGGGTTTTTTTTTGTTATAAGTGGTATAGCTAATGTCATCAGCTTTGTATTTAAAAACTCTGTAATGTATTTGAATCTGTTCTCTTGTCCTGTTTTCCACAGCAGAGGGGTAGTTGTGTCTTTGCACAACTGAGATCTTATTCTGGTGGTTTACCATCAAGAAGTGCATGAAAATGGTAACATCTGGCTTTTAATCACATAAGACAATGGCTGTACCTATGCTAACAAGTATTTTCTTCTTTGAGTGGTGCCATTAAATTGAATGCAAACATAAAAATGGAAGGGGCTGTTTAATGTGATGAAAGTAGAATAGTTAAGTAGTAACCTGGTTTTGGTAGGAAATATAATGCTTTCTGCTTAACTTGAATTAGATGCAATCTTTTCAAGACAGTTCTTGTGTGCAGTCCTGGAGCAGGCAGCACAACCTGCACACTGCAGCTGGTTATAGACCAGAGGAATGGTGCTGGATGTTTTGAAGTAAATGCATGGTGACATTCAGGGTTATTTGGACTCTTTCTATTCAAATTTCAGAAATTTTAAAAAAAAAAAAAAAAGGATTTCAGGTTTTCATAGACTTTACATGTTGTGTGTTTCACCCAATACAGTGGCCTTTTGAAAGAAGCAACTTCTGAAAAAGGCATTTGGATCTTTACCCATCAGCTGTGCTCTTTCTTCAATGACAATGATGACGAACTCAATACCTTTTTCAATCTATAAAGGTCAATTTTTACCTATTTATTAATGATGATTCAAGATCACTTGAAATCTTTATAAGTTCTCATTTGGGATATTTTTTTTGTTGTCAGGAAGGGTGAGTTGCAGAGGCATAGGCCTGTTTCCTTCACACAAATGAATCATAGAAGCATAGAATCATAGAATTGTCTTGGTTGGAAGGGACCCTGTAGATCATCAAGACCAACCATCATGCTAATCTGCCAACCATCACCAAACTTAAGCACCACATCTAACCCCCTTTTTAATACCTCCAGGGATGGAGACTCCACCACTTTGCTGGGCAGCCAGTTCTAACGCCTAATAACCCTCTCTGTGAAGAAGTTTTTTCTAATATCCAATCTAAACCTCCCCTGATGTAACTTGATGCCATTTCCTCTTGTCCTATCCTTTGTCACTAGGGAGAAAAGGTCAGCCCCCACCTCTCCATAACCTACCTCCTTTCAGGTTGTTATAGAGAGTGATTAGGTCTCCCCTCAGCTTCCTCTTCTTCAGATTAAACAGGTTTTTGTTGTAAAAAAATAAAAGCTATCAAAAAGAGGGAGAGATGTTCACAAAACCTTGCCTGAGCACTTTCTCCAAGTTATAGGAGCAGCTATAATTATTCTATCAGTAATCAATGGAAGTGTAAGTCCTGGATTTCACATAATCATTATATATGTGATTTTGACTGCTGGGTTAATAACCAGTGTTTTGATGTTCATATATTTTTTATTGTGTTGAATTATAAACTATACCTAATATCATAAAATAGATTCACTTTTCTCAAAACCCATTATCGATTCTGTTGTCCTGTAGTCAATAAAGACTGCTGAACAGAAGCACAAAGGTAGGAGAAATAAGCAATTATGAAGATAAAAAAGAACTGTTCAGAGAAGTAACGTTTCTCAGTCACAAAGGCTGTCACTCCATATCCAAATAGCTGATTCCAAGTTGTTCTTTCCTTAGGCTAAACTACTCCATTTAGAGTAACTCTGGCTGATAAATTTTCTTACAAATTCTTAATTCAGGAAATAGGGGTTGCTCTTTTCAAGTGGCTGTCTTTCTGATCAGCTTTAGTGACCCTGAAATTAAAGGGCTCAGAGACTGTTTACACTTGTATTCAGCTATGGGGCACTAAATTACCCTGCACAGGGCTTCAAAACTCAGCTCAGTTTTCAGTTGCACACAATACATAGTATTCAGTCTGAGTCTATCTGGGTGCTAGGATGTAGCCTTATTCATGGACTAATTTTGTTATCAACTACTTCTAAATGTCAGAGCTTCTTAGATAAATATAAGAATGCTTGCAATTATTCCTGCTCAAGAAGGTCAACTAGATCTACAATGTTAGATTATTTTGATAACTAAAAGAGGGGGGTTGGGTTGGGTTTGGGGTTTTTTTTTGTTTCTTCTTCCAAAAGCTTAATTACTTTTCAGTACTAGGGGTTATATGATGGTATGGAGATAAAGCTGAAATGCTTCATATGATGAACTGATGGACTGCAAACAGGAATCAAAACATCTCATTTCTCCAGGCCTATACTTGCAAAGGTTTGTACTGTTGCAATCCAGAGGTAAATTTGCCTCAAACTCATTAGGCATCCCTCATGCCTCCTGTCCTTCACTTCAGACTCTTCTGTCCTTGTAGTAGTTCAAACCTGTCACCTAAATTCAGAATAACTCAGTAATTTGTGCTAATATTTAATTGACACTACTGCTAAGCCTGCTGGTCAAGATACTGTGCATAGCAAAGGACAGCTATTACCATCTTCAAAACATACAATGCTTATGGCCATAAGCAATTGGAAATGACTAGTGGATAGGTATTCTGAGATTTACTCAAACATGCCTGAACAAGCTTTCAAAAAGCTTATTTAAAATAAATAAAGCATTTAAAACAAAGGCTTTTTATTAACAAAATGTAGAATGCAATTCTGCCATCTTTGCACACCGATAACCTTTTTCAGCCCTTAAAACAATAAATTCTTGATTAAATACAGTGTTCCCTAGTCTCATTTTAAAGGTTGCCCATTTGCTAAGTTCAAGTACTTATTTAGAGAGGATGTAGGGTTTTTTAAAGAGCACATGCTTGGTGTCAATAATGTTTAACAGGTAAAATTATCTCATCCTTGAACTAAAGCTTTAACAATTGAATGAAATAGGATGAATAATTCAAAAGCTTTTGATTATTTTATTAACAAATATTTTATTTAACATGTCATAGCATAAGATTAAACTCAAAATTAATAAAGTAAAATATATGTTTTTGCAGATATAATAAGATTTTTAAAATACCATTTTAAAAGTACAAAAAACCCCTCAACAAGTTGCTATATTCTCTGTGCTTTGATTATTATTCTTTCAAACATGCTGTTTATTCACTGTATTTCAGCTGTAAAGCTTCTGCTTTCACCTCCGGCTCACTTAAGAATCTATTATGAATTCCTTTAAAACATGCAAAAAATATGACTTCCAAGAACAGCCGCACAGCCACAGAACTACAGAACTCACTGCAAGAATACTGATACATAAAACATCAGTTAACATTGGTTAATTACAGTTTAAGGCTAGATCCTCAGATGGTGGGAATGGGCAGGCACTGACTACAGCGGAACGCCAACGCACCAGTGACTGCCTGCTTCTGAGTTCCAAGTCATGGCAAGTTGCTTTGTCAGCTATGGTCTCTCCACAAAGCAGAGCACTGTATATCTTAGTAATATTTCGGTATCATTCTTACACAGCTCTAAGAAAGCTACAGTTTTCAAAGGCAGTATGTGGATTTTGAGTCCATCCCAATATGTACATTTGAAATTAGGTTTCTTAAAACAGTTAAAGGAAACCTTGGGTCAAATTCTTGCATTACATGACAAAAAAAAATCACAAAAGTGCATATACATACAAATGTATACATGCATATGGAAGACACATTGCTACTTGCAGTACAGCCAGCTGCAGCTTCATGCCTTTTACTGCTCTGGACAAAAGCCTGTGTTAGGTCACAGAGTACATACACATAAATGTAAACTTTATCCCTTGGTTTGAGAGAACCCACAAAGGAAAGTCCTCCTGTTAGGGAAAAAAGTAAAGCTAGGGACTGCCTGGAAGTGGAGTTTTCTTTCAGGCACTCAGACCTGCCCCACTGAAGTTGGGGAGTCAAAGTTTTATTGCAAAAAGAACAGACTATTTTACACCAAACTGGTAACTAAATTAGTATATCAGCTTTATGGAATTCTGTATAGCAGATATTAAATTATTTATTCCATTTCTCACCATGTAATTCTGGTAGAAACAATACCATATTTCCCACTAGCTTCTATAATTTTGAAGTGGCCAAGCTTATAATGGCAACTGAACACACAGAAAGGCATTGGCACTGGGAGTAAAATGCTCCCTTATAGCTCCTGGAAATAGCTCTCAGTGACATTTCTTCAGCAGATGAAGAGTTATATTTTTAACTGCAAGCATGGTCTCTGTGCAGGTTGGTTTGATCAGTGTCTCAGGAAGTAAAAATCCAAAATGGCCGGTGTCACGCAGCTCAAACGCAAACGCGTAAGGGATGCCGTTTTTGTAGGCCCAGTCCATAGAGCTACCAGAACTCACATCTGAAAGAGGGAATTCAGATAAAAATTTTTAACATATTAAATGCAAATCATGTTGAAAGCACCAGAGGGTTCTTGTGGCGTTTTTGTCTCCAGGACTCAGTGAATATACTCGCTGTTGCTTACCCTGATCCTGAACACCCTTCAGAGAAGGACATGAACACCAATGCTCTGGTGAAAAGTGCCCAGCATAATACAGGATTAGATTCTTGATTTTCACAGGAAAAACATTAATAATTGATTTTTTGTGTGTGTGAAGCAAAACTTTAATAAAAGAGAACATTGAGAATAAAGCTAAAACTGCTCTTGTCTCCAGGTGGGAGCAGTGTAAAGCTTTGCTTCCACAAAGATCTATGTGGACTGGAGCTGTGTGCACTGTTAGGTTTAACTTTAGGCAATTCGTTTGCAGGGAGGATGGAGAAAGTTGTAATCTACATTCTCCTTTTCAAAGTGCTTTTTAATTTCTTTTCTTTTAATTTCTGTCTTGTTTTCTCACCATTTCCTACAGCAGGAGAGCATTTGCATAGGTGGTGTCTAATATTAACAAACCTTCCTGAGGAAGTGTGCTTCTTATGCTTTCATTATCTCCATATGTTGATTACCCAAGACACTTATATTTATATAAAGATCCATCTCTCTTCTGTGCAATTCTGGCATTAATTGACACTGCTCTTCCTTTGACATAGTGACTAACTGTACCGTGATGAATGCAAGGTGATGACTGTGCTGTGAGATGGGAGGCCCACAATAAAGTGGAGCTCCAGCCAAAACACTGCAACAGCAGAGAAGATGCAGGGGGTTACTTGTGAAAAACCTTGCTATTTACTTAAGCTTCTCACTCTTTCGATGTTTATCATTACTGAGAGCATTCAGGCCTCATAGTTTCAGTAAAAAGAAAATGTCTTGTTGAAAACTATAATTTCTTGTTCTCTTACCTGTCTACATGGAGAGCTTGCCTGACAAATGTTGCTAGATATTTAGAAGGTATATTTTAAAGATATTTTCTTATAGGGAAAAATGCACTTGAAAACGCTCTCTGGGAAATTGAAGATGCCCAAATAAAGATACCGTTGCTATCATTTATCATCGTCTAACCAGAGAGACATTTGAAACCTACCTTTTAAAGAAGTTGTACTAAATTTCAGAATGAGCTCTATGAACAGTTGCATGTATCACAATTGCACCGAAGAAGAGGCAAAGTAACAGTGGAAAATGAAATCTGCTTTGAATAGTTTTGTCCCAAATATTTTATAACTTAGTAATGCATTTACAGTGCCTGGTAAAGATAATGCTTTTTTAGATCTTTTTAAAAAAATACGGTTTTATATGCTATTTCCTGGATTTTGCCCCTCAAATACATTGCATTTTAATCTCTTTTATTGCATAAATTGAGTTAATCTTACTGCAATCAACTGACTGAATTAGTTACAAAACTTCATCTTCCTCCTTCCTCACCATCCACAACTGGAACAAAGTTCACTTTAAACAATGTTTGCTTTCTTTGTTTTAATAAGGGTAATCTCCACCTTACTATAGGTAGGTCAAAGTCACAAACATAAACCTGTGGCAGAGAAAAAACTTACACAAAGTGCTAGATGCAGGACCATATCTGTATCTTATACCATAGGCTGACTGAAGAGCATTAACAGCATTATAGGCTGCTAATTCCTGTGTGGGAGAGAAAAACAAATACATAAATTAGACTTTGAATTAAATACTGTAATGGGATTGGAACTTGGCTATGGATCATTGACTTCCGGTGCAATGCTGTGTTCCATGAGTCCGTGGCAACCAATTTAAAATTATTTTAAAGGACAAATGCATTATTTATTTTTATTGACATAATTTCCTGAAAAACTTGATTTGGTATTTTTATGGCATAAAAAGCTCACTGCACTGTGAATGACCAGCCATTAAATACTTGTAATTATAGGTGTATATACCAACTTAGTGACACAAAGAAATTTAGGCAACATGTGAGACCATGAGATGAAATAACCTCATTTTTTCCTGCAGTTTAAAAGCTATGCATGCATTTTCTACCAGTACCTGTGAATGTATTTCCCAGTCAACTAAAACTCATCTCTGCTAGGCTTGTAAAGGGGAATTGATCTCCCAGTGACACTCCGCAGTGGCTCTGTGAGCAGAGTGGGAAGAAGGAAGGGGACAAATTCCAACTCCTGAATCACTCTGATGGGCAGATCAGTGTTCACTGCTGGTCTAACTTTCTGTGGAGCCAGATGATGTAGGCTTGGAGAACTCTTTTCACTATTGCAGAAATGTGATTTCAGCACTGTATGAGGAAGATCAACATTTCACCATCCATATGGATGCAATCTGTTTAGGAGGTTTGTAGCATCATGTGAAACTGTGAGTTGGCCTGGCCCATGGCAAATTCTGGGGGTCACACATGGATAGTGCATCCAAACACAGAGAAAGGATGTATGTTTTCAAAAGGAAAAAGGATATTATGATCCCAAAGAAAAGGACCCTGAGAAGGTACAGTGAAGGCCAGGAAAACATGGGAAAACACAGCCATCTTCCTACAGAGAGCAGGAAATTACTATTATTGGAGCTAGAAACTCCTGGACTTTGAACCACTGCAATGGTTGTTTTAGTTGTTTTATTTCTGTGAACTGAAGAGCTGTAGGCTTCCATTTACTCAGCTCTTCATGAACTTGGTCTTTACTTTGTTATTCACCAAGCACTAGATGAATGCACTGGAAAAGGATTGCTCTGTACTTGTCTTTCCATTTATACACTTTCCCTAACCTTCCACTGGTTTACCATTGTCAGGAATTGGGGTTCTGGCTTAATCCTCAGTCTGAACTGTGCATACATTCCTGCTGTGGGTCATTGTCTGCCTGAGTAGAGAAGCCATTGAAAACTGCTTTAAAATGTCATTCCAGAAAAAAAAAAAAGTTCATTTTCACTTACTGGCCAGCAAGTAGTACTTTGGAGAGTTTATTTTACAAGAACTGCTCCTCTCAGCAAATGGAAGAGCACATTCTCACTACATTATACAAATCTATGAGGCACAATTAGATTGGTTGGTTGGTTTGTTTGTTTCTCACTGCAGGGATGACAGTTCCAGAGACTGACACTTCCAGCCTGCCCTTTCTCTTCCTCCTGCCACCTCCATGAGAGAGTGTGCAGAGCCAGGGACCACTTAAAGTCAATATTGCTGGGAGCCTCTGTCAGGTTGGGATATGGTCACCAGCAAGTGCAGAGATGTAACCCTGACTCACCCTAACACCAAAGATGATGAGGAGGGAGGAAGTCCAAAGGAGTCCTGTCACTTGGACTCTTCTTCCTCTTACTGATGCCTCAGTTTTTGTGATTCATGACACACAAGACCTATGACAGGGTCAGAGGAATCAGACCCTGTGAAGGCAGTGAGGTGGCAGTGCAAGGCCACAGCAGTTGCAGGGCCTCACAGGGCTCTGGGGAGCAGGGAGCTTCAGCTGCAGCCCAGGCTTCTTGTCTGCTGCCTACACTGAGGCCCCAAGTACCTGGTTCAGTTGCTCAGTAGAAATTTGACAAGGAGCCGAGCCCAGCACTTACCATCCCACGGCTGTGGTGTGGAGCTGGGATGGCCTGGCAACAGGCCTGATGCCTGGGGAGTGGGAAGCAAAGCTCAGGTGAGGGTACTGAGATAGGTGGAGAGCTGTGTCCTGGTAAATGCGCTACAGAAAGGCAGACTTAGTCACAAAGGAGAAGATACCCCATGCATGAGTTATTCATTGTACAGCAATGAGACAACAGAAACAAGCACTGTTGAAATCTTTCTCTAGAAATAGTTTGGCAACACAACTGTACTGTGTTCTGTGCAGATGCAGCAAAGGCAACAATTTTCTGAAGGCCAGCCTGGGAGTGACTCAAGTCCACATCCACCATGTAGGCAAGTGTCCCAGGGTACTGTCAGCTCTATGCTCTTAGCCTTGAGAAGTGCTGCTTGCCTGCACTATTGTGCAAAGCTTTGTGCCAAAAGAATGGGACAGTTCTCAAATGCATCACACCATGCAGCTCAGATCCTGAACAGATCCAGGCAACCAGTCTTCAAATATATTCAAGGAGAAAAGTTCACATAAAATTACTAGATTTTTACAAAGACATACACAAACTCAGCTGTGCCATGTAAGCTCATTGCAAATACTGAGGCAAATGACTGTACAGGAAGAAAAGGGATTACAAGTAGGTGAAATTTAAAACTCCTGTGGTGGATTAATGCTTCTGCTGGTTGTTTTTTTTCAATCTAAAACTGTACTTTCATTCTAAGTATCTTAAAAGAACAGATTTCAGGAGAGTGTTAATAAGAGAGTTGTGCCTAAATTAGAACAGAATATGCATATTGTGATCGGTACACAGCTCTCCAGTTTCAAAGCAACTCTGAATAATTGAACACTTTAATCGAAATGGTAACTGACAGCTCACTAGAGTGATACAAGCCAGACAGAAACATCCTTTCTTCTGTGCAGGATTAATTGCGCCCCCCTGTTAGTATCAAATGTTATTTATCTGCTGCGCACATGTAGTCCTATAGTTGTCCACTGTACACAGTCTGTATAGATCAACAAAGCTTGTTCCATCAGCAGCAGGAACCAGAGTTCTGCTGCTTTTTAGCTCACTGTAATTCTCCAAGAGAACCGGAGAATCTGAGAACTCAGCCTAAACGTCACCATTTTAAACACTTGGAATATTAAAGACTATTCATTTTGGAGCCACCAGGGGATGGTGCCTTTGGCTGTAAGCAAGGATTAAAAAAAAAACAAATAAAGAAGCAATGCCATCATGGTTGTTTTCACTATGATTCCCATAATGAGCTTTCTAAATAACAGGAAATTACTTCAGTTTCTTATTCTGACCTCCCTGTTCTATTTTACCCACTGCAATAGAAAGACATATTACATTTAATCCCTGGTAAAATATTTAGAATTGGGATTTGGCTTCCATTTGTCCAGGGCTGTTGTCTAAAACAGTGTCTTTCTTTGTCTCTTTAGGTTGGTGTTAAACTTTCTTATGAGAAGCCTGATCGAAGGTCTCACAAACCTGGGGAACACCTACTACCCATCAAAAACTGTGTTCCTTTGGTCTAAAAACTGTGGATGGAAAGTTACAGGGTGTGTGCTGAGGGGCAGTTGCTCCCTGTCTCAGAACTGAAATAGCACAACATGTACTGAAGATTTACTGGTAAGTGTGAAAACTATGAGACCCCTTTTCCTTATGATGAGTTACCTGCTATTCCTTACATTACTCTGAGTATTTTCATCAAGATACCCAACAGTCATCTTCTTGCAGAGTTGATGGTCATCCTTCCTAAGACCATGTCTTTAACTTCTGTTGTCTTCTCTGTTCTTAAAATAATGTGCTTGATCCTGCTGATCGTCAAAGGAATGAGATCCCATGGTTTTAAATTCTCAGTATATGGGGGGTTTTTTGTAAGTAACAGTTACCAATTCACTTGGGGAGCTCTTTTTTCCCTTTGCCATGCCCCAAAAGCAGGTGAAGAAAGTAGAATAAAAAGAAGGCTCACAGATTTATTCACAGTTGATGCGAGGTTGGGTGGTCAGTCCCCACAGGTTTCATATTTTTAACTCCTCTGGCTGCTTAGTTCAATTCTAATTTGCAGTGTTTCACAAGAATGACATCAGACAGGAGAATTTTTAGTAGCTGCTGAAATTAAGTGTCTTAACAGAAATAAACCCACAGAGTTCGGTTTGTGGTGTGCTGGCTGCTCAGCAGCTGAGTGAAACTTCACCAAATCTCCAAGGACTAACAACATCATTTATTCTGCATAGGCTAAATCTAAGGTGCAGTTGAGCTCCTGTTGGAATAAACTAGTAAATTAAATGTCACTGCAATTTTTGAGACCAAAATGGGAGATACATGGACAAACCAGGGACTGAAGGCGAAAGAAAGAGGCTTGCTACTGGGTGCTGCAATGTGTGTCTGTGAGCAGGAGCAGAGTGAAGCTTGAGCCACATTTACGTATGAGAAATGGCCAGGAGGCTGGATGAGCATGGAATACGGGAAATGTACATATTTGTAAATCAACAGGCTTGTTTCAAAACCTGTACTCTTATTAATTTATTCTTCCAATAGACAAAGATCCAAATTACCTGATGTTAATTAACTGCTTGTCTTAAAGGGGTAAAACCACTATGCCTGAGTGGGATTATACACAAAGGTAAAGAAGCTTTACTTTTGGTGAAATCTGTAAGATTTCTCTTCTAATTGATAAATATAAACCATTTAGATTTTATTTTTTTCCAAAAATGACAATCTTCTTTGTGCTTCTGGTGTTTAAGTTCTGAGCATGAAGAGACAGAATTTCAGGTAGATGCCCAAGGACTTAACTACATAATTCCCATTACAGTTAATTAAATAAAATGTTAATAACTATAATTAAACCTCAGGGATTTATCCTATAAAGTAATTTAAAGGGCCTGATGGATGGAAGGCACTATGCCATTTTAATCAAATTACTGCTGACTCACTTTGAGTGAAGGTTATATAACCAGAAATGCGATTGCAACCGGATCCAGAATAAATACCACTCAATATTAGACATGTGCAAAGTACTGAAGAAACAAACATCCTCTCAAAACAAAACATACCAAAGCATATTCTCCCCAGTTTTAATGCACTTACCACGCAGCTGAAGTTTGGAATAGTTGCGTATTTGTAAGAGTAAGGGTACAGCAGCATCTGTGCATATGCGTGGAAGGACAAATAGGCTTTTATTTGTTTCCGATGTTTGCGGAGAAAGTGAGCAACAGCCTTTACTTCAGGCTCAGACTCAGGAAAGGGACCACAGTAGGTGTCATCGCATGGGTGGAATGAAGCACCTTCATCTGGGGATTGAAAGAGAAAGTTGATGGTAAGCAGTCGCAGAGAATTCTTAAGGATCAACTTCTGTCTCAGCCTGTGTGAACCTGTTTGTAGAAGTGTGAAAAGCAATAAACAAATTGCTTTCTTGGGGCTGATGGGCATGAGCCAGAGGGACCTCAGTACAGCAATCTGCTCCATCATCTAGTAGATGCACCAAGTTGCCAGTTGGCCAACGACATGCAGTTCTCCCCAGAGGAAGTATTTTTCACCCAACAGAAAAAGGAGAGCCGGGCTTCATTGTATTTTCTTCCCTGGTTCTCCGTACGAGTGGCACATTTTATGGTAGCATTCCAGTATTAAAACTATTGACGGGTCTCAGTTGGTCTATTTGAAATCAGAGTGCTATACCTCATTCACTAGCCACTGCCAAGACAACTCTTTCATTTTAATGTACTAGCTACTACAGTGATGGTTGCAGTGCTAGGCAGGTAACCTCAACAGGCATTATTTTAGAGACTGGTTTGAAAGATGAGAATAGTCCCTGACTACTGCCTATTTTTACTCTTGCAAACCTTATGGGGAAAAAAATGACAAGCTGCATAGGATGATTGCTCAGTTAGCTAAAATACAAATCATCTCAGTTTGCACAGGGCTTATTTTTCCTTCAGGTTTGGGGCAGGGGTTCAGTTGTGAGGATATCTTTCACCACGTCAACCTGCTCAGGTGGCAGTAAGCTGCAGAAGTGTAGCCTGCATGTAATATCCCAGGAGGTATTGAAAGGTGAAACTCAGAAAAAGATGTGGCAGTGGCTCCTTTATCATTTAGCAATTCTGGATCTAAGCTACCATCTCATTTCCAGCTTAGGGCCTGGGTCTGAAAGAACAATATTTATGCAAATCCACTCTGCTCATTTATCCACTGTGATTTCACAATGCCACATGTTTCACACTGACCTGCAGAATAAGAATAGTTTGTATGCAACATTCCCCAGTGTCATGAGGGACTTTAAAAAGCAGTGTTTTATTAGCTTTCCTTTGTATAGTAAGTACTCCCATCTTCAAATAATAAGAAAAGAGCAGTTTGTGAGAAGGCATAATAATCTGAACTAAACCAGGGTTATTCAATCAACCTAATGCAAAAAAAAAAGTGGAAGAATTTAATGCTGCAGCTTCATTTATAATATGAAAATTGAGGCTACCATTCAATGGCCACAGGTGGGGATTTCGAAAGGTATTAGTGCTTAGATTGCAGTGAATATGGAAGGGTTATATAGAGGGCAGATGGTCTCCTCCCTACAGAACAGATGGCCACCAACTCATCCAAATCCCAAGAGCACTCTGTCTCGAAGTCTTGTCAGACAATATAGCTGAAGGAGAGCTATTTAGCAGAGCCACCAGAGCCTTTACCTTTTTTATTTATTTTATGGATACCTCACCTCCTGTAACAGTGTTGTATACTGAATCATGAACATGGACCTGACTGATAGTAAACAGCAGAAACCTACAAGCTAATGGTAAAATGACCCAATGGTAAAATATGACTCAGTTTAGTGACTTTCAGTGGAGAAAAAACTCTCTAAACTGTCCAGCCTACTGTCATGAGCAATTTGAAATCCCAGCTGTAATTAATGCTTTTTCGTAAGTGAAGCTGGCTGGTAGTAAAAAGAGAGGGTTGCCATGGTGGCCTCGGATAATGTAAGGATATACTCCATTTTTGTACTGGAAGATCTTTTAAAGTAACACAAGAAGGAAAAAAAAAGATACAGTATGGATCTACTCCTGTGAAATTTCTGAGTTACAGTCATGAGAAGAAAATGGAATTGCATAAAATGTCACCATGCTGCCTTATTTTTGTACCTGATAGCATACCGGGGAGGACAAGTATCTTCCAGCATCCATCGTGAGATCAAATGTATGAGGAAATGTGTGCAGAGTCTGATAAAACCAATCCTTTGGTACAGAAGGTGTACTGGAAGGATGGGTGAGCCACAGCATGATGCTCAAGCTTCCTTGCAGCCACTTCTTCTGCCAGTATTGGGAACTGTCCTCAGTGAGCAATAGGGTATACTGGAAATCAGGACTGGGGTACACTGCAAATCGGGATGCCCTGGAAATTTTAAGTCCCACTGCTGCTACCTTGGGCACTTCAGATCCAACCCCTTTAACTGGATTTGCCCTGTGACATAGTTTAGTTCTAAGTGCCACATCATTGGCTTTAAAGTTTCTATTTATTTCATGAACATTAAACCATTGTGCTAGTTATTGCACATAAATATATATATTGCAGGGAGCATTTCTACCCAGGGATCCTGCTGTCAGTATTCACCTGGGTCTGTGTGCAATTTCTGTGTGCTATTTTGGGCACAGGGCGCTGCAAAGCACAATCTACCACGACTGATGATGTGGCCCTTTTCTTAGTCTGTAATAATACAGAAGCAACATCATAAAGCTTACATCAAAGTCCTACACTAGAAGAGAAGAGGAAAGCAGAAAGGATGCTGTGTTATCTTTACCAACTAGCTCACTGAAGCTAGCATTCAGTCATTTTGCTGGGGCCAGATTCTGCACCAACACACCTGTCTGGAAGCCCCATGGAGAAGTTCAAGCCTTGTCTGCCAACTACTAAGGGCTACTGAACTGAAGTAAAAGGTTTTTTACAAGCATAGGCAGTATTAAATATTAAACACACCACAGTTATACAAGCCTCAAAGTGTGATATGATCCAGATTCTTCTCTGCCTCATTTAGTGTCAGATTAATGAGAGTATGGGGCGCTGGGTGAGGATCTTCTGAGCACTGATCTGCCCAGTTAATGAAAGAGTTCTTTATTCTCTGGCAAAACAGAGAATCAGACAGAGTTTGGGGCCTGGTGTGGGAAGTGGAGCATGTGCCTGGTGGGATGATGAGCAACCGTGAATGAATTTTTATGGTTTAATCTTGGGGTAGGGACCTGTCTTTAATGTTTAGTGAAGGGGAGAAATGCAACAAGTAGTGAATTACAACACACAATGTGTGTGTGCTTTCTCAGAATTTCACTCAGACTAGAAAAAGTGTTTTTTACAGAAAACTAAGCAAACATTTTCAGGACTGGGTAAAAAGTGGCTGGGGAGCAAGAAGAGGGAGAAGCAGAAAGACTCATTAGGACTAGAAAGAAAATGCAGTGTGTGAGTATGAACGCTGCACCTATAGGTACCTATACTGTGGCTCTGGAGAGAACTGTAAGAGATCTCTGTAAGAGGGCTGTTCATTCTAACAGTGCTGGTGGCTGTTTTCTGAACAGTAAATCAAAGTCCTCAGAATACCCATGGTTCTGATTTACACACTTAAATGAAAGATGGTAACAGTACTTTTGTAGCATAGAATTGCCTTAAAGATGGTGTTAGTGGCCCTGGGATTGTCTTCTGTAGTGGAGAGATTCTTATGTAACATAGGCTTTCTGTGTCTGCTTCTGTGTCAATCCTCTCCTTACTGCAAGTGGAGTCGAATAAAAACAGAAGCTTTATTTCACAAGTCCAAACTGTACTGAGTGTATGTGTCTGTTCACCCTCACCTCATTTGTAATTGCCACGCTCCCTTTTATCCTTATGGTTCTCAAACATCTACTTGAAGAAGCTGGTTGCTGCAAGCCAGGCTGTACAGTGCTTGCTCCTACTGCAAGAAGTCTGAGCATTGTCGAAACATCTAGAGGCTTCTAGTGGAAGAGGGATGGGCTGAAGGGAGGGCCATTGTACTAGCACTATGTAAACACAGTTTCTGTCTTTACAAGTTTATAATGTAAATAAGCAAGGCAGATGGAGGAGAAATCAGCTGCATGGGGGTGAAGGAAGTTGCTTAAGGTGGGAGAGCAGGTCATATCAGGGACAGATCTAGATCTAGATTGGTACCATCTCTCTCTCTCACTGTATTTCACAAGTTGCTGTTACTTGCTGCTGCACCAGAACTTGTGTGGCTGCTTACTCCTGCCTGAAGTTTGCGGTGTCTTTGCTGTAAGATTGCATAAAATGCCATTTCTTCTTCAGTGGATCCATTCCAAATCTTCTGCTAGTATTTCATTAAAGCTGCATTCTCTATGCAGAATTGAGGTCAATTTCTATGGAAGTATTTACAGAAGTGCTGGGAGTTTAAAATTGGTTCTCCGTGCCTTTAGAAGCACCTTCATTCTTTATTAAATTGCTAATAGTAATGGCCTTAAAATATTCTCAGGCATTTCTCTGCAAGGTCAACAAAGCAACTCTGACATTTCCAAAGCTAAAGCCATTTCAGAGAAATGACAAATTAAATAAAATTAAGGTTAAAATGGTTCCTGAAGCTGTAGTCAGGTAAATTGTGAAATGTGATGAGCTAGGCTCAATACTGTGCTTCAAATTCTTTATGTGATTGCAGAAACAGAGAATAGCTGGTTGTATGGGGTTTTTTTTTACTTTTGCAAAACTCACCATGAAAACACTTTACCTGTGATGAGATGTATCTTTCCAAAGTTCAGGAATTTTTATTTTTTTAGAAGCAAAAAGGAAGATATGAGCCCTGGCTCGTGGCTTTATGTGAAAGTAGCTTCAACTTTAACTATGGAAAAGAGAACGCTTCATAACACACGTGACCTAACCCACTTACTCTGTTGGATAATTAATGACAGGGTAATCTGAACTGGTGGACCAAAGTATCTCCAGACTTACCACACCATTTGACTTTCCAGTTGCGATTAGCATCAACACCGTGACACCGAAACCTTGTGTTCTTTGATCTTGTTTTTCTCCAAAATCGATCCTAACATAAGTTATAAAATAGTCAAATAGCAATATTACTCTACTTTGGTAAAGATTTATTTCTACACATAACAATCACATCCTGCTGAACATATTCAGTATGACATTTTAACTGGCGTAATTTGCTTCCATTTTGCATGCCACGAAGTGATGGACCAGATTATATGGACAAACACCTTTGAATGATGTAACACCCATTGGATCTTTCATGTCTGAACAATTTTTTAGAGTGATACTACTGATACTACTTACATTTGTCCAGCTGAAATGATATCCATCTACATTAAATACAGGCATGATATAGAAATACAGCTGAGTGAGCATCTTCCTCATAGCAGGATCGGTCTGGTATGTCTCAAGAGCCTAAAGGAGAAAAGCCAAAGAAATTAGTTTCTATAATAAAAATAATTTCCCAATTAAGCATTGTGAGAGGCTAAGACAGTCATGTGGCCCTTGGCAGTACAGAGACCTGATCTCACAGCACCACTGAGATCCTTAGAGCTGCACTTGAAAGGCCGAGATCTTCCTGCAAATGTGGTTAAAGGCAGCAGGTGAACATGTGAGAAGGGTGTTCAAAGGACCCCATTCTCCCTGCTTTTCAGTTTCTTCCAGTAGCCAAGAAAATACAGCTCACATTACAGAGCAGGAAATGCATACAAAGTGTTTCTTGATGTAGGAGCTAAAAGTCAGTGGAATCGATTCTTAGTTGAGGAAACTAGTTTACTTCCTGTAAGACAACAATGTGCTATTATTTCCACCAGCTGATGATTTGGTGAGGTCAGAGTACGTGTTAAAGTGTTTAAGGTTCACGTTACATAAGCTTTTGTTGTATTCAAAGTAATTTACTCTTTGCACAGTCATCAATACAGGCAGGTTATTCCTTTATAATTTAGAAAACCCTCTACTTTTTGAGAACTCCAAACATAAAGATTACTAGAAGAAGTCTAGGTAGGGAAAATACTTTCTTTTTCCACTCTACATCTTAGGAACACGCAACAAACCAGAGGCTCCTCAGCAGTTCAGGTTGCTAGTACTGGAGATTGTCCATTACCAGTTTCAGGAAGCTTGGACTCCACATGCTGTGACAAAACATGTCCCTTATCATAGCTGGGCATCAGACTTGCATCCTTCAAAGTTTAAGTCTTGATTCTATAAGGTGAAGAGTCAAGTGTTTCACCTGGCAGGTAGATATCATATCCCACTGATGCTGGGTTCCAAGGGATGCCTGAGGCTGGCTCCTCTCCTCCCAGTGCTGTGATTACAGCCTTCTGCTCTGCTGTATTTCTGGCCCTCCAGATCCACGAAGTAACATGTATTTGGGGATGGGAGGGGGGATGACAGGGACAGACACAACACAAAGGGAAATGTTTGCTCTGAAATAAATTAAGCTAAAAGCTTCTCAATTGGCAAATGCCAAGGAACAGTGAACACGAATTTGGTACTTCTGGGCTCCTAACAGCTGCCTGTCCAGGACCTTCAGCCTCCCTTGCAGACCCAAGGCAGCACAGCATGCCTGTGCAAATCCACTGAGTCTGCCAGTGCTACTCCCCACCAAGCTCCTCTTCCATTTCGGCCAGGCAGGAAGAAGGGAAGGTGAGAAATAGAGGGGGCACTGCACAGACTGAATGAAGCTTCAGCAGCAGCTGGAACAGCATGGTGTGGAGCACCATAAGGTGGGATGAGATGCTGAAGGAATATAGGCTTATCGTAGGGGTCAAGAGGAGGAATGGCAGGCTTTTGAGGGGATGCTTTGCAGAGCTGTGGGCTGCCTGAGAAAAAGTCCCTGGCCAATGCAGAGGCCACAGGTTCCCTGGCCTACATTCCAGAAATTCCCTAAGATTCTTAGCTGCAATAGTATAGCATTTAAATTCATGTCCTTGTATTAGGAAGACACATCAAGGCTACAAATGCATCTGGATAAAAAATATTGGTATCCAGGGAGCTGTATCTATAGTAAAAAATAATTTTGTCAAGACAGAAAGCAATAGATACAGAAAAGTAATGACCATGAAAACAAGGGCTCTGTTTCATTGATGTTCCACGTGTAGAAGACACATACTGAAGTAACTAGGGCTCCTCTGTGCATCAAGCTAGCCCTGCACTTACATCTCACAGAATTAAGAGCCTATATGAGAAGTATGGATGTTAAATCTGTAAGACTGTTCTTACAGTGGAAACAGAACCAAGTTCTGCTCCAAAAAGTGAGCCAAGGAAAACGAACATTTTTAGCACACTCATTTCAGGGACAAGTAATTTGGTTGTGGAGGAAACAAGGCACCACACACCACTTCCTAGACTTTTAAATGCTTTTCTCTTTTTAGGCAATATCAACAATTTAAGCTTAGGTTGTGTCCCCTTAGTGGATATTTACATATCTGTGATATGGAGATTAGCATATTTGCTTGTATGTGTATTTATATGTGGCATTCTTTTGCTGTCAGTTACATCTGCAATTATGCATTTTGTCACTGTGTGCATAACACTGCACTGTTATATACTGCATTTTAAACTGCAATGCTATAAGATTAAACTCTTTAATAAAAACACTTTTACTGTCATCTCTTTAAAAGTTGCATGGTTGAGTCTTGCAGATTTTTCAGAATCTTTCCAAATTTGTAAAAAGTGAAATAAAGAAAATATTTGAATTAATTCTTTTTAATCTTCAGTATGGTCCAGCTTAGCTGGCCCTGTGTGGAGCCAGGAGTTGGACTCGATGTTCCTTATGGGTCCCTTCCAACTCAGGAGATTCTATGATTCTATGTTTTGAAATCTGGTGGACAACATATTCCTCTTGTTAGGTAAAAGTGCCAGTGTTTATAAAACTGAACCCAAACTCGGATGGCAAAATATCCAGCACCCTTTCACTTTTTAAGGCTGCTCTGTATTATTTTAATGTCTGCTGTCTTTGACAAAATACTATGAGAGACTTTGGAAAGCATTATAGTGTCCCAAAATACTCCTCAAAATTTCAACTCCTAAATTTGCTTTAGAGCCAAATACGTCAATCATTCAATTCTGTTCTTTAAAGCACGTATGCTTTGTCTTAATGATTTAGTTACCCTTTGAGAGTACCATTTAATTTAAAATGTAATGAAGTTCCTGTGGCTTTTTATTCATGGAAAGCAAGGGTATAGGTGGTGTAACCTGGTGTGTGATCATTTGCTTTCCTTCTGCTGAAAGTATTTTGTCCTTCACACTGGTAATTTTGTTTGATAATATATAATCAGGCAACGCAGGTTGTATTGTCTTACCTCCCTTAAGAGGGAGTTCTTTGGCAATGTTCCTTGCAGTTCCTAAGGTGCACCCTTGCTGGAGCAAGGCCCACGACTTGCCTTTTGTGACAGGACTCTCAAATCCTCCGAACAATAATCGTGTGACACCCCCACCAACAGTGTTGAAATATTTTCTCTTTACTATGACACAAGCAAGATGTATATAAACCATTAGTGAATTAACTGCATTGTATTTTGCCCAGAGCTCTCAGAATACAAAGTGATGCGACTTCATACGGCTTGATTCTGCTTCCCCATCATGCAATCAATAGCAGCTTTGCTGCTGAATGTGCAGAGCGCCAGACTGGCCCAATAAATGCTGAATAGTGTTATTAGTGAATGAACAGATGATACAGGAGCCCTGCCAACACCGTGGAAGCAATCTGCCTGGAGGATGGGGGAAACGACCAATGATTAATAGGAGGGGGCTTGATCATCTGGATCAGCAGCGTGGTGGTTGTTGGTAGAACTACGCCAGCTTAGGCTGGCTGAGGATCTGGTCCATAGTAAATTTAATTTGAGGGACAAAGTGAACAAAAGAGCTGTATTGTAAACTACCAAGGCAATAGAAAGCAAGAGTTTAAAATGGATTTAAGATGCAATTGGGCTTTTTATAAAATAAAGGAATGACTGAGAAGGACAAAGCAAGGAGACGGGGTTGAGAGAAACTTTGAAATTACAGTTGAGCTTAACAACGATTTGCTGTCCCATAATTATTTTCAAATTTAAGATAATCATAGAATCATGGAATTGCAGGGGTTGGAAGGGACCTCGAGAGATCATCGGGTCCAACCCCCCTGCCAAAGCAGCTCCCTAGGACATATCACTCAGATAGGTGTCCAGACGGGTCTTGAATATCTCCAGAGAAGGAGACCCCACCACCTCCCTGGGCAGCCTGTCCCAGGGCTCTGTCACCCTCACTAGGAAAAGGTTCCTCCGCATGTTGGTGCGGAACTTCCTATGCTCCAACTTGCAGCCATTGCCCCTTGTCCTGTCTCCACTGACCACTGAAAAGGGGCTGGCTGATTCCTCCTGCATCCCCTGCTTCAGATAATTATAGACATTAATTAGGTCCCCCCCTTAGTCTTCTCTTCTCAAGGCTGAAGAGTCCCAACTTACTCAGCCTTTCCTCACAGGGGAGATGCTCCAGGCCCCAAAGCATCTTTGTAGCCCTTCTTTGGACTCTCTCCAGGAGATCCCTATCCTTTTTAAACCAAGGAGCCCAGAACTGGACACAATACTCCAGGTGGGGCCTGACCAGGGCAGAGTAGAGGGGGAGGATCACCTCCTTAGACCTGCTGGACACACTCCTCCTGATGCACCCCAGGATCCCATTGGCTCTCTTGGCCACCAGGGCACACTGCTGGCTCATAGCCAACCTGTCATCAACCAGGACCCCCAGGTCCTTCTCCATAGAGCTCTTCTCCAGCAGGTCATCCCCCAGCCTGTACTGATACAGTTGGTTATTCCTCCCCAGGTGCAAGACTTTACACTTGCACTTGTTGAATTTCATCTGGTTTCTCCCAGCCCAGCTCTCCAGCCTGTCCAGGTCTCTCTGGATGGCAGCGCAGTGTTCCTGCGTGTCAGCCACCCCTCCCAGCTTTGTATCATCGGTGTACTTGCTGAAGGTGGATGCTATTCCCTCATCAAGGTCGTCAATGAAGATATTAAACAGGACTGGACCCAACACCGAGCCCTGGGGAACACCACTGGTCACAGGCCTCCAGTCAGATTCTGCTCCTCGAATCACAACCCTCTGGGCTCGGTCTGACAGCCAATTCTCAACCCACCTCACTGTCCACTCAACTTGCTTTTTTATTGCTGTTGGTTGGTTTGTTTTGTTTCTGGTTTTGAATTAAACAATCACACTGAATTAAGCAGTTACTATTTTAGCACAGGGAATTGACTCCATTGCTTTTCTTCCAGAAATCACCTAAAACTGCTTCTGACAAAACAGGACTAACTCCCCCACGCAGTTATTAAGATACCAGTTCAAGCATCCTTTCTGATGGAAACACACAGTGTTTTACTATTGTCTGTGTACCTTCACTTTAGCAGGGTGACACTATGATCTGCCACTCTCTCAGCTTGGCTCTGTGTCTGCACATGGAAGCAGTACATCTCTTTATCACCATTTTCCCTTTTACTGCTAATGTCCTGCTTTGACACTCAATTCACAAGCAGAGTGGTAAGCCTGTTATTAAAGGTAAGATACACCTAAAACCAAATAGCTTAAAACTAAGGGTTAAATTTTCAAGGCTGAAGCATGTCTGATTTTTTTTTTTTCTGGCAAGCAACATTTTCGTTTCTCATTGGGAGTGTTTCCCCCAGGAAACTGAGGAACTCAGAAACAACTGAGAAAGATGCAGTGTGCTGCAATTACTCTGCAACACTCAGAAGAGAGCCCACAAAAAGAGTCTGAAAAGAAGAAGTTGCAAAAAGGATCCTGAAGGCTTGCTTACATTGATACTTAAGGATGCAAATGGAGAAGATGAAGAAGCAGAGAAGAGGCAGAGGGATGATGGCATGATCTACACGCTAGAAAAGCAAAGAGCAGATCTCAGCAAGGCTGTGACCACCCAAGCAAATGCAAGATCTTGTGGGGAAGAAGCTGGATAGAGTTACACAGATCTTAGTGGAAATAGGAGACACAACTTCTTTGTTCCACTCAGAGACATAGTACATAAAAAAACCTCACAGGTTCCAAATCAGTTAAAGACTGCCTAGCAGGGCAAAGAAAGGCCTGAGTTATTCTGAAGCCCTGTGAATTCTCTGAAAGGGGCAATGCAAATATATATCTACTAATAATTGTATGAAACTAAAGCCCACCAAGTTGGTGGAGACATTCCCCTGAGACAACTATCACAGGAAAATGTAATTATTGAATTTTACGTTCTAATTAAGTTGGTCCAGGGTACTACATATTGAGGGAAACCCAAATGAGTTCATTTGAATACACTGTTTAATTAAATTATTGAGACACAGATAAATAATTAAGATACAAATTATTGCTTGTAATTCAATTTCTGGAGCAACTGAATTGTCCAAAGCACAGAATTTTCTTTCACAGACCTTTCTCATGCTCAATAGTGTTTCTGCCTGTCAGTAGTTTTACTGGGGCCCTAATTACACAGCATCACTGTACAGGAGTGGTCTGATAAAATATAAAGCAGAATTTCTTCCCTAGAGCAAGTAACATGCTGGAGCAACAATGTGAATTATCTTCATGCCTTGAAGAACATACCCAACAGCTTAAAAGACTTCACAGGGTAGGATTTGAATGTCCCAGTGATTAATACTTGTATAGGAGTTTGCACTAGCAAGTGCCATTGAAGAATTCCTACCCTAGGCACAGCACAGCTGCAGGGTTACCTTTATTTTATCAAGTTGTATTCACATTGTGAAAAACTAATAGCTGCAAGCAAAATTAAAATGATTTTTACCTTCCTAAAGTCATGGATAGACAGGAGGATGCAGCTGAGTAGTCGAAACCACGAGAGAAATAATACAGTACCTATTTCCTTTTGGAAGGGTAAAACTGGAAAGCATTTAAAGTAGGGGTTTTTTGCCATTGTGAAGATGTCACAGCAAAGGGAAGCACCTTCTCTAAACTGTCTTACTGTTGAATAGAACGTGGGAAAATCCACCATGTACCAAAAGAGAAATACTGCACTGTATAAAAATGGTTTGCCACAGCTGCTTTTAAATCAATGCATCACATGCCTCGTTGTGGTGACACCGTGGTACTGCACTCTGTCTTTTTGGCATTGGCTTAGATTTTTTTCCATTAAAAGAAAAGAAAAGATAAACCATCACAAGTGAAGGCCTAGTCTAGTAAACTTTTGCTGATAGTGTTCACTGCCACTTTGTTTTCCTTCCTCTCAGAAGTGGTGCACATTAGTAACCTTATTTTCAGTAGCAAGGATGTGCTGGAGAGATGCAGACACGCAGAGCAAAGTGGGATATAAGATGACTGCTGAAATAACCAAACTCATTCAGAACTGAACCAGCTGGGGAGAGGAAGGGGGATGTTGTGCAGAAGCAGAAACTACGTACCCATAGGTGTGATTACCCCACAGAAACTCAAATGGCAGGAACAGCATTTGGAGAATGGGAAAAAAAACCCACAGATCATGAAGATAAAACAGATTCTATATTTGCACCAGTGCCTCTTGCTGTTGAAAGGTGGATGAATGAAGAATTGAGTGAAGAGGCTGGAAGAGGTGATCTCTCTGATGGAGAAAAAACAAATAGCGTTTCAGGCAGAAGCTCCTGACAGAGAAGAATGAGTTAGCTAAAGATAAGTAAGGCTGAGTGTTTCAAATATAGATGCTGCAGGATGAAACAGATGGAGTTTTCCTCCAGATAATGGATATATAGGGAGCACTCAGAGAAGTCAATTTTTTTTCTGAGGTTCAACAGCTAAAAAGAGAGCTGGGACACTAGAGTCTGGCAAACAATAAAAATTAAGCTGCAGTGATTGTATTGTATTTACTGAAAGAGCTGCAGAGCATTTGTGGAGAGATCTGTCATCAGGTGACTAGTGCTTCAAGGTGAAAAAAAGCCCAGTACTTGTGGTGCCATCATCACTGCAGGGGGCCAAGTTACAGACCTCAGAAGCTTCTGGTCTTCCTCAACCAGGGTGAACTAAAAATTGATGAGCAGAAGGAAAACCTGGGTCGGAAAATTTCACAGATCAAGAAGTTGCAATGGTTTAAAGAGCCACAAAATTTTCAAGTCCAACTCAACATCATTTGAAGAGCTTTAGCTGAAGGGAACAGACCTCAGAAAGAAGGGTGAAAGGTACAGTGTTTGTTTTGGCCTTGCATGCCTCTGATTCACTTCGGAATTGTTTCAGATTATTTCAAAAGCTCTTCAGGTTTCTGAGAGCCAGCACTCAAAGATATATGCATCTGTCTCCAGGAACTGGAGTGGCATAAATGTATGTCTTATAGGGAGAGACAGTCAATCCTTGCCTGCTTTCCTTTATGGTTCAAAACTTCTGCTTGGAGAACTCCAAAAAGGAGAAATGGAAAGCCTATCATGGAGGATGAACTATCTACACCATCTCAAAGAATAAATTACTACATGTGTAACGAGCATCCTTTAAGTTCATATTAGTCTGAAAAGCTGGATTGTGGGAGTGTGGCATTTCAGCTGTACCTGTTCAAAAGACATCTGTTGACAAGTGATAGGTCAAGCGTGTAATCTGTAGGAAACATTAGTGTGTTGCTTCACATAACTACCTTACACACTCCCAATATCAGACTATTTCTGAAGTGGGTGAAATGTCATAATCAGTATTTTGAGGCTCTGGTAGCTATGGATAGCAAGGGAAAATAAATTTTCTGACTCCTAAAGGCTTAGCAGTTTTGATGGAGCTCAGCAAGACCCAAAAATGATCCAGAATATGAAGCTGTTTTCCTGACAGTGGACTTCAGCACTGGAATGAATGAGTGAGTGCTGCTCTGACTGTTGATGCAGCATGTTGCAGATGTTTTGTCCATCAGGACACAGGCTATGGAATTTTGCAGAATAAATGCTACACTGCCTTTCAGCAGATCTTAAAGTAGGAATACTTATGGCTTTATGGCCTTCTGACAGAAGAGCCAACCCTTTTCAGCACTGACTGTCTGGGTCTCCTGCTTGGACCTGTGTCTGATCGTGCCGTTGTCCTTATTCAGCTCTGTATCTGTGTACGTGCTGCTATTTTAGGTACCCTGTCTTTACAGTCAAGCACTTCATAAACATTTCTGAGGAAGAATCTGAAGTCTTGAACCCTGCAAAATTCCTGGTAAAGCCTGGTCTCTGGGGCCTGGTCCCCGAGTCAAATGGCAGGCTAATTGGCTGTATGCATCCCATCTGCATTCCACAAGGTGACTCAGTCTTGAACTCAGAATACTGGGGGCAGATGTTGCCATTTTGCATCTTGGACAATCTGTGTGTCTCTTGTAGCTCATTATTATGGGGTGAAAGCATGGTATTCAGGACTGGTTTTGGCAGCAATCAATACCAAAACCAGCATTTTGAAAAAAATAATAAAATCTGCCCCCATAATTTAACTTCTTTGTCTGGGGTTACCTTTCTGCTCCTTGGGTGCACAATGAAGCACAAACACAGCATCTTGAATAATTTGTGACCTCATATAATTGGTATCACAGAACAGCCAAATTTCAGAATTTAGACTTTCAACCCTGCATGTCACAAACTGAAGTACACACAGCATACTAATATTCTTTTCACATTTGGGATTCTTCTGAGATGAGACAGATATTATGGCCCCTTTTTAAGGGATGATACAATGCTGCAGGATAAGGAGGGCTTCAGAGGTGCAGACATGGATTCCTCTACTATACAGCTCGTTTACATGCATCCTTTAAGGGATGGGGGAAACATTCACGGGTAATCTGGCAAGGTCAATTCCTGAACCAAACTTGTTAAGTTACCTTGATCAGATGCAGAAAGCTCAGAAGTAGTTACAAAGAGTTTTCCAGCAAAGACCTTAGATATTGGCTAGGTTCTGTCCCAGAAGCAGCAGATGGTAACACTGCTCATCCAGGAAAAAAACCCCACAACAGTTGCACAAAGAAAAGTGTGTGAAATGCAGTTTAAGCTGACCCACATTCAAACAATAATAATATTATTTTGAGGAAAGTCCTCAAGATTTAAAGATTTGAAAAATATAAGAGCCCAAGGAGTCTATGGAATAGCATGCCACAGTTCACGCTTGAGATGCAGGCATGCTGAACCCAGTCAATATATGTTAGTTTTTGTTTTTTTCCTAAAAAGACACACTCTTGAGGATGGGAGAAGGTGATGGTGGAGCCTGCTGCATTTCCAAAGTATGAGACTGTTTTCAACTTTATTTGAGACCCTGATGAGGCCATTCCCTTATGGGGATGCACTTGATCTTAATGGCCGTTTCCCTTACAGTTGCCATTGGATTCTTAGAACATTTTGTCAGGAAGTACAATCTTAAAGGGTGTCATGGTTTCACCCCAGCCAAGAGCTGAGCATCACACAGCTGCTCTCTCTAAGAGAGTGTGGGGAGGAATTGGGGAGGGGGAAGGAGGGAAGAGAAAACAAAAAAATCCTCCAAACCTCGCAGGCTGGGATAAGGACAGTTTACTGGGACAGCAGAGAGAGAGATACAACAATAACAGGACTTTATAGCAAAATACACAGAACTGATGCTACACAATGCAGTTTCTCACTGAACTGCACAGCTCAGGCTGTACAGCTCAGAGCCATCCCAAAACTGGACTGTCCTCAAAACCATGCATCCTTGAGCCATGCCTTCTTTCCCCTCACCAACCCCCCTTTATACTGAGCATGACATAATTGGCACGGATTGCCCTCTTTGGGCAGTGTGGGTCACCTGTCCCAGCTCTGTCCCCTCCCAGCTTCCTGGCTGCCCCCCGCCTTCTCGTTAGCAGGGCAATAGGAACAACTGAAAAGTCCCTGACGCTGGGAACAACTGAAACTTCAGTGTGTTATCAGCACTGCTATCATCCTGACTCCCAAACATGGCATTCCACCAGCTGCTAGAAAGAAAACTAACTCTATCCAAGCAAAAAACAGAACAAAGGGTTTTAATTACATTTATTGAAATTTCTAATCTTGAAATACAACTTCTTGCATCAGAAACAAAGAATAGTGCACCTTAAAGTCACATCTCTTGTACTTTGCTTTCTGAAAATGTATGAATGACATCATTGACATGAATCAAATGGCAGCATTTATTAGAGGGAAGAAAGTCAAACCAGATGTAATGGGAATCCTCATCTGCTTCCACTAAAACTGAAACAAAATCTAGTTTTGATGTTAATTTGAATAGCAGCCTGTGAGCCACAATTCAGATTTTTAAAACAATGGTAAAATCCTAAATTGGAGGTCTGGATAATTTGATATCTGAATTCTGCTTTTCCTCTCACAATTGCACAGCCAATGAAGAGGAGTTTAATATTCTTAATTAACACACATACATAAATAATTTGACTTTTGCTAAAAGGCTATAATTTGGAGGTTTTTCTTTGTTTCTATGAGGATTATTAAATTTTGGATAAATACATGTTATATCTTTTTTGTTTCTAAACAAATTTTCAAAATGTTCAAATTTTGTTTCTAAAGTCTACAAAGTAGTAACACATAATAGAGTCCCTTTCTTTGCCACCTGTAATATTTACTGACACATTTTAATGTATGATTAGATCCCATACAGTCTTTTCAAAAATGTAGGCTTATAAACCATTTTTCTTTTTTTCTAACACTTTTCCTGGGGCCACAGATTCTGGGTTACATTAGATTCATTTATCTTTGCAGACTGCCTTCAAAGGAGTCCACATGTAATCAGTTCTGTTTCCTTTTACAGTTCCTCTTGCTTCCTTGCTCCACTGCAGGTCTCAGCATTTCCACTGTCATGGCTTTTTTCCCCCTCCCCTTTCAAGCTGAGCAAAGCTTGAAGCTGGGTGGGACTCCACTGTAACCTAGCTGGTATTCTTACTACAACATTCAATGATCATGAGGTAGGGTTTGTCAGAGGCCACCAGTACTGCTGACTCTGGTAGAACATCTGATTATCTTTAGCTGAGAGACTACAGGCAATCAGGGGCGCCTTCTACAGAAACAGTGAGATGTTATTAATACCAGACCTATGGAATACAGAGCCAACACTACAGCTCATGTTGGAGTAGATTATAATAAAAACCCCACAAAAAACCCAACCCCCCAAACCAAACAATAGCTTTCTCTCCCTTCTTGTTTCAAAATGTGAGTAGACTAGTTTTGTACTTTCAATTTTATTATCACATGACACAAGACTCTCTTCTGTGCATTCTCTAATTCATCTGTTCTTTTCCTCTGTCTATTTTACGTGCCTGAATATAAACCAAACCTGCATAGCAGGCAGCCTCTTGCCTTCCCAAGCTCTAGCCTTACAGCCTCACTTCCCAAGTCTGATCTGGTTGTGACAGGCAATGGAGTCTAGTTGGAGGCGTGTAGCTAGGTGTGTGCCCCAGGGGTCAGTACTGGGTCCAGTCTTATTCAACATAATCATCAATGACCTGGACAAAGGGACAGAGTGTTCCCTCAACAAATTCACTAATGATACAAAAATGGGAGGAGAGGCCAAAACACCAGAAGGCTGATACTGCCATTCAGCAAGATCTGGACAAGCTAGAGAGTTGGGCAGAGATGAACCCAATAAAATTTAAGGGGAATAATTGTTAGGTCCTGCACCTAGGGAGGAATAACCCCAGGGAGCAGCTCTACGGAGAAGGATATGGGAGTCCTGGTGGGCAACAAGCTCTCCATGAGCCAGCAGTATGCTCTCAAGGCCAAGGTGGCCAATGGTACCTGGGATGCATTAAGAGGAGTGTGGCCAGCAGGCCAACGGTGGTTATCCTCCCCCTCTGCTCTGCCCTGGTGAGGCCACATCTGGAGTGCTGTGTCCAGTTCTGGGCTCCCCGGTTCAAGGAGGACAGAGAGCTACTGGAGAGAGTCCAGTGGAGGGCTACACCGGTGATGAGGGGACTGGAGCATCTCTCCTATGAGGAAAGGCTGAGAGAGCTGGATCTGTTTAGCCTGGAGAAGAGAAGGAACTCTCTCCTTGTGAGAAGGTTCTACTCTACTGAACAATCCCAGATTCTCTGTAGAAAGCGAGGAGATGCTGCCCATACCCTGGCAAGCCATACTAGCAGCCAGCTGCTCAGCGGCACCTCTGCTCTGTGAGAGGTGGTGTCTCCCATTGATTGCAGTGAATTCACTGGCAATCAGAAGCTGTTGCTTCCAGAGGTGCAAGCAAGATACTGAGGGCTCCCAAGCTGGATGGCAATATCTGGTCAAGTTTATAGCACCCAGTCTTGAGCTTGAATATTAAGTGACATTCATACATAGAGGCTGTTTTGTAAGCTAAATCACTTGAAAAGCCTAGTTGTACATGGAATTATAGATACTTCAATAAAAACAAGTGACAGACATCACAGGGTGAAGTGAAAGCTCAATAAAATATTTCAGGCTGCCTGCACAGTGAAGGGATGTGCTGCTTCTGCTAGAAAAGAAGCTAACATCACAGAAACCCAGTATTTCCTTTTGTTTGTCTTAAATAAATGAGCTTGTGGTGCTATTCCTTAGAGTCAACAACATGCCAGGAAAAATATGTTTCCAAGCTGACTGCCCTTTCTCAGAACTGCCTGTAAGTGCCAGGGAGGATGGAAAGAGGGCTGTCAGGCTGCAGAGGTCCTTAAGGGAGGAGTTTGCCAGCAAAAGAGAATTGCAGTTTGAAGCACAGAGAGACCTTCAGTTTTCCTGAATTTTTACTGAAAATATCCAATTAATTTAATGATCAAAGCACTATGCTAAACCAAAGAACCTAAATATCTTGCCTCTCCTTCTGTCCCAATCATTTTTAATATAATGATGGAGACTCTGAACATAATGTATTGTTATCCTGATGCTTTATGCTCTAATACTGGGTTGTAACATTGCTCTAGGAAGAAAATATATGTCATTTGTGAACAAAGGCAATACATGCCTGAGGTGGGCAGACAAAGGTTACACATTCTTGTAGCTCCAAGGAACTCTGCAGAAACTTTCTTCAGTTTAGTGAGAGTCTTGCTACCAAGTTCCTTACCAAGGATCTCAAGTAACAACACAGCCCATATTCTGCCATGCGCCCTAGAGAAAAACCTTGTGATTTTTACCTTGCTACCATGTGGTAGTGCTTTATGGGAAAACCTTAGTAAGGGAGATGTACCAAGGTATGTCATAGGCTTTCCCTCAAGTGCCTGTTGGTCCCAAACACCTTCCTTCCTTCCTCCTGGGTAGGAAAGCTGTTCAGGAATAGCAGCAAGTTTGTTCATCTTTACACTAATGTAAGTCCTAATGGGAAGACACACCATCATTGCACACTGAACTTGGGAGATCATCAGCTCCTGGATCTGGTTTAGGCCATCCATGCATCAGCAGCCATGCTGACAGGCTCGTCCAAATTGCAGTGGCCTCATTATTTCTGTACTTGCCCTATATGCTGCTGTGACCTCTGAGGGAAGTTTACATAAGGTTATATAGTCATCTCAGCTAATGCATTAGGGTGTTAATGATGTAGAAGTTTACTCTCATGAAAAGCTCATGAAATGACTTACAGGGCCAAGATCTTTCTGCCATTTGGAGAGATCCCAGAAAATCAGCGGTAGATCCTTTAAATCAGAGGATGTATTAAAGCACTGTAGAATTCCACAATGATGGAGTAGGAGAGAAGTGAGAATACTGTACATTTATAGGAAGAACCATGCAAACAAAGCTTTTGCATCACTTATGGCAAGAAAAAAAAAGGGTATGCAAGACACTCAAGGCACATCTGTTGGGTTTTTTTGAAGCCTCCTTTGAGTTCTGTAAATTGCATTGCAAAATAATCTCCACTGTGCAGCTAATATTCCTTCTTGAACAAAAGTTTGTTGGTCAAGGAGAAATGTCAAAATCCTGCAAACATACTGTGCATCTGAGGTGAATCTGAAATTAGAAGAGCCTAAGTGCTGATCTACAAAAAATGATGTACTGATGTACTGTACTCTCCAGTCACAGACTGGAGAGCTGGGCAGGGAGAAATCTAATGAAATTCAACAAAAGCAAGTGCAAAGTCTTGCAACTGGGGAGGAATAACCGACTGTATCAGTACAGGCTGGGGGATGACCTGTTGGAGAAGAGCTCTGTGGAGAAGGACCTGGGGGTCCTGGTTGATGACAGGTTGGCCATGAGCCAGCAGTGTGCCCTGGTGGCCAAGAGAGCCAATGGGATCCTGGGATGCATCAGGAAGAGTGTGTCCAGCAGGTCGAAGGAGGTGATCCTCCCCCTCTACTCTGCGTTGGTCAGGCCCCACCTGGAATACTGTGTCCAGTTCTGGGCTCCCTGGTATAGAAAAGACAGGGACCTTCTGGAGAGAGTCCAGAGAAGGGCGACAAAGATGATCAGGGGTCTGGAACATCTCCCCTATGAGGAAAGGCTGAGTGAGCTGGGTCTGTTCAGCTTGGAAAAAAGAAGACTTAGGGGGGACCTAATTAGTGTTTACAAGTATCTTAGACATGGGTGGCAGGGGGAATTGGCCAGCCCCTTTTCAGTGGTCAGTGGGGACAGGACTACGGGCAATGGCTGCAAATTGGAGCACAGGAAGTTCCGCACCAACATGCGGAAGAACTTTTTCCCAGTGAGGGTGACGGAGCAGTGGAATAGGCTGCCCAGGGAGGTGGTGGAGTCTCCTTCCCTGGAGATATTCCAGTCTCGTCTGGACGCCTATCTATGTAATATGAGATAGGGAGCTGCTTTGGCAGGGGGGTTGGACCCGAAGATCTCTTGAGGTCCCTTCCAACCCCTAAGATTCTGTGATTCTGTGATTCTGTGAAATAAAATTCCAACTGCTTTGAAAAATGGCAGATAGATGGATATGAAGGCTAGACACTAGATATCAAATGTAAAGGGAGCATAAATCCAATAAGATAAGATAAAGCCATTGGGGAAACCACTTGATATTCAGAGAATATTAAATCCATCATTTTGGGTGAAATCTATGATTTTTGTTTCCTGTTCCTATGGAACTGCCAAAGAAAGAAAGGCCTTTCTTAATCTCAGTCCTTAAACCAAAGATACCATTGAACTGATCTGAAGTACACACTGGCACTGATTTACCTGGACAATTACCAGACTTAAAATTTCCACATTTTCAGATCTTGGAATAAATTCCTACTTTGTATCTCTGCCAATATGTCTGGCATATTTTTTTCCCTGTGCCTAGCTGTGTCTGGCCTTTGCTATCAGCTTCGTTTATCAAGTACTTAGTGTTCTACAAATAATAATAATAATTAAAAAACCAGTATAGAAGATAGTTACTGTTCTTATTAATAATATGTTAGATGGGTCACAGCAAAGCCACGATGTTTGTTGAACTGGAGGAAGTGAATGACTGTAAATGATTAAACACTTACTTCTTTCACAAACCACTGGCAAAAGGCAGGGCCAATCCACTCTCTTGCATGAATCCCACAGTCCATCCAGACAGCTTTCTTGTAGGGCCGAGATCTTTTACCTAACTTCAAGTGTGAATATTCATAGAAATATCAATATATCTCATGACATTTGTGAGTGACAATAGTAAGAAAATAATAGAATATTAGAAACATTAAGCCAGTTTGAATTTCTTTGTGTAAAGGAACAGAAATATCTTGCTTTCAATGGTATGGCTGAGATAATGATATGCAGGGATACCAAGATAATGGAGTGGATCTATGAAACAGAAAATTACAGGAAAACGAGATCTGTCAGTTCCGCTTTTATGAGGAATGCTATCCTTAAATATCACATGGAGCAGGCAGTAGGAAAACAATGCTACAGGAATAGCCCGATGCAGAATCAAGTTTTCAGAACTCCCCAACAGTGCATGCAAAGCAAGTCCATTGAAAGTAAAATTTTTTTCACCTTGCTGGCACCCTTTAATTTGTGGTCCTAATAATGTGAGTTGAGGCCACACAGCCCTGAAATTTTGGCAATAGCTGAAGAGGAAGCATATGTAGCATGTGCTGAGATGGGTTCCAGAGTCCTCTAGAGTCCCTCTCCACCATAACTACGTTCCAAGTTGTCTATAAACACAAACCTTCCCAGTTCCCTTAAATCCAAATCCTGCTACTTGAACATATCCTGCCATTCATCTCCAAGCATATTAAATCCAAGTGAATAGGATGTGGCTTTTAGTTAACCAGTTGTTAATTTTTTGTTAATTAAAGATGACATTCAGAAAGATACTTAGATCTTAGCAACTTAGCCTTAGGAAACACTGAAAACCCATTTCTTTGGTGTACATGCTATAGCATAAGTCCCCGATTCCAGACTTGAGTCTGATTAATGACTGTTCAGTCTTTACCTTGAGTACAAACAGTGGTCTCCCTTCATAGGATTTTCCAACAGAGAACATATGAACAAGATCTGAATGAGTTTTATTCAGGTGATGCATCCAACTCTGGATCTGCAAATACAGAAATAAAATCATTGCTTTAATCTTTGCATTTCATAGAAAGCAACTGTAGCCTGTTTATTGATCTCAGTTCTCTGTCCTCTGTATCTTTTTGGATTTTCCTGTAGTTTTTATATTTTCCTGCTTGCTTGTTTTTTGTTTGTCTGTTTGGTTGGTTGGTTTGGGGATTTTTGGTTTTGTTTTCACACTTGGACTATCATTAGGCTCTCTCTCATTGCTCTATTGCCAGAAGCTGGATTCAGCCTTCAGTCACCCAGGATTTTTTCCCATTTTATTATTGGATACTATAGGAATGCAGTAGCTGTTCATTGAAAATCTGGGGATGGGGCTAATCCACCATTCCCACTAAATATTAATGGGATGGTCCTGGAGTCTCCCTGTCAGGATACAGAATGGTGAACAGACTGAACTGCGATGTTTGTTTCATGGGCACCAGATCTCTTTGAGGTGCAGCACCCTCCACGCTCAGCCTAGTGACTGTTTTTGTGCAGACTGAAACTGTATATAGGAGCAGACTGTGATCAACAAAAATCTTTTATCCAGATATCATGCAGGATAGTATCCCTTATATATGAGTTTGTATCTAAGTGTTTTTAAGTCTTTTGGCCTCTTGCAGAAATAGAGCACAAGAACATCTGCTCATATTGCTTACTGAAATGATTCAGTGAGACTGCACTCACTGAAAACTTATTCCATCAAATTCCATTCATGTACTTTTAAGAACAAAACTCAGAAGCTATCAAAGATAGTTACAGGTAAAGATCAGCCTGAAATACACTTTTTTAAAAAAAAAAAAGTGTTTCTAAGAAGGTGCCTATTTTTGAAGAAGGAACATTTATCACATTTATGAATTCAATGATCTTAAAGGTCTTTTCCAACCAAAATGATTCTACGAAGATGATCAGGCAACCATAACTTGCAGAGAGTGAAATCTTGGCCTTATTAAAGACAATAGATAAGCAGATAAGAGGAACAATATGATTTTTCACATACTTCTTCCAGGGGGTGATACGCTTCATAGTTATACCCAGAGAGGGACCTTCGATTCCTATGTGATCTCAGTCCAGTTTGGTTTTCTACTGTTTTCTGTAAGTCTGATATGAGAATCCTAGGTAAAAAAAAAATGGCATTACTGAAAACTTGGGCTAAAGCAGAACAACAATTACATTTAGAAGAAATATAGGAGTTAAACCACCCTGATGTTACTTCATCTGTTATATTTTGACAATAGAGTGCTTTGGGCTTATTTGAATATATGCTGCCAAATAAATACTCCAGCTGTTTTGAAATGTAAGCGACTTCAAAAAACACAATGTGCTTGTTAAGCAAATGAAAGAGAATGATGTAAATAAGGTAGCCAATGTGAAGAAGAAGCTACATTCACTTATTTATGGAGCAGCATTTCCTGTCTTCTTTTATAATTCAGTTACACTACACCATCATGGATCTTCAAAAATTGATTTCAAAACCATAAAAAAAATCTTTTTAGGCTTATAAAAACATGCACATACTTTTGGGAGTTATTGTACTGGCTTGGAACATCATATATACCTACAAGTTGTAGAAGCAAAACAAACAAATGAAGAACTAGGCAGCATTATCATTCTGTCTGAAACACAGCAAACAACAAAGAAAGCAAAAAACCCCCTTACGTGTGGTTTGTTGTTTACAATTATCTTCTCTGCAATAGCTGTTTGCCAGTTATTTTAAAATCACTTGGGAAAAGCGTGAAACAAAACTAAGTGGAAATTAAATCTGCTTCCATAAAAAGTTCTCTGCATTAAAAGGAGAATGCAGGAACAGTGGTGGAAGCTGAAAACTTTCCTATTTTATGGCAAAACTAAATAATGATACAAATACAGAAATAGAACGTAGAATACATTTTAAGAGAATTATATTGAAGAAGTTGGACCATCTATCCTTTCCCTCACACAGTGGTAGGAGCTGGGGATATTGTCACTGACATCAGTAACATCATAGTAAAACTGAAAGCCATCCTTGTATACCACCTTCTTCTAAAGCATGGCAATGTGTAATCACCATACCACTGAATCAGCATCCCCATAAAGCAATGGCTGCATTCAACCTTTTCAAGTTTTACAGGTGTTAGCTGCAAATGATTGGGAAAAGGTGGAAAGAAACGGCATTCATTCTGATCCTAACTCAACTGTGCAGCAGATACCTAAAGATCTATCTAGATCTATGTAGATGGATCTATCTATATGAAATATCAAAGTAAATGTTATCTCCATTATTATCTATTATTATTACATTATTATCGATTATCTCCGTTATTATCTATTACTAGTGAAGTAATTGCATAATTAGGAATGAGATTGTTCTACAACAGCAACTTTTATTAAGCAAACTAGGGACTCACAGCCTTGACTTGCAATGTCCTCTACACTCCAAGATCAGTACTATAAAGCATTGAAGGCTGCAGTTAGATTAAAGCAGTGGTTTTACTCAAGTCATTAAGGCATCTAATATGTTAAAAAACTACTTGCCTGCTGTGCTGAATTCTGATTAGCCTAAGTACTTAGCAACATCAAGCTCTGACTGCTTGATTTTACCATAATAGTTTTAATTTCACAACTCTTGATTGCTTATATATCTGTATACCAAATGAGATTTAGCAATCTTTCTTTACCCTAAAATGGCTTTGAACCGTGTGTGTTTGTAACACAAAGGCCCTCAGGTCTGAATTCAACCCAAGGGACTTTGTTCCAGGGAATTACAACCCAGACAACCTGGTGCGGGAAGAGTTTATAACTGTCCCATAACTGTCTTCTTGTCATTAAGTCAAACACTGGGACAGATAAGCCTGTCAAAGGGCAGAGCTGGTCACCTTGTTCGTTATTAGGGCTCCTTAATGCTTCCTGTCTTTAGAAATTTGTCGTAATTTAGGCAAATGTCACTCTGTCAGGGTGAAGTTTTACATGGTGTTTGCCTCAGATTTTCCAGTTCCAAAAGGGATGTAGCAATTTTATGCTTTTCCAAATAGTCTGTTCAGAACTAAAAGAGAATATTGTGAAAAAACAGCCATGAGAAAAAGAGCTGTATGAAACCTTGCCTGGTGCCTCAGCCCCTTGCCTGTGGAGTTGCACCTTAGCTCAGAGCTTTGGTGCCCACCCCAGCTATGCTGTGGGCATTGCTGTGCCCAGCCGCCCCTGCAGCCCCGCTCCTGCTGCTCCCTGGCCACATCTGTTGCTGATCTCATGATGAATCCTCCTGGCTCTTGTGGAGTTAGAGATCTCAGGAGGCTTTGTCAGGATGAACACATGTTTATGCGAGGCTTTCTGGGTTTTGCTTCTGATGGCTGGGACCCAGCGGGCAAGGAGTCTGAAACAGTCAGTGGGGAGGTGAAGAGGGAAAGCAAGGAAACAGTCCAGAGCTGACAAAATGCTGCCCAGCTTCCTTCTAAGCACACACAACCTGTGTGCCAAACATCAGAGAGGAAACTTTCTCTGAGCAAAATTAATGTCATGTTGTCTTAGTATTTGTAGCACATTATTTCAGTTAAACTGCAGAGACCCTTCGCTCTCCCGGAGACCCTGCATGCTCTGCTCTGCTCAGCTCCCCAGGTGAAGTTCACAAAGTACAGAGAGTGTTTATAACACATATAAAATGGCCTTCTGTCATTTCATTAAAGGTGATTACTGTGAGCAGGAACAGCAGCAGACGTGAATACAACTGTCAGGGCCCAGTAATTAGGGGACATGTTTTGTGTAAGCACAGGAAAACAATTACAGAAATCCCCATCTCATTTTTAAACACAAACAAAACTGAGGCAGTGTTGAGCCCACATGAAAGTGTCTCTGAACTTTGGCTACCAGGCATGTGTATTTAATTTCCAAATGTTTGGGTTTGTATTTCTAGAAAGACAATTAATAAGAGACAATCGTTACAATAAAAAGGGGACTCTGGTTAACAGCATAAATAATGTACAATATGTTTTGCACTATCCTTTTCTCACTAAGAAATAAGAATAGCCTCATGTAGAGCTTTATTCAGCAAACGCTTGAGAATTCAAATAACTCATCAGTTGATTATTCAGAAGCTTCAGCATCTCACTGAAAAGACTTTAATGACAAGATCATTCGTCCCATCTAGTATATCATATTTATAAATATGAAATGATAAGTATACTCTAAAACTGTCTTGAATGCTTTTAAGAAGCTCTATAAATGATATGTGATCCTTAGCATGTATTTGTTCTGTATGACTTGTGCTGGGTCATGAGGAACAGGGAGTTATAAAATGAGTACATTCCTCTATAATTCATGAAGAAGGCTTGCCTCCACGTTTGCAGCACACTTGTAAACAGACCTAGCTCCTGTTAAATATGGAGAGGCAAAGCAGGCTGTAGAATTAGTAATTACCATCCCTCTCTTAACAGATGTGATTTCATATACATTGAAAACACTTCAGCTTGACTCCAAAGGAGGACATTTAATTAAAACTGCCTGCCTGTGGGAGATTTTCTGTTCTCCCATTAAAAGGGTTGTTTTCTTGGCAGTGCCTAGCTGTCTGCCAGTCTAATTGCTATGATGTGTAACGTATTTTCAAGTGCACTTGGCTTGGTAGATGCAGTCCTGCCTTGGAGGCCGGATCTCTGGAGCGAGGCACAGAAAGCGAAGCACAGGCTTACGTGTAGGGGATGTTTGCTTGTTGGAGGTAGGGCAGCAGGCTTCGGGACGTGTTCTGTGGTATTCGCACGTCGGTGACTGTACCTTCGACGATGTGGAAGGGGCTGCTGGGCTGCCACAGGTCCACCTATAGTGCAGGAACCAACCTGTAATTCATATGCATTCAGTGGAGGTGGGGAAATCCAGGAGATGGCAGGCTTGAAGCTATGTAGGCAAACATGCTAGGCATGGTACAGGCAGTAAAGCTACTGGCTGGTCCAGCTCAACATCTATGCTAATGGAGCAGATTTTGAGGAATGATTGCATCCAGCTTACCACAAGTCTCCTGGGAGATTTGCCAAAGGGAAGAGAGAAAGGTCTCAGGAATGTGCCTCTTCAAACAGCTCAAACCAAAAGTTATCTCGAACTTCCTGTGCCTCCTCAGGCTACTATACATTCCCTACATGTTACCTTCTATGGAGTCCATGAGTCTTTTTTTCACAAGGTATTTTCTATGTTCAGTAGGGCAGCAAAAGAACACTAAAGGGAGGTAGAAAGCATAGCATATACCAGTGTTGTTTCCAAAGTGTACCCAAGTTTTAGTCTTGTTAATGAACAGATCAGAGGTCAGTAACAGGTCACCAAGACTGTGAAGGAAGTTGTGATGTACCAAATAATTTTATATGAAATTACAAAATAACGGGATTAAGGTACTAAAATTACTACAATACTGTAAAAAATTATACCTACTAAATGATACCACAATTATTAATGTGCTAAGAGATGCTTCTTGTCCATTTTTACAGTCTTTGGTTGCCAAATCTAAGATACACTTGGAAATTTTAGCCCAGAACATGATTTTATAAGAAAGCAAGAAAGTTTGCAGTCAGGGATTTGAAACTCAGTGTTCTGCACCCTGTAGCAAATTGGTCTTGTACTGCTCAGCCGTGCCAACACCAGATGTACAGACTCTTAACATGAAGTGAGAGCAGTTCCTCCTCCACCAGTGCAAAGCCAGTGGCCAGAACACGAGTTAACAAACCTCTTCCCAGAGCTGCTGGGTAGTCATGGGAGACTAAGGAAAAGAACCTCAGCTTTAACCTCTGCCTCTGGCAAATATTCATGTCAAGATCCACTGGCCTTAAAGATACTTTAGTTTGTTGGCTGTCCACAAAGAAGGAAATTTAGTAGGGACTAACATGCACCTGTATTTCTTAAAGAGAATTTCAAAGGAATTGATAAATATTTTCTGAAGTTTATTACAATCAGTTGCGCAAGGCTGTGTCCATGATACAGCTCATGACTGTCCCTTGCCTTACTTGCTGTCCAAGTTTCTAATAAGGTTTTTTGTGATTTAGATTTAAAAGCTCCTAACTTCTTCTATGCCATACGAGCTATTTTGGAAATACCTAAGGTGTTTTACCTGGTCTGTGAACCTCCAACAGGGAATCAGTTCCCACCGTTTCTCAGATTGCTCTGAGGGAGAATATTCTGATTACCAAGAAGGCATCTGACGCTGAACCTGGTGCTACCTCTTCAAACAGTAGTGACTTTAGTCCCCATTAATCCAATTAAATGCCTGCTACTTTGGAAGGAGAAAAAGTGAAACACAGGGGCAGCCTCTTCTATTCCTGCCAAAACCCCTCTTTGTTTCACGCTGCCACAATATGGTCTGTGGATCCGTGTGATAGCGGTGGGTGGGCGCAGCATCTTTTGAAGTCTAACACCAGGACTGGCAAAGTTCAGGAGGCTTGTGAAGCTGACAGCAGCTATGACAGATGGTCAGTAGAAACCGAACTCATGAATTAAATGGTGCTAAATGCTGCTTATAAATAAAGATCCCCTCACTGTGCTAACACCTTATGCGTGTTACTTTATCTATCTTTTGTATTTTGATTAATTATAGGCATTCAGTGAAATCCCCCCCCTAATTCAACATGGTTGATATCACACATGGTTAATTAGAAATGTGTATTCGACTTTTAAACATTCATCCCTAAAAATACATGTCACAGTGGGTAAATTTGTTGCTCTTGGAGTAGCGGCATATCAACCAGCTCAGCTTGAGCCATCTTTATAAAAATAACAACACATTGTTACACACAAGCTGAGACCAACTGAAGGGAAGTGTCTCCTGGCCAACTGCATTATCTAAGCACATATAATTTGAAATGAATGTCACAAAAATGAAAGAAAATCACAGTTGAGATACACCTGAAACTTTTTTTTTTTGTTCTTGATAGTTACTCATTTAATTTTGGTGAGTTTCTCTATCACTGTGGAGGGGATAAACCAACCAATAGTCATACAATCGGCTACAACAACACAGAAATTTTAATTTCTGAAGTAGTCTAACTGTCCCTCACATTACTGGCTAGAAGGGAATATTGAAAGCAGAAGCAATCTTCTTTTAACTAATAAAATCAGCTGTATATTGCACACCACTATCCTCTTTTGACAAAAATGTAATATTTCACTACTGGCATTGTCGTGGAAGTGAGACAAAAAAAATCCCATTTTTAGATTGCAAATGGCTCCTCTTCAGCTCAGGTGCCATTATTTGGCTCAGGTGCCAAACTATTTGGGTAGTTTGGTTTCATTTGACTCCCACTTCTTATGCTTTGCAATGTAAACAAAGCATTCAGTGCTCCTTCGGGAGATGTTACCTGTGCTGTCCAAAGCACCACTTCAATTGCTGACTTGATTTTGCTTTAGAAAGCATCTAACAAGAAACACATTTCTCCAACAGACATCTTATTTATAGTGCAGCTTTCAGCTTGTCCTTGGCATGACACAGAGACAGCGCATGAAAACTGACAAACAGAAGATGGATTTCAGAGCAGGCATGTTTGGACTGAGCAAATCCAGCTATCCTTTACTCACTGTCAACTTTACGAGACTTCATTATTGCATCTCCCATGGATACTGAGAGCTCCGTCGGAGTCATCGCTCTTCTTTCAGCATCATTCCTCTGGCAAGCATCCCTCAGATTTCCACACTGGTCTCCGCTGGCTAGTGAGTGGTAGTGATATTTACTGTTCTCCTAGTCAATCTACTAGTTGTGACAGGGTGTTGTTATTCCCATACATTAAATGTTAGCTAATATAGACAGTGTACCAATCAGTGCCAAAGGACATTTATTTGCTGTGTGGCTGATGGGATTTGCTCGATAGGATAAAGATTCTCCAGCTACCAAAACATACTTATGCACACATCCTACAGGACCCCCTGAATGCTCAGTCAAATATTTGAACCTCAAAATTCTCCTGGTATCTTGGGAGGAAAAGAGATATGCCTTAGGAGTATGTCTGCAAACCTAAATACTCTTGTGTCCTTTGTCTGGGCCTTGCAGAACTGTCTCCTTTGCTCATCTTTTCTGTCAGGCAGCAGGTTGCCTTTAGAGGCTCTTGGGATGTTTTAAGCCTCTGGATAATAAGCAGAGCCCAGGCAAGATTTTTCATCAGGCTCAGACTTGTGACCTGGAGAGCAACTACTCAGCACCTGCAGCTGCGACTCTCTAGGTACCTGTTCTCAGGGACGGCAGTGGCTCCACAGATGCTCAGTGAATGCTCACTGGAGGCACGAGCATTCTGACTTGCCCTTTAAGGGAAGAAGTGGTATGTAAAAGCATAGAGACAGCTCCCTTTACCTAGGGGATTTAGGCACATTATTGCTTTATTTAACAAAGTAGGTAGAAGAGATTATTAATCATTACTACATAGTATTCTTTTTTAACTGCATATTCTTCTTCCAATCTCAGTTGTCCCATAAAAGTCCCAGGGATTCAAGTTGTGCTTAGGAAAGCCAACATTCCTTGGGTTTCCTTGTAGACAGTTTCTGTTTAAACTGAGGTGTTGAAGACAGTTGAGACTATAAATGTATAAGCTCTTGCCTGGACACCTTCCAAGCTACAGAAACCCAGAACTCATTAGTCATGTCCCTAGCTTTTGGTCAAATGGTGATGAAAAGTCAGTGCAAAGCAAAGGGACAGATATTTTTAAAAGATTTGGGTGCTGAGTTAAGAGAAATGGGAATTTCTTCCAAAATTAAAAATTTTACAAATAATTTTTGAAGAATACAAACTTTTTTGGGTATAATTCTACAAATCACAAACTGTGTATGCAAGGCTCTGTTGCCCTGCCAAGACAAAAAACAGAGCAAGAGGGTTATTTTCTTCACTAGTTCCAGGTTTTCCTCCAGTTTGTTCTGTGCCTGTGGAAAGGGAGCATGAGAAGAAAGGAGCTTTTCCCCAGGAACACACTCCTGGCTGCATAAATCCCACACTCTGAAAGAGTCACTGAAAGTTTAGACCATAGGGATTAGTCTGGCTTGTGCTTTGTAATTAAGACCACTTTCTTGGGCACTAGCCTCCAGTTGTTCCTCACTACCCTTTCATAAATGGGTATTTAATTTCCTCTACTTTGTCTGAAAGGAAGATGCTTAGTGCTGTCATCAGCTGTGATCGTGTATCGATGAAAAGAGATGATTGATGCTTGTCACTGAAAATAACTAGAATAACTCTGCCATAATTTACATTTACTATCTGGACAAAATTGTTTATATGATTTATCTGTGTTATAGCCCATGCAGACAGTAGTTTTGTTATGCTTTATTACCTAGCAATTCCAGTTTTTATACTTACTGAGTTGAATACTGCAATACATGTGTCAAAGCTTGTCCTTGCCCTTAATATCTATGAAAAGATTTCTTTGAGAAATGCTGTTGACTGTAAAGTTCAGAATATAATTATTGCTATGATGCCATCAAACGAAATGGCTTTGGCATTTCTGAGGCTCTTGTACAAGGGAATTTGCAAGCAGTGAGGCTCTTTGCTCATGAGCTCTATCAGCACGTCATGGGCTTTTTCAGGATGTATGGGTTTTCCATTTACATCCATATGCTCCTGAGTAGACACATAGGCAGTCCTGGAACTCATTAAATATGTTTTCAATTAGAAATCTGATAGTAGAAGGTAGGGAACAGAAGTAGAAACTGCTGTAGTTTCACTGATGTTGTCAGAGGTCTGATTATCAGAGGCTTCATCACATAATACATGAGAAAGCCACATGCACGTACGTATGCACACAACCCCCCCTTGCTGGCACATACACAGTGTGCAACAGAACTTTAGGCTTCTCTGGGTACATTTGCAAAGAATGAAGAAGGAACGACGCTGGTTGACCACAACACTGGTGGATAATTACAGCTGTGCTGCAGTTCACCTGGAAAGAGTAGCACTCCACCTCTCTAATGTCATCACCCTTGCAAATATTTTCAGAATCAGGACTGATTTCATCTTCATTTGCTTCTGCCAATTAAGGAATTTAATTGACAGTCCTGACTGCAAATCTCCTTCAGCTGCCCTTTATTATGCAGCAAAACTGTCCAGTAGCAATTAAATGTGGGATTCCCTGTGCTTTCTAGAAGGACTTACAAGGTAGTCCTAGTTGCTGGTGCAAAGTAATTTAAGTTTCTGATTGAGCACACTAGACATTTAATTGGGTCTAACTTTTCAGTGTTTATTTGCTTTTCAGTGAGGCTGGTAAGAGTAATTGTGCCAATAAATTGGGACTGATTCAGGGGGTTGCAGCAGCCGTAACACTGGCAGGAACAGAATGCGAACAATGCAAAGACTGAAGTTTTTACTTCTGCAGATCTTTGTGGAACTATAACATGGTAATGTTCTTGCCACTCTACTTGCACTGGTATAATTTTACACAGGGCCCTCGACTGCAGAAAAGAACTCATAGGTTATTCCTCAAGAGAGTCACTGAGGAAAAACTCATACGCAATTATACGGTAATTGAATATCCATTCTTACAAGTACAGATGCCACTGGGTAAGTATATTTGAAAGAAGTGAAACAGTCTTTAACAGACTCGTTAGAAAAAAACCACAAACAATCTCCTATTTTGTTTCTTATTAAACTCCTCATGGCTTGGTTCATTTTGTAGGTGCTGCTGCACTGCATGAGCAATGGAAAAATAAGCCTGATCCTGCTCCCACTGGAGCTGTGCTGATGACTTTGCTGAGCTCAGACTCAGGCAGCCTCCTCAGCAAAAAAGGAAGCATATTCCTCCCATCTCAGGTCTGCTGCATCTATCTACTTTTAGGAGGGCTGGACTCAATGATGTCTTGAGGTCCCTTCTGACCCCTACAGTTCTGTGTATTCTACGAACAATACACTCACTACCTGGGCTCTCCTGTTTTATCTTTCACCTTCCTACTAAAGTTTTCCTGGAACAACGTTTTCCTTTTGAACCTGGAAAGTGGTTTACAGACACGTATTCTGATGTACTGGTGAATAGCCTCTATTGTCACCTGGTATTGCCTATGCATCTGAAATATTCTATGCGTATCTGACTGGAACCCTAACTATGAGTTAGGGTAAAATCTGAACTGATGACTAAAGCACCTGGCTGTATAGATATATTTGCTGTATGTGCAAAGTAAAATGCACACAGCCATGGCCACTGAGTTAATTGTCTCCTTCTGCAAAGTAGGAATAGCTCCATTTGGGCTGACAGGCTTTCTTATTGCATTTTCAGATGGGCTTTTGTTCTCTGAAGCCTTTTTCAGCATTTGCCTATGGAGCTGTACACTATCAGATTTATAGCCAAGCGATCTTTTTCCCCTATGAGATATTTTTCTGATTCCTTGAACTGCAATGACAGGATCAATTCAGGGATTACAATGGATAAGCAGCTGCTGAAGGGCTAGAAAACAAACAAAAGGGAATGGAGTTGTGGCTTCAAGGCCTGTTGGGCTGGCTCCTCCCAAAGTTAAAGAAGTGCCTGGCTGTGCCCAGGAATTTCTTTTGTAAAAGCTACTGAAGAATGAGTAGTCTAACTCTATTATGCCAGGAATGTTCACAGAGCAGCAGCTTCTTTGCTACCTATACAAACAGCCCCAATCCTAGTCAGGCATATGTGACAAAAAGTGCTTGTAGACCACCGCTGGAGTAGAAGATATCAGTCAAGGCTCAAATGAAGTAACGCTTCAAAAATAACGCTTACAAAGGAAAATTCCAGAGCAGATAAACAGAATCTGCTGGGTCTGAGGACTTGAGCAAATCCCAGATTCTTTGCAAAGCACATGGGAATGTGATACTTGTTTCTGGCAGTCAGGTCCAACAGAATTAAAAACATGAAAAAGACTCATAAATCAGCAAAAGGCCCCTCAAATTGTCTCCTAAACAAGAAAGAGCAGGAGACAATAGCCAATCACTGGAGAGGTGTAAGAGGCAGAGGGACAACGGATGGACAAGAGAGGTCCTGTGGGACAGAAAGCTGGCAGCTCTGTAATACTCTGGTCACTATGATACTCTCATCATACATATTTCTCTTCCATTTCTTGATTAATGTAATAATTTGCAGATGATTAGTAGGAAACAATGAACCCACATAAAGGTATTTCTGGTCTCAAACACTGGGTTAGGTATAAAGATTTGTACTGTATCTATAAAAAATTATAAGAGCAAAGGGCTGCAGTAGAACCCTGAAGATGTAACATTGGTGTCTGTGATGCTTTAGAGCAGCAGCTAATCCAGAAACCATGACAATGATACAGAACTAGAAAAATAAAGAAGTCCATGAGTTTTTACTTGAATTGCTAAAGAATTTACTGCATTTTAGTAATTTCCAACCAGACAGAAATGTTCCCCAACATTGCTATGCAACATACTTATCATCTTACATGAAAGTTGGAGGACAAGTTCCACCCTCATTAACCCAGTCATACTCACCACCTGCCTTAGTCACCACCATACCTGATCCCATGGTCTTTGGCTCAGGGACTGTGCAAAAGGCATTCAAGGATGTGGGGCAGTGCTGCTGGTGGGAAGCAGAATTATCAGGCTCTTATTTTTCTTTCTCCAGAGAAACCAAAAGAAACTCGACGTAGGAACATGCTGGAGACAAGGAATACATACTGATGGCATCTCCCAGCTCCTACTACCTATGTCATTTAGTGGAAACCAGAAACTAGTGTCTCCTGCCTTGAAAAAGAGCATGACTCTCTGTTCCCCACCTGTCTCATTTATTACAACCTCGGACACGTACTGCCCTAAGAAACAGTTGCAGTGCAAAATGTGTAAGAGCTCTCTGAGAACTTGCTCTGGATAGACAGCGGTACTGTGGTCCCAGAGGGGGGCAGCTGGCAGAATTAGCATTAGGAACCCTGCCCTGCCTGGCTGGGACATGAGGGGTCAGAGCCAAAGACACCTGCTGCTTTGCAGGGTCAGTACATTTGTGCTTCCTTTTTGCTTCATTGCTGTGGATGAATTTATTGGCTGAATACATGCAAGTTTAAGCAGCTTTATAGAACTCACAGTAGACAAATTTTAAATCTGTAGGGCTGGGTATTTTTACTGGCAGTGCAGGTTTCCATGTTATGTTCACTCCATCAGGGAAAAAAAGCAGTATTTTGTCACCTACAAGTTAATTGAACCAGCCAATGAAGGAATCAATTTATAATAATGATTAATAACAAAGCACTGTGGGCAATGGAGCTACAGACCAAAACTAATTTGTGGAAATTACTCAGCAAGTGATTATGACTAATGTGATTTGCCTTTGGGCAATTCATGAACCAAAAGTTAAATGTGTGGAATGAAACATTCATTATCCATTATTCACTCAGCATAGGCAATGGCATTTGTACTGTAGCAGAGCCTATACACTTCAGACAGGTTTCAGGGGGTTATTACACTAAACATTATATGGACTCCTTTTCCTGTAAAAAAAGGCAAATATTCCTCCTGAGGAGCTCCAGAGCTCCCTTTAAAAAGTCTGAAGGGACTACATTTTCTGTAAAAGTGTACAAGTCAGCCTTACAGCTTGGGTATTGGTTGTAGAGCAGTCTTGTTTGAGAGGTTTCTGTGCAGACTAAAGCCCCTGCGTAGTCATCAACTTCTGTGAGTTCTGTCACATGCTGTGGCTACATTGCCACTGCTGCCCAAGTTACTTAGTGGAGGCATATTCTAAGATACCTCAAATACATCAAGACATATAGCCAATTCCAGGATGATCCTTCAAGGTGTAGGTTTCTGTACAAGCACTTTCAAGAAAGGACTCCTTTTGTGTCGGATACTTTTCTCAAAAGGGAAGGAACCTTGCAACCTGCAGACTTCTACAGCAGTGGTTTCAGCATGGCAGAAGCCAAAGCTCTCCCCACTTCATTCCCCACCGCCCTGATGTTTCCTTCTCCCTAGATCAGGTGTGGCAAACAACAACTAGTTTCATTCTGGAAGAATGTAGCAGATCAGTACCTTCCCATCGCTTTCCTACATAGGGCATTTGAAAGATGTCATCTGCCATGGGTTTTCCTTAAGCAAACCTGTTGGCAGTGGGCTCAGTTTATATAATTACCAAGAAATACAATGCCCCTAGATGTCAAAGAGATCTCTGTAGCTTATCAGGCCACAGAAAGCAGGCAGCTAGAGCAGACTTTAATTGACAAAATCTATGCAGGAAAAATCAGTGGTAAGGCTGGTCATTAAGAAACAGGCAGATAAAACAAAATGAGTGAAAAGATAGGTTGCCACTCTTTCAAGTTTATATTCTTCCCAATTGTTTTCCCTTTGTTGAAATTGGTGGGCTATAGGAAGGGGTATCTTTGCATTTGCCTTATTCTCTGCCTGACACTGAAATACATTCCTTTGCAAATAGGACCATCAGGACAATTTCCTCAAATGTGTTTGTGATAAAGCACTCCAGAAGGATACACTCATTTAAACTGGACAGAGATGAGTCTTCCTTTTAATGCTTTGGATTATGGAAAATAGGCCAGAGATAAAGACTAAGTGATTCTGCCTTACAAGTGTGGATTTTAAAGGCAGAAGGAAACTGCTGGAATAAATGCAGAACACCACGAGTCCATAATAAAACTCCCTCCACCAGACACAGTGAGGAGGGAGCCTGGGACAGGAGGGCTTGTCTCTTCTTTCCCTTGCCAGTCCCTAGACAGCCTGTTGTATGCAAGGAAATCCTGCAACGAGAATACAGTCCATTTGTGCAGAACCTACTCCATGTTTGCACTGCCCTGGGAATTTATTCAAAACGTTTAAGGTGTGCATGGATCACACTGGGGGCAAACTGGTCTCCCCAGACTTGAATTTTGCACTGCAATTTCTGTGTTTCTTTGGCTTTATGAATATGGACTAAACCTGACATCACCAGAGAGCATGACTTTCAGTACCTTTGAAATATACATCATCTCTAATAGACCAACTTTCCAGGGTAAGCAAGCATACATTTGAATTGAAACCCATGTGCAGGTATCCCTCTCACTTTGAGAACAAGTGTGACCTAACTTCTGTTTTCATTGCTTTTCATCTTCTTCCAATACTGACAGTGGTGGAGAGTACTATCAGACCGTATCATAACTGAGGTTGAAGTCTTCAAATGGCTTTAAATAAAATATTAATGTTCTTTAATAGACAAGCTACTTGCAGTTAATCCCAAAATACTTTATCTGAAAAAAGGTGGAATTCGTACTATTTGATGGTTATTTATGTACAAAACTGTTGTGTCTTGAAAGGATCCTATTTCCAGCTTTATTCTTCCCTTGAGGAACAGAACATGTGAGTAAAATGATAGGTTGGTATTAATTTACTGATCAAACCAAAAGCCCAGTACTTGTAATTACAGCAATTTATATCTCTCTGTTGATCCCCCTGTCCTTATCTCCATTTTTTGTCAGGCATTCTGTGTTATGACAGGACTAGAGCTGGCCTTGTTTGTGGCTTATTTTGCACTATTGCTTGGTGCAGTGTCTTCTGTTTTTTCCTGAGCACATTACCAGCATTGTGCTTAGAGACTCATGTTAAAAACAATGAAATATAAGTTGACTGTCTGTTGAGTTTCCGCCTATGGAAGTCTGGAGAGGGTTAAGGACAAGGAAGACTAATGTGAAGACTTAAAAAGTTACACAGCTTTAAATACATGGTTCTTCAGAGGGGCTGATGACTTGCAGCCACTGCTGACCTTTACTGATATTGTGAGTACCCAACACCTCCTAAAAAGTGTTGCTGTTGTTCGACTCCTTCATGACTAAATAGCTTGAGGTTGTTTTTTTTGGGAAAAGATAATGATAAGCCAATGTTAAACACAGCCATTACATGTTAGCCACCCAGGTGTCTCCTTCTGTCTGACCCCATGTAAATGGGCAGTGAAACAGATGCAGCTGGAAGAGCTCTGAGACCTGAAATGCAGCCAAACCCAAACTGTTTTCATGAAACGGGGTGTCAATATTCCCTCTCTCTTTTGAATCTTCCCTTCAACCTCTTCAAAATCAATCACTTTCTAATTAACTAGGCAGATTCTGATGATGCTTGCCAAAATTTTATTATCCTGTTCTCAGAGTTATAGCATGCAATTACTTATTCAAGTTTCTACTGCTCCCATTTTGATGGAGTTGGGTGAAGGAATCTCTTTCTGGGAGCCTAAGGGAGCTCTCTAATGAGAAACAGTTGCAGGAAGGTGAGTAACCCTTTTGCTTCACAGGGTTTGCAATATGAGGGGAAAGGAAAGAAACCCACATGTGCTCTCTCTTTATGTGCCAGCATCCAGGGGGAAGAAATTAATGCAAAAACCAGCTTCCACGTGTATTTCTTTGGTTTATGGTTAGATTTATATTTTTTTTCCTAATTGGGAGTAAAACAATTATCCATTTTTGGAATACTACACTAGCATTCACTGTGGAGGGTCAGCCTCTTAGTAAGCACTGCAATAACAAATGAAATATTCTTCAGGAGAGTTAGGCATTAGGGTACAAAGTGCTCCAATACATTGAGACACAGCCTCTGTTAAATATTGAAATTCTTCATGCAACATGTCCACAGGTTTGATGCCTTGAGAATAGGATTTACAAAAGATAGCATTTTGAGTGGGGAACTAACTGAACATAGCTTTTAGAAATGCAGAAGTGATGGAGACAGCATCAGCCTTCCTACTTAAAGCTAGTAAGGCATCAATGTCTGGACTACTGGGGTATTCGCAGCAATAAGCCTTCTCCTGGGCTGGGGTACCTAATAATAGAACAACAGGCTGTCTTAGGTTGGAAGGGACCTAAAAGTCCATCCAGTTCCAATGCCCTGCCATGGGCAGGGACATCCTCCACTAGGCCAGGTTGCCCAAAGGCCCATCCAACCTGGCCTTGGATACTGCCAGGGAGGGAACAGCCAGAACTTCTCTGGGTAACCTGTTCCCGTGTCTTGCCACCCTTATAGTGAAGAATTTCTTCTTCATATCTCATCTAAATAAACCTTCTGTTATTTTAAAGCCATTAAAAGCCATTTAGTTTAAAGCCCTTTTTCCTATCACTACACTCCCTGTAGGGCCCCTCAGGTACTGGAAGGTACCACTACCTAAGGCAGTACTGTCCACTTTAATAAAAAATGGTAGCAGGAGAGCTTCATCATAACTGAAGGATGGAATGCTTGTCAGGAGGGTGTACGAGCTCTTCTAAAATCTTCATTTTAGAAAAGATTTGGTATGCAGACTGAGATTTGATTTACTTGTATTCCAGATGTTAACTATTGGACTATAAAATTATATGTGCCTCCATTCCTTGCCTCACTGAGAACACCATCATTTACATGAGGTTTCAACAATGGAGACAGAAATATGACTGCCTAATAGTCCTCTGTATATAAAACGCAGTGAGCACCCACTCGGTAGCACTGATGTTCTGCTGTGACCCAAAACTCTATGTCACAGGACTCCCAAAGTTACCAACTTGTTCCTTTGTCTATGTCCACGCAGCTCTTTTCAGCCAGACATAAACAAAGACGACTTTGCTCTGCCAAATGACTTTAGCCTGTGCCTGTGCTGCCTGTAAGGCTGCCCATCAAACTCCCTTACCTTCATAGGTACAGGGAGAAGCCAACTATTGCCTGCTGGGCTCAAGCAGAGTATGAGCTAACCCAGTGGATGAGGGAGAACCTGGGATTCCTGGAACAAACTCAACATAGTGATCAAGCTGTTACCACCTTGGTTCTGCTCTTGATAGGCTCTGTTTTGGAGACTATTAGTGATGCTTGTCCCTCCTTCAGTGCCCGAGGGCAGCAGCTGTGCATGGTGCAGTCCTTTCCACATTGTCCTAGGGACCAGAGACGTGGCTTACAGGTATTCTCCTCCTCTGGCAAAAAGGGCCACACTGCTGTGGAAAGATTGCCTATGCCTTGGTTAACTGGGTTAGATGTGCTGGCAAAGCAGCACACTGCAGAGTGTTCTTGCACTGCACTGCTACAGTGGCATCATGGCTTTTCATTTATACCTTCAGGAAAAGGCCAGGGAAGAAACTTTCTGGCTTGCTAGTGAGTCTCACAGACACTCACCTGCCACTAGCAAATTATTCTGCCAGAGAGGTTCTCAAACAGAAGCCCCTTCGTTTTTCCTATTCCTGTTTGTGGTTCAAGTCTTGAATTAACCCAGTGTTTCAAACTAACCATCAGCCAGATGATGAAGCATGCAGCTATGTATGCTAGCAAGGAGAGTGAAAGAAAAAAAAGCAAATTCACAAGTGTGGCACCTATATTATTTTAAAGCAGTAAGTGCTTCTTGTTAAAATGGTCAGGCATGATGTATCTAATTCCTATGCTATTTTATTGGGATATTAGGAATTTAATGGGCAAAGGCTGCTTTTCAGAGTATAAAATAGCTTGAAGTGCTAAATGAAAGGCATGTTAGTTAACCCATTAGAATCTTCAACAAAGATCAGAAAAAGAAGATTGAAATAATAAAACTCACCTTTAGCTGGTTAAATGCAGCCCTCAGGATCCGCGCGTCCCTCTCGCTCTCAGGCACAACTCGTATGACTTTGTCACTGCCAATAACAGAAACATGAATTGACACTTTAAGGCTCCTTGCAGCAGCACAAGGCAACAGCACATAGGTTCAGGTAGCTACCATACTTGTGTTCCAGGTAAGGTCTCACCAGAGCAGAGTAGAGGGGCAGAATCACCTCTCTTGATCTGCTGGTCACACTTCTTTTGATGCAGCCTAGGATGCAGTTAGCGTTCTGGGCTGCAAAGTGTTGGGTGAATTGGATCTCTGCTTCTAAATTTCCTGCCTGGATTATACATTTCCATAGGAATTATTAGCTCTTTACAGATCAGGGTGTCAACTTGATGCTCAATTTCTATCTAAACTCTTCTCTTAATTCCTTTTAATTTAAACTATTCACACTGATATCTTCCATACATAATATCTGCCTCAGACCAAGACACTTACTTCTTTTTTTTTTTCCCCAAAAGAAATAATCTGTTTCTTAGGTAAGATACATTGCTTTTGTATGTTTAAACATTTATTAGGCTTTGCAAAATACAGTGTTCTCATGTGTTAAAGAGGGAATGTGACTTTAGAAGAGAGGCAACCTTTGTGTCAGGGGCAAGCCTTTTGATTTATCCATTGAAGTTTGCACAAATTTTGGGAAGTAAACAGCTGTTCATACATGCTCAGAAGGTTCTAGATAATAGCAGCTCATTTAATGCACTTTGTTTAGTAGCTCTCAATGAACATAACTTTGTAACAGGAAACAAGAAACTGAATAGCTGTCTGTTCAATGACCACCATCCATGTCATGAACTGTGGGAGGCTGGAGACCATAGAAAATACAGGGAGTGATGATGGAAGTGAGACATAATCATCATAATCCACACACAAGAGGAATTAAATAAATTATCCAATGCAAATTCTGTCGCTTTCCTACATTATGAGATTTTGAATTTGTCCTGTTGATAATCAGTGCTTCTCCTCCACAAGGGTACCTTAGAGGTCATGTATACCTTTATTTCTACAGTTCCATCCACTAACTGAACCCCCCTTTTAAAACATTGCTTTGTCTTTGGTTTCCTCATTATCTGTGAATTTTATGCAATAGAATTTCCCTTGACATTGAGAGAAGTTTGTTCCCTAAATATACTGTGAACTCTCCTACTTTCCTGAAGCTTCTGAGTCTGCTCAGAAGGTATCTAGAAGCAACACTGGTGAGTGAAACTGCCTTACTGTTTCAGGAATGCTCCTAAGCTGCTGCTGTTCTCAACAAGCAGGTACCAGGTCTTGCCTTTGGTATACTGCAGCTACAGCTCTGGTAGGACTCACTCTTGTTGCAATAATCCATAATGAACATATAGGTAAACATCAAATGTTGTCAGGAGAATGCACTAGTAGTTCAGTTCAGTGCTCCTAATAAATACTGAAGTTTGAAATGGCTTACTCCACCTCTTTCTGGCAGCCAATTTCCCTTCCCCCATCCTCCTTTAGTTTTTTCTCTACAGTCAACATCTGCTCCCCTTGGTTAGCCTTTGATCCTTCATTCTGTCTGAGCTCTTCAGCTTCAGTTCTCACCCCTACTGAGCTTTCCCTTTGGCCAGATCCCAAGTCCTAAATACCTTAAGTCTTCCAACAGCTTCACTGCCTTAATGTTTTTGATCCAGCTAAACTCCAGGTTACGGCTGCAGTATCACTGATGTACCAAGAGATGTGGGTCTTAGGCCATTCTGCTTGGCTGCTGTTGACCTTACTTGACAAATGGTCAGTGCCTAGGGGGGGAAATTTCTGAAAGCCCTCTTGTTATAATTTGGCAGCTCTAAATTATATGGGGAAATGATTATGCTTCTGAGTCTAGTTTAACCTCCTGCACAGGAACTTACACAGAAAGGAATAAGCCTCTTAAGAGTACTACAACTACTGCAACTTTACAAGGAAAATAGATGTTTTTAATTTCTCATACATACAAGAGTAATATTTTTTCCCATTACTCATTTCTTTCAGATTATTAAATCACTAATAAGAAGGAAATGGGTAAAAAGAAGTAATGATTGCCCAGGACATGTGAAGGTGAAGTAACTAATAAAGATTCATTGGACATTTCTGGAAGGATGGGGACAACAAACATATAACGAACCAGATTGAAATGAAATAAGTAGCTAAGCATGCGTTACGCAGCTGTAATGGAATTTGGAAGGTGTGGGTATCACTTAGGTACAGTCTTGAATTAACACACATCACTCTAAACTGTCTCAGATTAGCTCATCAGCTCTGCCATTTCCAACGTGATGAAAGACCTGCCTTAAACAGGAAAATATTGGTGCTGTGACAGATTGATCACTTGACACATTGTTGGGAAATGCCTCAAGCTGTGGCTGGGTCTGCTACTAAGGAGCTCATAGCAAGCAGTTTAGCATACCTGGTACTGTTAGTACTTTATGAAAAGACAGTTAAGCTGTTATGACAAGGGAGTTGCATTATTTGGGCATGCAAGATGCAAGAGTACACTGAATGCCTGAAGTCTATCTGCTAACACTCAATTCCATAGGCTAGCAGGCAGTGGGTAATCATATATATGTTCTTCACAATAAACACAAATACCAAATTAAGCTTTACTCCTGACATCTACTAGTCAAAGAACATGGTCCTAAGGTTATTTGTTTAGCTTTACAGCTTTCCTAGTTACATTTCACAACAAACAGATGATTACCTTAAACATTATGCAATATTCATTGAATTCAGGGCAGAAATTCAATCATCTACCTGGTATTTAAGAGCCAACAGCTAAATTGACCAGATCACAGACTAATGTTGCTGACAAATAGCAGCTGTACCCCAAGCACTCAGAATCACCCCGTGTCAAGGTTCCCTGCCACCCCTCATGTCTAGCTGTTGAGGATAAAGGAGCGAGTGATCATGTGTACATCTAGGGAAAGTTGTGGTGCCTGCAGGCATATGTCAGCAATCTGCTGATTTATGAAGGCAACGTTATTTTTCTAACCATAATATCTCTAAACTTTTTTTAAAGTCTGTTTTTTTAAAATTTCTAAAGAATCAGGAAGATAGGATCAGGAAGATATTTTGTAGAAGTTAATATAGAACTTCATGTGCAACAGGACAAACTTCCAATATACCCCTAGCAACTAGGCTAATGGAATTTAAAGCTAGGACTTAGTGAAATCACTTGAGATTTGTGTAAACACAGTTGAAAGCCTTTGCAACAAGCAATACACAAGCTTTATAAAATGAACTGATGAGAATGGTGAGCCAAGAGTAGAAGCCAGACCACTGGTGTTCCCAGGGCAGCCTTATGTCTGAGCAAAATGGGTGACCCGCTGCTGCCCAGCACTGACATGCAATGACTTTTCTTTTCCTTCATTAGCCCCTTATATTTTCAAGAACAGCATGAAAAATGACACAGAATATGCTACATGGGATGGGGAAGGGTGATATTCCTGGCCACCAGTGGGAATTAAAACCTATTGGTTTATTTCTTTGGCTCTTTTAATTTACTTTTCCCCATCTACTTCATAGTTTTACTCATCTATGAACAGACCAGATGGATTCAATGAAGCCATTCTGCAGCATATATACAACTTCTTTACTGATGGAATTAGTAGTTCTCTTTCATGAAACTTTCCTCCTGATTTCACATGGCATGAACTACATTTATGTAAATTCCTCATTTCCTTTAGGAAAATCCATCTTATTGTTGTGTTTTCTTGAGTAATGAGAACCTTAATCAGCTCTCTCTTCTCCCATGGAATTCACTTAAAGTATGTTTATAAAGGCTTTACAAGTATTTTAAACACAGTTTGAGGAATTATATGTTATAAATCAAATATATATAGGAAAATTTGGAAAGAAAATAAATCCCCACTTACAAGCATCCATTCCTAATGATAGAGGAGGGATTACAGATCTTGACAACAAGCTGCCATAGCTGCTACACTTAAGTGGTTCATTAGGGCTTTGGAACTAGTTACACACTGAAAGACACATCTGAAAACAAAGCTACAGCTTGAAAGACTCACAATATGACATCAGATATCATTTGTGATGATAGATCAATCATTTCACTGTCTTTGCTCTGCTAAACTCTTCTGCTAGGCAAAAGAAATATCCAAACAATTAATTTTTTAATCTCTCTGTGTCACTGAAATGATGAAGAGTTGCAACTGGGGACTCAATGCTCCTTCCTGAGACTTGATGGAGACATCTGGAAAGGGAACTTTACAAAAATTCCTGAGCCCTTCTTCATGGTTTTCTGTATTACAGCAGATGCTGACCCAAAAAGAAAACACCACCATTTGTATTTTCTAGATAGCACTATATATTTTTTTCTTCCTTTTATTAAAGCAAGAAAATTGACGTTATTCCTGGTATAAGGAAGAGCTAGCTAATCTCTAATTTCAAATGAGAAAAACTTGTTTGCCCAATGTAGGCAGAAATGCTGAGGAGGCAAAATATATGCTATTGCACAATATCAATCAGTGTAGCATGGATGACTTTTCTAAAAACTGGATTTATAAGCAAGTTGCCTGCTAATTCCCAGGCATGGGATATCTGAGTTTCATAGATGTTTTTCAGGTGCAAAAAGGCTTTCCTATGTTACCCAAGCAGAAAACTTTAGGGATTAAATCAATGTTGTATTAGAATCATAAAATAATGGAAAGATCTGGGTTGGGACCTCAAAGATCATCCAGTTCCAGCTCCCCTGCCAGGGGCACGGACACTCCCCACTAACCCAGGCTGCCCAGAGCCCCATCCAACCTGGCCTTGAACACTGCCAGGGTGGGGGCAGTCACAGCTTCTCTGGGCAGCCTGTGCCAGGTCCTTACCCCCCACATAGGGAAGAATTTCTTAGTAATGCTCTTCCTTTAAACAGCTTAATTCCAGACACAGATGGTCTGGAAAGGTGGATGTCTGCAGAAATTCCAATTTTCATTCCAACTAAGAAACAATGTTTTTCCAAGGAAAACTGGCCTCCAATGACCTATGAACATTGCATTTATGGCCATCTAACTCAAACACAGAAAATAGGAATGAGTCAGAAAAAAGTGTGTGTATGGTAATGGATACCATCAGGCTTCACCAAATGTCACCCAGTCATATGCAAATAGGAGGGAAAGAAGGCAGTTACTCAGGGCAGGAAATAAATTAAGGACTAACAAGACAAACACACATACAAGAGAAACAGGCCAAAGCAAGAAAGTAGATGACAATGAGATACGGTGCTAACTGTGCAGGAATAAGCTATGCAAAAACTTGGGGGATGCCCATTTTGACACGAGTGAGGCTGAAGTAGTCTGCTTAAATGAAACAGCATGCACGCTCCTTTGAATCCACTTCCTAAGAAGTGTATTACAGTAGCATGTTTGCATGAAACAGCTGATGACTGCTTAGCTTGGATGCAATCCTTCCAATGACCTTATAGCAAGCACAGACGCTTTTAAAGAAAGGACCGTCATTCCAGTAACAGAGGATATTGAAAGGAGTTTCTGCTATAACCCTTATTTATTCCCACAGCTCATAGATTTCTTCAGTCAGTTGCTCTGTGTTTTGTAAGGTGGGGAGTAGAAGGTGATGCTGTCAGGCCTGGCATGGGCCTGTCAGTACCAGGATGCTCTGGGTGCTCGCCTGCTACAACAGGAAAGTTTTCTACCATCCTCCCTCTTCATCCCGACTTCAGAGGCATGTTGGACTTGTGTGGTGTGGCCAGAAAAACTTTACTGTTTTAATTAGGTTGTGGCAATCAAGCACAGGGCTGTCCAGCTGTCTTGGAGAGACACGATTACATCAGTTGCATGTATTTTTATGCCTTTTCCCACTCTTGACCCTCTCTTTCACCATGCTTGTACCTTGTTTTCTCTGTCCATCTCCTCTCAAATAAACAATTCAGCCCTAATTACTTTTTCCATATTGGTCCCAGATTTGCTACATCTGTACTCAAATTTAGTATTTCTAGGTATTCTCAGCCTCATACGGCATTACTGATAGTATCATCAAGGTATGGTTGCCTGAGAAATGTCCCCCACCACTCCCCTTCCATTACCTGTGAACCATTTCCCACATAACTCATCTTCTACCTCCTTCAAGACCCAGCAGTCCTTCACAGTGCTATCTGAAACTTTTATCAGCTTCTCACATTGTCATGTCCCATAGTTTATTCACATCCTGATCAGTTAGCTTAACCTCTTGCCATGGCCTAGTCCATGGCCTTCGTGTGCCTGCAGGCCCAGCCCTCCTCCATGCTAAAAGTCTACACAGTTTTTCTGAACTTCAAAACTGCTTCAGTTCATCCTAAGCCCCATGTACATTTTCAGATAACTGCAGCAACTATTTCCAAATTAAGTACCTTGGGACTCTGCATGGCAGATTTGCTTTTGATCTCACTGAAATCAGAGAACGAATGTAAGGTCTGAGAGAGAGTTGTTACAGCATTTACATATCAAGAGCAGAAGGCTAAAGGGGCAAATGGTTCAGTGTTAGAGGTCTACATTAGCCTTCTTGTGCTCCAATTTCCTTTAAGACCTTGAGCAAACTACCACAGGTCATCTACAAGTGAGGTTAAGTGCAGGCTTGGCAGAAGACTTCTATACCAAGCTCTGTATGCTTTATAACCACACTGCTGGCTGTCACACAGTTGTGAAAACAACATGCTGTGTATTTGGCAAGACATATTTGCTGTTGGATTCATTTGTTTGGTCCCTTTTCTGCCCCATCCACTCCAATGGCCTGAGCAAGAGCCTGCGCTCTATCCTGGTGGGTGTGCTTGAAGCATGGGTACTTACAAAAGCATGACATTCAGCCTGACTTTGCAGCTCAGTGCACACTTGCCTGTAAAGCATGATGGACACGCTTAGGCTTAGAGCTGTGCTGTGCTGAGCTGACAGTGCGAACATGACTCAGCTTCTCTCTAAGTGGGGATGATAGCACCTTTTAAACTTGTGGTGGTTCTGAGACAATAAATAAATTCATGGTTTTAAGCTTCCAGATGGCCAGAGTAATAGGAGCAATGTATGGACCACAGATGGAAAGCAGTAAATATACATTTTACAGAAGCTAAAGAACAAAATTCTACAACTCTTTTTATGTCTTGAAACACTGTGCATTACCCAATAGACTTCACTGGTGTCACAAGCACTGCAACAGATCATCTCTAAGCCTAGAAAGATACGACACCTGCAATGGTCCATGGGTCTGAGTGCCACGTGGCTCTGTTTCCCCTTTGATGAGAGAAGCAGATACACTTGGACATGTACAATGCTGAGAAATGGACCAGGCTTCTTCAAGCCCTGTTTCCTATGACAGATGCAGACACACACGAGGCAGAAGAGTGTATTATTTGTTCTAATGGTTGTATTTTCACCTAGAGTTATCAAAGACTGTACTCATGAAACTGGCAAAAGGCATCAGATGCCCAGCAGATCTTCTGATGCTTCAGAAAGATAGTAAATGTCATTGCTCATGATTCAGTCATTGTGGGGAAATAAAACATCAGCATTTCTGACTGGTCCCCTAAAAATACACCCTTTTTCAGAAGTTTAAACCTCATTATTACTTTTGCTTTTATTAAAGCCATAGTGCCATCACACCATCTATATATGGCTTTGGCTTTTCCCGTAAATCTGAGACTGAAAAAAATCAAGGCCAATCTGCACAAATAAGGCAAGCAATGCTAAGCTACAAGTCACCTCTCTTTAAACATAATAGTGATGATTTATTATTTGGTGCCACTCCTTTGCATCCTTTTTTCAACTCATACTTTTTTCAATATCCTACAAAAGCTTTTTTTCAAATAATCCACTATTTTCCATATTTTGAACTTTTTCCATATACACGAGTCTCCTGATAACACGGATGATTTCCCAAAGTCTTGTCTGGATACAAAGAGGGTGTGCAGAGGATCTTTACTTTTCATGGTTCACTGAAAAATTAGTAGCTGTAGTACTTTTTCCCTTTTATGCTTTTCTACAGACAATTAATTGATTTTTGTAAAGTAACTTTCAGCAAAGGCTCCAAACCAGATGTCCATAGAATCACAGATTTGTAGGGGTTGGAAGGGACCTCAAGAGATCATCGGGTCCAACCCCCCTGCCAAAGCAGCTCCCTAGCTCATACTGCACAGATAGGTGTCCAGACAAGTCTTGAATATCTCCAGAGAAGGAGACTCCATCACCTCCCTGGGCAGCCTGTGCCAGTGCTCTGTCACTCTCACTGTGTAGAAGTTCTTCCGCATGTTGGTGCGGAACTTCCTGTGCTCCAATTTGCAGCCATTGCCCCTTGTCCTGTCCCCACAGACCACTGAAAAGGGGCTGGCCATTTCCCCCTGCATCCCATAAGATATTTATAAACATTAATTAGGTCCCACCTTAGTCTTCTTTTCTCTAGATTGAACAGTCCAAGCTCACTCGGCCTTTCCTCATAGGGGAGATGTTCCAGGCCCGTAATCATCTTCGTAGCCCTTCTCTGGACTCTCTCCAGGAGATCCCAGTCTTTTTTATACCAGGGAGCCCAGAACTGGACACAATATTCCAGGTGGGGCGTGACCAGGGCAGAGTAGAGGGGGAGGATCACCTCCTTAGACCTGCTGGCCACACTCCTCCTGATGCACCCCAGGATCCCATTGGCTCTCTGAGCCACCAGGGCACACTGCTGGCTCATAGCCAACCTGATATCCACCAGGACCCCCAGGTCCTTCTCCACAGAGCTCTTCTCCAGCAGGTCATCCCCCAGTCTGTACTGAAACAAACAGTTGTTCCTCCCCAAGTGCAAGACTTTACACTTGCTTTTGTTGAATGTCATCTGTTTTCTCCCAGCCCAGCTCTCCAGCCTGTCCAGGTCTCGCTGGATGGCAGCGCAGTGTTCCTGCGTGTCAGCCACCCCTCCCAGCTTTGTATCATCGGTGTACTTGCTGAAGGTGGATGCTATTCCCTCATCAAGGTCGTCAATGAAGTCGTTGAACAGGACTGGACCCAACACTGAGCCCTTGGGAACTCTGCTAGTCACAGGCCTCCACAGATTCTGCTCCACTGATCACGACCCATACTCTCTTGCTTTGGAGATAACTGTGAAATACGCTCAAAGATTGGAAATTACCACCATTTTGGGTTGTTCAGGCAAGTTACAAACCTGGAGAATATGAAGCACTGCATTTTCAGTGAAAGTAGTCTTCTGATCAAATTGCACAAGTTGTCACCACTGCATACTAAACCCTAATATTTTACCATGAAAAAAAAAGAAAAAAATATTTACCACATAGTATTAAAAAAAAGTTTATATTAAAATTCTCATGTACCCCAAAGTAACTAAAATAATTATGTTTTTCTGATACTAATGAAGAGCTTACCACACACAAATGTAAGGTCCAAACCTTTCCGTTAGAACGTTTGAAGTTCATTGAACAACCTCACTTTATAGTTCACTGTGTGGGTTTCACTTTTCCTGAGCTACGAGTTTACTTGACCTGCCTCAAGTGAAGAAGGAACCCTCTCAGTCCAACGCCTGCACACTTACAACTGTGTGACAGCCACTGCAAGGGGTATGTACTTTAACTGCCTTGATGACTTTTTCTCAAGGACCAGACAATACTTCAATCTTTGAAATACAGAAAGGAAGAAATTGTTACTTTTCACGAGTCCCGCTCTTCACTTCAACTTGTATTTCTTTTTCCTTTTGTATATGTAAACAGAATGTCTATAGGAGGCCCATAAAAAACTTGCCACATTTATTATATAGTTTCCTTTAAGAGCAAAGAGGAAGATCTTATGACCAACAAGCCATTTCTAGTACTCTATTCCTTTATTGTTTGTAATGAATTCAAACTAAAATAATTCCCATATTTGGAGAAGTAATTTCATAGAGTAATGGAATAATTTTGGTTGATGCAGTATCTGGAGATCACGCCATCAGACAGATTGTAACTCTTCTCTGTTCCTTGTTTTCTTTTGAACATGGGCCAAAAGTGCTGTGTAAACTGTCACTCCTTTGACAAATCTCCACTCCTACAAACTCAATCTTATGGTCCTAACAGACCACACTGGAGCTCACAGTCATCCTATGGCTGAATACTATATTGTTTGTTGGTTTTTCTTCTCCTTCATCCAACCTACGGATTTGCAGTTACAGGAGAAATTCCTGTATGTATGATCTTTAAAACTGAACTATCAAATTTCATCCTAGTTCTTTTAATTCAGTCGTTAAGTCGAGTAAGTTTTTCTCATACATGTCTAGAACCTTCCTTGAATAAATAATGTGAAAAAATAAATTGGAGATAAAGAAAAGCTCTTTGTATTTTTGTGGGTAATGATAACTTAAGGCATAGGGAATGGGGGATAAAAGCATGAACCAATTCCTGTTGTTGAATGGGACACAGTCTGGAAGTATTTGGTTATTCCTGATAGACAAGCTCTCGAGCTCAATTTAAGACCTTGATCCTCAAGCTCTCATGAATGTAGAAGGGCCTTCAGCATTAGCAGGAGGAAGTCTGTACTCATTACTGTACTTGGCACAGAAACACAAATAACTGGGAAGAGTGTGAGTTTGTAAGTGTATAAAAAAGAGATCAGAGGGATTGTCTCATACATATTTTAAAAAGCAAATGTCAAGATGGTGAGCTGAGTTTTAATTTAGGACTTATCGTTACTGTTTTCTATGTATTTATTCATTTATGCAAGTTACAGCAAGAAAGATGAAAATATTTATGGAGTTAAAAAACCCCGCGTTATGGCATGAAATACTGTTTGCATCGAGATGTCTGTAGCATGTTAAGCTTCCCTGAACTGTTCTGTCATGACTTATTACCCAGTCTGCTTCCACAGGCTGATTATGTATTTTAATTCATGGAAAGGATGCCTTTAATGTGACTGTACAAATAAAGGACAAACAGGACGTGCCTCTCCAAAGTTTTGCAGGAGGACAGGATCCATTGATTTCAAAGCTGGGGAACACACCAAATTTACTGAGTGCAGTAAGGAAAATCCTGGGTCTACTTCTTCTGCTGGTGTTACTGCAGTGGGCTGGTGTAATTCCATTGATTTCAAAGGAGTTACTTCTTACTAGGTTAAGCAAGAAAAAAAAGGAGCAGACTTTCTTTTCCACTAACAGGACAATCAGTTATCCCTGTGTTCAGATAAGGGTAATAGAGATCTGGTTGCTGAACTGTTCATTATCTAAGTATGCTATTTTTGAAGAAGAAATTGTAAATGTGGAAGCACTAAGCCCAGGAACAATTATACCTATTATCTGCTAGAGCCTGCAACAGCAGGTGACTGAGAGTCTCTTATTTTGCCCACAGGAACATGAACAAGGTAATGATGTTGACCCAAGATGTCAGTATTTTGTGCCGAGGTGAAGTGTCTCTGACAAGGGGGACAAGGAGAGTCCCTTGGCAAGGGAACACCTAGATCAAGGTGAAACAGTATTTGCAAATTTGTCTGTACAGCAAAGTATCTTCCCATCAGCTGAAAATGATATCACAGGTAAGGAGCAGATTACATATATATAAAGCAGAGATGTATGATAAGAGTCTTTGAATTAAAAATGCCCGTCAATTGGTCTCCATTGTCCCTGGTACATAGTGTCATTTTTGCTCTCTACCAACTGTCTTGAACAAAGAAACCAATGAGACAAACCTAGCAGTAAGTCAAGCTGCCTGAGCAAGCTATATCTGGGAGCATTTCCCAGTTTAATGCACAAACTCAAGGCATTTTGGCTTCGAGCTGAATCCCCCATGACCACCATCATTTCCCTGCAAAAGGATGCAAGGTGCACATCTCCACTGGGAGCCTGTGTATGCACTGGAAGCAACTGACATCGCTGAGGAACCAATACACACAAATCCCACCAAATGTGCTTTCCATTCTGCATTCTCAGATTTTTGTGCAATAAAATGTTTTGGGAAAAATAGGAGTGGTTTTGGTTGTACGATTTCATAATGAGTTTTCTTTAAATCACCTTTCAAAAATATTTTTTTCAAATAAATATGAAAATAAAATTAATTACATTTTCAGTGAATGCAGAAACCAAATGTGTGAAGCAGGAGGAGAGAGAAGTCATTTTCATGAAAAGTTTTTAATCAGCTGTGTCACAAAAAATGTAGAGCTTTAGAGAATTATACTGAAAGGTGCAATTCTTACTCTGTACCACGTATACTTCAAATCACAGTGTATTTACTGAACCATCTTTCCTTACTGAAATCAATCCAATTACCTGTGATGGCAAATTAACTATGCATGTGCCTGCAGTATAAAGTGTTATTTTACTAAATATAACAGATTTTTAATGTTCACATTTTAATAATTTACAGATAAAGGTCAGATTTTTATTTTTTTTTAATGAGAGAGTTCAAAACAACATTTTGGAACCAGATACAGTACTACAAAGAGAAGCCTTATGCCTCAGTAGCACGTTCTCCCTTGAGGACCACTTTTCCATGGTGATGAATTTATAGAGAAAGTTTAGAAACCTTCCACAGCGGGACATTTTTAGCACACAAACATGAAAACACTTACCCAGCTGCTCCACACTGCTTTCTGGATGTATACAGGCTTTTTGTGTATACATACACAAAAAGCTTAAGGCTCTGTAATTTATTGTTTGGAAATGTGGGGTTTACATGATAGAATCACAGAATGGTCTGTGTTGGAAGGGACCCCAAGGATCATAGAGCTCCAACCCCCCTGCCACAGGCAGGGCCACCAACCTCAGGCCTGGATCTACACAAGGTTGCCCAGGGCCCCATCCAACCTGGCCTTGAACACCTCCAGGGATGGGGCATCCACCACCTCTCTGGGCAGCCTGTGCCAGGACCTTACCACTCTTTGCGAAAAACTTCCCCCTAATATCTAATCTAAACCTTCCCTCCTTCAGCTTTAAACCATTCCCCCTTGTCCTGCCATTATCTACCCTTATAAAAAGTTGATTCCCCTCCTGTTTATATGCTCCCTTCAGGTACTGGAAGGCTGCAATGAGGTGTCACCCCCCCAGCCTTCTTTTCTCTAGGCTACATCCTTTTCTACCTTATCCCATTTGTTTCTCTAACCATAGGAGTTATGTGATAATCTGCCCAAAGGGAGAAACTGACCACTCTGGGAAGCTGGTGCTGCAGATAACTGCTGGTAGCACTTTATCAATATTTTGTCAAAAGCATAAATACGATACATCATAATAAAGACAGAAAATATATGTTGGTATTTCAATGAAATGAAATGCAGGACCTGCATGTAAATATACATGTCATCTTACACATCAGTAAGATTAATAGTACACCTAATTGCTTGCAGGATCTGAACATCAGGAGGTATTTGTACATGTCGGTGGATTAGGAAAAAAAAAAAACCCTGCCAAAAAGTTTGTTTAATATAATCATTATAAATATTTTCTTCTTTGCTATTCATTTTATAGGCTGCAAAAATCAGCATAATGGTGACACATAAATGCCTTTGCTTTGACAACTTCCATTTTGAACATTCTGGATTTTGGTTGGTTGGTTTTAGAGGAGGGGGAAAATGACCTTTTTTTGGTTGGTTGGGTTTTTTTGTTTTAAAACTAAAGTGGTTTTAAGTATCAGTAATGGCCATTCAGATGCACCTGTGGAAAGCCTGAGGTCAGCTGTATTTAAGAGCTGGGATGTGGAAGGGTCACTTTGCTGGACACAGGGCTCCCTTCATAACAGCTGTGCAAGTCTTCCAACAGTTTTGCATCTGCCTAGCCCATCAGGACACTACATTTTATGCTTCTCATGTATTTTTTTATAGCCAAAAATTCAGTCTCCAACCTGGCACAAGGTTTCTCAGGGGCTGACTACCCATGCAACACTGCAGTGACTAGGACTGACATTTGTGCTGGATAATTACTTGTTAAGATGGGCTGCCATACATTTTATTTTACATTTATTGTTTATTAGGAACATTTTATTGCTCATTTATTTGTGTTTTGGTTTTTAGTGTCAAAAGGGAAAGCTTAAAACAACCAAAACCAAACCACAAACAGAACTAGTAAATAATGTAGAGTAAGTAGCAGGGAAGAACTACAGCAGGCAGGCTTCGTGACCAGGATCCCCAGAAAATGAAAGGTGACCCAAGAGAGCTCTGCTAATGATGTGATTGCAGCTGCTTCTCAGGGCAGTGCATTTCTCCATGTGGCATTTAGCATTTTCTTGTGAGAAGCTCTGTGTAGGCACATAAGACAGTCTGAAGCCCTAATGATGTTGTAATACATACATCACAGCTCTTGCACATACTTAACTATGTGTTGTGATAAAAAAGACTTCAGGATGCTAAATTTAAACGTGTTTATAGTAGTTTGCAAGTTTGCAGTCTCATTTAACAGCAATGAATAGGAAGGGAGTCTATAACACAGTCACACATATAAACAAGATTGCTATGCATAAATTGATGGGTCTGAATCTGAATCTCTGAACTTAGTTTTGATAGGCATATATGCAATCTGACTCTCCTTTGATTGGGATTCTTTTCTTTTTTTTTTCCTCATGGCACAAACCAGTCCAGAGTATCTTACACAACACTGACCTGCTAGCCTGTCATTGAAAAATGGAACCTGTAGTGCTGAAGAAAACCCAAGCACAGCAAAAGCCAAATTCTATTAAAAAAGCAAAATCAAACTGAAGGCTTAGGGAGGGAAATAAATATTTTAGTGGCAATGAAATTATTTATTCTCTGAAGACAGTTCCTGTAAGGCAACTGCACCAGCCATTAAGACAATTATATTTTGCCTGTCTCATAAGCATCTTGAGAAACAATTTTTCTCTGCTAGATTAATGCTGTGTCAGTTCTCGACAAAATCACTTCTGACTTAAGGGAATATTGGAGATACATGTTGCATAATTATGGAGATAATATCTTGGGATTTACTTCTTTATTGTATTAATAGTTGTTTGGGCGGGGAGACTTGGATTCCTAAGGAAATGTCTGTGCCTCATAGTTCACTAATATCCTGACCTTAGAGGTTTTCCTAAGCCAAAAATGTGCAAAGTCTGCTTGTGGTATAAAATAATGAAGTTTAGCTTAACTGTACCTATCTAGCTTGTAATTTCAATACCATTAAAAATGAGGCCAACTCCAGGGTCTTCCCTGAGCAGTGCTATAACACTCCCACAACTGTTAGCTGAGTGCTGTGAATAGACAGAATAATTTTGTTATATTGTGCCAGCCTGAAGATACATGGAGATGATGTTTGTGGGTATCTCATAAAATGCTGCCTCATTCCACCAATGTGAGTACACAAATAGACCAGCCACAAAACCAAACTCTGAATTGCTGCTAGGAAAGACTTCATAAAATGAATTAACTTTAGGCAGGTGTCTTGGCAAAGCACCACTTGAAGATATGCTTCTAGGAAGCATCCACAGCACCCGTGTTACAGGCCCGGGTCCATTCCATGCCGTGCTAGGCCACCCGACCACATATAGCCCATAATGAGAAGTGGACATTTCAGGACTACTCAGACTGATAAAGACACAAGTCACACTCTGGAATTTCTCTCTCCATCCCTTACACAGTGAACTATTTGCAGAAGAACCAATAGAGTATAGAGCACAATACATTTAAGCTGTTTGATATCCCCCACCCCCTCCCTGGTTGCTTTACCTTGGGTATATCTATATGTTTGCCTCTCTCCTCCCTTGAAGGAACCCAAACTTCTTGTCTGATTCCAGGGATAAGATTGCTTTGAGCATTTTATGATTGGAGGGCTGGAGCACCTTTCCTATGAAGACAGGCTGAGAGAGTTGAGGTTGTTCAGTCTGGAGAAGAGAATGCTCTGGACAGATCTTATAGTGGCCTTTCAGTACCTAAAGGGGGCCTACAAGGAAGCTGGAAAGGGACTTTTTAGAGGGGCATGTAGTGATGAGGAGGAATGGTTTCAAATTGGAACGGGGTAGATTTAGATTGGATATTAGGAAGAAATTCTTCACTATGAGGGTGGTGAGGCACTGGCACAGGTTGCCCAGGGAGGTGATGGGTGCTCCCTCTCTGGAGGTGTTCAAGGCCAGGTTGGATGGGGCCTTCAGCAGCCTGGTCTCGTAAAAGGTGTTCCTGCCAGTGGCAGGGGGATTGGAACTTGATGATCTTTAAGGTCCCTTCCAGCCCAAACCAGCCTATTATTTTAGTTTGAGCTTTGCACTAACCTAACCACACTGCACATTGAAATGCTTTGTTGAATCAACTGAGAATGGCTTTTATTCGTGTTACTCATTAGCACAAGATAAATGTCTATTTTTAAAATAAGGGCAAGAAATAAGGATTAACAGGTAGTGAATCAACTAACAGGTCTTAGTGAGATTATTTACCTGACCTGAATCAGATAAAATACTTCACCAAGGAATAAGTGCAGTCCGTATATTACAGCTGTGTTGTGAGGCTGGTATTTAACTTCTTGGCAATCTGTGTTTATGACTGTAAGGAGAAAGATTTATATCACATATTTAAATAACAAACTGTTTCTTAAATTATCTTCCAAAAGAACTTGGTGTTCTTCTCTTTTCTGTTGATGTTTTATTCAAGTCAATGGAGTTACGCCTGCTCACCTTATCTGAGAATCTGGTCTTGAGTTTTCATATCTGCTGACATCTGTGATGTGCAGATGTTAGGGTGAAATGTTTATTGCTGGTTGTCTATTGAACTGCAATTTGTTAGTTCATTATTGGTACTCATTTAAAAGTTACCCACCTTGCATGGGCAAATAAATCTTTCTGCAGCAGAGCCCTCAAAATGTTTTCAGTCCTGATGGCTTTCTGGGTTTTTTGTTTAAAAATATCCTGATTGTAGGATGAGTTACGTGCAATACCCAACAATGCAGCCTACACCAAGGTTCTCCCCATGATACAGGAAGGCTTCCTGAACTGAAGCACATTGGAATAATAGTCTATACCCAGAACACCATTTGACAATGATCACAATTTTAGATGAGTGGGAAATGATGGGGGGTCCCAGAAGATTTCTCATTCTGCATGAAGAAAAAATTAAAACTCTTTTAGATCAAACAGAAAGACTCAGTAGCCCTCAACAGCATGGCTGTAAATCAGACAGTGTGTGAAAGCTCCTGTTTATCTGCCTGGTCATAATGACATAGTGAAGGGAGTTCATGACGTCACAGAAATGTCCTAAGTATGTGTATTTTAAGATTTTTTTCCTTTTTTTGTTTGTTTGTTTTCACTGTTTATTTTTAATTTGAAACCCCTTATGGGCTTCTCTTCCTCTGTGGCAGAAAGGGGCCCTAGGACTGGGCATCATGAATGCAGTATGGATGAAATAAGGAGTAACAGGCTTCTGAATTCTCATAAAGGAGGCCAGTGCAGTGATGATTACTGATGAACAGGTTATACTGTGAATGTGGGACTAATGCAAATGACTTTGTATCCTGTTCCTAACAGATTCATATAGTGGTGTTAACATGCCAGTTACGTATTCTACACAGTCTGTTAATGCAGGCATAAACTGCTTGTAGTGAGTGCTTCAGTAAAGCTGTTTAGATCGGCCCATTTGCCAGAGTAAGGATATTAAAAGGTCTGCTTTTAGACCTCATTGTTCACATTTAGCTCATCTATCACGTTTAGCATTTTGATTTTGTGACAATGGTGAAAAGTCAAGCTAGTCTTTTCTAATTCCTTTCCTGGTACAGAAAACCTTTGAGAGCTGTACAGGAAAATAAATTACAGGATGCTAGCTCATCTGCTTTTTATTATCTTTTTACAGGAACAGCAAAGATGATGTTATTAAATCTTATTAATATTTAAAATAGATATAAATATTAAAATTGATAAATATTAATATAGTGTTTTTTACTTGTAGATTTCCAAACTTTTTAGCACCACTCAACTAGAAAATACTGCACAGTAAAAGTGAACAAAGCAAGGAAGTAGCAAATTTAAATATTCACATCAAAATGATGTCCAGCAGAGGCTGATAAGGCAGTTTCAGCCCAACAACAAGGACCTGCTGAAAAACTGGAAAGAAAAAGGAGAAAAGCACTGGGGTTTTTTGTTTCTTTTTGTAAGCAGAAAACTCTGAGGTAGCATTTAAGCTCAAGGATACAGTCTCGAATGTCAAGAAATACAGAGTGAATGACTGAATGGACAAATAGGTATTAATAGAACAACGACCACACTACAGCTCTAGGGAAACGTCCAGCATTGCTGCATGAAGAACCATAGTGCATCTGCCTCAGATATCCACAGTAATCCCACTTGCCCTGAGCAGAGACAGTTTCCTGCCTCCAGCAACCATTTCTGCCACAGTGCTTATAGCAGGACACTGCCTTTTCCTTCCTTAATCCCTCAAGCACTTTCATTTCCTTAAGTAAGTATCTCTTGATTTGCTTCCAGAAGGCATACGTAATACAAAATGGCTTTGAGATTCTCTGAACGTTAGCATGGGTTAAATGTTGGTTATCTTTATCAAAGCACCTCAAGAAGAGCTCTCGATTTTGGACCAGTGTTCTAGCCCAGAGTCATCAGGATGTCCCTGCAGTAGGTGATAGACTGCTGGACTCTCACTTGTACAGTGTCACCTGCACGAGGAGCAGCAGTGCAGTGCTGAAGCACTGTGGATTGGTCTCACAGAATCTGTTCGCTTTTTTCCAGGAAGCCATAAAACCAAAACTATGTGGATACTAACTCCATGTGGTGTGTAAGGGGAGGTTTCCCCCTCTGCCCTCCAGCAAGAAGCTGTGAACTGTTGTGCTCAGTTTACTGCAAGGGAAGTTTCCGACCGTGGACAAGTCTGTGTCTTCTCTTAAATCTCCAGGGCTGCTGGGACTTGCCCTATAATTCTTATGCCCACTCATGGTAATACAACTCCGTTTATAGGAACTTCACAAGTGAAAACCTGGTATTAACCACTTCTGTTACTGGAGATGTTTTATTTCTTGCTTCTGATTCCTTGGTTTCCATAAAGGAGCATGTTCAAAACACACCATTTGCAAGCGAATTCAAGGAAAAAGAATGGATACTAAGAGTTCATGCTTTGCTATTGTAGTGCTGAGTGTGGTGTGTACATAGTTAATATTTATGTGGCTGCCTTATGATGATGCATAGCTGTCACAGGAGCTGAGAAGGCAGAGAGCACCCAGTCGGATAGTGCCACGCGGGCATGTCATTTTATACTGAAGGACACATACTGTTCACTAAATGTGACTCACTTTGGTCCTCAGATAACAGAAGAAAATGTATGGGTGATCCTGAATTGCTTCAGCAGTCAGCCAGCCAGCTGATCTCTAATTGCAGAGGACAGTGGTTTGAGGTGATCTGGGTGATTACTGACACAACGTCCTTCAGCGTACAGGTCCCAATAAACAGACGGTATATGGCAATGCTTTCTATCAACTACATCTTTTTCTACAGCTACCATATCTGCCCCACAAAGGAAAACATACTGCTGGTACAGAGCAGGCAGTGACTTCATTTTTAGGCAATACAAATCTGATTACAATGGGAAAGCAGTCTTCTGAAAAAAGAGCCGATGGCTGAGTAAAGCTTTCAGAAAACATATAAGGAAAGGAAACATGGATCACTCCAGACAGAAACTACTGCCCATTATACTCACAAATTACAAAACCAACTCATCACAAATACAGCGATTTTGTATCCTCCTCCAGGACACCTCAGTGATTTCAGTTTCTCTATCCATGACAAATGGTGGAGATTAGGAAGAAATCTTTGCTGCAAGCACATTATTTAACAGCTGTAGTGTTTCAGACACCTTATCCTTTAGGTGTTAGTGCTGGGAGAGGGGATAGAAGCTACAGAAACATAGTAATTCAGATCAGAAGTGTACTTTCAAAGTGAACCTCAGTGTCCTTCCTACCAACACATGGTTCTTACTATGATGCAGTGCCCTTCAGACATGATGGACCAGTCTGAGAGTGCACAAACGGGATTGGACATGGACTGAGAGATACACCTGGGGTGCATGTAATGTGCCTCAATCACAAATGGGCTTTCAGTCCCTGGGATCAGATCAGCCAGACCAAAGAAAAACCCAACCAGATCAGCACCAGCTGATCTAGACTCACTTATGGGTCTACATTGCATGAGGTAACACAGACATAAACTGACAGGATGGCTATATGCCAAGACTTACACGTAGATCTTTCCATAGGTTTAAACTTAAACAAAAGCCATACTTTAAATTTACCACAGGTAGTGAAACTACCAGAGGGCATTTCTTCCTATGCAAGACCACCATGTTTGAGAGTGCAGATGTATATCCACAGAAAACTCACTTAAATCCCTGTCAGTAATGTATGAGCTACAAGCCATCCTGCCTTCTGGTAAGAGACATTTTGCCTTCAGGCTTTTGTCATAACTGAGGTAAATCCTGATATGCCAATAACTGCTCAGGGCATTTATTTACAGAGAAGTACTACGAAGGTAGCTACTCTGTTAAACTTCCAAAAGATTTTTATTATAATATATTTCAAACACATCTGCTGCCTCTTTTTTGGGATCAGTGAAAGCATGGAAAAACTCTCACAGAAATGTCTATTCTGTGGAAGGCCAATTTCACCAAAAAACCCACTCAGGGTAACTTTTGTTTTTACCACCTCTATTTGACAGATGTTTTCTGCCTACAGGGGCACGACGTTCCACAAGTGTCGAGATCTGAAAGCTGTCAAAGTTGGTACGTACTTAAATGTGTAAAATAAGCTTTCTCAGTTCCTCATTAGACTCTTATGTGAAATATTATAGTTTTAAGCAAGTGCCAGTGAAACCAAAGCACTCTTCTTCAAAACTTCTCCATAAAGTATTTTAATGATCCAGCTATGCACGAACATAGCTTTCTAAAGGTCTTTTGCACAACCATAAATTCTCTGTTCTTACAGATTTTAGAATCTCATGCCAGTAGCCTAACTTTTAAAATTAAGTGCTGTAAAAGTTTAACTATTAATTCTGATGCTTCTAGCTTCTTTCCCTCCTTCAGTATTCATGTTTAGCTATTTTTGAGTAACATATAAATGTCAACCTTAAATTAGAAAGCACTTTGTCTGAGCCAAAAATGATGGATTTTATTAAGCGATTTGACAGATTTTAGAGGCTCTTTATATGCTCTGAGGTTTGTGTTTCACATTTATTCTGAAGGTCAATTGCCACGAGAACTAACTGTGTAACAAGGAGGCTATCAGTTCGGTAGATAAATTGAACAGATGCCTAATTCCCTGGGTAGATGAATATTTAGGTGCTATTTGTCCACAGGAAGCCTGGTAATCTGCTAGAGCTTGATAAGTTTGCTGCAGCAGTAAGTGGCATCCTGGTGCTGTGTTATTACTGTTGTAAATGACTGTGCTATCACACATGACCAGATAAATACAGCACTACACAGAAATGCACCGGATCCGTGGCTGGTTGAGGGGGCAGAGCAGAGGACTTGCTAGCTTGCCATTTGCTGTCACTTTGGATGAGAAAGTTAAGAGATTCCTGATGCTGTAGGTCTCCTTGATGCTCACACTTTATGAGCAACACTTAAAACTTGCTTTTGGGCACCTTCTAGAGAGCGGAGTAGCTGCTGACCTCCCTTGTCCCACTACTGTTAGCAGTGAAAACAAGAAGCAGAAGCCATTTTATGTTCCATTTGATACCAGCATTACAAGTGAAACTATTTTAATGGCTTTCAAGTCAGTTTAGTAGCCTATTTAATAACAGCACACCACAATGTTTTTTATATCAAATCATGAAAGATTCCTAATCCCTTGTGTGGCCCATCACTGATCTAAGGCTCAAGGGCAGTCATGATTTCTAAATGAGCACTAAATTGGAAGAGAAGTGGGAGCAGCATTATCCCAAGTACAGGGAAGGCAGTGCAGAAGTCGGAGGCTGGGGCAGGCCTCAGCAGCCCTGGAAGTGAGGCAGCAGAGACAGGGAATCTGGCCATGGAGATGTAGAAGACAGTCAGTGGGCCTGGCATAAAGACAAGGTTTTACAGCTTTATAGAAAATACAACTGGGGAGGAAGGTCTATCTGCAGACATTAGAAGGCATTTGTATGAAAACACTTGACTGTCAAACCGTGCAACAGACTGGTGTTCAGCCATTTTCTGGGAGAAGTCAGTGACCCATGCGATAAATAGCACAGAGAGCCAGAAGGGAGTGCTAACCACAGGCCTCTTCTGTCCTCCCAGTCATTGCTGACTTTGAGTATTCAAACACTTCATACAGACTTGAAAATAAGTTAAAAGAATTAGAAGCAAAGGAAAGCAAAAGCACTATGTTGTTTGTCTGCTGGGGTTGAGTACAAAGGTTCACAGTGGAGATGCATTTTATGTGACCAGATATTTTCTTGATTGCATCATTTGAGCAGAAAATAAAACCAGCCAACACAAAACTGGCTCCATGACTCCTATGGACCTAGTGATATGATGATCCAAGACCATTCAGCAGAGCAGGGCTGTCACAAACATGTGTCATCAAGCATGTGTCAGATGTAGGGGGAAGAGTACTAAGATGCTGTAATCAGTACACAAATGTAATAGATTGAGTGAACTATTTTGATTCCTCTATTTCCTAGCTCACTTCAACTGGAAACTACTAATGCTCCTTCCAGACAATTTTATGTTTTTATTAGGGTTTAATATCCAAGAAATTAATTACTGGATTTTTTTTTTGGTCCCAACAGCAGCTTCTTCTACAAGCACTAAGGGGCTTCTTTGGAGGATACCTGACATAAATATACATAAATGGGACTATTTACAATCTGTGTTTCAGCTGTGTTTCAGTTTGATCCTAGACCTCATTTTCAACTGACCAACACAATTCCTCCATCTAACTTCCTCTAGCAAAAGATTTCTGACAATTAAGCCTGGCACCAAGCTAGAAACAGTTATTAAAAAAATTCATCAAGTGACCAAGATGTTTCTGACCAGTTAATAGTCTTTTGGTTGGGAAATGGGAAATGTTCTTCTAATTGCTTCTTTTGAATGCCTGCAAGTGTGAAAATTCAGGTGATGCACAGGAATATTCAGGATTGTAATACTTGTAGTACTGTAAATTTGCCCCAGTCCTTAGAAAACTGATTAGAAGTGCATATTGAGACGCTCAGAAAAGCAATGTTATAAACCCTAGAGACTGAGGTTGAAGTTTTACCTATGTGGAGATCCTCAAGCAAGAGAAGGGAGGGGAATAAGACTAAACATTAAATGTGAAAGCTACCGCAACCAGGAACACATGGCAGTCCAGACAGCCCATCGTCAGCTAAAGCATGTGGTAAACTCAAAGGCCCAATTTAAAGCTGGCGATATAAAGTCTGCGTAGGCTGCCAAAGAACCAGATGTCTTACGCCTGGGAGACTCTCCTTTACTGACTCTTTGCTTATGGGTCCCATGATTGATATCCCAAAAGGACAACATAAAACGTACACAATCTGCTGTGAGGTACTGGCACATCTAAGAGCTTGCCTTTTTTTTTTTTGTAATATATTTTTATTTAAACACAAGGTTGAAAATCTTTCCTAATTTAAAACATGAGAAAATGACCCTTTAGGTAGTTCATCTTACTACTTCAAATAGTGCTTTTGACTTCTGTGGGCTTAGAATCTGTTATCGATATGACTTAATTTATGGAGAAATGTTTGTAAAATTGAGGATGGAGTTTCTTATTTAATTTAATAAAGTCAGTTTACGGTTAAATAATATAAATGTTTCTGTAGAGATGTGGGGTGAGGTTGGGAAATTCTGTTCACAGCATGGATTAAAATGCATTGCAGCTCCATTCATTTTGAAAAATGGTGTAACTTTTGTAGAAAACAACTTGTTTAGTGTCAAATGTCTAAAACAAGAACTTCCCAAGCCCGGAATTATTCAGATTCCTGAATCAATGTCTCCATTTCTCCCTGGCGATTCAATAGGTAAATAAAAAATCAGAAAATAAGGTGGCAGTTTATCTATGTCATCTAAAAGAATAACAAAACAAAATATTATTAATATTTTATTATATGTTGATATAATATTATTATTTTAAAAGCGTGGCTTGAAAAACATTCTTTGAGTATTAATGCAGTAGGGTTTGGGATTCCCTTATTCTCCCAAGAAAAGAAACATAATTTACTTTTGGGGAACTCTGATAGACAAAGAAAGCCTGAGCTCTTACCTGATGGTAATGTTTTTCACTTCCAACCAGGTAAAAAAAAAAAAAATCAGCATAATACTCTGATCTGAAACTTGTGAAAATCTCGCCTATTTGCCTAGTAATCACTTTTTGCTCAAATTAAGGAGTGTTCTTTCACTTTTGGCTGGACTCTGATTTTGCTGCTGTAACTCCATCACAACTGTGCTGCAGTAGCACCTTGGCTGCCCTCTTGAAACTGGCAAAGTGGTGACTCTGTGTTTTCAAAGCTCAAGGTGTAGTTACAGCTGAGTTACAGCTCAGACTATTCATGCTGAATGTGATGTGCTAAGTCAGGCTTTTCTACCGGCAGAAGGCACAGAAGATGATGAAGGTGTTACTTTGAAAGACTCAGCCCACTGACAAAGCACAGCAAGTCCTGTTAATCAGCCAAGCACCATGCTCAGCACTGGAACCCTGTGGCATCTGTGGTAGCGAGCAGACCTTACAGGCACTGTTGTAACAACTTACAACTGATTTCCTCAGACATGCCTTTACATTCATTTATGACTTGTTAAGAAGGCATTTACTGTGCTGGTTACTTCTTAAACATCCATCTGTAATCTAGTTTGCTAAACCAAGAAAAAACACAAATGCAGAGATCTCCTCTAAGTAATATGTCTTTGTCACCAAACTCTCCATTTGGGAGTGTCTGTCATTCATTTTGCACAGACAATTCACTGCTGTGCACTGAGAAGAAAACACTCCATGCTGCAAAAGCTGGATTTATGAAACATGGTGCAAACATGTTCTGCTTAACAGCAGGCAGACAGCAAATGCCTAGGGCGTTCTGTAATTGTCCTGGGAATATGGTTTCTAAACCATCTCAGATTTATTACTGCAATTTTCATCAGATACCTGATACAGTAAATGTTTCTAAAGGTTTTACAGTTTTTATCTAAAAAAGACAGATTGTTTAGTCTACCTTACTGAATGACATCATGCTATTCATACTTCCAGTATGAAAGACAGTTACCTTTCTGTGTGTTGCTTTAACAGGTTTGGAGGTATAATGGATGCCTGTCCCATTTCAGCAATCTTGATGCCCGTAGCTGTGTGACTGTATAAAACTATGTATAGTTTTTAGTGAAAAGGATGTTGCTACCAACCTTACCCAGGCTGTGAGTTACCTTGGGCTGAAATAAACAGGGTAGATAATGTCTCTTAGAGCTCTTGTTTATGACCTCTGGCTTACTCGCTTCTTAACTGATCACAATTTCCAACTCTCTCATGCAGAAAACTACTAAAACCAAACAAATAAACAAAAAAAATCCAAAGGGACCCAGAAGAACCTGACACCGAGTTCAGAGGGTGTCAGTAGAGTCTTGCACTCAGGTACCAGCTATTCCTCAAACTTGCTCATGTCAACATGTTAAGAGATGAAGATGTCTGTTAATGCTTGATGGAAACTACCAGTTTATGTCACAAATGCAGTTTAGGTTCTTTCCCGCAATTCTAATTCACAAAAAATAATGAAATGCCAAAGAGAGCTGCTTGCTCCTTAAGCAAATCATCTCATCAGCATTTGCTACCCTCAGCCCAATTGAAAGCAAATGCCTAAATCAAATGCATTCATACTGGTAAAACCCAAAAACTTATTTTCACCAGTATAAGACTGCTCTTTATCAGACTGGCCGGATCCAAAAGACCTGTGTTAAGAGCTTGATTATACTGCAGACACTACTAACCAACAAAGCCCTGGAGTTATCCGCTGATCGAGGCAGGTGGTAAAATGCCAGTCCCTGCCCAGAGCAGGTCTGGGGGCTGTTTACGAAGAGACGTGAGGACAATGAAGAAGAGCAAGGCAGGGGGTGAGAAGTGAGAGGCAGGTATGAGGGAAAGGAGCGTGTTTTTACACAGCAGGCTGTAATCTCAGCTCAGCACCTGCACACCCAGCAAAAGGAAAGGTCCTTTGAAAGCAACAACTGAGAAACCATGTACGTAGGCCTTCTGTGAAAGTACTTTTGATGCCAAATGTTATTTCCATCAGGGAGATGTTGCTTGCCAAGATGTGTCCCCCCAAGCAGCATTTTCACTAAAAATCTGCTTCTGCTGCTGTAGCACCGGTGATTTTATCAGATAGAGCCTCTAATGTACTTGCTCCCCATCTAAAGGTGAAATGCTGGAGCGAGGGAAGGGAAAGATTTGGTTGGCCTATTTAATTTTGCTGAGGTTTTTGACAGATAAACAGGATGAAGATCAATTTGACTGAAATGGACTAGAAGAGTGAGATGAAATTTCACATGCAGTAATGCATACTGTTTGTATTGTCTTATGCTATCTTGAATGCACGAATTTTGAAACCTGTGATTAATACTGAACCTCAGCCTGGCTCTATTATTTTGTCCTAGAAGAGGGCAGCTGCTTTGCTATGCCTGAAGGAATGGGATTTAGCAACATTATACACTGAAGGGGTTTTATTTTTGGAAATCAGCAGCAATGGTACACGTCCATTATACACCAAAACCAGAACCAAGCTATGCAGCTGTGTTTATATTTGTTGTTAGGTAATTTTTAAAAGATCAGCTAAAATCACATTCTCTGCTTTTATATGAATACACACAATTTACATTTTTTGACATTGCACACTGAAAGAAATTCCTAAAGTGAATTTATTTCCATTTGGAATTATTTCAGTCCATAAAGCTGCAATGTGCAAAATATGAGCACACTGAGCCACACTTGATGTGTTATGTGAATTAAAACCACACAAACTTAGAGCTGTACAAACCCATTAAACTGTCAGCTCCACATTACTGCAGCTTCTTCCTTGTTATACTCTTTTTCTGCCCAGCTATCCTTACATAAAGTTTCATGGAAAACAGAGTTGGTGTGCCGCACAGCTATGAATAAGCTGCCAGAAACTTACATTATACAAGTAGCAACACAATATATGAGGTGATACTTTGAGTTTATATCAGAATTTGGGTTTTGCCATCTCAAATGAAAAATACACCTTTTTGTTGTACTTCCATTTTCCTTTTGTAAAACAGAGTGGAGTGACCTAAGCTATATATCAAGACGGCGTGTGGCCCAAACAGCAAATGCTTCTTGGCTTTGGCTGCCATGCTCATCAAACAGTCCTTTCCAACACACTTTCCTTCAGTTAATCCCTACCACAAGATAAGACAGCTCCTACTTCTTCCATCATAAACTAATTTTAAACTCCCCCTTCCCTCCTTCACATGTGTAATAATAAAGCTTAAAACAACAAAACCTCATAGACGATGGGGACACAAGTCTTGAAGGGCTTGGTGTCCTTGCACTGAAAGTAAACTTTCCTGCTTTATGAGCAAGACGTCACTGCTAAAAGCAAGCATCTGCCTATTTCTCAGAGACAACAGAGTCCAGTCTTCTTCTGACATTACTTCATCATATGACATCTGGTGTTTTATAGCCACGCAGTTTAAAAATAAATAGTCTGCATGCGATTTGATAACTTTGAAAATATTACCTTAAAATCACCCATTTATTTATTCTTGAAAACAGCAAAGTTCTCTCCACAATAACTAATTTAAAAATTCCTTCTTTGTTTACTTGAAGTTTGTGTTATTTTTCTCCCAAAAAAAGTAACATTTGGGGCAGAGAGACTGTGGGTTGCTAAGTACACCCTAATGGTTTTGGTTTCCATCAGCCACTGCGAAACCAGCCCCCCAGTGAGACCCCTGCATTTTCCTCCTGCATTAAGTCCCTTGTTTGTTCTGTTTATTTTATACATTTTAACAAAATGATTACTTAGCATTTTTATTGGCCAGCCATTAGCTATTCTATCATTAAGACTGTATTTCTCTGGCTCCAACAAGACAACTGATATCTGGTAGATCTACTTAGTACCTATAGAATAAAACTTCAAAATGTTGTGTCTCACTTCCCTCAGCTAATGTCACTTCAGAGTAAATACACTTGAATAATAGAAACCTCTTCCCCAGACCTCCTAGTTTTCACAACCTGTCCTCTTTAACCATCTAGGAGAATGCTTTTTGTCTCCTGTTTGTTTCTTCTTTCCCAGTATAACTGTGCAGCCTGCAGCCGGCCTGACTTGCTGTAGGCTCCACAAGCAAACTGCCTTCTAATTCAAAGACCACCCCCGGTGCAGTTGCCATACATAAAAGCTCATGCGTATTTTTTTTTCAGCAGAGATAATGGATGCTGGATTAAAGAAAAACAATGCAGAAAGATCAGATTTCACAGAGCACAGTGTGGATCCCTTGTTCTCTACAGTTCTGTACCCTGAACTGCTCATGGCACTGCCTTGCTGCCTGCAAATTGGTAGGACTGCTCTGGTCTCACAAGGTAAGATCTGCAGGTTTTCTCCTCACGTTTAAGGTTTCATTCTGAAGAAGCAAAAGTTCAGGTTTTTGTGGGCCCAGGATCCCTTCACCTAGTATTCCTCTGTGGAGCTTTTAGAGCATTTGAAGTGGTCGCCCCTCATAAAAAGGAGACATAAGGTTTTACTCTTCTTGAGCACTAGTCTATTCTGACCCCACGTAGGAGATTGGCTTCACTTCGCTTTCCGTCATCTCCCAGAGGCTTAAACTAATTAATCTTTCTATGGGTTTGTACTGTTTCCCATCTGCCTGTGGGTGATACGTGCTAATCATTGCAAATCAGTCTCCATTTTGGTCATGCAGAGGCACTACCAGACTTTTTTGGTGCCTTTTTTGTTCATCATTCATCATATAGCCAAAAAATGCCAGTTACCTTATGGAGAAGAGTTGATAGGTCCAAGAAAGAGGGATAAACATACAAAAAATAACAGACCAATGGGTTGCATGCTGCCCACTGTCTAAGGATTAAGTGTACATGGAGATCCTGGATGCTAAGGGAAGACACTGATGGTCTTAAAGTCTCCAGGTCTGTGACACCTGCTAACCTGCTTCTGAACTGCAAAAGCACTTGAACTCACGGGACACCTATTTCCTAATTTGATGTAAGTGATGCCCTGAAAGAGATAACTACCTCATGTGACTGACAGCATACATCACAGAAAGGAGGAAAGGCTGAAACCCAAGTCCTTCCTCACCAAGTGTGAAGCTGAGATACCTGCATTTGTCTCCATGTTTCCAGAACTGTCCAGCAAGAGTAGATCAGCATCTTTGTCATGTGTTTGTCTGACAGAGGTTGATGATGTTTCATCACCTGGTGCCTCTGAGAGATACCATACACCACATGTACTCAGACACTGCACAGCCCATGCCACACAGACAGGGGTCATCAAAAGATGCAGTCACCCTTCTTGCTGAGCAGAGGAGCCCTGGTTTCCTGCGCTTCCCACTCCTTGCAGCTGCTTTGGAGGGAGAACCACCACTCTCTCAGGACAACTTACTACTGAACAGAAACAATTCTTGCAGTAGGGATCAAAACCTACTTAATTACATATTTCACTGCAGTTACAATTCTAGACTGAGCCTTGGAAAATACATTCGGTATTTTTTTAATGCTGTTGGATAGTGATTGTAAAAGCTTTTACTCTTTATATTCCAATGCTTTCATTTCCTCTAAAGCTTTTTGAATAGGCCACAATCTATAAGTCTATCAAAACTAAGGTAACTACTTTTAGAAGATGCAAAACAAAAGACCGTCAGGTGAACAGACAGAAGGTGAAACTATTAAATTTTTCACAAAGAAAGCATATTGCTTAGCTTTTATGTTCTATTAAAGATATATCTCTATATATTTTTTAGCATTAACACTATCACCAGCAGATGGGTCAGGGATCCAGCGTGTTGATAAGAAGTAGGATAAAGACACGACGTTCTGTCTTTGTGCCACAGAGTATGTTTACACTGTGTACTGCTGGCAAAGACACCAGCTCATTCTGCTGAGCTCATTCTCACTTGGCTTACCAGCCCAGACCTGGCAGTGTGCTTACATGGTGACTCTTACTATTTGGTATAAATTTTAGGCAGAGTATGTTCTTGGCTACCTGTCCTATACAGTTCAACTGAACCCAAGGTTTTATTTCCCTGTTGAAACTGTGCTGTGAAAAAAAGGCAGAGCTTCCAATAAAATGTCCTTAATTTAAACATCTTCCATGTTTCCTTGACAGATATTGCTATTCTTTGCTTAACACCAACCTGTTTAATAGAGGTTATTTTTCTGTAGACAGTATCACGTCTTGTGTGTTACACAAAGGACTTACAGATTCTTCAGACCTTAGGAACAGTGAAGTTCCTTAGCTTCCAAAACCTACATGTGATGATGGCTAGTACCAAGGTGTATTGGATTTGCGTGGCAAGGTTTTGGTAGTGGGAAGGCTTCAGCTGGAGAGAGGAATGAGAAGATGTCAGAGAAACAACCCTGCAGACACCGAGGTCAGTGAAGGAGGGGGAAGAGATGCTCCAGGTACTAGAGCTGCAATTCTTCTGCAACCCCTGGAGAAGATCATGGTGAAGCAGGCTGTCCCCCATGAAGGTTTATGGTGGAGCAGAGATTCCACTTGCAGCGCATGGAGGACCCACACCTTGGCAGGTGGAGGCACCCGAAGAAGGCTGTGACCCCTGTGGAAGGTCTGCACTGGAGCAAGCTCATGGCAGGACCTGCAGCTCCACAGAGGGACAAGCCCAGGTTGGAAGTAGGTTTGCTGTTAGGTCTTGTGACCCTCTGGGGGAACCGCGCTGGAGCAGTCTGGTCCTGAAACACCTGCATCCAGGGAAGAGACCCATGCTGGACCAGTTGGTGAAGAACTGAAGCCCCCATGGGAATGCCTCAGGTTGGAGAAGTTCATGGAGGAGTGTCTCCTGTAAGAGGGATCCCATGGTGGAGGAGGGGGAGAGTTCTCCCCCTGAGGAGGAAAGAGCATTAGAGACAATGTGTGATAACTGACCACAACCCCAATTCCCCTTCCCCATGTGCTGCTCAGGAGGAGGCACAGAAATTGGGAGTGAAATTGAGCCTGGAAAGAAGGGAGGGGTGGGGTGAAGGGGGGTTAAGATTTGCTTTTATTTCTCATTATTCTACTCTGACTTGATTATGAATTAAATTAATTTTCCTGAGTTGAGTCTGTTTTGCCTGTGACGGCAACTGCTGAATGATCTCTCCCTGTCCTTAGCTTGACCTGCGAGCCTTTTGTTATATTCTCTCCCCTGTTCAGCTGAGGAGGGGAGTCACAGAGCAGCTTTGGTGGGCACCTGGCCTCCAGCCAGGGCCAACCCACCACACAAGGTTAACTTTTTCTTTGGTTTTGCACATTCAGGAAGGTGCTTATTGGAAACGAATCATCCCGATATTCTCTCCCTGAGCCTGAAACACTCATTTGGGATTGTTCCATTGACATCGGTCTGGAGAGGAATCTGGCAGTTGGGACTGATCAGGGAGCCAAATTCTGCTGAGGTAAAACCACGGTGGGCTCTTTGGAGTTCACACCAGGAATTAACTGCTTTCAGACAGCCGTCTCCAGTGCATATGTGCACAAGGAGGCTGAGGGGCATGAGGTGTGCTGCCAAGTACCGAAAAATCAGCCACTCCCACCCCTTCCCTGTGACAACATGAACACCCCAGAGGCCCTGCAGCAGCCAGATCACAGTGTGACAAGCTGAAATTTAGTCTGAGGGGAGCGGAAAAAAAAGAAAAAATTGCTTTTCTGCTCTCTTTGCTTGGGAAGTTGGCTTGCTGTAGGCAGAGGAGTGCCAGGCCCTCAGCAGGGGCTGCACATCTGAGGTATCAGGACCACAAGGGCCTGCTCTGGCTGTGGCCAGCCATTAGCGGGGGTTAGCTGGGTTTGGCCATGTCACTGTGCTGCTGCCTCAGAGTAGCAGCATCTGGTGGTAATCTTGGTAGGAGTATGGTGGAGTAAATCAAAGAGAGCCACCAGTTTTTCATCAGGCCTGCTAAAGTAATTTCTTATATTTGCCCTTGAGGCTTGACTTTCTTTCAGGGTCCTACCCGGTCCTTACATAATTCAATGACTGACTGCAATGCATTGATCTGTTCATTTATTTCAACTAAGTTAACTAAGGCAGAAAAAAAAAGAAAATGGCCCAAACATTCATGTTTAAAATCCAGCTACAGTCTACAATTTTACCGAGTCTCCTGGCTAACAAGCTGTTATGTTGCCTTGTATTTAAGATGTACCACCTTTTATGTTTGCTTACCTGAGGCTTTCAAACCTGTAGGATACTGTAATAATGAGTAATTATCCAAATGCAACACAGAAATCTAAATTAAAAACAAAAGAGCTTCTTTTTCTCCCCCTGAGTTAACCACAAGGTGATGTGAACTATATCATTACTCTTCTGAAGGCATTTGAAATACGGTATGATACAAAAACCAGTAGGTTTTTCTTAGAATAACCTTACTGTAATAACCCCCTGCAAACTTGTTTTCAAAGTCCTGCTTCCTTGGCATGAGGGAGGCCCTAACTAAGCTGCAGAACACAAAGAAAGTAAGATTTGTTTTGATTTGATATGATATGATACTTCTGTTCTTTTTCATGGCTGAATTTAAGCAATCTAGATCATCTCCTTATCAAGTGATGTTTTGTGTATTGCTTTGGCTGGTGTCTTTATGGTGTGGCTTCTCTTTAAATAAGCACACTGGTAAGTCTCACCATTCCCCCAGGAAAGACAGTGCTCAGCAGAACCTTTTTCTCCAGAGCATTCAGCCTAATTCAGACACTGTCAGGAGGAATAGGTCCATGCTCCCTGCCTGCTGCTGCATGCCAGCCTGTGTCAGAACCCCTTCCCAAAGACCAGGTGCCCTCACTCCCCCTGGGTGATGTGCAATGCCTGACTTTTAGTTTCACAAGGAAGCAGTGAGGTGCTTTGCCTTCCTCCTCATTTGGCAAGCTCAAAAGATGTAATGGAACTAGAAAAAAATGGAATATATTGTCCCCATGCATTTTTCGCTCTGAGTATCTTTTCAGTTCAGAGTTTGGCTCACCTATTCTTCAGATGCATGGCACAAAAAGCAGTTATAAGTTTTCTTCTCAGAGGCTTTCCTTACAATCAGCATCTGTTGAAGCTCTCAATCTGAACTAATACAGGGACACTTCTCACTAGACCAGGCTGCTGAAAGCCCCATCCAGCCTTGCCTTGAACACCTCCAAGGAGAGGGCATCCACCACCTCCCCGCGCAACCTGCAATCCATGCATGTTATGTTCTAACACCAGTATCAGATCAGAACCACAGCTTTGTACTTAGCCATGTGAGCAAAGCCTTTAAATCAGAATCAAAATTTAATGAAAAAAAAATAGGACTGGGCTTAATTGTCTCCAGGAGTTTGCCGACTGTAGGTCTGTTCCAGTGGACCTGAGACCAGCAAAAGCACTGTTAAGTTCTGCAAGGAGTTTTGCCTGCAGCAGGTTTTTCAGAGTGTTCTGATGTATAATTGCAATTATTGGCTCTCATTTTGCAACCAAACCTGCTTATAATTTTAAATGTAACAGAGGGTACAGGATTCATTGAAAGTTGATTTCTGCATGAAAAATAACACCAAGAGCATCAATATGTAAGCTAGGTGGGCAGGGGACAGTAACAATGCTAGGGTTTAAGTGGGGGGGGAGGGGTTTGGTGCAGGGAAATTCTCTTTATCTCCTGCCTGGGAGCAAAATCATACTGCTGGAACCGTAAAAGTCGTGACTGGAGAACTACACTGCCTGTTTTCAGTTTTTATGGCTGGCTGCATACTCACAGCAGGGTTCGCTTACAGGACGCCTGAACAGACGCCCAATATATGATCCACATACCTGCTTCTTTCGTGGCTTTTGCCCGAACGTTCAGTGCACTGTTAAATCCTGTGCTCTATAGCAGAGGAGGGAGTACAATTTCTGTTATGCATTCAGTGGGAAAATGAAAGAGAAAAGGTAAGTGAAGGACAGTTCTGCAAAACAGAGACGACAGAGTTTACCTCCTGGAGATAGTGAGAAATGATTAATGGTGGCCACTCACCTCCACATGGATAAAGCAATAAATGTTTCCTACGGCATTTTGACCATGTAAGGCTGTTTCAGACATATGGATGACATTTTTACAGATACTAGAATTTCAGGAGACCTTGGGATCCTGTTCATTATACAGTGTGGGATACAGTCCTATACAGTATATGAAACTAGAGTTCCTTACAAATTATTAGCAATGTATTCAAGAAAAGCAGCTTTTTAGCTTCCCTTTTTCAAATTTGCTCCTTCCAGATCAGTGATTTTCCTTGTGGACTACACTTCCACTTTCTTTCATGTGAATTGTTCCTTATATTTTAGATTCCTTTTTTTTTCTTTCCCCAAATTAAAAAATCAGTATGTATGTAACTTATCTGTCCCCTGTTAAGTGCTTGTTAAAGTCCTGTACAGAACATTCAGATTGGAGAACTCCATTTTAAGAAGCCCACGAGTGACTGGAAGAATGAATTCACAGCAGCAGCTGAAGTGGGCACAGTGTAGAAGCTGGAGCTATGGAGTTCACTGCAACTAGTACCAGAAGCTGTGGGAAAATCACAGAATCACAGAATTGTAGGTGTTGGAAGGGACCTCAAGAGATCATCGGGTCCAACCCCCCTGCCAAAGCAGCTCCCTAGCTCATATAACACAGATAGGTGTCCAGACGGGCCTTGAATATCTCCAGGGAAGGAGACTCCTCCACCTCCCTGGGCAGCCTATTCCAGTACTCTGTCACCCTTACTTTGCCTGCTTGTTTCCATGAGTGAAGCTGGTGGATTCAAGGAGGATACTTTAAACTGAAGGTCTAGATGGATTTGATATGTGAATTCCCCCCTTTTTTTAAAGTGTCTTTAACTAAGTATACCTTAAACGTATTCTGGGTTTTGCAGAACATAATTCCTGGCCTCAAAACCAAGCCTGAACTTGAGTTTTCTTTAATAATACACTGCATTCCAATTGGTATCATATATACTTTTAAAAATGAGGAACATGTAAATTTTCACTGAAATTGGTTTGCATTTCCCAAATAATCATTCCTACTAAAAGACCATAGATTGCATCTAATGCAGGAAACATAGGAAAGGTTCAAAGCTCCCACATGTGGGTACAAACTTTGCCCATGCCCTGATGGTTTATGTCTTCCCTCACTTCCCATGCTTTCTGCCCATCTTTTCCACCTGCAGAGACTAGTCAGGAACCACAACAGCCCCTCAGACAGGTCCCAATTCAGACAAATATGGGGCCAGGCTCACATGGTTTCAGGAACCTGGAGACAGGTTTAGACACAGCCAGAATGAACTCCTTGCATGACATTCACTTCACCTGGGCAATGTGGCTTGTGCACTGTTATTCCAATTATTTAAAAAAAAAAAAAAAGGGGGAAAGAAGTTGCAACTGAAACACATCATAGTTCTCATTTATAATGAGGAGGGCAGAGCAACATTCAAAGGTAAGTTTACCATGCCTGGACTAAGAGGAGAAAAAGAATCACAACTTGGCAGTATATTTTTTTCCCTGCTAGAAGAACATAAATGACATTGTGCAGGGGGAATATCAGGTGATGAGAAAGCACAAAATTAGAGTTGTGGTGTTGGGACAAGTGTGGGTATATTGGTCCCAGAGTTGTTGTGGATTTCACTGATCTGTACTTGTTTTAGGAATCCGTGGTGCTTTGATTACAAGTACAGGTAATTTGAAAACAGGATGCTTAAAATTGTTTGTGCTAGAGACCTCACAGCTTTTCACCTTTAGAATCCCCCTGACACCATCCAGAGCAGCACTAAGTGTGGTTTTCATCTGGATGAATATGAGTAATGCAGGTGGTGTGCTTTCCAAATGCTTTTTCTGCCAGTTGTGTATATGACATTTTACTTTGACTCAGGGTGGGGAAGGAGAGCTGAGCAGCAGAGAGGAACAACACTTTTTTTTTTTTACACAGCAAAGGAGATCTCTTAGAGCCTGATTAAAACATTTGGAAAAATCCACAGAGGTGAGTAACACAGAAGGAGTTCCTTTCCACTTCTCAATTCCCTCAGCAACTCATTTTTGTCACACTCTCATGTGTTTTTTCCATGAGACAGAACAATTGGCATCTATTGTGTGTAAGGTATTGTGGGATCAGAGGCACTTAGCTATGGTATGTAGGGATATTAGTCGGCATTAAAATACTTGAAATTTGCTGAATGTTCTCAGATTTGGTATGTGTGCTTATCTACATGAACAGTTGGGTTATTTAATTTTCAGGACCTGACGTCCCAGTAGCCAGGGCGTATTATATATTGGATTACAGAACATTTCTTTACTGTTTTTGGTTTCTTTGTTATTCACCTCAACATCACTTCCAGATTATTTTACACTTTTTTAATGCAATAATGTGAACATGTACCGTGGCCTTCACCTGCCCAAGAGACATGTCAATTATCTGCAGCACTGCAACCCACAGATGAATTCCATGGAGGAATAACATTTTAGAGGAGTTAACAACTCAATCAAATACTTAAAAGCACACCAAAACCTCCAGCAAAAACCTTAGAGAAGAACTGGCCAAGTTTTTTAGCCTTTGTCTGCATTTAGTGGTTTGAGATTAGAGCAGAGGTGAGAAGAGACCCACTTCAGCAAAGGCTTTGGAAGAACAGAAGTGGGGTAAAAAATGATGGGAACATGCCCCACCACCATATACAGGTGGAGGTAGATGAGCTGGAGGAAAAAGATCTTAGTAGTGATTTTTAAAGGACAGATGAGAGAGATGCTTTGTGTCCTAAGAAATCTTGGCCTGATAGTGGAAAGCCATCTCCTTCTGCATAGGAGAGAGCATTCGGCATTCCCACCGCTTGCCTAGCTCTCCTGGAACCTTTAGACAGAGCATGCAAATGGGAGAGGGAGAAATGCCTGGATGTGAGTATAGATTTGAGTCTGCTGCAGGGCAGCTGATTAGCAATGTCTTAGAGGTGAAGGCAGCAGCTCCAAGCTCCTCTTGAGTTGCTGCAGGCAGAAGAGCAGAGAGGCTGGTTGATCTCCTGCACATTGTGTGAAGTGGCAGAAGGCAAATACGCCTACCTGTACCTTGGTCTTTGTGAAAACTCAGTGGGCATGAAAGCTCCTGCCTCTGCTGAGACTTCCCAAAGGTAAGTCAAACACATCTGCTTAAAGATGTGTCCATATGGCATACCTGGCCTGCTCTGAACACAGTCTTGTCTTAGGTCAGAGTCTTCAGCTCAAGAGCTACAATTACCCTGTGTCTCCTAGTGATGCCCTTAGCTGATGAGAAATGTTTTCCATTCCCTTTTTCATTCTTTTTTTCCTCTCTTCCTTTTGCCCTAATTATGCCTTTCCCCTGTGTGGTACAGCTTCCGACACAATATAAATGACTAGGATTGACACACATTTCCTAGCACAAAATGAAGTCCAGTGGTTGGGACACCCCTTTAAATGATAAACATGAGAAAACTATGCAACCTCCAGATTGCCTTTCTCAGAAAAAAACCCACCAACATTTTTTTTCCCCTTGGGTGACAACCAGGTTCAGTCCTGATGGCAATGCCTGCTTAACTGTAATCAACTGCACACTCACAGGAAATGAAATGATCCTGCCCAGGACACCAGCCTGATGATAGATGACTCGGAAGGACAAGATATATTCGTAATTCTGAAGCAACCTTCATCCCGCTTCAAAGTAATTTTTCATCATCTTTTATTGACAAAAATAACACCAGGATAGTAGAAATGGAAAAGATTAGTAGAGTGGGAAAAATACCAGGTTATTTTTCCAGTTTGGGTTACACATGTGGTACACATTCTGGTTACTGTTACAAATGCGACCGCATTTTCAGCAAGGCTTATAAATGTATCTTGGCTCCCTACTACAATCGCCTATTGACCAAGAGTTTTTATAATGAACTCTAGCCTTTTTTTTTTCTTTCTTTCATTTTTTTTTGGTAGTGATTTTTTGTTGTGCTTGCTCAAATTCTGGAAGGTGACAAGAAGTCTCATTTTTCTTGGCGAGGCTCTGTACAAGAGCTTATAGGACAGGGGTCAACAGGGAGAGGTTGCGTGGGTCTTTCACACACCACCCAGGGCATGTAAAGTGCTTAAACAAGAAAATTATTTTTAAAACTTTAAAGTGCTTAAACAAGAAAATGATTTTTAAAACTTTAAACAGATTTGATAAGTCACATTAATGAGCAGAGGTATGATACTTGAATCTGCCTGCATTTTCTTCTATTTTAACCAATCTGATTACAAAATGACAATCTCACCTACAGGATATTAAAATGTGTATTTTGACATCCCAGACACAGGTCAGTAGATAGCTCATGTAAATAGTATTCAGAAAAAGTTATGTACTGGCACTGAGAATCTGTTACTCAGCTGAATGTCATCTGGAAATGAATCAAATACAATCTTGAACTTATAAAAACTGGGTCTTACTGAGACCACGACCGTGCAACAGGCTCCAGGCAGAGAGGAGAGTGCTGCTGCACAAACCTCAGGATGGGACCCTGGCTTTAGAGCACAGTTCACTTTGCTGTCCTGATCCTCTCTGGCACGTCCAGGAGGGCTCCAGACTGGGGTAGGTGGTTTGGTTTCACGCTGCAGATCAATACCAGGACCCCCAAAACTGAACTGAGATCCTGAAATGCCTGTGAATTTTTTAACTCCTATGTATCGCTAATAGTGATCCAGGGGTGAACAGCTGCATAACACGTTACCAAATCCTTGAAGTTCAGGGAATGTTTTGGGTTTTTTAAAAACCCCTTCATTTTAGTAGCAGAATTTACAGGCCTGGCTTGGCTACTTTAATGACATTAAAAAGAATAATATGACTCCTGCTTCCACAGGGAGGTGTGCTTATCCTGAGGGATTTACTGGTCAGTTTGAATGGATTTTGCACTGTATGTGAAAAGATGCCACTGATTTCTAAGACTCCTATGTTGGGCTGACTCTTCATTTACACCACAAATCTTTTTGCTGGTACTATTTTGTTAAACACTTTGCTAAAACCGAAGTCTCTAAACCAGGCAAGAAGAACATACGCTTTGGAGGCAAAGCCTAACCACGACGCTGCAGTTTGCCTTTTACTATTACTTAGTTCAGTCGTTCCGTTTCTGACACAAATTTTAACTTTAGATGAAAGCATGGGCGGGGGGGGAGGGGGGAGCCTAGTTTGAAATACGCTTAAAAGTCTTCACTTGTTTCCAGAGAGGTTAATGAGGTGGGATCTCTGCTATTTGAGCTCTTTAAGCAGTCAGTAGGGCTGCACATTGCTTAACTTTAAAAAAAAAAACCAACTTTAAAGTTCATTAAGTCTGTTTCCCAAAGGAAAACACAAACCTTCATTCACTTCAGAGCGCGGTGAAGCCTCTTAAAGCTTTTACCCTCCGGTGTAATCCCAATTTCCCTTTCTACAAAGACACTAAAACTTCCGCACGCACCGTCCGGGTCCCCGTCGTCGCCCCCCTCCCAGTATAGCATCCTTCCTATCACTAGCACAAACTCGCAGTATCTACTGCAAGAAAGCCCGGAACATGCTACAGCCGAACAGAAACAGGCAAACAAGCAGCTCGGCAGCGGTAAGAACAGCCCCAACACGTACGCAGAAGCCGGTTCCTGCTGGCGGCGCTGGGGGAGGCTAGCGGAGGGAGCGCGGCTGCGGAGCTGCCCCTCCCGGGCGGAGCGGGACGGCGGGCGGACTTACCCGGCGTAGCGACCGCGGTGGCCGCGGAGCGGCAGCGCAGCCTGGAGGCAGAGCAGACAAAGGGGCAGGAGCCCGGCGGGACGCCTGCGGAGCGGCATGGTGCGGGACCGCCGCCGCGCCCGCCCCAGGTGGCGGCTGCCGCGCACACAAAGCCGGCGCCGAGGCGGGGGCCGGGAGGAGCGGGGCGGTCGGAGGTGTCGCCGGTCGCCCAGCGGCAAGGGGAGAAAGTCGGGGGAAGACGTCGCCCGCAGCCCCGCCGGGCACGGGGGACGGCGACGGGACGGGGCGGCGCCCGCCCGCCTGGGAGGGCTGGAGTCGGGGGGGTGGGTGGGTGTGTGCGCGGCCCCGCCGCCGCCCTGCCCCGCCGGGGGGGCCGGGGCTGGCAAGAGCCGGGCTGCGATGAGGTCTTTTCCCCCACCCCTTAGCCCTCAGGCACGGCGGTTCAGTCGGGAAGAGGGGTGCCGTGGGTGGGCTTCGCCTGCAGGTGCTGCGCCGGGGCAGCCGGCCAAGGGCCGGTTAGCGCGCAGCCAGTGGCAGCGGGGGATTACCGCTGTGGTTTTCCCGGTCGGGCAAAAGATGTTGCGTGGGATGAGAGGGCAGAGGTACGCTTGCACGAAACAAGCGGCGGAGAGTCCATTAGGAGCGACGAAGGGAGGAGAAAGTGGGATTTCAAGTTACCAGCGTTGCCAAAAGTCTCGGGCCCGAGCAGCTTCCCACTACCCAGGGACACTGCTCTAGTACACTGCAGTACAAACCCAGCGGGTCTGGGGTTCCTAAAACTCTGGGTTTGCTGTGTCTTTTTCACACTGATGAGGGGAGAGACCCATATAAAAGATACATGACTGGAGCAGCAGGATGGGCGAGGAAAGTGGAGAGAATTTTGTTGCAAATAACTGTAGCTTATAGAAATCACCTGGAGTGCTTGCTAAAGGAGGTAAAATTACAGTGCCAACATAGAATAAATCGATAGGCTCTTCAATACTTTTTGTGTTGACTTTCATTTAAAAAAAACCCCGCAAAACCTGCTTCAAAACAGACTGAGAACCTAAAAGAACAAGTGGGCTGTAAACGAATAAAACCAGAATGTGTGAACTACTGTAAAGCCCTGTTAGCATTTCAGAGACACAGGGAGCTTTTTGAAAGAGGACTGCATTAAACCACACACATCATATTCTACAACTGAAAGGCAAACAGTTTGCTTTGTCTCTTTTCCATACTGGCACCAAATGTGACACTAGCTGTGTGATAGAGGTCTGGAGACAAAAAGGATTTAGTTCAGGGCAGGATTATTCCCCTTTGTTTGGTCCTACTGCCCATAACATACCCTGCTTAAAGTCTCCTCTTCAGGTGAGGCTACCCAGATGCAAATTTGTGTGTGCCTGTGCACAGATGTGCATTCAGCGTGAGGCCTACATCTCTGGTTGAAAACCATTACAGGCAAAACCCCCAAATGACTTCTGCAAATCTTCAATCTCCTAGTAAACACCTTAGCTTTACATATACCTATTTATAGCAGCTCTGCTGTATGTTCAGAGGTGATTTCAAAGGTAAAAAGCCAGCTGTCATGAAGTTGAGTAAATGACTACTGGAGGGCACAAGTAGGATGTTGGAGCAAGACCCAGTACTTCATTTCACATGCTGTTGTCAGTTACTTCCTGTGCTACAACACCAGGTAAGACCAATTTGTGGAAATGCTCACAAAATATAGTTTGGCTATTTCTCTAAAATATTTGCTTTCAGGGTGAAAACCTGGCTCCATCTGAGTTAGAAAGATTTTTACCATTGTCTTCTATTTGCAGAATAGTTTGGCTATTATTCTAACATTTTTGCTTTCAAGAGGAAAACTTGGCTCTGTTAGAGTTAAGGAGAATTTTATTATGGGCTTCTTTCTATGGCTCTAGATTTCAGTCTTAAATCCTGCCTTTCTGCAACATTCCTTGAAAGTCACATGCAAGAAGATAGGAGAAAGAAAGGGAGTTCAAACACTAAAACTGTAAAGATAAATAGCAGGATGTGGAACAAACACTCAAAGTATTGATTCTTTTTGTAATATATGCACTATTTCTGCCCATTTAAAATGAATTTAAAACAGCAACTTAAGAACTTTGGAGAAGCTGGAGAGAGAAGAGGCTCAAAAATATTAAAAAATGGCTTTAACAGAGGTAGAGGTAGTGAGGAGGATAAAGATCCCTTGGTCTCTCTCTCTCTCTCTCTCTGGTCCATCAGTTTAAATCATAGTGGGTGACTGGGCATCCTGAAGGGAGGACTGGAACTCCTGGGAAAATATTAAAATGCTGTATGAGCCTGGATGTTACATATGTGGCAAGCCTACTTTCCTGACAAGATGGAGCTATAAAGCTTGCACCCAGCTAAGAAAAAGATTTGGGAGGAAGAAAGTAAGGGTTGCTTGTCCTCCACTTCTTGGAGCTGAAGAGGTGAATCGCCAACACCAGGGTTCTGGTGTGTAGCTCTGACTTGTAGGTGATGAGAATCTGTGAAGGAACAGGAGAAAAGACTAAGATACAGCTTCCCTCTTAATGCATTAAGATGTGGGATTTCTCATAGCATCCTACACTTTACAAGTAACCCAGACTGCTGAAACAGAGGCAATTCTACATGGCATGAAAACAAGAAAGGCTTCATGTAAATTGAGTGGGCAGGCAGCCTACATTTGGTACCTGAACTTGAGAACGTGCCATTTATTGAGAAGCCTGTCATTGCACAGAAGAGCAGAAGAATTAAAATAGTTTCTTAAGCACACTTCATACCTAAGTCCCATCCCTCATCTTCACAAGAAGGTGGCTTTAGCTTGAATAATCCTTGCTGTACATTTGTCAGAGCCATTTGGGTTGGACTAGGTGATCTCCAGAGGTCCCTTCCAAACCCTAGTATTGGTAATGGTTCAGAAACAGGAGTTTAAACAAAGGTTTACATTGTTCTAGTTTAAATCATACCAGGTAATAGTGAATTGAAACAAGCATGTTAATGCTGGGATTTACACTGCTGTCATTAGTTAAAAGAGATTGAAGTTTGTGTGTAATGCCCTTTTAAAGATCTGGCCTCTGTTTCTTTTAGTTCACCCAGAGACTTCAAGGGATACAGGGCATTTGAAAGTGGCTCTGCCAATTCTGAGCTAGATTAGGTTTGTCGTATAAAAGAACATGAAAACAAGTAATCCATGCATGAGTTAACTTTAACTAACCACTTTGCAGAGTCAGGAGTGTTACTGTAGCACCACAGAGCTAATGGCCTGGGACTTAACCCACTCCTGCAGTCCGTTATTCAGGTTATCCTGAGCTTTGTAGTTAGGGACAAGCTGCTCTTGAGCTTATTGGGGTCTAAGCTTATTTGGGGTACTAGACCACTGCAGAAGCAAGACACTCAGGGTGCCTGTACTTCCATATGTAGGATTACTACCTATATATACAGCAGTAGATTGTTCCCCATGTCAATTCCCAGCTCTCACGTTGCTTCAACCTCCTTCTCAGCCTGCTAACACAGCTCGGTGGTCCTTCTTCCTGTCTGCTGACAACTTGGCTTTCCGGAGGGTGTCACCTTCACCATGCTCTCACTGAAGCCTAAGGCATGATGATCGGCTAGGTTTTAAACAATGAACATTGCTTTGGTGGGTATTCAGATGTAATTAGCTTCCTAAAATGTGTTAGAAGTGCCTTTTAAAAGGGGCGAGTTACACAGCTAGGAATCTTGACACTCAGTAGTCAGCTTCCTTAGGGATGCTGCATTACTACTATAGCTAAGCCATTTTATTCAGACTTGTCTCAATGGCAATCAGCTATTATAAAATGGCTCAGTTAAGTGAAAGAGCAGAGCTCTTCCATTTAAAGTATTGCAGTTTTCTGTTCTGCTGTTGTTCTGTTATTCTACAGAACGACAGAAACACAGGTTAATTTTTTTCCCTGTTTTGTAGAATTATAGATCTTTAGGTATGGCTATGCTTCAGAAGCAGCTAAAGGAAATTAGATGTGTGACAAACTATCACCAGATCAATGCCCCGGAGGAGCCTTTAGAATCCATACTGATAGATAACATCAGGTGACAGTATTACATTACCTTATGAAGTCAGTTCCTTAGGATGCTTTTGGTCTTGGAAAGACTCCTGCACTTGTGCTCATAGTTTTCTTTACACATATAGAATTCCTTCTTAGAACTACCCATAAGGGAAAAAACCCTCTTTGAGGAATCAATGGTAGGAAGCATCATGCAGGAAAGCCTGTTCTGTCTATAGATTTTGCTTTAACACTCACGCAGCCATTTGGTTTCAAGTTTTCAGCCAAAAGTACTGAGAAAAAAGCATTGTTCATGAGAATTCTTAAGCTTTTTTCCTTCATTTTTGAAGTGAGACTGGTATATTACTGTGTAAACGAACTGCAGTGAGACTATATGCAGGCTTGCTAGCACTCAAAAGGAATTCCTGTACCAGAACCTGAAGGATTTCTGGATTAAAAGCCAGTCTCCCCCAGGCCAGTGGCTTCTCTGGTTTTTCTGTACACTTGCAAGTTTCACTCTGCAAAATACAAGAGCGTCCACTTAAAGTTCTCTGAATCCCCCTACGCACCTTGTAACACAGATGGGCTCGGGGTTCAGCCCCAGGCAGCAGCTGCCAAGCTCCGGGCCTGGCCCACCCCTCCCCCGGGAAGACAGACCAGCAAAGCCCCGCAGGCTGGGGTAAGGGCACTCACCGGCACAGCACCTCAAGAGGAAGCAGAGCCCGGAACAGAACACACGCACAGTGACAAGAGAGAACTTACCGACTCCGTAACCACTCGACCAACTGCCCTCAGCCTGTCCTAGCGCCGCAGGGGCTCCCCCCTCCCCGCCCAGCCCCTTTTATGGGGGAGTGGTGTCACCTGGCGTGGAAACAGCCCGGGCTAACTCAGCTCACCTGTGCTGGCTGACGGGGGGAGTTAACTCTGTCCTGCCTGGAACCGGGGCACGCACGTTCCTCCAGCTCTCTCTGAGCTTCTGTGGTCTGCGGTCATTAAAGGCGTCAGACGTCACGTAACCGCTGTCTTCAAGCTGTTTTGCAGATGGGGATACTGAGATATGGGGGTTCTGAACGATTTGTCCCAGGTGAAAGAGCAAGTCACAGGCAACCGGGTCTCCTGACAACCACCACAGGAACATATGCCATTACTGAATTTGATTAGATTGCATTTTTTTAATTTAAAAGGCAGACATACTTGTTCCCAAAGTCCCATCCTTGCCTGAGCACGCTCAGATACAGTTCCACTTCTTTTACTCTAAGGGGAGCCACACGTTCACAGGGAAAGATATTTAGTACCTAGTTTTAAAAAGACACATCATTTGCAATCAGTTGATGCTCATTTTTAACAATATTGAGAAGAAAGAAAAATAACAATGTCCTGGTTTCAGCCAGCGGCTTCAGCCAGGAAGGGGTTAACCTGCTGGGCTCGGGACAGGTGACTCAAATTGGCCAACAGGATCATTCCCTGCCAGTTAAGTCATGCTGAGTATAAAAGCAGGGGGGTGTAGCAGTGTTTGCGCGTGAATAGCAGAGATGGGGAGGGAGTGTGCTCTTGGCTTGGGTCTTTGTTACTCGTGGGGTGGCTGAAGATCAAGCTTGGGTCCTTTGTGTGGCGGTGGGAGTTTGCAAGGGCTCGGTGGGGGCTGCGGGTCGGCGCGGTGTCTGTTACGGGGAGTGCGTGATCTGAACTGTTCATCTCGGCAAAAGGTTGTATTGTTTGTTGTTATCTGTTCTTCCCCTGTTATTTCTAGTAAAATCACCCTTATCCCAACCTGTGGGGCTCTGGTGTCTTGGTTCCTCACTCCCCTCCGGAGGAAAACTGAACGCATGGTTCCCGGCTGGGATGAAACCACCACAAACAACAACGTTTGTTTTGAAGCACTGAGGAATCAGTGTGACTTCTGAGCCTGCAGAGCATGCTTGGAGCTGCTCTGGGGCAGTCGCTGTGAAGATAACAGGTGCCAAAGCTTTATTTATATCAACTGGCCTTTATCATGTATATGTGTATGAAACACACATATGAAAATATTCAGAAGGAAAAGGTATTTTGGAAAGAGTAAATTGAGTGAAATAGCGTGGTGTGTGACTCCCCAAACAACTCCCAGCTGCTGGTGTTCTGCAGTGGGCTGTCATGATATCTTCTGAGGGGAAAGGGAACATTACACAGAATATGGTGCTGGAGGTAGGTGAAACAGAAACCACTGAGTTGTTAATTTATCTGTCAGCTGCACTGGCATGAAAAGTGTCTTTCCTCCTCCCTTTCTCGCCCTTAACACTGCCTGATAATTATCAGGTCATTTTACCATCTGTGCCTGAAATGATATTTTGATTGTCCTCTTTCAAATTTGGATGCCTCAATAGCTTGAAACGATATATAATTAGGTACCACGTACTTCAGAGCTTTATGCAACCTGAATACTGAGAAATGCTGAAAAGGCTGGAAAAATGTAAAGGGTGAAAAATACAGGATTCTGTCATTCCAGTTCTGAAATGTTAAAAATCCAGGGAATAAAGTCTAGATCTAGTGAAATATGTCAGAAAATAGAGCAGGCAAAACCAAGAGGGCCCCAAAAGTATATTTAATGCAAGCATCCTTGCGTTTTCCAACCAGCCATCACTGGAGCGAGACAATTCCACCTGTCTGCCATCAATTTAGCACCCACCTGCCCTGCCTTCCCCTCCCCCCGGATGCATGGAGAGCTCTGCCATGAGAGGAAGTTGCTTCACTTGGGAGAGAGAGAATGGCTTAGTGCCCCGAGGGTACCGGCAGCCCTGGCAGCCCCTGCCCAGGGCTCCTCCCCACCCTACCCACAGCCCCAAGTCAGCCCCTGCCTCGGTGACACTGAACAATAACAGCCAAGCAGAGTAGAAGATACCTTTATCCCTTTGGAGCCTGTTAAACTGTCTTTCACTTCTCTGAGTAACCAGTCAGTAGAAGGCAACTTGTTACCTTTGTAAATGATGATTTTCTCTGCTGTTCCTCAACACCATTAAAAGTGTTTCACATATCCTTAAATCTCTACATCACTACAAGTGGGATAATCCTTTATGCTAACATTTAACCCAGCTGTATGTGAAGCTTAAGTAAGTACAGTACATAACTTCTGAAAAAATTCAGAATCAATTATCAGTTAAATTAATTATCAATTTGAGTATCTTGCTAAACTTTAAAAAGTTGGGGTTTTGTTGTGGGTTTTTTCCCAGCCCAGCTGGTGTCCTGTTTTCCTGCTTCCAACATGCACCTACATACTAGATAAGCAATGAACATTTTTTAACCTGGGCTCCATCGAGTGAAAACTCCTAGACACCAGATAAGAAGAGCTGTGTGACCTTTTCCCTGAGAATGAATTACAGTTTGCTGCCCTCTATTAGTCATGAAGATCCATACAACTGCTAGAGATACTCTATCCAAGTAATGTCTTCATTAGTATGGAAGTATTTTGGCAGAATCCCATTTTGCTTCCTGTAATAAATTTATCACTGGGGATAAACAACAGACTGCAGATGAGAATACTGTTGTTTCCAAGAAAATGGAAAATAAATCTGCATGTACTTTGGTCAAATTTTGTCACATTGTTTGATATATCTGATAGTCAGAATTAGAGTATCCATGCACCATGGAAACTGTTTCCATAGCAGAAATCTCTTAGCTCAAAGCCAGTTCTCTCTGGATTAAATCCAAGGTTTCAGACTGATAATCTAGAGCTTTCCTTAGCAGATGGGAAGGTCAATACTTAAGAGGAAGTTGCCACACAGCTACTGGAATATATACTTACCCTCCAGAGTGAGAGAAGTGCCATGCTGTTTCCTCCCATTCCACACATCCTTGGTGTTCAAAATGTTGTAAGATGGTTTAGAGCCAGTTGCATATTCTATCAATATTTTCAGTTACCTGTCAGAAATACAGATAACTGGTGGCATTCCTTTCTAGAACATCTGCAACACAGTCTTCCTCTGTAACACTTCAAAAGGGCCAGCCTACTGCAGAGAAACTGCTTTTAACTTGTGTAGCAATGGTGAAGAGAGTAAAAAACTTGAAGGGTAACATCTTTCACATTAAATGCACTGTTACCTGTGTGAAAGTTAATTAAGAAGGAATTATGGAATCTTGAATACTTAGGGATCAATATTTTAACAAAGCCCAGGAAGCACACTGGTATTAAAGGCAAAAGGAAAAAGATGAGGTATTTCTTAAACACCACTTGAATATATGAAAATAAAAACGGTGTTGAATTGAGTGTTTTTTGAGAATAAGTTATTTTATGGCCTGAAGACACAATTCAATGATTTCCATTTCCCAGGAAACAGGACAGCACTGTATAAAAGCCCATCCTGGTTCAGTAGTGAAATAGGTGCAGCAATTAAGCAGCAGCAACAAAGCAATATGCAATAAGAAAAAATGGGAAATACATAGGGGTGGATACACATTTTCTACACTTCACAAATATTAAATTAGAAGAGGACATAAAACTATCAGGAAGAAATTCAGGGCTGGCAAGGCTAGAAAAGGATTTAAATACATTGGGTTCAGCATAAATCCTAAGAAGTAGAAAAGAGCCACTGATTGATGGGTAAATTGATACAATTATTATTGCTAATGCAGAAATAGCAGAAGTATTCAATAGGAAAATCTGTTCTGTCTTTGGAAAGAAGCAAGAAGCAACATTACATTCTTATACCACAAGAGTATAAGACTCAAGAAATTACTTCATTGGGAAGTCATTTCAGCAGTAATCAAGGAGGAACATAATATATAACAAGAGATAAAAATATGTTGATCAGTATAGCCAGAGAATCTGTGCCCTGATCCTTCATGACTGTAAATAAATACTGGATTTCTGAAAAATTTCTGGAAAAGTTAAACACCATTCTGTATTATATATTGCAAAGGCAAAGTAGCTGAGCCAGGTAAGCATAAGCTTGTTGGTCTGATACAAGTCCTAGAAGACAGAGGAGTGCTTTACACAGAATGCAAGTAGAAAAAAAAATCTGAGGGTTGGAGTGGAAGTAATGCTGTTGGTATATTTTGTGAAAAAAAAAAACAACCAACCCCTAACAAAACCCACGAGCTCAAAATATTTAAATCAAATATGCTTGACATTTGTTCACAAAATATAAGCTATCCCTCTGGGAGGTGGGTTGATTGCCATATACGTGCCATATATTCAGACTTTTGAGAAGTCCAGTACATGATTTCACAATGCCTGGTGTTCTGATTAGCACAAATCAAAAATATCTCTAGGCAGTATCAATAAAGAGCAAATTCATAGCTGGCAGATAAACACAGACAATGCTGGTTATTAGGAAATTGTACTTAATAGGAGGCAGCTAATCAGGGTTCCATAGATACGTGCATTAAGTTTCATCTAGGACCTACACTTGTGATTTGGAAGTGAATGTAGTCATTACTGGAAGGCATGTACTTACCAACCAAATTGAACCCGTGCCGCAAGCAGAGGAGCGATGAGTTACAGAGCATCACTGGGGTGGTGTAAGCTCAGTGCGACCTGCTTCTCCTGTTTGTACATGGGTGGTTCCTACCATCTGAGACAAGTACCCTGTCTTTGATGGGGTCCATGTTAAAGGTGGAAGAGACCACCAGCCGAGGCAGTTTAGTAGGAAATCGGGACGAACCCAGTTTCCACTACTAGGGGGCAGTTGACTTCCTGCTCACCCACTACATATAAAACATCATTATTGATGCGAAAGTTGCCAAATGATGGAAGAAACCTGCCCCGGTCCTGCCAGGACGGAGTTAACCCACACCGGGAGGCAGCACAGGTGAGCCGGCATGGCCGAGGTTGTTTACCACACCACGTGACTTCAGGCTCCCCATAAAAGGGGAGTAGTTGGGGAGGGGTGCTTTTCTGCTGCGTTGGGACAGGCTGAGCATCTGGTCGGCTGTTGGGTCGGTGAGTATGGTCCTGGGCTCTGTCCTTGTTCCCTTCTCTCTGTGCTGTGTCACTAAGTGTCCTTCTCCTGACCGGTGGGGGCTTTGGTCTGTTTCCCTGCCCCAGGTGAGGGAGCAGTGTGGGCTGCTCAGCGGGGGTTGAACTTAAACCAGTTTATGTGTTTTCACTGTTTTGTTGGGGGTTGGTTGCTAGAACCTGCAGCCATGAGTCTGGCGAGGTGGGGGGGGCTTAACTTTGTGACTTGACCCTGCACAAATTGCCTCACCTTTCTTGGTTCAAGTTGCCCTGTCTAGACAAGAGGCAGAACAATACTCACCTTTTTAGAGAGCACTAATCTCGGGTAGATCTTAACTAAAGCCTTGTGTGTGGGGGTCTTGTGTCCTTCAGTAGCATTGAAGGCATCAGCATGACCATACATCACCACAGCTCACTGGGCTGGTTTTTGCATACGGGCCCTATGTAGCTGTGGAGATGTACTCTGTTTTTCTAGCTAGTGCAGGGCACTTATGGCATGAGGTAGGTAATTGCAGACCAAGCTTCAGGGTCTTCTTTTGGCAGCTGACCAGGAATTAATTAGTCTGACCATCAGAACTTTTCAGTAAAAATATCATATTCTCTTCTTACAATCTCGTTTCATACTAAGGATGGTAGTGACCTCTCTTTTTGTCTCTTGAGATTCAATTCACAGTGTCAGCAGCACCTCTGGAAAATCATAAAAATCAACACCTATAAGCAATACTTGATGTTTCTTGGGGTTTTTTACAGCTTTCATGCAGCACATCTGCCCAGTGGCTTGAAGAACTGGAGGAAGCACTATTTGTGAGGCCAGTGCTAAAGCAAGAGCTGCTCTAAGGTGTGGGTGGTTCCCTCCAGCCCAAAGAATTTGCCAGCTCTGTAGGAAGGCTGTTGTAGCACCTCTGCCCTTGGCAAGCATGTCACTGTGTGCCCTTAGTTGGTGGGGAGCAGTCTGTCTTTCCCATCAGGTTTTGTCCTGATTTCTCTTTCTAACAAATGTGAACTCCGAGGTTTGAGGTGTCACAACTTCCCCACGTGGAATTTAGGTTCTAAATACACCCCTGGCTCGTAATGGTGTCTGGGGGAGCTTCACTGGGCTTCGGAACCTGCCGAGTCAGTTCCACCGTTCTCTTAACCCCTGCTGAGCTCGGTCTGAGACTAGATGTGCGTATTTAAACACGGGCGTTCTCCAAGAAGCGCCTTGGCTTAAAACCCATAAGACCCGGCTCTGCTTTGTTTCGGAACCTTCGCTCTATCTTTCGATTGGATTTTGTTACCCGACGGGCGGGCGCTTGTGTTTTAGGCTGACTTCCCGGGAGGGGGACTGAGACCCACTGGAGATCATTTACTTCCACCTCCTGCCATCTAGTGACAGAAGCAAACGCTTGCAGCTCCGACAGCTGCCCGGCTCCCCCAACTCCCCGGAGGGCACGGCTGCCCCGGTGCCGGCGGGCACGGCCTCGCCTTCCCCGGGGGCCGGCACGGGTGAGCCGGGGTGGCTGGGGTTGTTTACCGCACCGCGTGACGGCCCGCTCCCCATAAACGGGGGCTAATTGGGGAGGGGCGTGGCTGCGGGACGCTCTGGGTGTCTGGGCATTGGGTCGCTAAGTGCTCCGTGTTATAGAATGAATCATAGAATGGCAAGGGTTGGAAGGGACCCCGAGGATCATAAAGCTCCAACCCCCCTGCCACAGGCAGGGCCACCAACCTCAGGCCTGGAGCTACACAAGGTTGCCCAGGGCCTCATCCAACCTGGCCTTGAACACTTCCAGGGATGGGGCATCCACCACCTCTCTGGGCAGCCTGTTCCAGGACCTCACCACTCTTTCTGTAAAAAACTTCCCCCTAATATTCAATCTAAACCTTCCCTCCTTCAGCTTTAAACCATTCCCCCTTGTCCTGCCATTATCTGCCCTTTTAAAAAGCTGATTCCCCTCCTGTTTGTATGCTCCCTTCAGGTACTGGAAGGCTGCAATGAGGTCCCCCCGCAGCCTTCTCTTCTCCAGGCTGAACAAGCTCAGCTCCCTCAGCCTCTCCTTGTAGGGCAGGTGCTCCAGCCCTCTAATCATCCTTGTGGCCCTCCTCTGAACCCTCTCCAACAGTTCTACATCCTTCTTGTATTGGGGGCCCAGATCAGGACACAGTACTCCAGGTGGGGCCTCACGAGGGCAGAGTAGAGAGGGACAATCCCCTCCCTGTCCCTGCTGGCCACCCCTCTGCTGATGGAGCCCAGGATACCATTGGCCTTGCGAGCTGCAAGAGCACACTGCTGGCTCGTGTTAAGTTTCTCATCCACGGTGACACCCAGGTCCTTCTCAGCAGGGCTGCTCTCAAGGAGCTCTTCTCCCAGTCTGTATCTATGTCTGGGATTCTTAAATCCCTGTGTGTGTTAAATCCCTGTGTGTGTTCTGCCATTCCCCTCTCGCTGTGCTGGGTCAGTAGCTGCCCTTACCCCAAGCTTGTGGCTGCTTCTGTCTGGTTCCCTGCCCCGGGGGAGGGTTCAGCAAGGGGGTGTGTGGGGCTCAGGTGAGGCTGAGCCGTGACAATGATAAGAACTATAAAATACTATAGAGTTATTTTTGTCAGTGTTAAGCACCATTTTGTGATTAAAAATAGGTGCCTGTCCTGGAAAAAAGACCTGTTCTGCACTTTTCAGTTCCAATGTATGAGCTAAAACTTGGCCTGAGCATAGCACACTTGAAGAAAATCCATTGATCGCACGAGCATGCATGTTTTAATGTATGTTTTTGGGGATAATATGACTTATATTAACCAGTGGTCAGTAAAAACATGCTTTGCTGACTTTGTGGTTGCTGGAGGCAGTCTGGTTGAAGGCTTTGGAAGGCTCCCACATCAGCTCCTAGTAGACTGGCTCCCTCACTGAAAGATTGGGCTGCCACGGAGAAAGGGAAGCAGGATCCTTTGTTTGGAAAGAGTGTTAAGATGAGTCCAACCACTAACCTAACATTGCCAAGTCCACCACTAAACCATGTTCCTAAGCACCACATCCACGTGTCTTCTATCCTTCCAGAGATGGTGACTTAACCACTTCTCTGGGCAGCCTGTTCCAATTCCTGGTAACTCTTTTGGTGAAGAATTTTTTCTTAACTAATCTAAACCCCCCCTGGCACAACCTGAGGCTGCTTCTTGAGAGAAGAGACCAACACCCACCTGGATACAACCTCCTTTTGGGCAGCTGCAGAGAGTTATAAGGTCTCCCTTTAGCCTCCCTTTCTCTAGGCTAAACCACTCTAGTTCCCTGAGCTGTTCCTCATAAAGCCAGTTCTCCTAGACCCTTCATCAGCTTCATTGCCCTCTTTTGGGCATGCTCCAGCCCCTCAATGTCTGTCTTGTAGTGAGGGTCCCCAAACTGATTCCAGTATGCAAGATGCAGCCTCACCTGTGCCAAGTCCAGGGGGATGGGATGATCGCTCCAATGGTCCTGCTGGCCAGGATGCTGTTTGCTGCCTTGGTCACATTGCATCTTAGTCATCTTCCTGTCCTTGTTGCTCAAAAATCTCTTTCTGACCCTCTCTTGCTTCAATGTACCTGTCACTACTTGTGCTCCTACAGTGTGCTGCTGTATTAACCTGGCTCTGATCTCCTCTTGGTTACTGGCAAGGCATTATTTGGTCTCCCCAAAGGCTGTGTCTTCTCTCAGGCTGCAGGTCAAGATCTCAGTCTCTCCTCATAGGAGTGCTCAAGCATCTAGCTGTCCCTCCACTGGATGTGTGCTACTTTAACTCATGTCTCTCCTGTATTGTGTCCCCAAACCAGACTCTGTATTCTAGATGCTGTCTAGCGAGTTCCAAGCAGAAGGGAATAATCACTGCCTATACTGCTGTTAATATGTATTAATGTGCTATTAATTCTTTGTGTACTTGCTAGGCTTTGGGTTGACAGACTGATATAACTGACCTGAAGAATATATTTTGGTGCAAGGTGGTCTAGCATAGTGGAAAGAGACAGTTTTGATAGACTCCCATAAACACAGTATTTCTGCACTCATGAGATCTTCTAACCTTGGCTATTTGGCAAATACCATATAGTTTCCTTTCTTTAAAAAATTATCTCCCTTTGAACTTTGCAGGTTTATGCATACAAACTGATATACATCTAGATTAAGACTACATTTTAACACTTATGCCAGCCAGTAAGACACTTGTGATGAGTAGGCAGATGTCAGCGGGCTTTTGTGTCAAGGAAGCAACGTGGGAAGGAAATTGGAGAATGAATAGAGCCATGGATCTTCCCAACACTTGTGGTAAAGTGATTATGTAACAGGCTAAGATCACCCACAAATTATTCCTTCCCCTTTAGCAAGGGGAAGTTGGAAGAGGTTTGTGTCTAGACGAAGCCACAGTCTTTCTCAGGCTGCTGTTGAAAAACATATTTCATGTTCAGCTCCTCTCTTGAGACTGTCTAAAGACAGATCAGGAGCAGCTCTGTGGGAAAATGATCAGCACTCACTGTTGTTTCTAGCCTGTGACTCTTAAGTGCTCTTTAGTGTCTGCTTGACAAATAGCTATTACCTGAACTGAGCTGCAAATGGATTATTCTGGGTTTGCATGGCAAGGTTGTGGGGGTGGTGGTGGGGGGTGGGCTGAAGGGGTGGCTTCTGTGAGAAGCTTCCCCTAAGGCTGATAGAGCCAGTAGCAGCTGGCACAATGATGGAGCAACTGCTGGCTAAGCGAACCAGTGATGGTGCTAGTGCCTCTGTGATAACATTTTGAAGGGAAAAAAAGAACAATGGCAATTGTTTGCTGCCAGAGAGAGGAGTAAGAATATGTGAAAAACTTTGTGGACACCAAGGTCAGTGAAGAAGGAGGCAGAGAAGGTGCTCCAGGCACCAGAGCTGAGATTCCCCTGCAATCCCTAGAGAAGGCCATGGTGAAGCAGGCTATACCCCTGCAGCCTGTGGAGGACCCCATGCTAGAGCAGGTGGAGACATCTGAAGGAGGCTGTCAAGCTCCCAGCAGAACCTGCAACCTGTGGAGGGAGGAGCCTGCATCAGAGCAGATTTGTTGTTAGGACTTATGACCCCATGGGGGACCCATGCTGCAGCAGTCTGATCCTGAAGGTCTGCACCCTCTGGAAGGGACCTGTGTTGGAGCAGTTGGTGAAGAACTGCAGCCTGTGGGAAGAACTCATGTTGGAGAAGCTTGTTGGACAACTTCCTCCTGTGGGAGGGACCCCATGGTGAGGCAGAGTAAGTGTGAGGAGTCCTCCCACTGAGGAGAAAGGGACAAGATCTGATAAACTGACCCCAGCTCCCATTATCTTTCCCCTATGCTGCTGGAGGTGGTGGTGGGGGGGATAGAGAAATAAGTGTGAAATTGAACATTGGATGGAGGGGTGGGAGGAGGTGTTTTAAGACTGTTTTATTTCTTACTATCCTCATCTGTTTTCTTTGCATAATAAATCAGATTTTTTTTGGTGAGTTGTCTGTTTTGCCTGTGATGGCAATTGTTGAACCATCTCTCCCTGTCCTTATTTTGAACTGTGAGCCTTTCATTCTCTCTTCTCTCTGGTGTGCAGTTGAGCAGGGGAGTCATAGAGCAGCTTTGGTGGGCATCTGGCCTCCAGCCATGGATAAACATGTGTGTTCAAATTGAACTTCAGAATCACAAAGTCCATTGAAAATGGAAGTAGGATGAAGTCTCTTGATATTCCCTTGGTCTAGCAGCAGGTAAACTGAACTCTGACACCTTCTGCCCATCTTGTTTACATAAAATTCACATTGACCCATTTAGTGCCTGGCATTTAGAAGCAGGATACATTTCTGGAATAAATACTATGGAAAAGGAGTAGCAAGTGTTTGACAAGGCACCATCAAATCTTTTGGTTAATTTCCAAGCACCTGCAGATAAATCTATTTCCCTTAAGTTAGAATGATGGCAAAGAGTACTTGGCACCTGATTTAGCCTACATATGATAAGTTCCTGTGTAATTTTAAGCAGAAGGCTGGTTTCAGTTCTGTGTATGTGCTATTTGCTACATTCAGGTTTTTAGTGTGAGAGATGAGTTGGTAAAAAAAAGTTGTTCTGGAATTTCACTAATCAACTCTGGCAACTATTTTTTTTTCTTGAACAGTATTTAGTATTTCTCTGTGACACTGGAAAGAAAATCCTCAAAACCAAAGGAAACAAAATGCCAAAACTACATTACATTGGAGATCGCCTTGTCAGCTGCTCTAAGAACAAAAGACCACGTGCTGAGGAGGGAGCAGCATCATGATACTTTTATACCTCATTGCTAGCTGTCAAATTAAGTTTTTGTTAGCTTCTTAAGAAGGTTTGCTGGAGAGTAGAGTAGTTGCATTAATCCCCATGCCTTTGGTTTATCTTTTTATGGGAAACTTAATATAACTGAAGTGTCTTAACAGGACGTTTGGATTACATGAGTAGGACTTTTGCAGGGACTGTGGAGCTTGAAATTCAGGAAAGAAATGGGAATATCGGTGATGTTGGAACAGGGTTTACCAGTGGTTTTTAGTGTCAGCTTAGTCTGTATAGTTGGTTGCATATATATTTTTTTCCAGAAGAGATGTCACTATCACTGAAGGTAAGGGATTTGCAGAGAAAATGTGAAATGCAATAGCAGAGAAAGGTGGGAATGGAAGAGATTTTTTTTTCTTCAGAGGTCACTAATGTCTTGGCACCTTTGTAATCTTATCTTTGACAGTGATGGAGCCTGCTTCAGCTTTGAAGTGATGAAATATCAGTTTGCTAAGCTGTTCAATCACTTCAACAGATCTGCCAAAGAGAACAGACAGCTAGATGTTATCACATGCTGAATGCTTATCACAAAGGAAAAAACAAGCAATCAGTGTGTGAGATCCTAGGATCCTCTTGTGTGAATAGGATGAGTGGGGACCCAAATGAGGAAAAGTTGTCTGACTTGTGCTTTATGTTCTGGTACAGCCAGGGAGAACATTGCAATGGCATTACAAATTTGCATTCCTCTGTAGTGAGCTGGTTGTCTAGAAACTTTAGAGTCAATGCATGGACTATTTCCAGATAGGATTATTAATTTGATCTGAAAGAAGGCTATGTCTGAGTGAACTCATGGTGATGAAAATAACAGAAAAATTCCACTTTAGGCTGCTTCCAGTGAATTATAACACAAATTATACATGAAGACCAAAATTGGTTCCTTCTAAGAGGAAAATCAAACTTGCTTCTTGCTCTGTAATGCATAAGGGGTTATCACTTGGCAATTGGAGTATATCTTAACTCTGATATATATGAGAACAATTCTAAGCATCATGGGAATATTTTCAGACACCAGCCATTTTATATTCCTGTAAATACCTCTGCCATTATCATAAAATCACTCAGACCACAGCTAAAAGTTCTTGCATTCCACTGATGATTAACATAGGATGTGGACATGCACATCTTGTACTGCCTACTTTGCAATAAGAGCTATTTTGATTCTGTATCACTTTAAATGCTTCTCATGGAGAAACCTGAAGTGCTTTGGGGAGTGTGTGTGTATGGTTTGGAGCATCAGGATGTGGTAGCATGCCATCCCAGCTTGCATGGGTCAGCTTTGAATGAGTGGGATTAGGATCTGGTCAACTATTGTTTTAACCAATGTGTAATCACATTATTATAAATGTTTCCATTCAGTTTTGTCATTTATGTATAAAGTAGTACTATTGTTTCAAAATCATGGCATCTATTTTGGGTTTTATAATATGCTTAATTTCTTTAACTATAAGCACTTGCACTAGAAAAATAGTTTTCTATATTCCACAATATTAAAAACAATTGTCTCAGGTATTTACCACAATCACACCACTATTGTGGTGGGTTGACTTTGTCTAGATCTCGGGTGTCCACCAAGCTGCTCTATCATCCCTCCCCTCAGCAGGATAGGGAGGGGAGAAAAAATAAGGTGGAAAAAACCTCAAGGGTTGAGATAAGGACAGGGAGAGGATACTCACTGATTAGGGTAAATGGCAAAACACACTCAATTTGGAAAAAAGTTTATTACCAGAGTAATGAGAAATAAAAGCCTCCCTTCCACAGGAGACAGACCTCTCCAATATGAGACCTTCCCACAGCCTTCTTAAATAAGTTATTCCAGAGGTGCTACCACTGTCTCTGATGGGCTTGGTCTTGGCCAGGTCTATCTTGGAGCCAGCTGGTATTGGTTCTGTCAGACATGGGGGAGATGTCTAGCACCTTCTCACAGGAGCTACCCCAGTAGCCTGGCACCAAAACCTCATCATGCAAAACCAATACTACTATGAATAATTATATACCACTAATTATAAAATGGCTACTGAGAGAGTCAATTAGCAACATTTCACTTCAGTAGTGTAAAGCATTTCATTAATAACCTTTTTATGGATCATACAATCTCTTTACATGCATCTCTGGTAATTTCTAAATTGGTTTTTGTGTTTTCCTTCCTCAAAATATATGGGAACTTCCATGCAGTAATCATGAGGATCTAAGAATATTGTATCATTATACTTTGAGTCAAAATATTGTGATGACTAAGCTATTGCAGCTTAATATGAGGTTAACTACTTATTGTGATTAAGTGACAAAGTGGAATAATGGAAACCTGTAGAACCTATCCAAGTGTGGGTCTCTGCAATGGGGGATCCCACCGAGCCTGCAGTATCCCTGTGGAATTACTGAGTGTGGGCATGCTGTGCTTTTCCTTCCTCCTCTCCTTTATTTCTTGCCCAAGACTTAAGTTTACCTAACTAGACACTCCTGTCCTGGTTTCAGCAGCAATAGAGTTAACTTCCTTTCTAGTAGCTGGTATCAGGCTGTGTTTGGGAGTTAGGATGAGAATCATGTTGATAACACACTGATGTTTTTAGTTGCTAACAAGCATCCTGGGACTCTTCAGCTGCTCACACTGCCCTGCAAACAAGAAGGTGGGGGGCAACCAAGGAGTTGGGAGTGGACACTGACCCAAACTGGCCAAAGGGATATTCCATACCATATGGTATCATGTTCTGTTTATACCTGGGGGGGAGGGGAGGAGCTGAGGGGCAGCAGAGGGCCTTGTGCAGCATTGACTTTGGGGCAGTGGCTGAACACCTGCTTGCTGATGCAAAGTGGTGAATGAATTGTTTTGCTTTGCTTGTGCTTTTGGGCTGAGAGTGTGGACAGCTGGGGGTCTTGTGCAGTGGCTGGGGATTTCACTTAGCATCAACTTTGGGTGGAGGAAGAACTGTGCTGTTCATCACTTGTTTTGTATATATAGAACTGTTTCTATCTCAAGGCAAGAGTTCTCTCACTTTCATTGTTCCAGTTCTCTCCCCCATCCTGCTGTGGCAGGAATGAGTGGCTATATGGTGCTTAATTGCTGGCCAGGGCTAAACCTCAACAATCTCATATGCCTGTAACCAAACACCAGATCTTCTATTTATTTATTATTGTGTTTATGTCAAAATAGGTGTTATCTTGTTCCCTAACTCATGTTGTTGCATTTCCCTGCAGATGTGTTGTGCTGTCAGACCGAAATGGCTGCTGGTTTCAGGGGATACCTGGGGAAATAGCAAAATCACAGAGGAAAACTCAGGGACATCATACCCTGGCATACATCCAATAAAAAGTGACATCTTTCCCTAGAAACTTCTATAAAAAAAAGAGGGCTAATCATTCAGAATTAAAATTTTATGGGTCTGCAGAATTAGAGGATTATTTTTGAGCAGTCAAAATAATATGAAAAGAAAAATCCTATTAAGCCCCTGTTGCTTTTACCCTACAAAATGCCTCTAACTTAAGCCTCCTAAAATTAATACCCCTAGGTCCAGTGGGACTCCTTTAGAGGAGATGCAAGGTGGCCTTTCATGGCCTAAGAAAACTTCTTTTCACTGTTGAATAACAAGGGAGCTCGGAAACAGTAATTTTTGCAGGATAATTTTAGGTTTCAGGCAATATCTTTGGATTTCTTCCTGCTGTTTGCAGAGTTTTAATTGCTTTATGGAATAATTTATCTACTAATATCAAGGCCTGAACATCTTGCTAGGAATAGCTCCCTGAGCTGTCTTTAAAAGATACTAATATAGATGCAGATAATGGTCATTATGGACATAAATCAGTTGGGACCACATTCCAGGTTGGATAGATAATGACCAATTACCATCCATCTACTATTTGGAGAGCTGTGTTGAAATGTGCTGGTGATCTTGATTCAGCTGGCCGTATCAACATAGCTGTCAGCATTGCAAGCCTTGGCCACCACAGAAGCTGCTGCCTAAAGTGGGTTTAAACAGAGGTCACTGTTGGAAGAGGTCACTGCAAGCCAGGGCAGATGGATGTTGGTAAGACAGTGCCAGGAGGTCGGTGCCAGTTCTGCTCAAGCTGAACCTTTTTGTGAATTCACAAAGGAGAACAGTCACTAGGGCTGTCATTCACACTCCTGTCTGTGATCTGAACTTGACTAAACATGAAGAGATGGAGGGAAAAAAAACCCCCCAACAGATTTAAAAACCCAACAGTTTTCTGACAGAGCGTCAGTGCTCATGTTTCATAACCATCTGGGAACAAGGTGACTTGTCACAAGGGAGACTTCTGGCAGTGTAGTCGAATCATTGACCTTGTAGACTTAAGTGTCTGGAGTATACAATGTAAACTAGGGTATGTACTAAACTGCAATGCTCCTTGGAAAAAAACTCAACCCTTATTTATATGTTTTGAGCAAAGTTTTCTTTTTACTTCACACTGTGCTGAATCACTGGTATCTCTGGTTGCACAGGATCTAAATCTGCACAGAGTATGTGCAAATGTGCATCGTGCTGTTTTTTAATTTGAATTTCTGTCTCATTGGGTTCTGCTTGAGCACCCTGCTCCAAATGTTAAAAGAACAGAAGTATTAGATATTAGTTTTTTCCTCTCAACTGAAGCTGAACTAAAACCTTAGAATTTTATGTTGTTTCTTCGCTGTTTTTTCCCCTCAATACTGCCAAGATTTGTACATTAAAAATTAATTCCAGGAAAAAAATATAGAAGATACTAGTTGTGTATTGTAATCAGAAACCTCAACCATTATGTGATTTTTGAGATGTGTATGGGATAGCTGCCATTTCCCCCAGCCCTCATGGGGTGGGTGCAGACCAGCATGTCTGAGTTAGGTTTGAAGAAGTAACATGTAACTTGACTGGGCAAAGCTGGAGATGAAGGCTGCTATACAGTTCAGCTTGTAGCAGCAGTCTGAGATAGGGGGCTCTCCTGGGCCAAGAGATAATGGAAGTGTTGGCCTGGATCTGGCACCATGTCTCACTTTTCCCACACTCTGCCCTTCTCCTGGGTGGGAGAAAGACAGAAAGATAATGGGGCCAGACGAGTGGCCCCTGTGTTGGGTGTTGCACTGAAGTTCTCTGCCCCAGCATCAGTGGAGGGATCCAGGACACCATTGTACTGTTTCTGTGCTCTCTCCTTCCTTGGGAACCTCTGCCCAAAGCTAAACCTGTGACTTTGCCATGGCACTTTTCAGTAGAATTCATGCCAGATGCACAGAAGAAAGAATAGAATGTGGAAGAGGTGTACATGGTTGCACAACAGCCTTTAAATAAACTAGCATCTGTTTTTACCACTGTGCTCACTACTAAACATCCCAATCCAGATCACTCACGTCTTCAACTTCTGACCTGTGACTTAGGTAACATGTAAATTTCTCCTACTGTTTTTAATGTATAAAGCTTAAACTTCAGGTTAACCAATCTCATATGAATATTCTATTATTCAGAAATACAACTTTAGAAAACAGGTGCTTCCTCAATGCTCTTATGGGTATTTTCCTGTCTTCTGTCTGAAGACCTTGTAGAAATCCCAGAAGTTCTCAGTTCATGGAGAGGAAGAAAGAAGTGAGGTGTTAGGTGAACAAGAGGGAGCATAGCAAAGAAAGCAGAGAGAACCTACAGAAAAGGCCCTTGGGGTCCTGCTGGTCACTGAGTTGACCATGAGCCAGCAACATACTCCTGCAACTGAGAATGCCTCTGCTAATGCAGCCCAGGACACCATTGCCAGCAAGTGGAGGGAGGTGATCCTGCCCCTCTGCTCAGTACTGGGGAGGCTGCATCTGGGGTATTGGATCTGGACCTGGGCTCCCCAGTACAAGAGACATGAGCATTCTGGAGAGTCCAACAAAGGGCACTTGTGATGATTAAGGGACTGGAGCATCTCATATGAGGAAAGGCTGGGAGAGCTGGGGCTGTTCAGCCTGGAAATGCAAGGTCTCAGGAGGTTCTCACCAATTTATATATAAATACCTACAGGGAGGATCCTAAGACAATAGAGCTAGGACTAGAAGCAATGGGCACAAGCTGAAACACAGGAGGTGCCTGCTGAACATCAGGGAACACTGAGCACTGGCATAGGTTGTCCAGGGAGGTGTGGGATCTCCATCCTTGGAGATACTCAAAAGCTGTCTGGGTATCTCTCTCTTTGTAGCCCTGGTTGAGTGGAGGGGTTGGATCTGATGACCTCCAAAGAGCCTTTCCAGCCTCAACCATTCTGTGAACCAGACAGCAGTTTAATCTGACTTTTAAAAGCCATCAATATGAACCCTTTTTCTTTGCTGATCTAACAATGCTGCCATAAAACTTTCCAGTTAGCACTTTGGAGCAGAGCTGTCTTATGACATGAAATAGAGGATTAACAACTTGAAGAGTGTCAGTAAATCTGTAGACCTCGTTTCTCTGGTGTGCTTGTTTGTTTCTCTTCCTAGAAAATAGCTTAGTCACTGTTTTCCATATTTTGGCTAGCACTTTCCAAATTGCTTGGAGCTCTCATCTGTGCAAAGCACTCTCAAGATTTTTGTCACAGCCTGCTTTTCTCAAAACTCCTGGGAACATCACATGCTATTCTGATTACTATTCTAGCACTTTTTTGAAATACTCACTTGGAATGCCCTTCACTTCTTCATTTATAGGTGCTGATTTACTGCTACATGTGCAGTTGTTTTTACCCTGCCATATTTTTACCTCAGTGGGACTTCATATTTCCTTGCAAGGCTGCAGATCTCTATTGCTCTGAGCAGTATTGCCAAACAAATATGTAGGGCTTGCTTATGTTTACTAAAGAGGATTAACAGTTCTTTAAAAAGAAGAGCCCCATTAATTTTTATCTGCCAGCAAGACATAATATGGTATACATTTTTAATGAAATAAAGAATGTGTTAGTTTTACAAAGAATGTGTTAGTTTTACACAATTACTGTGATTAATATAACCTCCCCTGAAGTTGTTCCTACTTTTCCTTGTCAAAAATGAAGTATTAGTTCATTAGTACTAGTGACTGTAGTGTTTGAAAAGCAGCTTCCAAGCAGGAGAGCTTTCTTAAAATTAGTGTGAGCAGTATTGGTAAATAGCAGGCCCTTGGAAGAAGGGGTTGAATTTTTTCTGCTGTGTGATTGAAATGAAAATGATCTACTGCTTCCAGCCATGGAAGCCACCTCACCTTGGTGCCATGTTAAACTTGGCAAAAGTTAGTGAATTGTCCTGTGTAGCTCTGTCAGATCTCAAATTTCTTTTGTCACAACCTGCTTTTCTCAAAACTCCTGGGAACATCACATGCTATTCTGTCCTGGTTTTCTACTTGATAGCGCTGGTCTGTGATCTTGGCCTACAGGCTTGAGGTGGGTTCACCTGGCCAGTCCTTGATTCCCTTCAGAGGAAAAGCTTCCTGTCTGTGAAGGTGTTTGCTAGTCAGTATCGGGATACCGTTGGAGAAAGGATGAAGATGACATTGTACATGTATCAAAACAGGGTTAAAAAGCAATTATGTATTCAGTGGTCTACTAAAGCAGCAAACGTTGTAATGACTGCATAGTTTTTTTCTCTCTCTCTCCAATGCTGTGATAGCTGTCTGAATATCCTGAGATTTGGTTTTATACTGCTGTACTTAGCACCTATGCTTCTTTAGTTCTTGCTTTCAGAACCCTCTGGGTCTCAGAATTCATTTCTTCTCTTGCCTACAGATGAATGTCCTGGGTTTGGTTGAAATAGAGTTAGCTTACTTTCTAGTAGTTATTCTAGTGCTGTGTATTTGATTTAGTGTGAAAATAATGTCGATAACACATTGATGTTTTCAATTGTTGCTAGGTAGTTGTAGTGTCTACACTAAATCAAGGACTTTTCAGCTTCCCATGCCCTGTCAGGTGCACAAGCAGCTGATTGAGCACAGCCAGGGCAGCTGAGCCAGACTGGACAAAGGAATATTCCTTACTACAGGATGTCATGCTCCCTGTAAAACTGGGGAAGCAAGCTGTGATGCAAACCTGCTGATTGGACAGACCGGGCCTTAGGGTGTTCCCTCCTCCTCCTTTCACTTGTGGTGAGCAATTGCATTTATGCATCACTCTTATTGTTATCATTGTTGCTATCTTCCTTTGTTATCCTGTTAAACTGTCTTTATCTCAACTCATGAGGATTTTCTTCCCCATTCTCTTCCCATGCAAGCAGCTGGGTGGAGTTTGTTACTGCCTGCAGTAGAATAGGCCACCCCATATTCCTTTTGCTCTCCCTTTGCCTCTGGGTTTCCCCTCATTCTTCAAGGCACTCACTGAGAGCATGTCTGGATACTGTTCCTGCTCCTTGTGCATTCCTTGTCTGCAGAAGATAATTCCAGGATGTGTGTTCCTGGAAGCACACAGGTGATGGGTGTCTTGACCTCTGTGCATGTACCTGAACTGAGACCAAGCAGGGCCCTCAGCAGCCACCTGCTGCTATTCCAGAAATGCTTTTAAAGCATGTGGTTAAAGGTGGATTGGATGGGGAAATAAGATGCTGGGATTTTTGCCTCTTATCAGGATCTTCATACTGCTGTTGTCTGTGAAGGTAAAACCTACACAAATTTGTGTGGATTTTTCAAAAGGATGAAAAAGCCCAGATTTCTGATGCAGTGGCTGGCACACCCCCTTCTCATTCTTACCCACCTGAAATCCAAGTCCCTGCTTCAAAGAACAAATTGCTGACAAGACTGCTTTTTTAAAACACAGGTAAAACCAGCCTCAGCTTTTTCTGACTATCCAACTGAATTATTCTTATTGAAATCTGCTCTTCTCTTGTCTCTCCTCCCCAGATTTCAAGCTGACATGATACTTGGCCTGGAAAAAATATCTATGGGCAAACTACTGATACTTGGCAAAGATACAAACAAATAAACCCAATGCTTTTGGTGGAAAGTGGTAAACTTCATAATAGGTGCTTCCAGTGCCACCTACCATAGGAAGGAAGCAATGCACCGTAGAAGAATGAATACGGCACATTCTTGATTTCTGCTACTGCCATGGAAATCAGTGGAATCCACAAGTCTGTAAAGCTCTTTATGGACCCTTTCTTCTGCTGAATCCTGCTTTTGCTCTGATTTTACTACTGTGAGAGAGATCAAACAAAACCACCAGTATTCTTGGGCTTGGGACCTCTTGTGCTAATAGCAGGGTAGAGAATAGACACAAACCAGAATATCTCATCAATGCATGGGTATGAGTCTCAAAGGGAAACAGAAGAAGGCTTTCCTTTCTGAGGCTGACCTACTCAATTTGATTGGATGACTAGGGAAGGAAAACTTTCCTGTGCTCATTCTGTAGTGTTCCTAGTTGGCTCTAAAAGATGGCTGGATAAAAGAACCGAAAGCTCAAATAGACCTCTATTGAATTTGAAATTCCCTGAAGTGCAATCCTTTTCTATCACTTCTAAAACCTATAGCTATTTACTTGTAGCTGCTTCTGAAAGTTAGCTGCAGTGTTTGTTGCTGATAAAAGGTATAAGAGCGTTCTTGTAAATTAGAAATACTAAAATCTGTCAGCTTGCTCCATAAAGAATTATACTGCATGGGCATGCAAAATTGTCATCCTATCCATCTGTTCTCTGGTGTGTATTTAAAAATGGGCAATGCCACAAAAACTAACTCTCAAATGAAGTGACTCAAAAGCACTGTGCATTCTGGTTCCTGGGAGGCAGAAGAAATGATTGCAGGCTCAGCTGGGTAACAGAAGGGCTACAGTTTCCAGAACTGTAGGAAGGATATGCTGCTTGCATGGGGCAATCAATAGCCTTGATCTGCCTATAGGTGTTGGCAATGGATAGACTATGGGTTAAATTTTCAGTTTCATTGCAGGATTGAACTCTGGATCATGTTAATATCTCATCATGGTGGAAATAGTCATGCAATGTAACTGTCCATCTCCAGTACAGGCTTGACTTTATTTCTTGTCAAGGTTGTTGGCAAAGATCCCTTGGTTTGAGTCATAGCAGAGTTGACTACATGGATTAAAATCCTAGACTATCAGGATTTGATTTTCCTGTCAAATGTCCATCTGCCTGTTGTGAATGCATTGTGGAATGCAGACTTTTTGGTAGGGGAGAAGTAAAACTAAGTGACCCTGTTGTGAAGTCTAGATTTCAAATATGGTGGAAACCATGTATTATATTCCTTGATCAGTGTCAGGGCTTGTTCTGTCATACTGTAGTAAACCATGCTAATTAAGAGTTGCTGATCTTTCAGATTTAGTTGTAAATCAGTTAATTGGGGAAGGAGATAGAAGAAATGTGGATTTTTTTTGACTGGACTGAATGCACTTAGAGACAGACTTTTAGTCATAAAGTTACCGACTAAAGCACCCTTCCTGTGGCATGCCTTTGAGTACACCTGATTTTGCCTTTAAAAAAAATTAAGCCAACTAATAAACCTCAAATTCAGAGATAAATCAGTAACTTAGATTGAATGATTAAAAAAACATCCAGGAATTTGTGAATTTCAGGAGCAGACTGAGTTGTAAATAAACTCCTATTTTCACATGGAGTCAACGACAGTGCTGATGCTCAAAGGATTTTTTTTTTTTAGTGTATTTGCAGATCTGTCTTGCTCAATGTGTCAGCTGTATTGAAGGGACTCTTCTCTACAGCTTGTATAAAATGTTCCTTCTGGTAGTAAAAATTTGGATGTTTTGCCAGGTTTGGTTTAAAATGGTGTATATCATAAATTTACATGAGTTCTACATTATTTACATATAAATGTCTATTAAAAACTACTGTAGACTTTGATTTCATTTTAAAATACTTGGCTTGATTCTGAAGTAGCTTAAGGCCTTCATTAGTTAAAGTGTTTTTCAATTTTAATGGCTACCACGAGGAAGATTTGTAGCTGAAATTATCAAGTTCCACTCAATGAGATATTTTGACATAAAAACCATGACTAGGTATGCACAGACTGCAGAATCATGCAGGATAGTAGGGTTTGGAAGAGACCTCCATAGAGCTTGTTCAAACCCCTCCCCTGCCAAGCAGGTTGCATGGTATCATGTCTAGGTGGGTTTTGAGTGTCTCCAGAGAAGGAGACTCCTCAGCCTCCCTGGGCAGCCTGTCCCAGTGCTCTGCCACCCTCAGGGTGAAGAAGTTTTTCCTCATGTTCAGACAGAACTTCCCGTGTTTCCAGTTTGTGCCCATTGCCCTGGTCCTGTCATTGATGATCCTCTTTCAGTCTTCTCCGTGGTAAGCAGATCCAGATCTCTCAGCCTTTCCTCACAGGGGAGATTCCCTGAAGACATATGAAGAGCTGTGATTTCAGTTTCAAGTACACAAAATGCAAAGCGGTGGTGGTTAATACATTTATCCCTGTTTAATTAAAGAACAGTTCAGTAAAGGTATGCCTATGTGAGAATTCCCGTAAATTCACTTCTGTGACCGAATTCAAACGCGCACAGAGTATTTATAGGCCTGGGAAAACATCCCAGTGTGTGGATGCTCTTCCCGGGCTGGGTTTCTCCTTGGGTGTCTTTCCCGAGCGAGCCCACGGGAGGGCACTGCACAGCAAGGGTAGCGGCGGGCGCTGCTGCTGCTGCTGCAGGGGTCTTACTGCTGCACCCAGACTCACGGGAAGAATGAGGAGTCCTATCCCCAGCACCTTGACTCGGGTCTGAAAAACTATGATATTTGGTGTAATTTTAGGCTGACACTGTCTCCTGACGTTGGAACTTGTTGTTCTATTTGGTTCCTGTTTTCACAGCTACCTGTTATGTGTATGTATTGAGTAGAGGAAGAAAGCTGTGTGTTTGTGCGATTAAATTGACTTAATGCTAATTTATGCATGATGTATAAGGATGAGGGGTGGTGGAAACAGAGTTTTTGGTAGTTGAATGTGAGCTGCATGAGGAGACCTGTGCTCTCTCTGCAGTAGAACAGCAGCGGTGGAGAGGGAGCCTTCAGGATGGGCACGTTAAACTTATAGGGAGAAATGTAAATGCTTTTCAGAATAATATTATCCCTCTGTAAAAAAATCCAGCATCGGCCACACAAATGTTACAGAAGAAACAGACTGAAGGATGTGCACAGTGATCCTGACCAGAGGTCCTTTGTACACTGAGGAGTCAGTGGTCCACAGATCAGTCAACCTGAGCAGCCCAGGGCTGGGCTGGGCCGCACATGTGGCTTTGCATTCAGGCTGGTGCTGCGCTGCCTGAGTCCCTCGGCTTTGTGACAGGCCTTGCCTTTATCGAAAAGAGCAACAAGAAGTTCTCAGGTGAACATCCTTTTTGTTTGACAGTAGAAATGATGAATAGAGTTGTTTTCTTGCAATGAAATCCTGTAATAGCTTGAATGACCAAAGTTCTATGAATGGGGTCTGCATGACACATGGATCAGAGGTGCATTCGGTGCTGTGCCACTCGGAGTTCCCAGCATGTAGACACATGTAAGAGTCCCTTTAATTTTCTCTCATTGTAGTGTTATCTCTAATAAACAGAACTTTAAATGATAGCTAATGGAGCCTGAGTACCTTTCTTACTGGGCTCATAACAGACCAGCGTGTCCTGGTGCAAAACAATCTCAGGTGAGAGACTGGCTGTACATTATCTGGACTTTCTAAATATCCTCAGCCTTACTGAGCACCAGAACATATTGAGAAAGGCATGGCTAGACTCTTTGACAGCTCTTTGGGGTGCTTATTACAGAATGATTTTGCTCCAGGGTACTAGGTTAATTTCTTTCTTTTTGCTGGTTTGTGACAGAACTGAAGACATAAATGTTACAGCTTCTAGATGTCATGACTCGAGAAGGAAGTGTTCAGCCCCAGGTGTCTTTTTCTAGTCACAAAAGGACTGGATAGAGCTTGAGGTCAGCATAAAACTCTGAGTTGCTGCAATGAAATACTTTTGCAATTTTTCCATAGAAATGGTCTCCTTTAATTAGAATAAGATCCTCTGAAAGCTTTTGTAGAATTAATTGAAATTGGGAAAGAATGAATGACCTTATTAAAAAACAAAAGTAAATTTTCCTTTGATTTTTTTTTACCAAAAAGACAATAGTAGACTTGTGGCTGAGAATTTTACTTTTATAACTTCTTTGAAGGTTCATAAATATAAAATTACCAAGGATTATTAATATATTTCCAAGATTACAGTTTTAATTCACTTTAATCTCTGTATAAATAACTGACCTTTTATATGGTGTCAGTCCAGTAGAACTACTTAATATATCCAAGCTTTTTGCAGGATGAGAATTTTTGTCAACAGAAGGTGATTAATCAAAAGAAATTATAAATTATGTATGGCACTTGCTTCTTACTCCTTTTCCTCAATAACTCTGAGTGACATTAAATGAGTGACATTTTTATCAGTAAAGAAGAAATAAGTTAATTTAAGACGTCCTGATGAGAATCAGATAAAATAGAAGCGAAAGTAGGATATTGTATTGTTTGATACATATAGTTTAAGCTACAGGCTGTTGATAGAAATAATTCTCCTAATCATTATTGGTAGAATAAGTAGAATGGGTGGAAGATGTTCCAGAAGAAAAACATTTTGAGTCAATCCTACTTGAAGTGAGTAAAGAAATTAGTACCTGGGGGTGAATGTGTTGAGGTGTCAGTGTTGTTTTTAATCATGCTTTCTATTTCTAGAAGAGAGACATCAGGCAAGACGAAAGAACAGAAGAATAACAGAAGAAACCAAGGCAGATCCTACGTTTGTGGAGTGGGGAGCAAGGACAGGACCCGAGAGGAGTGAGACCATAGCATCTGATGCCATACTTGTAATAGCTGTCGCATCATTGACTATCCAGGCTATCAGGAAGCAATGGTTGAAGAGGAAAAGAATATATCATGGCTGATATGGCTGGAAAAGGTAAGTAACTTTTTTTTTTTTTAAATTTCAGGCACATTGAGCTTTTTTCAGCTGTTTTGTTCTGCAGTGAAAGGAACAGCACCTCTAGCTAAAAACACAAAACGTTCATTACAGCAGTGAACTATTAAGTCCATTCACTTCTAGGTACAGATTAAGTGAAGAACTTTACTTAAAGGCCCTTGCACTAAATGGTACACAGAAATTTTGTATTGCTTTGTTTTTTCTCCAGGAGAAACATCTCTCCCTTCAAATTTGTAACACACATAATTCCTCCAGCAGTTATGTGTGAAAGGGTGTTTTCTATCTCCTTGGATGGAACTGTTTTTCCAGCTATGCAGATATGTGTGATTCCTTTCTGGGGATGGGGAGTGTAGGGTTCTATTGCTGGCTCTGGAAGTGAATAGTGGTTTAAAACTGCATTCATTTTGGGGTTTGTGATGTAAACTTGAGCTTTCTTCATTTGAGGTAAGAGATATTGGATTTAATTAAAGTCCCAAATCTATATAAGGACTATAGGTGACATGGTATAATATGGTTACAGATGCATATAATAGCTACAGAGTAGCTGAGTCTGCTAGTGCTGGTAGGTGCACAGCCTGGAGCTTTATGGTTTATTGGATAAGCTCTGATTATATTGCTGGTGTAATGGATGAATGAAAATTGTGGGCTGAATGAATAATTATGAATTTAACGAAGATGTAAAGGTAAAGAAAACATTCTTAATGGGGTTAGCAAAGAACTTGGTGAGTATATTGTGTTCCCTGTGTTTATAGATAGGCACACACATTGGTTAGTTTTGTATCCTTTGTCAAAGGCACCAAGCCCCCAAGTTCTCCTTTTAGTGTTGGTAACTAGTAAATTCAGCACAGGAAAAACAGCCTATCTGGTGAGATCTGAGTCTGACTTGTTTTGTAATTTGCCAGGGCTTCATTTCAGAATACTAAGAAAAGTCATTAGAAGGAAAAAACCCAATTATAAACCCAGGATTGAATAGACAGTAGAATGCCATCTTCTGCCAAGAAACGTTAATTTTATTATTCTTATAATCAATTTTATGAGTGAGGAGACTAACTTAAAAGTATACAAAAAACCCTAATCTGCTTTGTTCTTTCTAGTCCCTCTGTGCCTTTTCAGTAATTAGAGGGCACATGTTGATGATTAACACATATTAAATACAGTGAACACCTACAATCACTAAAATTGAGTTTTCTTACAGGTTTGTCAGCCTTCCCTGATTTCATTGATTTTTCTCCCTTCTTTAGAGTCTTCTCTTTCTTTTTCTTCATGGATTACTTTAGGTAAAGATTATTTATAGAAAGCATACATTTATAAGACTTACACTGCTACTTCTTATTTGAAATTTTAAACAGGAAACTCCAAACTTAACTAATCAAGTGCTTATAAGATACAGGGTAATCTAAACTACTGGAAAATGATATCATTTTCTCCCTTGTTAGTGATGAAGAATCCAATACTTGTCAGCCCTCCACCCTTAAACCTTTTGGACTTTCCACAAGAGATTTGTTGTTGTTTTGTGTAGGCTTTTTCCCTTTTTTTTTCCCCTTGAGATGCTGTACTAGAAAACATATTAAAACATTTTTGATTGTTTTCAGAATTAGCAGTTATTCTTTGCTTGGCATAGGAGCTCAATTAGTTGGGTGTTCTATACAGTCTGAAAGATATTTTACTTTAAATAAATTGAACATATCTCTTATTCTGCTACTAATTATGTATCTATTTAAATCTACTGATGTGAGTAGCACTTTTAGAAAACAGTAGTGCTACTGTTTGAGACAGAGATAAAACTGCATGGATCCCCAAAGTCAGAGCATCAGTCTCCAGGTGTTTTTTGAACCCAAGACTACACAGGGCAGTTTAAAACCATAGATGGAAAGATGATTCCTCCAGCATGCTTCAAAAGACAGTTATAGAATGGTTTGGAATGGACCTTAAAGGTAACCAAGTTCCACACCCCTTGCCGTGGGCAGGGACACCTCTCACTAGACCAGGCTGCACAAGGCCCCATCCAACCTGGCCTTGAATGTTACATGACATAATACTGTAATATCTAAACAGTGAAGAACTAGCAAGATGGTCTCTGCAAATTGAAGTGTTGGAAAAAAAACATGTAACTAAATCTCTACAGTTTTTGTAACTTAAAGTCCTTGAACTATAGAAGTACAATTTGGAATTTTCCCATCAGGAGTCCCAGACTCCTCCAGGTGTCTCCACCTGCTCCAGTGTGGAGCCCTCCATGGGCTGCAGGTAGAATCTCTATTTCCCATCATTTTCCATGGGCTGCAAGGGGACAGGCTTTTCAACCATGATCTCCAGGGATTGCAGGGAAGTGTCTGCCTCAGTGTCTTAAGCACCTTCTCCCCCTCCTTCTTCATTGACCTGGGTGTCTACGGGGTTGTTCCTCTCGTATTTTCTCACTCTTCTCTCTGGCTGCACTTGCTCTGCTCCTGGTGGGTTTTTTCTCATTCTTAACTATGTTATCACCATTGCTGATGGGCTCAACTTTGGCCAGCAGTGGGTCCATCTGGGAGCCCTCTGGCATTGGTTCTGTTGGACATGGGAGAAACTTCCAGCAACTTCTCACAGAAACCACCTCCGTAGCGCCCCTGCTACCAAAAGCTTGCCATGCATATTCTATACACCCTCCTAGTGTGATGAGAGAGAAATGCAGAATGGCAAAGGCAAGAAGATGACTCATAAGTTGAGATAAAGATAGTTTAATCAGGGGGGTGGGGGTGGAGGGAGGAGAAAAATAAAATACCCCAGGCTAAGTAAAAGCAATCTCATCACACAGACTGATGCCCGGACAGTCCCTGAGCAACAGCCACTTTGGAAAAACTCCCTCTCAGTTTTGTTGCTGAGCATGACATCATATGGTAAGGAATAGCTCTGTGGTCAGTTGGGGTCAGCTGTCTTGGCTGTGTCCCTTCCCAGCCTCTTGCCCATCTCCAGTCCACTTGTTGAGGGACAGAGTGACCTTCAGAGGGACCTTCATGCTGTGCGAGCCCTGGTCAGCAATAGCTAAAGCCTGGTTTGTTATCAACACTGTTTCATTCACCACTCTAAAACACAGCACCATACATGTTGCTATGATGATATTGTACTCCATCCCAGCCTGACCCAGTACTCCTGTAAAAGCTGACAGCTGTCAATGCTTCAGATCCTGTGCATTTATGTGCTTAATGAGGACTCTTTGACCTAGCCATTTAAAAAGAAAATAAATGAGAAAAGATGTGAGCTCATCGTTTTATTTTGCTTTTATGTTGAAAACTTCACTGTTATCTGTCATGAAAAAAGTGGACTTAGGGACTTACCTGAAGATTGCAGATAATGTCTACTTCTACTTGCTCTTCAGCTGTTTCTGCTATCAATTTATATTTATACACAACTTAGGGTTTTTTGTGAGAAAAAGAAAAAAAAGTGTTTATTTGTTATTTAGGTATTTAAAATGTTTTAGTCATCAGTTTGGAAATGTAACCAAAACAAATACTTTCTTTAAAATAGATGGTTCGTTTCCCAGACTAGACAACACTGGAAGATCTATAAATACACTGGATGTGTCTATTCCTCTACTGGGAAATCAAATAATGTTAAGATACATTTTGAAGAGCTGTGATGACTATGACTGATACCTAAAATGTTGTGGGTTAAGTTCCTACACAGTATAAAGCAGTCCAGAGAGAGGCGTCATCACCACTTCACTTGTTTTCAGTACTTAAAATGCCCTCAAATGTTATTCTCTCCTAATCACAGTTGCTACGACAATATTACAATACTGGCAGTGGATCGACTGCATTTAAGACATATTTTCCAGTGGCATATCAATGAGCTCTTGTTCCTTCAGTTGTGTACCACAAAATGACTCAACTTGTTCTGTGATATACTCAAATGTTTCTCATGAACATTTTTCATAGTTCTCATGGATTTTTAGTTTTGTGAAATTTGCTGGTAATCTGTTTCTCCTTCAGATCTACTTTTTTCATAGAATCACAGAACTGTAGGGGTTGGAAGGGACCTCGAGAGATCATCGGGTCCAACCCCCCTGCCAAAGCAGCTCCCTAGGACATATCACTCAGATAGGCGTCCAGATGGGTCTTGAATATCTCCAGAGAAGGAGACTCCACCACCTCCCTGGGCAGCCTGTCCCAGGGCTCTGTCACCCTCACTGTGAAAAAGTTCCTCCGCATGTTGGTGCGGAACTTCCTGTGCTCCAACTTGCAGCCACTGCCCCTTGTCCTGTCCCCACAGACCACTGAAAAGGGGCTGGCTGATTCCCCCTGCATCCCCTGCTTAAGATAATTATAGACTTTAGTTAGGTCCCCCCTTAGTCTTCTCTTCTCAAGGATGAAGAGTCCCAACTTACTCAGCCTATCCTCATAGGGGAGATGCTCCAGGCCCCTAATCATCTTCATAGCCCTTCTTTGGACTCTCTCCAGGAGATCCCTGTCCTTTTTAAACCAAGGAGCCCAGAACTGTTTTTGTCACTCTCTGGTGCCACATTAGAATCTCTGGGCTTCCACTTCCCCAGACATTTTGTGCACACAAGGGAGTAATATTTAAATTTTCAATAAGCATAAAAATAATTGCATTATAAGAAGTGCTGTTTGCCAGAGAGCTGGTAAATGACAAGGGGAAGAGGAAAAAAGGCTGTATAGCGATGGAACAGAGAGAATAATTCATCTGCTGTCTACCATGTTAAAACTTCTTCACCATGAGGGTGACCGAGCAATGGCTCAGGCTGCCTAGAGAAGTTGTGGAATCTCTATCCTTGGAAATATTCAAAAGCCACCTGGACATGGTCCTGGGCAACCAGCTCTAGGTGACTTTGCTTGATCAGAAGCAGGCAGAGCAGGTGACCTCCAGAGTTACCTTCCCACCTCAGCCATTCTGTGATTCTGTGAATGAAAATATATTCCCCTCTACACACAACCCAACTCCAAACCAAAGAAAAAACTCCCATCAAAATGAAAATTAGTGTATTCAGCATAACTCTGTGATAAAAATAGATCATACTTCTATAGCATTACAATATAGACCAATTTATATAATTGTTTAACACTTTAATGTTGGAGTTGAATTTTGTTTCTCCTCTAGAAATATACTTAAGATATGTAAATGAGTAATGCAGGTAAAATCCATGGCCTCTGGAACTACTGCAAATGTTTATCTTGACAAAGCCTTAAAACAACTCCCGGTTGCTAATCTGTTGTGGCTTAACCCAGCTGGCAGTTAAAACAACCACACAGCTGTTGATTTACTCTCCCTCCACAGCAGAGGAACCCCCTCACTGAGAGGTTTGTCAAGCACTGGAACAGGCTGCCTGGGGAACTGGTTGAGTCACCATCCACAAAAGTATTAAGATACATGTAGATGTGGTGCTTAGGGACATGGTTTAGTGGTTGGATGTGGCAGTGTTAGGTTAATGGTTGGACTCGATAATCTTAAGTTTTTTCCAACCTAAATTATTTTATGGTTCTGAGGGTTGTGTGACTGGGTCCTTATTGACTTTAAAGAATGATGGTTAGGCACATCACAAAAGTATTGATTTAGAAGTTTTACGTTTCTTTCTTTAGGATTATTTGAGCTATTTTTATTTTACTTGATTTCCTATTTTAAATAAAAATTGAGATCTGGGGGATGATCTGTGTCTGTATGAACTGACATTCCTGTTTTCTTCTGTTTCCTTTGCATGAGAACAACAGTAGTACACAGAATGGCTATGGTGCAGCCAAAAGGGAAAAGTAAGACATTTACCTCTGTTTATAAATACAAGGTACAATCACATTTTTAGAATAGTAAATTGTTACCATTTTAGCAGATGTAGGACTGGCAGGAGAAGTAGCAATTATGAGAAAAATATTTTTTTTTTCTAGAAGATGAAATATGGGTAACAGCTAAGTAGAGTGTCTGTGTGCAATTAGGCTGGGAAAAAGGTGATAAAGAAAAAGAAATTATCACTGCAAGGCAAAAAAGCTCTCGGAGATAAGCAGTCATTTAATGAACCTTTCAAGTCAAGCAGTCTTACCCATGTTGTGCATTACTTTAAGCTTCTCAATGGTTTCTGTTAATTGCTGTGATCTGGACTAGTGCTGTTAAGCACACACAGATTACTCAGCGCAGAATAAAAAGACAGAAGAGATTGATTTGCAAGGAAATGCAGACCCACCCATGAAAAACACACTGCAGTGGCAGCATCACTGATGTTTTGAATAGTGCAGGAACAGATACAGAAAGGTATGGGGAGGGAGTCTGCAGTTGAGTCTGGTGACCTCTAGGCAGGGCCATGGTGCTGGGGCCTGGTTGGGGCCAAGCTGGGAAATACGCCTGCAGCTGGGAGTCAGAATCAGGCCTGGTTAGGAGAACAAGGATCAGACATGGCTGGGCAGTGCCATGGGGACAGAGGCCAGGCTGGGATGTTAGTGCACAGCTGCGCCTGGCTCAGTGGACCCCATGGCCAGGCGGAGCTGTGGGATGCTGCAGCTGCATCACTGGGGCAGGGGCTGATGACCCCAGGGAGCTGACAAGCTCCCAAGCTGTGGGCAGGGCCAGCGGAGACTCAGGGAGACAAGGCAAAGCTTTTAGCAGTGGTAAGTGCCCCGACAAAGTATCTCTGTGCTCATACTTGACAGAAAATCTATCTGTTTGAATAGTCAACCTGAAGTTGCTGTCTGTTAATTTTTTAAGATTTAAATTGCAAAGTAGGGTCCTCATTATGAGGTTTTACAAAGGCAGCCACACAGAATCACAGAACGGCTGAGGTGGAAAGGCAGCTCTGGAGGTCCTTGGGTCCAGCCCCCTGCCTGGACAGGACCACCCAGAGCCAGCTGCCCAAGGCTGTGTCCAGGAACCTAACAACCGGAAGAGGATGCTATACCTTTCCTGTCCCCAAATAAAAACCAAAATTGAATGGGGTTTTGTTTTGCCTCAGGAATCCTGTGCTCACTAAAATAACTAACTGGGCTGTTTCGAGCCGTGAGGCAACCCTCAGACTGCATTTCAGGCACTTATTTTACTCACTGTCTCCTATGTAGTCTCTAATTGATACAGATATTGATTTGCTGCTGTATATATGATAGGTTTTTTCTCTGTGGAATGCGTTATATTCCACATATATTTTTATTCTTTAAATTTTTACCACAGCTGCTTTAATTATCTACATGCATTTTTAGGTGAAGACAACAAACACTGTACTTTATTCTAAAGGCTGATGATTGCTCTCATAGTAAAGTTCCTTCAGAAAAAGTTTTTTCTCTGGTTGCTTTAGACTGAGGCATTGTTCAGGTGGGTGATGTACCGGTAAGTCACACAGCTGCTGTGTTGTGTTTGGTTTTTGAGATACTGTGCCAAAATGTGAGCGAAGCTGGAGGGTTTGGGTTGCTGAAGTGCTGCAGTTAACGTGGTTAAATTCTAGGTGAAAATCAGAGCTAGTGTATTTAGGGATGCTGGGGCAGTTTGGGTGCAGGTCAAGTGAAGTTTTGAGGTTCTGCAGGAAACAGCGGGGTGAGACTTCTAAGACACTGAGGGGGTAGGGGCTGCGTGTGTTCATGTGGGGTGAAGTGTCAAGGGAGGGCTTGAGATGGGGTATGGCTGTTACAGGAATCAAAGGGCAGTCATTGGCAAGACAGATTCCAGTTGGAGAATTTATTGCCAGCTGACATTTAATTACTGATGTGGGTATTAAGAAAGAAAATAAACAATGAAAGACTTAGCAAAAACACCTTTTATTTAATTTTCTGAGGCTTAACTTCAGTCCAGATACCGCTTCCTCTATCTGCCTTGTCTCCCCTTGTTATTGATGTGGGTCACTCCCGGTCCCTTTTGTGTGGTGATGGGTGGCACAAACAGTTGGGGAGTGTGCAGGAGTTTCCGTCTGCTGCTCCTTGTTTCTTTTCTTTTGCTGCTTCCTTCTTACATTTTTCCTCTTCTCCGTGTTGGTCTTATCCATGGGACTGGAGTACATTGTTGGCTCATGTTAATCTTGTCCACTAGAGAATTCTCAGACCCTTCCCTGAGAAGCTGTCTTCTAGCTGGTTGGCTGCCAGTGTGTGCAGATGCATAGAGTTAATTCTTCCCTGGTACAGGGCTTCACATTCCCTTTTTTGAACATGATGGGTTCTTTACCTTCTTCTTCAGCCTGTTGAGGTCTTTCTGAATGGCAGCACAATGATCTTGGATATCAACAACTCCTCTTGATTTTGTTGTATGTGAACTTGCAGAGCATGCACCTGTGTCCCATCATCCAGATCATTAATGAATTGGTTGAACATTATTAGAATCATAGAATGCTTTGGGTTGGAAGGGACCTCGAAGCCCATCTAGTTCCAGCCTCCCTGCAATGGGCAGGGACACCCTCCTCTAGATCAGACTGCCCAAAGCCTCATCCAACCTGGCCTTGAACACTGCCAGGAATGGGGCTTCTGCAACCTCTTTGGACAACCCTCTTAGTAAAGAATTTCTTCCTAGCCTCTAATCTAAACCTAAGCTCTTTCAGCTTGAAGCCATTACTCCTTGTACTGTCACTACACTCCCTGGTGAATAGTCCCACTCCCACTTTCCTCTAAGACCCTTTAGTTACCCCCTAGTAACTTGCCACCACCTGGACTTTGTGCTAGTGATCAAAATCCTCCGATCAACTATGGCAAATCACAGAATGGCTGAGGTGAGAAAGGACCTCTGGAGGTCATCAGGTCCAATCCTTCTGCTCAAGTAAGGCCATCTAGAGCTTGTTGCCAAGTACCATGTCCAGATGACTCTTGCAAATCTCTAAGAAGGGAGAACTCTCTGGGCAACCCATTCCAATGCTCACTCATCCTCAAAATGAAACAAATGTGTTTCCTGATGTTCAGAGGGAACCTCCTGTGTGTCAGACTGTGCCTATTGCCTCTGGTCCTGGGCACCACTGAAATGAGCCTGACTCCCATCTTCTTTAGAGTCTCCCTGTATGTGTGTGTATACACTGAGGAGATCGCAGAATTGTAGGTGTTGGAAGGGACCTCAAGAGATCATCAAGTCCAACATCCCTGCCAAAGCAGGTAGGTCACACAGGTAGGTGTCCAGATGAGTCTTGAATATCTCCAGAGAAGGAGACTCTACAATCCCCCTGGGCAGCCTGTCCCAGTGTCTGTCATCCTCACCGTGAAGAAGTTCTTCCGCATGTTGGTGCAGAACTTCCAGTGCTCCAACTTGAGGCCACTGCCCCTTGTCCTATTCCCACAGACCACTGAAAAGAGGGTGACCATTTCCCTTTTTCTCCCACACTTCAGATATTCATAAACATTAATAAGATCCCCCCCCTTAGTCTTCTTTTCTCAAGGCTAAACAGTCCCAGCTCAGCCTCTCCTTGTAGGGAAGATGCTCCAGGCCCTTAATCACCTTTGTGGCCCTCTGCTGGACTCTTCCCAGGAGAAAGGATCTTCCCCTCCTCGCAGACCACACCTTCTTTTCTTCAGGCTATAGAGTTTCAGCTTAAGCTCTCAGTCCTAGATATGAATAGTAATGATTCAAGATAAAGACCTAAATGTGTCATGGTATGCAAATCTGCAGTAACCTGCTGGGGCAGCAGATCTCACAGCTGTGCTACTGTTGTACATGAACTCCTTTGTAAAGTAGAAATAAAGTTTTATTTATTGCAGGTATTTGAAGAATAATGGATAAATATTGAGACAACATTATTACTCTAAAACATTCTGTTGTCTGAGAAGGGAAAAATACTTCCAGCTTACCAAGGCAGCACATTTGTTTGTTTTTTTCTGTGGAAGGTACTTTGTGGAAATACCACCAGGTATTTTTAAGATGACGTGAGCAAGGAAGCATGAGTTACAAAGGCCTATGAAAACATAACAGCTGCCAAACCCCACCCTCCCCCAACCCACCTGTATTGATTCAAGGGTTAGTGGTAGTCAGGTGTGTAAATGGAGCTAATAGCTGGTATGAACCCAGAGGGGCATGCAGTAGAATGACTTAATGGTGCTTACATAACAAATTAGTGGTGAGCTCCAGATTCAGTTCTTCGTTTACTGCTTCCTGGCCAGTGTGCCATGTGTCTTTGCCAGTATAGTGAAACTTTTTTCAAACATTTTTTTACATTGTGATTTCATGTTGTTGACAGAATGTGTTTGTGTGCTGTTGAGCTGCACAAACATTTCTGCAGTTCCTCTCAGCTTTCACGGACCACCTGTACAGGAAACTTTCTAGATTCCAAACAATGTCCTAGCAGCAAAGTGGGAATTCTTACAGTGGAAAAAAAAAACGCTACTTCCACAGGAAATTCCCCATCATCCATTCCCATGGCTGCCTTACAGCACTTATTGCTACGCAGCCTTTATGGATGGCCATAAATGGTTGCTGTTCCAAACCTAAGTTTTATTCAAATTACTGATTTTTCAGCACTCATAAATCAGTGTGCTGTCACTGGCAGGCACGTTTATATCCTGCCTCTAGTAAGCTTTTGTCTCAGAGCGGCATTATACTGCTGCTGACCTTTAACACTTCTGTTAGCCATAGAATGATGCTAAACTTAGCTAATAACCAAGAGGAGATTAATATTGAGACACTGCTTGGCTCTCTTTCAGGTTGCGTTGCTTCTTGGCAGAATAGACGTGTTTTAAAATCAGCAGAGTCAGCAAGTCCTGCATTTGCTCCATGAGGAGAAGTTATTCAGTGACGGATGTCATACTGGACTGAGTATAAGAACAATAGTTTAGCCAGCAGATTGAGGGAAGTGATTCTTCCCCTTGTGCAGCACTTCAGAGACTGCTGCTGGAGCATTGTACCCATTTATGGGCTCCCCAGTACCAAAGAGACACCGATATATTGGAATGAGTCCAGCAGAGAGCCAACAGGAAGCTTATAGGGCTGGACAACGTGATGTATGAGGAGGGGCTGAGGAAACCACATGGGTTTGTTCAACCTTTAGAAGAGCAGGTGGTGGTGGTGCTGCTCTCTGTAGGTCTCTAAGCAGCAAGGTCTACAGATATATAGCCAGAATCTTCTCAGATTCACACAGTGGAAGGACGATGGGCAACAGACACAAGTTGTAACATGAAAAATACTAACTCTATAAGGGAAAGAAACCCCATAGGAGCAGTGAAACACTGGAGCAGGTTGCCCAGACTAGTAGATATTAAAAACATGCATAACATGCTTGAACTGTACTTTCTTTGAGTAGGATGTATGATCTAGAAGACCTCCAGAGGTCACTTCCACCTGTACGATTGGTTATATGTCACTGTAACAGTTCTTGTACTTCCTTCTAGACTCCTGGTACAGGGACTGGGCAAAAGGGATTTTAGAGCTGTAGATAAAAACATGCAGGTTAGAGGAAATCTGTCTCTTTTACTTGGCTAGATCCAGAGCTGGTTATTACCCAGTCCCATGGTGCAGGGAAAGAGACATAACTTCAGTGTTTAGATTTAGCTAGCCAAAGTATTTCTTAAACACTTGTATTATTAGTTGTACATGTGGAAAAAAAAATTTGTTATGGTCTCAAAGAGCTGCAATTAACTTGCCCCAAAATTAAGGACTGTTGTTTTCTTAATCAGTTTCTGCCTGAAGTGCAAGGGCTGTTGCTTTGACTGTCATTCCTCCATTATTACAATTAATATTAGTGTGTTTGGTACATGATTTTTTTTAATCCCAATTTTATCAGTTAACAGCACAGGCCTTTTTCCCTTAAAGGAAAGGGAAGAGAGTAAGCACCTACTAGATCCTGGTCATGTTGTTTAACACCTGAGTGGTAGACACTTGCATCATACCACCAAGATCAGGCAAAAGCCTACATAGAAGAGTTTTCTAAAAAACAAACACAGTAGTCTCAGAAGTGTATTGGCAGTGCAGAAAACTGGGGAAAAGTGGAAAAACTTACGGTTTTGTGTATCAGTGGCTTCTGAAGGAACATAGAATCATAGAATGTGTTAGGTTGGAAGGGGCCTTTAAAGATCATCTAGTCCAAGCCCCTTGCAGTAAGTAGGGACATCTCTACTAGGTCAGGTTGCTCAGAGCCCCATCAAGCCTGACCTTGAATATCTTCAGGATGGGGCCTCCCCTACCTCTCTGGGCAACTCGTGCCAGAGATCTACCACCCTCATATTGAAAAACTTTTTTCTAACATCTAACCTAAATCTACTTTTTTCTAATTTAAAACCATTACTCCTTCATCCTATTGCTACATGCCCTTGTGAACAGTTCTTCCCCAGATTTCTTATAGGCACCTTTCAGGTACTGAAAGACCGCTATAATGTCCCCTTGGAGCCTCCTCCAAGCTGAACAACCCTATCTTAACCTGTCTTCATAGGAGAGGTGCTCCAGCCCTTTGATCATTTTTTTGGCCCTCCTCTGGATGTGTTTTACAGGTCTATATCCTTCTTGTGTTGAGGGCTCCAAAGCTGGACACAGTATTCCAGGTGAGGTTTCACCAGAGCAGAGGGGCAGAATCACCTCTCTTGATCTGCTGGCCATGCTGCTTTTGCGGTTGGCCTTCTGGGCTGCAGATGCACATTGCTGGCTCATCTTCAGCTTTTCATCTGTGAGTACCCCCAAGTCCTCTTCCTCAGAGCTGCTTTCCAGCACATCATCTCCTAAACTGTACTGATAATGAGGATTTTTCTAACCTAGGTGCAGGACCCTGCACTTGGCTTTGTTGAACATCATGAGGTTCACCTGGGCCCACTTCTCCAGCCTGTCCAAGGAGGACAGCTGTGATTACTGATAGGCTGAGATCCTTCTACCCCAAACATGACCTGGATGTGTAGTGACACATACAAACAAACTGTGGGGAAAAAAGTGAAGAAACTTTGGAGTTCGGTCAGTATGACTAGATCTTGATATTTAGGTTAAACTTAGGTAGAAGTTAGCAAAAAATGGAATCTTTTCTCTTTCTACTGTATAAAATTTGGTTTGTATTTCTACCTTAAATCTTAATTTTTGCAAGTAAATTGCAGTTTTTAAAGTGATATATCAAAATGTTTGTGTTATGGAAACAAATTCCTCACAGGCAGAGCAGCTGAATGAAGAAGATTGGCCTTTTTTTTTTAAAAAAAAAAAGCTATACAGCCTTGTTCAATCAGTCTTGCTGAAAGAAATTTGTACTGGTATAGTTGACATTTTATAGCTCACTGGGGGCAAATGATATGAATTTATTGGTAATGTCATATATGTTATTATGATAGGTAGAAGTGAAAGGGAAGGTTGAAGAGAAAGTGACTCAGAAAATTATTGTGCTTTAAGTATTGTACAAACATTTAATATCAATGTGTAACCCTTTTATGATTGAAGAACAAAGCATATTTATGGAGGAATCTGTGTGTTGTTTAGTTCATAGACTTTTTGACAGTGATTTTGTTTCTAACATTTTCTGTTCCAGCTTCTCAGAGAAGAAAAGTCCATTAGGAACACACTGTGAAACAGCAAAATTTCTGCCTCCCAATAACTGCTACAAGTCCAGCGTTTGTTCTTTTTCACATACACATTTAAATTAAATGGGTGATAGTTCAAGCAGGGTTAGGCTGCTAGTCCATATTTCATTTGAGTCTTTAATGGTCAGTGAAATTAATGGAATTATGGTGATTTATGTCAGCTGATGATCTAACCTTGTGTCATGTTGTTTCGTGGTTAAAGCACATGGCTTGGACTGCAGAGACTAGGCTTGTTCCCTGTTTGGACAAATGAACAGAGACTAACAGGAGATGCAAACCATAATTTGTAAAATAGCTTGCTATAAAGAAGTAAGTTGCCACAGTGGTAAACATGCCGTTCAGATTTTTAAAAATCCTACTTTTACAAATGGAATGGTTTCAGTCCTCCATACAAAAATCTTCTACCAAACAAATACTGTAATCCTGTGCTGTACTTGGTTATGCTTCTGGGGCATTTCTAGCCTTACTCTGTTTTTCTATTAATAATCTCTAATAGAAAAAACAGATTTTTAAAGGATTCATTTTGGCAGAAGCTTCATCTTCTGACAGTACCAATCCTACCTAAGGAAGAACATATTTAGATTTCTCTGTAGTAGTTATCATTCTTTCAGTTCCTTAATAAAGAAAGTGCATCAAACATAATAAAATTCAAATTAATTTTTCAGTTTAGTTTAAAGTTTATCTTTTCTTCATTGGCAGGTCTTGCAAGAACCCCTAATTCAGAACAGTTTCAAAATACTCCTTTCTCTCTGCTGTTGTGTACTCCGAAGGGTTGGAAACATGAAATATCAGCTTTGGGTATCATCAATGTTAAATCTCTGGAGTATAATGGCAGTTTGGTCTGTACTTTCAACTTTAACTGGTGAACTCAGTATCTCTCTCAGCTGTTTTTTATTATCTACGCATGTTGTTGTGGGGCAAAAGAAACTAGGAGGAAAAAAAGAGAAGCTCAGCTGCCATGTAACTTATAGCACATCGTAACTTGAACAGCCTGTATTTACTCTTGCTTCAGAGACAAAGAGATATAGTACAAGTATCAGTTACTTAAAGCAGAATGGAAATCTTGAGGCTGGTTTCGTTTGTGCCCGTATTACCAACGTGCTTTTTGTTCTGCTTACATGTATGTATAGCTTGCTTCTGGACATCTGCTTGATGTTACCTCTCCTTGCCTGCTCCCACCCTCCCTCTCAAACACATTTGCAAGCATAAAAAATAATTTCTGACAAAGTAGGAATTCATTGTTGGGTTTTTTTTATTTGGGTGTTTTGGTTTGGATTTTTTTTTTTACTTGGGTTTTCAGTTGAGTGATATTTAAGCCTCCTGTATGCCTTCATCCAGTAATTAAAGCAAGATAGAAAATTGTAATAGTTTAACCACTCATGCTGGAAACTTACTGATGAGTTACTGTCCTCTGATTAACTATAAACAAACAAACATGCTACTGTCTTTGGAGAACTTGCTGTACATCAAGTATCATTTCTCCTGAAAGCTCATAATTAGGTTCTTATTATTACAAGATTGGTTTTCTTTTTACCTTAAAGTAAACCCAATGGAAATTCATTACACATTTCTCCATATCAAGTTTTGTTTTACTTTCTGTCATCCAACAGTCAAAGAAGTGGTTATTTTTCTGTCACTGTTTTGAGATTAAGCCTTGCTCCTCACTCACTGGTTGTTTTTTCTGCAGAGCTCCACTGAGCAGATCAAAAAGGTGCTTTAATTGACCAGTTATGTTTTCTGTCCCACGGAGAATCCAGAGTGACAAAAATCTGGCTAGCAACATGGAAGACCTTGCATTCTCTGTTAATTTTATTTCTCACTAAGATGTGGGAGGTTTTTTGAGATTACTGTCATAAATTGCATTTAGCTTACTTCAGTTCACATGGTTTGTAATTAATTTTGATTCAGTTCGCTATCAGCTTTTACAAAGGTTGCCAAATGTCTCCTGTGAAGATGCTATAATGAGATATCCTCTTAAAACTGAGGTGGGGTAATTGTCCACAGCTGTCCATTCTGTTCTTCAGCTTAGATACTACAAAAGGTGAGAGTTTAGTTTACATCAAGGTACGCTAAGCTAGTGTTGAACCTCACAAAGACCATTTTCACTTTGTTATGCTGGTTTTGTGTAAAGTCTGTTTCTTCCTCAGCTGATGAGAGTTTCCTGAGGAGACCTTGCCATGCATTTGTGTTAGCTGATGTTCTTTCAATACCAATTTAAATGCAAAAGGTATATGAACTAATGGTATTCCTGTCTTGAGGTTCTGGAGATCATGCTAGATAGCCTTCTCAAGAAAAAAATATCTGTAGTGAGCACTTGCTGTTAGAAGACTCAGATGCCTTCTTGCTGCAGGATTTCTTAAAAGTAAAATTGATTCTTATGGGGAAAATCAAATGCAGTCCTTTAAGTGAATTAAAAGTCACCCCTTTTCTTAACAGTTATAATATATCCTGTTAGATTTTTTTGGGGATAAATCAGATTTGGATCATGCACTAGTTCTTTACATGCTAAGTAAAGCTGAATGTTAAGGTTTTGTTTGCTGCAAACACTTGCTGTGTCCCTTGTGCTGCCAGGAATAAAATGGCTGAAAGCCTTGCAGGTAGATAAGCATCATTATTAGAAGCTTCTGGAAAAAAACGTGTTCTGAAAGTGTGGAAAGTAATATTGTGGCAGTTTGGAGTTAAAAAGTCTGGTTTCTTGGGGGGACACACCAGCTGGTGTTCAGAATACCTGCTGAAGTCTTTTGATAACATGAGCTCATTGTTGGTGTTATGTTGATATTACATTGCCTCCACAACTTAAAGTGCTTGGGACCATTTAAATGTCTTTGTGGTTCAAGTACCTCCATCTGCCTTCAAAAATGTCATAAAGGAAGATTACAGAACTGATTCTTTTGGTCCATCCTGTACAAATAATGACTTCTCTTTAAAACCTGTGGCTGCAGAGCTGGTCTTGTGTAAACTCTGTGGTGAATGAGCACACGGCAAAGTGTCAAAAGGGAGCTCCTCCATTTAATCACCCTCAAACACTTACTTCATAGCAGTTTACAGCTAGTCTAGTACTTATTAACCTTTTCATTGCTCAGTATGGTATTAGTCATGTGTAAACAAACTGGTTTTATTCCATTGAACGTTTTTAGTGTTGTTCATTGATCACGTTTCTTGGATGGGTGTCTGAAGAATTTTTATGTGGTTTCATTGTTTTGTTTTTTTTAATTTCTGTGAAATTCTGATAGTGAAGATTGCAACAGGAAAATAGCTAGTGCTAGCTTTGATAGCCATTTCTGCATTACACAGACTGCTTAGCTTGGAATGGGAGAAATAACAGCATTATCAGTATTACATGGAGAAAAGGGACCCCCCAGTACTGTTTTCTACAAGGAGTAGAAATAGCTGGCTTATGTTAGTCTGTCCCTGTTTTTCTTACTTGAGGAAGGGTAACCTAGGAGAGAGAAAAGCCTTCAGTGTTGGTAAGCAGTCTGCAAACTAAGCTGTCCTATATAGTGTTACAGCTTCAGAAAGATATTTCAGTTTTTTCTGAAAATATGACAATTTGAAATTCCCATCAGGACTGAAGAGTCCTTCACAGCACTGTGATACAAGATAACATGTCCTCCTGAATGTTTGATTTCATTCACATGAGATACTGGAGCTGTCTTACACTGATAGCCATTGCTCAGTAGCAACACAGAAGGACATCCATGTGGTTGTCCCATAGACAGTGCAAGTGTCATGGCAGATCATTGAAGTTTAATTACTAGATCTGTCATGCATAAGGGTTTTAATATCTAGAAACACATCCCAGGTCATCAGATAGGACTACAAAGATGATTAAGGGAATGGAAGATCTTACATATGAGGAGGGGCTGAGAAAGCTGGGGATGTTCAGCCTGGAGAGAAGGCTCCTGGGCAATCTTACCAAAGTTTCTAAATGCTTAATGGGATGGAATGAAAGGGGATCCAGACTCTTCTCGGTAGCACCTGCTGACAGGACAAGAGGAAATGGGCACACATTAAAACCCATGAGATTCTGTTTGATCACAAGGCAAGGTTTTTTGGGTTTTTTTTAACTGTAGAACATTAGTCAAACACTGGCACTGGTTTCCCAGAGAGATTGTGGAGTCTCTGTCTGTGCAAATACTCAAAACCTGGCTGGACAACCTGTCCTGTTGCCCTGGGCAGACTGCTGTAGGTGACCATGCTTGACAGGAGGGTTGATCTTGAGAGGTCCCATCCATCCTCAATGCTGTGGTTTTGTGAATAGGACAAAAGTTGTGTGGTGCCATATTTTTCAACAGGACTCTATTTATTCAAACTTGGGCCTGAAGTACTACTCTTGGACTGAAATAGTTCTTGTTGCATTCCACAGCTGGAACATCCTATGGAGGCAATCTGGGTTTTTCAGTTTTTCCAAACCTGTGGCTTTTTCCATAGGGAGCAAGATTTGCTGTCTTTCATATGCTGGCATATTCAATACACTTTTACATGACTTGTTTCTGTGTTTAAGACAAGTAGTACTATCTAATAGTCAAGTTCCCTGATACATCACAGTGTAAAATCTGCTCTTTAGTTGCTTAATTTTTTTTTAGGCTGAAATTTTTCGTCTTCTGTATATGCTCTACCTTTCTTTTGTTTTATACTTATTTCCCCCGTAATTTTAGTGTAGTGAAAATTACAATTGCAGCAATTCAGCTTTTTCCTGAATCTAAGGGAAGAGTAATTTGCCCTTGTCTTTAGTACTTCAAGTAGGTTGTCAGGAAAATTGGCTAAGCTTGTGTATGCACGTATGTTTTTCATAGATTGTCTGGTACTTAGAACTACTTTTCCTATCATTGCACATCTGTTGTGGGCTTTGCTGGGTTCAGTGGCCTTAAGTGAGTCATAAAAATCTTTTCTATGCTGTCAGTAATGCTTTTGCTGGCCCAAATAGCTGGAGTTGCCTGCCTGGATGAAGAAGCAAGAGTCAGTTGTGTGAGGGCAGCAGGAGTGTAAACTGGGACAAGAATCACTTCATCTTTAAGGTCTCCTGGCATAAGATGATGAACATGTGAAGGGAAGGGATTCTTACTGCTATAGATGACTGGGAAGTAAAAGTAAGCTGGTCGTCTTGCTTCTTTTAGCCTTCACCTTGGTCTGTGAGCGTGCACATGGGTTGTGACAACTAAAGGCATGTGGCTGAAGCCAATAGCAAGGGGGGAATGTCTGAAATCAGAAACTGTAGTGGTCCCTTTTTTCTGCTCTCCTAAAGGAAAGAGAGGGTGCTGGCTCACAGGACATGTAACTTCTTGGAGGCATCTAGCCATGCCTGCCTGAGAAAGGGCACCCACATGCATTCAGGAGAGGGAAAGCTATAGTTTGGTGTTCTAGTCCAGTGCTCTTGGATCCTTTTGCTGGTTATCGCTTGAGGAAACTTCATCATGGGGTTCAGTGGATCAATTACACACACCCCCTCCCCTCCCCTCCCCTTGGTGCTAGTGTAAGCAAGTGTGAAGCCCTTAACCTCCTGCATAGGATCAGGGCAGATACCACTTTTGGTTCTGTGCCTCACTGGTGAAATCCACCTGAGATGGTGAAGTTTTGAGCTAATCATCAGACACATCTATTTTAGACAGGTTTCCTATGGAAATGAGCTTCAGTGATTGAACTGTGTAGTTTTTTCTGCCCCAGCCTGTTTTCAACCCATCAATCCATTTGAACTAGATTAGTCAGGGGATTTGATCATTAAAAACATGAAGTTCTCATTTTCATGAAAATTGGTGTCTGCTTTTGGCATGGTCTAGTGCCCCATCAAAAAAGGGCTACAGGGAGGTCAGTAGGCAAGTTTACAGGCTAGTCTGCACATGCATAAATGGTCGAGCAGGATACCTGTAGCAGAACTGGTCCCAGCAGCAGCCTCTTCTTGCCTAGGTTTTACCTGAGGGAGCTGTGTGCTTGGGAAGGGGCGGATGAAGGGATGTGGGACTCATTAAAGAAACAGGATTTTTTATTTCTGCTCTTTGAGAAACATCTTGTGGGAACTGTATTCTCCATTTCCCAAAAGATGTCTGAAGCAGACAGTTTGATGATGTCTAGTTACCAAAAGACAAATGACTTTGTTTATTTTCTCCCAGTAAGGGCTCTTCTCACTGCCTCAGTTTGTCCTGCAGCTATTGAAGAGTTTTACACTCTGGATTTCATTTTATTCCTTGCTTATAGGATCTTGCAGGTTTAGGAAGATATGGAATCTTTAGGTTGAAGACCTGAACTTTCGTTGCAGTCACAGATCAAAGAGCTAACCAGAGAAATCTTTAGCTTTCATCAGTGGTCTCAATATACCCATAGTAGTGCCCTAACATCTTCAAGAAGCTGGTTCCTCTTGTATAAAGTAGCTATATACTACTTTTAGGGTGGGTTTTTTTTTGCCAACTGTTTGAAAAGGTTACTGAATTCCTTTTTTACCCTTTTAGTGCATCATGCAAATCTGAACTTCCTCTGCAGACAGGGAAACTGGGGGGTTTTATAGCACCTCGCTTCAATGAACAAACCAACCTAGAAAAAAACACCCCTATCTTGGAAAAACTTTGTCATTCCTACTGTAGAATGTACCGTTTGTACCTGCTTAGCACACCCACGTGCTTAGCTGCCCAGGTTTGTTCAGAAGAGTATCAAAGCCTGTATCGGTAACGCACAGCAGTCGCGATACACATCGTTATATACGCCTCGTGGGAAGGTGTGGAAGGGGAAGTTGGAATGGCTCTTTTGTTGACGATTAAACCAAAACAAAAACAACTGCTGGTTCCCTGGCTGGCCAGCTTGCTGGGACATTTTTATAATTCTTGTGCTCTGTTGTTGGAGATCTCCAATTAGCCTCAAACCGGAGCTCGCAGCCTGTGTGTGAAACAGGCAGCTGCTGGCACGCAATCTTCCCTGAAGTTGTTTCCTTTCCTTTTTCCTGAGATTTAGCGAAGGGGGGGCCGAGGGGGGGGGGGGAGGAAGGGGGTTGGAGTCACATGGATACAAAGCTTTTGATTAATGTCCAAGTCTGTGCTGCTGCGGAGGCTTTCCACCCTCTCAGCTAACAGGGTGAGCTGGGAACCAGTGACCGCTCGTTTCCTTCAGGCTGTGTCCCCTTCCTGACGGGAAAGGAGGACGCACCGCGGTGGCTCCTCGCCTCCGGACTTCGGGCCGCTGCTGGAGCTGGGTGAGAAGAGGCTGGAGCTGCTGTGAGGCTGGGGATCGGCCGGACCCCGGTCCCGCTATGTAACTTAGCGGGGTCTTTTGTTGTCCTTGTCCGCAGTGCCGGGGCGCTCAGGCAGTGCTGCCTGCAGTCGGGAAAGGCGCCGGACTGGGAGCACCGCTCCTCCTCGCTGCACCATGACAGAGGAAAGCAAAGGGGAAGGCAAAGGGGAAAGCGGGAAGGATTTGGAGAAGCAGCTTCGCCTGCGCGTCTGCGTCCTCAACGAGCTGCTCAAGACCGAGCGGGACTACGTGGGCACGCTGGAGTTCCTGGTGTCGGTGAGCGGAGGGGTGCGGAGCGGGAGTGGCGTCGTCTCTCCTCGCCCGCTGTGCCCGTGGGGCCGCGCTCAGCCCGCTCTGGGGAGCCGGCGCACACCGCGGGGAGCGGGGCGGGCTGCCCCCCGCGGGACGGCGGGGCTCGCAGCCCGGAGAGGGTTTTCCGCCCCGAGCGCCCTTGCTTAGAAGGGAGGGAGAGTAACAGGTTTTTAAACGGCTGGAGAGGGGTTGTATCTTTCCCCCTCCCCTCCCTAGCCGCCCTCCTCAGAGAGCCCGTACCGGTGAACTCACTTCATCACGGCTGATCTCACTTCTCGGGGCACGGAGGCGAAGGGGGGTAACGTGTTTGGGTTCAGGTCTGCCTGTGTGTGGGAGGTTGTGGTCCTTACAGGGCCCCGCAGTTCCACTACTTGCCATACCCCGTGAAACACGGCGGTGCAGGGGGGTAAGGGGGAGGACACAGGGGGTGCTGGTGTGCAGCAGCTGCTTGGCATTAAAGCCACATGTGGCATTCACTCCTGTCTTGTGATGCAGGGTCAGCCGGGAAGGTAGCGCGTTCTGTTGAAGGCTGTGTTGGAGCACTTCTGGCTTCCTTCTACATCTATCACTGCTGATAGGATTACTTGTGCCGGGTAATACCCTAATCAGAGAGCAAGGAGTGTTCAGTGTCTCAACGCCAAAGGGACAAATCATTACAGAGCAGTTGTGGACAGCGTTTAATTTCCTCACGGTGTTGGTAGCATCGGTGCTAAGTATGTCCAAATCAGCTGCTTAAGTTTGCAGAAGATTTCACGGTAGCCCCCTCTTACTTTTCTCTCCTCCCCTGTCCCATTGAAGAGGGGAAATCCTTCGAACTGCAAACTTCCTGCCCTGCTGCCTTGAGATCTGTGAACTTTCTGCTTATTATCATGAAAGAGGAAATTCTCAACTTGGCTATGACAGGGAGAATAAAAGCACAGACACTGGAGTGAAATAAGGTCTACAGGGTAGCTTATTTTCTCCATATGTTTGTCCTCAGCAGAACCATGAAAAATGGTGAATGGTACAGTGTGGGTTTTTTTTTTTTTAAAAAAGAGTTAAACATGCACGTTTGAGACAGTGGCTGTGTGATTGTGTTTTATTTGCTTCCATTTAACAGTCAGATTTTATCTATTGTAAAAAAAACCCCACAACTCTCCTAAGGGAATGTTTTTCAATATTTTATCTTAAGCCTCAAATCTGGTGTATGTCAGAGTCTTAGATAATTTCAGCAAATTTAAAGAACTGGTAATACCTTTCACCCTGATGATTTAAGGCATAACAGACATTGGTGTTCAAGCAGTTACTGCTCAGCTCCTTCTTAAGAGCAGGCTCTGTACATGTTTCAAGTTGTAGTCTAATACTGAATTCAGTAATAAGTCTTTTTGCAGTTTGGGTCAAGATAATTAAATAAATTATATGGAGGAAGGGAGGAGTGCTGGAGTTAAATACCTGGTTCTGCATCAAGGTTTTTGTGTTTTTTAATGATTGTGAACAGATTTCTGGTGATGGCTCAGAGACATAAATCCTTCAAAGGGAAATATAATTTATTTTAAGTGTACCTCAGCCTCGGTTTGAGGAAACAACTTCTGAGCTTTCCTTTCACCTACCTGCTAGGACTGCTGTAGAGAAAACCAGTGGTGGTGGATTTATGAGGGCTGTGGGCCTAGGGCCAGTATGGAGACCATCACATTTATTTTACAAGGGTGATCAAAACCAGCATTGTACTTGTTCCTATGATTACTTTATCTGGAGGCTATATCCTCTCATTTAGGTGTCCTAGACTTATGGTTCCCTTTCTTTTTCATAACACCATTATCAGTCCCAGGACTAGCTCTTCTGAGAGACAGTATCCCAGCTTACCCTGTTTCACATCATGAGGTGGTCTTGGGGCACATAGCCTGGGTTCCTTTTGAATGGAACGGAACTTGGAGGTATTCTGTAGGAGCACATTGGCTGCTAATGAGCGTGCAGTTCCTGGGACTAGACTAGAGCTAACCTAAAGTAAACTCTACCAACCAAAAGCTTGAGGTCCCAGCACTGACTGTTTCTCTGCCTAAACTCTATGCTATTTTGTAGGACACGTTGTTAAAGTAGAGGGAGCCTGAAGGGTTAAAGGTCCAATAAAAGTTAAGAGTTAGGCTTCCAGGTCACCTCATCACCTTCAGTGGAGCTCTCCATGATAGAAACCGTGTTTCCTTTGTGATTGAGAAGCTGAAGCCATTTGTAGTCTTCTCAACAGTTTGCATGGAGTACCTGCAGTGTTCACTGTAGTTAATAGGAACGGGAAAAAAAACCAACCTGTGGTTTCAGGGTTACAGCCTGCTGCTTCTCCAAGGTTACAGAATGTAGTGTCTTTTCATGTGTATATTTCATATGGAAGAGGGGGAGTATATAATACAAACAGGTGTGAAAGTAAAGTGTGGGACTGGTTTATCCAAGCGGTGGGAAGAGGAGACCCCAGTTACTGATGCGGTTGTGTGGGGGAAACAGGGCTTTGCCTGGCACAGCTTGCTGCTGGCTGCAGACATGAAGAGATTACGAGAAGGAAGTGACCTTGCTGGTGTGTGTCAACGTGGGAAATGTTCTGCTGGTTTCCCTACACTGGAAACATGGATATTAGATATCAGATTTATTTAGGTTCTTCAGTTTATATTGGCATTAAAGAGCTCATTGAGGACAAATTTCTGTATGGTTATTCAAAGTATTATTGTTCCCCTACTTGCCTGCAATTCTCCATTCTGCAGTTACCATCAGTGTCGTGAGAAGCACCTTGGTTTGTGTATTCCACCCACAAATGGAGTTCTCCATGAACTACAATGTGAATTGTCTATTACAAACTATTGGTAGTTTACTGGTTAAATTAGCAGTTGCCATTTTTTTCCTGCTGGGTGATCTGTGGTGATCATATCATCTTCCTATGGCAAAATCTTTGTTTTCTAGTAAAAGATAAGCTGTACATGAAAGGATAGAGGAGGATTTTTAACAAAATTGCACTTTCCTGGAGGGGAGAAACAGCAAACATTGGTGAATATTTACTTTGTCTAAAATAATTACATGTCATACAACTGTGTAACTGAATAGTTAATATTACTTTTAAGTGTTCATAGTAAAGATTTTTTAAAAAAATAAATAAATTGTGACTTTATCAATATGTACCTCATCTATTTCATTCTTTACAGCAGATGACAAAGCGTGTATATTTGCTCTCTGTAACATTTCCTATTTAGTCTATAAGCACAATTAGATAGCTAGAGTAAAATCACATAAACTTTTCCAAGATTCTTATTGGTCCATGATTTTATGCTGGGGAATGTATTTAATTTAATGAATATTTTAAAAAATATTTTTTCTTAATTTTCTTGATGTTTTCATATAAGTTTTCATTTACTGTATAAATCGGGATGTTCACCTGAACTCTCGACCTACCAGTAGTAAAGAGACGAGTAAAACTGAATAGAAGTTGCTGAGAAATTAAAAAGCATTTAATAGTAAAGAGTTGCCAAAAAATGGCTGGTCTAATTTGTCACCTTGTAACTTGGCATAAGGCTTAGTTTTTATGACTGTGCTTTATGCTGTGTGGCCAGTAAAGGTAAGCTAAGCTGTGAAGGGATTCAGGATATGGATAAACTGCAGGGAACTAGGATAGGTACAATATATACAAATATATGTATATAAAATTATATAAATGTGTATAGATATTTTTGGGAAAGAAATTTTATTTTGCAATAGGATTGGAAATGTAATAGATCCTCTACACTTGGTACTTCAGGGGATATCCATGGAAGTAGAGTTTATTTTTCTGTGACAGGGATTGTTTTTCTGGTGCAGTTCTGTGTTCTGGCAAATTGTATGTTGATGGGAATAGAAGCAGATGTTGGCCTTATTGTAAACCTTCCAAAACCCCACAGCCTCAGCTGGGGTGACTAGTAAGGTCCTCGAGCAGCTGCGGAAACCCACCTCACCCCTAGTTTATTATGTAGACCATGGTACGGTTTACAGAGCTTCTTCTGTGAATATATATACATTTCTGCCAGTTAACTATCAAACCTCAGTTGAATTCCATTAGATCCTACTGCACTATCTCCTCCCTTCTCGTCTGCTTGTACTAAAGTCAAAGAATAGTTTGTTTTCTTTCAGTGTGTGCCCTGCGAAGGGAAGCCGAATCCTTGCTTTTCAATGAGCGTAAAGAGGTTTTGTTTGTTAAGGTTTATTGCCCAGCCTTCTCAGTGGCAGCGAGTCCTCAGGGCCTGTATTGCCCGGCCACACTGACCCTTTCCTTTCTTTTGGCTCAGCAGGTATCTCTCTGATTACTGAGCAGGCTAATTAGTTGGACAGGTTATCAATAGTAATTGAGATTCCAGGTAGTCTTTAGTCAAATTCAGTGTTAACTAACCCTGACTGTCAACGGAGGTTTGTGTCCTGGATTGAAACTCCTTGAATGGTTACTCTAGATGATGAAATTAGGTGGTGAGCCTTTCACAAAAGAACCATTTTTAAATGATCTTTTGTGGCTGTAGTTGATAACAACGTGTATGTGTTGTGTTTATGTGTATACATCATAGACAGTCTCAAGTTGGAAAGGAACCATAAGGATCATCGAGTTCAACTCCCTAAATATGTTACACGTATATTGCAGTGATGATTAGTGACTTTGTAATGGTTTGCATAATTGCATTTATATTTAATAAAAGGGATTTAAATGAATGGAAGGGAAGGGGTTTAGCTGGCTGCAATTTTTGATAAGGTTCTGTGATTTCCTTTCTCTTCAGGAAAAGAAAAACAACATTCTATGGCTACTTCATCATAAAAAGTCAAAAGGAAGTTGAAACACAATTACCATAGAAAGTCAATATCTTTTCCATTCACCTCCAATTTCTGCTGGTTTTAGCTTGGTTCGGTGTTACAAAAAGCCCCTGTGAATGTGCAATTCTATTCTTTTTTGACTTTGCTTGACTGTATCAATAGCACAACCTGTGGTCTTTATCAGCGTAAGGGTGACTGCTTAAAAGCTGTTTATGTCTTTGTAACCCTCACCTCCAAGGTTGAATGCTTGCTTTATGGAATGGATTAGCGAGAGGGATTACTCGCATCTCTACCAGCTAAGCTCAGAGTTCATGCAAGGTGTGACAATGGCAAAAAGAGTTTTTCAGAAGGATTTTAAAGCACGTATCTTACCTTGTTTGGAAGCGTGGGGAATTATACTGTGTTACACCCTAGACAGATGTTTTGTACTTTTCAATGGATTTGCTCTTACTGCTCTCAGATGCACTTTGTATTGTGAAAAGCTGCTCATTAAGAAGAAATGTGGTTTGTTTTGCTGTTCAGTGAAAAGGCTAAAATACTGAAAGGAGGAATCATTGTTTCATAGCCTTTAAGAAACTTTTCCCAAAACTGACTAGAGTAAGATGAACTGTGCTGAAGACCATGATATGCTTAAGGGTGTTGTACAACGTCTTGATTTATCTGTATTTATAAATAGCATTGTATTTGCCGTGTTCCAGGTATTCATTTGCTCTGTCTTACACCTCAGGCCTAACTCTTCTGCCACATATACTTCACAACTTTGTAATGTGAGCTGCTAATTTAGAAGAGACTACTTGGGGGGGACCATCAATCAATATGTCCAGATTCAAGTTATTCTATGCAGCCTAGTGGTGTTGGGTAGAATGCTGTTTGCAGTGCTTTCCAATTTTTATGTAAACATATTTTTCAACCCTCTTTAGTAGTAATTTTTGTCACCATTTGAAACCACCAAGGGCTTTGAAACTCTTCTTCAAAGACTGATTTGTATTTTTGGTAGGGTTATCATGAAGAACAGTTTTGTTGAAGAAAATAGAGTGAAAGGTAGTAACAGTATTCTTCTCATTGGAAACCAAAAGGAACTGTAGTTTGGCCAAAATAAACAAAAGCAAACTGGCTATAGTTAAGCTAAGATACTGGTGGGGGCAACCTGCCAGTCTGTAGCAGGCTATATGTCTGTACATGTTCCTGTTTGGAATGGAATTGGGTTGTCCATAAATGAAATACAGGCTTCAATAAGATAATAATTTAGATTAATAACTAGAACAATTTAGGCTCTACCTTTTTACACAGGTATCTTGAATAACTTTGTGTGCTTATGTACTCATGTATGTTCTTTTTCATGAGTTTTGTTTAACTGTTTTTGCTTTAATTCTAAATTATGTGCATATTCAGTGTTCTGCATTGAACTGAGCAGGATTTGGTGTCCTTGGTGAATAGACTGAGTGATTTACTTTGGGACTCTAGAGCAAGCTTGGGGACAGGCTACTCAGGAGGAATGTAAAGACACACAGGAATGGAGATAGTAACATCAACGTTCAGCTGGCACTGAAATTGAGGACGTGAAGAGCAACAGAACGAACTTCCGTAAGTACGTTGGTAGCAGAAGGAAAGCTATGGAGAATGTGTGCCCCCTGCTCAGTGGGACAGGGAGCCACAGGGGACATAGAAGAGGCTGAGGTACTCCATGCTTTTTTGACTGGAGTTTTCACCACAGGCCTCTCAAAACTTACGTGAAAATGAATGTGGCATTGCCTACAGTAGAAGAAGGCACAGTTACAAAGCACTGAAGACAATTGGATATACACCAGTCTGAGATCAGGTGGGGTGCATCTGAGGAAGCTGGCTGATACCAATATGAGGCCTGTCAGCCATCTTATTATTTACCTTGATTTAACCAGTGTCTTTGGCATGATCTTACGTAGTATCCTTATATCTAGATCTCATCAGTTCATACTGGATAAATAGGCAGCAAGGTGGCTGGGAAATTGGTGGATCTGTTAGACCCAAGGGACAGTTATCAACAGTACAAAGTACAAGTAGTGACCAGTTAGCGGTGTCCCTCAAGAACCAGTACTGTAGCATGTCTTCAGTAACGTTTTGGATTACTGGTGGAATAGTAAGGTGTACTTTGAGTGGTAAGAGGGATCTCAACAGGTTGAAGTACTGATGGGATCCTCATGAAGTTCAGTGAAGGTAAACATAGAGTCATGCATGTGGGATGAGATAACCTTGTGTACCAGTACAGGCTGGGGTCTAGAAAACAGCTTACAGAGACTGTTCTGGGAGGTCTTGTGGACAAGAGCTGACGCGTGAGTCAACATGGTGCTCTTGCAATGCAGAAACAATCAGCAATGGACTATTTTAGCAAGGTTGTCACCAGTAGGTCAAGTAAAATTACTCTTTACCATCTACTCTACAGTTGTGAGACCTTTGTGACTCAAATTTTCGGCTCCCTAGTTCAAGAAATAAATTTAGCTACTGGAGCAGGTCTAGTGGAGGGCCAGCAAGGTGAGGAGAGGCCTGGAGCATACTGCTGCAAAGAGAGAACGAGATTTCTGCAACCTTAAGAGAAGGCTCAGTGGAGTTTTTATTATTGTTTATAAATCCCTGATGTGTAGATATGGAAAAGATGGAATATACTCGGAGGTGCAGAGTGGAATAAGGAGATGTAATGGAAAATGGGAAATTCTAACTCAGTATAAGAGGGGAAAATCACACAGAATCACAGAATCTTAGGGGTTGGAAGGGACCTCAAGAGATCTTCGGGTCAAACCCCCCTGCCAAAGCAGGTTCCCTATCTCATATTACATAGATAGGCATCCAGACGAGACTTGAATATCTCCAGAGAAGGAGACTCCACCACCTCCCTGGGCAGCCTATTCCACTGCTCCGTCACCCTCACTGTGAAAAAGTTCTTCCGCATGTTGGTGCGGAACTTCCTGTGCTCCAGCTTACAGCCACTGCCCCTAGTCCTGTCCCCACCGACCACTGAAAAGGGGCTGGCCAATTCCCCCTGCAACCTATGCCTAAGATATTTATAAACACTAATTAGGTCCCCCCTAAGTCTTCTTTTCTCCAGGCTGAACAGACCCAGCTCACTCAGCCTTTCCTCATAGGGGAGATGTTCCAGACCCCTAATCAACTTTGTCGCCCTTCTCTGGACTCTCTCCAGAAGGTCCCTGTCTTTTCTATACCAGGGAGCCCAGAACTGGACACAGTACTCCAGGTGGGGCCTGACCAACGCAGAGTAGAGGGGGAGGATCACCTCCCTTGACCTGCTGGACACACTCTTCCTGATACATCCCAGGATCCCATCGGCTCTCTTGGCCACCAGGGCACACTGCTGGCTCATAGCCAACCTGTCATCAACCAGGACCCCCAGGTCCTTCTCCACAGATCTCTTTTCCAACAGGTCATCCCCCAGCCTGTACTGATACAGTTGGTTATTCCTCCCCAGGTGCAAGACTTTACACTTGCACTTGTTGAATTTCATTAGATTTCTCCCTCCCCAGCTCTCCAGCCTGTCCAGGTCTGGCTGGATGGCAGCGCAGTGTTCCTGCGTGTCAGCCACCCCTCCCAGCTTTGTATCATCGGCGTACTTGCTGAGGGTGGATGCTATTCCCTCATCAAGGTCGTCAATGAAGATATTAAACAGGACTGGACCCAACACCGAGCCATCATGAGGATGGTAAAAAACTGAAGTATGTTGCCCAGGGCTGTGAAGTATCTTTATTTTGTTCAACGCTCAACTGGGCAAGACTGGGCAGCCTGTTCTAGTTTACACTGGTTTGGTCAAGCAATGGGGCTAGATGACCCCTTGAGATCCCTTCTAACCTACATGACTCATTAATTTTGAAATGTATTGGTATGATGGGGAAATAGGCAACTGTCTTTTCAGCTCTCAAGGAGAGCAGATTTTTCAGGATTGCATTGTTACTTTGTTTCCTTTGTCTTCTGAAATAGCAGTGCAGATGGCCAGGCTATACTGTTCAGCAAACAAATATTCAAAATCCAAGAGGAAACTCGGATTTATTTTTTTTTAACAGTATTATATTTACTCAGGAAACAGATAACCTGGCACTCCTGTAATATTTTCTGTTCAGAGATCTCTCAGTGCATTGCTGTCATTAATAAATCAAATCTGAGTAGTTCTACAAATGGGAACCTGAGAGTCAGATCTTGATTTTTGGGTCCCAGTGGAAGCATGTGGCAGAGCTAGAAATATAATCTGATGTCTTGATTCCCAGTTCAGTACTCTGACAGCAAATCAGCCCCTTCCCTTTATATATAATTGATGTTAGAAGAATAGTTGTCTACTTAATATGTCTGAGAAACTGCAAGGATCATTCTTCAAAGCCAGCTTCATTTTGTGCAAGCTTTATTGCTCCTGTGATTCTCTCACAGACTGTTCACGGCTGAATTTATCCTGTTGTAGGAACAGAACTGAGATATTAGGGATTGACATTTATTTTAGGTCCTGTGAGACCTCCTGATTCTCCATTGTGCTTTTGGCAGCCTGTCTGTTAAGTCATCTGGCATACCTCATGAGCTTTCAAGTTCAAGGCTGAAAAGCATGAGTTTAGTGTCGGGGAAAAGACTGCTCTCAGGCTCTTTAAATGGAGTAACTCTTAGAGTGAGGGATGAATGTGTTGCTACATGTTGACCTAACAATCCCGACCTCCTTATGCCTAAATCAAACATGCTGTGACAGGGGAGCATCAGTGGAGACAAGTCTCAGAAAATAACTTGTTGCCCTGCTGAGTTATCAGTGTTAGTGATGTGTTATAGGTGATCCCAGCAGGAATCTGGTCATGTATGGGAGAGCTGAGTTGCTTGAGGTGTGTACACAGTGTCTTCTGTGATAGAGGTAAGATGTTAAGAGCTCCATCATGGATAGAAACCAATTTGAATAATGTGGATTAGGCAAGAACAATCAGCTGGCAGGATGAACAGAAAAGCAGAAGCAGGCTGCAGACAGGGATAATATCTAGGCTGGGAAGTTATCCATGAGATTTATGCAGTTAATCCTCGTTGTAGCTGGTTAGGTATGAGTTGGGTCATAGGAAATTCTCTGTACTTAGGACTTCGGCCTCTTGGTAGATAATAAGGTTGTCTTTATTTACATCACAAAAAGCAATTGAGAAAATATAATTGGGTAGTGGCTGGCCAGAGCTTAAAGGCTGGACAGGTCTGCCTGGCTGAGGGACAGTGGCTAGTGTCATGTACTCAGCAGTTGGAGGAACAAATCTGAAGGTGACACTTGGAATATATGTCCGTGACCTGTGAGTTCCCTTCTGAAAATGGCTGGGCATAGTTAATGAAATGCAAGCCAGAAAGGCTAAACCAGAAAAGTTTTCTCACTTGGGCTAGAATTGTGTTTATACTTGTTGTAAATGTCTATTTTTTGGAAAAGTTTAATTTCTTAGCCTTACTAACTTAATGGAGTTGTGCTTACAGATAGCCTTCAGAAACATGGGTCTTGGGGTTTATCTAGGAAGAGTTTGCTGGCAACCAGTGAAGGGCGAGTTTGGTAGTCAAGTATATGTTTAAGAAAGACTGCCTCCTGATCAGCACAAACTGGTGAAGTAGATGAGTCACATTCAGACATGTCCAGTGGCAAACCCTTTATCATCTGTATTTGTGTCCTCACCTCCAAAAACATGACATTTCAAAAAGTATATCTAAAACAAAGCTGGTTTTATGTTACTACTCAGCTAAAAATTCCAGATTGGGAATTGTTAAACACTGATTACTAGGTGACAGCATGAAAGTGAAATACCCTGAAATAGTAAATTAGTTTGTATGTTCTTTAACAAAAGATAACATAAGAATCATCAACTTCCCATTTTATGTTACTGAAATAGGCTAGAAAGTACTAGATAAAAAAATGGAAGAATGCTAAACAAGATTTCTATTCCCTGGCCCTTTATACTCTTTCAGGATGTTCTCGGGTTCTTCTGTAAACTTAATTGTCCATGTTTTTAATCCCTACGGTGACATTTTGAAAAAAAAGGGGAGGGGGGAGGGGCGGCGGGCTGCGCACTAAAACCACAGAGCTATAAAGTGGAAATGATGAACTATATAACAAAGTGATTGATCTCTGGGATGCTATGAATTTGTGTAACCAGACTGGAAAATCACTTCATTTTATTGTTTAGTATGTGCTAAGTTACCTTGCCCAAGGAATTTAAGCATATGGTGTCTCCAGATGCCTAGATGAAATAGCATATATGACAGGATGCTTTGAGACAACATCCTTGGATTCTGTAGTGTGAGCGTGGTAAAGAGACTTAGCTGTCAGGGTCATGGAGGCATTTGGGACTTAAACAGATGTGGAAAAGAACCGACGCTCTGCAGTGTGTGAGATGCTTAAAACAGTACCAAAGCCTCACGAAGTGGAGGGGAGGGAAGGGAAAGTGGCACATACCAGTAGAGTTAGTGTTTTGTCTCTTGTAAAATGTTCACTGATGGTTAGTTGCTATTTATTATTTCATTATCTGTGGGGGAGAGTTATTTTGCAGAAACCATAGAAAGCAGGCAGACAATGAATGCATCCTGAATCACAGAATGCCTTTGTAAAAATGGCCACCTTAAACTTACAATGATAGGTACTTCCTTCCTTCTAATGTCTGCTGATTTTTTTTTTTGGTTGTTGTTTCTGAAAGCTTATAAAATACCACTGAGAAATGAACTTGCAATAGAAGTTAAAGACCTAAAATGAGGTGTTGAAAGCAACCTGTGAATTGCTGTGATAGATTTAATAATAGGTCTATCACAGTATTTTACTTTATTTTATTGGTTTTTGTAATGATGGTTAGTAGTGTTAGGTAAGGAAGGTTTATCCTTCCCAACTTCATGCACCAGTGGTTTTGGAGCTGTCTGTACTGGTGATTGTGGGTGTAGGGTCTGCATGCAAACTAAGTAATATATCTCTGAGTTTGCCTACTTTATTTTTGTACAGGGTGTATTTTTTTGGCACCAGTAACTTCTGAATGTGCTTCCCACAAAATAATTCCTTTTGCTCATTTCAAGTGTCCTGCCTGAAAAATTCACTAAGCACTTGCGTCACTATTTTTCTTGCTTAAAGTCCAAGTCTAATTACTCCTGTTACGAAAGCTCTTTCATACTTCTGATCAGCTTTCAGACTCCTTTGGGATGAATTCTTCTGGTGTCAGTATCATTGATCTTCAGCCTGGTTTCACGTCTTTTGCACGACAGTTTTCAAAGGGTGAAAATGAAAGCCCTCACATGTGTGTAATAGATGTTTGAGGTACTGAATTCTGCTTTTTCTTCTGCCAGAAGATGTTAGAGAATTCTGCTTATCCTTCTATTGCAAAGTGTAGTTAGCACCTTACTTAGGCCCTGCTTTCCTGTCTTTATTGGAAGTGATATTTTTAGAGGCTGGGGAAAATGCTTGAAGTATGAGCTGCAGTTTGCTGCTCCTTCTTAACCATTCTGTTCTGCAGTGCAAAGCTGTGTATGCAGAAAAGGTGTGGAAAGAGGGAAATAGGAGGGGGAAATGAAGAGAAACATTCATGAGCAAGAGAAAAAAGGAAAAGGGAATGGTTACTGGTTCTAAGAAGCACCCCTTCCCCTTTGAAGCATGTCAAGTATGCAATTAGATTTCCTCATTCTGTAGTATTTGTGTTAATAGGACAAGCATCAATGGCTTTCTGCAGTGTTAAATTAAGGACCACTTGTCTCCCAGAAGTTATCTGTGGTGGTGGGTGATTGAAGTGTGTGTAGCTAGCAATAATGTAGAAATGCAGTTTCATAAATGCCTTCAAATACAGTTAACTTGAGGTGTGAGAATGCTCCTACCTTTGCATTTGGTTCTTGTCTACTTAATTTCATTAATGATAAAATGTGAAGTTTCAATTATTACTGAGAAGTAATTGATAATTTTGTTATGGAAGAGAGCGAAATGTGAGTTCTCTTTAGTCAATTTCAAGCTTCCCAGTAAAAGAGACCACCGGGTTTTATGCTGATGCAACTGATTTGATGTTTTACAAGTTTCAAGTTGTAGATTGCTTCACAACATTGGAAATATTTTTAGCAGAACTAAAATCTTTGTGGGTTAGAATTGCAGGGGAGACCTCTTAAATGGAAGGATTGCATCAGCTGTTTTCCCTAAGTAGAAAGGTTCATATTCTAATAAGATGATGATTTTATAGTTCAGCTACACAATACAAAACTGCCATTAATATTAATAGTGGAATTACTAGAAATGACAAAATCAGTTGGATATGGTTACCATATTTAAATACATTGTGATATACCTGGAAGCATTCTTAATGTGGGCAGAGGCAGGAGAGCGAAGACCTGATAGCAACAACATTTTTCTTTTTTAATTTTATTTACTTTACGGTTACTCTTCATTCATTTATCTCTTTGACACTGTGTGAGATCCTGTTTATTAAGAATAATGCCTGGAAGTTGGCAGTTATATTCTGTATGAGTGTGTTAATTTCTTCCCATATGCTACGAGGTTGTCCTGACAGGAAACAAAGGGACTTTTTCCCATGTTTAGCTATACGGGGCTGCTACAATAGTCAGACCGGACAGAAACAATGGGAAGGAAAGTTTCCTGTTTTCTGCAGATATCCAAGAGGTCTTTGGCCCCAAGGAAGGTAAAGCTTTCTTCAGTCTTAGCGTGAGTGCACAAAGAACAGGTTTTCACTAGTGTATGAAGGTGCTGTGATCTCTGTTGAAAAGCAGTGGTTCACTCAGTTGTTTTACAGGAAACTCACTGTCTGTTCTAGCTGCCTTGATTACATTTCAGTATTTGTATTTAGAAATGGTAAATTAAAGTAGGAAAAGCTTAAATTTTCCTCTTTGTAAACACTCCAATATATTGTGCTGTGTTTAGAATGCTCTTGGGTAGCTGATGAATTAGTTATATTAAATAAGCCTCACATTTGTGTGCCTGTTACAGGCCTGGCTCTGACGTCCTCAGAAGGGAATCAGAGAAGAATATGACTGTGGTAGACTCAGAAGCTCTTCAGGATAATCAGGATTTGAACTAAAAAAAAAAAAAGTTAACCCCCTTTTGCTTTGCTTATGTGTTTTTGGCCTACTATGCTTGGAAAAAATTGGGGAAAGCTGTTGAATCAAGGTCTCAGCAATTACTGTTGAAATTTTAATGTGAAGCTGAGGGTAAAATACACTGATACTGCTACACTATAAGCTTGTGTTTTTCCATATGTAAGGAAAGACAAAGGGTTTGATCCCCCCAAAAAAGCCCCACCACAAAACTGCTTTAAGTGAAGATTCAGTCTAAGTTTGTAAGAAATCACTTGGCTTTAAATTTCAAATATATACATTACAGCACACTTCGAAGAGTTGGGGAGAAGACCTTCATCCATGATTAAAGTTTATTTTAGTTGGAATACATTAAAATAAAGCTTAACAAGAGCTGTAGTACTGGTACAATTGATTCTCCATTTTGTTCAGTAAACCAAGTGAAGAAGCTTTTGCCAATTGCCATTACTATTTTAAAAACCTAATTCTGTTTTAAAATGTATCATCTCCTACGCTATCAATTTTTAAATAAAATAGATTGGCTAGTTACTACTCAATCTTGGTAAATTCTTAACTTATACCTTGTAATGCAGTTTTAAGTGTACAAGTCAGTAAAACATTTTCCAAAAGAGTTTTCCAGATTTGTTCGAAGGACACTTCTTCACTGATTATTTTGATAATGGGATCCTTTCAGATACTTTCTTGGGTCTGAGTCAAAGTTTTCAGGTGAATTGGTAAAAAAGAATTGCCTTTTATCTTCGGAGGCTTCTTCTATTTCAATGTGAAACCTATTTTGTATACAAGCACTACATTACAACACTTCTCAATGGCAGTGTAACATAAAATATTCGGTTCTACTGACATTTAAACTGATTTTATGTAGGTTACTGTATGGGATGTGTGAGCAAGTGTTGTTTTCTGCTGGCAATTGCTGTATCATGAAGAATGAAGTTAATTTGGGCATCTTGTGAGAAATGCGTGCTGGAAATATAGTGGTTTAATTAGGTTTTGTCTTCCAGCACAGAAAGAAGCAATGAATTTTTTGCACTTTTAACTTCTACTAATAAAAAAATAATAAAATTAATAGATAGATTTGGACCAAATGGTATTCCAATATTAAAAAATATAATAAAATATGATCACCACGGCTACTATTACACATTTGTGTATTGTGCATCTTTGTACTGAAAGATTGCCCATCCTTACTCACCAAATATAACTGGCTTTTCCCTGCAAGAACTATTAGATGTAAAACAGCATTTTAGCCAAATGTTGTTTTGTGTCTAACCAGTTTGTTCTTTGTTTGCTGTTGTCTGTCTTTATGTGCCATGGCTATAAAGGCTGTAATGGCTATTCCATTCCAGTTCCTGTGGTTTTGCAGCCACTGAACACCTGGGCTAATACAGTTCCTGACTTTCCCATTTATTTTTAAACCTTTTAATTGCACTTAATAAACATTTCTCACATGCTGGGTAGTAGCAACAGAATGAAGCATTCACTATAGCTATCCCATGGACATCCCAAATGCATTTACCAAATGGTTATTGACCCTTTATTCTCACATATTCTCCTTCAAATTTTATTTCCTTTTTTCTCATGGGAAACTCTGGAGTTCTTGCTAGATAAGGACTTAAGAGATAGGTGTAACATTCAGTGGCAGTAGAGTGGCTGTAGCTTTACTGTGCACTGTGGATGGAAAGCGAATATTTGCATCTTGAGTATTCCTGTTGTGGTATGAAGTCTTGTACAGTGAAAGATTTGAGGGTTTTTTTTTCTGGTAATGAAAAATGTACATGAACTACGGACTTGCCACATGCAACCAAATTTTAAATTCAATTCAGTACTATGGTTTAGGGAGAAAATGAATTATAACTGGTGCAAAGAGAATATTAGAATAAGAGTTTTAGCCTCTGAAAAGCCTCTGCTAATAAAATAAACCCCAGTACTTCAGGTGATTACTGCCTTCCTGAATTTTCAGTTAGGAGTGGATGCCAGAGGTGCTATCAAATCTCGAACTTCTATGTAAAGGCTTTCAATATCCATTTATAATTTGGTTTCTATTTCAGTAGGCTGTCATATACAGATATATGTGGCCTACTGTTCCAAGTATGTCTCTAATTCTAATTTACGTGCATCTCAAAGTGTTACACGGCTTGTAAAACCATGATGAGGCATGACCAGATCTCATGTATGAGTAAAGCTGTTTGTCATATTTTAATTTTTATAGAAACATATCACTGAAACAAAGTCCAAACTGTTTTCTCCATTTATTTTCTGTCAGTTGTATATTATATGCACAATTTCTTCTCTGGAAGTTTGTCTTTTGTTTTTCTTTTTTTCTGTTTATTTGGGTTGTTTTTAAAGAGCTTGGTCAGACTGCAGTTTAATAACTTCTCATTGATGTTTCAGTACAGGTCCCAGATTTTGTATCCATGGAAAAAGTTGATATATTATAATTTTTCTCCTTTTCATTAAAAAATGACAAAAAATTGTTCCAAAAGTGCTTGACCAATGGTAACTAATCTATTTGAGCTTGGAAGCTAAAGGCAGTGCTTCTAAATATTTAAGGGATATAGCCAATCTTGGAAGAATGTTCTTCAATAAGTGGTATCAAGAGCTTTTAAAATCCCTATGAAATCCCTAGCTGGTATTTCCACAGTGGGCATCAGCCTGTCATTGCTGTTTTGACACATCTGACCGACTGTAGGTGCATGTGTGCAGGCTGTGTCTGGGGTACGGAGGAAGAAAAGTCAGCACTGCAGGTGAATCTGCTCTTTCTAGGGGATGATTAATACCCTGGTTTAAAAAAAAAAAAAAAAAGGATAATTAGCATAAATGATTATGTAGCTTGATGCTACGCCCAGGCCAAGACAAAGACCTGATGAGTCAGGATGGTGGTTAAGGTTCAGATTCTCTTCAGTTCTCTGGTGTAGATTGAAAACAGTTTGTCTGCCAGTGTTCATACTACTCCCAGGTGTTCACACGGGGACAGGAATTAGGCAAAGCACTTCATCTCAACCTCTGGGTGCACTTCCACTTGGTAATTTCTTCTTTTTTTTAAATGCTCTTTTATTGACTGCTGTTCAGGACTTTACCACCTGGCCTTAGGGAATTAGAATCTGCTGCTTTTACCCCACAGAGGCTCGGATTTTTAAATTAAAAAGTCTATGTCTGTTTTTTCCCCTAATAAAAAAGGGGAAGTGATAAGTACTATGATGAGGCAAGAATGAAAATATGTTTAGATTGCCCCTAATTTTCTGTAAACAAACTTAGGCACAATAAACATCTAAATTTGTATGCTCATACTTAATGTAAGTCCTGTTAACTGGTAATTACAAACCTTAGATTCTGGGGTGGGGTAGGGAAAGGGCTGCAGATCCCATTTCTGTCCAATACCAGGTTTATTTCCAGGTTCTGTTTAGACCGAGGGATACCAAGTAATGCTAAATCAGAATAATAGAAGGATTATGGTTGTGTAATATGCGTATATGCAGATATGGACGGGGTCCATCCTAACCTGAGGCATCTAGTAGAGATGCCTGTTTTAGGAGTTGTTTATCTAGGTGATTAATGGAGGAAGAGAAATTGCCTCAGGAATTAATTCAGAGCACCTTGGTTAGGAGACTTTCTCTTTTTTTCAGTCAGTTGCCATATTAAATTAAATACCCCTAAGTGCTGACCAACAGATTTTTCCTTTGTGTGATCCATTTTTCTTTATTGGTGTTACTGCAACAGCCAAGAGTTCCATCAGATTTGTCTGTAACTTTTCAGCTTTAGATTTCCTTTGAAAATTGTTCTTATGCTGTAAAGAATTCCTTTATTCCTTCCTGTCCCTAGTATAGATGAAAGATGTTAGTCTCTATCACCTCTCTTTGGAAACCGCAAGTATGAATTCCTTAAGTGACCATGAATAAAATACTTAACTTTCCAGAAGTGTACTTAGTGTCTGTGTTTCTAAAGACTTTCACGAGAACTACTGTACATACTTCTAGCTCAAAAAAAATCACCAAGAAGTAAACATTTTCCTGGAACTCTAATGATGAGGTGCTTTGTTTTAGTGTAACTAAATATTTACTTTGAAAGTCCAAATTTACATTGGCCAAAAGGACTGTTAATGTGTATTTTAGACCGTGTATGTTAATAACAGTGCTGGGTAACACAGGATAGGTAAATGTTCTCAAAAATGCCACAATTATTCTGAGATTTGCATGTTGCTTATGCTACAGTCTGGCTTTTGTTATATGGAACAACTGGAACTCAAACCATGCTGTTCCTGTCAGCTGTGCCTTGCTTCTTGCTGTAGGTGGGTACTCTGATGGCAGGTATCTGGAGTCACCGTGGCAACTGTTAGCCCTGCCAATAATAAATTGTGGGTAAAGATACTTGAGTGTCTGGAATTTTATTTCCTCAGCTCAAGCTCTTTCATAATGATGGGTAACTTTAAGTGTGAATGTGTACCTATGGACACTGGGAGCTTTCTATGGGTCTCCTGGGTTTGGTTAGGGAAATAGCATGAAGGGTAAATTTAGCTGTCTTCTAGTGATGTGTGTGAAATACTGAACCTCTACCTACTCCTGTCCAAGGTAGATTAGCCTGCTGTAGTGCAGGAAGACACAGTGTGAACAGCTGATGGGCTGTCCTGTTAAAAAAAGATCACTGGTATGAATAGCCATCGGTACTGCTGGGGGAAAGAGCAGCAGGCTGTGGGAACGCAGTGGACATGAATTTCTTTTGGAAATAGTTAAAGGTGAGGGCTCGTTAATTTAAAGGTACTACAGAGAAAACATAGCAATGGGATAAGAGAAAACATGGTCTTTCAGGTGTCAACAATAGCTTACATATAAACTGGTGCTGTTCAGTGATACATATTCTATGTTAGCCAAAGGTAGCTAGATAGTGCTTTATTAATTTTTTTTAACCGCACTCATATGATCTTGTGATGTAATATTTAAAGCTTTAAAGGTGAAAAGAGGTATTTAAAGTTTTTATACTTTAATAATTTTATAGAGAAAATAAGATGGTGCTGAATTTGTAAGGCACACTGGTAACTTCATTCCGCATGTATTTAAGTACACAAATGAAAAGCTTATCTATTATTTTCTGGCTAAGTCAGTAAAGGACAGTACATTTGCTCTCAATAAACAGGTTAAGATGCAAGAATAGAGTTCTGTGTGTGTTTGGTCAGGAAACTGCCATCTTCATACTCTGCAGAGCTTTATTAAACATGAGGGGGGAGAAGGAGGGAAAGTGGTGGGGTTATTTTTCTAATGTTGGAGAATTGGCTTTTACTCTTCTGTGTGAATCCAGTCAGTTCAACCAAGTGAAAAGCTCGGAAGCGCTCAGTGGAGGCTAATTAGAAGCCTCCACCATTGCTGCCCACAGAATCTGTTTGCACTCAGTGTTCTTGGCACCCTGCACATCGCTGCTCTGATTTCACTCTTCATCTACCACCTCTCTGCAGCCTCTGAGTCTATTACAGACCAGAGCCAGTGGCCTGAGCAGGATTTTCTGAGCAGTTAGATCTCTGATAGCTTGGACCCTTTTAGTCCCAAACCTTAAAGCTGAATTGAGAGAGACTTTGTGCCTCTTCTCCCACTCAATGAATGTGTCAGTAAATGCAGGATCAGGGAGAAGGAGCATAAAAGCAGAAATCAAGAGAATTAGGATCTGGGAGTGGAAATGGCAGCAAGGAATGACAGGCAGGAAAAGCCAATAAACTGTAAGCAGAAATCAATGTGTAAGAACACTTGAGTGCACTCTGCAATGAAACTTGGACTGAAATTCTGGGTTCCCAGGTCTTTTTGTTTGTTCCTTGGCTGTTTAGAAGTAGTTATGAAACACTAGAAAAGTGCAACTTTATGCTCTGGTAAGCTCTGAGGAATACTTAATCTAGTATTATTACCAGTTTGTCTACTGAAGCAGTAGAGATTTCTGCTGTGAATGTAAAAGCTAATGACTTATGCAGAGGTATCACTTTACATGGAAGAATATGTTTTTCAGCTTAAAAAAAACCCCTAAAATGATTACTGGAGGTTAGCATACTTCACTGCTCATGTTAAGTGAGTTGGACAGAGAGGGGCAGGGCAAGATCAGCCTTTGCTTCAGTACCAGTGGCTGTTTGCCATTGACGTTGTGCTACTTAATACAGCTTTTTTCTTCTTCTTATAGGATCTACTTGGTGTTGTAGATAATTTGTAATTTGTGCAAGTGTTATGAGATCAGGGACAACTAGGCCAGTCCCTGCTCTTTCACTTAAGGAAAAATTGAATTCTGACCCTCTCTGCTTCCTGCCATGATCATCTCTGCTTGACTAATCTTTTGTAACAGCAAGAGAGTATGTTTTATCCAGGATCTGACATGTGACATGGAATGGGGGTGAGCACAGTAGAAGTCCACTGTTTTTATCCTCTGTATCACAGAACAGTAGGGGTTAGAAGGGACCTCCAGAGATTAAATAGTGTACCCCCCCTGCTAAAGTAGGATCACCTAGAGCAGGTTGCGCAGGATTTCAGCCATGTGGGGTTTTGAGTATCTCCAGAGAAGGAGACTCCACAGCCTCTCTGGGCAGCCTGTCCCAGTGCTCTGTCACCATCAAGTTTTTCATCATATTCAGATGGAACTTCCTGTGTTTGAGTTTGTGCCCGTTGCCCCTTGTGCTGTCACTGGGCACCACTCAAAAGTCTGTCCCCATCCGCTTGACATCCACCCTTTAGATAATTATAAGCATTAATCAGATCCCCTCTCCGCCTTCTCTTGTCCAGGCTAAACAGAACCAACTCTCAGTCTTTCCTTGTATGAAAGATACTCCAATCCCCTCATCATCTCCGCAGCCCTCCTCCCTTCTCTGGACTCTGTCCAGTAGTTGCCCCACTTTCCTGAACTGGGGAGTCCAGAACTGGACACAGAACTCTGAATGTGGCCTAACCAGGGCATAGTAGAAGAGGAGGGTAACTTCCCTCTGATATGAAATTGTCTTTGAAGACAGCTTTGAGTCCAGTCTCTCAACTTTTGAGAGGGCAAGTTATGCTTCATCTGTAGTTTTGCTGTCTGATGTATCTTTGTGGGACAAAGAGATGTCATATCTTTTGGATGGAGAGGTGATGAGGGAAGCTGCCTCTGGAGTCAGACTGGTCCCGTGCCTGGGAAAAGGTTTTTGCATTTGGTGGAGATCAGTAACCTTTCTTGCACGGGAAGCCAGAAGTTTCCTTGACAGTTTAGAATGATCTGTGTGGTTTGGGTTGGAAGGGACCTCAGAGATCATCTAGATCCAGCCCCCAGTTACTATTCCTGTAGGTTACTTGAGGTGCACTAGAGTATTCTTTCTTAGTAAAGTGAGATGCTTTTTGCAAGTAGCTCAGCAAAGTGGAAGTGTTCAATAATGAAGAATGCAAAAGCCCAAGGGTTTAGTAATATTTACTATTTGAATGGAAACCTCTCTGCATAAATCCTTTGGGCAGAGATGTAAAAAGAACTTTTCTCTGGAAACAGGAAAACTTGGATATTGTATCAAAAGGTTTCTGAAAACTTAAGCAATAAACTTGAATTACGTGCTAGGAAGTTTAGAAAATTAATTTTTTTAAATGACAGAAAACCACTAATACTATTCTATGGAAAATGGTGGTATTTTATATTTTAGTGTTTTAAGTATATATATTTAAAATTGTATTGAGAAGTGTACATTGAGAATTGCATTAAGTAGTATATGAGCATAGTTAAAGGCTATAGATGAGCGCTAAGAAATGCACATCTGCAACAGACATTGTGTTTGGTCTTTGAAATTTTTAATAGCCTGTTCTCCAAGTTTTAAGTCAATTACATTACTCGATGGCAGCTGGTTCTGTACCCAGATTCAGCAGTATTTTATATTTAAAATTTAGCATGCTCTGGACTTTTTTGTTTAAGCAGGACATCTATCACTAATTTTGAAACAAATATGCAACTCCATTAGCCTAAATGGATTTTGTGTTATTTTGTATCTCCTGAAAAGTCACCGGCTGCAGTACTTTAATCAAAAACATCTGGCAGTTCTTAGGAGTGAATAGAAGAATAGGGACCATGCTGTTAGAGTACTTGTATGGTAATAAAGTTTTTTTGGTTTGTTTGGTTTTTCCCCTTGATCGGTGTGTCCTGATACAAAAACAAAGTCAAACCTGTATGGGCAGCGGGGTGCAGAGTCTCTGGGGTCAGCAACGACTTAAGAAAAGTATGCAGAGAGGTCAGAGATCAGTTTAGGGGCCTATTTATCAAGGGACTGAGTCAGGAGGGCTGCCTTGCCATCGGTTCACAAGTTGATTCAGAAACCAGGAGTGAATGCTGCAGGATGGAAAGCGCAGCTGAGATCTCTCAAGTGGGCGCATTGATGGCACTGAATGCCTTTCTGGGTCACGGTTGTCTCACCAGCAAAGGGTTGGATCCCTGTTTCCCCGGCAAAGGGAAGGGCGAAGGGCCCAGCTCAGGCTGAGGGGGGAGGAGGGCATGTGGCTCATGCCGTTTCATTCACAAGCACAAGCATGGCAGAGGGCCCAGACTCTTCATAGAAGTCCTGCGCAGCGGCTTTCAGTCTAAATTCATGCCACTGATTAGATGCAAAAGTTTCTTTTCATTCATAGCAGCCAATTCGTTCCAGCGAGCAGAGAAACATAACATAAAGTATAGAAAACACAGCGAGCGGTTGCCAATTTCTAGGCAGATTAAAACCTTTTTTCTGTAGCTGAAGTATGCTTTCCATGTAGGTTTCCCTCATCATGACTTGTTTTCAAAGTTAAACACAATAGCAGAGTGAGCTCTAGTAAGCATTTGGTATGCTTTGAAACTTTGCTGCCTAGCTAATTAATGTGATTTCAGTTTGGAGGATGGGCGGTGATGCTGCTGCTCTTGTTTTTGTGAAGAAGAAAACATCTATGGAGAATTTAGAATAAAGCTGTAACGATTGGTGTGACTGTAATGAGCATTTTGTCAGAGTTTCTAATCTTGAAAACTATCTGTACCTGTTTTCACATGTGACGTTTTTGTGTATGTCTCTAATTAGAATGGTATAATTTTTAATTTGTGTGTTGGTTGTTCTGCCCCCTTCCCCCCCCCCCCCCCCCAACTCCCCCCAAGTTATGTTAATGACTGAAAACTGTTAATTGGAAGAAAAAACTGTTACCAATAAGGACAAAGAATTCTGTGGGTAGCTGAAAAAATAGCAAAAAAAAAAATAATTCCCACTTATTAGCTATTAACATTGAAAAGATGAAAGTAGTCTCTGTGACTTAGAAAGTGAATTTGCCTACCAGCTCTTGAAATGTGTGGAGTAAGTAACCTTCTGCTGTACTGCCATAGCATTGCGTGGTTTGAATAGCTCCGCAGAGCTAGAGTTGCAAGCAGAATTTTTCCTTATTGTTACTCAAGTGCCCAAGTAACAGCCACTCTTCCAAAACACTGTCTTTTTCTAGATTTGGGGCTTGTTCTGCATAATCAGTGTGATGTATACGGTCAGTTACAGGGTTAGTTTAGGTCTCAGTTGTTTTTAAAAATGAAATCAGAGACACAGTTGATTCATTTTTTGGGTATGGAATGAGCCTGGACCATCCTACTGGCTGGTAGGTAAAGGGTCCTAAAACTTCTTTCAAACCGCATGGTCAGAAACATTCCAGTAGTGGTACAGTTTTGGATTCAGTGTATGAGAAAAAAAAAAAAATTCAAGGAATTAAAGTTGATGATGAACCAGAATAAAAGATCTTAGTGATCTAAATTCATAGGATGAGTTTAGTACTGTCGTGCCCAATCATTACTAGGTCTCACCAGAATAAAAGGGTGTTTGTTTATTATTGCCATCTGAGGGCATTTTTCATCCTCTGTATTGCACTAGGCTGTCTGCAGTTTCTTATGATGCTTAAAAATGGAAATAATTGCAGTATTTGTGCAACTAGTTCATTTAGCCCTTAAACACATTCAGCTGTACTAAAGCCCAATCGAGAGGTGGTATTCAAATGATTTGCACCCAGTAGAAAAGATATTCAAGAAAAAGGACCCTGAAAAGTGTATGAAAACAAAACTGGTTACAACAGTGCCCTGGATGATGATGATTAGAGTAATATTTCTGCCTTATTTTTCAAGTGGTAAGAAGTGTTCTCATTGTTAGTGGGACCCAATTAAAAATAATTATGCTCTGGCATTTTCCTTTCTGATACAATTTGGGTTGCAGTGATTCTCTGTTCTCTCCCTTGAAGTTTAGGCTATGAATCAGAGTTCTGCTATTTTTTTTTTTCTGGATGTGATGTGCTAAAGATGTCTCCAACATGTTAATATATTTGAAATGCAGTGCATTATACCTCACGTTCTGTGTGTCTTGAAGGTCAGAGATTTCAGCAACCATGTCCATGTTGACATATGGAGCTCAGAATGTTAGTAGAATTACTTGAATTCAATATCCATATGAAATCCAACAGGCAGTTGCAGAATTTCACTATTTTCACATTAAAAAAAAAAAAGCAGCTACATAAACCCAGAATCATTTGAGGATTTGTTCCATTGCTTCATTGCACCCAAACAATTACTTCCTTTTTTTCATTTCTGCATAGTTTGACAGGTATAAATAGAAGTTCAAAGAAAACAGATCCTGGTGCAACTTTTTCTTTTTCCTCATAGTGCATCAAAAAGATACAAAGCATTCTTCCAGTGCTGCTCAGATTACCTGGCTTCTTACCTATAGATTGGGGAACAAAATTGCTATTTTTAGTATTTGTAAAAAATTCTGAACCCCTGAAATTCTTACTCACTGGAGCACACAGAATTTGAGAAAGAGAATGTATTGATTGTCCTTGATGATGACACTGTATTTCTTATTTTATTAAAGGAATAGTGTCATTCCTTACGCTTCATTTCATAGCTTCTGAATGAAGCCTACGTTTTATTTTTAAACGGTTGAGAGAGTCTAAGATGGTAGAACTGAAATTCAACGTGAATTAGAGATAAGATCCATGAGATGCCTGACATTTCTGACTGGAAGACTTTCAGACATATGTGTCTTATCTAAACAAAGTTAACAAATGACTCCTCCAGGTCCCCCATGCTCTGCAGTTGGTGCAATTAGGAGTGCAGTCTGTTCCTGATCTTCATGCTCTCTGCAAGCACCAAGCCTCGGTGCCCTGAGATACAGGCTGCATTGTAATGATATTTCCAGACAAACCAAAGCTCTCAACTGTTTCTCTTTCATCCTACCCCACAACATTGTAAACACTTAGGAAAATGGAGGAAAGTCTAAGGATGCTGAAATGCTTAAATATGCTGAAACTTTATTTTGCTTCTATGATTTATTTAAAAAAAAATCACATGGGAAGCTATATTTCAAATACCTTACTTAGGTTATACTAAGAAGTAATTAAATTGTAGAAATTTGTTGTAATGATGTACAGATGCCCTTAAGTTTATCCTGTACTGTCCAGTACAAGAGTAGGGTGATCACAATTAAGTATTGTGTTCTCTGGGCTTTAAGCTGATTTTAAATGACAAAAAACTTTGGTGCTAGTCATAGTGTTGTTACCAAACAAAATCTGGCAGTAGTAGGGGTGTGTCCATTGAATTTATGTTGTTGTTCTATGTCAAATGTTTTTCTATCAAATGACTGTCCAGTCAGAGAGGCAAAGACTGGGAAAAGTTTTGAATCTTTGAACTTTAAGGACTTAAAGCAATGAACACCAGCAAAAGTATTTCTGTAATGAGATACACTAATAAATTCACTTGAAAAAGAACTCAAAAGAATTAATATTTTATATTTAAAAGATCAGTTCATGCTACAGTAAATGAAGGAAGTCCATATTTATGGTTAAACTTAATAATCTTTGGAATTTGGCCCGTAGGCAGAATATTAATATTTATAAGTATTTCTTTCCTGTCCTAATCTTTCTGTAACTGCTCTTACAGATTTTTTGACTGAAAGTGCTCTTAAAGATACTGCTCAGTGGCTAAATTCCTCCACATATTTCCTTAAATTGAGTTCAGGGCATGTGTGGTGTGTATCTAACTCTGAAATTTCTGACTTGCATGTGCGTACTAATTAACAATTAACTCTAGATACTGAAAATGATAGTGACTTTAGGAAACAAGATGTTTACATAGTAGGTGTTGATGAAAATGCTCTTTAAACAAATTTGCCGTTATAAATTTCCTCAGCTCTGAGGTGGTAATACTTTTTTTTCTCTAGCTTGTAAGGCAGTATGGAAATGTTAGTTTTAATAAGAAATAATTAAATCTTTGCAGCACCATCTTCCTGTGTCAGCTGGTGGGCTCTCCTATAAAGGAGTATATCAGAGATAATACCATATAGCAAAACACCGTGTAGTTACCAGAAGGAAGATGGAACTGTTAGCACTTAAGAATATGTTAAGTGGTATAAAAAGTCTAAGACTCAAAGCAGCTACTCTTAGCTTCAGACTTTAAGGATCATCTATTGTAATCCAATAGAATTGTTTATGTTGGAAAAGACCATTAAGATCCTCAAGTCCAACTGTTAACCTAACATTGCCAAGTCCAGCACTAAACCATGTCCCTAAGCATCACATCTACATGTCTTTTCAATACCTCTGCGGATGGTGACGTAACCAGTTCCCTGGGCAGCCTGTACCAGTGCTTGACAGTGTTTTTGATGAAGAATTTTTTTCCTAATACCCAATCTAAACCTCACTTGGCACAACTTGAGGCTGTTTCCTCTTGTATCACTTGCTATTTGGGAGAAGAGACCAATCCCCACCTGGCTACAACCTCTTTTCAGAGAGTTGCTGGGAGGAATAACGTCTCCCCTCAGCCTCATTTTCTCTAGGCTAAACAACCCCAGTTCACTCAGCCACTCCTTGTAAAACTTCTTCTCTAGACCCTTCACCAGCTTTGTTGCCCGTCACTGGGAATGCTCCAGCACCTCAATGCCTTTCTTGTTCGTGAAGGTCCCAAACTTGAACACAGTACTCAAGGTGCGGCCTCACCAGAGCCAAGTCCAGGGGGACAATCACTTCCCTAGTCCTGCTGGCCACACTATTTCTGACACAAGCCAGGATGCCATTGGCTGCCTTGGCCACCTAGGCACACTGCTGACTCACGTTCAGTCAACAGTCAACCAACACCCCCAGGTCCTTCTCCACCAGGCAGCTTTCTAGCCAGTCTTCCCCAAGCCTCTTGCACTGCACAGGGTCATGCTATAAGTGCAGGACTCTGCACTTGGCCTTGTTGAACCTCATCCCGTTGGTCTCAGCCCATTGGTACAGCCTGTCCAGATCCTCTTGAAGACCCTCCCTACCCTCAAGCAGATCGACACTTCCTCCCAGTTTAGTGTCATCTGCAAACTTACTGAGGGAAAGAATAACAGGACTGACGTGGTGCCTGGCTCTCATCGCAGTGTGTCTGTCAGCAGTTCCTGTTAGAATTCAAACCTAAACTATCTACGCTTTGACCTCAGGGCAGTGAATTTCTGCTTTGTGTGGGAAAGCAAATGATGACTCTTCCTGTTACAAAGGCAGCTATTTCCCGTAATGTTCTTACCTGTGGTGTTGTCTGTAGGGTAAATAGATGTATTTTATTTTTCTTTAGTTTTTCAAACTCACTTAAAACAAGGAAACCTCTTCTCATCTCAGCTTCATTTACCATTGCAATAGATGATGGCTCTTCTGGACACTTAGAGGGAATAGTTCATAGGAAGAGGATGTTTCAGTAATAGCCTTAGAAATGCTTCTCTTGGGTACTGTCTCCAAAAAAAGGGGTATTTCACAAGCTCTTGACGTTAGAAATGGGTGGAGACTAATGAAAGGAGAAAATAAAAGGACAGAAGTTAATATATCTTGTTACAAATACATTATATGTGGGACAAACTCATTCCTGTGATTATTTTCTTTTTAGATTTACAGAATTTCTCTTTTGGCCATATCTGTGTGTTAAATGTAAGCCACAGTGGGACAGTGTCTGTAGGACTGCCAGGTGTAAATTCAGGAAAGGCCCATCATGCTGCCAGGTGCTTCCACGGTTCCATGTAAGCACTTAACTGATAGCATGGTTAAGGTTTATAATTCTGTGACCTTTTTTCTAACTATGGCTTTTTAGTGTAAATCAGTAATTATGTATTAAAAAAACTGACACTGATCTCTCCAAGCTAATGACTTAAAGATTGATCTAGCTCAAAACCATGCTTTGAAATCTCTTCATTTCTAAAGCAAAAAACTTCATATAAAAATTCACTTTAAAACGTCACAGAAGTATCAATTTGAAGCCTGGGATATTTAATTTTTCTGGGGTTTTTTTTATGCAGTTCAAAGAAAAAAGTTGGCAATTGGTAGGAAGTGAACTGGAAAATTTTTCATTTTGGACTTGCTACAAATTTTGTAACAAACACATTGAAAACAGACAGAAATAACTTAACCCTGGTGCAAGAATTAAGGGACTTCTTCCAGCACTTTATATGGGCACACTTAAACACAAATTTTAAAAGAAGATTTCAAAGCTTTATGCTTCTGAAAAACTTGGACAGCAATGGAAATTCAATGTGTAGATCAGTTGTAAAAGTATTTCCTAAAAAATACCCTTCTAGGAGTGTAAGAGTGCCCTCAGGCTTTTAGCCCTATGCAAATTGTTGTGTTGGGGACATTATCAAGAACTTCTCCATTCCACTTCCACAAACGATGTGACTTAACATTTGTTGTAGATCTTTGCTTTTTCATCTCTTTTTGGGGGTGGAGTGGGATGGCAGTGGGAACCATGTGCAGTTGAGTGTTTTGTTTCAGGATGGTTATGGTGGATTTTTTTGTTTAAATATTTTGGTTGCTGTGTTTTGTTAAGGGAAGACAAAACTAACATGTTCTGTAGTTGAAGCAGAAGGTGACTGAGACAGTGATGTGCCTTTTTCCTGTAAGAACATTAGGGAATATTTCTTCTACCACCACTGACTAAGCTGCTTTGTTTATTATTAATTAATTAGACCGTTTGCAGAGAGCTGCATGAAGCCTAGGGAGCAGAAACATCCATCATAATGATTATGCTGAAATTTGACTATCTGTTACATCACCAAGGCCCTGTTTGTGTGTTTTCTTGAAGCCATACTAAAATTCTGTGGAGAAGGGGAATAGATGTTGATGTTTCCAGTTTATTTTGCTGCAGGGTTGTGTCTGAGTTCTGCACTACTTCCTGCCAGGGTACATTTATGGTTACATAGGTCTGTTATGGGAATATGGGCCTTAATAAGTATTCCAGCTGAACCTAAGTGGATTTAATGAATTAGGTGGCTTTACTCCTCTCAGTTTTGGTTGTCCTTCATGGAAACTAAGCCTTTTTATTCCATCTTTTCAGAACTCACTTTTCTTTGCCAAGAATGCCAGTCATACATATGTAGAAGTTGTGCTTTGTTGCAAATGTGTGGTAGCATCCCCTTTTCACTTCTAGCTTCTACAGCTACCATGTACAAAAAAAGTGATTTAATGTTGCAAGTATGTTGTGGAAGTTACAGTGTGTTGGGAAGTGCTTCCATACTCCTAGATAACTGTACCTCAGCTACAGTGGCATAATTACTGCTCTCCAGATTCTGAGAAGCTGATGGTTTTGCACTTGTGGTGCCGATAATTAATTAAAAAAAACCACAACTAAGATTAATGGACGAGGGAGAAAAAGCCTGCAGTAAACACCAAGGAAGGACAGTGTGTGTGTCAGGTTTAACCTGACAGGCAGCTAAAACAACCACACAACCATTCACTCCCTTCCCTCATTGGGATGGGGAGAGACTTGAAAGAAAAAAGGTGAAAGTCACAGGATGAGATAAAGACATTTTAGTAGTACAGAAAAGGAAGATGATGCTAATGCTGATATTGCTACTAACGAACAACAAAACAAGTGATGCACAGCACAACTGCTCACTACCCAAAGCTGATGCTCAGCTAGTTCCTGAGCTGTGCCACCTCCTGGCCAACCCCTCCAGTTATACATGGTCACACAGTATGGAATGTTCCTTTGGCCAGTTTGGGTCAGCTGTCCTGACAGTGTCCCCTCTCAGCTTCTTGGGTGCCCCCCGCCTTCTTGCTGGTAGGCCAGCACGAGAAGCTGAAAAGTCCCAGGCTGCTTGTTAGCAGCTAAAAAATCAGTGTGTTATCGACATGATTCTCATCCTAAATCCCAAACACAACCTGACACCAGCTACTAGAAAGGAAATGAACTCTATCACTGACAAAAACAGGACAGTGTGGAAACCTCTGTAGTACTGACAGAACGCTTCTTGGGGTCCATTCAGAATGGAAACTATAGAGCTCTTTTCTGTCTTTGATGGACATCTTGAAGGGCTCCTTGAAACTGTGTTCCTCCATCCCCACTGCCGGGACAGCAGTGTTGCCCTGGATGGTGTAATAGAACCCAGGGAAAGCATCTAACAGCAAGCACAGCTTCCTCGGGGACTGTGAACATGTTTCTGAAAGCACTGTTTGTAGTCTTAAGTCATGTAAGGATTCTTTTTTTTCACAGGAGTGGATATCTCCTGTTTAAGATGTAGCCTGGATATTCCATAAGCCTGAAACCAGAACTCTACATTTCTGCAAATGTAATTAACTAATGCATGAGAGGACATAGGAGCACTAATTCCCTGATGTTGGCTCACTAGCACTGGGTGTGCAGTAGTGGGGCACAGTAAGGAGACTGCCCTTGAGACTATCTCAGTCCAGAATTAGCTACCACCCTCTTACCTTTGAGATCTCTGACTTAATGCCTCTTTGAGAGGAGTGTTCCTCTACCATGAAGAAAAGAAAGGTTTGAGTTCCTGCTTACATTAGCACATCCTTATTGTTTTGGTTGCTTTCTCCAGCTTTTTTCTCTGAGTGATGTTGAGCGAAGTGACCTTCAGGGCTGGGCTTTGTTTCCACAGAGGTTAGAAGAAAGTGTTGGGCTTTGGAAGTTCCTGCAGTCTCACTGTGTTGCAGTAGGGGAAAAAAGAGGCAGGAGCATACCAGTGGTGTCAAGTTAAATTAATACACTCTATGAAAGATGGTTCTTTTTCCAAAATGCAACATTAAATTCTGTGGAGAGACAGTTCTTTTTGCTTTCCAAATACCTAATTAGCCAGCCCTTTTGTGAGCTTTTGAGACTCTAATGTGATATGTTCATCATGCAGTCCTACGGGTAAGCAAAAAAATAGAGTAAAATGTCGATGTTGGATTTTGTTTTGCATTGGCTTCAACTGAAAGTTCATGGTCGAAGAATAAGCTTCAGTGAGAGTGTCTATCAATTAGAGAAATAGCTTGATCCTGAGGTTCTAACCCACTATAAACCCAGCCAGATACTTGGAATCATCTAAGTAGAATAAAAATATACAGCCATTTAAATAAAATTCTTTTACAAAAAGTTACCATTCTGTCTGTGCACGATGGAGATGAAAATATTCAGGCAAAATCCAGCATTGGCATTTTATATTTTGCTTAGAATAGCCTAGTTAAACATCGTATAGGTAGCACACGTTAAATGGGTAACATGACGTATTTATGGAAAATATGTAGCTGAATTCAGTTATTTTCCCCTGAGATTCATCCCATAGTGTGAGAACTATAGGAGTCGGACTAGACCATACAGTAGAATGTGTCAGTCATTAGGGTGCCCAAACAAGGGAACAAACCTGCTATCTACAATGTCAGCAATGCAACAAAACCAAGAACCAGTAACCCAGAACATGGAATATCCTCTTGGTTACACATCTCTTTAATCATATCCTGACTGATTTCACTTGTAGGGCTTCTGTGTGTGAGACAGTGCGTGTGTAAATCTGTACAATGCAAGAGTCTAGCCTCCACATATGGTGATTTAGCCAGTGAGAGGTTATTCCACATTGTAACAGAGCTGGTTATTTCAGACTAGGTAACAAGGGTTTTTATACTGGTATCCTCCTGTCCCATGGATCAGGCTTTGCTCCTCTGTATTCTTTTCTTCTTTGGAAAGCTCATTCAAACAGTGATGAGGAAGTATACAGACATAAAAGGATTCTAAAGAAAGTGCTTATTATTTCTTGGATTTAAATAACTGAGCAGGCAGGAAATGTGCTGTGGCCTCCTGAAGCCTTACTCATTGTTACCCAAATACCCATCTTTCTGACACGTCCGAGGTCACTTTTAAGTTGCTGGAAACCCTGTTGTTATTTTGTGCTTAGAATGTGCTGATTTTATTTACTGTCATAGTGGATCTAGCAGCAGTTGACATATTTGACTTTCTATCAGTTTTTGTGAGCGTGAAGCCTTCTAGCAAAGTACTTTGAAGTGATAGTCTTGGATGCAGTTGGCTTTTAGCAAAATCTGATTCAAGTGACTTATAAAGTGGTCAATAAAATTTGTCAACTCAGGATAAACAGTGCAAAACCTGATGAATTTTAAAGACATTTTCAAAGTCATTTTTCCATCAAAATCAGTGACTGGGCACGTAGAACTTTTCTGAGAGCAAGAGTTGGTTCATGGAAGTAAAGCAGAAGCGGGTGAATGTAGGTCCTCCTTCCAATCAGAGGCAAACAGTAAAGCTGGAGGTGGTTTCCCATGGTCGAAAATTAATCCATTGGCATTCATGGGGATTGCAAAGCACTTACATAGTCTAAACATAGGTGCTGGGAGGATTGTGTCTACTTGGCTTGTCTCTAGTGCCCAGGAATCTTAGAAACTAGACACATCAGATCTTTGTGCAGATTTTCAGAGCACTGGGAATTGTGAGATCGAATAGCCTGAAGGAACTGCTGATAATTTTCTTGTGGTGATCATGAGAGCTTTCACATGAACATTTCACCCACTGCTCCAGTACAGTGAGTCAGGCTGATTCTGTTAGTTTATCTGAATTGTGCAAATTCTACAACTTGATCTAAAAAAAGTTTTAAGTAGTTCACAGCTCAGCAACCTGGCTATGTACAAATTGCCAGGAGCACCTCTCAAAAAACCAGCTCTATGCACTGGCTTCCACTGTATATGGGAGGAGGTTTTGGAGTTTAAGAAGCCTCTATTTGCCTGTCCTACACTATATTGTGTGATCCAGTGGGAAACCAGTGATCCAATTGATCACTGAGAAGGAGGCTTTGGGACACAAGATGTGAACTTTAAAAGCTTGATCTAGATCATGGAATTAATGGGAAAAAAACGTAGAAAGAAAGGTGTTCCTTACAGAAGCATGAACAGAATTTTGCTTCAGTTCCTCCATTATGTAGGACACAAACAAACCAGGGCAAATACAATAAGCAAGCAGGTCCTTTGTTCTCCATTGGAGGGGGGTAGGGGGAAGCATGCATTCAGTTCTAATAAACACTGACCACTTTAGGAAGAAGAGTGATTTGCCTTGTGTTTTCTCAGAGGATTCTCTGATATGTTAGTCTGGAAGGACCATGTAAGAATCTGATTATGTAGGAGTGGGAGGCCCATGTCAGTGCACCCATGCTTGCTCTTTAGTTTGAGAAATTTCCAGACCTCTGCATGCTGTGCATGTGATGGGTGCAAGACTGACAGCATTGCAGAGACTTGTGCAAAGTGTGTTCAGAAACTGTTTGGATTCACAGTGTGCTGTGAAATTCCGTAATGCAGAACTTTGCTTCTGGAAGTTTTCATGAGCAAAAGAAATGTAACAAAAATGGGTATTGTGGGAGAATGTGGCTGTACAGTTATAATATTCTTGCCCATGTGCTGAATGGGAGCAGGCTATGAAATCTTTTCAAATTGATGTCTGGTTTTGGAAGAGAAAATAAAAATACAGCAATATATTTTTGGGTATTTACAGAATGCTTTCTCTAACCTGGTCAAGATAATAGGTAGACATAGTCACATATGGGGCCCTGTGGGGCTCTCAGTATAGTCACGTAGGTAGATACTTGTGCAAAGCCACGCTAATATATGTTACCTGGTTACAAACCAGCTATGTGACAGACAGATTATGTACTTTTGATTAACTTCTCATTCTCATCTAGCTGCTAATCTGATCGTTTTGTTGCCATAGGCCCTGAAAAAAGGTCCATGGCCAAGGCCCCTTTCTGTATGAAAATGCACAGTCCCATGCTAGATAAATACCACGCAACCAGGAAAACTGCATTGGCCATTCAATCCTCTGTGCATTGTCTTGCAAAGCTTGCTGATATATTAAGCTGCTTGGGTGAAGCTCAGCCAAGAGCAGCTCTGTCTTCACTGGGGATTTGGGTTCAGTCTGCCCCACCTTTGCTGCACATGGAGACTTATTTTAATTAGTCTGTCAGGCTTTTTTATTTGAGTGTGATCTGGTTGCTCTAAGTGTGATCTGGTTGGCATTTTACAAGTGTTGCCTATTTCCGAACAGCTACTGCAGTTCAGAAGGATGCTGTAGCTTTGGGGCCTCCACCCTCTGTTCCTTAGGTGAACTCTGATCTTTCAAAATAGGCAGGAAATCATGCTCTTTTCCTTCAGTTCATTTCTTTAGATGACAATGAGAAAGAAGTGTCCTTGCTGCCTAAAAGAATAGTTGAAAAACAATATGTGGATGTCACCCATCCCTTCAGAAAATGAGACAAGCCTTTTGGTGCTTCCAAAAGGGATCCTGTGTCTGTGAGTTCCTCCACAGCTATCAAGTACTGTAAATTTCCACCTTCTTGTATGAAAGCACTGTGTGCAGAAAACTTGCCAGATTAAAACTAAATGGAGGATGGATGTTTGCACTCAGATTGTTGCTGTCAACAGCTCGATGTCCAAGAGGAGATCAGTGACAAATGGTGTTCCTCAGGGGTTGGTATTGGGACCAGTGCTGTTTAACATCTTTGTTGGAGATGTGGACAGTGGGGTTGAGTGTACCCTCAGCAAATTTGCTAGTGATACCATGCTGTGTGGTGCAGTTGAGACACTGCAGGAAAAAAATGCATCCTGAGGTACCTTGAGAGGCTTGAGAGATGGGCCTGCAAGACCTCCATGATGTTTAACAATGCCATGTGCAAGGTCCTGCTCATGAGTCAGACTGCTCTTTTTAGTTGTTACTAGGTAGATTTAGTGCCTAGACTAAATCAAGGGCTTTTCAGTTTTTCATGCCCTGCCAGGTTCTAAAGAAAGGAGCAAGGTCAGAGGACGGCCACAAAGTTGATCAGAGGGCCGGAGCACCTCTCCTGTGAAGACAGGCTGAGAGAGTTGGGCTTGTTCAGCCTGGAGAAGAGAAGGCTCTGGAGAGACATTATAGCAGTCTTCCAGAACCTAAAGGGGCCTACAGGAAAGCTGGAGAGGGACTTTTTATCAGGAAGTGTAGTGATAGGACAAGGGGTAATGGCTTCAAGCTGAAGTAGTGTAGGTTTATGTTAGACATTAGGAAGAAATTGTGAGGGCGGTGAGGCCCTGGCACAGGCTGCCCAGAGAAGCTGTGGCTGCCCCCTCCCTGGCAGTGTTCAAGGACAGGTTGGATGGGGCTTTGGGCAACCTGGTCTATTGGGGGGAGGGGGTGTCCCTGCCCATGGCAAGGGGTTGGAACTAGGTGGTCTTTGAGGTCCCTTCCAACCCAAACCGTTCTATGATTCTATCATTTCCAGAAGGCTTTTCTCTTATAAGCCACGTTGTATTTTTCTATTATATGTGACAAGGATGCTGTCCACTCAGGATTTGAAAGCAAGGCATGCCGGTCTGTCTTATCAGACTTCTTTGAAATTTTATTGCTATTTAGTGTTCTTTGTTCTGGATGCTGTATTTCTTTACACAGAGAGTAAAATGTGATGTGTGCTGATTGTGCTTTGTAGATAATGGCAGAGACTACAAAGGAGAGAAGGAAATGTTCCATAATACCAGTTTTGGTTTTTTCTCATTCGAACATTTGAAGTCATGTTATTCAGCTGATTAATCTGTAAGGGAGCTCAGTTTTCTGTGATGGCTACTGTATTTCAATCGTTGCTGCTTTTGAGTTGGTCATTGAGAGAGGGTTTACGGAAAAAATTAAATCTCTATCAGTGATCCTTTAGCTGTTGTACGGTAAGGTAAATCCCATTACCCTAAATTTAGAATGGAAGTAGCAGAAAACCATTTAAATAATAGGAAAATACCCATTACGTAGCAAGCAGTGTCCCATGTTGGTCATCAAAGAGTTACTGTGTCTCTTGTGGCAGAAATGGTTGTGGCAATCAATGTTAGGCCTGAGTGGATTTGTGATTTTCTTCTGCAGACTTGTTGATGGTAATAGTGGTGAAGTACTTATATTAGTGGAAAGAAAATTCCATATAACTGTTAAAAAGCAGATTAAAATGTAACGTACCATCCGGAAAATAGAGGCTTAATTGCAAACTTTGATTATTTTTTTTTTAAAAATTTTGATTTGTTGGACCCGCAATAGTTCTTTCTTTAAATGACAATGGATCTTGGAATCACAGAAATACAGAAGGGGTTAGAAGGGACCAGAGATAATCTAGTCTTACCCCCCTGCTAAAGTAGGACCATCTAGAGCAGGTTGCATAGGATGGCAGCCATATGGGGTTTTGAGTATCTCCAGGGGAGACTTCACAGCCTCTCTGGGCAGCCTGTCCCAGTGCTCTGTCACCCTCAAACTATTTTTTCCTTTTACTGAGACAGAATTTCCTGTGTTCGAGTTTGTGCCCATTGCCCTTTGTGCTATCACTGGACACCACCAAAAAGTCCGTCCCCATCTACTCTTTAGATATAAGTATTGATAAGATCCCATCTCAGTCTTCTCCAGGCTAAACAGATCCAGCTCTCTCAGTCTTTCCTCATAGGAGAGGCGCTCCAGTCTCCTTATCTTCTTTGCAGCCCTGGACTCTCTCCAGTAGTTCCCTGTCTTTCCTGAACTGGGAAGCCCAGAACAGTATATTGATAAATATGTTGAATAAAACTGGACCCAGCACTGGCCCCTGGGGCACGCCACTGGTTACAGGCCTCCAACTAGACTGTGCCAACTTATCACAACCCTCTGAGTTCTGCCATTCAGCTAGTTCTCTATCCACCTCACTCAGTTGCGCATCCTGTTAGGGCCTTTGTTTTTCTGGGTGTCTGCCCAAATGAGTTCTTATCGACCAGGAGAAAGTCTTCCTTTTTCCAGACTTCCTTTTCCAGAAGCTTCTTGCTCATCCATGTAGGTCTCCCGGCTCCTTTGCAGGAGTACATTTTCCCTTATGGGCTTCTCAATGCTTTGCAAGAACGTCCTGGACTGTGCATGCCTGACTGTGTTGCCTTTCCAGCAAATGTGAGGGTGGTTGATGTCCTCCATGAGAACCACAGCCTGCAACCATGAGGCTACTTCCAGCTATCTGTAGAAGGCCTCATCAAGTTCCTCTTCCTGATCAGGTGGCCTGTAGTAGACACACACAATAGTGTCACCTGTATTAGCGTTCCCCTAAATTCTTACCCATAAGCTCTAGACTTGTTTGTCATGCAACCCTAGGCAGAGCTCAATACATTCCAGTTGCTCTCTCACATAGAGAGCAACTCTACCACCTCGCCTTGGTGGCCTGACTTTCCTAAAAAGTATGTAGCCATCCATGACAGCATTCCAGTCACGCTAGCTATCCCACCATGTCTGTGTGTTTGCAATGTGATCATGGCCCTGAGACCGCACACAGACCTCTAGTTCTTCCTGTTTATTCCCCATGCTGTGTGTGTTGGTGTACAGGCATTTCGGAGAGGTAACTGAGCATGGAGGTTTCCCTGGAGGGGTGCAAGAGGACCACAGCCATACATGCTCTTGAGGTGATTGGTGTTCAGCTTCTTGTCTTGGAAGGCAGCTAAAGAAAAGAACATTTGTTACTGCTTTGGCAGGCCCCAGTTGGATGTGATGGTGTGAGGACTGCCACTTTGGACAATTCCCCCCACCCTGGAGTCTTCCAGTTTAAAGCCTGCTTCACCAAGTTGACCAACCTGCTGCAAAAGGTTCCCTTGCCTCTTCTAGACAGGTGGATCCCATTCCTCCCTGTCAAATTAACATTGTTACTTAATATTTTTGTTGTATTTGGTCAGTAAATATCCTGTATGTTTAGGATGCTGTTCACATAGGTGTGGTTTTGTTACCCTTCTGTGGTCAAATGAGCCACAGGTCTACTCATTTCTACAGACCAGAGGGAAGATGTGAAGCTGTTTCTGTCCTACACCATTCCTTACAGCATCTCTGGGTTGAGAAAGTGTTTGGAGTATGGGCAGTGAGACTGCAGTGCTTGCCCAGATTGGAGGATCTGAGCTGAAGGAAAAGGAACATGGTATCATGCCAAATTATAGTCAGCAAACAGGATGATAAACTTCCTGCAAGCTTGTAGTTTACTGCTCAAATTGATGTAACAATGATAAGTTGGTTTGTGCATTTTTTAGCTCTTCTTTTTAGTTAGAGCAATAGATTCAGCAGCATACATACTACTGCACCACCATTCAGTTGCTGGCATTTATTTTCTAACAAACATAACTCGTTGTTTTAGTTGTATATTTTATTCCTCTACTCAATTTCAGTCCCTTGCAAACTTGAGAAGTCAAGACTAGCACTTAGTTCCATAATTCAGTCAAGCATATTTTAAGGATGTGGGCTGCTGCTGCTATGTAATTGGCCATACTATTTTAGGATGGAAGGTGAAGGTCAAATCTCTTGGGAATGATGGTTTTGTTTGTCTATAGAGATAGCATCCCTTCTGTAAATCATTGCACTGCAGTCTTCACAGTAGAAGAGGCTAGAAAAAATATTTTGAAATGAAACCCTGTCTCTTCTAAAAAAAAAAACCACCAAAAAAAACTTGTGGAAAGTTTCGAACTCTGTGGATTTGGCAGCTTTTCCTCTGTACTTACCCTGGTTTCTTTCACATGCCACTGGAAAAAATCAAAGTGTAGCAATTAGTAACTTTTTAACAGGCAGTTTGGGGAACGTAAGATTAAGCCTGAAAGGCCAAGCAATCTACTTTTCTTTTTGCTTCCTTCTGACAGAATTTCAGCTTGTTAGTGTAGTGTCCGCTTCATTTGTGTGTGAAGTATTTATTCCTCCTCTGAGCTTGTACTTCCTAATTTGAAGTGAACTTGGATTCCCACATATTTTGCTTCTTTTTCCCTTCATTTTTGGTATAATTGTGAGCACTGCACATCTAGAATCACACTAGTAGGAAACATCTTGCCCTGGCTTTGCTGCCTCACTTGCATCCCTGCTGTTGGTTCTTCCTATGGGCAGGATCTAAGGAAGAAGGATGATGGAGAGGTTTATACCAGGATCGTGTATAGATTTGAAGACTATCAAATTTGTTCTTCGTGTCAGCTCTCCTCCTAAAGCTGCTCCCTAGCCATGGTATTCCTCCTGAAGCTATTTTGCCTGTCCTTTTAAGCTCTGTCTACCAATACATTTATGCAGTGCCATGTCACAGATGGATGGGTCATGTCCAAAACAGCTGGACCCTGTTCCTTAAAAAGGGAAAAGTCAGACTGTAGTGGAGGAGCAGCACGTTATAGTCTGTGGTGACAGTGGCTTTTATTGCTCAGAAGTCGGGTCTGTGCATGGCTCACCGGCTGCAAGTTCAATGCCTTCCGTTTGCCCAGGTAAGGCAAACTACAGTGCTCGATTATGGACGTGAGGAAAACTTGCAGAGTCGTCATTTCCTCACCCAGAGGAAGGACTGCAGCATCCAAAAATATCAAAGATGCTGGAAAACAATACTTCATTTATGGTGTCTTCATTTCCTGGTCCCACTGACACCATGGTTCCATGTTGTTGTTCTTAGCAGTCTGGTATCTGGTGTTTTTAATGGTTTTGACAAAGTTTTAATTGAATTTAATTTTATTTTTTTGTGAGATATTCAACTGAAAGTATTTTCCTTACAGCAAGCTCATAAATGAAAAAAGTTCCATATCCTTGTGGAACCTTATGTAGAGAGATTCTGTGAGACTTCAGTTTGTGTAATCAATGGGAATGTCTTCATAAGGACCAGTATGCGCTGGTACGAGGAGTGCTGCAGGTTGCAGTTGTCACCTATGTGCTCTGCTGGAACTTGTCTGATGGTGCAGGTAGTTTGGTAAGAAGGATGATTTGACTGGTGTTATGACAGCTGAATATTCTCATTTTTTAACTTAAACTCTGCTCTTAAAAACTGTCCCTGTGGACTGATTTGGAGTGCTGGTTTTTCTTGAACTATTTTTTTACAAATTTAATATCTAAAATATCCCCAAATCCTCTCTGCTTCAAATGAAGGATGCTTTAAAGCTTTTGATTAGAACATAAAAGAGTGAGTCTCTTATTTCAGGAAAAGGTAGTAATAAGCTCTCTCATCTTAAGGTCCTGGCATTCAAACCAAAAATTTCATTAAGGCGGCAATGAAAATTGTACTGTAATCAGGGTTTGTCTTCTGTTCCCTTCTAAAAATTAATGAAAGAAGCAAGAACAGCCATCTTTGTGTTCCTGGAGAACACATGCTTCACAGACGGTTCAGTGAAATCGTGCAATTATGCTGGGAACTCATCAAAGCCAAAGACAAGCCATAGACCTACATAAGACCTAAAAAAAAAAGGAGTTCAGTTCTTGAATAAGGAGGGGAGAAAGGAGAAAAGAAAGGACCAGTGAGAGAATGAAACCTGTGAAAGTCTGTGGAGTTATTTCTCTGCAGCATGCATGTAGAATCCAGGTCCATAATTCTTGAAATTAAGAATATATTTGACAGTAAAGCAATCCAGCTAATTTAGATAAATTCAAATGGCATGGCTTTATTCCTGCAGCTCTGTTCAGGATGTGAATGTGCTCCATTTATTTTTCAAAAATCATGTCCTTGGTGATCATTGTGTCCTCCAAAAAATGAAACCTCTTTGAATTATGTAAAGTGAGATTAGCATGTAAATATCCTGTGATATAATTAATGTTCAGCAGATGGCTAGATGGTAGCATAAATTAAAAAAAAAAAGACAGCTAGATTTTTTTATCATGTGCACTTTCTGATAATTATTAAGCCAATAAAGAAATAAAAGATGAGCTTTTCTTTTAATTTGCGCATTTGAAGCATCTTATGAAGCAAATATAAGCCAGAAAAAATATTGTTGATGATTGCATTTTCATGGAAGTTTTCTCAAAACCATATAGGCAGATAAAAATTCATGAGACCAGTTCATAGTAGGCAATAGGAGATTATAACAGTGTTTTGTTTCTATGAAACTGTGTGTAAAAGGAAACAATTTAAATTTTGGTATGAGTGTACTCTTGTTGGAGTGCAGTTACGACAACTAACTGGCATCTAGTCTTCAGAAGCCAGTAATTTCCTCATTTACTGATTTTATTCTTTACATTTAAGACCTGGTTTGAAGTAAAATGTCAATTTTTCAAGCAAGTTTTGAAGACTTATGTAATTATAATCATTCTTTTTTCATGGATGATAGACGAAATGGAATTATTTTCCTAACACATGAACATATTTGTTTGGAAACAGGAGTTTAAAGTCACAAATTATCTAAGTATGCTATTAAATACTTTTAAAAAAGGAAAGTAATTCATTGCTTCATAGTTTTTCAAACGGAATTGTAAGTCTATTTCTTGTCAGAATATCTTCGGTGGAGAATCAGTCCTGGTTATAGTTCAGTTCTTTAACACTGCAGTAAGATCCAGTTGTATGGGGGTCATTTCATTGAATGTCTGTGGCTGGCCTTTTCCTGGTTTGGGATGAGGGAGGCGTTCCTCTCACACTGCTACATTTAATATAAAATTTGATTTAAAAAGTGCGAAAATTAGGAGTGATAGGAGGAGCTTGGAGTTTAAACAAATATTAAAGATTTCAAGTTATTTTATATGAGTGCCGTAGGACTGTGTTTGATGATGATGCTTTGTGAAGATATGAAGGTATGGCAAGAATAGGTATAAGTCTCTCTGTAAATTGTTCTTTTATATATATATGCATATCTAAGCAGGCATGTGTCTCTGTTTTCTTAAATACCCATCATTACTACTAATACTATTTTCAACAGTAATCTGTCACTACATTTATTGGTGGATAGAGAAACAGTTGAAATAGCTTTCTGATGTATTTGCAGTGGGATCCTGTGCTCTGTGTTTGAATTCTTTTGTGAGGAAGATCCAATTTAAAACTCCAAGCCCATGCCATTTTACCCAGGCAGGCATATACGACTTCTGCTTGTTCTCTCTGAATGTATATGTATATAAATTCTATCTGAATTTAAATATGCCCTTGAACATTTTTGCATCCAAAAGTAATTGCTCTCCATGTCTGCATAGGACAGTCGCTGTTAAGACAATCTGCTGTGAGAATGTTTATCCTGGTCCAAAGGTTGGGATATATCATCTTGCATTTGAAATTAAAGATCAAATTCATAGAGATGCTTCAGCTACTCTGTCCGTGAGGGGGCCCTTTAAGGACCATTCTGGCTGCTTTGGCTGTTCTCATACACTGTTTCTTCGAATTGAATTGATTTATAGTCAATGCTGCACATCTAGGGCCAGTGGAAAGGTTGCCAGTTAGTATTCTCTTGGAGTTCAAATAAGCTCTGGCTTATTGTACATGAAATTCTTTTTTCCCCTGTGATTTCCAGAACATGAAAGCACATGAATGCAGTGAAGTTGCTTGAGCATATGAAAACTGCTTTAAGGACATTATTTCAAATGAACCTGAGAATGCAAATGTTACTATTCTTAAAGATAGTGGACTCATTATCTATATATTTTGCCATTTCCTGGCAGGGTCAGCTGTGTTTGGGATAACTGTAAAAGTGTGGATTCACTTTGATTTTTGTTGCAGTTCTTGGGAGCTCGCTCTCCATAATGCCTTTTTTGTTTACCCTAGCTATTGCTGACAGTAGTAAAGCCTTGCTTTTGGTCTGGGATTATTCACTGGTTTTGAGGCCTTTCTGTGACTTAAGAGTTTGTATGAATGTAATAATTCTTCAGTACTGTCTATGTTGCTAAACTAGTGGCTGAAATGAGTTCAGAAGCCAAGAGCATCTTAATTCTCTGTGAAATAAGTAATTTAAAGTATCACAGTGTTCTTAAAACCTTATTCTGCCTTGAAGATAGATGTTGTTTCACAATGTGTTTAAATAGCAACATTGTCATAGTAGAGACCTGGATTTCTTTTGATTATGCAGGTTCTTGGGCTGGTCCAGGTCTGGCTGGATGGCAGCGCAGTGTTCCTGCGTGTCAGCCCCTCCTCCCAGCTTTGTATCATCGGCACTTGCTGAGGCTGGATGCTATTCCCTCATCAAGGTCGTCAATGAAGATATTAAACAGGACTGGACCCAACACCGAGCCCTGGGGAACACCACTAGTCACATGCCTCCATTCCGATTCTACTCCACTGATCACGACGATGATCAGGCACCATTGCATACGAGCCTGTTAACTTTGTACCATTTGGGTGTCCCAGGACATCTATATATGTCAGTTAGGCATGCACATCTCAGATGTAAGAGAGGTTTCCCTATGTAGGGAAGCGTTCTGATTTCTACTGATCGGAAAAGAGCTTAAGTGGGATGTTTCTGCTTTTTATTTCTGCGATCAGGAGGGCGTTTTTTTGAAGTGCTGTACTCGCTACAGTTTCCCTGTAGGCTTTGTGAAGAGCTGAAAATGGGATAGAAAAGTGCTGCTTCGTGCTCTTCCCTGCTTCATGTTTTTCTTGGCAGAAGTGTGCAAATACAAATGGTGGCCAGAATTGGCACTGAATGGTGTTTGAGAAGTACACTTTATTTATACAGCTCTGGCAATAAAAATTGTAGATCTCTCGAACACTCCTAATTAGCATCTAACCACATTAAACATTAAATGAACTCATAACTAAGGACTCTGCAATCTGATACTGGGAAAAAGCATTATGTGTTAAAAACTGAGGATGTATAAAGGGTTTGGTGGGCTTCCCTTATGGTCGCCTGTCAGTAGTTTCATGTTGTCTCAATTTATAGGTAAAGCAGTTAGGTTCTTTTTAATTAGCTGCCCTAATCATTGAGGACTTAATCTTTCATTTTCATTGGTATTGAGCCAGCTTTCCTCCCTTATTCAGATGTAGTAGGAATTAAGCTTTAGATTTCAATTCTGAAAGTGGTGATGTGATGTGTTATTTCAGGTTCCTTTCTCATAATTGGTGATAAAGATTATGGCTCTCTTAATTCTGGTGGTTATTTTTGAGTGAGAAATACTCAAACTTGTTTTCAAACATGTTAATGAATTTTGGAAAGATAAAGAGGGGAGAAGATGAGCTGATAATGACTTGTAATATTTTTGCAATTTCTAACATTTCTCAAACTGAGAAATATTCTTTCTAAAACATTCTTTCTAAAATAATCTTTCAAAGGGGTCATATGTGACAAATGTATTTCTCATCTTGATCATTTTACACTTTCTGAAACTCATGAGCTGCTAAAGAATCATAATTGGATGTGTAGAATTAGAAAGTTGTCACAGAAATATTTTGTAAATGAATTTTTCCAAGTCAGTGTTAAACTTAACCCCCCCATAAACATTTAGAAAAATCATCTCAAGTAAAAATTAAATGAAAATTCAAGATTTTTTATTTTATTTGAATAAACAGATGTGTCTGTGTAAAAGAAGTAGAAACTGTAGTATGAAGTATAAATGTTTCAAATGTATGAATTGTTTTCTAATGATGATTGCAGTTTAATGGGAACATACTGTTACTTCCACATCTACAATTGCTCAGAGATTTCCTAGCTTTTGTTTTGATTTGCTGGTAGTGAACACAGCTGAATTCACTGAGATTTCCCAGTCAGGACCCAGTGTTCTGTAAATTCTGGAAACTGCTGACTTTTTGAGAGGTAAAGTTTGTTTGTAGGCGTTATTTCTTTTCCATTCTCACTTGAGATCCAAGATCAGCTGTATGATTAGCAGTATATTATTCACTTTGTAACATGTGCCAACAAGACCATAAGATGTATGACCAGAGGGAATTCCACATACATGTGAACATTTTTCAATCCAGAGTATCTTCTTTGTTATCAGGAAACCTTCAAAATACAATGAAGATTAATACTGTACCTTCACAAACAGGCTGGAAACATTTATTGGTATACATTCCTCTTGTTTGGTTTATCTGTTGCAATCCCAGCAGTCTGTTCAGAAATTCACATGGGGCTTTTCCCCTTAGCCTTCCAAAAACTCTCTGTTGGCATTGGTGACAACTGATTCTAACCTGTTTGCATTTTTCATGGGATAAACCCCCAGATACCAGCAACCCATGCCATATCAGGGATTTGCAAAAAATTTTTAGGCAGACTCTGCTTTCTGCTCAGCTTGCAGATGGGTGTTCAGCCCTTATGCCAATGTATGGCCTTTCTCTAAAGCTCCAGTTGAGCTGTATTTTACCCAAGAAGAAAATGTAGATGATATTCTAGCAGCTTTCTGCACATGGCCTCAGATCGCAGCGGCACGTGTGAGCCAGCCTGACATGCAGCCCCTGATTTGGCAATTCACTCTGACATGATGTAAACTGCAGGCGTGTGAGTAACTCCCTTGTTATTCATCAGCCAAACTTGTATTGACCAGCAAGAGCAGAGCTGGTCCTCAGAGAACCAGTTTCCCAAAACGAAGATGTTAGATATGGGTGGCAGGGTTCTGACATCTGGGAAGAAGAGGGAACAGATATCTTCTGATTTGGACCAGGAAAAGGTGGTACTAAATCTTTTTGAGAATAGCTTCAGTACAAGGAAGAGGGTGGAGACATCTGACTTCCCGCCTGGCTGCGGGGAACTGGACTTTTGACTATAAATCTCTTGCTTTCATCTGCTGTGGAGCTGATAGGAAGGAGGGGTTCAGAAGTGAAAGCACAGTCATAGCTCAGGTGATTTCAGAGGTGGGGGAAATCAGTTTAGGGGCACTTCTGTGTCAAAGGAGGAAACTTGAGTGAGGACTCTCAGTTTACAATGAACAAGATGAGAGGTAAAAAGTTGAAAAATAATGTCAGTGACTAAAGAAATGCAGAAAAGGTGAGCGAGGTGGAGTGCAGGGTGAGGAAACGTTTTCTTGCTCTTTTCTTGCAAGAAGTTTTCTGATAATGGCAGAGAAAAACTTTAGAAGAATGTAAAAAAAATGACATGATGGAGAAAGGTTTAAGATTATCCAAAATGTGGTAGCGTATTAATCATGTATAAGGAGATAATGAAGATACATGTTTCTTCAATGCAGTAATTTTTATGTGTGTGTGTGTTTACTTCAGAGTTCATGTTTATTTTAAGGAAAGAAGCCAGGGATGCTCTTTGAGGCAGACTGATGCCCCTCTGGGTCAGATGAGCAGAGAAGGGAATAGTTTGGTCAGTCGTGAAAGGAAATTAGTGCTAGGATGGAAAGTATTGCAGATGTGGTCCATCTATTCCCCTGTCCTTACAGGCAGCGGGATCTGAAGCCAGCTTTGAAAGTGATTCATCCAGTCCTGCAGGCAAGATGGGAGAAACAGGTGGTGCCTCAGCTGGTGAATTACTGGAGAGAGAAGAAGCGTCTTTTGTTCAGTAGCAGAAGCCAGCCCGAGCTGCTACCGCCACTGCTGCTGGCACAGGTTAATGGGAAGAAGAGGGTAAACCCACAGAGCTTACCACAGCTGCTATTGAAATGGGGGGGTTTGTAGCAAAATCAAGCAAAAGTACTTCAACAAACCCAGCATGGTGTTCTTCTGGGACCTGGAATATGACATACATTAATTACTGTGGGCAAAACCTCTCCAACTGATGTGCAAAATACTAGCTCGATGTTTATGAGCTGAATTAGCCATGATAAGAAAATGCATTTGGCTAGCCATCTATGATCTTGAGCAGTTTTCTTCCCAAGTATAGGTCTCTGTTTTCTCTTTAGAATCATTTTAAATACTGTGAAAAGAGAAAAGTACGTATCAGCATCCAGATGCCAGTGGATACACACTAAGAACATAATGAGAAAACACACAAAGAGCAGAAGTATTTCAGCTTTGTGTTTCTGGGAGAGTAGAAGAGAAGCCTGTTATCATAGACACTTATAAAAATCATAATCTTTGAATATTTCCCTTGTTGTGGGGTTCTTTCAGGATTTTGTCTTTTGACAGTGTAAAAACCAAATTTTACTGAGTTTTCACTTACAAAACATCTTGCTTGCATTATTCATCAGGCTTTGATATGGTAGCTTGGTCTCTTCAACTGAACTGTTTTTCCTAAAGTGAAAATACACAGGAAATGACCTTATTAAAAGTACGTACGTTTTTGGAGTCCACATTGGTTTTGTTTATGACAGCACCGATTTAAGACTAGAAACAATGTTGAAATAAGTCTGAGGGGGAAAATAAATTACTTTTCTTTTAATTCTTTTTTTAAAATGAAAAAGAATATTTCTTTCTGTGCTCGCAAATAGAGGATGACTGCTTTCAGAAAAATATTTACATATATTTTGCGATCCAGGTGCTCTGACGTAATTTCAGAACTTCGCTTCTTATCTGTCGAGAAGGGAAAAACTCTTTGTGCCCTGGGAATCTTCTGCAGGCAGACTTCTTTTGTCTTCTCTGGTTTCATTCCAGATGTCAGAGAAGTCATTTGTGCTGTTGGCAGCTTCTTGTGTTATCTGTAGCAGTGGTGGTTTTTTTTTTTCTTTTTCTTTCAACAACACAGAGCAACTATGGAGGAAAAAACCCCCAGCCCTCACCAAACAACCCAACAACGCCACTTTTATTTTGGTAAGACCTGAAGTCAAAGCCCCATAACAGGAACTCAGTGTGCGTTCTCTGTGAGGCACGCTGCCTCCCAAAATGGCAGCAGATCAACAGGCCGGCAAACATGTTAATGTTTATGTGGCATAATGAACAGATTTCTTTTATAATTCTTTAATTCTTTTTGGATTTTCAGTCTTTATGTTTGAATTTTCAGCCCTGGTGTTTCCTAGTGTGAGCCAAAGGGTAGAAGAGTTAGGCCAGGGACTGGTACAGAAAGTATGTAAAAATATTCTAGAGGTAATATATACACAACCATGAAAAAAAGGAGGATTTAGTTGTCTTCATTGATTAGTATGGAATCTTTTCCAAATGTTCTGTGTAATTCATTGCCACGTTTTTCTAAGGTAGAGGTGAATTATCTTCCTCCTTACCAGTGTGGCCCAAGCACCCTGAATCACAGCCGGAAACAGGGTTTTTATGTCCCCAGTAGGACCCGGGTGGAGTTACGGAACTTTACCCTAAGCTGTTATCTTACATCTTGCTGCCCCCCTGTTCCAAAAAGCTCAGCAGGTATTCCATGTTTTGGTCCGCAAGTTTAGAAGTTTGACAAACTTGGTTGGAACGAGATGATCTTTGAGGTCCCTTCAAACCCAAACCAATCTGTGATTTTTGGTTCTCCAAAGCAGCTTTACACTGATCATTTAGATGCCATTTTGTGCTAACGAAGTCTCCAGAAAGATGCTTGAAGAAGTTGAGGTTTATAATTTGAATTTCAAACATTGTGGGGGCAGGGGTTGTAGCAGTCTGGGTTGACTCAAAGATAGTCCTAGAATGACAAAGTTTTCCTCAGACTGTTCTAAAAATGCGCAAATTAAACTGGCTTTATTTATTTATTTATTTATTTATGTAAATAACAAACATTGTCTCTTGACTGTCATCTGATCCTTTTAATTTAGATTGCTCTTTATGGTACCCAGCAAACTTGCTCCTCTGAAGTGTTTCAGAGAGATCTCTTTTTAGTTCTGAATTTAGGACATCAGCAGGAGTCTGGCTGGCAGGGAGTTCCGGGGCCGGGGGTCTCCATTTGTAGTTGCTATAATCCCTGTACTATAGCAATGTAGCTAAAATGCTGTTAGCATGAGATGAAAATTTGGAAGATGAGGTTATGTTTAAACCATATGGCTTTCACATTACTTGAGTAAAGTAGGGATTGAAGGTAAGTTAATTCCAGAGTTTCCCTTAAGAAGCTTTGGGAAAGTTGAGGATCACCGTCTTGGTGGTGATGGTCTGGAGTCCTGGAGTGCAGACAGATCTGTGTAACTCCCTGTGCGTGATGTTGGGCTAAGAGTCATCTACACTAGTGTAGATAAATCCTGAAGTAACCTCAGCAAGACATGCAGTATACACCAGGAAACAAAGATGAGTCATGATTTACTGACATGTGTGCGTGATAAATGAAATTGCATTAAGTTTGAGCTGATTTTTCGCTTTGGATGGTTGAGTTTTGTGTGGTTTGTGGGGTTTTTTGTTGTTGTTTGTTGTGTTGGGTTTTATTTGTGGAGAGGGGGTGCACAGCCTAGGAGCAGGGGCTATTTAGGTGTGCCTCTGCAAGTTGTAATGCTTTGCTCCTTCATGTAATGTGGTGCTCAGTAATGAGTCTGGACTTTGAGCAGCGGACTTGAAGTTAGGGTAGAATTTTTAGAAACAACTCAGTGCTATTTCAGAGGACATTCTGACTTTTTTTGTGTGTCTGCTTCTTTAGTGTACATAAATTGGCTGACATGTCCATTTCACATTTCTTTCATTTTTTTACAGGTGTGTTTTTTATATGGTTCACACTAGTTTATGTAGTTTTGTCTGCAGAAGCTTCCATAAACTTTTGTGTTAGCTCAGCAGCTGTCAACTGAGTAGTTTCTGGGCATCCTTGTATATTTTCCTTTTAAGGTCTGTTATTTCTATGTATGTTGCGGTCCTCCTAAAGCTGTGTCTACAAATGACCTGTTTTTTCCTTTTTTAACAATTTTTGAAGAACTTTTCTTAGTTGTCCTCAGTTGATGTTCAAGTAGTTCTGGAGTCTTTTAAATAGACATCTATGTCTCAGACCTACTGTGTGTCATACAAGTTCAGAAATGTTTATCTTTCCTTAGTCAGGGTGCTGGATTAAGGTTATTTACACTGCAAAAGCAATTACTTCTCCACCCTTCTGCCTGATGACAGCTGTCTGGTGTCCCCAGCAAAGTCCCAAAGCAGAGGGGTTGTGTGTATGGAGTGAACAGTGTCTCTGCAGTCCACAGAGGAAGTTGTTGAGGGCATTTGGCATCAGGAAAATATGGGGAGAAGCCAGCAGTTTCACCATTGTTTTGCACCACAGCTGAAGACCCCAAGGATGGATCTTGGTGGTAGGTGGCCAAGGTAGACAGCTTGATCCCTTCCTGCACTCTTCCAAATTCTCTTTCACTGCTTTTCTAGAAAACATGAGATTATTCCAGTTACTTTGAGATACGTGTGGTTTCATGGTGCTCTCGGGTAGGTGCTTTGAAAAATTCAAATGGTCACCTCCATTACTTTGTAGGACACAGTGTTACAAGTTTTTCAGGAAGCAGCGTGCATCAGTGGGCACAACAGGTGTCAAGTCTTTGGGAAAACCTGGTATTGTCACTATACTACCTCTGCACTATGAGTACAGCAAAATAACATACAGGCTTGTGCTAAGTTGCTGGAAGGAGCCAAAGTCATCCTAGGCCTCCATACCTTCATTATTGACTTGTGTCTGGGTTCTGTGAGAGGTTGGATTTTCCTGGATTCAGTTTCTGATAACCTCTGCAGATGCAGGGTCTGGGACAGCGGTGCTTGAACAAATGAGGACTCTGTTTATTGCAGCTGATGTATACTCTTCTTGACCTCATGACTTTTGGTTAGTGTCTTGAATCACTTGAGTATAACTAATGCCTCAGCTCCCATATCATTTTCTGTTTTGCCTTCAGCCAACTGAATGTTCACCTTCCTTCACAGTTACAGGAAACGAAGATCTTCTGGGATAACATGAGAGCGGATGAGCAGTATGTTTGGTCTACAGGGAAATAATGTGAACAGAGAGATTACAGCTAGTAAAAATAGACATGAGTTTCAGAGGTAGTTCTTGTGATTCCCCTCCGCCCCGAACCCTGAAGTATATTTAATACTGTTGACTGGTTTAGCGAAAACTTCCAAAAATGAATTTAGTCATATAATTAAACAGGCTTTCACTCAGTGTGGGGTTGGTTGTGCATTGTACAGGCGATGTGCACAGTAGTTTTGCCATAACCCTGTGGATGTTTGTAGCAAGGAAGGCTATCAAAGGGATGTTGTCCACCAACAGTTAACTACTGCAGATGAATTAATGGCTTTTTTTTTCTGCCAATAAAACATTAGGAAAAAAGCATAAATAGTCAGGAAAAAGAAGGGTTTAAACAAGTAGAAAATCTACTTCACTGTAAAGACTGATGTGAAACATACAACTTGCTAGCAATATTCCAGATTTAATTTTGTTTATGTCCTGGATAACTCAATTTGCTTCTTTGGTAATAAAAAATGTGTAATGCCAGCTCTATAATAGTCTTCAGCAGAGAAAGGATCACTGCTCGGGAATGAAAATGTTTAAATCCTAGCAGAGAGAGAGAGAAAAAAGGGGGGAGATGCTGTGACTGCTCTCCTTCCACACAGGGGTTATTTATTGCCTCTTTTATGGAATTTGCACCACTCTAGAATTTAGATGAGTTGGTGTACAGTGTACAATGCACAGTGACTTGGAGCTAAATGGTTATGAAAGACATGACATTTGTGCACTTGTGGTGCCAGTTTTTAATAACTAAAGAATATGCGTGGCTGTGTGAAGAATTATCAGTGTAAGATTTCAGTCTACATTGTGTAGATATTTTCAGAACATACCCAAGTCTTTGTAATGGAATGAATTAATAAAAATTAATTATGTCCTTTGTACCTGAAATGTGATGTATTGCTTTTTGGAATGACTTTTCTTCTTGTTTTCAGTTCTCAAATGTGAAATATAAAACTTACTCTTTCGGTATTTCATTAGTGATATTACTAACTTCTCATTTGATCCCCAAGGATGAGGTTCTTAGGGAGGGAAGAATGAACATTTTCATTAAGCAAAGCCAGGTGCAGCTGACTGTTGTTTAAGCCAATTTACAATAGGTTTGATTATTAATACATCAGAAATCTAACTTGCGGTTTCTATGGTAAAAGTCACATTTCATAATAGTATCTCCCAACAAGCTTTTATTTAGAAAGTATGGGCTTATTGCAGCTTGCCATGCAGTCAGTTTGTACAGTGCTAGAGCAAGAGTTTGAAAATGATTCACTTTGCTCTTGCTTGATTGCAATATGAGTGCAGGGTGGAAGTTGTGCTTCAGAGAATTTTCTGTTTCTCAGCTTCATTAATATTTCATTGTTTAACTCTTTAACACTATAGTTAGGGATTTATGTCATGTTTGGATAACAGGACTACTAAATGCTTTATAAATAAAATACTTGTTTTGGATTCCAAATAATACTCTGATGTAACTCTGTATCCAAAGCATAAGAAATTTGGGAAACAAATCCTAAGCATAAAATGCCAAAAGTTGTTCGTAGCTTCCTGAAATAACTTTTCCCTTAAATTTGTCTTGTGTCATGCAGGCTTTCCTTCACCGAATGATCCAACATGCTACAGCCAAAGTGGATAAAAATGTCACAGAAGAGACAGTTAAGGTCAGTCTCCTAATTGCATATTTCTTCTGTTTTGTGTCTGATGTTTTATTTATGTATGTTTTATTTTTTTTTTGCAGATGTTGTTTTCAAATATTGAAGATATTCTTGTGGTTCACAAAAACTTCCTGTCCCTGGTAGAGGAGTGCTTACAGCCAGAGCCTAATGCGCAGCATGAAGTTGGAACCTGCTTTCTTCATTACGTATGCTGTCTTTTTATTGAAGCCTTATTTTTACCCTTTTCCTTTATTAATTGTCTTTATTAGTTCCTGTCATGAGGACAATATATGACTTGATTATATAAGGTAGAATACTTTGAGATCATCTCTTGATTACACTAAAAAAAATAATAGGAGAGAAGGGAGGGGAATGAATAAAGAACATATCGGATGGGCCAAGTTCTGTTGTTTCATCATTTTTTTATTCACCAAGCTAAAAATGGAGCCTGCAGCATGGGTGAGGATGGTGCTTATACATAAAATGGACATACATGGATCAGGGCTGTATGAAACTTTATTCCTCTTTGATGCTAAGCAAAAATTTGAATATTTAACGACGAGCTGTGTATGCTGAGTAACGTATCTCCCTAGTTCTGGTCTGTGAAGATATTTTACTTTTCAGAACTTCAGTACCTCCATAAGTACTGAAGTTTGTATGTCCTGTAGTAATTGTTTTCTGGGTGTATTAGTTTTCTTGTTGGAGCAAAAGAAAGATGTCAGTATTGCAGAGTGCTCTGCAAAATCTGGACAAGTTACTTTGCTTTCAGTTGTTGGCCTAATAAAAAGTCTAGGTGTCACTGGTTAGAGTCCCATTTGTTTGTTAAGTCTTTGTTTATTCATTGTGGGAGAAGAAAATTATTAATGGCTTACGGAAACATTTTACAGAAGTTGAGTAACATCAGTTTTTGACTGCAGAATTCTGGATCATATTTGCAAACAAGTGGTTGCAGATGAAATAAGTAATGATGTCTGCAAATAAGCCACTCATTTTGCATTTTCTTCCTGTTTGGGTTTTTTTTTAATTCTGTGTTTTTGTGATAGTTCATCCTCTGAATTTTTGATTAAAGGACTGGGAAGTCTTCCATGTGAGGAAAGGCTGAGACAAACTGGGGTTGCTTAGCCTTGAGAAAACAAAGCTTAGGGGGAGACCTTATCACTGTCTTCTAGTATTTAAGGGGTGGCTACAAAGAAGATGGAGACTCCGTTTTTACAAAGAGTCACGTGGAAAATATAAGGGGCAATGGGTAAAAGTTACTCCTGTGGAGGTTTCTATTGGACACAGGAGGAACATTTTTCACGATGAGAACAAAGAGCCATTGGAATAATCTCCCTAGGGAAGCATTGGATGCCCCAACATTAGACACTGAAGATTTGGCAGTACATGTTGCTGGGCCATCTTGTCTAGACCATGCTTTTGCCAATGAAGGTTGGACCAGATGATCCTTGAGCTCCCTTCCAACCTGGTATTTTATGATTTTATGTTTGAAATTCCCAAGTGATGCTTCCAGACTGTTCATAATTGTAATTGTAATTTGAGACTGGACCTTAAATAATAAATGTGGGAGGAAGTCTTCCAAAATGAAGACTGTATTAGCTACTCAGCTTTGAAAAGTGTTCATTCTGTGTTTTATTAATTAGACATTTTAGAAAATTTCAAAATGGCAAGTGAAGAACAATCTATTTCTTTGTTTCTGCAGAAAGAGAAATTCCGTATCTATGATGAATACTGCAGTAACCATGAGAAGGCACAGAAAGTTCTGCTTGACCTTAACAAAATAAGAACAGTGCGGACATTTCTTTTGGTAAATAAACTTTGAATTGGTGTTCTAATGTCATGTTTTTTGACCAGGCAGTGAATTGTTAGCACTGTCATCTCCACCATGCAACAACTACAAGCAAACCTGCAAGTGGTTAGCAGGCAGTTTCAACTGGGGGTGGTGTTTCTAGAATAAAGGGTTGTGTACATCATATTTTCACTGCTGAACTTGGATCCCTGCATAATGATACAGCATTAGGCAGTGTGCCTTGAACTTGCTGGCGAAGAGACAAAAGTGTAAATCCAGCTGTGCCTGTAGAAAGAAAAAAGAATAGAGTAAGGTATATGAGGAGGGGCACGGAAAGAATTCAGAGAAGGAAAGCTGAAGGACTTGTCAGAACTTCTGAAGAGAAGGTCCATGTTCTGGTTCTGTAGCCATGTCTGTGCCAGACAGAAAAATGTTTCGTTATGGGTGATAGAGTAGCCATCCTGATCTTAGATGCTGATTTAATCTGAGGTCAAAAGAAACAGCTGCGCAGTTGCAATTTACAAGACAAATAAGGAGGGGGTTTAAAATGTTAAGTATGACAGTCCTCATGATTTTCCCACAGCATAACTAGTTTCCATGTAAATACTGAGTTTCCTAATAGTTCACATTAGTTGTTGAAAGAAAGATTCAGTATGGAATGATTTTTGTGTTTTCCTTCATGGTGTCCTGTGATAACTCTGAAATGTGGGGCCTGCTATATTGTAGCTTAAGTGCCCTCAGGTAGGATTTCAAATTTCAGAGTGATCAGATCCGATTATTGCATTCTAGGACTGGAGACTAAATGACACTATCAGCAAAGTATTACGGATATGGTTTAAAAAACCACATGATGCCAATGCTGGCAATATCACAAGTTTTATTTAATTTTATTAATTATTTTTAGCACATAGTAAGCTTTCACTACTGCTGTTCACAGAGTTCTTGATGAAGCTGTCTTATTGCAGCTCACTTAAATTTTTGACAGACAGTGGGTCTGGCTCCATTCCTAGTTGCATTTTCTTACAGCCAAGTTAAGGAGCAGTAGGAGGTACTGGGAGACATGATGCTCCATCTACCTTTTTTGCTAAGAGTGTCTCATTTTGGCAGTGTTCCATTCATAGTTAAAAACAGCTTCAGAGTTGTCCTATTTTCCCTCAGTGTTCAACATCGTATCCTTCACCTTGCCCCAGACTTGAGGAGCTGCACACGTGATTCTTGTACTGGGAGCAGCATGTCTAGACTCTGGAAGAAAGGGTGAATGCTGACTACAGAGACAAAAAAGTGAAATATTCCAGTGAATGATTGCTAGTTTTTTGAGGAAAGGAAGCCAGGTTTGCAGTAGCAGTTCATGATGTGTCAGCATCATGTACCCCTGGATGCAGGCACACAACTTCCACATCCTTCTTAGATGCAGGACATGTCTGTAGAATAAATGGCAGCAGTCTAACCTAGAGACCAGGAGATCTGTCTGTTTGATTTGAAAGTACAGTTGAAGACTTCTAGCCAGATAGTTCAGGTCATTAGAGATATGATTATCTGTAAATAATCTGGATCTGAAAACAAACTTTTGATCCTTAAGTATAAAGTCATTATATAAACATGTAGTCTGCATTGCCATTATTTTGCTTGGTTTTTATCAGTAAAGCCTTTTTTGTGGGCAGATTAAGTGAGATCCTTCAGGGTAAAGAATCCTTTAGGATCAGACAGAAGCTGGTTAACCATGAGTACAAAGCAGAGACCTAAGGATGGGTGTAGACATTCCCCCTGGCAGCACTGCTTATGAGGTATGTGCATCGTGAGTTAGGTGCTGAGCGGCCACCCAGTTGTGTAGTCTCTGTTCCATCAACAATGTGTCTGCACCCAGATTTGTGGCCTGCGTCAGCATAACATCTGGCTGGGTTCAACTACTTCTGTTTAGTGTTCTCAGTTTAGGCATCTTGCTCTTTGAAGCTGTAGATTATCTCCTACCATTGCATCAATTCCTTCTGATCTCTCTGTAAAATAATTTCCAGCATTCCTTTAGGTCTTTATGTACTTACACTTTAATTCCTGGAATTTCAAATATTTGCTGTGATGTCCCTTGCATACTTTGTTATCTCAAATAGCCCTTACTTGTTTCTCTGTCTCAGCTGTTTTTTCATGGATACTTCCACCTAGTATCTCATTTATTCTCTGTTTCCATAGTTGAAAGTCATTATCAAAAGTCACATATTCTTTAACCCATGACTAAGGATATTTTATTCATTGAGTATCATGTTTAAATATAGAAACATGTATGTAAACAGAAGGCTGTGTGTGTGAGGTATTAGGATGACCGTATTAAAACTTTTCAAAGAATCTTTGATGCTGCTTAACTGTCATGAAGACTTGTTTTGAAACCAACAGCACCTTTAGTAGTCACCCTGAATTAATTTTGGTTTTGATCATTGATGTGTGAAAGCATATTTTTAGCATTTTATTTACTGTATTTTAAAACTTTAAGAAAAGGCCACACTTAATCAGACTGAGAAGATACGTGCATAACACCATTGCAGCTTCTTTGTCATGTATGATAGTCAGTGTACCTGCCTATGCATCTGTTCAAGCTTCTTCTTTTGATGCTCTTGCAAACCCATCTTATCACATATGTATATATATATATAACCTACATCTAAGATATATTTATATAATTTGTATGTAGACCCATAGAACCACAGCATATAGTGAGTTGGAAGGGACCCGTGGCTTAGCCAGTGTTGCTGTGTGCCCTTGTCGTTATTTCTGATAATTTTCTTGGGATTTTTTGCTAATTTCTGAAACTGTTGAACCTCTAGAATTGCATGCTTCTTGGAGGACGCAAGAACACGGATGTACCATTGGAAGGTTATCTAGTGACGCCGATACAGAGAATATGCAAGTATCCCCTTCTTTTGAAGGTACTTACAAGATTTTTATCTAGGACTATCTGCTTCTATGTAAAACTGGTTGCTAAGTGTATTTCAAAACCATGGGAACAATCTCTCTGTCCAGTGAATAATGTCTTTATTAGATATTGGACCCAGACTTGCTCTCATTAAAGCCAGTGGCAAGTCTTCTGACATTAGTATTAAAAGGACTGAGGAGTTTGGCTGGGTCAAGATGATTAGCTCCCTTCTGTATCTGTCTTAAGATTGCCCCTCTATTGTTGAATGGAAGTGAGCCTTTTAAGAGAGTTTAATGAGACTGATTTCAGCTGGATTTGACCATGTGCTTCCTTACAATGCTTGGGATAGCCAAGTTTGTTAGCGACACGCTTTGACGATTAAAATTTACCATCACCAAACTGCAAATGGAAAGTATTTATGAAAACGATTAGTAAGAAAAACTGTAGACTAAGATGCTGCAGGTGGTTCTGTGCACATTTGTTTATTCTGCTTTTACTGTTACAACTTAAAACTTAATGAAAAATGTTAAATGTGCTGGGAAACATTAGATATTCAAACCTCTGAGTAACTGAAATTTTTTGCATGTGAGGAAATAAAATAATATAATCATCAGGAAAGTAAATATTTTAATTTATTCTTAAAAAAATAAGGTTTGATATTGTTTCTTGTTTCTAACTGTGAGAGAAAAGCCGGGGGAGATTCTGCTCTAGAAGCTATTTGAAACCTGATTATTGGGCAGAATTTTTCACAATGCATTTGTGAGTTTAGATCTGAAACATTGCCAGTTATGAGGCGTATGCATTTCACTGCGCTAACATAAAAACCCCAAACTAATAATGATCAAGTGAAAGCTTTTTAAAACAAGTTAAACAGTATAATAATTGCAATGAGGTTTGTCATCCCAGATACCTGTGGTTTTGCAGTTCCCTCGGCCGATTCAAAAATTGTTTTTGTGTTCTGTTTTTTGAATGAAGTATCTACAGACAAAGCAAGGGAAAATGACTAATGAATTACTTCGGGGACACATTGAAATAAATGCGTTAATGATAAATTTAAATACAGGATGTGGTGCCAGCAGGGTTATGGCTCCGGGAGGAATGTACCCACGCCTCAGTCAGGGTGTGCACCAAAGGCTGGCCACAGTTGTTCCAGCTGTAAATGGGTGGTTGGTAGTTTGAGATGGGAAATGTCAAATGAATACTGGCAACTCCACTTTTATTTTTTAGCATAGCTGCCATTACCAGTAACCATCTGAAATCAGTGAGTCACCGAAGCTATTGTTTGGTGCTCTGGTGTACCGCAGTAGATTAAACAATGATGTGGAGCTAAAGGAACATGGGTTTTGTCCAAAGTTGCAGGGAAGGCAGGTGTTAATTTTGACGTCAGTATACTAACATTTTTAAACAGAGTTGTTATCCTTGCTGTTGAAAAGTTCCATCCTGTGGAATACATAAAAAAAACCCCAAAACCCAAACCAAACCAAACCTAAAGGTCAATGTGAAGAAACATTGTTGGGGAGACAAAGTATCTGAAATGCAAATTTTTTCCTAAGTAAAGTATTTTTATTGTTTGTAATTTATTATTGAGTTTTAGCATTCTAGTAGAACACAATGCTGGAGGGTTTATTACTTATCCACCTAGTAAAAGAGAAGTCTGGCTACTTTTTGATTTTGTATCCTAGTCAATTTAAGCCTCTTGTAATGCACATTTAGAGATCAAAGACTGGGTTCTTTTTTCTTTATTTCTTTTTAAAAAATGTTTAAATAGGAGTTACTGAAGCGGACTCCAAGGAAGCACAGTGACTATGCGGCACTAATGGAAGCCCTCCAGGCCATGAAAGCTGTCTGTTCCAACATAAACGAGGCCAAGAGACAAATGGAAAAATTAGAGTTTTTGGAAGAATGGCAGTCTCATGTGGAAGGATGGGAGGTACTATCATAAGATTTTTCGCTTTCTATATCAAGGAGGGAGTAATGATTTTCAGCAAGCATGTATTGATTGAACTGGTTTTGTGATTCTGAGGTACTGTAAACTCTTCAGTACTGTGAAATCACAGCTTTTATTTTGGATCTACCCTGTAAATTTAAGTGTTATCCATGACTAAATACTGCTGTATGAAATACCAGACTTCTAGGAAAGATGGCAGATGTTTAGTGTTTGACTTACATGTTGATGTAAATTACCAATATTCTATGTGTGCACACAAGACTTCTAAATCCTAATTTAACTGCTGCTCTGATTTTAGTGCTGCCAGTATCAGCCTAACAGCATTTCATCTGGTTGAAAGAAAATTTGGTAGTTACTATTGTTTATGCACTGACTCTATTAGTTTTTGTCAGCAAATGGAAGAGCTTTAATGCTTTAATTTGGTGTAGAAATTATATGTCTGTTCCTGAGTTAGAGTTTTCATTGGTACCCATAAAAGCCACCCTTTCCCTTAGATTGCAACAAGATGAAGTAGTTGTAGCACCAGAATTCTCCTTTTGTATTGTTTTGAGCACTACAACTGTTTTATATGGAAAGATAGATGTAGGTACAGGTGTACCTTTAAATTGCCTTGGATGTTTAGTATCAGTATTGCTGAACTGTCTACACTGAGGTGGGAGGGAAATACAAGTGAAGTCCCAGTAAAAAAATATAAAGCAAGTAAGGTAAACATTAAAAAAACCCAACAACAAACATTTTGAATCTAATACACAGGGGTTGTTAAGGCATGAATTCCAACATGGAAGTAGTTCTTTGTTGTTTTGAATACTTTACTCTTCTTGAGAGAACTGCTTAAGAACTAGAGGAAGAGATTTTATCCTTTTAAAGCCTTGTGGAAGGCTTTCTGGCTGGAAAAGGAAGCAAGAAATGTGTATTTTTGCACGTTAGTCTGATAGACCAAGACCCGATCTTTCAGCTATGTAGTAGGAAATGGCCTTTGGATGGTACAGAGAAAAGGTTGGCGATGCTGACCAGGCACTGAGAAAGCTTTGAGATAGACCTGCCTGAACTTTAACAGACAGAGTTCCTCAAGAGGTCTGACAAGTAAAACTAGAATATTGACTAGAATGCTAAATTTTTAAGGAGATAATTCATAGCAATAGATAAAAGAGCAGAAACAAACAAAATGTTTGTATACAGCTATGTTCACTCCCCACATCTGGTGTTACCACACATGCTGTTTCTTGAACTTGCTGTGCCTAAGGCTGTGCTCTGCTTCTGCAGCAGTGGATTCAGTCTCCCCTTGCCTTCAGCAGAGCCAGCCATGATCTGAAAGGAGCATAAAAAATACATGGAACAAAGAACCCTCCAAATATTGCCTGTGACACAACAAAGTTATTTCCTGTCTGCTCCACATCAAATCTCCTGATCTGTCGATTTACACAAACCTGTGGTTTGTTGTAAAAATCAAGTACTGTGGGAAGATTTTATTCATTCTGCATGTGGATTAAGCAACTAATTTTACCTTAATCATTTTTTTTTCCCGTGTTTCTTCAGTTGTGGGATTTGAAATGTATTGCTTACAGTATTTTTCCTTTTCCTGTGTAGCAGCATTTTCAAGCATTTTCTCTTCCATTTTTGTAATCAGGGTAGGTATAATTTAGAGCAGAGAAATCCTCTTCTGCTAGAATTCAGGGCACTGTAGTCCTTTGGTCATTATAACACATTCTGTAAAAATTCACTGCATCTTACAAGAAGAAAACTTAGAAGAAATAAGCACCAAACTGTGTAATTGCTGGTCTGTATTTGGACAAACCTTCCTATGTGTAGTTATAATCATAAATCTTAACTTAAAAAAATAGTCACATGACAGAGAATGTGTACTCATGCTGTGATATTGCTTGCAGGATTTTGAAAAAGAAAGGACTACTTAGATAAACTAAATCCGTAAGGGTTGAAATTGAGAGGAGGTTTAGATGACCTAATGCTGTACAAATGAAGCAACTATCTTAACAGCTGCTTGTTTACACTAGGTGAAAATAAGTTTCTTTTTGTAATTAGCTGGAACTTGCTGTCATCAGCAATAACTTATAAAGAGATATTTGAACATTAAAATGCATAGACATGCTTGTGTAATAACTTCATGATAGAGGCAATAGCAAGTTAAGTGCTTTCGTTGCTAAATATTTTATGGCAAGGAAATTTGTTAAATAATCCTTAATGCTTATCACCAACTTAATTCCTCCTATTATTTCCACTTTTCAATTAAGTCTTTTACTGCCCTAAAGTGATCAAAATTCTACTTGCTTTCAGTTCCTGAGTTCTGTATTTGTCAAATGCATCTTCATGAACACACTCAAGTGTAAAGATACAGTATTATTAACTCAAGGTGTTATTAGTCATGTAAGTTGGCTAATAACTATTTGCAAACTTAGCCTGAAAAGGGTATCCCCTGTCCTGCATTAAGTTTCTTCTGAATCTCTAGTAAAACATAGAGTAGTATATATGTTTGATGGTGAAAATATATGAACAAGCAAAGATAACAATAAGGAGGGGTAATGATATGGACAGGAGCATGTGACACATAGACTTGCACTCCCTGTGCTCAGACTGTATTCCATCAACCATAATTTCATGGAACCACAGACTGTTTTGGGTTGGAAGTACCCTTCAAGACTATCTTCTTCCAACCCCCTGCCATGGACAGGGACTCCCCAACTAGACTAGGCTGCCCAAAGCCCCATCCAACCTGGCCTTGAACACTGCCAGGGAGGGGACAGCCACAGCTTCTCTGGGCAGCCTGTGCCAGGGCCTCACCGCCCTCACAGGGAAGAATTTCTTCCTAATGTCTAACGTAAACCTACCCTCCTTCAGTTTAAAGCCATTACCCCTTGTCCTATCACTACATTCCCTTGTAAACAGTCCCTCTCCAGCTTTCCTGTAGGCCACATTAGGTACTGGAAGGCTGCTATAATGTCTCCCCAAAGCCTTCTCTTCTCCAGGCTGAAGAACTCTTTCAGCCTGTCTTCATTATTTTTGAGATCCTCCTCTGGACTTGCTCCAAGAGGTTAGTGCCTTTCTTGTAGTCAGGCCCCCAGAGCTGGACACAGAACTCCAGGCCAGGTCTCACCAGAGCAAAGTAGAGGGGGTGAGTCACCTCCCTCAACTTGCTGATCATGATGGTTTTGGTGCAACCCAGGATACAGTGGGCTTTCTAAGCTGCTAGTGCATGTTTCCTTCCAGCCATGGGTTTTATCTTCCCTCTATCCCCCTGCCTTCTGGTTCATTTCTAGGATTTCAATTGTGTTTGAACTCTAAAATACTGCCATTGTCTTAAAATAGTATGTGTTCAGTAGACTTATATGGTGTTTATTGTAGTGTAGCTGATCAGATTTGATGTTATCATACAGCCACCACAGGGTGCCCAATCTGGCCAAATTGCTGTGATCTTAATATGTGCAACCCTCTCAAACATAATCTACGGTTATTCCTTGAAATTATAAGAATGCCAGAGAATGTATTAGAGCTAACAGTATTTTGAGTGATTCACAACAACTACAAAAAATCTCTGAATGCAATCTATGAGAGTGGATTTAATTAAATAAACATCTGGTTCTCTGCATTGCCTAAAAATAAAGAGGCAAACTTGTTGGAGATTTCCTTCCAGAAGGAAATGCTTAGCACATTGCTTGGCCCTAACTAGAAGGAAAGGGGAAAAAATAAAGACTATTTTTAGAACCTGATCAAAGCATGATTTGAATTCCTATACTTAAGTGTCATAAAACAAAGCTTGTATTTATTATGATAAAAATACAGATTCATGGAAAAAATGGAACATCTGTTTCAAGAAAGCAAATTTTGAGTATAATGACTTTCTCGCTTAATTTCCTAAGTGGTTAAATTTTTTGGCCTGAACTCAGTACTTGTGTAGGTGGCTGTCTCAGCTGGAGAATGGCTCAGCAGCTGAAGGAGTCTGTCAGTAATACTTGCGTGGAAGTTTCAGTGAGAGAAGAAAAAATAAAATTCTTGCATTTGTTCTAAGCTGGAAACCAAACAACCCAGTCTGAGTCACTGGCCAGCGTAGGTACAATAGCATGGGCTATTCTGTTCCTTTCCATTTCTCCATCATCAAGTAGTATTTTAATAGAGACTGTAGTTTAAACTACAGAATTTTTAGCCATTTCCCCTATTTTTTTTTCTGTTTCCTATACCCATGTGGAAGTTCTGAAGAGTAAGTTAATGTCTGTAATGTCTGACTTTTTTTCACGGTTAACATGCTGGCCACTGAATCAGTATGGTCAGACCTCCTTGTTTGACTGGAGTTTGCCCAGAACTTGTAGATAAGTAGCTTTTGTAACAAATAAAACCAACAAATATTGCTTCTAGCTTTCAGGTAGGAAAGATAAATTTTTAATGTCAAAGCTGGGCATTTAAGGATTTAAGAATGAGGGGAATATTTGTTTTAATTTCTTGCATATAGTGTTTCTCCTTCCAGTGCCTTTTGAATGCATTTATTTTGTGATATGGTCATAGTAACCCACATTTCAGACCCCTTGTCTGAGCTGTTGCCTTAGTGGAATGACAGGTGATTGACTGGCAGCCCAGTGTTATTAGGAGCTAGATTTATCTAAATACCTGCAAGCTCAGAGATTTTATGGGGTTTTAATTTCCCTACCAGCTATCCTGAAAAATGAGAGTCCTGGCCCTGGTGCTACCTACCCACAGGAGAGGATTGCTCTATAATGAAATGTTGGGAGTCTCCAATGACTCCGTAGGAGAGGTGGAGGAAAAACCAGTGTAGAATCACAGGATATTTCTGTTTTGCAGGTCAGTTTTTTTTAAGTGAACCCTTTATAGGTTTTGTTGGAAGATGATCAAAACAGGTTTATTTTTACAATACACAGCATTTTCAAATGGACATATTACAGAGATACTGGTTTCGCTGAAAATACCCCAACAGCTCTAGTTGCAGGTCCTTTAAATATATAGAAACATGAAGTCTAGCATAGTTGTAGTGATTTTACGTTTAGGTTGAGCAACTCTATGATCTTCCTTTGCAATCACTGAGTATAAACACATATTCATGAAAACTTTGAAATAGCAAATTATTTTTCAGGTTCAAATTGCTCATATTTGCAATTTCCCTGGTAGTTTCGATCCAGACATCTAGTAATAATATTTTTGTGTTAGAAAGATTTGTTAATACTTGTTCCAAAAGCATTGCTTGTAGGTAGTGTAGTTTAGTTGTAGCTGTGCAGTAGGTAGACTCACCTGCTTCTGGGTCAGTGGTGACCTCTCATCCGTTGCTGTAGCCTTCAACCTTCCCCCATGTGAGGGGTGACTCAAAGTTGGGTAAATTAATTATCCTACTGGTGGGCTTGATATCAACTGTTTGGCATTCCTGCTGTAATCCCATGTGGAGGTTCAAGGTGCGCCTACATCCCTCATGAAAATGTCATTATAGTTGTCAGTCCTCCTTTGAATTGCATGGTGGATATGGCAGTGCTTGTGTGCTCTCTGCTTTATCCTTCTTTGGGCATGTTTTTCATCCCTAAGGGATGTGGTGGAGAGGAGTGCCCACCCCAGATACAGAGACAGCGCTACTTTCACACAATATGCCTTTCCTCTTTTGTCCCTTTCAGCTCCATGCCCACCCAAATATTAGGAACAGGCAATGTTACATAGGCAAGGGAGTGGCAAGGGATTTTTCTGCACTGGTAGTGTTATATAGGACAGCCAGTGGTGATTTCTGATCCAATTACCTTATTCCCTTGGACTTCAGCAAATAAAACAGCAATAATAAAATTCACTGACCTGCAGCCACACCAGTGTGGGTTGTGATCTTGTCAAAAGGCATCCAGTAAGTGAAGTTAAAACTACTCCATATTTGGACAGAAGGTCTCAAAGGGAAAAAAATATCCCTAGAATGGACTTTTTTCATCATCTAGCAGTTTATAATAGAAAAGGAGGAAAATGAAGAGGAAAGCAATAGCAAGGAGTAATAACGTGATAAAGATAATACTCAACATCATTGCGATGTTGAACTTGACTCATCAATGAGGCAAATCCTGGTAGTTCAGGTAACCTGAATTATATACATTTACAATACTTATGAAATATGGTGTTTTATGATGCGATGCTCACACAGTAGCAGATCTTGCTAGGGCTGTTGGGAGAAGGTTGTATTTTTCTACAGTCAAAATGAAATTTTTCAATAAAAAGAGACAAAATGTTTTCATAAAACCTTTCCTATGAAAAAATACACACTTTTGTAGAGAGTGGAAACTGCTGATACAGTTTTGAAGCCTTAGGCTGATATTTTTTTGGCTTCCCAATGAAAAATAACAATTTTCCAGCAAAGCTGAAGTTTTCTGTAAAAACAAAGAAAAAAAACCTTTAAAAAAAATCCAGCCTTTTGAAATGCAAATTGTTCATAAGTACTATTCCAGCAAATTTTAAAAGCAGCATAAGGTATTGGTTACTCTTTGATACAAAAAACTGATGAAATAGAAAGGAAAAAAATTACCTTTTTTTTTTGGTAGCTAAATGCAGCCCTAATTTATGCTTAATTTTTATTACTGACTGTGCTTCTAACGTGTTTCAGTGTTTGGTTTCAAAATGCAAAATTAGCATGCCAGCTTGTGGTCCTTATTCTGGTTTTGGAAGGGCAGTACAGGCTAATGGCTCTAGATGACATTCATTTTGGGGTCATTTGATCCTAAATGGAAACAAGAGCAATTAGTTAATACTGATACTGAAGCAGCATTATTTAGAGACCTGAATTGTGTTCCAGTGTGATGGTTGTGCAGTCTCACTTATCTCTGTAAACAGACTGTTCTCCTTAGAACAGCATCTGAGCCGTTGCTCAATATTCAGTGCTGTGACGTAGAATGGATGAATGGCAAGATGAGAGCAGAACCCACGATTGCTTCTTGGCTCTTAGTTGAATGCCTTTTTCTTTGGGCTGCTGTGGTTAGATCAAGAAGAGGAAATAACTGCAGCTATCTCAGGCACAAGTTATTCAGAACATGTGTAGATGAAAGTCTTGGTTTCTGCAGGTTTTCCAAGCTCACTGTTGCCTGCCTGGAATTAGGAAAGTCCTTGAGCCATGGGTGTGTATGCTCAGTGCAGGCAGCACATATAACTATCCATAAGATCGCATGGCTGAATGTATATAGCACATGGACAGGAGCTTTGTCTCAGAGGAACATGGGTTTTCAGAGCAGCAGAATACCTCGGAATTCAAAGCAGGCCTCCTTGGGAGGTAAATTTCTCTTTATAAGTCCATGACTTCTTCACAGACGTATTTCTGGGAAAAAGTTATCCTTTGTTAAACTTGCTTCTTTTTCATTAAGCTTTATGACAATGTAGGCCTTCTTTTTGCATGCAAGAATGATCTGCCTTGAAGCAAAAACGAGACATGGGAAGTTTCATCCCAAACATTTACAGCTTAGCAAAATTCTGATGCATTCAGACTTTGTTAGGAGGAAGCATAGAAGGTCTTAGTTGCACGTGCTGTTATTAGCTTTGCCTGAGTTTTAAATCTTGCAGGTTTTTGATTTTGATTTTGGGTTTTGGTTAATTTAGTGTAGAAGTATATATACCTTTAATGATGTTTGGGTTCCAGGTTGCTTCAGGTAGGAAGTTGATCTTGAGAAAGATTATGTCTTGTGGAGCCCCATTTTTAGATGTTTCTGACTAAATAGTAAAGTTACTGAATATAAGAGTTACTGTATAAAGTTGGCCTGAATTTTAAGGAGAGGTCTCATGCACAGATGTAAAATAATCTGGAAATTTTAGTGGTTAAACTTTATCCATTCAGTAAAAGCCTCCAGTTAGTGGCAATACTAAATGAATACAAAGCAGGTGTTAAGCATTGTTAGAAATTATTATTTAATTACAGTGTAATAACTTACTAAAAGTTTTATTCTTGGTGTTTCCAGAGAATCATTATGGTTGTGAGTATGTGTAAAAAGATTTCCTTAATTGTTGCAGAGTCCTTCAGGTCTAATGGAATAAAAAATAATCTCTTTCCAATTTATTTTAGGGGTCAAACATCACAGATACGTGCACAGAAATGCTACGAAGTGGACTACTACTGAAAATTTCAGCAGGAAATATCCAAGAGAGGATATTTTTTCTTTTTGATAACCTTTTGGTCTACTGCAAAAAAAAGCACAGGTAAACAATTAATTTATACTTTTGAAAATAATGTATTTTTGTCACAGTAGAGCAAATCCTGTCTGCTGTTTTGATAGAATATTTGAATACCATCAAAGTGTTTACTGCAGTTAATTGCAATATAAAAGTCAGAACTTTTAGAGGAGAACTATCATCCAAAGAGGATGATAGTTCATCATGCAAACATTGAGAAAAAAATATACAAATGCAGAATCCAAATGGTGGAGTGCGGGGAGAAAGAATCCATTTTGTCAGTCTTCCACAACAGGTGGTATGTGATGGACTCACTCTTGTAGGAAGGGTAAACAGACCAAGTTTTTAATTCAAACAAGTTACTGTTGTAGCTTATGCTATAAATAATTCTCTACTAGCCTTGTATTTCTAATCAGGGGATACAGCCAAGAAGCTGCTGCTGACTTCATTGCAGGGAGCAATTCCTTAGTTCAGCAACAAGCTTCTGCAGTAAATGTTCAGTGCTCTTTGCTTCTGAGAAATAAGAGCTCTCCTATGTGCAGACATCCTTCTTGAAACTGCTTAGGTTTGTCTCTTTGATCCAGAAACTGGTTTTGAGTAGCCACTGAGTACGTATTACTTGATAAATCCTTGATAGATTCATAGATACATGTTAGAGCTCGAGTGTACTATCTAACAGCACTGCCAAATACCATTACCTTTGCCTCTGCACACTTGTGCATGGCGTCAGAGGAAGCTCCATCATCGACCTCAGTGACCAGCCAAGGAAACTGTCTGCAGCTGCTGAAACTGTTGCTTCATAAATCCAGGTTCTACTGTCATCATCACAGCCTTATCCATTAGATCAGTGGGAGTGCTGTAAGATTTTCAAGGGTAGTTCCAGATTTGATAGCCAACTTTCATCCTGTTTTTCCAGTTGTCTCTTACCAGTGCCCTGGTTTGCCTGTAGCATCCAGGTGAAAGATGCCTTTCTCTGTACCTGTTATATCTATTTGTATCAGTGTTCTGGCTCAGCAGTGGTCATGTGTCTTTTAAAGGATGGATCCTGGCCCAGCTGCTTTTGAAGACTGCACGTGTGGGGATAGTCAAGTGCAGTGTATGCTTGGTGCATCTGGGTGAAGGGAGGTGGCCATGCAGTCCTGTGTGTGGGAGCACCCCATGCTATCAAGTGTAGGATAGAAAGACTGATCAGGAAGCCTGATGCCATAATGGTTTCCTCATCCTCCATTACTTTAGCTATGCCTGAGGAACAGCATGTGCTCTTCTAACTGTTCATTATAGGGATGGGTGAGAGGGAAGGAGATAAGAGCTGGGTAATAGAGACCAGAACTAATATATATATATGTGTACCACTGTCTGGTCTAGTTATAACCTCAGATGTATATATACAACTACAGCTAGCAATAGCATATGGAAATTTCTGCATAAAAATGCTTGAATCTGAGATCAATTTTGAATTGAAGCTTGAAAGTTTTATTAGCAATCCTTATTTGCTGTTGTATATAGTTTATGAATGGTATTTCACACATGAGTTTTTGCTTTAGAATCATTAATTAAAAAATATTACTTTCAGTATTTAAAAGTTATCTTTCCAAATCAGTTTATACTCATATTGATTGTGTCATACATAAAAACAGGCGGCTAGGGGATGGCTTCTCTTCCTGTGCTACTTATAGAGAAGTGATTGTCCCCCTGTAGGGGTTGGACTTGATGATCCTACAGTTTCCTTCTAACTCAGGATATTCTACAATTCTGTGATTGTACTCAGCACTCATGAGTCTACACCTTGTCAGCACTGCATTCCGTTTCAGGCCACTCACTTTGACAAAGATGTTGAGGTGCTGAGGCATGTCCAAAGAAGAGCAATCAAGCTGGTGATGGTCTAGGGAACAAGTCCTGTGACAAACTGTTTTTTTTTTGGCCTGGAGAAAAGAATGCTGAGGGGAGACCTTACCGCTCTTTACAATTCTCTGAAAGGAGTTTGTATTCAGGTGGGGGTTGGTCTCTTCTTCCAGTGATAGGACAAGAAATAGCCTCTAGTTGCACCAAGGCAAGTTTAGATTGGATATTAGGAAACATTTCTTCACTGAACGGGTTGTTAGACACGGGAGCAGGCTGCCCAGAGAAGTGGTTGAGTCACCATCCCTGGAGGTATTGAAAAAAAGTGTAGATGTGGTGCTTAGCGACAAGGTTTAGCAGTGGACTTGGCAATGTTAGGTTAACAGTTGGATTTGATGATCTTAAGGTTCTTTTCCAACTTAAATGATTCTATGATAGACTTGTGGTTAGATTGACTATAGAATAGAGCTTCTTGCTTAACCAGTATGTGGGCAAGATCACACTCGTCAGTATGTGTAGAAAGTGGTAGTAGTGCAAAGTAGCCATGGAACTTGTTGATGAAGATAGCTTACAAGAACCTCTCTATATTGTAAAGATGCTGAGCTTGTTCTGCAAGAATCTTATTCAGACTGGACTGGAAATGCTGGTTTTTTCCAGTGGGATACTGCTGAAGAAGATGCTGGCTAACCCTGAGGGAAGTTTAAAAATCGTCTTTGTCAATGCATGTTGTTTTCTCCTGTAGAATATTCTCTTAACAGGGAAGCATTTGCATGTGAGAAGATAGGTAATTTATATTAAGTAGCTTTAGTGAATCAGTATGAGCAATTTAAGAACCTCATGATTATATCTAGTGCTGAATATTAAATGTATTTCAAGGATATCCTCCTGCAACTGCTCAGTTTCATTTCTACTTCTTCATTTATGTAGATTGGTTAAATGTAAACTCATACTCTTTTAAACATTTATAATTTTTGCTCTATTTTATTGTCTGGTGATTACAATTACATTTCTGATTAGATAGTGTTTTCACTTGTCCACCACTAAACTGCATATTTTTGTAGACATATTCTAGCTAAAATGCACTGTTGGATGTAAATCTGAAAACACATGAAAGGGCTGATTTCTTTAGTTTTGAGCAGTTGTGTCCTATGTGTTAGGTACTGTGGTGATATTTCTGCAGATGTAAGAGTAACTCTATTTAGACCATTGTTTTAGAGTGTATGGTGGGAAATGGATTGATTGTATGGTAGCTGGATACCTTGAGTGTTGATCAACAAGTACATCAAGAGAATGTTGTTCACAGGAGGCTTATAATTTGGAAATTTTACAAAAATTGGCCTATTTTTATGGTATGAGATATTTTAAATAATTTTTAAGCCTTGATTTGCTGCAGGGTTATATGAAAGTGGATTGCTGAATTTGCTTTCATAGGTAAAAGGGACATTAGATTTATTAGATTTACATCACTTTGGAGAGAAAAAATATGTGTGATACCAAACCTTTATGCTGGCTGCTGGGTTTTTGTTGCTTTTGTTTTTCTAATACGTTATTCAGTTTTTGAATAAGAAACAGTTATTCATCAGATAGTAATGGTTATGGAGCAGGTCATTTTCTGAAGATCAGTACCTCTCTGGAGTGAAGGAAGGTCAGAATTCAGATGATCGTTAATTCTCAGGAACTGACCTTTGTTTGATATGTAGTATAAATTATCATTATAGGCAAAAATGAACAGAAAGTCATCCCTGTCTTATGTGAGGTGGGAAAATCTGTCTAGTACTGGGATTCTCAGAGGGCTTTGACTTCACTGGGAACAGGGTTATAGCAATGCAAAGTGCTTTTGGAATATATCACTGTGAAACTGTTAAAAAAATTCAGCAACTCTTAATTATAATTCTCGGTTAACCCTTATGTAAGGAAGGAAAAATGTCATCTTCACTCTTCCACACATAAATCCCATTTATGAGGCTAATGTGTATAGGTCAAGATTTATATCCAAACCTGTTCTTATTTAATTTTTTCCATCATCCCACCCTTGTGTTGAATTTCTTGGCTAGCATAAGGAGGCGATGTCAGATAGGAGGAAAGATCAACCCAATGCAGTATTTTTGCTTTGATGGCAGACAGGAGCATGTGTGTATCGAAGTGTTGGAACAGAGCTTTTACAGAGGGAGACTTTCCCCATAAACTCTCATGTCAGCCAGCAATTTGCAGCTTACTGTTACCAGAGTAAGAGGTAGCATCTTTGCATGAGCATCAAGTGGTGTCCCATTCAGCAGTGATTTCCACAATTCAGTTGCACATCTGTGAATATCTTTAAATGCTACATGTACAGATAGCAGTGCAGAAACACATAAAAAAGTGGCAAATTACATGCTTATTTACTCTTCTTTTATCAGACGATTGAAGAACAGCAAAGCATCCACAGATGGCCACCGTTACCTTTTTCGGGGCAGAATAAACACAGAAGTGATGGAAGTCGAGAATGTAGATGATGGAACAGGTGAGTGTGTTTGTATTGGTCGTACTTCTTTCAGCAGTACTTTGAGGTGCTGAAATCAAATGCAGCTTCATTATTTCTTTGACAATAGAGGGTACTTGGAAAGAAGATGATGCCTCTTTAAAAGCTCTATCTGTTGATATCAAAACTCTGCTGCTGTGACACATCGTTACTTTCATACCTTATTAGCTGGGTTGTCCTAGATGACTGTTTTACCTGAACGTGAATAGAGTAATAAAATATGGTGACATTTATTGCTCAACTGAAATCCTGTATTTAACTTCACTTTACAGCATTCCAGCAGTCTTATAGAGGTTATCCTTAGGTATGTGATATATTTGTAAAACCAAATGTAAAAATTACCTCTGTTGGAATGAAACCTCAAACACTGTAAATGCTGAGATTGTAACATAAATGTTTAAGAAAAAAAGAAGGGGTTATTAATGCCTTTAGGGATATAATCCATATGATTGCTTGAAATTTTTTGATGTTCATTAGAAAAATGAAAACTCAAAGTATTCCAACAAATGTCAATTTTTGGTTTAGAAACTTGAGTTTAACCTTTGAATATAACAATATTATTTCCTTTCAATTAATAGAGAAAACCTGAAACATTTTTGACTTTTAATGTAAAACTGAAAAAGAAATTGCATTGCATATATATAGGTCTGGAGGAAATTTCTGTGAGTTATATATTACTTCTGCCCTACATCTACTATGGATTCCAAACGCTTCCTTTCTAAAATGGAGCATTAATGCTAAGGAATTTACGCCTTAAGTAAGCTTTATAGAAGTCCTTTACAGAAGTTAAATATTTCTTTAAAATTCTTTTTTTCTAATCTTGCCTTCCTTGTTTAAAAATAGCTTAATCACTTCTTGTTTTAACCAGTAGGTTTGGAGAACTGTTTTACATTCCTATTGCAACCAGGTAGTTTATTGGAAGGCTGTTGTATCTCTCCTCCATCTCTTTTTAAGTCTTTCAACCTTTTTTCATGTTTTTGAGTTTTTATTACCTTTTGTATCTTTTGGAGTTTTGGGTGTTTTACCCCCCAGTTTGTTTGCATCTTTTGCATTATGGTATCCAGAGCTGAAACTTGGCTGGTGCCAAGTAGAGTAAATTTAGTACTTTAGTGCTGCATGTGGGATGTCTATCTAATCCCAGGTTGGTTTGGCTTTTCTGAGAGCATTATTTTAAAGGTTTTTTAGTTTGTGTTCCAGTTTGTGTGCCTCTCCCGTTATCCATACTGATGGATACACAACTGTGAAATTTCATAAAACCTTATTGATTTGCTGCCATCCAGCGAGACCTGGACAGGCTGGAGAGCTGGGCAGGGAGAAACCAGATGAAATTCTACAAAAGCAGGTGTAAAGTCTTGCACCTGGGGAGGAACAACCGCATGTATCAGTACAGGCTGGGGGTTGACCTGCAGGAGAAGAGCTCAGTGGACAAGGACCTGGGGGTCCTTGTTGGCAATAGGTTGGCTATGAGTCAACAGTGTGCCCTGGTGGCTAAGAGGGCCAATGGGATCCTGGGGTGCATCAGGAGGAGTGTGGCCAGCAGGTCTAAGGAGGTGATCCTCCTCCTCTACTCTGCCCTGGTCAGGCTCCACCTGGAGTATTGTGTCCAGTTCTGGGCTCTCTGGTATAAACAAGACAGAGACCTCCTTGAGAGAGTCCAGAGAAGGGCTACGAAGATGATTAAGGGCCTGGAACATCTCCCCTATGAGGAAAGGCTGAGAGAGCTGGGGCTGTTCAGCCTGGAGAAAAGAAGACTGAGGGGGGACCTAATCAATGTTTATAAATATCTTAAGTATGGGGTGCAGGGGGAAATGGCCAGCCCCTTTTCAGTGGTCTGTGGGGATAGGACAAGGGGCAATGGCTGCAAATTGGAGCACAGGAAGTTCCGCACCAACATGCGGAAGAATTTTTTCACAGTGAGAGTGACAGAGCCCTGGGACAGGCTGCCCAGGGAGGTGGTGGAGTCTCCTTCTCTGGAGATATTCAAGACCCGTCTGGATGCCTATCTGTGCAGTATGAGCTAGGGAGCTGCTTTGACAGGGGGGTTGGACCCGATGATCTCTCGAGGTCCCTTCCAACCCCTACAACTCTGTGATTCTGGGAATGTAATTTATCCAATACCCTGTTTCTTCACTTTCCCTTTTCTGGCTTGTATTCCTGCCCAGTTGTTTATCTGTATGAAATCTCAGTCAGTGATTTGTTTATGCAAAAGAGTTGAGTCTTTTAGTCTTCTGTCATGTATTATTGACTACCTTTCATTTGTTTTCCTTCTTTATATATGCTTTAGAAATAAAATACAGTTATATTGTTTCCACTATGTAGTTTTCTAAGGTGGCATCTCTTCACTTATAACTCTTGATGTTACTGTGGCCACAGAAGCTTATACACACAATGTATTCCTCCTGATGAGTATTCCAGCTTTTTACTTTCACTGGTTCCAGTCCCACATATTACCAAGCTTTTAGTGTTGGCTTTAGCAAATATTTCTTCCTTTCTTTCTCCTTCCATGTCTCTTCTATGTTTCTCAAATTTCTCAAAGCTTGTTCTAGCTATCCAGTCCATGATCTCTTTCACACTGTCCATTTTCCTTCCTGCCCGTTTGTTTTCTTCCTCAATGAATCTTCAGGTATAATTTAGCTCAGCACAAATTGTCTTCCTGTCCACTCCAGACACCAGTAGTCTAATTTCCTCCAGCCACAGGAAATTTTGCTACCATCCCCATTTCCTATAGCCTCACACACAATACTGGAGGCTATCATGCTTCCTTCCCACTTGCTCTCCTGAGCCATATCAAATCTTGCCACTGTTATATATGCAACATTTCTGCACAGTTCTGACACATCAACTTATAATTTGGTTACTTTGATTTCTAGATTCTTCTTACCTGCTTTTTTCCCCCATATACCCATGTTCCCTGCATTCTCCATTTCAATTTGTCCAATATCCTAAAATAATCTTTTCTTGTAATTACTGATGTTACCTCTCCTTTCTGTGATTCTCTTTGAAATGTGGAAATGCCTGTGTTATTTGCCTGACCCATGGCAACTTTCTGCCCTTTTCTTGCCATCCCCTTGCCCTTTTTTTCTTTTGAAACTCTTTTCTGTCTTGTAGTCAGAAGTGTATTCTGTCTCCTCACACTGATACTTTTTTCTTTCACTTAGATCATGATGTCTTTCTTTAACCTTCCTCTGTGTGAACTTCTGTACAGTTCTCCTTTGCTGTACCCAGATGTCTCGAATCTCATCCCCTGTAGTCAGCCACATTTGAACTGTAACCTGGTACTATTCTGCCTTGTTCTTTTTGCCTCGTCTCATTCCCACGTGTAGTAATTTGGGTGTCTGAGCCTCATGGACATTAACTTTGCATGTAGAGTTTCTGATATTGTATTATTTTATTCTCCTTAATCACCTACTACCTCTCGCTTTCTATAATTATTAGAATGGATGTTCTGAGTGCAAAGTGCTTATGTTTTTGTACCTATGCATGACTCTCTCTTGTGTATTCTTCATGGGTCTCTTCATAGTCATTAAAGACTTTTGAATCTACATTATACTTTTTCAGTTTTTTACTGTAGAATTTGGGATCCTCTGCTAACTTTGTATAATAACCATAGGGTTTCAGGGAACAGGGTAACTGAGAATATTTGCTCTTGGTGTTCATAGATGTAAGTGGTCCTCATGGGGAACTTCAACCACCCTGATATCTATTGGAGGGACAACACAGTAGGGCATAAGCAATTGAGAAGGTTCGTGGAATGTGTTGCTGTTAACTTCCTTCTCCAAGTGATAGAGGAGTCAACAAGGAGAGGTGCTATACTGGACTGAACATCTTACCAGTAAGGAGGGGTTGGTAAGGGAATGTGAAGTTCAAGGGCAGCTTTGGCTGCTGTGACCATGGAATGGTGATGTTCAAGATCCTTGAGGCAGCAAGGAGGGTGCATATAAAGCTCACTGCCCTGGCCTCCAGGAGAGAGCAGGCTTTAGTTTCTTCAGGGATCTGCTTGGTAGATTACCATGGGACAAAACCATGTAGGGAAGAGGAGCCTGAGAAAGCTGCTTAGTATTCAAGGATCACCTCCTTGAAGCTCAGGAGTGGTGCATCTCAACAAAGAGGAAGTCAAGCAAAAATGCAGAGACCTGCATGGATGAACAAGTAGCTCCTGGGCAAACACAAATGCGAAAAGGATGCCTACAGAGGTTGGAAGCAAGGACAGGTAGTGTGGAAAGAACACAGAGAACACAGCCAGAAATCAGGTTAAGAAAACTAAAGCTTTTTAAAAAAAATCTGGCCAGAGGTGTCAAGGGCAACAGGAAAAGCTTCTATAGGTATATTAGTGATAAAGGTAAGACTAGGTCCTACACATGGGTCAGCACAATCCCAAGCACAACTACAAGATGAATGGAGAATGGATGGAGAGCTGCCCTGATCAGAAGGACTTGGAGGTATTGGTGGATGACAAGCTCAACCTTACCTCGCAACGTGTGTTTGCAGCCCAGAAAGCCAACTGTATCCTGGACTGTGTCAAAAACAGTGTGGTCAGCAGGTTATGGGAGGTGATTATGTCTCTCCCTTCTGCTCTTGTGTGGCCCCACCTAATGTACTCCCTCCAGGTCTGAGGTTCCCTGTACAAGAAATACATGGACCTCTTAGAGTGAGTCTAGAGGAAGGCCACAAAGATGACAGAGGGCTGGAGCACCTCTCCTATGTCTGAGAGAGTCTGAGAGCGCTTGATTCTTCAGCCTGGAGAAGAGAAGGCTCTGAGGAGGCCTTATTGCAGCCTTCCAGAACCTAAAGAGGCCTGCAGGAAAGCTGGTGAGGGACTATTTTTCAGGGAGTGTAGTGACAGGACAAGGGGTAATGGCTTTAAGGTGAAGGAGAGTAGTTTTAGGTAGTTTTAGGTTAGGCAATAGGAAGAAATGCTTCCCTGTGAGGGTGGTGAAACACTGGAACAAGTTGCCCAGAGAAGCTGTGGCTGCCCCCTCCCTGGCAGTGTCCAAGGCCAGGTTGGATGGGGCTTTGGGCAACGTGGTCTAGTGGAGGGTGTCCCTACCCATGGCAGGGGGTTGGAACTTTAAAGTCACTTCCAACCTAAACCATTCAATGGCTTTATGAAATAGGAAAGCAGATTCCCATTGTGACTTATTGTCATGTTAATGACATTCCTATAGAAGTTAACAAAGGTTTTTCTGAAAAGCAGTTTATCTTTGATGAAATTAGGCCTTGGCTGAACAGTGCAGTTGGTGTAAGCTTTCTGTTTTGTTTCAGCATCGTGAAGCACTCTACCTTTTTTTTTTTTTTTTTATTACCCTTATTAAAATGGAATGCATGTTACTTTTCTGGGCAGACTATTTATGTTCTTAAAACAATGTAGCTACACAGCCACTTGCAAATATTAGGAAGGTGGTTATATTGTTGGGATATTGGTTGGGTTTTTTTTTTCTGTATTCAGTTTTAAAATTCAATCTTGAGAAAAGAGGATATTTCTAAAGGCATTTACCAGCCATTAAATAAACATTATTTAATTTATGAAGACAAGCACTTGAGACTTAGGAAATACCAGATTTATGGTTGCTTATACTGTCTTAGTTATGTTGCCTGTTGTCTTTAAATGAGGCATGAAATAGAAAAAACACTACATGATAATAGTAACCAGAGCCTGCATCAGAAAGAATACAGAGGAGGAAGGGAATTGATATTGTGCAGCAGTTATTTCTTTGGTCTTTCTGGGCACTGGTGCTCCTAAGAATCTAAAGTCTGGGGAAACTTACAAGTACTTCAGAGATTTCTGTTTGTATTTTTAAAGGAAGAAAAATATTACATTATATGTGACTCTAACAATGCACTTCTTGAGCATCTCTCTAAGTTTTGAGTCCTGAATTTTGAACAATATATTACAGTTCAAAGCTTTAATGCATTACCATGCATCATTAGAAGATGATGTCATCTTTCATCACCTTTTCTTGGGAAGTTCATGGCTTAATGATTTGTTAAGCATACTTCTTCAGACTTTGCATGGTGCAATTTAAAGTCTCATTTTCCCTTTCCCTCTGTAACCATTATGTCAGGTTTGCAAATCATTTGTTTAGCCTGACTGGCAGCTGTGATTGCCTTGATGTGAAGAGTGTGCCTATCTCCAGTGCAGCTGCCCAGTCAGAAGATGCATAACTCCTGGCTGTCCAGCCAGGATGTCTGTGTGTCTTGAGCAGATTTTGTTCAATATCCAGTCAAAAAACATTGTGAATTTGTATGAGACACTGAAATGCTCTTCAGGAAACTGTGGGCATGGGTCCATTGGGGAGAGCAAGTTGCTCCTGGGGAGTCTGGGAGGACTGTAGTCATGGGGAACATAGGGAGCAGCAGAGAAAGCAGGGGTGTTGTAGTTGAAGGCTGAGGTTGGAGTCATGCTTGATACCACTGGACTGGGTTACTATTGCAAATTGGGTGATAACTACCCATTTTCCTCCATCTGGACTAATTGCTATCGGTATATGTTAGGCAGTCTTCGTACCTAGCTAGGTGATTGGGCTTTTCACAGAATTCAGTAAGTTTGTAGGGGCATGAGATAAATGTGCTTTTGGCTCTGCAAATACGGCTCTTCGGATGCCAAGGAGACTGTATGTTTAAAATGTCGTCTCTACCTCGAGATATTCAGATGGCTGGGTGAGCCACGTTTTTTTCATGAATTAAACTAGTATTTTGGCACCAAATTTCACCCCAAAGTGAATTGGAAGTATCTAAATCCATTTGTGAGTCTGAGCCATCATTTAAAAATGGTTTTGGCCATGCATTAGAGTTCATATTTCCCTAAATAATATGGGTGTTGTGATGATAGATATGCAGGAACAACGACCACAAGAGAAATATCACCCTGTAGTTTTATATGTATTAATCTCTAACTTCATAATTAAACAAAAAGGTGCAGCTAGTGCCGTATTGCAAGGTTTAAAAGTATATTTTTAAATTATACAAAGGGACCTTAACCTTCCTTCCTCCAGTAGACTTCCTCTTCCAAGGAGCTTCAGTCTGTCAGCTGAGAGCTTCTGTCTGAGGCTTCTCTCTTTCCCCTGACTTTTGATTCTGAGATTCTGACAGAGCATGAATGATATGATAGCTAGTTTTCACGCAACAGTGCTTATAAAAGAACAAAGGATATTATGCATTGGTTGTGTGAGTAAAAAGATGATAAATAGGTAAGTGGTATAAACATTACATTGCAAAAATAACTTATTTTTTTCCCCATCATACATTTGCTTGTGCTTTCTTGTGTACTTTGAGTACAAGAAAGTTTTGTTGGTTTAGAAATCAGCCACCAGTCTCATGATTCTCTACTGGCTCCTGACATTTTCCAGCCCAGCATACAAAACTTGGCTGCTTTCCATCTAATTAAAATGCAGAGTTATTGAAAGGATACTAGTATGTCTGCTGAGACTTATGATAAATCTTAGCAAGCATTTCAGCAAGGGTTTCAGTTTCAGAAAATCCCATCTCATAATACAAAACAAGGCTGAACTATGAAAAAGTGTGTAGTAAGTAAAAAGCTTTATAGTTGTAGTAGTTCAGGGCTTGCCCTAGGACTTTCTTGTCTCTTACTGTAAGTTCATGGTGAGAGAATGTTTACCTTAGATTTTTTAATATTTTGTACAATCTCTGTCTAGTTCTGTTTTTAATCTGTATTTTATGCAAAAATTCTATTTGTTATTATGGGACAAGTTTGCTCACAAGTTTCTCCCCAGGAAATGCATGTAATCCTAAGTAAAGGATATTCAAGGGTGTTAGTTTTGGAGAGGAAGTCTGTTTTGCTAATTTCTGAAGATGATTTATGGCTCTGCATGTTATAATCAAATGTTTTGTAAGTAAAGACAGAGTAATAAGCAATAAATTGTCTGCTTTTCATAGCATAGCGGTTTACATATTAGAGTCAGAAGTTCAAGATATCTAAGATCAGCAATTGTTACATCTCTCCCATAATGTGCACTCTGAACATAGCGTTGTTAGGAACATATTTTGAAATATATGCATCTGGTTAGTGTGTTACAGTAAATACTGTATTATATTTAATTTTTTTATGTAAATAAGGAAATGTGTATATATATTTATTTATTTAGATTTAAAAAGATGCATCAAATAAATACAATTTGCTTACTCTTCAAATTGGAACTGTACTTTCCCCCTGTAAATTTAGTAATTTTTTGTTTAATAGTAAATCATTCAATCATCACAGCAGCTCCATGTAATTTAATGGGCAAAACCATAATGCTGCTTTTTAAATGAGTTATTTATTACAGATTAGCACAAACAAAAGTACTTCCAAAAAGCACCTTGATCTGTTCTTTTCATAGGACTCTGCGTGTTTTAACTGTTGAATTTATACCTTCTTCTGTATGCTAGGCAACTCTGTTATGTTTTTAAAAGGACATTATTTACTTAGAGGTAAAAATACAGCTTATTAACTTATAAAGTAGTTCACAAGTGGCACAGACAACTTCAAATTTGTTTTCTATTCTTGTGTATTACTTGATCTTAACCTATACTGATAAGAGTTCTTAATAATTATAAGAGCTATTACTTTAGAGCAGTTGCTTCTTAAGCCATTTTATCTATTCCCAGCTGACTATCACAGCAGCGGCCACACAGTTATTAATGGCTGGAAGATCCACAACACAGCAAAAAACAAATGGTTTGTATGCATGGCAAAAACCCCTGAAGAGAAGCAAGAATGGCTGGAAGCTATTTTGAAAGAACGAGAGAGAAGAAAAGGTAGGTTAATAAACCTCCTTGTGTTGCTTTGCCAGAAAGTCATACTGGTTTGGATTTTTTTTGTTTGTTTTTTGTTTTGTTTCTTGAGATACAAAGCAAAACCAGCTGCTGGGGAAACTTGTAGTGTCAGATTCAGCTGAAGGTTTATGAATACCAGCTTGGAAAAAATAAATCAAACTTGTATTGGGGAGGGCATAAAGGCTTGCATGATATATGCTGGTAGTGAAAGGTGTTTTGGAAATGGGCTGATGTTTTTAATCTATCATTTTACAGTTTATCTTCAACCATTATAAATTGTAGTAATTTCATTGAGGTCTATATGCTATTATTGTTTGTGGTATATGAAGGTCTATCTTAAATGCCTTTTGGGATTTGTATGCATTGATTCCCTTTTGTGACTAGACATTTGAATCACTGACATGAGCAAGTTTTCTATGTTGGATCTCCATGCAGGTGATCCACCATGAAATGGTACAGAATATATGCACAATCCCAACTTTGATGTATTTTCCCCTACCCAAGAAATCACTATTGACAAGCAAGTATCTTTTTGAATAACTCAATTAAGGTGGAAGAATGCTCAGATGAAATATAATCCTGATCTCAGATGTCACCACAAATAACTTCACATGTTCAAGGTGAACCCAGAACAAAAGTAGAACCAGAGAAAGATGATGCATCATTATTTTTGTAGAAACAGAACAGAATCACAGAATCGCTAGGTTGGAAAAGAACTTTGAGAACAAGTCCAAGCATATCTGTTCTCTACTCATCCGTATCCCTACGTATCCCCCTGCTTTGGCAGGGGGGTTGGACCCGAAGATCTCTTGAGGTCCCTTCCAACCCCTAAGATTCTGTGATTCTGTGATTCTGTGATTCTGTACCTCATCTACCCGTCTTTTGAATACATCCAGGGCTGGTAACTTAACCACTTCTCTGGGCAGTGTGTTCCAATGTCCAATAGGAACACACTGCCCCAAAAGGGTGAAGAACTTTTTCCTATTTTTTTCCTTTAATCTGAACCTGCCCTGGCGCAGCTTGAGTCCATTCCCCCTTGTCCTATCACCTGTCACTTGGGTGAAGAGACCAACACCCATCTCTCTACAACCTCCTTTCAGGTAACTGTAGACAGTGATAAGGTGTCCCCTCAGCCTCCTCCAGGCTAAACAACTGCAGCTCCCTCAGCTGTGATCACGTCAGTTTGGCAGGACTGGTTTGGGTTGGAAGGCCCTTCAAGATCATCTAGTTCCAAACCCCCTGCCATGAGCCAGGCTGCCCAAAGCCCCATCCAGCTTGGCCTTGAACACTTTCAGGGAGGGGACAGCCGTGGCTTCCCTGGGCAACTTGTTCCAGCACCTCACTGCCCTCATAGGGGGAAGACTTTTTTCCTTCTGTCTAATCTAAATCTACCCTCTTTTACGTTAAAGCCATTACCCCTCATCCTATCGTTACATGCCCTTGTAAACACTTCCTTGCCAGCTTTCTCGCAGGCTCCCTTTAAGTAAATGGAAGAGTGCTCTGTGGTTTCCACAGATTCTACTCTTCTCCAGGCTGAAGAACCCCAACTTTCTCAGCCTGTCTTCATAGGAGAGGTGCTCCAGCCCTCTGATTGTCTTAGTGGCCTTCCAGTGGGCTCACTCCAAGAGGTCCATGTCTTTCTTGTATGGGGGACCCCAGATATGGATGCATTACTCCAGGTGGGTTGTCACAAGAGCAGAGTAGAGGGGCAGAATCACCTCATGCTGGTTTTGATGCAGCCCAGGATACAGTTGGCTTTCTGGGTTGCAAGCACACATTGTCATGTTGAGCTTCTCGTCTATCAACATCTCCAAGTCCTTCTGCTCAGGGCTGCTCTCAGTCCATTCTCTGCACAGCCTGCAGTTGTGCTTGGGATTGTGCCAGCCCATGTGCAGGACCATGCACTTGCCTTGTTGAACATGCAGTTCTCACAGGCCCACCTCTCAAAGCAGTTTTGTCTCCTGTATATGGCATTGGTGAAACTGGCTAAAAATATTCTTACCAAATTCCACTCCACTGTTAGGTTTCTTGGCTCCTGATACCTTTAGGTAAGAAATAGAAAGAATAAGTGACAGTATTTTATGTTGATTTATTCTTAATATTTTATAGTATTAAGCAACTGGTAGTAGAGGTGAGTTTGAGCTCAACCTTGCCAACCTTGATGTTTGAGCTGGCCTTCCCAAAGTCAAGTTGTGACCTAGGATTTTAGCATCCTATTAGTTGAGGATTAGTCAAATCCTGGTGTTTGCAGTGGATTTATTAAGGAGACAACCACAAAAGAAAGAGGACAGTGGGAGAGATGATTTGGTACACACTTAGACTCATTTTGCAACACAGAATCTTCAAAAGTATTCTATCTCTGCTAGTCTCTTAACTTAGAAATTTATTCCTCTCCTCTTGCACAGTGATTTTTTTCAATGTGTCTGTATAAACTCCTCTCACAAAGCAGGATGCATCAACTTAATTGTGGGCAGGTTGCCAAATGACTTGGGAACCAAACAGCTATCTTTTCAGAATTCAAATACTGAATCTAAATGTGGCCATAAACACTTTCCCATTCACTGTGAACATAAAGATGCTTTAATTGTATGTTTACTTAGTAGGACATGGAGCCTGTGTGTCTGTGTGTCTCTGTGTGTATATATCTATATATACGTATATAGGCAATTACATTGAAGGCTGAGTTACTGCACATGTGGGAACAGTGTTTTATCTCATTTCTAAATCTGAGAACAACTAAATCAAATGAACACACATCCCAGATCTCTTGGCCTGGAAGTGAGGCTCATATGAGTGACTCCCTCCTTCTTGTGTTGTGCATGCCTGTGCAATTCTTTGTAAGGATGCTGTAGACCCCACATCTCACACAGAATAGCAGATCTCAGGGATCTGCAGGCTAGTGAACGTGGCATGTGGAGCAGGAGTGAGGCATGGAAATACAGCTTGTGCCGTGTGGCTGGGGCTTGCTGGGCTGTTCATGTCAGAGACTCAGAAATTCAATGTACTTAAAAGAAACTCAACCTGTACTTTCTTTTTTTTTAAAATCCATATAGCAGAAGCAAAGCAAAAGGGAGAGAACAGGCTGAATGAAATACATTAGCAGAGATTTCAGCAGTTGCAATTAAATTATCAACTAGGACCACTTCATAGATTGTATTATCTCGCTGGGAAAAAATCAAGCTGAATTGGAAACTATTTGCTAGGAAGTCTTTCTGTCAGTTGTGGGGCTTTCCTGTAACCACCCTAGGCATTCAGCAAGTTAGAAATGTATTTAAAAGGAGATCATCTTTAAGACTGATGGTGCTGGTTCGAACAGTCAGTACAAATAGAAAAATCAATATCGTATAAGCTCCAAATGTAGTATTTTGGCTAATTTTTCTTTCCTTGGGAATAAATCAGGTTTTATCTGTTTATGTGTCATCACCACTGTCTTGTTTATGGATAATAGGAGATGCTCCTGCTTCTATTTCCAGTACCATTATTAGCTTTTTCTTTTTTCCTGGCTATTTTTTTCAGAATTAAAGAAGTGGTAGTCTGTTACTCAGATTTAATACGTACAGTTACGGTCTTAAAATGTGAGAATCTGAACAGAAACTGAGAACACGCACATAAGACATTCCAGAAATTTGGAATTTGTTCAGAATTAATAATTGCTTATGGAGAAAGCACGTGGGATATAAAAGTCTGCCATTCCTTTGAAGCACAAGCTTCTGTGAGTGGCCAGTAGGATGCATAATTCAACAAAAACTGAATTTGATCATCTGTTAGAAAAGATAATGATTGTCTTAGGAAAAAAAGCAGGAAAAATAAACCAATAAGAAATATTGAATTAAAGCCCTTGATTGTTTTTGGGTGTTGAGAAAATTCTGAAGCAAATAAAAATCGAGTTATTTAAATCTTTTGTGGAAGAGGGGTTAATTAAACTTTTGTGAAACTAACAAATATACAACATAGAACTAGTTACAGATCATTGGAAATTTTGAAAAGTTTCCTTTATGTGAAAACATTTTTATTATCAAATGGTAAGGGAAAAACCAAGGCTGTTTTCTTTTAAACTTGTGAAGACATGCCTGCTCTCCTGCAGATGTTCATATACTGAAGTCTGAAAAATCACAGTGTTAGTATTTATTACTGCAATATCAATGGTGATGTCGGTGTATGTTTACATTTTCAGTAACAATTTAACTTCACTATGAGGAAATTATAGATAAAATTTGCTTATCCTTTATGTATATTTGATGTTCATAGATGAGTCATGGTTCTGAGAAAAATAATGGAAAAATACTGGTGTTGCTTCTCCATTTTGTATGTAAAATATTGGTGTTGCTTCTCCATTTTGGGGAAGCTATTGAAATATAATGGCAATATCACTTCATAAAATTTTAATGCACTTTTGGCAGGTTTAAAATTGGGCATGGAGCAGGACACTTGGGTGATGATCTCTGAGCAAGGAGAAAGACTGTACAAAATGATGTGCAAACAAGGGAATCTCATCAAAGACAGGAAGAGGAAATTAACCACTTTCCCCAAATGCTTTCTTGGAAGGTATTATATACATTTTGTAGCATAAATTTTAACCATCTAAAAAGACAATTTAAATCTTCTTTGGGATTTTGTGGAAACCATGCTTTATTTGTAATGTCTGTTAGGCCTGTTTTCTTCAGATAATTTAGCCAACATGGAAATGCATCTGCCTGAAATTTATGGATGTGTACTTGTACTCTGAAGTAGCTTTTTTAAGGGACAAGGCTTCAAAGGCATGGTGAAAGTATGAAAATGTGTTAAATAATATAGTTTCTTTAAAGAAATAAATTCCAACTTGTTTAATTTTGTCTCTGAAATGCCCAGCTTAGACTATCAGATTTGCTGTATTTGACTTTAAAAGTCTGTTTCTGAAACTGTTTCCATCCTCTTCTTGCCTGAATGTCAGATCCAGAGCTTATATGGTTTTTTGCATGTTTCAAATGCAGTTTATATGTTTAAATATGCATGCATTGTTGTCAGGAGGATCTTTAGAATGTCATGCTTTACCTGTGGCTTAAGAAGTCTAAATGGAAGAGGAGAAAACAATAGGTACCCTAAAAGTGGGTATAAGGAAAAAAAAAAAGTGAATATAAGACAGTTAAGTATGGAAAGTATTTTTATTAAGTATGGTGAGCGTTTTACAGAAGCACACTATGGTAATGTGTTTGGTGATATGATATGATATCAGTGTTTCACTGCCTTGCTACCCTGTTCTTTTGGTTTGTAACACACATGCAAATATCTTACAAGCTATAAATTTATGTCTCTGAATTGTCAGGTGTATTGTGAAATAAGCCGGGTATTTCCTGTTCATGCACTATATACTTTGTGTATGTGCTGAGCAGGTTTGTATGTGTGACACATCTCAGAAGTAACAGGCTTACTGTTCTCTTGTATTGTGATTGTTTTCTGCATTCATGACAGATTGGCCCTGAGCAGGTGCTCTAGGTATGCCTAGGCTTACACGTGGCTTTTCTACTTCAGGAAATACCTCAACCAGTGGAAATAAAATAGAATTGAATCATTTCAGTGGGAAGAGACTTACAAGCGTCATCTAGTCCAACTGCTTGAACACTTCAGGGCTAAGCAAAAGCTACAGCAAGTTGTTAAAGGCATTGTCCAAGTGCCTCTCAAACACTGACACATTTGACCATCTCTCTAGGAAGTCTGTTCCAGGGTTTGACCATTCTCTCTACAAAGAAGTGCTTTCTAATGTCCAGTCTAAACCTTCCCTGGTGCATCTTTGAACTGTTACCATGCATCCTATCACTGAATCCCAGGGAGAAGAACCCAGCACCTCCCTCTCCTCTTCCCCTCCTCAGGAAGCTGTAGAGAGCAATGCAGTTGCCCCTCAGTCTTTTCTCCAAACTAGAGAAGCCCCAAGTCCTTAGCCATTCATCACAGGACATGCCTTCCAGCCCTTACACCAGCTTTGTTGCCCTCCTCTGACACATTCCGGGACCTTCACATCCTTCTTCAATGGTAGGGCCCAGAACTGCGCACTGTTCAGGGTGCACCAACACTGAAAACAGTGGGATAATCACCTCTTTGAACTGGCTGGTTATGCTGTGTTTGGTGCACCCAGGGATGCGGGTTGCCCTTTTTTGACTTTGTAAGTCAACACTGCTACACGTATTGAGCTGCTGTGAACCAGCAACCTAGTTCCCTTTCTGCAGGACCGCTCTCCAGCCTCTCCCTTCCCAGTTTTTACACCTGCCAAGTATTACTCCATTCCAGATGCAGAATCTGACATTTTGACTTGTTAAATTTCATGCCATTAATGATTACCCAGTGATCCAGTCTATCTAGATGCCTCTGCAAGGCCTTCTGTCCATCAAGAGAGTTGTCAGCACCTCCCAATTGGGAACCATCAGCAAACTTGCTAATGGTGTACCATGTGAAAAGGTAAAACTTCTGAACAGAAAAGACATCTCAAGGGAAAACATAGGTATTTAGGTTGAAATAACAAACAATAGTTTAACTTAGTAGGTTTTTTAAAAGATGGCATGGCATTCGAAGATCATTAAGCTTAAGAATCAGCAGGCTGGTAGAAACACTTGTAATTGAGAGGGAAATGTAATAGATATGGTGGTATGACATTTAAAGTGGTTTTCTTGTATCTGTTTCTAATTCAGTGAATTTGTGTCCTGGTTATTGGAAATCGGAGAGATACACAAATCTGAAGAAGGTGTTCATCTTGGCCAGGCTTTATTAGAGAATGGCATTATCCATCATGGTAAATATAATTAGTTTTAATTTACTTATTTTCAAGGTAATCATTGTAATTAGAGTGGAGTTAATTTTGTTTGACAAAAAGATGGTCTTGTTAACGTAAGACAGCTTGTTGAATCTGCATTATATCCTTGCAGAGACCTGACGGCACTGTGCATGCCTACCAGATTTACTGTGAGAGGTTCCATTGATTTAGTCAGATTACATCTATGCTCTTGGGATCACAGCATTGCAAACAGGGATCTAGAGAAACATTGCTATTCTCTTGTAAGCAAAAATAAATTCTGGGGGAACAGAGAAGTGCAGACTGCTTTTAAGGATTTAAACCTTTTGTTAAGGCCAGGCTTTTAGGGGTAAGTGTTCAACTAAGCATTGTAGAGGAGAGTGAGTCATGGTGGTTGATAAATGTGCCTGCTCATCTGTTAGGTATTACAAGTAGAGCTGGTGGAATCCAACCTAGAACCCAACAGTTTAATCTGGGGAATTTTAAGGCCTTGTTTTCATTTCTTTGTATAGTTACTAAAAGTGCTGTTTTTATGTTGAAGCTTTCAAATATCAGTGTTTAACTCGTTCTGGAGAGAAGTTATTACTGAAATGGTTCAGTGTTTGAGCCGGTTACAAAGGTTTGATTTCTGGAGGTAATTTGAATTGGCAATATTTTTCTTTTGCCAGAGCAAGTCCTCATCTCTTTCCCTTTTACAAAGTGTAGTCCAACAGGATTGCGTAAGTGAACTGGACACACTTCTGGTTTTGAAGGCATATTTAGCTTATAATAGGTGCAGTCACTTAAAGACGAATAATAGTGAAATAGTTGTGAAGTTAGCTACTGTTCCAGTGTAGATGCAAGTGTGAGAATTTTGATGGAATCATTGATGTTATACATTTTAATACTAAGATACGTTGGCAAGCAATACATTTAATACTTTATCAGTTCTTTGCCATGATATTTTCAGTGCCCTTGTCTGGAAAGAAAGTGGGAGTAACAGAGTGCCACTTAGTGGTGTGCATTTTAAACATACACGGAGTAGGGGGAAAACATTCAAGCTATTCATCAGTAGTCATGTAGTCTTTGATTCTTTAATGTCAGTCTACATGATTTTTTTCCACCATCATTCAAATGTCAGATGCTATTATGTTTACTACACACAGAGAATTGTTTTCAATTGAATGATTCTGTTGCCAAAGATTCTTTTCCTGATCTTATAATTTATATCCCAAATACATTCATAGACACTCTCAATACAGAGTTAAATGAATATTGTGTAATTTCATGAGATAAAAGGGTAATTATATTAGAGCATAGAAATGTTAGCCAGACATGCTACTTTGAATAGTGGATCCAGCTGTGGTTCAGTGAAAATAGAATTCTTAAAATAAAGTTGAATGAACCATCTGTTTTCACAGAGGGAGCAAGGGAGAAGGAAAGTTAGGCTGTTATTCACATTGCAAACGTTGTTGAGGGCTTTGTTACACTTTGCATATTCACTGTGCTGGGCTTCATTCTAGCCATGCCAGACCCATGTTGTGATGGGCATTGTTTTACATCCTGCTGTGTGAAGTCTTGCAAGTTGAAAAGTTATGGGTTTCCCTTGTGTTGATGTTTTGTTTGGGGTTTTTTTGTTGTGTTTTTTCCCCCCCTTCTGTCTAGTTCTGCACAAGGGAAAAATCTGTTTGCACTATTTTAAATCTACCTGGTGGTATTCCGTAATACATGAAATGACTTCTGTCAGCCAGTGGGATGAGATATTTTGTCCAGTCACTTGCTACTGCTGATTGGAGATGGAAGCTTCTTCTCAAGGCAGTAATGAGCTTTGTAGTCACAAAAATAATCTGAATATCAGATAGTTTAAAAAACAATAGGCATTTATGTGGCTGTGCAGTTTCCTGGAATGATGTGCCGATCTGAGTCAAAAATTACCATGGCAAAAAAATTAATCACCAGTTAAAACCTGGATCAGTTTCCTTTTCCTAGTGTGTGGCACATAAATACCCCAACACAAGTATAGGTTCATTGTTTGGTCTGACATACAAAACAATTTGGCCTTGCAAATGTGGAGCTGATTCTAGTAAAAGTGAAGCTATAAAATACTTATAAAACAAGGTATTTTCAGAGTTTTTTAAGGTTTCCATGTTAGTATAGTAGCTGTTAAATCATCTATCCTTTCTGTTGAATAGAACAAGCCAAGCCACATCTATAGCATAGAAAACAGCTCCCTCAAAAACCAAATAGCAATGTACAGCATTCCCTGGAGCTATTTTACACTATACTGTAGTCAGAAGCATCCTTGTCTGCTTTCCAGAGCTTGTGATATGCCAGCTCTGTGGACCTGCTCCCTTAGTTATTGGTGGACTGTGTGTAAGTAGGGGCTGCAAGGACAGAGCAGTGCTTGTGTTCCTCGGAGGGCAGAGCCTCATCATGGGCATGCAAGGATAGAAAAGTGCTTTGTAGTTCTGGTTCCCTACCTGTGCATCTCTAACAGTGAGGAACAATTTGGCTTTAAGCAGTACTGTCCTGATGGTGTTTTCTTCTGTTTTCTGTAGTTGATGGGTTTAAAAACTTAATGATGATCTGGTGTAGTATATTTTTTCTCCAACAGTAGGAAATTATTTTTAATTACAGAACTAGAGTGCTGAGTTAAATAGTCACAATCAATTAAAATTCATTTAGATACTTACTCTAGGCATTGTATGTGAAAAATTTGTAGTCTGTGATTGATATATTGAGAAGCAATGATACGTGAAAGACCTTAAGAGGTTAGTTTGGATAATCACCTTAGCATGAAGCATCAGTTCAAGGCAATTGGAGTAGTGTCCTGAGCTTTACTATTAGTGGATATATCAAATACGGGGAGTGGAAGTTATTTGCTCTTGCACATGACACTGGTGAAACCACTTAATATATGAAGTCCAGTTTTTATATCCATGTATCAAATGATGTGTGCTGGTACTAAAGGGCTTGAAGGGGCATGAAGAATGATCCAGACAGAAGGCACTTTACTAGACAAAGTTTATGGTGCCTAACTGAATGTTTTGAAGAGAATAAGGGGTGATGGCTTAATCACTTAGTAGGAAGGCAAGTGCAGAAGAATTACCTAATACTGTCAGGTCTTTTATGCTGATTAATGAAGACATTACAGTAGCCTCCTTTACCAGTTTATGACATGCAAATTTAGTTTCAAAATGAAAGCTTACATCTGCAAGCAAAACAGTAATTAATACAAGCCGTTTATCTGAGGGTGATGGTAGTGCTGTCCTCAGCCGTCAAATGAATCAGGTGTTTTTCACAAAGACTTGCTGTAGTACTGTTCCCATGAGAAGTTTTGTATCATGATATAACTGCTTTGACAAAAAACACTTGAAGTTTTGTTGTTGGAATCTTGTGAAACTGGAAATCTATGTTAAGCTCATTTTTCATGGATCTTTGGAGAAATGGATTACTAACACCTTCATAATGATAGCAAGTCTCTTACTCTGAAGACCTCCAGCTGACTGCATAAAAGGAAAATGTTCCCTTGCCCTTTCCACTGCATTACAAGACTGGTCATATGTGTTGTAAAGGGTTCATACCTTTCTTGACTCATCTGAGATAGGTCTCTGCAAAAATTAGAGTAGAGAATAATGTGGAAAAATAATATGAATAGTTGCAAAAAAAGCTTTATTTGGCTACTTGGTTGATAATCTTTAAAAAAACCACTGAAGACTAGAACAGATTTGAGTACCTAATTTTTGAGGCTGCTCCTTGCCTGTTTGTCTTATTCTCTGGTCTATGACTTGAAGTTGATAAATTTCTTCTGGACTACTTAAACATTGTGAGAAATACTGTCGCTAGTGACATAGGAACTGAGGCCAGATAATCTAATTGGGCTTCCTACCCTCTGTCTGAAATCTACCTATTGCTGTGTAATGAACTGTTATTAGAAGAAATTATGTAGGCTCTCTTCTTTCTTGTTGATTTCTTCCGGAAGTTACCTAAAAATACATTGCTTTATTTTTTAATTTAGTTACAGATAAGCACCAATTCAAACCTGAACACATGCTATACAGATTCCGATATGATGATGGGACATACTACCCCAGAAATGAGATGCAGGACGTGATCTCTAAGGTACAGAACAGTTGTCATTATTAGTAAGACCACTGCAGAAATGGTGATTGTGCTTGAAAAATAATGTAAAATATTATGCGAAGGTAAATAACATTCTCTCATACTTGCCTGTTTCTATTTGAATCAAATTCAGTTTTCCATTTGTAAGGGAAGATTTTGGCTTGTTGTTACACATTTTAAATGCAAAATCAACATGGTTTTATTTTTCAGTTATTTTTGTTATTTAATGGTTTCATATGCATTGCCTATGTTTCTGGGTGATTCTGAAGCTGGTGTTCCAGTCTATTGTATTTTTCAGTCCATTTTAATAGATACGAAGCTGTATGTGGAAAAATGTTTTTAATTGTTTCTTCAGTCTGAATGCCTTTTATCAGTGCCTTAACAAGGAACTAAGTCTGCAGTCACGTAGATGTTTAAACACAGATAGGCAGTGCTATCCATCTACACTACTGAGCACACAAAATGTTTAAACAAAGTTGCCTTTCAAATCAATAATATTTAAAATTTTAATGATTTTGAGAAGATTTTGGGTATTGCAGTACAGTGTCATTCACTTTCCTGCTGGCATTTTTTAATGTAGGGTATACATACAAAAAATGTATAGCAGAAGCACAGCAAAGTGGGATGGAATCTCATTTGACATAACTTTTAATTGTTATATGTGATTTTCTTCCATGTTATAAACATAATTCTTTACAATCTCCTAGGGAATACTAATGTGATTTCTTTTTTTAAATAATATTTTCTGATGGTAATTTCTTGAACTCCTGCAAATGCTTTGTTTTTTGGGCTTTGTTATTGCAAATGTTTCCAATCTTTGAATATTTTTAGGGGTTTTTTTTAAAGTTTACATGTTTGTTATAATTTCAATTTGTAAGTAAAGTATTGATGTATATAATAAAATAGACACGGAGATTTTGGAGCGAGAAGCCACAAAGATGATCAGAGGGCTGCAGCACCTCTCCTATGAAGACAAGCTGAGAGAATTGGTGTTCTTGAGAATGCTCCATGGAGACCTCACAGCAGCCTTCCTGTGTCATAGAATCATAGAATTATAGAATTGTAGGGGTTGGAAGGGACCTCAAGAGATCATCGGGTCCAACCTCCCTGCCCAAGCAGCTCCCTAGGACATATCACTCAGATAGGCATCCAGATGGGTCTTGAGTATCTCCAGAGAAGGAGACTCCGCCACCTCCCTGGGCAGCCTGTCCCTGTCACCCTCACTGTGTAAAAGTTCTGCATGTTGATGCGGAACTTCCTGTGCTCCAACTTGCAGCCATTGCCCCTTGTCCTGTGTCCACAGACCACTGAAAAGGGGCTGGCTGATTCCCCCTGCATCCCCTGCTTAAGATAATTATAGACTTTAATTAGGTCCCCCCTTAGTCTTCTCTTCTCAAGGCTGAAGAGTCCCAACTTACTCAGCCTTTCCTCATAGGGGAGATGCTCCAGGCCCCTGTACCTACAGGAGGTACAGGAAGTGACCTACAGGAAAGCTGGAGAGGAACTCTTTACAGGGGTTGTTTTGTTTGGACAAGGAGAAATGGCTTTAACCTAAAAGAGGGTAAAATTCCTCACTATGAGGGGGGTGAGGCCCTGGCACAGGCTGCCCAGAGAAGCTGTGGCTGCCCCCTCCCTGGCAGTGTTCAAGGCCAGGTTGGTTGGGGCTTTGGGCAACGTGATCTAGTGGGGGTGTTCCTGCCCATGGTAGGGGGTTGATACTTAAGATCCCTTCCAGCCGAGCCCAGTGTATGATTCTATGCATTGCAGTGTTTTATACTTTAATGATTCGCTTTACATGTAGAATACAAACCAGTGATTGGGAAAACATTAATACATGGAAATAACTGCTTTATTTAACAGGCTTTGTGTACTTTTCTTTCAAAGTACTGTACCTTTTGAATTTTTTAATACTACATTAAAGTGAATCCTTTCTGTGTGTAGCTCAGATTAAATTGGAAATGTTTTCTATCTTTTACTTTATTCATCAATATTATGGTCTGGAAGTAGTAATTTTTGGCAGATGAAAATATATAGTGATTTAAACAGACTATGTAAACGAAATATATTTTGAACATACAGGCTTTTTTACTTCCTCTGTTCCTCTTACATTCTCTGTGGTGGGAACCTGAGGTTAACTAACCTTATCTTTATCTTTAACAGGGTGTACGATTGTACTGTCGCCTTCACAGTCTGTTTACCCCAGTAATTAGGTGAGTCCAATTGGGAAATCCTTAGAGAGCCATTCAGCACAAGTATAAAATTTGAAGGTACTGTATTTGAATGTAGGAACTTTACCTGTCCTTTCAAGATATGTCTCTTGGGAGTAATCAAACAAGATTGAAGGGCTATCAAGACAAAAAGCATAACTGAATCATTAAATGACTGGAAACTCCGTTCAATTTGACCTTCTTTTACAGACTTGTTGAGGCTTTTGGGTCCTGCTGAATATGCTTATATGCTTACTGCATATATTAATACACTTCTTCACTAACACCCCAGTACTGCATTTGGAGAGTTCCAGCTGTCACAAAACAACTGCCTTTATACTCTACTGACAGTATCACCTAAGTAAGATTCAGTCAGTCTCCTCTTTTCTATCTACACTAAAAGAGCTAACTTCTGAACCATTACAAAATGCTCAATTCAGGCTTGCACTAATTTGTTTATAAAATGCAGATCTTTTTCTGTTAGAGTCTTTTGATCTTTTGTTTGATTTTTTTTAATTGGCTTTGTTTTGTTTTGGAAAGGGATAAAGATTATCACTTGAGATCCTACAAATCTGTGGTCATGGCTAACAAACTTATAGACTGGTTGATTGCACAGGTAAGTAAGCACTTTTGGATTTATGTACATTTTGCATTTAAATTCTAATTTGAAAGAGAGTGATGTATTAAGTAGCATAACATGCAAACACTTTGTGTAAGGGTTATTAGAACAGTGTGTGTAAGTGTAATCCTCTTAAACTAGTAAAGCAACAGAAATCAGCTGTCAGCAGCCATGCTGTTCGTCCCTTTTGTGCTTATCTTCCTCATTTGCAACTGAACTTTAAATGTTTTAATGAGACTTAGCTTTGTGATTCAGCATGTAGTATTGTTCATGGCTTAAAATGAAATGGATAGGCTCTGCAAACCTCTAAATTACTAACTAGATGCATAAAAGTCAATACCAATTTGCTGTCATCCATTCTGTTTTATTTTACACAAACTAGGACCAAGAACAGAGTATCCTATTCACTCAGCATACAGCAATTTTATAAAATAACAGTTAAAAACTTTGATGCCTCTAGGTTATGCTTAATTTTTATGGACTATGCAGTGTTACTAAAATGTTCACATGTTTATTCATAACTATAAAGAGTTAACCTGTATAAAGGTCTTTTCCAACCCAAAGTATCCTGTGATTCTGTGATTGTATGATTCTATGATAAACATGTCTGTACTGTTTTATGTGTATGTTATAAATACATACATAAAAGTGTTAGTGGTAAATATAATCTCTAACCATTGCCAGCCCTCTGAGGTTATGCCATTGAGCATAGGATCCATTTTCCTGCTATATTAAAATATATTTTTTAAGAAGTGCTATGGTTTTAACAGGGGGATTGCCGGACAAGGGAGGAAGCTATGATATTTGGTGTGGCTCTTTGTGATAACGGGTTTATGCACCATGGTAAGTAAATACATTCTTTACAAGCTATGCTTACCTGATGTTTAATGCTGTCTGCATAGTTGGGAGGAAATACAGGGGCTGGTAAAGATACTACAGAAGGGATAGGAAGTTGTTTCATTGTATTGCTGAAGAAACCTGTGCTACAATCTTCTATTGTATACTCTGAAAACTATTTTCAGTCAATTCTGTAGGATGCACCGCGGAATTAATCCTCTAAAGGATGTAGGGGGGGGCAGTTTTATTAACCACTTTGGAAGAAATTTCTTAAGCAGGTAATGCATGTTTGCAAAGATGAGACAATAAACATTTAGGAAATATGTAGGAGAGGAAGGAGACTTTTTAGCGGAATGAGTAATGTATGGAGGAGCATGAATTTAAAAAAGTGAACTGATGCCTATAGGAGAAAGTGGATTGTAGAAAAATGAGAAAATCATTGGGACAGCAGTGAACAAAGAAGGGAGAGGAGAGCAGAGATATGTGCAGTACAGAAATGAGGTGAACAAGGTCACATTTAATACCATCAGAGGGAAGATTTCAGTGAAAGGATTGCAGCAGTAGGTCATTTACTGAAATGAAAAGAGGAAGAAATTATTTTCTCATGAGCTTGTTTAGAGAAGGAGGGAGAATTAACTTCCTCTCTGGCATTGTTCATTCTTCTTCCTTTGGCTTTTAAACATACAGACTGCATCTGTCTGCTGTTCTGGTTGCTTCCACATCCCCACCCAACCCATTTGTAATACTGAACCTGGCATGCTTCACTACCTGGTGAGTGCCAGAACTTGGTGGTGGGCATCTCCAGGAGAATTCTTCAAAACCATGTTTTTGAATCCTTCTTAGGAAAACCCCTAGTTCTTGGCAATTTCACTAGAACCATTTCAGGCTAATGTGCCTTCCTCAGCTTGGTGGAATCCAGATGTTGTTGTTGAAAGTGAGCTTAGTGATACCTATCTGCAATGGATCCAAATAAAAATAGTTGTCTATGGTTTCCCTGGATACACACAAAAATATTTTGCTAGCATGTTCAGTATTTTATCATTCATAAAAGACATGATATGCAAAAGTTCAAAAGAAAAGAAGGATTAATATGTGTGGTTTTGTACCGTACAGTGTTAGAGAAAAGCGAATTTAAAGATGAACCCCTGCTGTTCCGTTTTTATGCGGATGAAGAAATGGAAGGGTCAAATATGAAGCACAGACTCATGAAACATGATCTAAAAGTAGTGGAAAATGTCATAGCCAAGTCATTACTGGTGAGTGAAACCCAATGATTGCATGCTTTGAAGACTGAAAAAAAATTGGTTATAGTGACAATAAATTAACACTGTGTATTGTTATTTAATGGGGATATACTTTAGCTCTTCTTAATGACTTTATGAACATTTTGAACCATTTTATTTTTCAGATTAAATCTAATGAAGGCACCTATGGTTTTGGTTTAGAAGATAAAAATAAGGTGCCAATTATTAAAGTGGTGGAGAAAGGATCAAATGCTGAGGTATCAAGTATTATACATTAACTTCCCTGTTTTATTCACTTGAATACAGGTGCATATTTTGTACAAAAATCTATAGCAGTCAAAGGTAACAATGACAACTTTCCAAGAAAGCTGTGGTTATGTTTTTTTGTTTTTTAAATATTGTTTTGACTGTTATCAACATCAGCACTCATTTTCTGCTCTGGTGAATTGTCACATTGAGTGGTGATATAAAATTTATCATTTGGCTTTTATACATTTTATTGTATTCCCCTGATGACATTAATTAAGAGTGGAATAAACATTTTTGGCAGAATATGCAACTAGCATAAAGCTAGTCTGAGAGTTGCTCTTGATATATTTCATGATATAGGATTTATCAAGGTTTGGATAAAGTCTAAAATTTGAGAATCTGAATTAATATATCACATCCTTTCTGTTTGTTAGCATTTAGGCGCTTTTTGGGTAAATCCATATTCTACTGAACTGCATAGGAGTCTCTGTACACGTAAAGATAAGAAACGAGTGTCTTCCAGAAGAGAAAAAATTTCAACCTAGATACCACAACTTTCTATATCTCATGGTGGAATCGAAATTTAAGATAAAAATAGTTACAGCAAGTCAATAACATAATAGAGCCACAGAGCTATATATATATCCAGGGTGATTTCTCACATTCAGGTTCTGCCATGATCTCAGATGATGCCCAGGCTTAGCCAGTGCCCTGAGCAGCTCTGTGTATTCCTGTCATCCAACTGATTACAGTTCATTTTTATTAGACTGAAGTTAATAACTGTATGCAGTTTGCCTTGCCATACCTTTGGCTCAAAGGCCATGAAACGTTTAAGATGTTGTTTTGTTTTAGAACTTAAATATTCACTTACTGAAGTATGAATCAGATCTTTCCTTATGAAAAGAAACTTTAGTTCATTTGGAGAACCATGTAAGGACAAATTAGGTAAAAAACAACAACAAAAAACCTGGCTCCATGAAAGCTGATATGCGAATTATTACAAATACTGATACTGTAATACTGTCATAGAATCTTGATTAAGACTAAGTCTTGTATTTAGGTCCCTTCAGAATCAGTGTTTAATGTACCCTTCATCTCAATTTAAACCAGTTCTAGAAGTGTTTTGTGGTGGAAGTCTTTTGTGCATGGTACGTAAAGGAGGCATAAACAGCATAAAGGAAATGTGCATATTGTTATTCCTGTCGGGGTTGCATGCCAGCGGAAGAAAGCATGATGTTAGTGGTTATAAAAGGCAAACATGTACACAACTGTTATTGTTTTCTAGATGGCAGGCTTAGAAGTTGGGAAAAAAATCTTTGCCATTAACGGTGACCTGGTTTTTCTGCGACCCTTCAGTGAAGTGGATTGCTTCCTGAAAGCATGTTTAAACAGCAGAAAGCCCCTGCGGGTTCTTGTGAGCACTAAACCACGGGAGTAAGTTGTCATTCCTTTGGGGGAATTTTTACAAACTACAGATAAATGAATTTTAAACGACCAGTGGAACTTCAGGCAGCACTACTGTAAAGTTATTTTAAATGCTATATGTAATCTGACTTTGGAAAGTGAAGCAATTTGATCTGCTTTGATTTTATTATGTTTGTCAGTGGGCAGAAGAGAAACACAAATGCTTTAGATCATCAGCTCTACCTCTTAAAATATGTGCAGGAACTGCTAGTCTAAATGAAGTTCTCTTGACTGTGTGGACAGTTTTGATTGCTTATCTCTCACTGTGTTTATTAAACAAGTTCCTCTGTCTGGGGATTATTTGCTGGGTTGGTAGATGTCAGATTCTGTGATCTAATGGCCCCCTTTAGCTTGTGTGCTCGTTGTGTAAACAGCAGGAGCAAGTAAACAGCTCCCCTTCGGGTACATTTTTGTACACAGCATTGACCATTCCTACCTGAGTGCAATGTGATGCCTAATGGCTGGATTCAATAAGTATGTAAACAAGCATAGGTCTATTAATAAAGTTAATGGAATTGTTACTAATTTATACATACCAAAGATAAGGGAGGGTAGGAACCGGTGTGGTCAGGAGTGATGCTGATCAAATTCGTCAGCGAAAGGAGGAACTATCCTCTGTTACCAGACAGCACAGACAGAGTGCCTTAGAAATGGCTCTAGTTCAGCAGTAGAATGGAGATTTATTTCTCCTGTTAATAAGTGAAGGTGTCTCAAGAGTTACAGTGACACCCAGAAGGGAGAAAAGAGAAAATGTGGCATAAAGATCATAACCCGGATTGATAGTCCAAAAAATCCACCCCAAACAAAGAAACAACAAAAACAGCAACAAAAAAGTAGATGATAATGTTGTAGATGATAGTTGTTGTAGCAAGCATAAAAGGCGTATCTTGGCCTTTCTTTAATGTAGAAGTTGGTTTAATTTCTGACAAAACTTCCCACTGGGAATATGGGTAAATTTCAAGGTGATCTAATGAATGGAGAGTTCAGAGGAGTTGAAGAATTTGATCCTCAGAGCTGCCTGCTTTTTGTCAGGAGCTTCTGCTAGCACAACTGTGTTAGCAGAAGAGACTGTTATCTCCTAAAATCTTAGCTTAAACTGCCAGTGATGGTCTTTCATACCTCATTAGCATGTTCAAAAACATTTTCCTAATGAAACCATATAGATTGTATCAACCTTACTTAGTGTATAAGACAGAGGAAAATGCTTCAAATGAAAATTTATTAAACTCAAGAATATGTTAATGTTTTAAAAAAAAATTTAGAGATTTCAGTGTGTTTTGGATCTTACACTGATAATCATCTCCAAATAATAAATATTACGTATACCAGAAAAAAATGAATGTACAAGAAATGATTTCACAATATTACTCAAAACTACGTGTTAATCAAGTTTATTACAGACTAAATATATTTTTGAAATCACTTTTCAACATAATTTTGAATTTGTCTGCTTTTGCACTGGCAAATGGAGCTCTGGGCAAAGATCCCTTAAATTTTAATGGAGCTGGCTCTGGAAGTAAAGGCTGCAAAGTTCAATCAGTGCAGTGTGTTATGTATGACCTAACTAGCTCTGATAAGGGCTAATGCAGCTGTGTTGCTTTTCCCGGAACCTGAGCTGACACCATGTGGATATGCTAGTTTACTATGGGTGAGCTCAGGGCTTCATTTTAAAGAGCAGATGTGAATTTTGTTTGTTGGAACTGTCTTTTTGCTGGTTATGTTTGTCAGTAGGTTTATTACTGTCACACTTGGACTAAGTGGGCACGTAGCATTATGTGCTTGCAAGTTATATGAACAGTAGTAGATGATTTTTGCTTTACAAAACTCAGTACTTTGCATTGCTGCTCAGAAAAACGGCAACAAAATATTTTTTCAGTAAAATTCCCTGAGGAGACTCTTAAATGTTAGCAAATTGCAATATGTATCTAGTCTCTTCAGTCTTCTGCAGCTCACCTGACAGGGCCTGCCGTGGCCTGTGGTCCCCAGGCTCTGTCTGCTTGGCTGAGAGACTGCCTGCCTTCCCAGGGCCTTCAGTGTTGCTGTGCTGTGGCAACTTACCCAAATCGCAGAACCTTTGGGAAGAATTTCAAAGTTATGATGGTGCTTTGGTCAGAATCAGCGTATTCAATTTCCCTGCAAATCAGTATTGTCTAGGTCAGATTGGTTTTGGTACCTCAGCTTGCACTTACTTCTGATGTCAGTGGTGCACAGTATTGGAAATACGAGTGGCACTGAATCTGAAGTAGTGAATTGAAAGAGTGTAGTCTTCCACCCTTGTAACCTATTTATTGCTGTCCACATTTATCTTGAATAACAAAATGCTCCCTTTTGCTGCATTTATATTGAATCTTTGCTTGTATCAGGACAGTGAAGATTCCTGACTCTGCGGATGGACTTGGATTCCAAATCCGGGGCTTTGGTCCATCGGTTGTCCATGCTGTTGGGAGAGGTAAGCTGTTGGGAGAGGTAAGCTGTTGGGGTTGGACTCAGTGATCTCTTGAGGTCCCTTCAACCCCTAAAATTCCGTGATGCTGTAAGAGTGGACAGTGGTAGTAGTAAACGTTCATTTAATATGTAAATGGTGTGATTGAGATAAATAAAAATTAGGTCTAGTGATTCAGCTTAGATTTTATCCACACACCCCCCACCCCAATGTAACAAAGAATATTAAATAAAACCAAATGAGATTATTTTGTGTTCTTACATTTCTTAAACTTTGGTTAGATTTTCTGTCTTCTTTTTGTGTGTGCATGTATTTATACAAATGTAGGAAAGTTGTTAATGCCATGCATTCTTTATGGACTAAGGAACAGCTGATGGATTCACCTTCTCCAGTGAATGGGTGTTAGGAACCACTCACATCCCGAGCTTTAATTTGTTATTTAATTTGCAATTTTCACAAATCTTTTCAAGGCTGCTAGTGACCTAGTTTATTTTAGTAATTGCAGGTGTTTCATCCGTTTTGTGATGTGATTGTCAGATGCTTGCCATCCCAACTCAATAGGTTCTTGACTGGTGCACCGGGAATGAAAGATGTTGAAACATTTTTTGTTGCTGTTGCATGTTAATGTTAGAGCCAACTAACACTGTGTTTTCAGCTATTGTGGGGCATTTGTGTTCTTTTTGCACCCCTCCTCCCTTTGTGATTGAGGAATTTAATGTGAACTGATGTGCAAAGCAGACAGATTTGAACAGAGCTCAGTTATTTTTTTCTAGGCTGTGGTGCCAGAAATTAAATTTTCAAGAGAAAGTCTAATAAACTACAGACTGTGGAGCTGATGTGATAATTATTTCTGCACCTGAATCTCTATTCAGCTGCCTATCCTTATTCATTAAGCACCTACTTTATTCCAATTAGCCTCAACAGTTTGTAAGTGCTTGCTTGTGTGGTTTGCTAAACCTGAAAGATTGTAAGCATATGTTTAGACACTGAATCAGGACCCTGGGATTTTGAAGAGAGGATTTTTTTTTTTTGAGGTACATTTATTAAGGCTGATTTAAATGTTTATTTCTAAATCCTTTTTTTGAGGGAGAGTATTGCAGTAGCTGGTAATGATGTAATTTCCAAAGACTTCCTTTGATGTTTGATTTTAAAATGTAACTATCATCTGATGTAGTAGTAGCTAAAATGAGGGAAATCCAACTGTATTCTTTTAAGTTATTTCCTTGACAAATGTGCTCACCTGACAAGTCATGATATGGCTTTTCTATTTGTCAGCCCTGCAAATCCAGAGTCCAGCCTTTTCTTTCATAGCAGCTAGCTTCTACACCTCAGTCTTGCAGTCTCTAGGCAATAGATTTTGACTTCCTGGCACCTCTGTGGCAGTATCAAGAGAGACAGAGAGAGGCAAATGTTCAGGTAGCTGGAACTAAGGTCATACTCCAGCAGGTTGTCTTTCAGGAGCGAGCCTGAGTCACACTGAAAAGACCTGGAGACAGCTGCTATTTTTGTAGTTCCCATTCAGTGAATAGAAGGTTTTCCCAAGGTGGTTATTCCGTTGTGAAAATAAATCACTGAACCATGTATTTTATGTTGCTCAAAGAGGGTCTTTTGGGTTTTTTTTGTTGGGATTTTTTCCCCTTCAAAAATAATTAAATCTGAGATCTCCTACTTGATTATCTTTGGGCATTTTGATTAAAGCTGTAAGGAAGCAGTCTGTTATAATTGAATTGGTTAAAAAGATTAAAATAAGAACAAGATCTGTGGAAATGTCTTTGGATGTTTCACCCAATATTCAACAAGAAACTCTAGTGTGCTCCAGTACTTTATGAATTGTCAGAAAGCTTCTGTTTTCTATGTAAAATAGACACACCTGAAGTAGTCAAGAAGCTCATAAGCTTGGGGCGTATAAAAGAATTCAGAATAAAAGTGGTCTAAGTTATAATTAGTGAGTTTTAAGCTAGAGCCTTTTTATCCTTTTAAAATCCTTTAAGAGAAACTTCCCCCATTTTCATATTGTTAATCAACATTCTTTGTATAAAACAACCTTTAGAAAATTATGGTCTCTTTTTATGGAATCATCTGCTGGGGTACTCCATTTTCTTGGAGTCCAGCTGATTGCAGAAGCACCCTGTGGCCAGGCAAAGTGTGTAGGAACTGGTGAGAGCAGATTGTGATTAAAAAAAAAAGAGCTTTTGGACTGTGAGCCTTAAAGGAGATGCTTAGGAAAATAATTCTGTTAACTGTGTGTGGGTTTTTTAACAGGAACGGTAGCAGCTGCGGCAGGTCTCCACCCTGGCCAATGCATAATCAAAGTGAATGGAATCAATGTCAGCAAAGAGACTCATGCAAGTGTTATTGCTCATGTCACAGCATGCAGGAAGTACCGTCGGCCAATGCAGGTAGGTCTCACTTGGTCACCTTGCAGATTTTCTTCTGATTTCTTTTTTTGTGGTCACAGTAAACAGTGTGCTGTGTATCTCTGTCCACCTATCTGTTGTGTTTGAGTGGGAAGAGGGGAAAGGAGGGGTGAATAAAAGTGAAGGGCAGCAAGTCAAATTATAACAGCTAAAGGCTGCTCAATATATTGCTGATTTTCAAGATCTATTTAGTTTCTGCTCTGAAATCTAAGCTTATAGTTAACATTTTTTTCATATGGTATTTTTAAAGGATTGTTTCAAGTGCTTCTGCAGTTCTATACAGAAAGCATTATGAGACATATTCTCATCATGGTGAGGAGGGCTTTACACAGCTCACTGCCTGCTCAGTAGCAGGACAATGCAATGCAAAAAGCTGATCTTCATCCAGAATTTTGTAACACTTCAGCACATAGAGAGCAGAGTGCACATATTCCATCTGTAAACGTCTCTGTATTCCAATTACATTCCAATCTTGGGAATAAACATACATTCAAATACTCAATATTTCCCCTTTTTTAATATAAGCATGCGATTTTGGTTATCATTGTCACGTTGTTTTAGCAGAAAATCTCAGGCTTCCAAGACACAGATTTAAGGAGGAAACCCCAAATCAGCTGGATTCCAGAATATATTTTATTTAAATTGCTGCAAAGTTTTTTTAGAAACTGTGAACCAATATCACTAATTAATTTCACAATCTCCCAGTGCACGTTAATCAAGAAGAAAAATCCAATTAGAATCAAGCTAAACCCTTCTCCCACACCAACTGCATAGATACAAGGATTGTAAGTAAGAGTTAGTTAGATCTCTGCCATGTATTTATAGTGTTTATGAAAATATTTGTCTGGATATTTCTGTTTAAATTTGCAGTACAGAATTGAAGTTGTTGTCTAACATGTCAAGATCAAGCTCACCTATTCTTTCAAGGAAGATGCACTCTGCACAAAGCACTCTCTTTACCAATAGCAGCAAAATTGGCTAGCATGAAAGATAAATTAAATCCTTTGTAGCAGGTCTGTTCTCTCCCTGTGTAACTGTAGAATTCCTATAGAGATTAGTGACATTCAGAGAGGGCTGATTAATGTTGGCTGGCATGAGTGCCTTGCCATGCAAAATTACTTGGGTTTTTTTAACCACTCATGTAATAAGTTGGAGTACATAACTGTTTTTCCTATACAGAGTGGTTATTTGAATCTTAAATTCAGCAAATAACAAATAACTAAAATCCCCAGGAATAACAAGAAAAACTTATTATAGGATGTAGTGCTATCAAATGCTACGGGAGAGCTGTCTAGACCAAAATAACTGGCAGTATTCCCACTGGTGTTGAGACAGCTAAAATTTCATTTCCTATTCAGAAATTAGGGGTTTTAATTATTTGGGAGATGACTATGGATTTCTTCTGTTTTGTAAGTATAGTGTATTAGCCTATCATTTAATTAACATGAATATTGCAGTCTCTCTTGTGGTTGGCAATTGCATAATTGAAAGGGGATCTTTTTCTGTTTCCTGTACGTGCTTCTTCTCAGGGTGAGGAGTCTTCCTGCTTGCCTGGAGCTTGAAGTTTCATTTCAGATTCTTGCAGTGTGAATTACTGTGTAACTTCTCTCGGACAATGTTTATATTCTTTCTGTCTTGTCTGGATAAAGGAAATGAAAAGCAGATTTTACTTCTTGGAATTAACAGGTTTTTTTCAGTTATGCTAATCATGATGTATGTGACAGATGTATGCTCAGTTTGTTCCTCTGAAATGCCTTTGGAGAACTTTGCTCCAAATCCTGTTGTGTTGTGTCTTGTGTTCACTTTTGAAAGAGGGACTTCCAGTTCTTCCATAGTAAGTTCAAATAATGTAGGAACCCTTTGATGTGATGTAGATCTCCTATCAGAGGTCGGCATGGCAGTTTTAATGCTGCCAAGCAAACCCATAAGACTCCATAAATAAGCAGCCAGTTTTTGGGTGTACCTGCAAAGAATCGTGGGTTTCAGAAGTGTTGCACTTGATCAGCTTGTGCATGGGTATCTTCCAAGAGTCAACAGAGACCTCTCAAAGTTAAGCTTCCTTATTAAAATATTTCAGTGTCATTGAGTGAAAAAGGAAGGCATGGGTAAATCTAAGAAACCAAGAGAGAAATAGTACCTTAATCATATGAAAAATTTAGTTATCTATGATTAATGGGATAAAGATAGCAGCTAAATATTGTACATTAGCAAAGCAGAATTGTGTGCACTTGGCATTTTGCATGAAAATTGTAACATCCAGCTTAAACTTTTGCTATCCTTGCTTAACTTTGAATCCTCCTGCAAACTTCTTTGTAAAATCTATGAATTCAGAGTAGTTATAACCATGTCATTTATTCTGCTATAGCTGTTGGAGAGGGAGTGTTTCAATGACTGTCCAGCTTCTTTTGTAAGGGGAAGAGTAGTCTGAAGCTGCCATACTTGATAGCCCTTTCCACAAGGATGTGTTGGGCATGTGGCTGAGTAAGTGAGGGGGAAGAACTAGGTGTAAGACACACACATGGCTACTTCATAGGTTGTATGACCAAGCCACCATTCATGGGCTTGCATGTCAGCCACATAAAATCATGGACTTTTGGGGCCTGAGATTTTGTCTTTTTTTGGAGGGGTTTCTTAATCTGTGGGAAAAATACATCTAATGAGATAACTGTAGCAAAGGAAAACAGGAGTAATGAAAATTGTAGTGTATATTCTTCTCACCAGTGACACATGAGTGATCGATTAACTGGACATACTATCTCTTTGGTTGGTATTCCATAATAAACGCCAGCATATTTGTGGATATTGAGCAAATTTAGCAAGGCAAAACCCAGTTAATTTTTTTTCACTCTTTCTTGTCTCAAATACTTTGCAGTCTGCGGTTTGATTTGAAATGTCTTAAATTATTTTTGGCAGAGACATGAAACTGATGGATGTCATGTTGTCACAGATCTCATACTGCCTCATGACAGTATACTCTGAAATAAAAAATAAGTTGACAAAATGCTTCAGAAGGTTTTAGACAAAGCCAAAATCCTCTGTAATTTTGAAAATACTATTTTTAACTTGGAGCTCAGAAGGCAGTAAACTTGGTAATAGGGAACCAAAGCAACTATTTCATGTTGGAGAACAGTAAAATAAGTTGCTATCAATTGCAACTGCAAAGCTTTTCCTAGCTGTTTTATTTTTGGTTGCTCTTTTAGCAAGATTCTATACAGTGGGTTTACAACAGCATTGAAAGTGCACAGGAAGATCTTCAGAAAACAAACACCAAGCCCTCTGGAGATGATGGAGGAGATGCCTTTGACTGCAAAGTGGAAGGTATGTGATGCTCGTTTTGATTTTGTTGTTGCTCAGAACATTTGTGTAGTAGCAAGGAAAATACAGGCTTATTTTCAGAGAGGAAATTGCAAGCAGACTGTAAGACATGTTTTACATATGGATTTGATTTTTTTATGTATTCTAAAGATGTAAATTTGACATGCTGTTTTCCAAAAATTATTTCCCATTTTGAGAAGAAGCTTGTGTGAATACTTTAGGGAAAATCTGTTCAATTTTCATTCATAGGATACATAATCCTAGGAATTAGATGTTATATTTTCACCACTAGTAATCATTTGAGGTTAAATTAGATGCATTAGTGACTACTGCATGAGAAATAACAAATCGACCATCCTTCAGATTATTTTCAGGTAATTAACACTTAGATAAAGCTGCATTCATATGCATTTTGGGAATTAGAGACAGTTAACATGTGGACTGTATGTTCTCTGGATAAATTCTGATATTGTGGTTTCATTTCTGAATGTTGACACTTTTCAATGATAATTTTCTGCTAGCCTGCTTAGAAGTTCTCAGTTTTCCCTTTATTTTTTGTTGCATTTTTTATGTTTCTGGATTGTATAACAGTTGGGTTAGTCTCCTTCAATAACTATTTGTAATTACTGTGACTTGTCTGTTTGTTCATGTTGCTTTAGAAATCTAGTATTTTAGCATCCATACACCTAGTGGTATTGTGGTTTTGAACCATTCAACTGGTAGCTGGGGGTTTTGATGATCATTTTTAAGTAGAACGATCAGAGCATACCAGTTGCTACAACATTTGCCTCTGTCCTATATAGCTTCCTTAATGGCCAGATCTCCTCAGCTGATTTGTGTTATTTTCTTTATTCTAGAGGTAATAGACAAATTTAACACAATGGCAATAATTGATGGGAAGAAAGATCATGTGAGTCTGACTGTTGACAATGTTCACCTGGAGTATGGAGTGGTTTATGAGTATGACAGCACAGCTGGAATTAAGTGCCATGTGTTAGAAAAAATGATTGAACCAAAGGGATTTTTCAGCTTGACTGCAAAGGTACGCAGCATTTTTTGTATGTATTAATTCTTACTATGCTCAATACCAGTGGAGCAACATCTGTCTTCTGCTTGTTCTTAGGATTGTGTGTATCTTACACTTAGTCACTTTTATCCCTCTGACATTTTGGAGGCTAATTGTGTACTTGGGAAGCAAACTAAGGCATGATGTAGTTCTAAATTGAGCCTCTAAACTGAAAAAATCTTAAAGAACATTAAAGTCTTCCATTCCTTCTGCACCCCTCTCTTTTGCCTTAATTCTCAAATAAACCTTCAAAGAAAGTCAAAGACTCGCTGAACTATCAAAACTTGGTGAAGGTAGGCTGTAGTTTCCAAAACTTATTTAATCTCATCAGAATTGCATGTGCAACTTTTAACATTTGTTTCAGTAAAAGGAGCAGCACATCTGTCTCTTCTGTGTCTGAAAGTAAAACAAGGGTGCGAATCTACAAGTGCACACATTAGCAAAATCACAGAGGAAGAAAAAAACAGTTGCAGCTTTTGGTTTACTTTGGAGTTTTTATTTTGTGAATATTTACAGATGGCAAAATCTGTGTTTGCTGTGAAGGGAATGTCATTTTTTTATATATATATAGCTGATATTGTTTAGGTCAGATAGACAAATAATGTAGTAATGCAGCTCTTTTACTAAGTTTGGTTTTAACTTTTCACACACATAGGCAGGCTAACAGTACACTTAATAAAACATATGATACACCAATTTTTTTGTGAGTGTATTTCTGTGAATGGATTTTTCCTGTTGATCTTTCCATCAGAAGCGTAAACTAAAATACTGGTCTTTTACTGAAATGACTGAGGCGTTGGCACGTATTTCTTTTCCCAGTCTTCCCTTTGCAGCAGGTCAGGTTGACAGAGGAGAAACTTCTGGCACCAACATCCTAAGATTTACTTGAGCTGGTCCAGTCAATGCTTCAAATCATTGGTCCAAAATATCTTAATTCTTGCTGTGTTTAGAATTTAATATAAAATGTTTATGGTATTATTTCCTAACTGCTTAAGAAATGTTCATTAGGGAGTGTAGTGATGGGACAAAAGGGAATGGCTTCAAGCTGAAAGAAGGCAGGTTTAGATTAGATGTTAAGAAGAAATTCTTCCCTGTGAGGGTGGTGAGGCCCTGGCACAGGCTGCCCAGAGAAGCTGTGGCTGCCCCCTCCCTGGCAGTGTTCAAGGCCAGGTTGGATGGGGCTTTGGGCAACCTGGTCTAGTGGGGGGTGTCCCTGCCTATGGCAGGGTGTTGGAACTAGATGGGCTTTGAGGTCCCTTCCAATCCAAAGCATTGTATGATTCTGTGAAATATTTTTCCATTGTATTATAGATAGGTAAAGAAGTACTTCAGTACACTGATTTTCACCTTAAATAATGCACTGCTATCACTCTTGATGTTCATCCTGTCAAATCAAATATTTAAAAATTATTGAAGAAAAGGAGCTGTAATGTGACTATGTTAGAAAAATATAAAGTTTATAATCAAGTGATAGTGATCTAAATGACTACAAAAGGCCCAGTGGTAGAAAAATCAGGTCCCTTCACTCAAAGGCAGCAAGAGAAATTGTTGTGGTACTTCATCAAATATAATTGTCTGCAAGTGGTTTTAAATACTCTAAATAGAAATACTCTCAACTTGGTGTGTTCAGTGGGGTCTTGTGCTTCTCTCCATAAATTTATTTCACTTGTTGCTGTATATTTTTTATTGCTTTGCATTTTCAAACATCTCCACTCTGCATCATTTGTGGTAGGGGAGTGAAGTAATCCTGGACTGCTTTCCTGTGTTGTGTAAATCTTTGTGTTTATTATTATGATGAGAAAGTACCCAAAGTTGTGCTGCAAACGTTACTGGATTTGAATGCACCTACTGTAATATACAGTTGCCTAAAACCCATATTAGAATTATTTAAATTTGTATTATTAATTAAACCTGATATAAAGGCAACTTAAAAGTGAGACCAAAGTGACTGGCATGTTTTAATATAGTTGTTAAAATTTTAGCAGAAGTCGTAGGCTTTCCTTAATTCCTCCTGCTGGGGAACTGAGGAAAAACCTGAAATCTCCCAGGATCCAGTCAGAATCTGTGACATCTTGAAAACGTCAGGTTTTCCACTCCAAAATTTCTGCCATTGTCATTTTTTTTCTAAATTCCTTGTTCAAGCTTGAAAATTGTATATTACATTTGTGGTGATAGAGAGTAACGTAATGTAAGGCAGCAGAAATGAATTACAGACTTAAGTCCCATGATGGATTAATACTGTATGTATTGTTTGTCCAGACTTCTGGATATCTTTAAAATGTGAGCCTTTCTTATTAAGGTGCCTTAATCCTTAGTTTGGGTTTCTTTGTTAGTTTTTTTTTAGCACATCTTCAGACTTGGGCCCAACCACCAATAGGCATCTCCCAGGTTCCGTATCACAGTGAATTTCTATGCCTGAAATGTAACTCTAACTTAAAAAAGGGGACATATATACTACCCTCATCTCTTCAACATTGGTTTGGGTTTGGTTTTTTTTTTTCTTTCCAGTTTTCTATCACCATCATTTGCTGGTGCTGTTTCTATTGTAGCAAAACTTCAGCCTTTGTTGGACAATATAGCTTATCCTCTTCCCTGTTTCTTGTTGATAGATGCAAAATATAAAAGAGAATAACACTCAGTTTTCTGGTATGCTTTTTCAATCTGTTGTTAATGCTTAAACTGCCAGACCAAAGTTTTGCCACAAGTAATGAATTAATTCATCAGCTTTGCAGAATATATGCTGTTCAAGAAAATACAACAAATAATGTATTTCAGAAAAGCCATAGTGGTTACATTAGTAGGAAATTAGTAGTAAATCCATTATGAGACAGTGTCATGAGAAGGCAAATAGAGTACTTATTATGGGTATAACTTACGCAAGGGCTAGATTTAAAGAAACCTCTTTGCTTCCCAAGTTTCATTAATTGTTGTTACGCAGCATTGCCTGCAGTGTTAAAAGGCAACTGATTGTCAGGCTTCTCAGCTTTAATTATAAGGAGTGATAAGAAAGGGGTTAAGTAAGGGGCTATCTTAGTCATCTTATTTCATAACGTACTGCTCTTGTTTTTATTATCTTAGATTCTTGAAGCACTGGCAAAAAGCGATGAACATTTTGTGCAGAATTGCAACAGCCTCAATTCCTTAAATGAAGTGATCCCCACTGAGCTTCAAAGTAAATTCAGTGTCATTTGCAGTGAAAAAATTGAGCATATCTACCGCAGAATCTCGAGTTATAAAAAGGTATGACCAACACGTCCTAAGCATGGTAGTATTTGTCTTTTAAGGGAAAAACAGGGGAATGTGGTACTGTGTGAGTAACTTTTCAAAATGTCTAATGCAACGACAAAAATATGGTTAAAAGTTTAGCTATGTTGAGGTGTCAATGCCTAAACTGAGTAATTGCATATATTGTTTTCAAACCAGGCTCTTTATTATCCCCTTTTTTTAGACTCTGGGTAGATCATATCCTTTCTTGTTTGCTGCATTCAGTTGTAGAGTCAATCAACTGCATATTTCCTGTGAAAGGCTCAGAATTCTTGTAAAGTGCCTTAAACCAATACTCCAGTGAATTTGCAGATGTTAACCAAAAATGAAGCAATAAAAACAGAATTGTATTCTTCCTTCTCATGCAACTTAATTTTAAATACCAAACTGTTACCCTTTTATTCATCTTTGCTGCCCTTCAGATTGGTATGCCTTTTTCTAGCATGACTTTTGATGGTAATAGTTCTGTAAATTGCTAGATTAACTTGCATTAGTAAAACATCATGACATGGAAGAAGGGAGAAGGTGCTGACCTTCAGACATTTGAGATATAAATTAATGAGTTTTGAATGAGTAAATAAGCCAGAGTATGACCACTAGTTTCTGTCACTGTATTTCTCTATAGGTGTTTAGCTAAGCAGAGCATAAGTGTTGCAAATATTTGCCAATTTGTTAATGCAAACTTTTTTGCATCCTGGCTTCTGGTTCCTCTTCCATACATCCTAAATGAATTCTGATACTACATTGGCAAACATCTGATCTCTCCATTGCTTGCCTGAATTAAAAAGCTCCATGGTTTAAAATTGATTAAAAATCAAGATATCTTTTTAAAGAAAATAATTCATTACTTTTAGCATCAATTACAGTGTATTTAGAATTCAAGTAACGTACAGGTAGTTTATACTTCTCCTATAGCCAAAGAATTTGCACATGATGTACAGTCTCTTTACAGAATGCCAAGACAATAAATGAAATTTTATTGTGTTATGCTGGATATGAAATGAATGGCCTTGGGGAAGTTTTCGTAGTGCTTAGCTGTCTAGAAGCAGATACTGCTGAGACAAACTGCACTTTCAAGCTCATCTGCTCAAAAATCAGTAGTTTCACAGTTATAGCTTTTAATGACAATTAGTAATGCAATGAATTTCAGGAATAGACATGTCGTTTTCTTGGCAAGGTAAAGGTAACCATAGTTACAGGAGACTTTCTGAGCCCGGCTTGGTTCCTGGTTTCACTGTGAAAGTTTGAATTCTATAAATAGAAATCCTGTAGATTTCTGCAGTTCCTACTATTATTATTATCAGAACATTTTGCTCATAATAGACCTCAAGTCCAGTGCCATGAGTCCCAGATGTTTCTCAACACATATATGAAAAGAATTCTGAGCCTGACTTATGACCTGATTAAATCATAGCCAGGCATTTGGTCTCTCTGGAGCAGGATGTGTGGGAGATTGAGATGTGAAATATGTACTGCTTGCAGGAACATTTTCATCGTTGAATGTCCTTAGTGCCCTTCTTAACTGTTAGTACATTCTTCAGCCTTCGAACAATTCCATAATTGGATTTCTTGTAACCTTCCAGATCTTGTTCTGATACAGAGATTTAAATATAATTAATCAGTCAAATGTTCATCAGGCTGAAGTAATAGGACAGCAAAATAAACAGAAATTTAAATCCCAGCAGAAAAACCTGTTGTTACTCAGAAGGGCCATACCTTTGTTCAACCAAAGTGTTAGGCAAAACTTGGCTGATTGAGTCGGTACTGACAAGTATTAGGGAAGGAACTTTGCAAGGTAACTTTGAAAACTCTTACACGTGAGTTATGCTCCGTAGCTGAGGAAGGTCAGTGCAGTATTTTGACTGGAGAGGTACTGTGGTTAAAATAACCAGGGACTTGGAACTGATTATATCTCTTCCATGGGAAAAAAAAAATACAAAAAAATCTCCCCTAACAACAAACAGCACAGTGAAAAGGACACATGTTAACAGAAATCCTACCTTTGACTCTCAAGTCACTTTTCCAGTGGGGGAACTTGATCTCACAACTTCTGTGGTTCTGAAGTAGATGTATTTTCTAAGTGTCCAAATTTAGTACAGTTCAGTCTTACCCATTTTTGGGTAGACATTGTCTCATCTTAAAAACCAAATAACTCTACCCCTGTTCAAGAATGTGCTTTCAAAATTTCAAGTGTTACAGTGAAGGAGATGTGGCTAAGCACTGTATTAGAATAAAACAGGGGAAAAAACTGTTCATCATTGCTGAGGTGATTTATGGGGACAGGAGCAGGGCCACCTAGACATTGTTGTTCAGGACCATGTTGAGATGGCTTTTGAGTATCTCTAAGGAAGAAGATCCTATAACCTCCCTGGACAACCTGTGAAAGAGCTTAGTCACCCTCATGGGGAATGAGTATTTTCTGATGTTCAGAGGCAACATCCTGTGTTTTGGTTTGAGTGTGTTGCCTCTGGTCCTGTCTTGGGCACCACCAAAAAGAACCTGGCTCTGTCCTCATTACATCCTCCCTTCAGGTATTTATATACATTGTTGAGAACCCCCTGAGCCGCCTTTAGGCTGAACTGTCCAAGGTCTCTCAACCTTTCCTCACAGGAGAGATGCTTCAGTCTCTTAACCGCTTATCTGGACTCTTTTCAGAATGCCCATGTCTCTCTTGTACTGGGGAGCCCAGACCTGGATCCAGCCCTCCAGTTGTGGCCTCATGATTGCTGAATAAAGGGACAGGATTGCCTCCCTTCACCTGCTGGCAATGCCTGTCCTGATGCAGCCCAGAAAACCATTAAGGAAGACTTAATCCTTCCTGAAAAGGAAATTGACAATTAATAACTTCCAATTCTGTCTTTATTATAACTTCATGCAGAAATTTCAGAAATTTTTGCAAGACATGGACTTTAAAACATCTATGTCACCAGTTGTTTATTAATGTCATGTGCAGTACAGCAATGGATCACAGAGTGTTTCCAGACTTTCTCCCCAGAAAGACACTTAATATTTTATTATGTGCCAAGGTATATAAATTCTATCTTCTTTTTACAAAGGCTATTTACATTTGTAAATATAATTTACTTCAAAAACCAACCCCTCAAAAATATGAAATGAAAATGTATTTTTTATTTCTCTTGTAGAGAAGGATGGAAATTACGATGTCAAGGCATCTGAAGTCAAGGATGCCTGAAATGTTTTAGAATTATGTTTTCTAGTCAGGTACACAAGTTTTGTCTGCCAAGTGCTGACACATCAAAAGCTGTTAATCAAAATTTTGTTTTCTTTCTCACTTCTAGTTTTCAAGAGTATTGAAAAACAGAGCTTGGCCTACTTTCAAACAAGCTAAGTCAAAGATTTCACCACTTCACAGCAGTGATTTCTGTCCAACCAATTGCCATATCAATGTGATGGAAGTGTCTTACCCTAAAACCTCAACTTCCCTTGGTAGTGCCTTTGGTGTGCAGTTAGACAGCAGAAAACATTCTTCCCATGAAAAGGAAAATAAAAATACTGATCAAGGTAAGTCAGTTGAGCTTGAATGAACTACTTCCAGTGCTTCTGATACAGAGTCTTAAAAGGTAACTGGTTTACGTTTATGTCCAAGTAGTGAAATTAAGGACAAGCCTTTATGAAATACCCCTAATTTCAATACCTATGGTGTATTTTAAAGCATAATAAAGGCTTGTCATAATTTCACAATAACTTCTTCCCTAAATAGCTTGACTTTTATAGGCAAAATAAAATGCAAAATGAAATCATTACATGAAGTTTCAAGCAGGAATAAATTTCAATGTCTGTTAGGTATTTTACTAACTTCAAAATGTATACTGAAGAGAAGATAATTATGTAACCTCTTTGAAATATTCCTAGGTAAACTGAATCCCATGATTTATGTCCAACATACCATTACTACTATGGCTGCACCTTCAGGACAGTCTCTTGGCCAGCAAGAAGGCCATGGTCTGAGGTACCTCTTAAAAGAAGAAGATTTAGAAACACAAGATGTCTATCAGAAATTGCTGTTCAAATTGCAAGCTGCACTGAAAGAGGTGGAAACTTGTGTCTGTCAAATAGACGAGTAAGTAAATGTTACCCTCTGGACTTGTCTTTCAATTTTCCATTGAAGATACCAATAAATCTGGGTATCCTTTCTGTACAGTGTAGCAACAATGTTGACTTCAGATAGAATTAAAATAATGTGAAGCGTTTAACTGTAGGTAATACTATATTTTGGTTTTTTCCCCCACTTTAGTTTATACCTTTTCTTGAGAATTTGGAAAGACTAATTATTTTGAGGTGAGAGAAATATGGGGCCCACATGTCATCTAAAATTTTGCTGGGAATTGTAACATAGCGCAAAGGTAGAAAAATAGCTATTACTGAACTCTTCAGATATTGCTGAATAGTTATGAGATTAATTTTCACCTGTGGGAAGATAATTAGTTTGTTAGCTATTTTTTTAAAAACCAAACTGGCCTGAATGGAGAACTCTGAATCTAGGGAGAGCCACTCTGGAGTCATTAGGATGCTTTGCTTAAATGTGGGAGACCCAGTCTCTCTCATCACAGTTTGTCCTAATTCGGGACACGGATTTAAAACTTGCTTTTCCATTTTGTGAGGTGCATGGGTTGACTTGTAGGTTATTTGCTGTCTTGGGACGAGGGTGAAAAAGGATGATAGATCTTTCAGTTTTGAAAGATCCCATAGGTAATGCAAATTTCAAAAATTACTCATTTTAAAAACATAAATCAACAAGAATAATCTTTCATGATCTCCAGTTTGGAGAAGTGATATATCATTGCTTCTCCTCTTATTTTGAAGACCATACAATGATTTGTCATTTCATAGTTGTTTCAGAATCGGGCTTGTTTCGTACTGTTCTAACAATAATATAGTGCAATAGTTGCACAGTAGTAAGTAATTGTAGTGTATAACAAACTGCAATAGGAATGAAAGTAAGAGTAGCCTCTTTTTTTTTTTTTTTTTTAACCTTAAAGAATATTTCGTTTTCTGTGCCTAATCATGCAGAGATGAAGTTGGTTAATTAAGATAACTTCAGTGATTGGGTACACTTAAAAATGACTGTAAAGCCTGTGTTGTCACTCTTCCTCAGGGAAGTCAGAAAATTATATATGGAAGTTCAGTCAGTATTTCAGGAAGTTCCAGTTACCGGAATGGCACACCTTTCCTTTCCACTCCCTTGAGCCTGTGATGTAAAAGCACAGGAACTTCTGAACCTTTCTTTTTCACATGTGTGTATGTTAGTACACACTGACACATATATTGTGTGTGTACAGGTATTTTGAGAGTCATTCAGTTGTGACAGTACACACCAGGATTCACTTTTTTCATTCATAAATGGCCTGTACACTGACTTCATAGGAGATCTCGTAAAAGGTGCACAGATTATTTTTTAGCAAAATTTACCTTTTGGTATTTCTAAGACTTGAGGCTTTTTGTGCTTTATTCCCCACGGGCTGTGAGAGGTCTGTCAGCGTGTTGCTGTGGAGGAAAGCAGTTCTACACAGGAAACAGGATAGGGTAGCCAGGGACCTACTTAAAAATGCTGAAGAGGGAAGACAGGACTATCTGGGTGTTGGCAGTTCAGCACAACATCATGTGTTATATTAGAACATAGTTACAGCTAATAATTAACTCTTGAGAGAAAAGTGATGACCACTAAAAACCAAAATATAGAGTAATAAGATAGGATAGTCATGCAGCTGTGCTTTAATTAGAGATATTCATTCTTCAGCAGGTAGGACATGCTTGAAACTACCAGTCCATGAACTGTATAACAGTTGTAGATTTTCTGTTTTCTCTAGCAACACAGGAACAATAAAATTGATGTCTTTACTGAATTGTTTATTATTAGAAGCAATCCTCATCATTACAATTTTCTAAGGACAGACCAACAGACAGATACCAACACGGTATCACAGTTCTAAATTTATATGATGCTGAATGCCCATGCTCTGTGTTGAGTTCAAGAATGGTCTCTCTCAACTCCCAAAATCTTGGGCTGTGTTTTATCTGCCTAACCTTTCTTATCTGTCAGTAAATGAAACTGAATTGAAAAACATGTTTCACCTGAAGAGTATATCTGTGAGATCTTGTGGAAGGTTATATGTGGTCCTAACATTATCTTCATAGTAACTTTTGTTACTGATGAGATGGGGTTGTGTAAGAAATGCAGTACTGATGGAGAGAGACACACACAATGTATGTACAACCACCCTTCCACAGTCCCTCAGAGTTCCACTGATTCCTCATTCAAATAGTTTAATAATATTCTAGTACTTCTTTAGTACCATTGCCAGATACCCACTGTTGATGCTAGGTGTTACACAGAAATAAGCCTTCCTTCAAGTTGTTTTCTATATGGTGACACTGCTGGGTTTTTTTGTTCACAAGCACTCAAAGTACTCCCACGATCCCAGCTGTTTTTTGGAAAGATGTCTGTTGGGAGTATACAAGAGGCTTGGAAGTTTTCCTAGGCTCTGTGGAGTGAGGAAAAGTCAAGCAGCTCACAGGTTGCATAGGTTTTTGTTACTGCCTCTGGCTATCTATTTTTAATGCCTTGACTGACCATAGCAGGTTTGGTTTTGTTTCTGACATACTTTTAAGATTGTGTTGATTTGGGTTGCATATAGGATTAATTCCACATGTGAGGATTTTTGGGTTGAGATTTAAATCTGTTTAATGGAAATTTTCTTCATAGTTACAGAGACTTTTTAGCTGTCAGTTACTAGTTGTTCACATGCTTTTCCTCTGAGATAGATGTCCAAGGTAATTCTGTTTGGGGTAGACCTGTATCTAAAGAAAATATAATGTGCATGTGCTGTGCTTAAAAAAAACCCTCAAGCATACAGCAACCCTCCCCTGCAAAAAAAACCCAACCAACCAAAACACTAAAAAAATAAATAGGTCTATTTAAATATGATTATTGGAGGGTTTTTTTGCATCCAGGTTTGTGTTTTTGTTTTTAGACTCCCTGAATTGGGTTTCTAAGAGCACTTCAGTGACCTCAGGAACTACCAGCTCCAGAACTGTTATCCAAAGTTCCAGCTTTCGTTTGAGGTAGTTCAGCAAAAAAATTTTCCTTAGAAAAGGAGCCTTCCTGCTGAGACAAAATGAAAAGCTCCCTTAGGAAAATCTCCAGCTACCTTCATCAGTCTTTTACTGAAATCTTGGCAGCAGTGACTAAACAGTCACATAAAAGAAGGGGATATAATAGTCTGTCTGTGTCTTGACAAATAATTACTCGGGGGAAGATATTTTCAGGAGCTGAAATTGCAGTTCATTATGCTTGTTTCTTACTCTTGATTATTTTCTCACAACAACAAAATCCACTAGAACTTACAAGAATGGATCTGCCCAAAGCCCATTTCTGTTTTCTTATAAGTGGATGATAACACAGGAAAAAGCAGAAGTATAGATTAGTTCTTGTCCTTATCTCATCTCATCTTCTGTCAGGCAGAGCTACAAGGTCTTACTGAAATGGACCCTTTGTTTTAAGAGCACTGTTAGAATGATCTGCCATGAATTTGTCTAACCACTTTTTGTATTCAGAAAATAAGTTTTGCAAGTATGGAAAACTGAGTTTCTAAGGTCTGTGTTTTCATATCACGTTTTAGGACATGTTCAAGAACATGTATGCTCTAGCAGTCAGATCAGAACTGAATGCTGCTGCAAAATACAGGCCCTTGTCTTTACTCCCATAATTATGGAATCCTGCTAACGGGTGTCATTATTGGGAAGAAATGAGTAGTGATTTCACATTGATAGGAAGTGTCACGGCATCATGTACCCAAAAAGATGTTGTAGTGGATGAGTGGGTTTGAAGTCTGGTAAAATTATGCCTTTTGTACAGTTTTTCTACATTTCAGTTGCAGTTCGGATAAGTACCTTTTCCTGTGTGTGGGATAAATATCTGTCCATCTCTTGTTAGCTCTTAGCCAAAGTAAGCTATGCAAAAATGATGAAAGGATTTTCTAAAAAGCTTTACATATCCTTGCTTCTGTGAAGGTAGTATCAAACCCTATGTTAACTATCAGGTCATGATTTCAATGAGACCAAGCTCGATATACCATTTGAGGCATGTATGTGTTACTATACAGTCAACAGACAGCATTGTAGGGATAATATACCCTATTGCTTTTCCAAAGTATATGGTTTCTTAATTCCTTTCTTAAAACTCTATCCATGCCTAAGAGTCAGGCAATTATTTGTGTTTACTCAGAAATGTTATAGTTGAACATGGTATTGAACACAGTGTCTGTGTTTTGCATGCAGAAAGTCACTGCTCTGAGTCCAGAAACTTGAACTTTCAAGAACACTTTAGTATCAGGTTGTTTTCTGGTGGAATGTCTGTCAAAAGAGTAGAAAAACAGAGAGCTCAGTACTAATGTAACTGTAGGTGAACAAACGTTAAGTTCTTTACTTCAGTTGGCAGAGCCCTTCAAAATTGAGATGGAACTCTAAACCACTTAAAATCAGAATTTCCCCCTTCTGTAACGTAACAATACAAACAGGTATGGTGAGAAATAGGGGTAAAGGAAGGAATTCTGAATGCTATCCTTGAATAACTATCAGGGCAGCATTTTTGTTCACAAAAGATATGCATCTCCTGTAGTTTTCCTTCCGAAGTAATGAATTCTGTGTAAGAAAAAGATGTAACATATGTTTGAATCCTACCATGTATTTGGTAGAAAGTTTCCCAGCTGACAATTCTGACAGTTCCTGCGATAAATCCCTGTTACTGTGTCTAAGTACCTCACAGGAAAAATGCAGTGTCTTCAGATTTCAGGTAGTTAGAAGGTAGTTTTTGCAAGAAAAATTCTGCCTTTCAAATTCAAATATTAGTTAGAAAATGTCATTCAAATGCTGTGTTTGAGTAGTGGGAATTAAAGGACAATTGCCCGTGATAGCTGTTCTGATCTTGAAAGTAAATTAGAACATCTCAGTAGGAATTAATCACCGAAGAACATGTATCTTTTGCTTCCAGTATTTGTGCATGTTCTAAATGTAGCAGTCTGCACTGTTCTCTCTTCTTGACTGAATGTCACTTCTGTGCTCATCACAGAAGCTTGTAGATTAATCATCAGTTTTACTAGAGGTAGTAGCTTAGATGCTTGAATGTCAGGAGATAGACAGATATGTAACTAAAGTTTCTTAAAAATGCCTTAATAAAATAGCTTGTGATGCAGCCTGGCACGTCTGATAAAGTAGTAATTGAGAAAATATATACTTTTCACAGAGATCTAGTTTCTTTGGTTTGTTTTCTTGCTATGTGCTGAGGAGTACATGGTTCATGTTTAAAAATAGTTATGTTAATATAAAATTTGACCCCAAGTGTTCAAGAGTGTGCTGTATTTCTTCCCCAGATGGACTCATTGCAGTCTTACAAGATTGAGTAGTTATTCAAATGGCTTTCGCTGTTAACACTCTTTAAGAGCAGAATGTGTCCCTTTCTTCCCTTATCAAATAGATATGGACTTAAGATGTTGCCTTCACATATTCTAGAATAATAGTTGGAGGGCATTGACAAGAAATGTTATCTTCCTGTTAGCTCACTTTTGGAAATCATTAATTGATTTTTTTTCCCTTCTTTTTTGTCTCACAGCCTTCTTTCTTCAATAACATATTCTCCCAAATCAGAACGTAAAACCCTTGAACCCTTGATACCAGCCGACAGTGATAATGAAAAGGGGGAAAGGAATGGGAAGAAAGTCTGTTTCAGTGTGACAGGTGATGAACAAGAAGATTCTGGTCATGATACCATCAGCAACAGGGATTCTTACAGGTAACTTCTCTGATAATATTTTATTTATCAACTGAATCAAAGCTGTGTGTTTATAGACTGTCAAGTGGCTAGCAAGACTACTAGATTACAATGATTCAGACATTTCTAACTGGAATAACTGTCATCAAATGTGTTACGAGTTATGTAAAATAAACTCTTCTAGGAATACAGATTAGTTATTTGATCTTAGCATCCCTAAACTTTATAGGATATGCCAGCCAGAGCTGTAAAGCATTACTTTAGATTGCCTGTTTTATGGTAAACACGAATATTTTCTGTTGTTATATTCCCCTGCAACAAACCAAATGTCTGCTGTGGAAAGCAACATGCCACCACTCTTGCTTATGAAAAAAAAAATAATCTCTTTCCTAAAATACATTCCTCACCTTCTTCCAATCTAAATATCGTAGCATCATGTCCTCTCTAGAATTCATAATGCATCACATTTGCTGTGAATGAAAATACAAAGAATTTTGGAAAGGAAGAGAGAATTGTTTAACTCCGTGATATAAAGTCTGAATTAAAATTTTAACTGCAAATAAATTCAGAGTTCATTATTTCTTCATTATCAAGGTTCATTATTATGCTCAGATAGCAGAATCTCAGTAGGGTCATAATTTTTCTACAGAACCCTGTGTTGCTGAGATCTCTTCTGTAAGCTAATATTTGAAGACTGCAGCGTGGTAGATAGGGACTCTGTCAGAGTACAAATATTGTGCATTTAAGTAGAAATAAATGTAGATATAGCTTGCAGAGATTAAGTTCATCTTGTTCTAACCATGGAGAACACATCAGCAAAGTGCTGTTCCATCTGAAGCATGTTGAGGAGTTTTAATATGGCCATTGTGTAAAATTGATTGTGTGGGAGCTGCTCCAGTGGCCTGTGCTTGCTCCAGCTGGGAAGTTCACCAGATGGGACAAGATTTGTGTGTGGAGAAAGAAGGTGTGATTTAGGACATGAGTGTGACTTGGTTTAAAATAGTTTCTTTATTCTGATCACAGTCATTTATAGTCCATTTTGGCTTGTTTAGGAATGATAAAATCTAGGCTTTCATATGCAGAATAATAATAAAATCTGAGAGTTTAAAACAGTTGTTGGAGTGAGATTGGAAATTTTTTACTTTGCTTAAATAATTCTATTAAGCAGTAGTTAAAATCTCCAGATCTCATTATGTTGCTGTGGTTATTATTAGAACTAGTAGGCTAATTTCAGCTGTTAGTGCCCTCATTTTGTGCTGTAGGGTCTCATTATGAATTTTACCTTCCAACACAATGAAAATGCAGAAAGATACAGCTAACGCATCTAACCTGTTTCTCATTTGTCTGTGTTTTATTTTCTCATGCTTTGCACAATCCAGTTTTAAATAACATTCATATTCCCTTTGGAGACCATAATAAGTGAATAGAATTAGTTAGAAAACATTTCTTAATATCCAGCCAGAAATTCTTAATGCTCCTTGGGACCGTTCACCCTCTGTTAGGAACATGTTGTTACTGATGTCTTTTCACCTACTTAACGGATATTATCGTAATTATATCATATTGCTTCGTTTAGCAGTTTTCCCCAATGCCTTACCTGACTGGCTGCAGGTCCAAAACATATACCTTAGCCAGGAAATGTGAGTCAGCATACTAAAACTAGTGAAAGATCACTTATATGTTTACAAAAGTAAAGAAAAAAATTCGGTAGCATATGGGTGCATGTATAACAATAGCACTGTTTATGAAATATAGATATATGTGTATCTCAGTGAATGAGTACACCCAATTAATAAAACTAATCCAGGTCATTCTATATAAATATTTTAGGTGCACCTCTACATTATCTTATATTCACTTCGGTTTTTAAGACTGCCTTTTCTGGTTAATTACTTAAGCATTTCTTCCATTGAAACTAAACAATCTTCTTGTGGCTAAATAACTCTGAAGACTCTGAATTCAAATTTTTCTTCATAGGATTTTTTAGTACAAAGGGCTATGTTTTACTCTTTCTGCTGCAGAAGTAGCTATGTTCTCCATCTATTTTCTGTACAGAACAATTTCTATTTGAGAGAAACAAGTGGAAAAATAGATTTGCTTTTTAATCTGCAAATCTCCTTATTAGACTAGCTGGAACAGCTGGAAGAGGTGGGATTGTAAACTATATTTTGGCTGGCTGGGAAAAATGGTTTGCACTTTGAGTTTTGGTGCTACTCAAATGGATCAAATAACTTCTAAACCCATTATGGACTCCAGTTTGCAAAGCGTAAACCAGAGTATTTCCTCATTTGCATTAGCTGTGGACTAAGAGTACAAAATTTAACTGTGGAGTTACTAAAATATTTCGGGCCACGGTTTCAAAAACTGTCACTTGTGTAAGAAAAGTTGTTTGTTTTGGGTTGAAAGTGTGTATTATCATTCTGCACGTACTTGTTCACTTGCAAGGTGAAGGGAGACAATTGAATCATCTATTTTGGGAATCTGGTCCTCGGAGTCCTACCAGGATTCCAAATTGTATGATAGCCTAAGTATAGGGATCTTTATTGTTGATAAAGAATTGTATAGACCATCTCATCATTAAATTCAAGACAGGAAAAGGGGAAGAATTTCTGTAACTTTGATACAAAGCCTGTGTTAAAGGACATGACTTTGTTTTTGTGTTTTTTTCCAAGCGATTGCAACAGCAATAGAAACTCCATTGCCTCGTTCACCAGCGTTTGTAGCAGTCAGTGCAGTTCTTACTTTCACAGTGATGAAATGGATTCAGGTATGTTTAGAAAAGTCAGTTATGAATCTGTCATCTGCTCCTTTCACTCAGTTTTATTCTTTTCATTTGCCTGGGTGTTTTGTTGTTTTTATTTTAAAAATTGCACCCTCTTCAGTAATAGAAGTGTATCACTGTGCTTCTGCCTAACTGGTGCTGCACTTGAGTCCTTCTGTGAAAGCAAGCCAACATTCCAGCATCTCTCTGGATAGCTTGGTTTAGTTAGAGCTCTTAGAGTCACTGCTTTTAACCACTTTCATGCCCTGACCTTGACAGTGAGTTATGATGCACAGAGTAAGGAGCATTTTAGGTGAGTGTGGAATGCTCTCCCAGCCTACGTCAGCACCTGGATGGCAGGATACGTCTCTGTATGTTTGTAGGAAGGAATGTGAGACCACATAGAAGCACACTCTTGTTTATGCCATGACAAATTAAATTTAAATAAATACAGCTGCTAATAGGAATGAGATGGGTGGAATACAAGGTCATATACTTGGGGACTAATGATCAAAAGTATTTGCTCTAAGCTGGGAGCTTATAATTGGGAATGATTTAGGAAAAGAAAGAACTGGGCATACTAGTTGAGTATGAGCCACCAGTGAGACTTGCCCATAGAGAAGCCAAATTGTACTGCTGGCTGTACCAGGAGAGGTCTTTTCAGTTGGGACAGGAAAGTATTAATGACATTATGCAAGGTATGTGAGATGGCCTTGTGAATAACGCAGTTCTAGGCAGCTACTTTCCACAGATGATACGTGCTTACAGAGCTGAGCAGATACAGAGGAAAAGGGTGAAAGATGTAAAGAACTGTTAATAAAAGAGGAGACCTGGGGTCTGTATCTTCAACTTAAGGTATCAATGAGTATGTCTGTGCTAACTAAGTGCAGATACAGTGTTTGAGTTGATAAATCCTTCTACTCAGTGAAACTTCCATTCTCCTGATGACTTAATTTTAGTTCCAAAGCTAACCTAGTTAACTCCAGATGAGGGCTCTTTGGCACTGTGCTCCATCTCTTGCAATTAAAATCCTGTGAAGGGTTGTAACTACTGGCTGTAAGGACATCTAAAGGAGCTAAAAAAAAAAATCAAGGAGAGAAAGTGCTATTTAAGTGTTTCACTGACATAAGAAAAATGAGTCTAGATTGACCATGAATAAATTTGGATTATAAATTATCAAGTGGCTACTTCTTATCTGTCACTGCAACAGCAAGGAGGAAAAACAGTTTTGAGCTCAATTTTTCACAGCTTTTGAAAGAGTTCAGGTTGCATCACCGTTGTCTAAGAGAGTGAGTGACTGAGGTCTGTGACCTAGGAGAGTCCTTCTCCTTTATACTCTCTTAGGACATGATGCAGTATGTTCTACATATCAAATACAGGATTCAAATGCTGTATTATTGTTGAATTACTAAAATCTCAGAACCATTTAATTAGGAAAAACATTAAGATTGTGAATTGTCTCTAGAAGTTTTATGATTAATGTATTTTGATGGCTTTGTGGTCTGCTACATTAAGTTCACACTACTTAGCCATTTAGGCTGGTGATTAGGATGTTCTCCAGCATAGAATTGTGTATTCTGGTCACAATTACATTCTGTAATGGCTGAGGTTGGAAGCAACCTCTTGAGATTATTCAGCCCAATCCCCTGCTTGAGCAGGGTCATCTAGAGCAGGTGGCCCAGGACCATGTCCAATTGGGTTTTGAATATGGTCCTTTCTACTAAGAGCTATTTCTGTGTTGTTAAGTGACTGCTTAATGTGAAGTTGGTAGGGAGAACAGTTGCATTCTGTAGGATTCTAGATAACACACACAGAGTAGTGTTTCTGCGTGTAGAAGCACCGTGGCTACAATTCTGAAAGCCTAAGCATCAGTATGTGGGCAAAGCAGATTATCCAAGCAAGAAAGATTTTGGAAAATGTGCTGAAGCTTCTAAACAATTTTTCATTTTAAAATATTTTTCAGGTGATGAGCTTCCCATAAGTGTTCGAATCTCTCATGATAAACAGGACAAGCTGCATAGCTGTTTGGAGCATCTTTTTGGTCAAGTACGAGATTATTTTTCTTGGCTTGTATCCATATGTCTATGTTTCAGCTAAGATGCCTGTAGCAAATACTTCTTTTTCTTTTTACTTTTGCTTTCCACTATTTACTGGGATGGTATGTATTTACTCATTCTCCTTCCATTTTCTGTAAACAGTTCAAAACTGCAAATCAAACACGTCCTTAGACTTTATCTGTCATTCCTTAGCTAGTTGCTTTAACTACAGCCATTAGGTAAGAAAGAATCCAAAGCTGCTTTTCTGTTGTCCATATTTTTAAAGAAACTTCTAATTGTTGCTGTAAAAAACCCACCTTTCTCACAGAACCTTGATCCCAACAGGTCGATTCAATTGTCAACCTTCTGAAAGGACCAGCTGTGATGAGGGCCTTTGAGCAGACAAAATACTTTACACCGGGTCGAGGCCTTCAAGGTAACGTTTAATGCTATGAGAATCAAAAGGCAGCTTGAAGGTTATATACACTATGGCTATCTACCCCTTGAGCTGCATGTTAAAGAACTGATTTTGCTTAATCTCAGTGTGCTCTGCAGTAATTGATTATTCAAATTATTAAGTAGATCTTATTATTTGTTGAAAACTGTCTCCTTACACGTTTTTGCATAATGTATGAAAGAATTTCAGGTTTGTTGGAAAGTCACCTGTAAATTGTAGACTCTGAACTGACTGTAAAATTGCTGAGGTTTTTTGAAGGAAGAAATGGGGTTTTTTATATTGCAGGTGAGGGGTTTTTTTGCCTCAACTACCGAAGCCATTTCGGATATATTTTATTATTAATGCCAGATTGTGAAGGGTTTTTTAGATATTTTAATTGTGACACTGATTTGTAATTTATTTGAAAATATAAACTTACAGTCGCAGTAGTAATTATGGCATATATATACATATAAGTATTGTGGATTGTTTAAAAAAAACAACAAAACCCTGTATGTAATTTCAGATACTCTGCTAACACTTACACATAGCTACTTAAGTCTGAGTGTATAAGTAAGTATACAGTATAACCATAAGAATGTGATGAAAAATGCAAAGGACTTCTTTCAGTGAACTGATTTTATTGATCAGTGAACTGATTTTATTGATCCTGCTTATGCCTTTTGGAAAAGAATACTAATTTTAGATGGCCAGAAGGTGGATCTTTGGCTTTTATAAATCACCAGAATCCCTCTGAAGTCAACAGAGTATAATTACTGTGCACCAATTATCTGGTTTTACAAAACCAGAAGCACTTCCCACCACACCACCACTGAATTTGCATGAAAGACCACATAACCTCTTTACATCTTTATTTTTTTTTCTTTCTTTTGTTTTTGTGCAGGGGGTGGGACTTTGTGGTTTTGTTTCTTATTTTGTAGACCAGTATAATGAGGATGAACCTAGAGCAGTTTTGCTCTTGTGTTTCTCAGTGTTTCAGAATGAGTACCTGGTAGGCTCACACAACAAAACATTTTCTTCCAATGGTATAATAGATAGTTGTTCAGTTAGACACAAGACACAGGCAAGTCAGGTATTTCATTCTTGATCTGCACCATCTTCATGAACTGTATAAGGACCACCTCAATGATTTGAAAGATACAATAGGTTAAGCAGTAAGTAATTTTGTTTTAAGCTTAATTCTCTGACTGAATTAATTTTGGCTCTAAAAGTTTCAGGGTCCTGCTTACTCCACAAAGACAAGCGCCTTCCAGCTTAGAAACCTGGTTTAGAAAGAATCATGTTTGGGAATGCTGCTCTCTCTCTCTCCCTCTCTCTCCTTAGATCTGTTACCCTTGCTTTAAATAGACTTAAATAAGTTGACACCACCTTGAGCTGTGAAAACATTTAGGAAGCAATAATGTCTAAGCAGAACAACACTGTTTTTGTCCTTGCGTAGAGTTTCAGCAGGAAATTGAACCGAAGCTTAACTGTCCAAAGAGGCTAAGACTCCACATCAAGCAAGACCCTTGGAACCTCCCCAGCAGCGTCCGGAGTCTTGCCCAGAATATCAGAAAATTTGTTGAAGGTTAGTAAAAACAGCATGACCATAAATAAACACGTCATTAACAATACAGAGCCTGGGGAAGGGAATGGAAAGATACATCTGCTTCATGCTGCTATTAGACAAGGTTTGCTGAACACTGTGCAGTCTGTGTGAAATGCTTGAATTTCAGGAGGTTTTGTGTGCTTAGTTCTCTCAGCTAGGTCATGCTCACCCTATTGGCTTCATACACTGAGGAGAAAATTGTTTCTTCTGACAAGTGAAAACAAATGAACCAAGTATTGCATGTCCTGTGTTACTTCAGTTGCGGTTGAAGTCCAGTCAGCTTGATTGATTTGTCACAAAACTTCATGGCACTGATACACCAAAATTGGGCTTTCCTTGAAAATAAACTCCATTTTTTTTACAGTCTTGAGTGGAAAGAAGTCTCTGCAGAAAAAATCTTGATCTTATCTGACATTGAGCTGGAATTGTGCTCTCTTTCTCTAAAATCATGCTCCCTTTTCAGCCATGAAGCCAAACCTGTTACAGAATCACAGAACCACAGACTGATTTGGGTTGGAAGGGTCCTCAAAGACCATCTAATTTCATCCCCCTTGCCATGGGCAGGGACACCCTCTGCTAGACCATGTTGCCCAAAGCCACATCCAACCTGGCCTTGAACATTTGAGGGAGCATCCACAACTTCTCTAAGGAACCTGTACCAGTGTCTCACCTCTCTCCCAGTGAAGAATTTCCTCCTAATACCTAATCTAAATCTACCCTCTTTTAGTTTAAACCCATCACCCCTTGTCCCATCACTACACTACACTACAGATGTTCTCTAGCTTTCCTGTAGGCCCCTTTAGGTACTGCAAGGCTTCCATAATGTCTCCTTGGAGTCTTCTCCAGGCTGAAGAACCCCAACTCTCTCAGTCTGTCTTCACAGGAGAGGTGCTCCAGCCCTCTGACCATATTTGTTGCCCTCCTCTGGACTCACTCAAACAGTTAAATGTACAGAGGACCCTAGAGCTGGACGCAGTACTCCAGGTTGAGTCTCACCAGAGCTGAGTAGAGGGGGAAAATCAATCACCATCCTTGACCTGGTCACACTGGTTTTGATGCAGCCCAGGATACAGTTGGCTTTCTGTGATGCAAGCACACGTTGCCAGCTCCTGTTGAGCTTCTCATCCACTAACACTCTCAAGTCCCTCTGCTAAGGGCTGCTTTCAATCCATTCTCTGCCCAGCCTGTAGTTGTGTTTGGGATTGTGCCAACCTACGTGCAGGACCTTGTATTTGGCCATGCTGAACTTCATACAGTTTGCATGGGTCCACCTCTCAAGCCTGTCAGAGTTCCTCTGGATGGCATCCTTTCCCTCCAGTGTGTCCACTGCACCACACAGCTCAGTATCATTGGCAAACTCAATCCCACTGCCCATATCACCAACAAAAATGTTTAACAGCATCAGTCCCAACAACAAGCTCTGAAGAATGCCACTTGTCACTTAGCTATTAAGTCTTTGACCACAAACCTTTGTGTATGACCATTCAGCCAATTCCTTATCCACCGAGTGGTCCATCCTTCAAATCCATGTCTCTCCAATTTAGAGACAGTTTCAAATGCACTCTTCTGATGGTTTCCACTTTCCTGTCACAAGTGATCTTATCACTCCTCCTCCTGTACCTCCTTCCCACCACTGTCTAACAGTTACCTAGTACTCTGCTCATCTTTACCACCAAGTGACAACATGGGCTGGGGTTTTCTGTGCCATCCTCTTAACAAAATGCACAGGTGTACTTGTAAAATGATAATGTTGTGGTTTTCCCCATCATTCTTTATATATTCTATTCTCCTGTAGTTGCTGTTGGGTTTTTTTTCTTTGATTCCTATTGCACCACCCCCAAACTGGTATCTCTAGTACTTCATCCTGAGGAGTAATCTGGAAAATAATGATCTGCATCTTCATCATAATTTGGCTTTGCCTGTGGGACCAGTGAGTTGGTGGGATGTAAAGGATAACTGAAAGCCTAGATTCTTGTGACTTCCCTGGCACAAATAACATGAATGAGAAATAGGAGAATGGAAGTGAATAATTGCCTCTCAAGACAGTTTCCAAGACATGTCTGGACAGGTATATGTAATTTGGTGTTGAAAGGATTCAAGACAGAAATGTACCCCTCAGGCAGTTTTGGGAGACTGCTGTGATTTAGACAGGCTTAGACCTGTATGAATTAAACTTGAGACATAACCAGCAGCTGGACCTAACTGAAATCAGATGAGCAGGAAACAATGTTAAAAATGCTTTAGCAGCTAAATATTCCCTTCATATCTTCATTTCTTGTTTTCTCCTTTTCAGTCTTGCCATTATGCAGTGTTCACAAATGGTCAGGGTACCTAGAAGAGCCACTGCTAGTGCCCTGAGCTATTTCTGGCTGAAAAACTATATATTGACACACAGCACAGCAATTTACCTCCCTGTTTTCCATGGATTTTCCCTGTTTCAGAAAAAAACAAAAGATGCCCCTTATTTTGACTGCTTATTTGAGCTTATAAGAAGTAGTTGAACAAAATCTTGGGATTTTAGAAGAATCTTCATGAATTTTTATAAGTAAAAGGCAGGTTTTTTTAACAGTTGAAGAAAGGAGTTATATTTGTCTCTTCTAGCAGGTTCTAGAGGAAGCAGTCAGAGAAGACCACAGAAACAGATTGTTCACAGTGGAGAAAAAAATTGCTGTAATTAAAATCTCCAATTGTTATAAGCATATTTAACCATTATTGATGAATACTAAAGTAAGGATGCATCTCCTTATTGAAAACCAACTCATTTTTATTTGCATGAAAATATCAGGCTATTGTAATTTTGGTCTTGTTCCGTTGCTTTTTAGGATGTGTCGTATTAGGTTAGACTGATCAGTGCTTTAAAGTAGGAGACGTGGAAGCCCCACAAAAGTGAGATGTTTTCAGTCCTAGATCTTAAGATCCTTTAATTTCTTTGTTTAATGTGTATGGAGAATTGGGAAAACTCTTGAATATGATCACTCTGGTCTGTCAAATTTCTTTTTATTAATATTGGAATTGAGAGAAGAGGTTTCTGTTTTTTTTAAAATCTATGATGGTTGGCACAGATTAAAAGGAAACCCAAAACCAAACAAAACCCTCTGGAAAAATCCCACCAAACTTTCCTTGTCAGTAAGTTTAAAACATATAGGGAGATTGTTTTGTCTAGTTTCATTTGTCTGTCATATAATTAGAGAAAGAAAAGTTTTAGAGTAAAAAGCAGCCCCAGAAGACTAATCAAGATAGTATTTAAGAGTTCTCTGGAATAGTATGCAGATTCTGGGAGGATTTATCTGGAGTTAAGAAACTTAAGAAAATATGGAATTTATTTCTTGGAATGACTGGGCCTACTAAATTGTTAAACCAGGAAAGAAAAAAACAAGTTGTTGGCACATGCAGATCTTTGAAGCTGGAGTGCTTGATTTTGGTGCAGGAAAGAGCAGTAGTCAGGGCGGGAATTCAGTGGCCACTGAATAGGGAAAGAATGACATGGGTACAGGATTTTGGATGTACATGATATATGTAACAGGAGATTTGGAAAGCACATGAGGAAAAGCAGAGGGGAAAGTGTGGGGATTGGGCACAAGATGGATGGAGAGAAAGGGACCCTTCAGAAGGAAAGGAAAGCCAAAACTGGCCATAACAATGGAACGGTGTAAAGAAAACAAAGAGGAGGAGAAACTTCTCAAGTTGCATTTTTTTGGTCAAAAGAAGGGATGTTTTGGAGCAAGTCAAATTTCTGAGTCACATAACTACATGAGGAAGTGCAGTTGTTTTCCTAGCATAGTAATTTTAAGTTGAAATAGGACAGACTATGAAATTGAGAAAATTCATATCTATTTTAATCTAAATTAGGAGTGAAGGAGCCTGTCAGCCATTGAAGGTATAAAAATGTATTTCAACTTAACTCATAAGTCATGCAGTGCAAAATCTTAGTCTTATTTCAAATATATTTCCAGACCTGGAGATTGGTGGCCCTGCCACAATCTATGATCCTTGGGCTCCCTTCCAACCCAGATCATTCTATGATTCTATGATATTTTCAGATATGAGGAACAAATTAAAACTAAAATCTAGCCTTTGGTGGCAAAGATCAGAAGAGCAGAATAGGATGATCTTAAAAAAGTTTAAAAGAATGTTTAAGAATAAAAGAAGTTGAAGTTGCATTAAAAATCGTATAATCTAAAGAGAAATTGCTAGGGAGCTATTCCCTAGCAATTTCCCCAGCAAGAAGGGGTGAAAACTTCCATAGCATTTGGAATTTTTTGAAAAGCAAGTGTTTGACATCCAAGGTTCACTTCTAACCCCAGGTAAGTCTCTACTTATACAAATAACCTAAAAATACTCTCTTGCCTATGGGTTTATTTTGAAAGGGAGAAAAATTATAGCGAAGATAAAGGAGAGTTGCAGCGTCCTATAATTTTCTCATAAGCAGGAAATCATTATTTATAGTTACCTCAAATGCTTTATGAATTCAGACATCCAAGAAATCTCATCTAAAACAAGCTTCAAATAATAGCTTCAATGTATCTAAATTCTTCAGGTACAAGTTTTATTTCCCTATATTGTATGCTCAGTTACTAAGCTATGTTCAGACTCCAAGATGCCGAGTTATTAATCTCTGTAAGTTTTTTGTCAAAGACCTTATGCTAAGGCAAGGACCTATCACCAGGCAATTTTCAAGAATAAGCAGTAATTTTGAGCATTTTGATGCTTGTATTTGAGATACCATGGGCATGCATTTCAGAAGCGTAGGCACTGCCAGTTCTTTTCACAATATGTGTACAGCATGGATGAAGGTAAGGCTTGAAAGGTTTTCTTTTTTTTAAGCATGGCCACCTTTGGGGAGGATTTTGGCTCTTCATAGACCTGTTTGAGTACACACAGAATCCAGACTATGCTGTTGACACAGTCAACCCTAATGTCAGTTCCATCATCTGAGTTGTATTCAAATTCTAAACGATTCAACTTTTAAACCTATTAGGTCAGTTTTAGAAGTGGGCAACATAGTCCCATATTGTCCTATTGTTGATGAAGCCCAGATCAGCTCTGCTGATCCACTGATCTGGGCTTGGAATAGTTCTGTACAGAAAATTGGGTGTTTGAAAGAAAGGTTGCAAAGATGCGAAAGCACATGCAGTTGCAGGGTTCCTGCAGGTAGTTACTGTAGGACAGCTCATGTTTGATACTCCATAAGGTTACAGCAGATGTTTTATGTACCTGTTCCTTGCAGTGGTGGTTAACATGTTCAGATTTGTGCTCTGGTACATTGCAGAGGGCAAGAGTCAGTTCCTTCAGCCTGCAAACTTTGAGAAGGCCCCTTCTTCCAAAAAACCCCCAAAACCAGGAAAAAATGTCCTACAGTGTAAAGAGATACAAACCCATTTTTTTTGTCAGTCAAACTAGGACTTTTTTTAGTCTGTACTTTTTTACTTCATAGATTGTTAAATGAAAATAATTATTTGAAGCAAAATAAAATCCTGAATGCGTAGAATAGAGTGAAAAAGGTGTTGAGTTTTTCCTGGATGATTTGATACACAGTGAAATGAGGATGAATTGAGATTTTTATCTATGGAATGAAAGTGGGAAAAGAAAAAAGAAAGGATTGGGGTAGTGTTGGAATCAGTGAAAACCAGTCTTGTTTTTCAGTTTAAGAGTGGAATTCTTCATATGTGGATCTGCATTGGCCAGCTGGTATGCATGCACTCTTAAGATAGCAGCTGCCTCTTTGTTTGTCTTCACAGTGTTCGTGGTTTTGATTATTACCAATTTTATCAAGTCCTATGTAAAATTAAGTTGAGACTCATCACACTTTTGTAGTTTTCATCCAGGATTGCCTACATGAGAAGTTGGAATTAAGCTGGTGCAAAATGAGAAACTGTGAATGTGTTACTATGTTGGTGAAAACACTTCTAACCATAATCTCAATTTTTATTTTTTTTTTCTTTAAGAGGTGAAGGCACGAATACTCTTGGCACTTCTTGAGTATACAGGTAATTTTCCTTGTTTTGGAAGTGGGAGAAGTGAATGTGGATTGGTCAAGGTGTTTTTGCTTTTGGACTGAATACTGTGTTTAGAGCAAGGGGGAAAATCTCATAGAATAACCTGATAATCAGCAACGTTACCCCAGTGAGGATTTCTGAGGAAAGCAACAATTCCAAAGACATTTCTAACAAACACCACACATTCTTTTTTTACATTTTCTTTTTCTTTTTTTTTTTTTTTTTAATGCAGAATACCTTCTTTGATCACTTACTTTGGATCTGGGCAGATGAAGTTACTATAAATCTCAGCTTCTGCTGTCTGTTTTCTTTTGGCCTTTTTCCTATTTGCTATTTTTTTAAAATTTCCTCTTCATTCCTACCTCTTTCCAGGTGTATCTTACTATTCTAACCCATAGCTTTTCTTTTACCTTTTTGTGGAGAATACCTGTTTTTAAGTGCCTCCTTTTTAGAAGGGGTCTTTGTGTTACTCTACAGTCACCTCATACAGCTTCAAATACATAGAGTAGGCATGTGCATCTGCAAAATAAATGTCAGGAAGTCAGCATTTAGAAAATAATACTTAATGGCAAAAGATTCTCTACAGTTTGAGGGTATGTTTAAGGAAGGAGCCACATTTGACTGTAAAAAGTGATTATTTTAACCATCTTGCAGCACTATATGCATGTAGTATCATCTCACGATTTTTTAATGACACACAACAGTGGTTTTATAAAGGGGAATATAACATTTATTTCTTGTCAAATTTCTCCCAAATATTGTAAGCTTTGAGTAGTTTCTCAAGTGTTTGAAAATAAGATGTAACCTGAGAAAATACCCCAGGCTTGATTATTTTAAAACAGTTTTCCCTGTGTATGTAGTTTTGTACATACAAGTTCATACATTCTGTTGTCTATTTGTATAAAAATCTTCTTGTAAAAAAGAGCCCAAAATGCTCTTGTATGCAGTATCTGTTGTTCAAGTAGTCTGAAATGAGCTTTGGAAATGAGGTGTTGGAGACACAGGAGGGCTGCTTCAGAAGCAGGCTGTACAGAGGACGGCACTGATAGACACTGTAAAACACAGATAAAATTGAGCAAAGCGAGGAATGTGTGTTGGGCACAAATCCCTGAGTGTTGCTGTAACACTGGGAAGGTTTTGACCCCAGAGAAGCTGGTGGGATTTTTGAAGCTGGAAATGGGTGGTGTTTTAAAGATGAAAATTCTGTCTGTACATGATTCTGCACAACTTGAGAGCTTGGAGAGGGAGAGAGGTTAATTTTAATAATCAAAACAAAAAGCAGTGAGTCACAGTGCAGAAGCAGTAGTGATTACTCCATTTATGGGCAGGATTCCTGAGGTCCTGAGAGGCTGGGAAGAGGAATCAAAATAATAGTAAGAGAGTGGTCACTATTATCAATAGTCGAAGAAAAGATTGAAGATTTCAGAAGGAAAACAGACAGAATGGAGTTACTTTCAGAGTCCAAGAAAAGCCTACATATTCTTACAGTCACTATTAATTTTGTGAGTGCTGAATTATTTCTGCTGACTTATCCAGTCATCTATATTCTTGCCAGCTCCCTAGAGATCACAGAAAAGGAGCTAGGCCTCTTGGAGGCAAAGGAATCTAAAAGTGAGGACAATGATTCTAGGCTTTGCAAAGACCTTGAAATCACCTAATCGTCTTCTCTTGCTCTGACAAAGATTAAGTCTACCTGTACCATTTGTGATTGATGTTTGCCTAACAGCTCATAATGATAAAAATACTCGAAGACCTTCAGAAAAGAGGAGAAGAAAGAAGCACTGAATATTTATCACCACAGTTTTGTGCTTTATTGAGAACATGTTTCCCTTTCTAACTCTTTTGACCTTTAGCTAATCTAATGCCTGTGCCCTCCAGAATAAATTGGTAGGTTAGCTAGTCCCTAATTTAAATCAGCTGCTAATGGCTCCGTAGACTTCTACCTAGGGACCTGTCCTGGACTTTCCTGACACCATAAATCTCTGTTCCTTCCTGGGTATGTGGTGCTGCTTTGTCCTTATTTTATGGATTTTTATATTCATGTATATATATATTATATTTGGATAGCACATGTTCTGGTAGCAACACTCCTCCTATATGCCCTGTCTGCACTTTACAGTGGGCAGTCCTCATCATCCCTACCTAGCTCGTAGCTGTGGAGTTGACCAGATGATGCAGTCATATTAAGAGCTTCTGACTATCCTTGCTTTCCTATGGAAAGTAAATGCTTTTGTGCCCATCTAGTTCTCACATTGCAGCAAGGAGATCTGACTGACATCTGTCATCCTGTAACATCAGAAGAACATAGGATTGAGGGCATTTATGTTAACATCTTCAAAATAAACATGCATTTATTATGAAGAACTACTTTAAATTCCAGATTTTAAGTAAATTTCTGCATAATTTTTGAATTGTAAAATAATATTTGTATGGGGAAAATGGCAGGTTTGGTCGTGGAGTACTTTTTACTCAGAATAATGTTAGGCTGTAAACTTGTAATGTATTTTACATAAAAATGGTTTGGGTTTTAGAAAAAAATATTCCAGCCCAGCTCATTTCCTGCTAATGAATCTCCTGCTCTATTTTTGCTTTTCCTCTTCTGGCTTTTACCCATCACAGACAGTGAGATACAACTGAGGCGGGACATGGTCTTCTGTCAGAGCCTAGTGGCCACCGTCTGTGCTTTTTCAGAGCAACTAATGGTGGCTTTAAATCAGATGTTTGACAATAACAAAGAATATGAAATGGAGACGCTGGAGGCCAGCAGAAGGTGGTTGGAACAGATTGCCAGTGCGGGTCTCCTTCTTCATTTCCAGTCCTTGCTCTCACCTAACCTGGTAAGACTTTTCATGTGGCATGCTTGGTTGTGCCCAAGCATTTCTTCACTGAACCAGGGGCACACGGTTAAACAGTCTTAGTTCTAATTGTGTTTTCTGCATCCTTTGTGCTTAGGTGGTTACTTTGTAAGCTGCTATTTGGAAAAGTCATGATTTAGATAATTACAGATGGGGAAATGTTTGTTTGTGGTATGGGAAAGATGTTTTCCGCAAAGACAGTATGATGTTTGCCTTGAGTTAGCAGGTAGCGACTTTAAGCTTGACTCCCCAGCACTATCGTAGCTGTTCCCTGGGAGTGAGCATAGCATAAGTGATAACCAGAACTTCAGTTTGCAATAAACAGCAATGCAAGGTAAATAAAATTCCCAGTTTGGATAATTTTATTGTCTCGTCCTCCTGTAAACAAAGAGTCCATATAGTTGTTGAAGGACTAGGCATTCTAGTTTGATTTGTTCCTGTCATAGGGCAGATCCCCGTAGCCTGTCAGGGTAATTGGAAATCTGCTATTTCTTTACAAGTCTTGGCAAAAGGCCATGGCTTCAGAAACAATTAAAAAATGACATGGCTTTGTAGTCATCTAATCCCCAGTTATCCGAAGTGCTTCTGCAGCTATTTAAGCTGCTTCTCTCACTAGACTGGTTCCTGCTAACCTGAAGAACCATGAAACAGTTTGTACGGTCTGCTCTGTGGCAGTCTTCAACCTCTGGAGCTGCTCACTGAAAATAACTCATTTGGTACACCCTCCTGTATAAAAGTCCACATGAATAGCAGAGAGTGTTCCTAGTTTCAGAGGTCTTGCCCTGTCTTGCCTGCTTCAGCAGCAAATTGCTGACAAGTTGACCCAAAAACCTTTAGAAGCAGAAGAGATCAGTAAAAATAAAGGTAGCTCTAAATCCCAATCATAAAGAATTTGTCTGTGGTATTGTTGGAGAGCATTGTCTGGAACTAGTGTGAGTTCCTCCCAGGTAGTTGAAGTACCTGCTTGGGCTTCCGTGGGATAGGGTATGTCAGGATGAGGTGTGCAGCCTGAAAATATATAAAGTCAGTGCCTAAGAGAAACACATGAGGACTATATGAAGAAAGCATAGTTGGGGGAGCTGAGCCTCATGTCTTGAGTTTTGGATGCTTTTTAGCACCGTGCGGCACCAACATGTCCTGGTGTCGAAGTCCTCAGAGTTCAAGAGTAAATGCAATTTACTTTACATTTAATTTGGTGCCTGTGTTATGTTTTAACATGTGCTTAGTTGTCATGTTGTCACAAAATAACTGTTGTCTTTACAGCACTGAATACTTCTGTTTTTTCTTTCAAGATTGTAGAGATTTCCTTTGTAGTGAAAATAGATGCTACTTAGCTATTTTCACATAACCAGATACCAGCAGTATGCATTGTCAATTTGAAAATTAAATCAGTCTCTTCTAACTGTTCTTAACCAAGGGAAAAATACTTAAAGGCAACTTTTTCAATACCTTCTCAGCACTATTTTCCTTACAAATGATCCGTGTTATTTTAAACAAGGGTATTTGAAGGAAATTACACTTGTTTTGGCCAGAGTTCAATAGAGAATGAGCAGTTGTGCAAAGATTTCCCATGTCACTGAATGGTTGTCAGACTATTCTGCTGATAAAACTGCTCTGTTCATAAAGACTTCATAAACTGAACCAGGAGACAAAATATTTCTAGTTGCCTTCTTTTCCACCTCCCATAAATACAAGGGGGAATGCTATTTCACTGTATAGATCAGGTAAAATCATGGGAGTTTATTTTTCCTTTCTATAATTCAGTAAGCTATACTTTATACTCATTTTATAAGCAGCCAGTTTATTATTCTTTGCCTTCCTACTGTTTCAGTTTAGAGGAAGAAAAATGCATGCCTCAGATTTCCATTTTGCTCCTGCAAACTTGAGTTGCTGGGGGAGGGTTGCATAAGGAATAAAATTACTTTAAGTGATTATTGATTTCTGCTATAATTGCTCAGCATGTTCAACTCAAGATAACCATTCTTGTAGGTGGTTATTTTCCTTTCCAAAGGTTCGGTAAAGTGTCCTGAGAAGTTAGTCATTTAATTCCTGAAGCTTTTTTAATTTCTTTTTTTGTGAATTAGTCTGGACCTCTTTAGCTATCTCTTTAGCTCAGGAGTACACATAGTGAACCACAGGTGCAAATCAGAATATTGGCATATGTACATGCTCCATTTGCATCTAGAGTTTTGTAGGTGAATGTGCAAATCACTCTGAGCTTTACTTGCTCTAAGCTACTGGTTCAATTACTCGTGGTTAGAGTGGACATGATGAACTGTCATCTAGTGTATATAGATTAAATGCTGAAGTTAGGACATTTGTGAAATAAAATTGTGAAAAAGAAGAATTTGTTTTTCACATTTCCCCGCTGTTAATTTTTATGCTAGACCTGGTGTCAAGACAAGCTGTTGAAGTCTGGTGTCTTACATAAAAATAATTAGAACATTGTTTGATTAAAAGTCATGAGAAGTAATGGTAGCTATAAATTACCTATTAATTTACTATGTGAAATGATATAATTAATTTTAATAATCTTGGACTAGTAGTAAAAGGAAAAGTGCCAATAGAAAAAAAGATACATTATCTAGAAGTTAATTAGGTTAACATTATCTAGAAGTTAATTAGATTATACACTGCATCAGTAAAATACTGTGCAATATCCTGTATTTACTTTTATGTCCTGCTCTCATATGATTTCTGTTATGGAAAACATCTGGCTGAAATGACCATTGCACTTTTTCTTTTGCCTTTTTTAGGCTGATGAGCAAGCCATGCTAGAAGATACATTGGTTGCACTGTTTGACTTGGAAAAAGTTACTTTTTACTTCAGACAATCAGAGCCAGAACCACTAGTTGCCAGTGAGTAATTATAATTAATATCTGGGCTTTACTGTTAAGAAACATTTTCTCTGTTTGTAACATTTTTCTCTCTTAGAACATTACCTCCCACAGCGAATAGTATATAATTTGGGATTATGGAGAATTAGTAGATCTGGAACTCTGCTAATATTCCTAGATTTCCTGAAATGCATCTAACATCAGGGACAACACAGAATCATTATCTGTCAGGAACCTTGGGAGCAAAAGTGTTTGCTTAACCAAATTTTCCATTGGGAATATGTGACTGTATTAGGAAAGTCCCTGGAAGATCTAGTTGTCACTGAAGAGTCATATATAAAATCAGCTTGAAGGTCTTAATGGAGAAATGCAATTGAGGTGAGATGGAGAAGCATAAGAACCGTTTCATTTTATCATCTGAAGGATAAAGGAGATCTTGGAAATGTTCCTTGAAAGGAGACAGCAAACGCTACTAGAATAGCATTAGATTGTGCAAGAAATGTCCTCTGAGACCTGCTGCTGCAGACGATCAGGGCCCTGAACGCTTCCTCCCAGTACTCACCCAGCTCTCAGCAAGGGACTGTCTTTGCAGTCTGCTGTTTATAGCCTTCACTCATTTTCAGCTACTCCCTTTATTAAGATGTTTTCGGCCAGTAGAGACTTGCCAGCAGTGAACTTTCTTTAGTGAGCAAAAAGCCCTCATATTTTCCTAAGTCTCACAGCTCCCTGGGGAAGGGAGGAAAGTATGTCTGCTTCACATCAAGTTTTCTTAAACAATTCCCTTGCCGGATCAAGACCACACATGAGAGAACTTCTTCAGTAACCAAAACCAGAAGACACAAAGCTCTTCTACAAAGCTGCCTGTACTCCACAGAATTCAGTAGTGCAGGACTGGTAGTCAGGTGGGAATTAGCCTATATAAACCCATCTTTATTTCTGTATAATTCAAGAAAGGACCCCATTCATAGTGTTTGTTTTAAAAAGAAGACCTACTGAGCCATGTAACAACATGGAACTGGAGTTACAGGAGGGCTTCCTGATGGTGAGTTACCCCTTTGCCAGTGTCACAAACTGTTCACATGGTTGTATCTTCCAGCTGAGGCGTCTGTGCTTAAACCAGAGATAGATGCAATGTCCATGTGTTCTAGTACTGCAGTAAACTCTGTATTTCACAGAATCACGGAACATTAGGAGTTGGAAGGGACCTCAAAAGATCATCTAATCCAACCTCCCTGCCAGAGCAGGATTGCCTAGACTAAATCACACAGGAACGTGTCCAGTCGGGTTTTGAATGTCTCCAGAGAAGGAGACTCCGCAACTTCTTTGACCAGTCTGTTCCAGTGTTCCATCACCCTCACAGTGAAAAGGTTCCTCCTTGCACCCATTGCCCCTTGTCCTATCGCTGACCATCACTGAGAAGAGCCTGGCTCTGTCCTCCTGACTCTCACCCTTTACATATTTATAAACATTAATAAGGTCACCTCTCAGTCTCCTCTTCTCCATGGTAAAGAGGCTCAGCTCCCTCAGTCTCTTGTCATAAGGAAGGTGTTCCACTCCCTTAATCATCTTGGTGGCCCTATGCTGGACTCTTTCAAGGAGTTCTATGTCCTTCTTGAATTGAGGGGCCCAGAACTGGACACAATATTCCAGGTGCGGTCTCAGCAGGGCAGAGTAGAGGGGGAGAAGGATCTCTCTTGAGATACTAACCCCACCCCTTGTAATACACCCCAGGATGCCATTGGCCTTCTTAGCCACATTGGTCATCCTGCTGTCCACCAGGACCCCCAGGTCCCTCTCAGCTACGCTGCTGTCCAACAGGACAGCCTCCAACCTATACTGGTACCTGGGGTTGTTCTTCCCTAGGTGCAAGACTCTGCACTTGCCCTTGTTAAATCTCATTAAACTTCTCCCCACCCAATTTCCTTTCAATTTAAATGCTGCCACCATAGTCATCTGGACTGTGGTTACAGAAGACAAGCAACTGGCAAATTTGTTTTATGATTCTGCATAATCAATAAAAGAAAGCAAGCAAGCATTTTTCTTAGCACTAAAACCAGTGGAAAATGTTTTCTGTTTAGGTAGAAAGTAGTTTATGTACACTGTGTAAAAATAGTACATATTATGTACACAGTTATGTGTACATAATACTATTATTAATGCAAATCACTAGATTTTATTGTTACTGCTTTCAACTTGGAGACATGTATGGAAACTGTACTGAAACAGGAAATACATACAAAGCATATATTAAATTAAACTGAATTCCTCTGTGAGGTTTAGATGAATTGAAAATTTGCATCTGTGTTTACTAATGGTTATTACATGTTAGTAACTGGTGTATTGCACACAGTGTGTGTTGGGGTGTCCCTGTAACTGCAGAATGATACCACTAGTTGTGCGGGACCCTGATGTATTATGACAGCTTGTAAAAATGGAATGAAATGTGCTTCTACAGTTTTATATATTCTACCATAATGCATTTTTTTTTCTCAATTGAATCCTGATTTTTAGTTATAATTTAATGAATATGCTGGTAGCTACTGTATATATACTTGTGTTCTGTCCCACGTGAATCTGAGGAGGTGCTGACTCTCTCTCTATATATATCACACTGACCATATATATCATGCACCTGAGGGAGGCATGTGAAATATTGGTAAAGGTATTCTTCCAGTGATTTCAAACTATGTGCTGTAGATAGATGTTACTTCAGATTTATAGGGAACACAAGTAGGAGCTGCCAGCTACATTATTTGATTAGTATTTTTGCTGTCACCAAGAGGCTGGCAAAGATAATGGTCACTGTGTTTCTGTTTATCTAATTCCTGGTGAGGGCCAAAAGCAAACTCAGCAACACCGAGAATAATGTAAAATTCTGCATGTCTTGTGTCTGCAGTGGTTTTTATCTAACTGTGTGAATGTTTGGTGCAACAGTTTATAGAAAAGGATGTGTCGTTGCTTTTAAGGAAGTTGTAACACTGACTGTATTCTTAGATGTTCCAATCACATACCAAGCAGAAGGAAGCCGGCAAACCCTGAAGGTTTACTTCTACCTTGATAGTTACCATTTTGAACAGCTTCCTCAAAGGCTGAAGAATGGAGGAGGATTTAAAATCCACCCAGTACTTTTTTCCCAAGGTAACTTGACTTTGCATTTCCCCTCCCCCAATTCTTTTACATATTATTTAACTCTCTTTAAAACCCTACTCACTCACTCTGGTTTAAATCCTTTGTAACTATAAGGGCACAGTGGTTATATTTAAGTATGTTGTTTAATATGGGTATTTATTGTGAACTTTGAATTAAAATGTGAATTTAAGAAATGCTGAGATTTGTGATACAGAAGCAGAGGCATGTGTATACATTTCTAAGCTTGTGCCTGTTACGTGATTCTAACACCAGAGAATGAAACATCTTTCATCAGTATTGTTTTGTTCTTTGTAGACATTAGTGGACAATAGTCACACCGTGAAACTTGCTTTTAAAAGTGTTTTGCATTCCAAATGCTGCCATAATCTTTTCCCATTACTTCAAATTTAAGGACTAAATTGTTATCCCCTGAGAATTCTGTCTCTCTAAAATGTTAGGAAGACTTAAATAACATTCTCAGGCTTTTGTAGTTGTGACACTGCCGGCGTTACTGAAGTGATGAATGGTGGCGCTGATGCTCAGACTGTTCATAAATTGCAGGCAGCCTGCGTTAGCTGCAGTGTCATTACAGTCATCAGGAGCGTGGAGTTTGATTCACTGAAACAGCGAGTGCGAGGTGCTGATTGCCTTGAGCTGCCTTTTGATTTCAGAGGGAGCTGGAAGTACCCTGTGCCTTGCTGAAGGCTTCCAGGGTCTACGTGGAACAGGCAGAAGTCAGGCATACAAATGAAGGTTTCGAGGAGGGTTCGCTCCCTGATTGGTAAGGAGGATGTAAAAGGAAATAGCAAAGATACATGAAGAAATAGTCAAACTTCCTCTAAACTTAAAACAGGCAGGTTTTTTACAAATAAGATGCCTGAAGTCTAAAATTTGTTAATTTTTAAAGAAACTAATTAAGACAGACTTTGATGGATTTCTTTTGTGCAGGTTGATTTCAGTCATAGGGGAAAATGAGAACTCTGAGCAGGAGACACTTGCAACGACCAGACAAAAAGGCTGAAAGAGAACAGTAAATGCCTTGGTTTGGACCTTGAAATACATTTTGGATATTTTTTTTTTAAATTGGTGAGGAGATACATATCATACCAAATTTCTTTAATTTTCAAGGATTACCCTCCAAAATAATCTATTAAGACTCCAAGAATAAGTCCTGGATAAGAAGTTAAAATCCCGTGTTTAAATATTTTTTTCTCACTAATGAATGAATTGGGATTATGGTTTTTTATTTCTTTCCTATGAGGCTTGATTGAGGTGCCATCAAACTGACCAGTAGATCCCTATTTTTGAAATTTATTAGCCACAGCTGTAGAAATCTTCCATAAGCTTCTCCATGAAGTGAATTCTTGCTTCCCAAGCTTAACAGAGCAGAGCTGTTTCCCATCTAAAATAGAATGGTTTATGATGTTTTCAGATGGAACATTAAAAAAAAAATCATGTTTTTGAATACTTTATCAAAGGCACAATACTTCATCAAGGTCAGTGCACATCAGTCTGTTTATCCCTGTGTTGCTCTATTCTGTGTTGAGCAGCTCCATGCCTCAAATTAAGAGTCTATATATTTGCAGGATTGAGACTGTATAGACTTCTAAAAGTTTTTAAAGGTTTACCCAGGATATATTATATATCACTCCACTTGTAAAAACTGTTTTGTGCAACCATATACTTAAGTGTACCCATTGAAAAGGGTCCTGATTTGAAGGACTGGGATCTGAGAATGTTGAGATCCTGACCTTGGCATTCACATTTCTCTATTTCCTGTGTTAGAATTGAGATCTCAGCAATAAATAACTAAAAGGCATTTTATTTAAAATGAAAATAAATATATTTAAATTGCTACTTGGTTTCTTATTTCAGGTTTTATTAATATTTTAGGGTTTCATATTATCCTAGAATTATTCAGATTGAAAGGGAGCTCAAAAGGTCCAACCTCTTGCTCATTGCAGTGTCAGCTGTGTGACATCAGACCAGGTTGCTTGGGTCTTTATTGAGTAGGAACTTAAAAACACCCAAGAACAGAAACTGCACAGCCTCTTGGGTAACCTGTTCTTCTACTTGACTGCACTGATGGTGAAAAGGTGTTTTCTTTCTTTTTGTGTTGTTGCCAGTGAACACTCCAGGCTCATGTTCAGCTTGCTGTCTAACGTGACTCCAAGGTCCTTCTTGGCAAAGCTGTTCTTTAAGGTCTGCCTTCCCAGGTTCAGGACTTGGCATTTGTCCTTGTTCAATTTCACAAGGTTCCTCCAGCCTGTCTAAGTCCCTCTTAGTTGGCACTCCATTTAAGTATATTCACTCCTCCTGATTTGGTATCAGCAACAGACCTGACTTCTCTCCTCTGGGTCCGTGACAGTGATGTGATAGATTCTGTGGCATTCTGCTAGTAATGGGCCCCTTGGTAGACCATGTCCCAGTAGTTACTAGCCTTTGAGCCTACCCATCCTTCCAGGTTTTTTTCCCATTCAATTGTCTGTGCATTCAGACCATAATATCCCAACTTGGTTTAAAGAATACCACATATTTATAAGGAAAGCCTCATTAAAGAAGAGCTTTCTAATATATTAGGTAGAGAAATGTTAAACTGTTCAAGAAGGGGAGAGCCAAAGCCTGCACTCTGGGGTTCCCTGCCAGCACCCATGAACGTTATCCCTGCAGTGCCTTAAGAGGCAGAACGGTGTGCTCCAGCCAGTCCCAACAGATGACTGAAGTTCTTGGTTGGGTAATTAATTGGACAAAACCAACATTATGCCAGTGACATAAGCAATATGGATTATCAACTCCATGCTATTATAAATGTGCTATTATAAATGGAGTTTAGTGGATATTTTTGTTTGGGTTTTCTGGTGTGACTTAGCACTAGGGAAGTTAAGAAGCCAGTCTGATTGTTGAAATTTAATATTTTTCATACAGAAGTAGAATTACAGTCTCTGAAAGCACAGAAGGGGAGTGCAATTTGCATGTTCTTTCACAATGAATGAATTATTTATTAACTGGTCATATTAAGGAGTACAAGCAGAATTAATATTCTCTGCACAGCTGAAGATGTAGGACGGCAGCATGTTTCCATCAGAACTCTGCTTATTGCTTGCATTTTTGATAGCGTGATTAATTCTTGGAATGTGTATGGATTATTAAAGTGGCAATATTCCTAAGGGTAAAATCTTGAATGCATCTCCTCAAAAAAAAATTAAAAATCACCAAGAGCCTGTATTTTCTATTATAGTAAGGTTAACCTCTTAATATGAAGATCTTAATTTTTCCACTCCAAATTTCCTTGAGAACTTTCAAACATTTGATTTGACTTGCCTAAACAAAAGGTTAAACTCCCCCAGCCCCTTTATTTCAGACACTCAGGGAAATGTTCCTTCTTGCTTTTTTTTTTTTCTTGTGTGAAAACTGTTGCTAAGAAGAGCATCCCAAATTGGAATGGTAGTGCATTCATTTTTTCCTCCTTTTAATTTCTATTCAGTGATCATATGAGAAGTGAATACAACAAAGGTGGTCATAGTCAAGTATTTGACTTTAGAAACTTAACCTGATCTATCAATAGGAGCTTGTAGGGCATTTTCAGAGATCAAGAGAAGTCCAGAAGGCAGCTTTCACGTTATCAACAGGAATAACTAGAGGTTCAAGTGCTGCACATCTTCCAAAACCAGGCTTTGTAAGAAGTTGTTAGGTCTCCCTCTGTGAAAGTCACTGGTACATTAATCCTTTCTTTAGTATACCCCAGATCATTCTGAAGTTTTCTTCTGGGATATATCAGAACTAAAAAACACATTTACATTCACAGGGCAGGAGTACTTTAATTAGAGCAACGAAAATCCAACTAGTGCTCTCCTTTATATTTTCCACAGGGCAAGAAATATAATTTTTCTTGCAAATGAAATCTTAGAGAGATCTGTACAAATTTGATGACTTACGGAAACAGCTTAGCAATCCACAGTGGGGTCACAGCCTCAAGGTTAAAAAGTAATTCACTGTTGTGTGAACAAAGCTATAAAGAAGGTGAATACTAAATATTTAATACTGATTTTTCTCTTCTCTGATATCTCTCTTTTCACAGCATTGGAGAGCATGGAAGGATATTATTACAGAGACAGTGTCTCAGTAGAAGAATTTCAAGCTCAGATTAATTCAGCCTCACTAGAGAAAGTCAAGCAGTACAACCAGAAACTACGGTGGGTAATAAAACAACATTCCTGAGATTAGTTTACCAAGTTCTGCTTTTCAGATCAGTTTCTATGACACATCTTTAAACTGAAGTGTATTGCATGGTGATTGTTTTTTTGGTGTGTGGTTAAATAAGATCCAAGATTCATGATTCTGGCTTCCCCCCCCCCCCCCTTACTTTTAAAAAAAGATTGTTTTCCCATGAAAATTACAGCTTTACTTGCTTCCAGGTTGTTGTGCTAATGCATATAGAAAAGGAAATGCCTCCATGATCACAGATGCGGAGTATCAGTAAAACTTTATCAACTAAACTTCATGGTCTGATTTTGCAGACCAACTTTACATTAATTTCTGCAGAATAGGACTTAAAAAATAGTCCTGTTTTCCTCAGAGCTGAGCATCTTCCTCCCTGCCCCAACCATATTAAATGGAATATAAACATTTTTGGGTACGGGTTACAGAATGCATCCTTGCCAGTATAGGTAAATATTATGCAACTGTGCCTTTCAGTAGATATTTTACTAAGAAGTTATACATAAGGACAGAATTTTTGGTATGCAAAATAATATATTAGTTATCAAGTCAAATAATGATGTGTATATAGACCGCTCTCTCTATCTGTGATAAACACCTGTTTGAGTACACATAGTTGCACATAAGTTGAAGAAAAAGGACTGCAGTAAACCCACGTCTATTCAGTTTTAAAATTATTGAATCAGATGCTAACACCATCATTTCACTAGAAATAGTAGCTTTTAAAAGCAGCAGAGGAGTTTAAAAAACCACCCCTACCTAGAGGACAGTGCAGAGGAGGAAAGAGGACAAACGAGGGTTTCTTTCTCCAGTTCCTTCACCTTTTTGACCAACCCTGTCTTTGGAAGGTTTTCTTCATGGATTTTTAAGAATTATTTCTCTAATATGGTGTCGAAGCAGTGACTTTTTAGATTCTCCTTTAATCTAAGCCGTACTGTAGCAAAAGTTATTTTAAAGACTGTTGTATTCAGCTAGTACTGTATATTTCTTTTTTTTCTGATATCTGTGTCAGTGCACTTTTAATGAGAACTGTAGTATTTATTTAGTCTGTTTTCCACCTTCTTGTATTAGTACTTCCTATCTGGGGGAAAAGGCTCCTCCTGAATATTTACTTGACAGGGCTTATATTATAAATCAGTGTTACAGAAAGCTTTGCTCATGCCAGTATTTGGCCTAGATGAAGTCAGCTGGTGTTGGAAAGAGATTTCTATCAGTTGGACGAGGCAAGACTTTCTGTGCTGTTTTTTCTATGAATAGGCCCAATTTAGCCCCCATGAAATCCTTAAAAGAAGTTCTTCCTGACTTTATGATCTAATGTTCCCTGACCTTGCTTACCTCGGGTGTTAGGACCTCCATTCATGCTGTGGCTCTAATGAGGTACATTCCTCTTACGCTGTTGTGACTCACAGCTCAGAGCAGTTGCTAACCTCCAAAGCTTTGTTGCAAGAAGTTACTATGAAAAAGTTAGCATTCAACAAAAGTTACCAGTAGCAGCTCTGTCCAGTCACAAGAGTAGGAAAATTTTGGACTTTTTTTCAGACATCCGATGTCTGATGAGAACATTCAGTAATTGATTTTTTGGTTTGCTTTCTGGTGAACTCTACCCATTTCTTAAATGAGGCACAAACAGCTTCAGGAATTCACTGACATAATGTGAAGAGGAAAAACAGAAAAGCAGATGCTTCGTTCTTGTTCTGCCATTTGCTAGCCTGTGTAGGTGTTTGGCCAGGAGAATCTAATAAAGTAACTACAGCAGTGAAAGATATTAACATTTGGATAATTGCTCTAAAGAAGAACAAAAAAGTCAAATTGAATACTCCCTGGAAACATACTCAAGTGCAATAATACTACTGTAAACTCTTTGCGTGGAAGAAATCCTCTATAGAGAACTACCTGATCAGTAATAAAATAAGTCATCCAGGACACAATCCATAAACCATTCTTTCTGGATAGCAGAGAAATGCATTGCTGGCTTGTGAAATGACCATCTGATGATGACCTTATGCAGTGGAAAGCAAATGGGAACAATAACAAAGGAGAAAGTAGTGGGAGAAGAGGATGGGAACGAAACCATCGGTTGGCAGTGATGCTGACACTGCAGCCAATTCATCTGTCGATGAGACCTCTTGATACAAGTTCAGCTTCTCTTATTCCTGACTCATTTAGATAGTAATGCTCTAATAATATGAAACAGATGAGACCAGTTTGTTATGTATGGTTACTCTTACAGAGGTGGTGGCCTAACTTGGGATGTATGCAAGCATGTTAGTAAAATTAAAAGTGAGTACTACCTTTGCTCATCTGCCTCTTAATTTCTTGTGGTAAAGTCTTGTTTAAAAAAAAAATTTTTTTTGAGGACTGTGGTATTTTTTAGGTGATAAATCTGATACTGACATGTGGCTTAAAAGAATTAATCTACCGATTATCTATTTGAATGAATCAAAAATGTATCAGTAATTTTTTAGTGGATAACAGGGAGGATAACCTTTATCCATCATATAAAATGAAAAAGCAGAATCCTTGGTTTTATTGCAAAATGCATTCATAACTATGGAACTGTGACCAGCTTTTCCACAATATCAGAAGTGATACAATAAATCCAGGTGCAAAATTGTCCTTCTTGATGCTGATTTGAGCATCGTAAGAGCTTCTGTCTTTCATGGTTCTTGCTTGGAGGCTTTTGCAAATACTACCTCAACTATGAAATAGTAATGCTAAGATTATCATTTTTATGAGAATGCATGCAAGACAGTTGAAATTTGGTTATAGAATTTCATGCTTATGTGGAATGGAGCGAAGTCCCTCCATCTTCTGTAACAGGTTTAACCCCAGCTATTTGAATCTAATTAATAATATAGTGGAACTTTTATTCTAAGTCCAGCTAAAGTTGAGGTTTTCTACAATTCCTGAGGAAACACCCCCTATCCCAGCAATATGTAGGAACTCCTTTATCAGAATAGAGATGTTATTTAAAAAAAACCACCCCAACAAACCCACAACAACCAGTATCTAGTTTATGAAATTTCTGAAACTGCTGGGAAATCTTCAGCATCTGGCCCACAGTTATCCTTAATCCTTCTGGATTTCTTTTTTACAGTCAGCCAGATTGCACTTATTTTTATAGTTCAGCAATGCTGTTTCTCTGACACTGACAAGAAAAAGAAAGTTATGCTCACATTCTGTTTGCAAGTTGAGCTGGTGCTAGTAGCTGCCAGCCAAGTAAATTTAACCTCATCAAATTGTTTGCTAATGAGAAACATGCAGTATAACCAAGCTGAAGTAATTAGGTCAGCAAAGATTTTAAAGATCTTTATTACTATGTGTTTGATAGCTCAGCAGTTGTCTTCTAATTTAGAAGAGGACCAGAAGGAAGCTATGTCTCTGACCTGTACAGAAGCTGATGTTGAGTGAGCTCTTTCTGTATTTTCCAGCCTCCTCCAACTTTTCCCCATCTTCCCCTTTTGTTGCTCCTTGCCGTTCGAATAGGCTTTTTCCACCCTGAATCAGTCCTTTTGCTTTTACAGGTACCAGGGACTGTTTTGCTTCAACAGTGCAGGGCACAATAGTGTTTGAATCTGTAATGACTACAAATGCTGATGGGAATAACAAAACCCCACAAATTTGGTCGGTTTAAGTATTTTCCTGCAAATCTTGAATCATGTAATTGTAAAAACATGAGGGTAAACTCTAATTGTTGTTTTTGAAGCATTACTGCTTTAAGAATTATTTAGTTAAAATACAGTCTGTCCTTTGAATATGATTTTTATATTAGATAAAGGTCTCTTTCCTGCAGAATGACATTCTGTATGGTAATTATTACATTACACAGAAATAAATCTTACGGTCATTACTGCCACCAAACGATTGGGTGCGATGCAGGCCTGTTGGAAGCTGGGGTAGGTTAGCTGAATGGCTGTAACTCAGCCAGTCCTTGGACTGAGTAGTGACTTTAAGATAAAACAATTAGCTGGATGTGAGAATGGTTTTTATTCTCTGAGAAACCAGGTTTTGAATTAGCTTCCTGCAAAGATTAACCTGATTTTTAAAACAGACTTTGAGTTTTGGAATGGCAACTTTGTAATGTTTGTCCTAGTTAGAGGATTGGAGTTGATGGCCCAGGATGGGACTTTCAGTCAACACTAGTAAGGAAACATTTTATCAGATTAGTCTTGTCTTCTTTTCTTCTGTGAGGGTTTTTTTTTTATTATTGGTTTGTTTTGTTTTGGGTTTTTTTTTGTCTATGAATTCTCTTTCTGGGGAAAAATCGGATCCCTCCTGTGACATTCTATTAAAGTGTAATTTTCTACAGGTACTCCTCGTTAGCTTCTTCATCAGAAAGGTCCAGGCACATTTGGGTTTTTTTACAGGATGTGTCTGTGCACATGAGGGATGTATCTCAAAGGCAGAGAGGGTGTTCAGGGTGCATATCCTTCAGTGGGATGCAGGATTGTGGCTGTACCAAGTATGCTTCTGGCTCTTGTGTCTCTGCAGGAAGCTTTGCTGCACATTGTTGACTGCAAGAACAAACTGTGGTGGAATATAGGTGCCTAAAACTGTACATCAATATCCCTGTTTGGCTTCCAAAACTGTCTATGCAGATAATATTTATTTGATAAAAAATTAGTGAACTCACTGGCTTTTAGATGTGTAGCGTGTTTAATGCTCCTTCAGCAGCTGTGTTTGCATTCAAACATCTAAACACCTTAAAAAAATGGTTTCCAGTGTTATGAGAATATTCAGAGGGAAATAATCAAAATAATAGGTGAAGGTGAGGTTTGGAGAGCTCTACTTTCCCATAACATTTCTATTATTCCCCAGCATGGCACTTTCTTGTGACACTCCTGACTATATGATGACCCAGTTCTTCACTCCAAAGATAGGATCATGCTGTGGGAAAGACAGCTGACGGTTGCTATCCATCCTCACCACTGGTGTGGGTGCTAATTACCACTGTGTCGTAATTAACTTGCCTGTGCATCAGTAGACAAAGAAGGTCTGGAAAAAATGTTCCTTCCTTCCTGCCTCCCATTCTGTGTGATTTGGACGTATTCTTTGAAGTCAGCTGTGTCCAGGGTTATTGGCAGCCACTTTTCTAGCCTGTTGTACAGGCAGAATAGAAGAAAAGTTAAAGTAAGCAGTAAAGGGAAAAGGCCATTTCTTGTGGGGTTTTTTTCCCCCTTATGTTACTGCTTTTTTGCTTATCATTTTAGGAGGTGAATGCAAGTCTGTTACGCTAAGGAAGCAATTATAATCAGTGAATCTAATGACAAATGATTTAGCTAACTACCCTCATTACACTGAATATCTGATTACGCTGACTGTAATATTATTCATTTTAAAGTGTTTCATTTACATTGTAACTTCAAACGGTTTCTCTGTCTGAAGCCTCCTGTATTTATTTTATGACATAAGCAGCCCTCCACAGAATGATGGCAAACTTAATTTACTTCTTTATTCAGGGATGTTGTAATCCATGAGGTTTTCATGTTGTTGGGTTTTCTTGTTTCTCTTAATTTTTAAAAAGACATGAAAAGGAAACAGCTTCTGCCCCTAGAACTTATGCAAGCATGGAACAAAATCTGTCTGAGGAATAGAACATCTTTTTATTTATACACGCATGTATACACGCACAGCAGCCTCTCAAGCTGCAGGCTTCTTGGCAAGCTGAGGCTTTCCGTATCCTGTATAATTTAGTCAAGGCAGAAAATAGATGTGATGGCACTCATGGCTTCAGGCTGAACTAAAATTCTCTAATAGTTGCTTTGATATAAATGAGATACAATGACATAAAGGACATCGCCACTTAGAGGTAGTTAATTACTATGGAAGAAAGAGTGTATCTGTCTCTGGAGCAAACTGATGGGTCCTCAAGACAATACCTGTGTTATCACACAGACAAGATCATACCTCAATTCCTGTGATAAGTGCATTAAAATCCATCTTAAAAATGGCCAATTCATTCCCCCACTGTTTCCAGTGGAAAGCTTTTCCAAACCAGATTGCTCATGTGGTTAAGCAGCTTATGCTGTTTGTCCTTGTGCTGCTACTGTCCTGTGATTTTACTCTTATTCTCCTTTCCCTCATGTCTATCCACTTCAGCAAGCCACATGTTAACGAGCAACATTATCTATTTGTGTCATTACCATCAAAAAATGAGTAACTTGATGAGAGTTACAGGGTTTAGAGAGTGATTCTGGGACAGTATATTCTTTTTGGTGCAGTGGGGTATTTATACAGCAGGTGAAAAAGTGTTTCCCTGTTTTCAGTACCAGGTATTTGATACATTGCTTTGTGTTTAAAAAGCAACAGTGAAACCGGCCTGTAATGCTACATACTCCAATTTATCATGTAATTCATATGACTATAAAAATTGGAAATCTAATGCCTTTTAAATTTTTAAGATGTGGTTCCAAATGAACTAGATGCTTGTGGCTGAGCTCTTTCTAAATGCAAAATCTTTATGAAGGAGAGATTGAAAATTAAGCATTCACTCTGAAGGGCATAACAAGGAAATAATAGCTAAATTTGTCTCCTGATGAACTTAATGAGTAGCATTTTAGGTAGAACAGAAATTAAGATTCATTGCATCTAAGTGAAGCAAGACCAGAGAGAGAATAGAGTGATCTTGGACAAAGTAAATTAAATTTGTCTAGCTGGTCTGAAAGATACTGCCAGCTGGCTTGTATTTAAGTCCCCCCCGCCCCCCCCCCCCCCTCCAGTGCTATGTTCTTTCTGTAGTGTAAATTCATTGTTTCTTCAGACTGTTAACAAAGTATGGTCAGTACTTATTACAGGTAGTGTTCTGAAATTGAAAATGATGTGTCTTCATGTATCATATATGCTGAGCCTTTGCTCACGGAGGTGGACATCTGGTTCATTCTGCTTTCTTTATCCTCTGCAAATGCAGAGAACTTGTATCCCCAGTGATCAGAGGTGGAGCCTCTTTCACTCCTACGGGAGAAACTCTGACCACCCAATAACTCTTTGGCATGTTTTCTTATTTAACAGTGTATTCCATGTCTGGAATATCAGGAGCCAAAATGGAGACATCTACTGTCTGAAAGGCAAATGTGGAAGCAATTAGTTAGGACTAATGGGTTCAGTGTGGATTTGGCTGTTTGGATAATGATCGGAGAAGCAGGAAAGCAGCTGTAACTGGTTTGTGGCCCAAGAATGTTCTTTTCACATTGCAGATAGGATGGTTTTAAGTGATCTTGGAAGTAGGTAGAGATGCTGGAGACTAGAACCCTGGAAAAATAGGGGTTAAAATGTATCATGTGAAAAGTGGGCAGTGTTACATAGAGCAAATGGTATTTTTTTCCCATTTTTTTCATACATGACTTTCCGGCATCGCATGTCTGTGATTCCCTGGTTGAGAGTTTTTTAAGGTTTGATTGTACCTCAGGTACATGTATTCATGGTTAACAATTTCTAAACATGTCCTCTTCACAGAATGGGGAGAGTTTAAATTGGTGACAGACCAGTAGTTTAGCTAGGTGCTGCAGACTTGCAAGAAAATAAGGAGCATTGTGAAGAATAACAGCCTCTGTTTGTTAGGAATTCCATTTTCCAGGGTTGAAAGTCTGTGCACCAGCTATGCTCCCAGTCTTCTCCACTAAAGCAGACAGTTGCCAAGAAAACCCTTGTTTCATTTCTTGAAATTTTCTTTACAGACATCCCCACTTTTAGGTATTTCTGTGCATTGCTAATTCTAATTCTTTTCAATTTTTCTCTGTGTATTTTGCTTGCCTGTTACACTCACATGCTCCTCTTCATGGACTTTGTTGCTTTCCACAGTTCTGTGTGCTTACGCTTAAGTAGAGGCTGACAAAAGTTGATTTGTCCATTTGTGCTCAGAGTAAGTCAGGAATCATAGAATCATTTAGGTTGGAAAAGAGCCTTAAGATCATCAAATCCAACCATTAACCCAACACTGCCAAGTCCACCACTAAACTATGTCTCTAAGTGCCACATCTACATGTCTCTCTAATACCTCCAGGAATGGTGAATCAACCACTTCCCTGGGCAGCCTGTTCTAATGACTGACAACTCTTTTGGTGAAGAAATGTTTCCTAATATCCAATCTAAACCTTTCCTGGCACAACTTTGGCCATTTCCTCTTGTCCTGCCACTTGTTACTTGGGAGAAGAGACTGACACCTATCTGGCTACAACCTCCTTGTTCAGGGAGCTGCAGAACAATAAGGAATCCTCTCAGCCTTCTTTTCTCCAAGCAAAACAACCCCAGTTCCCTCAGTTGTTCATCATAAGACTTCACCAGCTTTGTCTCCCTTCTGACACACTCCAGCCTCTCCGTGTCTTTTTTGGAGTGAGGGACCCAAAACTGAACACAGTACTCAAGGTGCAGCCTCACCGGTGCCAAGTACAAAGGAAGAGCTTACTGAGTTGTTCACACATGAAATAGGAGTTACCCATGGTGAATTCAGAGCCATGTGGTGATAAAATTTTCTATTCTGCACTTCAGTTTGCATGGTAGTTTCTAAAGGTCAGAATATTACTATGTGTGCTCTGTGAGAATTTAAAATCCTATACTGTCACAAAGGTTTTCTCTTATATTTAAATCTTTCTCTAACTACTGATGACACCATACATAGGATTGTATCACTGCCAGAGGTGTCAGGAATTAAGAATCACTAGGTCTTTTTATGGACTGGGAGGGTAATTTGTAATTTATCCAAACTTACCATTTAATGGAAAGAACACATCAAACACCTCTATATTTATTTGTTGTACAGCAAATAGTTTTCTGCAATGGCTACTTTGTACTACAGAAACAGTTGAATTTATTTATATTATATATATAAAAATGTATTTCCAAATGTGTGTGTATACAGTTACAGTAAATGTGCTGTACACATGCTCACCTATATAGTTTACCAACAGATGGCAGAACACAGAATTGTTATTAAAGAAATACAAAATGATGTGTGCATATATATACAGATACACAGACATATTATTTGTCTGTACCATGAATGAATACGTGCATGGTATTTTGAGCTGAAGAGTTAGGGACACTAACATTTCCTGATGCTGCATTTACGTACTGATGTATCCTTTGCTGTGCTATTGACTGTGCTTATCTACATGATCTTGAATATCTTGTGACCAAGGGATCAAAAAATCAAGTAGAACTAAGATGTATTTCCATTCTTCTGCTGAAGACAGTATGAATTTATTTATATGTATGCCACTGTGATGATGAAAACATAGAAGATAAAATTCTTCTCTGCTATAACAGCAAAGCAAAATCTTTCTGAGCAGAACCCTTGGCTTGGCTTTATTTATTGCCATAAACCAATTGCCTGCTCCCTCCCTGCTCCCCCCACTCCAGTCACTTCTTTACTATCCTTGTATTTTGAATAAAAGATGATCAACGTCTAGGATTAGCCTGTGGGCTTCCTGGAACAACACACTGAGAGTAAGACCAGAAACGTGGCTTTGATTGAATTATTTGCATGCGCAGAGTTACTCAGGAATATGTGTCTCTATAGATTTTAAGTCTCCTTAGGGTTCAATTTTCAAGACTTCAAATTTTCAGGATTTACATGTCTGACTCCATTTTGGACGGTACCCTGTAAAATGCATCACTAAGAAAACATCAGTACTTCTGCATCTCCTTTGTACTCAAGTTCCGGGAAAACATCTAGGGAAAGCATTCATCTTGTGATAGATTTTTCTTTTTGAACCCTAAGATGTTTGTCATATCATTCCAGTGTAAGTTTTCCCTGAGATATTTGTCCCATTATTTGACATTGTTACGCAGGGGCTATCTTAGAGTAGCGGTACACAGCAACAGTCCCCTGTAGTTTTAATGTCTGATGGATTTTCTACCTTCTTTTAAAAGAAAGGCTTTTCTGCTACAGCTTAGAGAAATTGTAAGGCTTTCAGAAGCAAAACCAGCATCACATTTGCAGACAAAGAGCTATGATTTCATTCTTGTTCATTTCAAATGGATTAGAAAATAGTGTCCAAATTGGGCACCATGCCAAGATTGCCATTAACTTTTCCCATAAAATATGATTAAGGACTTTAACAAGCATTTAGTAATTAAGTGAAGTGCTTTGGAAATTTATATGCTGTCCACAGTTTGTCATGTTCTGTAAAATACTGAAGACAGTTTTTATGAAAAGCAATAAAAATAAAGCACTCGAGAAACATCTGGGAGTGTTATCTGATGGGGAGGGGGGATAGTTTCATTTGTAACAGGATATTTTTATATTTAAAATTAATGTTGTGTATAGTTGATTTTTGTTTGTTCTTTAGGTTAATGAATAATTGACTGAATTAATGGAGTAATTCCTATAATTGTACATCCCATTCTAGGGTCCGTGTTGCTTCACTTTGTACCCTGAGTTGCTTATTTTCCATGTACTCCATTAATGTGTGTACTGCTCTGTATTTGGTTTGTGGTTTCATTTAATGCAGCTGAATTTGCTGAAATAACAGCCCAAAGAGAATGGGAGTGCTGAACAGACTGAATGAAGCAGCTTTTCCTGTGGAATGACAGGGAAAAACAACACAGGCTTTCAGTCTGATAACATTCAGTGGATGGCAGGGTGAGGCTTTGTTTTTTAGCTTTGTGACCAAAGAAGATGGCTGGTCTCTTGCTGCTGAGGTAGCTTTTATGTGCTCTGGCTGCTCAGAGTGATTTATGAGTAATTTTCTCTGCAAACCTCTTTTCCTTCCAATAGTCTCCAGCTTCCTTTGACACTGAGTACATTCTGGATCATGCAATGGGCTTAATGGAATAACAGAACTAGATGAGCTTTGCTGTACTTTCGGAAGGAATTAATTCAAACCTTGAATTTGGGAGAGGATGCTTTTCAAAACTTCAAAAATATGGGAAGCAAAATCTACTAGAATTAAGGTGGTGGGGTTTTTTTGTCTGCTGAGTTATTCCAGATTATTGATGAATAAAGGCTATTCAAATCTGTAGTCTGCACACCTGCCCTGCTAATATGCAACAGTATGAATAACTTCTCTCATGGATAAAGCCATAAAAAAGGGTGGAGAGTGATTTTTATCCACATGTGTTATATGAATCAGTGTTTTAATGGCTGGACGATCCAGGTGATCCTGTAATTTCAGAGTTAGGATGAAAGGATGTATTCCTCTCAGTTTAATTTTGTATGTATTCTATTTCACATTATGCAAGTGAAATTTGGTTCCCACATAGTTCCGTTCTGGGTCATGGCTCAGGTGTGACTTTTACTCAGGTGTGCTCCTTGTGCACAGGTAACGGAACAGGCAATGGAGCTGGGTCTAGTGACACTTTGAGGTTTGCATTGGAGAATCTTCTTTTTCAGCCCCCACTCTCCCCCACACCATTCCATAGTTCAGTGAGGCTTTTTTCTTGTTTTGCTTTATTTTAACCTTGGCCAGAATTGCTGCATTGGTAGCCGTTGCTTGGTTCTCACTGGATGCCTCATCCAGGCAGGGAAGCCCACCAGGTGTTTCTATTTTCAGCTGCCCTGGCAGGTTTTTGGAGCTTTTCAACCAGCAGAATGAGTTTTGTGATCAGAAAATCATGGAATATTTTGGGTTGGAAGGGACCTTGAAAGATCATGTGGTCCAACCTTCCTGCCATGGGCAGAGACAATTTTTAATATTTTTATTTTCTTTCTTAAACAGTGCTGCAGAGGCAGAGCAACATGATGTTATCACAGAGATATGTAAGAGATTTCCTCTGCCTCTGAGAAGATTAATGAGCTGTGGTGAGCAATTAATTTGCTTATAAGGTAGAATGAAAAAAAAATAAAATTCCTCAGCGGTTCCTGAGTTGAAGGAGACAGGAGAAATGCTCCATGCTTCCCAGGAGCTCTTTGTTCTTTCTTACTGGTGTTGAATAAGAGAAGTTTTCCTTCTCTGTGAATAAGAGAAGTGTTCCTTCTCTGTGATTTTCAGGAATCACAGAATTACAGGGGTTGGAAGGGACCTCCAGAGATCCTTTGGTCCAACCCCACTGCCCAAGCAGGTTCCTTAGGACAGGTCACACAGATAGGCATCCAGACTGGTCTTGAATTTCTCCAGAGAAAGAGACTCCACAACCCCCCATGGCAGCCTGATCTAGGGCTCTGTCACCCTCACCATCAAGAAGTTCTTCACATATTGGTGTGGAACTTCCTATGCTCCAACTTGAGGCCATTGCCCATTGTCCTGTCTCTACAGACCACACAAAAGAGGTTGGCCATTTCCTTTTGTCTCCCACACTTATTTATAAACATTAACCAGATCCCCTCTCAGTCTTCTAAGGAGAGAAGGATATGATGGAAGCCCTCTGTACAAAACGTCGGCCTCCTTTGTGGCCCACAGAAATTAGCCAAGCTTTGTCTTTCAAAAGAGCATGTGCTGCATTTGTCCCTTTAAAAAAACCTTTTCTTTGATACTCTGCACTGATAAGTGAAAGGTTATGGAAGGAACTGGGAGAATGTGGGTAGGTATCCTTCAGGGCACAGTACATAAGGCTGATGCAGTATGCATGTTTTCTCCGTCACATTTGTGTTCTGGCACTTTCCTTTGGCTTTTCTTTTCACGCACTGACTCATTTTCAGAGACGTTTGCAGCAAGTGTAAAGAAAGACAGTGTGATTTTTGGTTTTGCACACACATGCATGAGTACACGTGATGCAAAGGCCATTTTTGCTTGGATGATGCATATTTGCCCTTTGTAGGACTTTTTTTGCTTTTTGTTTCTTTTTGTATTGTGACCTGTGTGTGTTTCCTCTGTCAGTACTGTGTTTTGTGTTTGGGATTCTGGGTTTGTATTATTGCAGTTTCATACAGCCAATACAAATAAAGCTTGTAGTGCACCAGACTCAGGCACTCTCTGTGCCATGTTTCCCAAAGTCACTATTATAATATTGACAGTTGCCACAAACCTTCTCATAGATAGCTGCGGTGAAAATCACTTTCAGATGCACTTTTTCTACTAACTGAGCAATAATATTTTGCACTGTACTGTCAAAGGGCAGGGGGACTGGTTTTGTCTCCAGAAGAAAAAATGTTCCATATTACTTTAAAAGAAAGAGTGATAGTGCCTATTTACCCGTGTTTTTCCTCAATCCTCTCTTACCATGAAGTTAAAATATTTTTTTTTTAAATGACAACCTTAGGGTGGTGTCCAAGAATAGTGTCTTATATGTGTTTTGTTCAGGAGTTGAAACAATTAACGGTTTTTGCCTTATTCTGTTTGTTCTTTCAGGGCATTCTACCTGGACAAGTCAAACTTGCCTCCAAATTCAACATCTAAAGCGGCTTATATAGATAAGGTAAATAAAGATGTTAAGAGCCTAATTAAATTTTGCATGTTTCACACTGTCTTACTGTAGCCCTTTCCTGAGGCTTTCTTAATTCAGTATAAAAATTGAATTATTTAAAGCTGGGGGGAAGCACAGGGAAAGGAGGAGCTCTCTTGCAGCATTTTGTCCCACCTGTTGTGCTTTAGGGGTACATGATGCTGTATGGTTCTGTATCAAAAGGTGTGACTGGAGTGCATCAGTGTACTTGAGAAGGGAAACCGTAGCTTCCCTTTTATCCTGTGCTTTCAGAGCAATGCAGTTATTCCAGGAGCGTGGTGTAAGGGTAGGGTGAGGGGAGAGCAGGTGCAGGCAGAAATTCCTCATTCTAAAAACTGGAAGCGCTTTTCCAAATTAAACGCTCCTTCAGCATCCTGCTCAGAAAGCTTTCTTCTGAATCTCCTCATTAAGGCCTTCTTCAAATGCCTTCATCTGTCTCTTAAACCTCTGTGAGTGAGAGATCCCACGGGCTATGAAAATTCATTTAGTGCTCTCTCCTATTGTTGGAGAGTTAATGCCTGTATTCGTAGGGTCTTCCTTATGCTGACTTGAAAAGTTATTGAGCAACTGTGGCTTGAGAAATAGTGATCATCAGCTGAGCCCTATGACAGACTAAAATTTTATGTTGATACCATCCAGCATTGGCCTTACCAGATGGATTGTTCCTGTTTTTGGATCCATTCTGGTCTGCCCCGGAAAGGAGGTGGACACATGCCTGTACCTCACCTTCTCTGCTGAGTCGGCAACTTTACTAAGCCGTCTCAGGTGCAGCAGAAGACTTTTAGCTATATGTGCAGTACTTGTTACCCCTAAACCCATTCCTTAACTATTTCAGTGAAAAGTTCAAGGGCAAGATAAAAGCAGCTCATAATCCTGGTCTGACCAAGGGATGCTGGGTTAAGCTAATGCATATATTTTGCAGTTGGAGCAAGCTACGAGTGAGTGCATGATCTCAGCTTGTGGCTGTGACCTTTGCTCGGTTCTCCATAGCTCTGCATTAGTAGTGGCACCAGTTAAAATCAATTTAAATGGAAACAAGTGAAACCAATAGGACCTAAATCAAGTGAAATATATTTATGGCCAAGTTTAAACATGCTGATCATTGTAATTGCTTTACTGGACCTGTATGCTTTCCAATGAAGTAACTAACCTTCATATAGGAAAGTGAAGCTGCTATTTCCCTAATTACTTAAAACTGTCTTTAGGGTATTTGTCTTTCCAAAGATGTATTCTTTGAGTAGCAGGCAGGGATTGGCAGAAACTTGTTTCTGAAATAAAGAGAATAGAGGGTTTGGAGTTACGAGGTCTGCAAAACTGTCTTATGAACGTCTCCCTTACACAGAGCACCATAAGATGATGATTTTCATTGCTAGACCACTCTTGAAGGTTGCTTTTCTGAGAGCGGCCTTCAACTTGACACTGCCTTCTTTACTAGGTGGATCATTACTTTCCATACATTAATGCCAAGGCTATTTTAAGTCCCTCTACAAAGTTGATGGCTCTTGTTTTGTACTGTGCTTTTATCACTTCTGTTCATTTTTCTTTTCTGTGGTTTTAGTCAGGATTAGGAACTAGACGTTTGCATAAATAAAGGACAGTGTTTTCTTAATCATAAGCTGATATTCTGAATGAGTCAATTAACCAGTGTTGGCATGCGACTGTAGGTTGCTTCTTTGTGGCTTCCCTTCTTTGCCAGTACCACTAATGGAGATGGTGCTGATGGGTCCATTTGAGGGAAAAACACTTCTTTAGGCAGGACTGGTAATGAAACGGTCAGCGACAGTAAGAATTTGAAGTTTGAAAAACACTGTTGTAGGTCAGGTAACAGAAAACCATGTACTCTGTATTTATGTTACGGGATTTGGCTTTGGCTTTCTTAGCCAGCCCTGCTGTTCCATCTGCCTCTGTGATGACCTGCTCTAGAAGAGAACTTCATGTGCTCTCAGTAGCAAATATTTAAATACCTCTCTCTTCCTCCCTTACAGCTGATGAGGCCTCTCAATTGCTTGGATGAACTTTACCGACTGATAGGGTCCTTTATCCGATCCAAGCGCACGGCTGCCTGCGCATACACTGCCTGCAGTGCTTCCGGGGTTGGATTGCTGTCAGTGTCTTCCGAACTCTGTAGCCGGCTTGGAGCTTGTCACATCATTATGTGCAACAGTGGAGTTCACCGGTATGACAATTTCTTTCCTCCCCTTCTTTTTCAGTCAGTCATTCAGTTGTTGCAGGTTGGAGGCTGCCGCTTTTTATTTACAGAGAAGTCTTGCACTAAATATCTTGCATCTTAGACTAAATACCTAATACACTTGAAAGATCTCTGGTGAAATTCTAGTATTTTATTTGCAGTGATGGACAGAGATGAGCAGTATGATTTTGTTTTGTGCAGTTGTAATGAATTCTTCCTCATTCAAGTCAGAAAAAAAGCAGAATTCTTAATTGCTAAATCAGAAGAAGGAAGGTTTCCTAGGTGAATAACACGTACTATATTTAACTCTTAATATACAGGCCAGAAATGCTGAAATTTGTATTTGCTTTGTAAGCTGGGGTGGGGGAAGAATCATAGTAGAGCTGGTTTCAAGGAAAAAAAAAGAAAAATAACGCATTTTTGCAGGTGTGTCTGTGATAACCAGTTCAGCCTATAGAACAGTTGGTGTCATTAATACATTACCAAAAAATTGAACTGAGCTATAATCAACTGATCGATGTGAAGAGATTTTAATAAGCATATGCATTTATGACAATAGCTTCAATATAGCACGCTCTAGTACTTAATAATATTCATCAAAGGCAGCAATGTGTTTGTGTTCCAGATGGGCAGGTTACAGTTTTTTGTGCATTATAAAAAAAAACAACCCAAAAAACCAAAACCAAGGCAAAAACTACAATTGGAGAGGAGGAAAATCCCCCCTCAAACAAAATCCCAAAACATAGAAAAGAATCTGATGGTAAATTCTTGCTTGTTTTACATGAATGCCAAACTGTAGAGTATAGGTGGCATATGTTAAACGTATTCCCATTTGTTTCAGGTATATGAAAATCCTTATTTTGGCAGACTTGGTTACCGGTACATTGTGTTTGAATGAGTATTATTTTCTCCTTGTTTTAAGTAATGTCCTTTCTTTAAAAGAGCTTTCAGGAGGAAAAAATAAAAAGGCAACATAGCTGCAATGCAGATTCTCAGGCATGAAAAACAGGAAAAGCTCCATATCTATCCAATGCAATTACGTTGTATAAAAACACTGCTTGTTTCTTTTAACAGAGTTTACATCGGACTATTTGTATTACTCTCTGTCACTGGTGCAAGCATATAGAACCCACCGTATACTGTACTTAATTTTAGGCAGTAACAGAAAAAGGCCGTATCATTTAGCACCAGTCACTATGTCAGATGAAGATGGAAATACTACATAGCAAGGACTGACATCAAGTTATTTCAGAAGACAGTGGCGCTACGTAACTTTTCTCTGGCTCTTTATCTTAGTTTCAGTTTCATGTCTTATGTGATCACAAAATACTTTGGGTTTAATTCTGCCATTTTTAAATAAAGCAGAAAAAGACTACTTCTGGGTTTTATTATGATTTTGTAGATCAAATTCTGAATTTGCCAGTATATTTCTGCCCCAAATTCTTACAGTTTAAGAATAAACTGAGTGATTTAAATAGCCTCAATAAAGTATTGCCCCACAGTGTGTAGGTCACAAGTTATTCAGAGTAATTTAGTGACTGAATAAAAAGCCGTATGCCTGATTCTGAGTGTGAGATATTAGATGAAAATAACTTATCAAATTTCTGCTCAGAAGTAAGGTTAATTCAAAGGTATAAACTATTAAATATCCATTTAAGTATATTTAAACCCCACAAAATATTAGAAAAACAACATATTGGATGTGGAGACTGTATTAGGAGCAACAGGAATGGGGTTTAAATGTGTTATGTGTGGGTTTCCATCTAGATGTTACAGGATTCAAGATCAACTATTTACAGAAAGGTGCAAGGGCGCTTATCTCTAAAGCATGACTCGTTCTGCTTTACAGTGTGTCCGTCTGAGCTTTTGTACAAGATGCTCTTACCTCACTTGTGCATTAGTACTGCCTTTGTGCCTGCCATCTGTTCAGAGAAAGAAACATCCAACTCCTGGCATTTTCAGAGACATTTTAAGATAGGCCCTCCAGGAAAAAGGAATGCATTACTCGAGATTTTATAGGTACTAAAGAATTTTTGCCATGGATTTCCAAAAATTAAGAAGAAAATGCTTGTGCTTAGAGATTAGAAGGGATTCTTGTTCTATTGAAGGTGTTTTTCCTTAGAATTTGAAGTTATGTGAAAGTACTTTGTGTGCTGTTTTCTCTAGGCCCCCTCTCTACAGTCCAGCACTAAGTAGGCTTTGCTTCCTTTTGCATTCTGAAATTGCATTTTCCCAGATAGAAAGCTTGTTTTGTCTCCAGCTGGTTGGCTTGCTGGCTGAAATTTGTTCCCAACATTTCCACTGCTAAGTTCTGCTTTTTTTGCTTTTTTTTTTTTTTTTTTTGTGAACCTACTGTCCTTTCTGCTTTGCAGAGTGAAACTGCCTTGCAGCACTATGAACTGCTGTGAGGACAGAAGAGGGAAGAGTGAGATGCTGGATGTGATAGAGTCCCATAGACACAGATCATTTTGCATGTTGCTTGCAATCTTGAAGGCTTAATTCTTCTGTTTGTTGGGTTATTATTTTATCAGTGCAGGTGATCTTGAGAAAGAATGGTCTTAAAGTTGTTAGTTATTTAGAATTCATCTACTGATTTTCAGTAAGAGGTGACATTTATATCTGGTTCTATTCAGCAGTGTATCTGGCCTTCTATGTTCTTAGAAACTAAATGCTGTGAAATCCTTGATTGAGATCAGTCGCAGAAATCCATGTTTTGTAGGCCCAGACTAAGAACTCAGAACTGTTTTTAATGCTATTTTATGGATGTTAAATGAGTTGAAAACTGGTATTATCTACAGAAGCTACTAGGTAAGCAGATGGGGAAAGTATGTGAATTATCTGTTGTGACTTAACCCCAGCCAGCAACTAAGCCCCACACAGCTGCTCTCTCATCCCTTGTGGGATGGGGCAGAGTATCAGTAGAGTGAAAATGAGAAAACACATGGGTTAAAACAATGCCAGTTGAATATGTAAAGCAAAAGCCACACACACAAGCAAAGCAGGACAATGAAGACAAACACCATCACTCCCAATGCCTCCCTCTTCCTTCTTCTTTCTCTGGCTTTATATGCTTAAGCTTGATGCCATATGGTATGGAATATCCCTTGGGTCAGTTGGGGTCAGCTGTCCTGGCTGTGTCCCCTCCCAATTCCTTGTGCACCCCCAGCCTACTCATTGGTGGGGTGGGGTGCGAAGCAGAAAAAGCCTCAGCACTGTGTAAGCACTGCTCAGCAGTAACAAAAACATCCCTGTGTTACCAACAATGTTTTCAGCACAAATCCAAAACTGAGCCCCATACTAACTACTGCAAAGAACACTAACTCTATCCCAACCCAAACCAGCACTTTGTCCTTGCAGGTTAAACTCAGCAAGTATGATCTTCACTTATCGGCCTTGCCAGCTTAAAAATGAAGTATAATCATCTCAGAGCAAGGTTTCAATATGCTTTCTTGATACAAGAAACAAAATACCTAATTTTAGCCAAATTTCTATGATTGGGAGAATGAGAATCTGTGGAAGAGTATGTGTGCTCTGCCAGTCAGCATCTTTGTTCTGTTCTTGGGGAGTGGGAACTGAGCAAACCATTACATTTATCAGAATTTAGATGTTTAATAGACTCTAAACAAAATATGTGTGAACTTTCCCTCACTCAATTTATCTGTCTTACTGAAGTGACTGGAGAGCCCTTTCTGTGTTCTCTCAACCTGGGTGTCATGGGTTGTCAAGGAGCAGGGGAGATTCTGCCACCCCTCCCTCTAACCAGAAGCAAATCCCAGATGGCTTGGGAGGGAGGCGCTCAGTGGCAGTCCGATACAGAAGAGGCCAAGAACTATGAAACAGCAGCTTTGTCTGCTTTGACAGTGATTGCTGATCTCTGGATCAGCAGTGTCTTGGTTTCTGACTTCTCTGTGATCCATATTAAATTGCTTTTTACACCGCACTAGGCTAAAACAGCTTGACAGAGTTCATATTTTCATCCCTGTATCCAAGATAATGCTGGGGATTTTGACTTGCTGGTGATTGCTTTGCTTTGATTTTTATTATGACAATATGTTTACCAATTTACATTAGAGCCTGAAATCCTATATCTATTTCAGACAGCAGTTCTTTTCAAATATATTTTGATAACCAGAAAAACAAGGATGAGGAAAAATAAGTCCTTTTAACCTTCAGTGTCCTAAGTGACATGTGAATACTGTAAACTCCGCTCAGATGATCCTAAGTGAACTTGCCTTGTTAATCAATGTCAGGAACAGAGCTCTAAATTAGTCCAAGAAATCAATAGTTTGGCATTTCTATTTTCCCTTTTTTTTATCATCCATAATTATACTTCTGGCTGCAAAACAGCTGTCACCCTGTAAACAATGTTCTGCTTTCTTTCCTTCTATTTCTTCTGTTTGAAGTTGCAGTTGCTCTGTACAAACATAGGTGATGAAAGGCACTTTTAAATTTTATTGAATCATGATGTTAGCTCCTGCTTGAGGGAGAAGAGCGAGACTGCACTGCACAGACATGTCCCAGCCTCCTCCTATGCCAAAATGAAATTAGGTGCAGCAGCTGCAGTAGTCTATTCAGGGACCATAGGACTTACAGACTGAAAGGAATCATATAAAGCATCCAAATGAAACAAATCCCAAGTTTATTTAAAATTTTGCATTTCCTGGAGGCTTGAGAGAAAAAAAGTCATGTATAATCTTGATGAACCCCAGAAAAATCACTGTCTTATTTTTCTTTTCTGAATTTTAATTTCCTTTCCAGAAAGTCTTTCCTTAGTGTTACCATCCTTTAAGCGGTGGGGTTCTGGCTGAACAGACCTTCAGCTGAACGATGAGGCAGGGTTTGCCAAGGGTTGATGATGCTGTCTCCTGTAGCTGGCACAGCTCCTGCAGTCCAGCTAAACCTGCTCCATCTTCCTCATAGCAAAGCTGATTAACACCATAAGCTGTCCATCATGGCTAGCTGCCTTTCTGCAAATCAAATGAAATAAGGTGAAAAATAGGTACTCCAGGTTTATATTTTTAGACATTCTATTGTAAGAATTCATCCTTTTAGATGATTTTAGATTTGTTTTTTCTGTAGAAATTTAGTTCTGAGCTCACTGACTGTGTACTAACCCCCCTCCCAGGTTTGCAGCTGTGTTTAGGCTGGCTACTGGGTCCACAGTAAGAAGGCTTTGTGGGATTGATGGGACTACTTTCAGGAGGCAGGTCAGCACAGGCTGAAAAACTAATCTTTGCTCTTCTCTAGCCTTCTGGTCTAAACTGTGCTTTCAGTCCTGTTACCTTCCCATTTAGTCAAGATTCCTTCTGTTTTTTGAATGGCAGTTTTATTATATCTGTCTACAGTTAGTGTATTTTTGCCATACCTGACCTCCTGATGCACGCATAAACAAACTTTCGGCATAGGAATTTAGGATAGCAGAATATTTAATTCTGTGCTGGTTACTATTTGAAAATGCTTATGCAATTGTTTAAATACGTGAAAATTTGTCTCAAGGCAAAATGAGACACAACACAAATAGGTTGTTTCTACAGCGATGATCATTTTATTTTGATCTATATTTGCCTTTCCTAGGCAATCTGGTATATTCTTGCTTTGTTAGCTCTAATGCCTCTGTGAAAGACTACAGTCTTAGAGTTCTGCATGTTTTAAATTTTGGCATGCTATTTCATTTAAAAATGCAGTCTGAAAATGTGGAGTGTAGAGAAGTGCATAACATGCACTGGGGCAGATAAGATGGATCTAAGTTGTTACTAGTATGGATTTTAAGGTGGTTTTTTTTTTATTTGGATTCCTTTTAACATTACGGATGTTTAGTAGCAGGGTTGACACACAACTAGATCACTGTGCTCTGTGGAATTGTCCTCTCACGCTTCAGTTCCTTCTGTATTGCCTTTATCTGCAGTCCAGGTCTTCAGGAGAATCTGATTCTTCCTTACAAAAACTTCTCCATTACAACAGAAATAGAATAGATGCTCTCAATCTAAAATAAAAACCTTATCCAAATCTTCTTTAATTTGGAAGAGAGTTAAGTGAATAACCTGAGCTATTACAAGACAGGAACTGCAGTTTTCCAGCAGATTTACTTGCCTGTTTACGTGGGAAGAAACCTTTAATGTGAAAGGCTTTCTACACAGAACAAGAGATAATGGCCCAAGCTGGGGTTTCAGTTTACTTTAGAATTTTTCGTTTGTTTTTGCAAGTATGACTGGGAGTGAGCAAACAAAAGGTATGCGATACTTTCAACCTTTTAGAAATGCTCTTCTTTCATCAAATAAAGAATATTAATAGTGGAAGTGCCTCCTTGCAACATTTTCAGCTGATTAAAGGTGGCAAGATCTTACAGGAAGAATGTGAAAAGATGCTCTGTGCAGTTGTATAACGCTGGCAGAAGGTGTACAATGAAAAGAAGTAGGGTTTTTTAATTATATTTGAAAAGCTCTCAGTTTTAAAAAAAAAAGTTAGAATAATCACATTTTATTTCTGGAAATAGATTGGATAATAGTAATCTTTCCAACTGCATAAAAAAAAAAAATCATTACCTACTGCATGTTTCACGCTTCAGGATTAAAAATTACAAATATTGAATCTAATAAACCCAATTAAAACTGTATTTTCCAACTACAATTGAAGTAACTAACCGAAGTTAGATCTGAAATATGGCTAATGTGTACTTAACCTCACAAGACTGATTCTCTAGCTTGCTAAGTTTATGCCATCTACTTCAGTCAGAAATCTGCTGAGAGCTTGCGTTTGTAAATACCTGGTAGAGCTGGGTTTGCTTCTCCTGTTGTAGGATGGTGGATGTATGCCTTATGAGGGAGTTGGGCTATTTTTATTTTGAGGTTTGCACAACTACATAATTGGAGAGGTGCCTTGTGTGAAGGAAACCTGTGAATGCTGATGCTTAATGGAAAAAAGGTAGAAGTCCCCTTAACTATGGACTGTCCAATTCTGGGTGGTCTTGTAATATCTTCCACAGATAGTTACTTTTTGAAGCATAGTTTATGAACACTGAACCATCATAACGGAATAAATATATTTCACAAGCAGAATAATGGCATTTTCTATATGTTGGCAAAAATAACACCAATTTTGGACTAACCTGCAGTGCATGGGTTCAATCCCAGGGTGATTTTAAAGTAGTGATCTTTCCACACTGTGAACATCTTAGCTTCACAAAGGATCATAAAGGGACTGAACCTAAGTCCTGCTCTCCACCACTGGGTTTATTGCACCTGTAAAATACAATTTTGCAGTTTAATTTATGAACTTCTTGCTCATTTTCTCTCTAATACCTACTGGCTGGCCCAACTTCGCTCTCCCTGTGAGATGAAATTCTGTTCAGTGAAGTTTCAGTGTATGGGCACAGAGAATGCAAACTTCAGTTTTACTTGCCTGGACAGATATTTGCACAATGAGAACAGCTTAGAAATTGTGAGACAGTCTTGAATTTGGGCTGTTAGTACCTTTTATGCTTATTTCTTACAGTACTGAACCACACTGTCCCTCCTTTCTTAGGTTTATCATGGCCTGTTTTCTTTGCGTTACTCATCAGAGTCCTGTACATATTACCCAGCCATCTCTGTTAATCTTAAAGAAATACCCCAAAAATGATTACACTGTAATAACTTAAGTTTTTAATTACTGCATACACTGCCAGAAATAATAGCTGCTTTATAAGGATTAATTTAAATGACAGCTCAAACAAATGAATAATTAATAGTGTAGTTGGTTTGAAAGGTGGTCAGATGCAGGTATGATTAGCTTATGATGTATGGGAAGAAAAGTAATTAAAATAAAAGCAATGGCATTAAATTACATGTTGAGTAGAAGCTTTAGATTTTAATTAGACAAAGGATACATGCATCCTTTTCATATTTTTTTCCTCTTGACATAGCCAGAACATAATTAATTTCGTCATCTCCGACAGTGGTAACTATGAAACCAATTTGTTTCACCTCATCTTTTCCATTCAAGGGTATTTTTCTAAGGGATGTTTTGATGCATCTTTGGATGTAGGATGGCTGGAATCCTAATTGAATCCTGAGAACATACTGAATGATTTAGATTCTTTTTACTCTGGTAACATAGATATACAGTTTGCTGAGTGGCAGGTCTGTAGGTAGTGTACATGAACTCAAATTATTTTTCCTTTCAGGTGACATTAAACAAGCTGTCACTAAATAATCCTTTTTTAAAATTTCGATCTGTTTTCCTCTTTTACAACTCCATTTTTTAATGTAGTCTCTCCAGCTGATTTGCAGGCCTTTAAGAACAATCACATCCAGTCAGAAACAAATGGACTGTTGGTAATAGAAGATGATTTAACCTCTTTATTTCGGGATGTTCTGATCCAGAAGATGTTTGAAAGTTTTTATTTAATCTTTGCATCAATACTGTCAAGACTGATGGGAGATTGGGGATAGCAGGCAGGGGCTGGGAGCAGCTGCAGCCCCTTCTGTTTCTTGGAAACCAAATGGGTGAAATGAGGAATTCTCAGCCCAGTTGTGCTGGGAAAGCCAAATGTCTGTGATGCCTTGCTGCTGTAATCTGTCAAGGCAAGGAATTTGTGATTCTAACTGACATAAATTCAGCGATGATGAATTTGGGTCTTTTGTTGTTCTGGCATAAAAGAAGGGATGAGACTAAAAAAGAGACTTGGTGAGAACAGATTTTGTTTTGTTTACACAGTAAAATATATGGATTTAGGATTTATGCTTCCAATAACAGAGTGTTATGAGGGCACTTAAGGAGTTTTTTCCCCTAATATTTTTCGTGTTTGGTTTGTCTGGGCTAATGGCATCCAAATGACCAAATACTTTTAGTGGTCAGAACTGCTTCCGAATTGCTTTGTAAACTTTAATACCATCTGCTTATCATCTCTCAAAAGGAAGGAAAGAGGTGCATTGTTACATATTGCACGTACTTTCTGAAAATCTTTGCTATTGAACCTTGCTCAGACCACCAGAGCAGTCTTACTGTATGAGGAATTCCCAGCTTTCATATTGTTTCATGAAATTGTACAAGTCGTATTGGCTTAAATTTGCATTTCCTTGATCTCTCTGTGCTTGGCAGCCTTGTTGCTGAGGTACTGTCTGTTACCACTTTTCCTTCTTAGCGTCCAATGTTTCCTCTGTGCATTTGCTTCTTTTACAGCTGGTTTCCAGGGTGGTTTGATTTGTGACAACGGGTATGTAGCAGTTCAGAAACGATATTTGAAGAGCTGGGAGAAAGCACCAGCATGTAAATACATGTTTACTAGCGAGTCTGGTCAACAGAGCTGTGGAAGGTTTATAGATCAGTTTTGTTAAGAGGATGCCATCTCATTGATCCCGTATTCAACCAAAGTGAAGCTGTTTGAGTGTTGCTGGCTTTTGTATTTACAAAGTAGTCACCTTATTTCATAATTACATGACAAAAGCTATAACCAATAATTTCTATTAAATTCTACCATTCATCAGACCTTTGACATGCCATAAGTGAAACACAAAATCAAGCCGTATGAAATTGCGTCTGTAATGAAATATAATGAAAGGTAGTCCTGCCGTTGCTGCTATTTTAACTTTTTTTTTAACATACATTAATGAATGTTTTTAAAAGGAACAGAGGATGTATCTAACCAGCATTACTGTAGGACTTCATCTCAAATGTAAAATATTTTATTAAAGAGGTGTGGTAGTAGTTAACATCATCACTGCTGTCATCTTGAGTGCCATCACTACTAACTTCTTAGGATACATTATAAATACTAAACTTAGAATGAGTGCTCTTTTTTGCACTGAGGTGAGATCTTCAATTTTAGACTGTATGTTTTGGGATTGTACTGTAGTTGTTGTCCACCACCGTAGTAAACTATTAAAGATATCTTCATTATGCTACTTTACTCTTTGTCTCTGTTTCTGTCACTCTGGTTATGTCTTTACCACTTGGCAACCGTCTTTCTGAATCATGGTAGGCATTGTCAAGATACAGATGGCTCATAATGTCCATGTCCTCCAGCCATTGCATCAGGTTTTGGATAGGGAGAGGGAACATTCTTTTCCAGTCACAAGATGAATGTTTGCATCTGATTCTTTGATCTGACCTTCACTTAGGAGCTTCTTTGGTTAGTTTTGATTCCTGCATGCAGAAGATGATATTTTTTCTGTTCTTTCAGCCTTCTGCATTCCAGGAAGGCGGGATTTATGGGAAATTTAGCTCAGGAGCTGGTTGGTTGAAACCTGTACTGTGAGCCCATTAACTTCTGTTACGCTGACAGAGAGCCTTTTGACCCTTTTTCACTGGCTTAGATGACACCTGTAAAATTAGATTTCAGATACTTTTACTTTTTTTTTCCTGTTGTCAATAGCACAAAGCTTTCTTTGCAGTCTGGTCTTGAGGATTAAATGTTTAGGTTTCAGTGCTGGCAAATTTTATCAGTATGTACTTTATTTTGCATTATTTTACCTTTTGAAGACAAGATTAAAACAGCATTTAGAATTTCTAGTCTAATATTTAACCATTAGGCACCTTAATCAAACACATAACACAAGAGATCAATAGATTTTTGCCTCAAGTTAACTCTGAGGTCAGTGTATGCAAGAAACCAGGAATAAAAATTATTTCATTACCAGAGAAAATCAGTTAACTTATAAATTTTTAATGAAAGGCCATTAATAAAGCTACAGATCAAATTTTATATCCTCTACACTCACTACTGTGAAACTTTTTACAGTCCATAAATTTACTTAAGCGGTATTTAAAATGTGTCAGGGTTGGGGTTTTTTTCAGTAAGAAAACAAGTGCAGACACATTTTTCCTCCTACAGATCTTCTGCTCAGCAAGATGAGTGTTTGATTGAAACATATTGTCTGTTCTGTGTGCATAATATAAGCTATGCAGAATCTTTTGGTCAGGATATTGCCAAAAGGCTACCCAAAAGTATGTTTTAACCATGTGTCTTAGTTTTATTGTTTGAACTTGTAACATGCAGCTTTTGTCAGGTTTTGCTGAGGTAGGATAATTTTTCATACAGCTCATCTTTCTGGTTGAAGAGATTTGATTATTGTAGAACTTTGGTTGTGAACACAAAAAATCATCAAGCAGCGTATCAGTGCAGAATGCAGTCACCTCTTGGATGATAGCAGCCCTCAAATAGGTTGGGCTTCTCAAAAAGTACTTGTTTCTACTCAGTTTTGTTGCCTTGATCTGTGAGTTTTCCACAGCTTTGGTCTTGATTGTAGGAGAAACTATCTATCCATGCTTATTTGACATGTCCAAAATTACTTTCTCTACTACTTCTTGTCTGTTGTGATGACAGGTTGTCCTACAGCAAGATCTTCAGCTCTGAAACTTTCCTGGTTGCTCTTGACAAAGCAATGTCAGCCTTTTAATTAGGATGTGGTATCAGATCAGGTTTTGTCCTGAAGTGTTAACTTGAAAAATGTAGCAAAGTAGGGGAGGACAGCTTATTTGAAGGACCTCCCTCCTTATTTATTTTCTTTTTTGAAAGACTTAAAGGTCTCTTAATTTTGGACTGAACTGCACTAATGTACCATGAGAATAGCCAGGCTAAATGAATGGCAAGAGGTCAGGATCCTAGTACCAAAGTTAGGATTGGCGTTAAGTGGAGGGTGAGAGAGCGGGTGTACAGTAACCACCAGGAATGGGATTTGTAAGGTTAGAAAAAATTCTTCTCCTTGGGTAGTCCTCTCTGGTGAACTTGTCAAGCCAATAGTTGGGTTGTGGGTTTTATTGAGTGTTCTTTTTTTTTTAAACAGCAGTAAAACAAAGGAAATGCTTTTGGTTCTAAGCTATCAGGAACATTTGTTGCATTCAAAGTTTTTTCAATTAAGGAACAGTTTAGTGTTCAGGCTAGGCTAATGCCTGCATGGGTGAGGAGGGACAGGGGCCAGGTCCACTATATAATATTTTTATTTATATTTTTTTAAAAAAGATAATCGACCTAAAAGCAGTTACTTGAAGCAAGCCACTGCTAGCAGATAGCTGACTTCTGTGCTTTGTTGCAGCTGCACCTTGAGTGTTACCCTGGAGCAGGCGATCATTCTGGCTCGGAGCCATGGGCTACCTCCTCGCTACATCATGCAAGCTACAGATGTCATGCGCAAACAGGTAAGATGTTGGCTATGGAGAAGATGTTTTCTATAGGTAAGAACTTGATGTTTCCTAACAAGACAAGTTATCATCAAACAATAACAACTTGACTACAGATTTTTAAACTCCACCTTAATGTTGTGTAATATCTGCGTGAGTTTTCTTAGTTTGGGTATTTTGTTGGGGTTTTTTTTAATTTCTTTTTTAAAATTATCTTCCTTTATTGGTCACTGAAAGGGCTGTTTTTAGCCAGATGCCTGCTTTCTCTCTATGGGTAAGTGGATCATAATTTTTACAAGATTCCAGTTTTACCTGGTGGTTTTTGTATGGTAACTGCTGTGGTATCGCCTTACATCAGAATAGTCTGTTGAGTAAGACAATCTTTATTTTAATATATATTATCCATTTAAGTAGCTTAAGATTATTAACTACTGTTAATAAAAAGTGACTCATGTACTGAATGAAGGAGAAGTGTAGGAAGGAAGAGGAGAAAGACAGATCTTGGTTCTTACTTTCCAGGCAGGATTCCTGAGGACAATGTACTTATTTCAAAATAGTGTTTTTCAGTGTTGGTCATAATAGAATACTAGGATTTAGAGGCCGTTGTGAACAGATAACCACCTCAACATGAACTCTCAGTGCTAAGGTATGACAAAAAATGCTGCATTTAAAGGCAGCATCAACAGAAAATGGGAAATATAGTTCACTGTTTCGGCACAACGTTTCCTAGAATATCTTGTTATCAGATAAAGGCTTTCAAAAGGATGCTTGAATCTTGGAAGTAGATCAAAGGAGGAGCACAAACGATCCAGAGGTTGTTAGGCAAGGCTTATGAAGTGAAGATTAAAGACCTCAACCTATTCAGCTGATCAAAGAGAGGTTGAGTGGGGGCTTAATCATTCTGTTCATATGGAACATATATCCCAGCCTGTGGTAGTTTTCAACCTTATGACAAAAGCATAAAGAAGATACAGGATGCACTCAATCTTGAAGTGAAAAAAGATAATTAAATATTGGAAGAATTAATCACAGATAAGAGGAGATTCATCATTTCTGGTTTTTAATTTGCATCTAATTTTATTATTTTCATTAATTCTGCTACATATTCTGTGCAGCAATCACAGTTTAGTTATGAAAATGATTAAACTGCTGTACTTTACTTCTAACTTGCCATAGACAAAAATACATATATGCTAGATCAGACCTTTAGTCTCTTAAAACAGTTCTGTAGATATTCTCAAGCCGTAGATTGCAATCAGTTATATGTAAGTGCTGCAGCCTCAGACTTTCACTTTATTTGACGCATTAATTAAGTTTATGTGGTGAATAACTACCCTCAAGGTTCTTGAGTCACATCATATAGGTCCACTCAGGAATTACAGCTTTAACTTACATGAAAAGAAAGCTACTGCTGTATAAAGATAAGATTTTATGAATAGCTTGGTGTGTCTGCCTCTTAAGTTCTAGAAAAAAAGCAGATCTGTGTATTTTGCAGTCAAAGAATGTGGATGTAGAGTTTTCTATATACCTGCTTGTAGGATGTGTTCTGTCAAAGGGCACATTTTCAAAGTACGGTTCTAGACCCTCTTAAAAAATGCTGATTCATTTGTGGATCTTCTGCAGTTTATTAAATGAAAATGAAAGTAACTTGCGTGGCTTGAGCAGCTGTAACTGTGCTTGCTCAAATAGAGATGTAGAAAGAAGGCTGCAGTGGGGCTACATTCTCTGAAGTAAAACAGCAGGTCATCAATAGTGATCAATACCACCCACAGACACTGCAAAGAAGTCTGCTAGTATATCAAGCCAGACTTTATTCACAGATTTTTCCTCTTGCAGGAAATGACTGCAGCATTTAATAGAGTAATAATCTTTTGTTGTAATTTTAAATCAGTCTTGGAGTTCTGTAGTAGAAATATAACCCTCCATTAAATTCTAAATGTTTTGGAGTAATTTCAGCAGCACACTGGTATTTTCTAGAAACCTGTTCTGGATTTAATGTTTACATTATCTGTAGGATTTAGCTGCATAATGCAGGCCATAAACCTTGGCCGGGGGGGGGGGTGGGGGGGGGGGTGGAGGGTGAGGGGGCACACACAATGAGGGGGGAGAAAAAGCAAGCTTCTCAGAGTGTGATGCAGAACACTTAGCTGAGGCCAATACATTTGTCTTTTACATGGCTAAATATAAAATACCCCAACCAAAGGAAATCTTTGTTAGTCCATTTACACCCTGAATCTTTCGTGGAATAAAGAGATCAGCCAAAGGGAGGTGCAAATGAAAGGATGTCTGTCCCATTGGTTATTCCAGAGAAGCCAGACAGGTTACCTCCTAGCAGCATCAGCTTACCACAAGGGGAAATTGTCTCTGCTAGGAGCTGATAGCTTTTACAGCTTGGGGCACCAGTGCTGAATAACTGGAGACAACTGGCTGAGTGGATGACCTCCGGAAGTGGGTTCGGTTCTTTTAAATTGAACGTGGTTGTGATCGTGTTTAACAAGACTGATAATAGCCGCAACTGCATTGCTGGAACGGTTTTCAAAGTAATTACCCTGTCAGTTATGATTAGGTATTGGCAAGCACCTGTTCTGCAAGAACAATGGAAAAGAGACCAACTTGTGAGAGCTGGTGTGAACTTGGGTCTGCGGGATGGTTGTAGTTAAGTGGTTTCTGGTTTTCATCTGCTAATCCAGTCTAGACTGATTTTAAAAATAAAACTTTTGACCAAATGTCTGAACTGTCCTTCAGGATGTAGCAAAGTGTGGATAGGTCATAGGCCTGGAAAGGGAGCTGCAGTAGAGCACAGGCCTCTGAGGAAGAAGGGAAACTATAAAGCTGAAATGGAAAACTCCAGGAGAGAATTTGTGTTGTCTTTTAAGTGAGTAATCATTTCTCCGTGCCTTTTCATGAGTATAATAACAGCACTGCATTTTGAATAATTCTCATAAGAATTGTACTGATTTAGAGCTCTTTGAGCTGGGCATAAAGAGAATCTGTTTTCTTTATGTGACTGGTTCTTGCTATCCTTAAATTAGTGTGTAGCTTGAAAATAAACCTATCATTTTTTTCTCATGACAATGAGAATACTAGTTCGTATATAAGAGCCTAGATTGATGGTGGTGTCTCCTAAGAGCTGCCAGCATTTTTCACCACTGCCTTGGCAGTACTAGTATGTGGAGGGAAGCATTCTGGAGCCGTGCAGCCCAACTACCCCATATGCCTATGTGAGACGAACAGTGCCAATATTGATATTGCAATACCTTTAAGAATAATATCAGTGAAGTATATATTAACAGTATATTGAAATAGAAATGGTGTAATGGTGCTCAGTGGAGACAATGAGATGTCATGTAGCAAGTTGCTAGTAATTCTTGGGGGGATTTCCTCCAAAGAAATAAGAATCTGGAGGTTGTAAGGTCTAATTTTTCTCCTGCTAAACAATAAATTACATGGTTGTATAAAGCTAGACTCCGTTTTAAATCAACACATTTGATTTATTATGTGAGCACGATACTAAAATTAATTTGTCTAGTGAGTGATACAAGTAAAAATAGCCCGGTTTTGTTCTCAGAGGTAGTCACAGCACTGACGTTCAGGATCTACATGTGATTAATTTAGGTAGTTTCCCTGCGTATATGCGTATTCAGGTTCTCAGTTATGTTAATCATACAGCAGTCTGTCTCGGTGGGGTTTCTTTACTACAATAAAATTTTAGAAAGTGGCACTGAGGGAAGGACACTGAAAGTGATGAATGTCTGGACTCAACACGCCTAACTTCGTAACCAACACTGGATCTCAGCTTTTCTTATGCAATGCATGACAGACACTTGTCATATTTGTTCTTAAGTTTCCAGTAGTGGAGACTCCTGCAGAGTGCTTCCCAAGTGCTCTGTTCCAGAGTTTTCTTAATCTTTTCATTAGGATGTTTTACTCAGTGCCTCATTTGAGTCTGTTGTTCTGAAGCCTTTCCATAAAGAGAAGGTAATGTAATGGAGAAGGTTCAGAGAGGGTCAGTAAAAAAAGATCAATGGTTGGGAGTGGTTTATAGACAGGATAGACAGACAGACAGACAAAATAATCTAGTGTATTGTTTAGCTTAAGGTGATTTGATAGAGGTCTAAAGAAGTTATGGCAAGGATAGGGACTGATCACTGTCCTCACCAGTACAGGACTAAAGGCATCACATGAAACTGGCAGCTTCATACCAGGTGGAAAGACTGGTTCTTCACTCGGCAAGCTAAGATTGTACCTGGATAGTTATTGCTGGGCTCAGGATGAGACGGGAAAGAAGAGACCCACTGAAATTGATCAAATGCATACTCGTAAAGGAACAGAGGAAGTATTGAGTGACTAATGATTGAATTCTGGAGGAGTTTCTGGGGAAAGACATATGTTTGTTGTGGTCTGTAGTCATGTGTCTTGCAACTGTCTGAGACAGGCTCACTGAGCTAGATGTAAAATCACTTGTTTATTCTGTCTACAGTTTTGCAGGTACTCCAGTTATTTTCTCTATCTTTGACACTTTTTTTTCCCTAAAAGAAATGTAAGGGCACATTTAAATGTTTTTTTGTTGCACGTGTGGATTTACCTGAACTCTGAGAACTTACCTGTGTGTAACCAGCTAGCTTTTTATCTCCATGATTGGAGCTCACAACAGTGAAGTAATGCCTTCTCAATTACCTGTGTACCGGATTTCAGTCAGATGCAAGGTCTAGTCTTACTCTACCCAATGAGTCAATGTTTATACCTCATTTTTACATCCTTGGCAGCTGCCATTGCAGCTCTGTTTGGATTGTAAATTAACTTTCATGTTTCATACCAACCTGAGGTCTCACTGTAAGAATTCTGTGATTATGTATTTTTGTTCTGTTTTATTTTGTCCTGAGTTTAGGTAGCACACAAGGACAAATAAAGGGACAATCAGTATGGCAGTGACAAAACAAGTAGTTTCCATCTCCTTTAAAATGTGAGAAAACATAAAGAGACTGTAAGTCTAACAGATATGTTTCTTTGTGATTCGTAGTTTCCATTAATAAAACTGGACTAGACGTCATAATTTAAAAACAAATTTTACTGAGTTCTTTCATATGTCTTAAGCAGTTTGTTTGCAAAGAGGCTGCATTTTTCACTCTCAGGGTAACATTGTGCATGTTTTATCAACTTCCTCCTTACTGGATGAGTCAGTGAGACAAAAGTACTTTCAGTATTGCTTTTCAAAGGATCAGTTGAGGTACAAAGAGACCAGCTTTTCTAGTTGAGTCTGCTTTAAACGAGGATGTGGGACTAAGCAATATTGGGAGGTCAGATTTTCTTTTCTTTTTTTCTTTTTTTGGTGACTGTGATATTTCTGGAATTTTTCTAATTCTGACTTAGTGTCTCAATTTAGATCATTTTTCTTGATGTAACTAAGAAGTTCTTCATAGGAAATAATCTGTAATATTTCTTTGTTCTGAAGTTCATGGGAAATAAGTGACATTTCAGAAGACAACTTTATAATCCATGCCCTTTCTACAAAGAATTGTGACAAAAATCAAATAAGCGGAAGCAAGATGTGTTTGGATTGTTTTAAACCTTGAATGGTTATTTGTTTATGTAGTCTTTTATGTTAGTAAGATATATATTTATGCACTTATTTAATGACAAGTGGGAAGATGTTGTCTCTTTTCTGTATATATCTCTAAGTAGAGAATTTATGAACTGCTTTAACTTGTTCCTCACCTTCAGAGGAAAGTTGTTTTGGGGCACGGAGCATATATATTAATTATAATCAATATTTATGTCCATCTAGAAAGTTTAGAAAACTTTCTGATTTGTGTTGGAAGAAATGAGGCTAAATTTGATTTTGTTTTGTTTGTTTGTTTGACAGGGTGCGAGAGTACAAAACACAGCCAAGAATTTAGGAGTGAGGGATCGAACGCCCCAGTCCGTCCCAAGGTAACTGACTGTATCCTTGACTGATTTTTGTCAAGTTTGTGCCAAAATCTGTCCTAGCTGCTAAAAGCTAATGATAAACATTGACTTATAGTACACTAACTGGTAAGATTTGGCTTTTTAATGTACATAAAATCAGTGATGTTCTTAGCCATAAGCTTTTATTTAATCAGTTGCAGAAAATGTAGCACTTCAAAATGTGCCCGTTTTGGAAAAATGAGGCCTAGTTATGTTAATTACGAAAACACCAGAGTAAGTCCTTCATCACTTGTAATGTTTAGTGGTTTTGGGGAAATACTCATACCTAAATCCATAACCCCATTTTAATGAAATGATGCTGTGCTGCAGTATCTCAGCAAAATAATGTTCTAGTTGTTTTTAGAGATGATGTAGCCTTTCTTTGTCTCTTTCTGAAACATCCATTAGAATGAAGAATGCAGCTGTTCTATATTTATCCAGCTTTTTAATACTGTGATGGATTGCAGGTACCTGAAATGTTTCTTAACAAGCACAATACTTAGAAATGAAAATAACAAAACAACAGTGTACTTAATTATATCTTAAAGTGGTTTTATAAATTGAACTCTAATGTAAACTTTTTTTTTACCAATTTAAAACATAATGGGGTTTGTTGACTAACAATAACACATTGAATGAGGTAAACAGATATGTGGAATACGTAACAGACCCACTCTGGTGTTCAGATTTCAGTAAGGAAGCAGTGAGTTGGTAATACCTGATAGAGGTAGCCGTGTGAATGAGCACATAATGCTACCCATAACCTCACAGAAACACCATCTTCTGGGTTCTGACCACTGATACTAAGGAACTTTATCTTATGCAGTTTGCTCCCCTTTCTCATTTGTAATGAATCATTTCACGTTGTTCCATGGCTGTGCTTGATCTGGTTCTAGAAGAGGAGTGTACCTTAAGTGTATAAGGTATGAGTAAATCTGAGTAGCAGCTGCTGTTCAGTTGCTGAGTTGCAGCACTTGTTGGGGCATACATGCACCTTGCATGCCCCATAGTGGAGATCAAGTAAGATCCAACAAAAGTACTGATTCTAGAGTAAACCCATCAACAATAACATTTCTGCCCTTGTCAGTGGATGAGGGCATCCCTTCTCACAGTAATGATGATCCTAGAGAAATGCAGGAACAAAATTGCCTGGACAACTCCCTTGCATTGTGAGAATGTAACACCACATTACAGTAAAAGCTTTTCATATTTCGAATGGTATAGTTTGGGCCTTCAGTGGACTTCTCCTTCATGACATAATTCTAGAGACAGCCAAAGAATTGTTGCAAACCAAACTTTCCCCCCCTCTGAGTGACGGAACAGGTATCTAGATTCAGTTCTTAAAAAGGAAACCTTAGCCATGAGACATTTTTTGGCTTTGCATCAGTTGAGAAAAGATCGCCTCTTCCCAGTTGACACTCCCACAATGCAGCAATGAAAAGCTGAAGAAAACCCGTGAGATAGCTCCTAGAACATAGAGTAGATCCAGCACGCCTGCCAGTCAGCAGTATCAGCAGTGGCACACACTCATTGACCCCAGTGTTTGGGGCATTTGGTGTACCATTAGAGAGGTGAGTCTCATAGGTCGTAATAGTCATCAGCAGGAGCGCTACTTCTGATGTATAAGTAAATGGTACTGTGGGTTCTTTGCCTTGAAAGTTAATTTCACCATTACATCTGGTTCTACTTAACAACCCTTGACAGTGTTCTCAGCTCCCTGCAGTTGCCAGAGTTTTCTGTCTTTCCTCTGTTGATCTGTTTGTGCCATCTCAAAAAGTTGTTCCATATCTATTGACCCAGAACAGGCTGCTTCAGCTCTGTACCGTCTTCAACCACTATAGCTCCTTAGGGATTTAGGTAGCCTTGTTAGTTTACTTCAGAATTTCCTTATATCACTTGGTTAGAAGACAAGCAATCTTAATGGTTAGCATTTCAACCTGTAGAACACACAGACCTTCATGCTCGGAGCTGAGCTCTTCCGCACACTGTTCCATGGAAATGAGGTTGTGCTAAAACAGCGCCAAGAACGAACGCCACTGCCGTTACTTAGCTGAGATTCTGACATTAATTCTGTTTGTCTTATCCCAGCTTTGAATATTACTGCTTTATTACACCAGCAGAATCAAATAACTCTCAGAACCCCTGTTTATTTTTCTCTGCGTACTTGTCTGTATAAATACCTTACTCTGTCATTGGTACACAAATATGAGATGTATGTGTATTGGCTTATATGTGGCTCCTAACAAACACAGTGGTGACTGCACAGTGTGACCTTAAACGATCACGTTTCTGAATCTGCCAGGTGACAATGTGGAAGAGCCCGATGATCTTCAGAGCACATTATGGTGGAGGTTTGAAAGCAGATTTATGATTGCTGTTTGGCTGACAGTGATGATGCTCCCTGTTCTTACCATCCAGACACACAACATTGCTTAATAATCTCACTTCCAGTGACATTCAGAGAAAAAATATTTAGTCCAGAGCCATTGTGTGCTGTAAGTGTCCCTTTGCCTCCTAAGGGAACTGAAATCAGGGAACTGCAGCTATCCAGCCCTGCTCATGCGTAACCATAGGATGGTTTTTGTGACAAGGTGTACTAGATGTTGAAGAGGCTTTCAGTACTCACGGGGGCAGCCACACGCACCGTGCCTCACATAATTTCAGCAGCAGGGTGTCATGCCAAGAACGCACCGGTCCATTGATCTTGAATTGTCTGTGGAGTCGAGCCACATGTACAGATTTTTGTTTTCTGTCTTGATTTATAGTGTGATTTTGGAATTTATGGTTAGTCATATAAATTAATGTGATGTTTAGCTGGCAAATTTTGAAAATGTACTTGGAAAACTCAGATACCCTAAGCACCTTAAATATCCCTAGCCCCCAAGTCGTCGGATGATTCACCACCCTGCCTGTAGCCAGATCTACCTAGCCTGCTATTTCATTGCCTTGGTATTTGACTATCAGAGAGTATTCATTTTAAGTATTAATGCACATGCTGTGTCACTGTCTCTTCATTTTTGGCTTCTGATGCTTTTTCTCCTTCCCATGCCATACTCAGTCTCTCTCTGAGACTGAGAGTCTCTGAGAGTCCTTCAATGGTACACTTTCCCTGAGGAAAATATGTGATCTCCAAATGAGATCATGTCTGTTGCTGGTTCTAACTGCTGCAGTTGCAGGGGAGGTACTGTAAGCTGGGTGTACAGAACAGAGAGCCCGATATCAGAACAATGGCCATTTATTTTCAGTATTCGTAATACTGAAGTTTCAAATACGTTCTATTAACCAAATCTGTGCCAAAGAGTTTAATAGAAATTCAGAAACCTTTATAAATGGAGTGACTATTTCAGTCTGTGCTGAGGTTGTTTGATACAGATCTTACTGCACTTGATTTCATGTATCTAGAAACATGAGGGAGGGAGTTTGAAATCTTCATGCTGGCACATCACATGTCTGACATCTGTCTTAGGTTCTTCAAACAATGTTGGCTTTATAGGGAGCTGCATTTAAGTGAGGTCTGACTGTGTCAGAACCAAAATGGAGGTAATGCATTCACCAGGCAGCTTTTCCAGTTTGGAAATTCAGAGTGATGTCTGGTAGTTGATGAGTGGAGACTTAGCTTTCTCCAGGATGGGGGCTTCAGTGAGGAAATATGAAAACTTGACTAAACTGGGATGTCTTTATTAGATTCCTTATAGACATGTATTTCAGTGATACCGGTTTCAGTGTAAACATTCATGCTCATGAATTAGATTTCACTGGGTTTATGTCAACGCTGCTAAACTGAATTCAGTGCCTCTTGTTTTGCAGTGCAGGAAGATTTAGTTTGTCACATACTTAGATATACCTGTTTTAATAATGACCAAGCTATCAGCATAACGATTGCTCTGGTGTTTGTCGTTGTCAGGTTATACAAGCTGTGCCAGCCACCACCACCTGTTGGAGAAGAATGAGACCTGCTCCAGAAAATAATGCAGTAGTGGCCTTTAGGATGTTAGGACTATATGACGAAAATCTAACTGCACTACAGCAGCACGTGCCTGGGGCTTCAATATATAACCCCCCCTTGACTCAGGATAAAGAAAGAAATACCCTAAATATTCTCTGTTGGCATTGGAAAATGACTTCTGAAAAGCCTTTCTGGAATTGTGCACTCCAGCCTCACACTAATACAACAGGAATCTCCCTTGGGAATTTTACACTGGAATCAGATTCATTGGATGTGTCATGTTCAGCCACACAATAGGTATAGCCAACAGCTTGAAAACAAGTGTCTTGTTCAGAGAGAACGACTTGGCTTTTACCCTGTACAGAAAGTGATCTCGTGGAAGGGATAAAAGCCTTGATAAGCTAGGCTTGATGATGAGCACCCACTTCACAAGGGGCCCTTTGCACTGATAATCCCTTTTCTCCTGATGCTGTCACAATTTCTCAGAACAGCGATGTTGTGTGTTCAGTGATGTAACGTGAGGTTTGCGGGTGGAAAAACTCACCTCAGGATCGCGCGTGATGGCTACGGGCAGGCCGCTGCTCACAACACATGCTAGTGATCGGCTAGCCTAGCCATGTCTGAAGCAGCCCGTTCCCTTGCTCTTTTAGAAGGCATACCTGTATGGCACACGAGGTGAAGTTTTGCCCTTTTTCAGTTGCTGTTAGAGTGAAGAAGGACAAGCCTGATCTTCATCCCTAGTTAGACCAAATTTCAGACTAACGGCTGCTTCACGTTACTGTGTCTCTGCATTTCAGAGTTTTCCAGAGTTGTGAATATTCTAGTAGAGCCCTGTACTGGCAGATCTGCTTAAGTGAGACGAGGCAGAGTTGTTATGTTTAAGTGGAAATGTCCATGGTTTAAGTTGAAGCATACTTTGGGCATTTGCCGTTTCATTTCCCGTGTTTTGTTGGAATTTTTTTGCATAGCATTTTAGTTCTTTGGAGCGGTAATTGTTACAGATGTATTTTGAAAATTGTACTGAGTATGTAAGAGGGCCCAGGGAAGATGCATCTGAGTTTGGCTTTTCTTCTGGCCAAAGTATTTCCAGAGAAAATTCCCCCAATGAAGTTTCACATGTGACATGTTCCAACAAAAACTATATTCTGAAACAGTTCTACTTGTAGTAGTAGCTTTGCATTCTATGAGAGCAGGATGTGTACCAGCTGAGTACAATTTACTGTCTGTACAACAGCAGCCTATAGTTATGCTGTAGCAATCAAACCTCACAATGTAATTTTTGCATATTATCTAATTATTTATAAAATCTTCAACAAATATATTAATCCACAATGAAATACGTGAGAAGCCGAAACAAGCTGTACTCTTGCAGAGTGTTCTTTACATAGGCTATCTAGGGGACTTTTTTACTTTTCTCCAAAGGAGGAATTAGAGCTCCTACCTTTTCCAGTATCCTTAGTGTTTTTACAGTCTTTAACTTTGCTAAGAAAATAAATATTTTTATATATCCACAGATATATATGTCCTCACATATAAGTGAGTTTCACTACGTTTATATTTATGTAGCCATATCAATTACTGGTCCAACCTTAAACATAGAATGTTTGCCTTAAACTGTGACAAAGACATGCAATAATGAACATTTCAATGATAGTTTCTCCTTTGGGCTTTGAAGTTTATGCTCTTTCATAGTTACTGGAAGCCATGGGGCTATAATCTTTTTGATTAATGAACAAAAAAACCCCCAAAAATAAAAAGAAACCCTCCAAGTCTAACTCTTCAGAAACTTACTCTTTTTGTCAAGGATGACCTAATCCTTGTACATAAGAACGAGTCATGCATGGAGCTGCTGGCCCTGTTTAATGTCACATAACCTAGAGGACAAAGTCTGTTGCATGCGCACACGTTATTGTAACTAGTCATCATCTTTTTTTTTATTGCATGGAAAATGGTAGGAATGCAAATATGCCCAAATAGTCTCCCTGTATAATATGGTAATTGTCTGATTTGTTTTGTTGTAGAAGCATGGGGTAATAGACTCTTGCAAACACTGAGGGACAAATAGTCATGAATCAGTCACTGGACCAAATTCTTTAGCTATTGTTTTCATTGAAATAATCAACTCTTGGGTTTAGGTCTAATTTCTTCTTCTTTATTCTTTCCCCCCCACTTTAGAGTAAGTTAAAAAAAACTTACTCAGTGTCCTGTACTGCAAACTAAAGTAACTGTTTAACCTTCTATCAGAGGGGCTGAAAAACTTAAGCCCTGGTTTTCTGGGATTACAGCTGGCATGTAAAGATAGGATTTCTGAAGGAGATTGGGCATAAATGTCCCACTGACTGCCTGTGGAAAGTGCGTGCCAAATATCTCACAATTTCCTTCAAAAACCAGCATTTGCCTGAAACACTGCAGCTTTCCAAACAGTTTTCCTTGTCCCTCTGTTCTCAGAGCACACTGTCTAACACATCTGGCTTCTGGTAGCATTAGACGGGCCTTTAAGAAGCCCATTCTGAAATGACAAATTGACATATATTCGTTATTGAATGTGTTTGTTCTGTTTGAGATATTTGGAGGATGTCTTTGTTCCTTATGCAAGGTGCACTTGCAGAGAAAAAAAAAAAATCCATTCTCATCACACTGTTTATCCTCTCATAAATTTTTAGATTTACAGATGACAAGACGAGATGACCAAGAGCAATGATTTACAAGAACTTTAGCACCCATAGCTTGTTAAATCTTTGCTTCCACAGCAACAGACTATGCAGCCTATTTTTGTGATGATGTGTCGTCCTGGTTTAGGAAAAGCATTCTCTATGTAATTTTTACTTTTCCATCCAAGACAAGTGTAATTCTTCTGGGAATAAATTCAAGGATCTAGCAACGCACATTCCCAAATGCTGACTACCATGGTTCAGTGGTAGTCTGTGGGGGATGTACGGGAGATCTAACGGCTGGGAAGGGAGGGTTAAGGGCCAAGGAACAGCCAGGTTGCTGCAGGGTTCCTGCTTAGAGGAAACTCAGATGGTGCTTTTAAGGTAGAGCTGATGATGTTTGGCCTATTTTTGTAACCATCATCTATGAATAATGGGATGCTAAACAGTCTTTAATCTATAAAATGAGCATTGATTCACTCTAGTTCCCCAAGTTAAGTATTTCATAACACTTACTTTCCTTTTAGACTGTAAATGCAAATTAATGCAAAAATGTGTATATTCCATTTTCTCAATGTTAAACATTTCTATGTTTAGGGATCCACGTTTACATAAATATTCCTGCCATCAACTGAACCAGCCAACCAATTTTATGTCCAATGAGAGAGTTGAAATCTGTAGTGGCTTTTTGGATTTCACTGGGTTTTAGCAAAAGCATCAGGTTTTCAGGTTGTTTTTTATTTGTTTGAATGCAGTCTGTAGTGGTCAGAACTGCTCTTCTGCTGGTTTAGAGCCAAAACAATTAAACTTAACTTGAGGAGGATTTATTGTAATCATACTTAATTTCATTTCTTACCATCCCCTAATGGAAAAAAAAGGAACCAGTTTTATTGATCTGTTTTCACCCAGAGAAATTCACTACAACAAGCAAACAACAGTGGATTTTTGTTTTATTAATTGATTGTCAGATGTAAAGGAGATATATATATATATATATACATATATGTATTTAAGACAATTGCCTGAATGTGAGTACACACATCATGGTTAAGCATGATGCTCAAAAAAAAGGAAAGCCTCTTTCATCTATTTTCATTTCAAGTGTGAAGTCAGTACCTCTGGTATATACACATACTGTTCTGTACTCTTCACAGTTACTTCATGGATTTGTCTGCCAGCATTTTGCGCATCTTTTGCACCATTTTTGCTTAACATTATGGAAAGAGGAGAATTTCTGAAGCTAATACATTGCCTTATGTACTTTATCTCTGTACTTGTTGATAAATGCAGGTAGCGCTTTTCTGAATGTACTCCAGCAGTACACTGGCATTGGTAAATTGGATACACAGTACAGACCTGTCTCAGGATATCTGGATTTTTCATCGTTAGGTTTTGAAGTATAAAAAGATACTGAACTCGTATTTTTGTATGCTGAGAGTTGTGTAGGGTTTGGTTGTTTGGGTTTTTTTATATATATACTGTATATATCAATCAAGTTTTCCTAAAGAAAATGTATTATTAGCAGTGTTTCCCTTTTCCTGCTAGAAGAGGTGGCTTTATGTTTTCTTGTTATGTATGTATAAATGAATGTACAGCATGCATGGTCATGCAGGTGTTAACACCAGAGAGAAATGTCGGATTGTCCGGTGGCCAGTCAAGCAGTCATTTCTTACAATGTTCTCCAGAAATAATGTCTCCATGCTAGAAATCCTCTAGGGATAGAGTGGAACTCCTCCAGTAGTAGAAGTAACTTCTGCTTTGGTTTGAAAGTCCAGTAGAGTGTTCAAAGTAGTTGGGCCATTGCTGCAAATATTTAGATTTGGACTTCCCCAGGAATATCCATGTCGACTGTTTGTATGGGCTATGTGAGTCCTGTCTATACTGTGCACCGGGTTTAAAAGACTAAGCAGCCTTACTAACTTCTTAATGCCCTGTATATAGTGTACGTATTTGGTTATACTTGGGTTACACTTCAAAAATGAATAATTTCTGCATTAAGTATTGCACACGTTTCTCAGACGAAGACTATGTCGTCTGTAACGTCTCATTAAGCACAAGAGAGCATTATTACTTTGAAATGTTATGTGTAAGTACAGCCATACACAGAATCTGTCAGTGAGGTTTTGTTTGAAAGCCGTCAAACTAGCAGCTCTGTGGGTAGTTGAGTTTGTTAGGAGTAACCTTTGGAATTTAATGTTAAATATCCTTGAAACATGGATTTAAGTGACTTTCCCCCCCTTTTTTTTTCCTTTTGTAAAGCACCTGTGTAGCATACTTAGAATCAGTCGCTATATTGATTATGGGTTGAACTAATACTATGTACTTCTAGATGTATGGTTTATTTTTTTAGTCTACATATTAAAGACTGGAATGGTAACAATGTATTACAAAATGTCAGACAGCAATAAACCCGTTCATAATCTGCCTGCTGCAAATCTCTTCATTTGTAAGTAAGAAATAAATTGGGGGGAAGGGGCTTTTGGGGGTCTTTAACTCTTTCAGTATGGCTGCCCAAGGAATTCTCCTGCAGAAGAACAGAAATTAAGCTTCATAAATAAATGATTATAACAAGACTCTCTTCTTGAGAACCCGAGCCCAGTCCTGGTGCATTGCTGACATAGACTATGAGCAGTGTGCAGTCATCCCTGGCTGTGGGCAGCTGTGTTTTGTGAAGGCTGGAAGAAGCTCAGGCATGAAAACCCCTTTCTGGTCTCATGGTGCCATTACTGCCCCCCAAAAGTCTGAAAAATCCACCGTTTCTGGTGTTTCCTGGTCTGAGGTGCAAAGTGGTCATCATCTGTTTACTGCTGGGTATGAAGATAATCATCTGATGAGCCTAATGTGGAGTATCGCACTCCCTGTGCTAAAAAAGCACCTCTAATTGACTGATCCTTTAGAGGGACTGGGAACTGGGTTCTAGCCACTGCAGGGTTGGGATATCAGGGGTTCGAGGAGTTGCTTTGAATGTTTCTTTCATGGGACTGAAAGCTGATGAAATAGCAGACCTCACAGAGCAGTTGTCTCTATGTGAACGATTTCTTGTCGCCAGCTGCTAGAAAGAAAATGCTAGCCAAACCCAGGACATTTCTACATGGTGGTTGCAACCAAGACCAAGAGGAAAGTGGAGACAGGACCAAAACCAGCTACAATGGTTCTGTAAAATCCATTTTGCTTTCCATCTTCTGCTGGCAGGGAGGAGGGTGAGGAGGAAGCATTTCTGGATAACTAGACTTCAAAAGATAGATATTTTTCCTTTGTCCTAAGTATTGCTTTCTCCATAAGTTTGTGAAGAAAGGAAACATGGAATTTTGAAGTAGAGCAGCAGAAATGACCAGATTATTTCAAACAGCTTTCTTTTTTTCACCATCATAAGTGAGTGTTTTTTTCAGTGCTCCTCGTTTCTGTGGTCTTGACTCGGCACTGTGAATACATCGGAAATAAAGTCCAAAGGATTATCTTCTTGATCAGTGGACACACTGGGAATAAATAGTTCTTTAAAACAACTTCTGAGAAATGTATCAGTTACACCAATGTAGCACTTGGGTGTCCAGTAATTTCTCTTCTTTCATGAGAGGGTATTTTGTTATCATCATGATTTGAAAGTCAAAATATCTGCAAAGGAACTTGCCACACGTACATGTCAGAGGTCATATGCAGCACACTGTGAGACCACGATTCAAAAATGCTAATGTATCTTTGCCTCACATCAAAGGATGTGTCAGCTAATCTTTGAAAGTTAAGACACTTCCTTTTAAATGTTACTCATAAACATATTTTTACTGTGTATTTGATTGCTTTTTTTTTTTTTTTTTAAATGGTTCATTATGTCATAGAGAAATACAGGACACAATGCTCATACTTTGCTTATATTGCTGAAGTGGAATTGCTAACAATTACTTCATTCTTGCTTGCAGAAATCCTAATTCTCTGAAACTGGTTTCCCAAGTAGTACTTGATGTCTTTACTTCCACCCCCCACACCCACTCATTTCTGTATGTTTTCCTCTGTGGAGCTGCCAGGGTCCTGAGGGAACTAAAAAGCCCTCATTTCCCTAATCCTGTTCACCCACTGGCCGTGGATCTGGGACAGCATTTCAGCTCAGGCCCAAGCAGCTTCTGCCTCAAGCCTCATCTCCTGGGTGAACCTTAAAACCTGTGTTTAGGGGTGGCTTAATCTCTAGTCCTATCTTCTGCTGCACCTGATTAAGTATTTTGCCTTGTCTCATCATCCCTGGACTGTCAGCAGATCCTGTTCTTGTCCAGGTCCTGGCAGGGGGAGGCCACCCAGCTGTGTTCATCCACAGGGACCAGCTTGTACTCCTTCAGGGAGAAGACCTGCTCTTACTGCTCACCCAGAGGAACATCCAGTGCTGGTACAGTTTCTGCCATGTCCAACATACTACTAGTTTGCGTTGTGTTAAAGCAGATTAATGTATTGGAGTGCTGTTGGGGGGTGGGGGGAGGCAAAATGCCCATTTCCAATCACAAGATGGATTAGAGGCTTCTTCCACTGGTTTAAAACTTTGAACTAAGCATAGTATCCAGAGATGCTCTTTAGCCATAATTTGGCAAAAAAAAGGATGTGCAAATGCATCTCCAGAATGTGACAAGGGGAGATACTGTTTACTGAGGAGTGCAAGATGAAGCAAGTGCTGCCCAGCATCAGCAGAGCAATGAAATGCTCTGAAGATGTTGAGCGCAGTTTTTCCAAGTGTTTAGCACAGTTGATATGTTATCAACCAACTGCATCCTCAAGTGTAAATTCTTACTATTTTGACTTACATCCAGAATGTTTTTTTAAAGCTCTAGATTTTAGTTAGTCATGTTTTGTCCTTGTTTAGATTTCTTTATCAGGGCTGGGGGTGGGGGGGGATTTGACATCTGGAATAAATAATTGGTGTCTTTCCCTATGAAGTATAACAGCCTCTAAAAGTAGGAGGAAATTGTACTGGATATATTCTGGGACCATAATCAAATAAAAGGAACACCAATAGGTTTTGATTCTGCTTTCATTTAAATGAATAACCAAATTTTCATCGACTACAGAGAATGAATCCATAATACTGGGACTATTATGCCAGAACTGGACTAGCTTGAATGCTTGTCAACGTGTTCAGTTTACCTAATTAATGAAACTATTCATGTCTCAAGACAGAAAGCTTGACTGGAAATGAGAAGCAGACCACATGTAATCAATGGGGTTTTGTCATCAACCAGCCATACTGCAGGGCTAATCAAACCAATACAGGGCATGATTGCAAGGGAATGAACATCAGCACCGCGTTAACGAAAGTCAGCTCATCGTCATGGAAGCTAATGACAAAGTACCACTGAGATTAAGACAGAAATAAAGTCTGATTCTGATCAGTGCTTCTCGCTCGTGTCGCAATGCTTTTCAAAATGTGTTGAGTGACAGTTGAATTAAAATTCAAGACAAAGTGAAGCTTGATTGAATGTTTAGCAACGTTATTAGATGCTGTTCCGAAATGGGAGGACGCGTGAAGTTTTTATATACCAAGAAGTTGGTAGGTGTTTGGAATTTTGACAGCACACCCTGAAAAATTGGTAGCTTGGGAAACATAAGGAAATAATTCTAACCATGTGCCAATTTAAAAGGACATTTGTGTGCCTCTTACTGACAGAACAGACAGTAGGCTTTCCTTTCTGGACCAGTTCCCATGACTTTAAGAGACAGCATTAATATTTGACGCTGTAGTGAGGGGCTAAACTATATTATCTGGCTACTCATCACACAACAGTCAGAGGGAGAAAGAATTTCTTTTAGCCTTAATCCTTATCTTTAAAGAAACACAAATTCCCTACCTAATCACAGTTCCTAGATTTATTTATGTGAGAAATAATCAGTGTCCCTCTATAATCCTCCAAAAAAAAAAGTGTTCAATGGAATTTTAAAACATTTCCCTAATTTTTTGTTCTCCTTCATGTAATAAAGTAATTTATTCATGCCTTTCAGTGGAACAGTAGAAGTTGATTCCAGTCACATTGATGTTATGGGCCTGTTGTGCCTTCAACACATCTCTTGAAGGCCGTGGTCTGTTTGGAGCTTCCTGCAGGAGCCCTTGTCCTGATGGTGAGTAGTTGGGCAAAGAGGGGGCTCTGAGGATGGAGGACAGACCAAAGTGCTTTCTGTTGAGATTGTGGTAAAAAAGCACACTGCTGCCTTTGGAATTTAGCTCTGATACAAGTGCAACAAAAAATGCATTTCAGTATAGTGAAAGTAGAATATGAGCCTTACTCACGGTCTGTCATATATCTGATTGCTAGAAAAGCAGGAAAACAGATATTCTTTAGCAGTTAGAATAAAAGTGGGACAACCACTTATATCATGTTTTAGAATGGTAATAAAGTTTGAACGAAAGGGCAGAAAAAACAGTGGAAATCCCTGGTTTGTCCCTGGATATCCTTAATATTTAAATTTGCTTTAGGCCACATTAGAATTCACATTCAAAAGACTGAGGATGTATCCCTCATTATAATGAGGATTTCAATAAAATGCAAAGGAGGTCAAAATTTTCTCCAAAGAAGTAAAAAAACTGATACAAACCGAGGAACTCATTCTACTGTTCTGCTCTCCAAGTCCTATTTCCCTGTTTCCAGGTACTGACAACCCCAAGAATGTTCCTGAGAGGAGACTCAAAGGCAAGGCCAAGGAGTAAAGCAGAGTGGAAAATGGACTCTGCTCATGTTCAAAGGAAAGAAAATGACAGGTGCCAAAGAGTTTTCAAACGTGCTGAGCCACAACCCTTTTCTGTTTAGTTCAGCATCAGTCTGATGTGCTTCACTGAGCTAGGCTGCTGGTATGGTGCAGAAAGACAAGCTCTGCCACATCACCGCAAAGATGTGATACGTGGAAGTAGATCTGCTTTGAAGAAGATGGGAGGGTGAAGTGGAGAAAATGTGAGATTTGCTGTTTGGGCCACATACAGGACTGTTCAAATATGCTGATGTGGAAATAAGACTTTTTTTTGTCAACCTGGATCTAAACAGCCTAATGAAAAACAATCTGCTACCTGCATCTTGAAGTGACAGTTGTGCAGTGTTTCAGTTACTGGATAGTAGCATGGAGATGTGGGAGGACAGAGCAGAGATGATGTTGAGGTTCCTAACGTGTGCTTTTGTTAGCCCGGTGCATCTTGTGTAGCTTCAGCAGGAGGGATAAAGAGATATTCTTCTTCTAGAGTACAGCCAGGTCGCTGGTGTGCACTCGTAGCATAGGCATCTTCACCTGTTTTCAGGCAGAGGAGAGTACAGTGTTTAGTTTGGAGGAAGCCCATTTGATTACCAGGCAAAAGCACTGAGAAGATTTTTTAATCAAAAGTTACTCAGGGCTGGGTTATTAGAATATATTTAGAAATTCTGATACACAAACTCACACACCTATATTTAACTGGCATTAAGATGTGGATCAAAGGAACTAATTCAGCTTTGGACTTGAATTCAGAAATGCAACCTGGCTTCTATTCATTTAGTCACTGCTGTCAACAAATGCTAAGTATCCAAGTAGCTCAATCACTTTTGAGGATGGAACTAATTCCCCCGTTCTGTTAGCCAGCTCTAATAATTTTACAATGAACACACAAGTTCTTCTGACTTGCAGAAAGTAAAGTCTTAAATCTCTTTTACGAGACATTTGTGAGAACAGTTTTTAGTAATCAATGTCACCTAAGGATGATAGGTATTTGGAGACATCATCATTGTTAAGGTTTCTAAAGCCGAGTCCAAATTATTTCCATAATTAGGAAGTTAGGCATAATTAATTTCCATAATTAGTCAGTTAGGCATCAATACACTTTTCAAAATCCCACCAGGCTATCATCTGCACCATTTGTAAAGAGAGAGCGTTCAAAGTCTCATCTAGATGCATGTGAAATGTAAGAGGAAGGGGGTAATGCAGTGTGATAAACTTCCTTCAGAACAGAAGCAGTGAAATACCAATTTCTCTAAATGATCTTTCATTTATGATTTTCCAGCCATAGCAGCAGAGTGCATTTTTTCATACTCACATGAAGTTCCAGTATTTAATACTGTCACAGCAACAGCCTTTCACTTGTAGTTCAATTCACTATGTATTTGTCTAATTTGGCTTGAGTCATTGCTGTGGAGACCTTTCCCTGTAACTGCCAATCCCAGTGTATGGCAAGTTATATTTAAATCCTTCCTGGCAAAATGATGGGTTATTCAGAGATGCTGGCTTATATTCAGAGCTTCCTCTTCTCTAACCTCCTTTCCAAATGTCCTTGAATATATAAATGTCTCGGCTAACCACCTAATGACAGGCTTTCTGGCTGGCTCCCACCCACTGCGAACCTTATTACTCATGTTGTATTTGTACCACCACAGCTTCCCAGATCTCAGCTATCCAAAGTTACTTTCAAATTGTGCATAATCTGGAAGATCTGAACTCAAGTAAGAAGTCACTGTTTGAAGTGCATGGGATCTTTTCTGCTTCAACATCTGTAAAACATGAACAATACTATTCCTTCAACCTTTAAGGTCTCCCTGTTTCTGTTCTCCCTCTATATAAAAGCATGCAAACACTGCTTACAAGCATCTGGATCCAAGTTTTTGATGCTCTTAATGCCAAAAAACCTTTAAAGATAAAATGTTTACATGAGCAAAATTCCATAGTCAGCTACTTGCCTGCTTGCCTACCAGCTTTGGGACATACTCAAAACTATGTAAGTCTCTCTTGTTATCTCATGAAGGATTTGACAGTGAGGTGGTATAGCCAGCTCATCCTCCAGTAGATAGGGAGTCCAACTCACCTGTGTCTATTGCTTTCACTAGCAGTAAAGCACTCTACACTCTAACATCAAAGTGGAAGATCTGTGTCCTATGGACTTTCTGGAGAATTCATAACTTTTCAGAACCACCAACTGTGAGAGGGAGTGAGGCTTCCAGGAGCAGCTGAACCCTAATTATTTCACCACATAACTACAGATTATTCCTATAATAAGGGCTTGCATGGGCCAGACATGACAAGTCAGCCCCTTGTCACGCTCTTCAGGCTAATGATTAGGATGTTATTTATTCTGAAGCTATCAAAAGAGAAGCTATGCAATTTGTGGAGTCTATAATTCTGCTGGTGATAATTAGCTCTGCTTTGCCCTCGATGTTCTAACAAATGGGTCATTTGCAACAAAATATGTTCAGCAAAAATTCTGTATTCTGTCTACATAGTGAGCAAGACAAGTGAAGTTTTACATCAGTGTATCAATTATTGAGCATCTTCTCATTCTCTAAGCATACAGAATCTTCTTTTCTCAAGTGCCTCTGAATTACCCAACTTGGTGAGGCAGAGCAGCTGAGGAGGGGGAGACAAGTAAGCGAGCTGGTAAGATGAGTGGGCTCATTAGATACATAGATAGAGACCTTGCCCAGTAACATTAATGGCAAAACCTCTTGGCCTCAGGTGGCCTTGGAGGAACCTTCATTTGAATGAGAAGATGAGAGGAAGCCCTCTTGCTTCTACAGATGGTCAGACTGGCAGTACAAAGCCTTTCCAAGCTGAAGTCTCATGTTACGTGGCAGTTGGAAGCTGGGGAGACACACAGAACTTTGTATATTTATAAAAAATACAGACTCTAATCTGTGATGTACATGGTACAGAGGAAAAACAATTATGGAAAAGTAGAGCAACATCTTCATCTTCCATGTATCTGTAGATTTGACTAGCCTTTAGATTGCATTCAGGATGTGGTTTTTTCCTTCATGAAAATTTGCTTAGATAATGACATAATTTTATAGTCTTACTATGACTTGGGCTGAGTAAGTTGTCTGAATTGTAATTTTGTAACCCTGCAAAGAATAGTGATGAGGGTTTAGCCATTGATATTGTTCAGAAGCTATATTCTCTATACACAGCTGATTGCTATGTATTTTGTGTTGTTAGTGCTGAAGGAGTTTCTGGGAGCAGGATCACACCTATGGTCATAAGAGAAGAAAATGTGGTTTGGAATTTCTGCCATTTTTTGTTGGTGGTAAGTAAATTTTCAAGAGCCTTTAAGGATGCTTAATGTGCAGAAGCAACGAGAAAGGTGAGGTAGAATGTCCTTTTGTCAAACAAGAAAACCCCAAAACCCCAAACCTTCCCCCTTAACACTTAGGTAGAAAATTCTGTTCGGTTGGATTACAGTAAGCAGGAGCAAATGAAGCAACACAGAAATGAGAAGAAGAGGCAGTTTCTCTATACTGAATGAAACTTTAATTCTAGAAAGAGGGAGGGCTGATTTAAAAACACATTTTTTCCCATGGCAATTTCTGCAATACCAAATAGCTTTATCTCTTCTGGACAAAAAAATGAATTTGAGGTATTTTTGTGGTGGTGTGGGTTGTTTGTTTTTTTTTCTTTTGTAACAGAAAAGATATAAAGACTCTCCTTAGGCTAGCAGGGCTATTGACTAATGAAAAAAAAATTGTGTTTCTAAATACCTGGGACAGAAATCCCTAAAACACAATGTGGGACGTGATCATTTGGCGTGAATTCCTGTATTTTTTTGGGAAGTATTTAAAATAGCAGGGGTCATCACTCTTAGGAAAATAACTGAATATAGTTTTTTTTACTGTTGCCTGGTATTTTCAAAATTTCCAACCAGATTCTACTCTCTGAAGGATGTTTCAGAGCTCAAACCTCAGGCTTAAATTAAAACAAACACAGGGTTAACATCTAATTCTCGACATTCTCTGTTTCAGTGGTTGCAAAAGGAAGTCATTCCAATGGAAGCAGCTGAGCTGTCACGTCTCCTTATCCTTAGAAGGGTTTGCAGGGCACTAGCTTAAGTGTCTTGCTACCTATCTCAGAAAAACCCCACTCAGGACTGACATTTTATAAGCCATGGAAAAGTTAAAAAATCAGTGTGACTTGCCAGTTGAGAAGATCTGTTAAGCTAAAGCTGCAAGATGGAAACCACATCATTCTTCCAGCTTATCAGGCTCCAACTGGGAGCATCTTCCTGAACTAAACATTGTTTAATGGAAACTAGAGCTTTGTTCTTTGCAGTAGAGACTGCTATGTGCATCTGAATTAGATTGCTGTTATTGCCTTTGGAAAGGAAAAAGAAAAGACTCCATTTGGAGCCTCAATAGAGTAGAAATTTGCTGGTCCAGTGGTTCCAGAGGCATAAACATCATCGTTATACACATCTGCCTCTTGTGAGGTTTGCAGTATAAATGTTAGCAAAGAAGTTTCTTTTTGAATGCACTGAAACAGAGGAAAAGGGGGTATTTAGTGTAGGGGTATTTAGGTATGTTTGGCTCTAACTGACTCCATAATGCCTCAAGTAACACCAATTTTATTCCACCTTTTTTGAAATACCAGTGATGTCACTTCTCCAGAATGTCACGGTGTTTCTTTTGGGTGGAATCACAGAATCACAGAATCGTAGGGGTTGGAAGGGACCTCAAGAGATCATTGTGTCCAACCCCCCTGCCAAAGCAGCTCCCCAGCTCATACTGCACAGATAGGTGTCCAGATGGGTCTTGAATATCTCCAGAGAAGGAGACTCCACCACCTCCCTGGGCAGCCTGTCCCAGGGCTCTGTCACACTCACTGTGACAAAGTTCGTCCGCATGTTGGTGCAGAACTTCCTGTGCTCCAACTTGCAGCCATTGCCCTTGTCCTGTCTCCACTGACACAAGGAAAAGGGGCTGGCCAATTCCCCCTGCACCCCATACTTAAGATATTTATAAACATTGATTAGGTCCCCCCTCAGTCTTCTTTTCTCCAGGCTGAACAGCCCCAGCTCTCTCAGCCTTTCCTCACAGGGGAGATGTTCCAGGCCCTTAATCATCTTCATAGCCCTTCTCTGGACTCTCTCAAGGAGAGTTATGATACAGGAACTTCTCAAGGAAATTATGATACAGAACTGAATCTGGATTGCAGCAGGGCCCGTGGCCTCTGCCTGGATGCAAAAGTACTGTGCTTGCGTGTCTAAATCAAGCACTGTATCAAAAGCTACTTAAACTTTGAGTAAAGAATAATAAGATTTAGGCCTCTGAATTCTTAAGTCACTTTGGAAAACAGGACATGCCAGCTGAGTTGGTGAGTCTCTGCAGGGCTGTATTTTAAGGAGTCTAGAGGAATTTATTATAAGCCTTTCTGTTTAGCCCTGTAGCAAAAAGACTTTTGAGGAAAGGCTTTATGTAGCACGATGGCTACGAGTATAAAACCAACGTACAACTATTTCAAGAAGGTTTTTCTGGTGAAATGAGGCACTGTCAAGATCACATCTTGCATCTGCATTCTGCTGTGTATAATGTAAAAACCTTGTTGAACGCTCTTACTGTAAAGGCCTTTTTTTTTACCGGGCAAGAGATAGAATGTTCTTTGATACTCCAGTATTTTGTTAGATTTGTGACACTGAGAAGACAAAGAAGATTTTGTACTTAAGCAAAATCTGCTGTCATTTGTGAGTTTCCTTCTCTAAAAAATTTACATAGTGGTTAAAAAAAAATCCAGTGGAAATGCAGTTTTATTATTGGTGATACTTTTTCTTAAGCAAGTCTCTAGGCTCCAGAGGTCTTACAGGACAGCTGCGCATGCTCATTATGACCAGATTTGCAGTACTGAGAAGTAGAATCCCCACTGATTTCACCAAGATCCCTGTGCGTCTGCTGCAGCAGACAGTTTCATCTCAGTGAAACACTGAACATGAAAAAAAAAAGCTTATCAGATCATTGAGAGCCCTCAAAATTCAATCGCTAAAGGACAAATTTTTTATAGGTAATGTAATTAGACTATTTAAAATCAAGAAGTGCAATCAAAGAATAAATCGAAATAAATCCAAATAAAGATATCAAACAATCACAAAAACTCTTTCTCTTCTCCAAAAAAAAAAAAAAAGACCTTTCTAGAACAAGCCTCAAGAAGCTATTGCATTGATTTCTATAGAGGACAGCTCCATAGAGAACAGTGTGTTGTGTAAAAAAGTAAGTCAGTACTTTTTAAAAGTACATATTCATATACATACATATTACCAATCATAGTTCCAAGCCTTCTACAAGCCTTTCATGAAGTAAACTGCTACCTTATATGTTGGAGATCAACAATGGGACAGAAACAAACTAGAAAGAAAGTTGGCTCTGTCAAACTTAAAAAAACAACGAGAATACTTTTGTAAAGTGTTTTGCTTTGGTTTGTATTTTGGTTTTTGTTTTTTAATAGCTCAGCATCTTCAAACTTTGCCTGACTTCATATGATACTTAAGTGATGGGAATCTTCAGAGAAGGCTTTGAAAACCTATACTTTAAGATTCTTACCTTAAGCATTGATGCAAGTCATATCTTCCAAGGAATGAGCCCACCCCAACCATGCTCATAACAGCTGCAAAACTAGAATACCAGTTTCTTAAGCAGCTGGTACATGAAGCAGTATAGAATATTGTGCATTTCTAGAAATAAGAATTTTTATATCTTTACTTTTCCAGAAACAAGTAGAGAAAAGGATAAGACTTCAGCTCCTGACACATCAATAATCACACCCAGGATTGTGAAATTCAGGATGAAATTCAGCAGTGGGTACTGGAGATCATCCTGGAACATCTGGTCTGAATTACAGAAGGTATGGGCTTGCTATAGCACAGCACCTAGCCATGGAGGTAATGACTAACAGAGGGGCTCTTTAAGGAACATGAGGGCAAGAGGTACCTTCCCATATCTGAAGGGGCCTGCAGGAAATCTGGAGAGGGACTCTTTATCAGGGAATGTAGTGATAGCACAAGGGGTAAGGGCTTTAAACTAAAAGAGAGTAGATTTAGATTAGAGATAAGGAAAAAATCTTCCCTATGAAGGTGGTGAGGCACCGGAATAGGTAGCCCAGAGAAGCTGTGGATGCCCCATCCCTGGAAGTGTTCAAGGCCAGGTTGGATGGGGTTTTGGGCAACCTGGTCTAGGCACCCTTGTCCCGTCCCATGGCAAATGTTTGGAACTAGATGATCTTTGAGGTCCCTTACAACCCAGGCCATTATGTGATTCCAGGTGAGGTGAGGGATGTTAGAGCAAGTGTAACAATGTTTCTGGGACAGATACTATCTCAGATATTATATAATACTAGTTATATACCAGAAACAATATTGGGTTTTCTCTTATACCTGACCATCATCATATCACCATGGCCCTCATTTTGGAGAAGACATCGCCCTCACACCTCACCTTGCTTGCTTAGGGTTGACATTGGGGCCAGTGCTATCTGACATGATCATCGGTAGGCTAACCAATGGGATGGTTTTTATGGACCTCAGAAATAATGGAGACATTTTTGCCAAGAACATGATTACCCAATTATTACTATTGACTTGAATTGTGTGGTAGATGTGTCAATGATTTCATTAGACTGTCAAATGAAAGACAAAGAAAGATAAAGGTTGAATGATTCATCACTTTTGGGTAAAACTATTCAACAACAAAACACAGTAGAAAGGTGAATTACAGTTTGAAACTAACAACACTCTTTCAATCCTTCTCAAATAGCCCTGGACACCTGTATGGGAGTTAAGGTATTTAATTTTCTGTAGTAAAGGGACTTAGAAAAGTCAAGTGCCATCAGATAGCTGCCTAGAGTAGTTATTTGAACCATGAATGTAACATGACTAAGAAGTCAGAACTTCTTTACCTTTTAACAAGTTTCATTCCAAGAACATAGCAAGAAAAGGTTTGTAATTCATCTTCTAAGTTCTAAGGCCTGGATGTGAGACGGAGAACAGAATTGTAATATACAGCTTTAAAAGAAGATTAGGTATATAAAAATATAAATATTTAAATACTGTGGGGTTTTACCCACCAATATAAGTAGTGAATGGGATTCCTCAGGGGAATGCAGAGATGGAAATCTGGCTAAAATATAGTTGCCCCATGAGGACTGGATGACTTTACTTCCTCCCTTTTTGGAATGGTCCTGGTTACTATTGAAAAATTAATAACAGAATACAGAGATAGAGATGATAAAGAATACATGCTTTCATCCCTGCAGTGTAGCAACCGGTGAGAGAACAGTGATTCAATGAGATTTAGAGAGTCAAGAATCATTACAGGGAGAAAAATCAAAGAATAAACCTGCTTTCCTAGAACAAAACAGCCATTTTCTTAGCTGTCTGAATATTCTGTAGAAAACTGTACTTCTTAAAAAAAAAAAAAAAAAGTTGTTTTCTCTTGGTAGACTTTTTCTCTTAAACCATTTTAACAGCTTTTTTATTGACCAGAAAACACACTTTATTCTTCTTTTTTTTTTTTTAAATTAGAACTGAGTTTCACAGATGCTGAATGGTGCTGCAAAGAGGATGGGGATTTTTTTCCCCCTCCATGTCTTTTGTGTGAGAGATCTCAAATAACAGAGGAAAACCAAGTGAACTTTCCATCCTAACGTGAAGAGCCGGGATAGGACAGGTGTGCAGTCTCTCACACAAATATATTTAGGAATATAGTTGACAAACATATGTCATGAGGAACACAGATGTAGCTGATTTTGTCTTTGGACCAAAGAATGGCTTAAAGGACTTACTGAAAACCTTTCTAGTGCTAGTTGTCAATGTTTTTATGACATTCCAGTATGAACCTGATCTTGCACTGACCCACAGGCTGACAATGAAACACAGACAATGTTCATTTTGTGTTTTTGCACATCTGCTGGCATCAACAGAAAAAGCTCTTTCTTTCCTTTGAATGTTTAAAGTCCCATTTTGGAATTGATAGTATCTGGTAATTTAGAACAAACATAAAATTACTTCAAAAGTAACCATTACCATAAAATTTCTATTTTAGACTTGAGCAAAGTTGTTTTGTTTTATTTTATGTTAATGTGAAGTTATGCAAAATAGTACTAAGCATGAAGATACCCACTTTCAGCTGCTATAAATAAGAATGGAATTATTGAAATCAATTAAACCATTTATGCCTGTTCCAAAAAGTTATCTGATCATAAGCAATTTGCCACACAACTGTGTGTGCAGCATGGAAGAAAAATTACTGTCTGCAACTGCTTTTGGGGAAGATCCTTGTTATCTTACCTACTGGGGTTTTGAATAAGTTTTTTGTGGTATGTAAGATCTAAAGAAAGCAAAATACAGATTGGAACTAATGAATAGGAGGTCTCATAGAATTGTAGGGGTTGGAAGGGACCTCGAGAGATCATCGGGTCCAACCCCCCTGCCAAAGCAGCTCCCTAGGACATATCACTCAGACAGGCGTCCAGACGAGTCTTGAATATCTCCAGAGATGGAGACTCCACCACCTCCCTGGGCAGCCTGTCCCAGGGCTCTGTCACCCTCACTGTGAAAAAGTTCCTCCACATGTTGGTGCGGAACTTCCTGTGCTCCAACTTGCAGCCATTGCCCCCTGTCCTATCCCCACAGACCACTGAAAAGGGGCTGGCTGATTTTTGCAGAGGTCTACCTTTTGCAGAGGTCTACCTCTGCAAAAGCTGGAATCTGAACCAAAAGGAACTGAAAAGGGTATTCTGCACTCTGGAGCAAACACTAATTATAGTTGGCCTAGCCTGTGGAATGTGGCAACTTTTCAAATGAACTGTGCTTTGGTGTTATCTTTTTCAAGGCATTTATAACCAGATATATAGTCTTGTACTTATTTAATTCTTCTTCATTCCTTTGACATTACATATGCACATACACAAATGTATGTAAACATATACGTGTGTGTATGTATTTATGAAAAATCTTTTAATCTGGTCTGTTCTTTTGTATTTGCCCTGGATTTTTTTCTTTTCCATTTGCTCTGTTGTTTCCTGAGACCATGTGTGGACTGGTCTCATGTTTCCCCAGATGCAGACCACTCGGCTCCTGTTGACTCTGTGCTCATGAAGCTATTAAGATCTGTAAAGTAAAGCGTATGTATAAATACTTTCAGGAACAAGGACTCAGTTGTCTGTAGATACATAAATTTAAATGTCTGGATATTGCTTCTATTTGATCTTACAGTTTCTGTGACTTCTATTGCAAGAAGGCTGACCTCATTGCCTGTGTGTTCCTACTGGCTCTGGATCCCTCATTAGATACTGGGAATACTTACACAGTACGTTTACCAGTGTTTGTGGATTTTCACTGAATTGTGCTGGGCAATTTCTATCTGTGCACCTTACTGTTTCAACTTGCTCCTCTTAGTCTAGGAGGTTCTAACCATGCTGAATTCTGCAGTAAATCTTTTTCTGACCAAGAAAAATGGTTCCATTTGTCATCACAAACTTTAATTACTGAGTTTTGCCTCTCATTTATATATATATTTATAGTTTTAGCATGTTCTGTGATGTGGAGGTTTTTTCTAAGCATTACTTACTCTCCAGATGCTGTATTTGTTTGGCTTTACTATACAAAAAAACCCCTGTACCAACCTAAACTCTAACTGCCACTACAGGCATTAGTTCTGTCGAAATATGTCTCATATATATATTTATTTTAATAATGTTTTTGATGCATAGAAAGCACTTATCTCCACATATTTTAAAGCTTTTAAAATTAACCTATATACAGATTTAAAAAAATGCATAAATGCCCAATTCAGTTAAAGAATATAAGTAGTTACAACTTTTGTCCATATTATCTGTTGAAAAATTTCACAAACAAGACACTGAAATTATTTAGTAGGTATTATGCTAGTAGTTTTCATCCCATTTGATTGAAAAAACCTTGAAAAAAATTTTATCTTACAATTTACCCTCCCAATTTTGATAATTTATGACTGAACTTCCACCAAATTTCATATGCTAGTCCTTGTTTTGCTGGTAGAGTTTATACAGTATCCTCTGGCATACCCCTCAAATTCCTACCATAATAGCAATCACATTTTTTTAACCATTCATCAACAATGTTTACACAAGCTGTAAAGCTGCAAGTCTTTTAGATAGATTAAAATTCCATTATAAATGTACTGTTTCCTTGTTGTCATGTTATGTTTATTCAACATACCGATTACAATTTTGCAGTGCTCCTCCAGCCAGGTAGCAGATTGCAAATTTATGGACCTGCTCCCTAAAGAAATAATCTTTTCTTTAGAAAACAAGCAAACAACTTTTGCCCACAAAAAACCAAGCAAAACCAAAACCCCCAAAAAGCATCCCAAAACAAAAATCCAAACAAAATGCAACCCCCTCCCAAAATGTGCTTTATAAGACCAGTTTTGAACAGTTGGTGAAAAAATTGCAAAGTGACACAAAGGCAGGAACACAGCAAACATAGAATCAGAGAGTAGTTTTGGTTGGAATGGACCTTCAAAAGTAATGCATTCCAACACCCATGCAATGATCTTCAACTAGATCATGTTGCTCAGAACCCCATCCGACTTGACCTTGAATGTTGCCAAGGATGGGGCATCTACCACTTCTCTGGGCAACTTGTTCCAGTGTTTCACAATCTCATTGTAAAAATAAACTTGTATCCTTCCGTATATCTCCTCTGGGCCTACCCTCTTTTAGTTTATAACCATTACACCCTGGCCTAACACTACAGGCCCTAATAAAAGGTCCGTCTCCATCTTTCTTATACACCCCTTTAAGTACCGAAAGGCTGCAGTAAGGTGTCCCTGGAGACTTCTCCAGGCTTGAACAATGCCAACTCACTCAGCTTGTCTTCATAGGAGAGGTCTTCCATATGTAAAAGATTATGGAAGTCCAGAGATTTGTTTAGAAAACTTTCTGAAGTGGACTGGAGGATTTGGGTCATAGAAATAGGGAGATTGAGGATTTGGGGTAAGGGTGGGTCTCTGACTTTCTCCTTCTCCCTGTGTCAATTTATGGAATTGATTTTCACATGTAGAAAGCAGACTGGAGGGGTTCTTACTACTTGAATCTTCAGTGCAGGACAAGTTGAAGCCCTTTGGAGAGTTCTGTGTATCTGATGGCCATCATTCATTTACATGATTAAAAGGGAAATCCCAATAAATCTTTGGAACAAATTCCACTACCATTATTCATCAGAAAGCATCTTTGTCCACATGTATTCTTGATATATATCTAAGTGGAAAGATTTATTATATATGTTAATGGTAATTTCATCACTTGGATAAAATCCTTCTGAAGAAGAAAGTTGAATTTGGACAGGAGCTGGAATCTGCTCCTTACCTCACAAATAATTTCTACAGCAATCCAGAGTTTTCTAGCTCATTTGGTGTTCACACCAGATTAATTGTGAAGTTGTGAACCACTAATTTGATCTACTAAACCCCCTTTATGTATTTTGGAAGAGCATCCAAACTTGGTGCAGTCTGACCAAAATTAGTTTGTGTGAGCTGATGAGATCACAGGACAGTAGAAATTACTGTTTATTTCTGCCACCTTTAAAAAAAAAAGTGAATACAATGACCATATTATACAAAGGAAAGCCATAATGACTTGCTAATTACATTAAATAATTAAATATTAACATATGCATCTAAATAGCTAAAGATTTCAAAATTAAGTATTCATCTGGAGCAGAAAACTATGACAAATTTTTTGGTTTAGCTGTTTACTGTGAGGCTGAAAGTTGATGCTGATGGCCAGCTGGAGGAGAGAGAGGAGGGAGATGTAGAGCAGAGTATTTTTCAATCCAGTGATAATTACACCTGTGAAATTTCCTACCAACTGGACAGTTTCTGACACACTCTGGGGAATGAGTATTTAAATGTCCTCATGCATAGACAAAAAGGGTTATTGTTAAAGGTACTGCCTGAAAACTTGGATTTTGGGTCTTTCTCTAATTGAAATTCATGGGTTTTGCATATTTCTACTGCAAGTATTAATATATGTGTCCACTGCAGATTAGCAGATTTGAGAATACAAGCAAATGGAAGATCTGTACCCTTACCAAGTCTACATAGTCATATCCAGATTCATTCTATATTAACCTATATGAAGGGCTAAAACTTTGGGGTGTGTGTGAAAGGATCACAAACCTCTTTGTAATTTATTAAGCTATTTAGTTGTACCATTGAGGGCAATGAGGATGGTGAAGGGTCTTGAGGGGAAATCTTATGAGGAGAGGTTGAAGTCCCTTGGTTTGTTCAGCCTGGAGAAAAGGAGGCTTAGAGGACACCTCATCTCGGCCTATGGCCCAATCTGATTTTATTGTAATCACTCATTTCCTGATGTTCCTTCAGCTGCTATCTTTCTTCCTGTGCTTAACATGATCCTTGGACTATATCCAAAATGGTCTCTGATCTTATTGTTTGGTAGACCATGTGAGAAAATACATCTGATCTTATCCCACAGCTCATCACCACCATTCTGTTCCACATAAATTTTCTTAGTCATGCTAGATTTCTTATTTCACTCCACAAATCTAATGAAAATTCTCTAGGACTCATGAATTAATCCTTTTACAGGTAACTTTAATGTCCAAGAAAACCCACAAGCATTGCTTTTCTTGTTCTCAGGGATCAGTGTTGGTTTCATATTAATACATGGTGGCAAATCTTATTCTACTTGAGCACTAACAGCTATCTTTTTGCATCTCCAAAGCATCTGGAAGATCGTCACTTGCCCATTGGCAACTTTATCCTTCCATCCAGGCTGGACACTGAATCACAGAACCATAGAACAGTTTGGGTTGGAAGGAACTTTAGAGATCTTCTAGTTTCCACCCCCCTGCCATTTAGGAACCCTCTACTAGACCAGGTTGCCCAAAGCCTGCAGCTATGTGTGTCCTCACACTCTTTACTCGCAATCTTTGTGAACGTAGGGCTGGGCTGGTTTGAAGCCTGTAAAAAGAAATTGTGTGTCGTGATGCCCAAGCCACATCTCATGCTCTTGTGTTACTTCATTTGGAAATGATATTTAGATTCCTTCCTTGCGCCCTATCTGAACTTTACTAGAGGTACAGCTCTCTCTGGTGCTGTGTGAGGCTCTTAACTTCATTACCACACTCTCTGCTACTTAATCCTTTGCTTCAAAGTCTGAGGGCAGAATTTCATGTAAAGAACATAATGTCATAATTCAGTAATTTTGATGTATATAAGCTTCCCTTTCAACAGTCCCATAATTGTATTATATTCTCATAAAATAAACTACAATTACAGTCAATTTCCTGATTTAGCTACTACCCAGACCAATTACATTATATTTGTCTTTAAACATATTGTATACATTTGCATTTTTGATATGTTGTTTTTCAAGCTTCTTGAATGTGAACTGAAACTCAATTACACTCTGTTCTGTACTTGTAAGGAAAATGTCTTCTTGTAGTATTTCTGTTTCCTTTCTTTGTCCATCCCATGCTTTCTGTGAACATTGAAAACTACTTTAAAAACACTTTAAGCTACATTTGAGATGTTTTACAAATAATTGTCAAGAGGCAGTTTCTCTCCTGCTCTCCTTAGATAATATCCTCATGGGAGGTAGGAGTTATTTCAACCTCTTTCAGAAACCAGAACCAGATAATTTTGAGATATTATGTTTGGGTTTTTTTTAATTTATTAAATGAAAATTTGAAGAGGATGTCCATAAGCTATCTAGCTTTTGACTTGAATGTACTGGTTTAAGATGCAGGATATAGTGGGGTGGAGATTCATATTTGAAACTTCAGTTTATTCAGATTAGAAACATTAACAAACTAAAAAGTTAATATTTCTTATTGCTAACACACTTTTAAAATAAGAAGAAAATTTGGTTTCCATGAGAGTTAATTTTTCCATGAGAAAGATCTCCAACTTGTCAGCTTGTACTGGTGTATATCCTACTTGAATTTCTGTTAAAATGCAATGCAGTAGTAAACAGCTCATAATTTGGACAAGACAGTGATAACTCTACAAAGGAAATATATTTCTACCTAGCATCATTACTGTCATGAAACCACAGGGTACCCATTTGTAAATTAAACCTAAGTAATAACTTTGTTGCGATGCTGGCAAAAAAATAATTTGGATAAATATTTCATACATTAATACTTCTATAAATGAGGCAGAATATAAACTTTTCATCATTGCAGGCTATGGATCAGGTAAGAGAGAACACAAACAGGGCATAAGAGCAGCAACTAAGATTGAAAAATTCTTGTCAAGAGTGGTGGGGGAAAAGGGGATTGAAAGATTTTGAAAATCAGGGCAATTTCAATCTCAGTGCAGAGGCTTTATGATGAAGGAGGACATATGCAATAAAGTAATTATTTCTATAAAGCTGGTGTTAGATAACTACAATGATTCTTCTGTCCTAAGGACTTGGAGTAGAGCAACTAAAATGGTGATTTCTTGAGGCAAGACAGAAGACTAAATTCTGAGGTACTATTTCTTAATGTCACTGAAACAAAATTGTACTGAAGCTGGTTACCTTCTTTATAATTGAACTGAATCATAGAATTTTCAGCATTAAATGGAATTATCTTTACTACAAATGTTTCAGCGTAGGTAGATGTGAAAGGGAAAACAAAGCCTGAGGTAACAAAACCTGCAATTCCTGTCCTTGGCACCCATGTTAGCATCTGAGGTGAAATCCTGGGATAAAGATTTTTTTTCAGTGGCAATAATGCTTCACATATGGCAAAGAAAGGAGTAGAAGGGAAAGTGGGGTGTGTAAGAGACTTTTACAGACTAGAGACAGTAAGCTCTTCAAAGTAGAAAAAGAGAGATGCTGATTTTACAGTAGAAACAGTAAACAGTGAACATCTGGATTGTACTGCATAATGTGCTTATAGGTTCCAGAGACCAAAATCCAGTCACCTTTGTTTCTTTTTCCCGCACACTCATATAGAATTTGCAGAGGATCTTTACTAATAAGCAATAAAGAAATTGATAAAGAAATTGCTTATCTATGTTGATAGATAATGTACTAATCTATTTTGAATACATCTTCATAGCAATCATAAATGATAAATAGGAGGTGAATAGGGGGGAAAAAAAGAGAAAAACATTTGAGTAAGAGGGGTATGGCATTCTTGGATGGGCTTGTGGGTACATTGTTTAGGAGAATGTTCATTACCAGCTTAATCTCCAATAACTACCTGAACTGATTCTCCAAACCATTTGAAATGTTCCTAATACCAGTGTACTTTTTCTAAAGCTTAGTAACAGCAACCAGTGTATATGCTCACAATCTGTTGGCAATACTGACAATGGTGTTATCTTTCTTACATTTTCTCTGTTTCGAACAGACTGTTCATTCATGCATTCCTTTTTCTCAAGTGCAGCATGTTGCTACTTAAGGAAAAGGCTACACCAACAAATCTGGCAGATCAATGTATTTCTGTGTTCTAAAAGATAACTTTTCAGAATTCCTTTCAAAGCTTCAGGCTTTCTGTTCGTTTTACCCTTTATCCTTACTGTGGACCTGATACTGATCCCATGAAATTTAGAGGCAGAGGCTTCATCTTGCAGGTGGGATTCCAAACCTCTTGGAACATTTTCTTTTATCCTTAGGTACAACTAGGCAAATGTTTTGTTTACTATGTCATTTTGACAAAACTGCCAGTATGGCATAGAATAGTGAGCTTGATAGGTGCCATTTTCTAATGAACCATCACACCTGGCCTACAATCCTTTCCACATTCTCCAGAGAATTGATGTTACACACTTTATGATTCTAGTACTTTGCTCACTCTCATTATTTAGGTTAGTTATGCAGGTACTCATGTAGTTCCCTCCCTTAATGGTTTTCCAGTCACTTAGTCCTTGTGCTTCTCTCCATGCTTTTCCAGCTTCTGTACCATTGTTTAGACATGATCAGAAAGTCCTTGTGTGAATTCACAATTGTGAGTATTCCCATTTCTTTTCTAAAATTCCTCCCCTAGAGCGTTTTCCAAAAAGCCTTAACAATCAGATAAACGTAAAACATTTCTTACACTTATCTTTGATAATGCACTGAAGTCCACAAATTAGAGTATTTTAAGTCATGTATTAATGCTTACCTAACAATTAGAAAATAGTTCTTGTTGTAAAGAAAGCTACTGTGCTGAATTTCTGTAGTGCATTATGAAAAATACAGTATAATTCTACATGGGTCAGTTGGCAGAAATATTTTCCTCAAAACAAAACATTCAAGACACAGTCCATGAATCCAACCAGAATAGGACTGCAGACCGATTCATGTAAACACACTAGCAAGAAGATTTAAAGCAGGTCAGCCAATGATTGTCAAAACATTAAAATCTGGACTCCCAGAACGCTTAAAAATACAGTTAACAGTTAACCACAGTGTTGTTTATAAGCCCTGAATTACTATATAATGCAGCCTATACATTTGCATGCTTTATTCTTTTGAGGGGAAGCTGGTACCAACAGGCATGTTTTTTTATAGGTAGAGTTTGGAAATTACATCTCCTGATAAGAACATGACTGAGCCTAAAATATTTCTGTTAAACAGACAATACATTCCTTTATTTGCATGGAGAAAAAAAACCCAGTGAAATAACCCTCTATATCTTTTAATAAAAAAGTGCAGGCACATAGGCAACCTAGGCTCCAAATAAGCCTTTCAATTTTGCTACAGAAGATAATCCTTTATTTCAGAATTGTTTAGGACAATGAAGCTTATGAAATGTAAATTGGTTTATCAAGTGCTCAAAAATTAATCCTAGATTTAAAATACATTTTAAAATGTTATTAGGAATGTCATGTTGTTAATAAAGAGCCAGGCTTTTCCCTCTATTTTGGGACATGAGACAAATTCAATTACCTTTTTGCTAATTGTCTGATGCAAATTCTAACTGTAATGCATATTCTTTTAAAGGCTCCAAGTTCATAATTGCTCCTGGGAGACAACGCTATGGCTAAGATTTGGTGTACCAGGTGGAAAATGCAACTCCTTTTCAAGGCAGCAGTCTATGAAGACCTGTGCACATGCTGCTTAAGGAAAAGCAAATAGATGCAGAAATTTTAAGACTCCGGTTACTTTCATAGCAGAAATACCAATCTCTCTTTCCAAGTAAGCAAATCAGCCATGATGTAGTAACCTTGTGTCCAGCATTTTCCATGAGAATCGAACCGAAGGGAATGGATCCCAAGCCAAGAATTTTTCCCCTTTAGAAAGAATCAGACGTGTGTGTGATGGCTGCAACGCTGCCAAGGGCATGCATTCAATGGCACATTCAGTCCAAGGTCCTTGTCCTCCTCTTCAAGGACTTCCTCTAATTTCACACCCCTCCACATACAAGCTGTAGTCACCTAAGGAGATATTACCGAATATTTGCTAAACTTCCTAGTACAGGAAATTAAATGGGAGCATTGCTAGCCTCCCTCTCACTAAAAAGCAACACATACCTCTTTGCCTAGATTTCTGTGAGAAGATAGCAATCTTTAGGTTAGTAAATTCTCAATTTTTAAGCTCTTGTCCCTTGGTATTGTCTTCAAATCCAGCTCCATTAAACCTGGAAAAGAAGATACAAAGGAACTGCCATCTCATATATCTTTTACCATTACTCCTTTTATGTCTAGTGTTGGGTTTTGGTTTTTTTTTTCTGCCTCTAGTTCTTGAAAGCAAATAGCTACAAAGAATCTTCACTTTCACTATAAAAAAAATTACTAGAGATCACAGCTTTGGGGGGAGGGGAAGCCCAGAGACCTTGAAACTGAGAAATTTAAAGGTTTAAAATCTGTTTTAAAGCGTCTCTTGACGATTTTGGCTTAGACCCTTTTAATTTTTTTTTGTTGGTGGTGGTTTTTTTGTTTGTTTTTCCTTTTTTAAAGGCTATAACAAGCATCTGAAAACCAGTTGGCCTAAGCTTCCTTTACCTAGATTGGCTTCTGCATTGGTTCATTCTTTAGCATCTTTAGTGACATCACCTGCTTTCAACAGATTCCCAGAGGAGTGTTTTACAGGCAGCTAAGGCTTAACAGCTCTCCTAGGCTGGACTTAGCTATGATGATCAGCTCTGCTGCCGGCCCTCCCCCTCCGCCCCCGCTCCTTGAAAATGTCATAATCTGGCAATACACTTTAAATATGTTTATCTTCAATCATTTGACAACTTCACTTACAGGCATGATTTGAGCTAAAAGCCACGCCGGAACGCTTGGTGGTTTGGAGCCCACATGACTTTCCCACTGCAAGTAATAATGCTACCGTTGTCAGCGTAAACATTTATAATAATCACGCAGTGAGTATACAAATACATCCCAGGCTTACAGAGCCGTAAGGACGGCTTGCTGCCTGAGCGCAACGCGCACGCACACACACAGCCCAAGCCCAGCACCGGGCAGAGTTGCAGGCTGGGCCAGGTACGCACTTGCCCGTGGCTATGCCCCAGCTCCTTCCGCAAAGCGGCTCCTAGCGCGCAGCCCTTGCTGGTACAGTGCGACTCTTTATTCCCCTCTAGTGGCTGGTCTGCAAAATTATCAGAGCTACTGGTCACGGGCAAGAAGTAGACCAAGGGCTTGGGCCATCGGTATGTGCCAAAGGGTCTTGGCTCAGTCCCCGTGGCCATCCACGCTACCGGAATGCCAGCAGTGCATGGGCAAAAGCCCCTGTGGGCTGGTGGTACCAGAGACGGGAGGGGAGCGGCACAGCTTTTGAAAGCTTTCCTTTTTATGCTCTTAGCTGCTACCAAATAATTACATTAATGTTTGTATCCCTCAGAAAGGAGGAATGTGACAATCAGTTGGTGTGGTAAATCTTCCATCTAATTATTTGTGTCCCTAGGTGTTAGCGTGGGTGTATATGAAGATGGCCTATCCATCTATAGGAAGGTACTGAGAGCTCTGTTAAGCAGGCTGCAGTGCAGTCTTAGCTGGCTTCTTAATAATGCCTGTCTGTAGCCTTCTGTACGGCACTTAGAAACCGAGAAATCTCAGAGTAGATTCGTCCTTGAAACATATTTAATAGACGCAGGCAGGTCCTGCTCCATTATCAGTGTGCTCATAAGTTCTGCTGCTTTTCCTTTCACTAATGTATTATGTTTATGTGTAGCCAAACAGAAAGAAAACAACTACAGAAGTGCTAAAAATGGATATAAGCAGCAATAAGGTCTTGGAAGAGTAGTGATGTCTATTAATGGTTGGATTGGTAATATGATATTAACTAAATTTTTCAAGAAGAGATGGATTTTTCTCTGAATAGCGTGAGAAGAGCGTTCTTGAACAAACTGTTGGAAACAGGAAAGTGAACATGATGAATGAAAACAAATTACACAATGCATCTGAGAATAAGAGGAGTCAAAGCGGTAGTCACTCATCCTTCTTAAGCATGGTGTGGTTTATGAGTCCTGGATTTTTCTGGTGATTTGTTTTTTGTCCTTATTGAGAGCCTGAGGATAACACAAGCTTTTAAGTTCCCAAGGGCTCCTGCCCCAAAAGGAATAGGAAACATTTTACCACAGAGGCTGTTTGTGGACAAGACCACAGTGTATAAAGGCAAAATATTCACAATTTAGGTTGAATTTACTAGGATAATGATGATGTAAAGGAATCTTTGCTCTTTACAAGTCTGAGTCTAGCCTAGTTTTTGAAGTTGTATGGTGCAAGTCGGTGCAAACAGAAAACCATAGAAAGGAACCTTAAGGTTGTCTACACTCAAGCTGATGCTTGTGGGGATACTATCATTTGCTGAGTTGATTTAAAAAAACCTACCAAACAAAATTAAGTATCCCAAATTATTAGCATGAGCCCTCCAGTGATGTTATTTCTTGTTCCAAGTGCTAACTTGATACCAGATGAGAGGCAAATTGGGTATTTCAGTACACTGAACTAAGATGCTTCAATTTCTTTTGACAACAATGCTATCTGAGCAGATCCCTTTTTAGGGGAATACTAAAGAGAAAGCTAGATGGCAACTTTCTAGGTCAGGAACTGCTAGACTTCCATTATTTTAACCAGCTTGAAGCGCTGCAATATTCAGCCAGTGTGTGTGTGTGTGTGAATGTGCTGGTATAGAAAATTTTACAATAGGGGTTTGTAAAGTTCCAAGGCTATGCTTCAGCAATAAAAAATAATGCCTCATGTATAAAGTGCAGGAACTCAGGGATTTTATTGTCCTGGAGGTAACTTCAATTGCATTTTTTTCAAAGTACAAGCATACTGTAAGAACTACATTTCTTTGGCTGTTGACTAATGGCTCTCTTACTTCTTCATGAAGTACATAATGACTTTGCATAGAATAGCAAATTCAATAGAAACAGACCACAGTAATGGAAGAAGAAATCTTTGTTATAAAGTTATTACATTAAAGGAAACATTGACAAAATTGAAAGCTTTATAAGGAAAATTCACCAGGTTTTGATGAATACTATCTCTTTTAATGTGCCTGCTAGTTGGAGGTTTTTTCCCCCTAATTGTTTTTTGAAAGGTTCATTAAGAAATTTCTGATGATTTTTGATAGCTGAAACATAAAGCACTTAATGACAGCTAGAAAGCCATGTAAAGGTCTGTAATAAATTCATATATTGCCACTATAGATTTCTCTTACATCTTAATGTCTCTTTTGCACTGCAGATGCCATCTTGAAACATAAACTTCCTACAGAGCATACAGATCAAATTTTAGCCAGCTGGCAGAAAACTGTTGACTTGGCATCGGGTATTTGTGAGCCACTGAGTACCTTTACAGACAGCCAAGTCATCAGTTTCCTTTTCTGCTAGGCGGTGGCAGCTCTGACTCCTGAAGAACACCTTCTTTGCATGTAGAGCCTGGGTATTTGAACTCCAGCAATGATAAATGGGTACGGCAAGTGCCCGTAACTTTGGAAACTCAGTGCTGAGCGTTAGGACTGCCACAACCTTATTGCAAGAACAGGTGACAGGACTGAAATGATGTCGAATACTATGGAACTACTTAATGGCTCCCTACTCCAGTGAAGTCCTTGAACCAATTAAGTCAAAACAGAGCAACCTACCAAAACATGCATGCTCTTCTTTCTAAGAAGCACAAAGGATGAGAAAAGCGCCTATATTTTTTAATGGTAATGATGGTAATGAGCAAGGAGCTCAGATACCACAGAAGCTGACAGAGGATTAGAACTGACTTGAGTGTGGTTACAAGCATCTTAAAATTAGCTCTCTTCTTTTGTCCCTCTTCCAGTTTTTTTTTGAATCTTAAGGGTTTTACTTCGTGTGGTGCACATAATTTCACATCAAATTTAAAATCACTTATAATTTTTGGTGACTGTGCAAATTCTTGCAGTCATTTCTGTTCTTGCAGTTCAGTCCTTCAGTGTTACGTAGATGTGCATGCTGTTTACTGTTCTTGAAAGAAAAAATATCTACAAAATGAAACAAGAATCATAGCACAGCACAATATATAAAGAGTATATTTTATTGCTTGGGTTGTCAAGTTATTTAGAGTTCAGTTTTTCATACAAAAAGATTGCTGTGAGTAAAATAAATTGATGCATGTCCCAACCAGTAATTTTAATCCAAGATTTTTTTTTTAACCTGTGATTCTTCAGTATTAAAATTAAAGTTAATTTTCAAAGACCTGTATTAATACCACTTTTAAAAACTAATTTAAAATATCTTAATTTAAAAAAAATAGTCCCCTACAACTGAGAGGACAGAAGGGACATATCCAAACCTCTGTACTTATTTGCAAAGCACAGGTATTTATTGATAGCTATCTTAGTGTGGCTTGTCTTAATTCTAGCAACATTTTTTGTGCTTTCTTAGAAAAAAGAGGGGGGGGAAAGCGAACAGTGAAGTTCCTTTTCCTACTCTTTTGTATCACTGAGCCTACGGTCTCTGCAGGAGACACCTGCACTCCGATGCGTCAGCACTCAGAGAGCTTTCTGTCAGGGAGCTGCTGGAGACCTTCAGCTAGGAAACTGTAACACAAAGCTCTTGGTAAGGAACTGCCTGTGTTCATGTCTCCCGTAAGTGTCTAATCCATATCAAAGGATAACCTGTCAACTAAGTGTTATGGGAGCTCTGGGATTACGAGTGTGTCTGTTTAACAAGCTAATCCTGCATTTGGCCTTGGAAGACTTCCCAGACACAGTAGGATTGCTTGTGTATCTCCCAAGACAACTGGAAAGTCTAGATTATATGAGTGAGAACTAAGACAGAGAAAAGAAGGTTGACAGAAATAGGAAGCAAAAATGGCAACAGATACCAGAAGGATCCAGCAGCCCTGGAGATATTAAAAAGCCACCTAGAAACACTCCTGGGCAACCAGTGCTAGGTAACCCTGCTGCATCAGGGGGGCTGGAGCACTCCTTTCCAACCTCAACCATTCTGTGACACTGTGGAAGAAAAAAATGCCCCAACAGTACAACCAAAACCCAAACCCCTGAAAAACTTAGAATCTAGCTAACTGCTCAGTATGCAACCATAGACAGTTACGGCAGCTTTAAGACCTACTTAAATAAGTTTTCTATTTGGGTCGCTTTTAGTTTAATTTCTTTTCTTCAGCCCTCTTATTGGCCTACACAGAGTGGGGACAGTTTGCAGGTCCTGGTGCTGTCAGGTCCCAGCAGGTCTGGAAGTAACTGCTGCTTTGAAAAGTCTCATGTGTAGCACTACAGAAATGCACGTTCGCATTTTTGGAGCATGGAAATGAAGAATCATTTTGCAAAGTCAGAGACTTTTATCTGTTGGAGCAGTCTGCGTTCTAGAGAGATTTGTGAAATATTACAAACATTCTCATCTGATGGGAATCACTGGAGCCACTATAGAGAACCTGTATCACTGCCAATTACCCTTATGATTGTATGATCCTCATTAGGCTGATTAAACTAGCTTGGCACTATATTATTTAAGTGGCACCAGGCAAAGCAGCTGTACTTTGCTGGAGACGAGATGCTGTAACTGAGCTGACATAAATTTTAGAGGACAGACACACTAAAAATCCAAATTTAAGAAAAGTGCCATTTTTAGTGGCTACTATGGAAAATAAACAGTCTTGCTAAGACTGGGATGAACAGTGAAACTGAACGTGTTCCAGCAAAACCATTAGGAATTCTGCAAGTCTTTTGCCTTCCATTACCTAAAGGGACCCTAAAGGAAAGCTGGAGAGGGGCCCTTTACAAAGGAATGTAGTGATAGGACAAGGGGTAATGGCTTTAACCTAAAAGAGGGTAGATTTAGTTTAGACACTAGGAAGAAATTCTTCCCTGTGAGGGCGGTGAGGCCCTGACACAGGCTGCCCAGAGAAGCTGTGGCTGCCCCCTCCCTGGCAGTGTTCAAGGCTAGGTTGGATGGGGCTTTGGGCAGCCTGGTCTACTGGGGTGTGTCTCTGCCCATGGCAGGGGGGATGGAACTAGTTGGGCTTTGAGGTGCCTTCCAACCCAAACCAGTCTGTAGTTCTGTGATTATATGTTACAGAGTGCACTGCAAACTCTTCTTAAAGTACACTTACACCTGGCCTTCTTCTAGGTAGATGCATGAGTTTTTGCCCAGCAGGGAAGACTGCGAGGCCAAGCAACAGCTAATGACTGCAGAAGCACAACTCACGCTCTTTTGACTCCTGACAAAATTAATCATTTTCTTTAACAGTTTCTGAATCAGGAGAGGCTTGTACTCTTGCATTTGCAAAGCACTGCTTGATTGAGAACTGGCAGCCTGATTCAGCAGATATTCTGAACATTCCCAATACCTGAGCATTCTTCCAAGAAGTTTTGTGCTTTTAAACCCAATTTTATGAAAAAAAAAATAGGATATGTCTTTTTTGCTGTTTTGTGGGTTTTGGCTTTTGGTCGGTTGGTTTGTTTGGTTTTTTAACAGGTGAATGCTGGTACAGCATCATCAGTTATAGCTAAAGAACAGAAGTGTCACATCCTCAGAGGCATACTTTGGTTTACACTTCTCTCAAGACAGGGAGGGGAAAAAAAAGAAGTTGGTTATGACCCTGCTTCCAAAAAAAGTGTGGAACTAATTACTCCAAGTGAAGAAAGAACAAATGCTGCTACTTTGATGCAGCAGTTAACTCGCCGCTCCCTGAACCCAGAGGCAAATGCCACGTTTACTCCACGGCAGTTGGAACGAGAGCCCTGAGCTGTTGGAGGGAACTCGCCACTGCCTGCGACCAGGGTGCACCTACGAGCTACCCAGCTATTGTATTAGGATGCTCGCTGCAGCTAATTAGGAATTTCAGCAGATTCACGAGAAAAGGAGAATTTAAATATTTATCAACAGTTTAAAGGAGCTGGCTGTAGCCCCTGCGCTCCCCTTCGCTACTCTCGTTTCACTCCCCCGAGTCCCTGCACCGGGTGAAGTTTGCGAGTGCAGGTCCGGCCGGGGGACTCCCAGCCTGGGGGAGCGGAGCCGGGCAGAACGCCGGTGCACAGGCAGCGCCCCGGGAGTGCGGGAACCGGACTCCGCCGAGGAAAGGAAGTCCGTTCCCGGGAGGGCCAGAGAGCCGCGGAGCGAAGGGAAAGCAGCGGAACAGCCCCCGCCTCCCTCCTGCCTGTTCTCCTCCCTCTTCCCTCGCTCCCGCCTTTTGTGCGCCGGAGCCCGGGCGTCAACGGGTGCGGCGCTGACAGGAGCCCCCGGCCATTGGCTTCGGGAGCGGCGCTGTCGCGAGGGCGGCAGCTCGAGCCGCCGCTGCTCCCGTAACCAAGGCGCGGCCAGGCACACGGGCGCACACACAGAAACGGGCGGACAGTGCGCGGAGCGGCGCGCCGGGGGCCGCCTTTGCAGCTCTTCTCCCTGCACCATGCTCCGCTCTAGGCAGCGCCCGCCTGCTGCTCCCTAAGGGGAGACAGCCCGCCACCGCCCCGCGCCTAGTTAAGCGGGAGACTGGCACCCGGCTCTCACACCCCACCCCCCCCCCGCCCCGGTTACCTGAGTTAGCTCCGTCCCAGGGACTTCAGGCTGCCGCCCCTTCGCAGCGCCTCCCCCCGGTCCTCCTGTGGCAGCCCTTGGGCGGCGGGGGAGTGAGCCGCGAGCAGCCGGAGGGACTGCAGCCGCCGCCGGGGGAGAGGAGCTCCAGCCCCCGCCTCCGGAGCTCTTCATGGCGTCTCACCAGCAGACCAGGATCCAAGCCTACCTGGAGAAGAATAAGATCGGTCCGCTCTTCGAGGTAAAGTGCGCTCTTGCCGGCCGGTTTCTCCGCGGCGGTGGGGGCGGGGGTGTCCCCACGATGGCCGCGTCTCTCCGCGCAGCACAGGTGAGCGCCGGGGCGAGAGCGAGTTTGAGGGGTGGCTTCGGCGTCTGCCCGGCCGGGGAGGGGAGGGCAGCACAGCACCGGCACCCCTTACCACGCGTGTGCCCTCATGTCCCTCTTCCACGCCCCTCCGAGCGCGGTGCTCCGCGCAGCCCTTCCCGGCCATCCCGGGGATGTGTCCCGCTTCTTCACCCCGCCACGGACGCGCCGCCCTCAGCTTCACAGGTGCCCCGTCGCCCTCTCACCCGCGGCCCCCGTCCCTGGAGGAGCCCCTGCGGAGATGCTCGCCTCGGCGGCCGCGGAGCCACGCCGTGGTGGGACGGCGGCCCGGCCCTGGCCGTCCGGCCGCGGGGAGACGGGTACCGGGCTCACCTTCCGTGTGCTGGGAGGGGGAGTTGGCAGTCCTAAACCCCCTTGCCCACGGCGGCAGGGCTCAGCAGGGAGCCGCGGGGAGTGGGAGCTGCATGGCCCATGGGCGAGACCCGAAGCTCTGTCCCTCCGTGACCGGCTAGCGTGGAGGGAGAGGCAGATGCCTCCCCACCGCGACACCCGCCTTTCGGAGCGAGCGCTGGGATCGAAATCTGTCCGGTGAAAAGTCCATCTCGATGGTGTTTTGTGAAATTTTCATCTGCAGCCATCCACTTGGGAACCGTATTTTTGCTATAGATTTTCCCTGCTCTCACAAAGATGCACTTGGATTTGTAGATGCACAGATGTGCATATTTTACTATTTCTGTGCATAAGCTCTGAATACTTAGAATTTAAAAGGGTACTAGAGCAACCGTGATTATTACCATTTTATTATCCTGTTTCTCATACAGCTTTTACATCTAAATGCACATATATTATACTCTGGCAATATTATCCCAAGATGCAAGTCTCCCTTTTTTGGTGTTTAACATACTCTCAATCAAGTTTACTACGTATGAAATCTTACTCTGGTGTGGTGGATGCCTTGTCTTCAGTATATGTTTTGGGTAGTGTTTGCCAACTTGTGAGAAAGGTTCAAATTCGGTTAGAAAACTGTTTGCTAAGGGTCAGTTTTTATATTTTGCCCGGGCTGAGATTGTTGTGACAGATCATGTTGGCTCAGTGTCAAAGGTGTTGGATATATGAATTTTGCAATAAATATAACCCCACTTGACAGAACGGTAACTCAGTATTGTGGAACAGCAGGTGATTATTTTTTTTTTTCTAGTTCTAGGATTCATTTGTGCCATTCAATTTCTGAATAAAAGACTGTTCAATCAACACCGTTGCTAGGGCTATATATGTAACTGGCTCCTGTATATTTCAGTGGGAATTAAGACCCTTGGGATTGTTGAGGAGTTAGGCCCTGGACAGCTGTCATCTTCTCCTAAATTTTCTTAACCCATTGTTTTACACATTAAAATTGAAACAAACTACTTGACATCGCTGTTCTGAGTCACTGTGTTTTAACCTAGTTTTGCAGTAGTGTAAGATGCTCATCTCTGTTGTTTAAATAGCAGGGATGCTTTAGTTATCAATAGTGGAGAAAAAAACCCGAAGGTGCGTTTGTTGCAGTATTCCATATATCAGTAAGTACTTCACTAATCAGTGTGATGTAGGGATTTCATCATAATTGTCTCTGTGGAAGGCTCTTCACTTAACCTTGCAGGCTGTCTACAGGTTGTTAGTGTGCTCCTATGTACCAAGAATGATTTTTGTGTGAACGTCACTTAGACCTGAATACTAGGGAGTGGATTTCAGATATAGGGCTGTAGCATTTGTGCAGCTGTTTAAAGTTATTTTAATCTGTAACACTGGGAGGAGAAGGATCATAATTCTTACCTCCTCTACTTCCTCATTAGCCATTTAAAATCTACTTACATATTTCATTTTGGTGATGTATTTTTTTTGTTCTTAACAGTTTTTTGAAGATCTACAACCTGTGCTTTATCTTGTAGCCCTTAGTAAGGGGAAGACATGTATTTGAAGTTGATGGGAATTGATCAAAGACTATGCCTAGGATGAAGCTTATGCTCTATGCTAGTATTCGTATTATGTATGCATTGTGGTGTATCAAGAATGCCATGTGTTCACAGTCAGATATATTCACCAACGCATCAGTTTTTCACGTCTCTAAAAGTTCTGACACATTGAGAAGAGACCTGTGCTTCGTCTTTCATTCAGGAACAGCTACAATTTTCTTACACCACTTCTGTTTTTGATGCTAATTAATCACCACTTGTCATGGATGACAGCCATCTTCTTTTGCAGTGAGTACTAATTTTCTAATACCAAGTCAGAACAGCGTAGACTTGGATTCAATTTTCTGCAGTGTTATTTGCTGAGCAGGTTGTGACTATAATTGCTCAATATATGCTTCAAGCCAACATTTTAGGGAGTGCATAAAATAACATTGGGTAATTGAGGGCAATCACGGGAAAGAAGAAAGTGGAGGGAGGACATTGAGGCTTTTTGAGATGAAGGTAGGGATGGTGCCGCATAAACAGATTGCACTGCATGCTTGCCTGGTGAATGATCAGTGATCAGGAGGACTTTACAGCATAGATCTTAGACAATTATGCAGGTACAGTTAGCTGGCGACTGGAGCAGTTGCTCGTTTCCTGATGATGAAGTATGAGTCCCCTGCATTAAGTCAAGAGCAGTGTACGCCGCTAGTTGGTAGTTGGTCATTCTGTTCCAGTTGCTTGTGGTTATCCTGGTAGCATCTCTCTTTCCCTGCTCTGTCCTGTATCTGTGGCCTTTTGTTACTGTTGTTAGGGCTTTCAGTACTTCATTAACCAGCACTATCTACCTAAGAACATCTGTTCCTTTTGGACTTTATCTCTTCTTTTAGCTTCAGCACATACTGCATATGCAGATGAGCTCAGTTTTATTTCTTTGCGGAAGTTTTGTATAGTGTGACACTTGAACACTTCTCTTTTACACCAATTAGAAAGATAATTCAAGGGCAGTGCTGACATGTGAGCTGCAGTAAGACTGTAAGCCCTCCCTTGGTTAAAAAGTTGTTTCCATCTCTAGAGAGAAAGGTAGGAGTAACCTGCCGGAGAAAGAAATAATGAGCTTTGGTTGACTCAGCAGGCTTCAGTCTCCTATGACTACCAGTACCTGTTAAAGGATAGTAGGAAGACCTATCCACTCAGCTGTGAATGGTAATGCCTAGATTTACTTGATTCCAAACATTTTTAAGAGTTAAATTCTTATTTATGGCTTAAAGGTGGGAAGGAAGGTGGGTAGGAGTTAGTGTGAACACCTGAGACTGTCCATTTTGAGACTTCAGATTGCAAAATGACTTTGATACTACAGCCGTGTTTCCCCCTGTTGAATGCAAGTCCAAAACCCATGTTTTTTTCAGAATTGTTACTTTGCTGCTGTTTCATCTTACAGTTGTCTAAGGTTTTTGCAGGTAAAATTCCTGTGAACCTATAGGGCAACTTGTAAGTGCCCCAGGCCACGCAGGTGGTGTCGGTGCTGAGGTAAGGTCTGAAAACCTTAAATTCTGTCAGGTTTCATGAGCTGGCTTAGCCTGTTTGGTGTTGGCTTTGTGTGTTATGGTTTTGGCTTTTTTCTTTTTTTTTTTTTTCCCTTTTGAAAATTTAGGCATTTTCCTGTAAGAGATTTTTGGCATTTGTAGATACTGTGGTAAAACACCTAGTTTAGAGGAATGCCCTTTAGAAACGCCTCTCTCTTGGGATTTTTGTGGTAACACGTAGCATAGCACTACCTGACTTTTTTTAGACATTTTTTTTTTTTACATTTAACTTTGAATGCAACATGAATTCTAAATAGGAATTATTTCTGCGATGAAGCTTCACTGTTGTTTTTTTCCATCTTTCGAAAATGTGAACAGGAGGTGTGTGCCTAAAATTGGCTGGGACAGAGTATTCAGAATCAGCACCCACTCATTTCTGTCTGAGTGAAGTATTGACCCACTTTGCATTTCAAGTATCCAATCCGACAAATTCTTTTTGTGTGCTAATAATCTCAATGAATAATCATGCTGCCTGTGAGTATCCATACATCTAGATTTCTGTATGACTTTATCTCTTCAGCATCCAGTTGTGTTCTCAAATGGGCAACCTGACAGTTTCTATGAATTTGAAAGCTGGATCAGCACTCTTAAGAACAGATTGCAATAAATCTTCAAGAGCTCCGAGATAAATTTAGTGGTTTGGAATTTTCTTATTTATAGAACTGCAGCTAAAAAGCATCCGGCAGGTACATTGTTGTTATGCAAACCAGAAGACTCTAATTTCTTTCCGTTACAAAAAGCCAAAATAACTCTTCTCAAAATAAACATACCAAACCCTGCTTACCTCAGATTTTTTCTTAAAGTAATGGGGGTTTACAACTACGATATTTATTTTGAGCAACATAAAGGCTCTGGTCGTATTTCTACGCTTACCTTGTTTTGTTTTCTTTTAGCAGACAAAATTCCTGAAGCAAATATAATAGGAAACTTTTTTTTTTTAGATTTATGATGTGCTTTGTGGGGTTTGTTCCAAATGAGATGGCATTATTAGTGTGTATTATGTGCTGGCTTCCATTCTTTAATTCAGGCTTTAATAGCATTCTTTAAAAATAACATAACTGTGCTTCTGACTTAAACCTTAACACATCCTAATGCACCTGTTTGGTGACTAACAGCATTTATAGTGCACCTTGTGACTGAGTTAGTCAAAGTTCAGGAAGGAATTTTGGGGCTTGGACTGTCTTCTGAAGCAGCATTTGCCCTCCATTCTTAAATGCACAATGTAGACAAAATCAACTTGTGTGTCTTACAGTTCCTTTAAAATTCCTCACAGTATCAAATTATGTTTTAAGCTACAATATCTGCAGTGTGAAGGATAGGGTTGCTCTCAATTGTTTTGAGCTTGCTCAAATAATCTTTTATTTTGGTATTATGCTTAGTTGGTTAGATTCTGTTGCTAGAAGGAAAGGGTCTGTACTCTGCATGATGTGAATTTACACAGAGAAGCATTTAATTTCAGGCAGCTAGATGGAGCCTTTGGAAGACCAAGTTTTTCAGTACTTAGACATTATAAGCATCATTTTAGGTACTGACGGGTTATCCAGTGATACTGTTTCAGTCTGTCAGTCCCTCTTTCAAGAGTAGCCAATATTAGCTGCTTTTCAAAGGATGTGTGGAAACCAGCGGTGATCTGGAAATGATGCAGTGTTACACATTGGGGGTAGGGAGTCATATATAATAATTTCTAACTTTCTTTGTTCCCCACTACAGTAGGACTTTGTGGTAGCCTTGGTGTGCACTGAAGTAAAAGAACTACTTAAGGGGAATGAAACCCAAATCCAAAGAAATGGTGCAGATATGTCCTTTACTTTTTGGAGAATTCACTGTGCATTCTGATATTTGCATTGGTAAAGTTATCTTCAAGGGAAAACAAGTTAAAAACCCCAATTAAAACCATTGACAAACCTTTTCCATTAATGAACAGTTCCACAAGCAATAGTTTTATGCTTTTTGCCTGGGTTTTCTAGTGACCAGTAAGATGCAAGAGTTGTGAGGAATTTCGCTGTGGATGAGGCATTCATAATTTTTCACCCCTGTGGAATCTGGGTTTAAGAAAAGAGGTTGTTATTGAATGAGGGAAATCACATGGTTTGGTCTTGCTACCTGACAGGTTAATCTCTCAACGTTTCGAGGAACTTGCATTTTGTGATGTCTACTCCTCTGGGAATTTATCTGAAATTAGACAAAGGTTTAAAAAAAAGAGACAGTGAAAGAGATTCTGAATACAAGTATGCATTGCTGTGGTCACAAACTTAGAGATAATCACATAAACCTTGTTTCCACAGTGGCAAATAGATTACTGAAAGGGAGATGTTGGCTTTCATGGTTGCTTTAAAAAAAAAAAAATTTCTTTCTGGGCACAAGACACACAAAGAAATAAAAGTCAAAGCTGTACTCTTTTTCTAATAATAATTAAATCTGAAGAATTCTATCTAAACTATGGAATGATAGAATGAAAGAATCATAACTTCCTTTTGTTACATTAGCTTTTAATGTTTTTAAACTCTCAAAATGGCAATTTGTTTCTTGAGAGGGGGAGCAGAAGGCCTAACTAGCATTCCATAAAAAAATAGCTGGGAAAATGAGAAGTAGTTCTCAATTGATTTGCTCTCACCAATTGTGTGCCAGCAGACCATGTACCAGCAGAACCTGTCTGCTCAGTGCCACGGTGTAGAGCTGGCAGATGCTCCTGTTTAAAATAAAATAAAATGCCATGAGTCTAATGTCTTTTGTTCTAGGACATGCACTGGGACAATGATGATTTTGAATTTCTGTCTGGCAACCACTGTAGTAATGAATCAGTCTGGATCAAAATAAGCCTATTACTACTGCTCTTTTTATTTTGCGTTTTATCACATTATGAAGTCTCTTCCAAGTTTTGGATGATATTTAATGCATGGTCTTTTAATTAAACCTGAAGTAAGCTCTTAAACTGTTTTGTTTCTTTTCATCAGTCCAATTTTTTGGTTTCAAAGGACAAATGTAAATGTCAATTATTAAATAAAAACTTTAATGGTTTTAACTCAGTCCTTATTTTTTTCTAATGTGTTCTTTGTTGTTACTGGTTTATGCTTTCCTAAGTGGGCTAAATGCTATCTGTACCCCAGAGAGAGCACCATCTCAGTCTTCTGGTTGTTTTGGAACTTCTGAGAGGGAAGGGGGCAGCTAGTACTTTAACCAGCACTTATTTACTCTTCTGGAACATGTGGAACTTTCTCTGTGGCTCTTCTGGAACTTTCTTAGCTTCTTTATCCTGGCGTTGGCTAAAAACACACACCTAAGGAGACACATGTTATTAACACCTGCTTCTTCTGTTTGGGGTTATGGAGATCCATTGTTACCTCTGGACTTGAGAGGTGGCTTCAGGCATTTTTATGTTCCCCAGCCTTTGGAACAAAGACTACCTAAACTCCTTACTGTCTGAAATACCTGGATAAAAATGCAGTGTTTTCAATTGTATTCTGTATTACCCCCCATGCAGCAGCACACACTTTCTTATTCTCCTAGCTGAGAAGTATGAGAGAGGGCTGTCCTCTCATAGAAGATGCATCTCTACCTGAAACCACGTGAAACAGGTAAAACCCAGCTAAAAGCAAAATAATTTTCAAGTACAATTGTTAGGAAACTGTTGGCCTCCCGACTTAGGCAGTGTGCTGGCTCAGGCATTTTACTGAAGGTGATGAAAAGCAGCACTCATTTCATAGGAGGAATAAGAACTCATGAGTTTAGTTCTAGGATGTAGGAAAAGAGAACGATCACTTGAAATGCACACCTGTACTTTTGCCAAGAAAACCCAACGCCCATATCTGCTCTCAGCCTTGTAAAAAGCTTGCAACAGACACATTTTTGATCCCCTAAGAGTTAATGTCAGATACCATGTGCCATGATTTGTTAATTTCTTCTTTGGTTACTCCCTTTCATTGAATGCCTATTTTTAGTTCTATCCAAAAGTGTTCAGGCAGAGTCATTAGGCTAAAGTTTTGGTGCTCCTTTGGTTTTGCTTTTTTGTTGGTTTGGGCAGTTTTCTCTCCCTATTGACATGAAATTTGAGTATCATCTTTGCATTAAACATCAAGTTTCCAGTTTTGAACCTCTGTTTTGGACACAAGTTTACATAGCACTGTGAGGAAATGTGTTAACAGTTATGGGAAATGCCCGTACAAAATGAAGACTGCATGTGGCCTTGCTAACCCATGGTAACTAGAAGGCTATCTTACATTAGCTCCCTCTTAAAAGTTTCTGTCCATATGGAGAGTGGAAATCACTACCTCCTTTTGTATTTACATGAAGCATTCTTTATCCTGCCTCATTTTGCCAGCTCCCTGCAATATTCAATGAGCAAAATCACACTATTCATACACCAGATTTCTCTATGGTATCTGGAACAATATGCTTATCAAACTCTTTTGTTGGCTTCTGGAGGAACTGTCTTCTGGGGCAGGAATCATGAGAGCTTGGGTCTTCCAGCTGTGTTGAAGCTTTTTTAATTGAATCATTCCTCCTCTGATAGCTGGTTTTACCCCAGACACTCTGGTGGTTTTGTACTCAGAACTAGAGGTTGTGAGGCTGATCCAGCAGCCAGTTGCTGCAGGTCCTATTCATCTCCATGGCTGGCGGCCCATTCCTGCTGATCTTGTTCCAGAACTGATGGTTGTCTCATGCTACAGTTACCCAATTAGGGAAGATGAAGTAGAAGAGAAGGAAGTCTGAAAAGTAGTAAAAAGTCATCAGTTGGTTTAGCTTGGGGGGTCATCATGTGGTGAGATGAGGAGCATGGTGATGGCTCAGAAGAGGAAATGGAGGTGGCCAGAGGGTGAGTGGAAGGACAGGAGCGCAGCTGCCTTTTTTCTCCATTAGCAAGCTGCTAGATGGACACAAGAGATCTCCAGATCACTTCCTGAGTTTTAAGTGCTCAGCCCTGTATATGAAGAGTTTGTGTGCTTAAGCTAACAAGCTTCATATGGATCTTGCCTTGTAAAGGTGCGGTTCCCTGAGGAGAATGTCATGAAGCCCAGCCCAGTCCATTCTGTGAAGGAGCAGAAGAGGGAATTGAATAATTAGGGAGGATGACCTAAAGAATTAGGAGTAAATGGACTACAGAATACACTGAGTGTGAAAGTGAGAATGGATAGGGAGTGGCAGGGGATGGGATGACAAAGATTAATACTACTTTACCAATACATAGTTTTTCTTTCCTTTCCTATTTTTTTTCTTATAATCTCAGTCTCTACAGACAAATGGTTACCTGAAATCCGTGCTTTCTTTTTAAAAAATAAAGGTTCTAGTTCTTGTGGCTGCTGTGCCACAAACTCCTTCATCAAGATTGAGTTATGCTCCAATTTGAGGCATTGCATGTCTGCTGACGTTTTATGACTGGAGAGGTAAACTGATGGTTGTGAAGGACTCCTCTGGTCTATCACAGAGAAAGGAATTCTAAATGATAATTTAAGTTCTATGTTTCTTTTGGTACAATGATGCAGAATAGCTGCTCTGTGTTGTTGATAGCAGAATTCCTCCTAGAAGCCTAAGTAAGTGGAACTGTCTCTTCTGGAGACTTGGGAGGTGGCTCATAAAACTGGAAAGGAAGCGTAGTTTCATCTGTCGATGATGTAGGAGAGAACATGTGAAGCAATTATGGATAGGGCAGTTAAGAAGAAAGAAATTTTATGAGGTAGATTCCATGATAGTTTTGTAGAGATAGAATTGGGTGGCATGGGTGTGAGTAAGGCTATAATTTCATTTGAAGAAGAAAAGACAGAGGATAGGGTTACTGGATTTCTGTGATTGGTTTTACTGGCATTTCTCAGACTGAAATGTGTGTGTGCATGCTATGCAATGCATGTAAATGCTCTGAAGCACTGCGACATAACCTGAAAGTTCCATGTGCACTGGACTAAGACCCTGCTGAAAAGGGGTAAGTGCTGTATGTTCCTGTTCAGACACATTGGGTTAACTACAGGTGTCTAGGTCAGTTGGTTGTGACACGTTCAATACACCCAACATCACCTGGGTGTATTTATCTTCCTAAGCATTCTGAAGAATCTTGTCCTTCCTGCCTAATCAGGAGAATGCAGAGATATCCAGGGAAACACAAGCTGAGGACTATAACAAAGTTTGCAGATGTAGAAACTTACCTGGGTGTGCGATCATGAAACACCACCTCTAATTGTGCTGAGGACAAACTCTGCACAGAACTAGCCTTGGAGAAAAGGCAAGCTGCAACTCACTCCGGACATTTTTTCTTCAGACACATTTCTTTTTTGCATGATGTATTGCCCCCAGAGAAAACCCCCAACAAACAGATGTTTTAGAGCTCCTCCTAAGTGTGCCCCGGTTCAAAATTATGCCAGTAGATAATAGTGCCTGTAGTCTAATACAGAGTGTAAGATAGTGAAGTTATTTGGAGACAAGGCAGAATGGAGACTTACACTAATATGGAGCAAAGAAGGGGTAGACAAAGAGAAGAGTAAACTGTTAGAACAAGAAATTTAATCTAGATTTCTTATCTTGTGAAGCAGGAATACCTGAAAGAAAAAGATAGCAGGGAAGAGAAAGGAGCAGAGGTAAATAGCAAACTCAAGAGAATTGAGTTTGTTCTGTGGTTCCCTATGATAATAGAAAAAAGAAGCATGAATTTGGCCAAAATGAAGATCCACTTAACATTTACTTAAACACTTAAGAAGTCAGGAGAGGAAATAAAATATACAGTAACTAGGATACTGAAATGGTGGCCAGTTATCTGACTGTTGTTCCTACTTCTGCTGTCCTGCTGCATTATCATGTATTATTCTGTGCTTGTGTTTCCCTCTCCTTTGTCTGTCTTGTTTATCTGCACAGAGCCTGCAAACCCCTCTGGCTCTTACAGTCTTCACATGGTTTAGGAGTTTTCACAGCAAGGCCCTGAGCTCATTATGGCCCTTCTGCTTTCTCTTCTTTCTTTCTGCTGCCTCAGTGCTTGCTAGTGCCATTAATCCCATTAATTGGTGCCACACATTCAAAAAAATTGATTTCTTCTGCTTAGCGTGGCGGTTCAGAGCATTGACAAGTCTCAAGGCTGCAGTGCAGTCCATGAGAGCACGTTGTGTTCCCACAGGGAGCCCTGCTGCACTTGGTGAGGAAGGCCGTCACTTGTAACCAGGAAGATTTAGTCTAACATTAAATTTAAAGCAATCAAATCATCAGGAAGCTTTAATTAGGCAATCAATGTCAAGGTTGGGAGGTTTCTTTGCTGCATCAGAAACAGACAAAATCATACACCGGTGATTTGCACGTATTGTTTTCTAAATAAAAAGCATTAGAAAATAAGAATAATGCTTTGGCTGTTATTAAAAATAGCTCTACAACCTAAAAACCTATCACATCTTCTAAAATTACCCGGATCTCAACTTCTAGAAATGAAGGAATTCTTAGTTGCCTAACCCATTGCAGTTTTGAGCTTAGAAGTCTCTGATGAGAAATGATGAACCTAAGGACAGTTCTAGGTACAATTCAATTGTCTGTCCTTAAAAGCCACCATTACTAGCCATTTAACGTTCTCGATCGTTATTAAAGTAGTACTTATTTAAATATATGCTTAAGAATCTAGCTTTCTTTTAAAATATACCCTTTTATTCCTTTGTTTGAAAACCTAAGCCAGAGGACAGCCTGTGGATGTAGCAGGTCGTGTCCGGGTTAGGTCAGCAGGGCATGTTGACTAGATGCGTGGTGACAGTTTACATGCAGGAGATAGTCAAAGCTCAAATGACAGTTTTTAGAAACATGCCAGTTTTGTGTATGTTTTATTTGTATGTAAGTTATTTTGTTTTGGCTAGAAAAATGATTTTAATAAATTAATCCATGTGATGTAATTATTAAAACTAATATTTTTCATTACTGTTTTTAAAGCTGCTTTTCCTGAATTTTTTTTCTCTTGGGAAAAAAAAAATTCATTATCTTACATTTTTTGTTACACAGAGACCAATATTAATTTTTTTTTCTTTATACTTACGCTTTGTGTAATGTAAAAATGACTTTGATATTGCAGTAATGTATGTAATTGAGCTAATCTATAACTTCTAGAGTGGAAAATGTATCCTGCTTATGTAAGCTGATATTTATTTAGCTGTCCCCATTATCGCAGACCTACTTTATTTGTGGGCGTGATAAGTGTCAGCTTTAAGCCTGTGCAACCAATGCGGTTGTCCTCCCAGAGGCCAAACAGAAGTGTCCAACATCCTCTCATTTCAGAGACCTTTTTTCAGTTTTGTATTGACATAGTTCTCGGTTTTCAGCTGCTCTTTAAAGCTAGGGTGAGGGTGGTGTTTCATATTACTTATTTAGGTGAGGATACTGTAAGGACTTGGAATGCAAGTAACTCTTTAATGGAACAAATAACGAGTAATCCATGTGACAAGTCATTAAGGTAAAACTATATGTATGCATCAGTTTTTTACAGTAACATTACACATGTATTTGCATTTGAATGTATCTTGTTTTCAGCCATAAGTGCTGGCATTATAGTGAGAGGTACAAAAAAAAAAGAAAAAAATATGCTTAACAGCAGTTGGGTCATTTATACTTGAATTTAAGTGTTCGTATATCATATTTTGTGTATATCTTCAGGATACAAGTTATGCTACCTTGAATTCCTCTATAATTTAATAAATTCCTTCATAAAATCCTTCATAATTTGTCGTTGAGCAGCTGTGAGTAGGTCTGTGAATGTAAAGATTGTAGCCATCATTTTTGGGACATAGGGAATGACAACAATGTACAACTTGAGGCTGGGTAGAAATATTTTGTTCTTTTTTTAGTTTTTTGTTGAAAAACACATCTCCATCAAAACTTTAAATTTGATGTCTTGAAACCTTTTGTAGAAACAACCTGTAGTGGTTTTGTGATGAGTTGACTTTCAATTGAATTTCTTGGCTGAACTGCAGGAAATTATAGTTTGGATGCCTCTTAAGCTCCTACGGTTTCTCGCTGTGGCCCGACTATGCTGGGGAGCAGCTGAAGGAACTAAAGTTGTATAGCCTGGAGGAAATGAGGCTGAGGGGAGGCCTTATCACTCTCTACAACTACCTGAAAGAAGGTTGTAGCCAGGTGGATGTTAGTCTCCTCTTCTAAGTAACAAGTGACAGGACAAGAGGAAATTGCCTCAGGTTGTTCCAGGGAAGGTTTTAGGTTAGATATTAGGAAAAAAAAATCTTCGCTGAAAGAGTTGTCAGGCATTGGAACTGGTTGCCCAGAGACAGGGTCACCATCCCTGGAGGTATTCAAAAGACATGAAGATGTGGTGCTTAGGGACAAGGTTTAGTGTTGGACTTGGCAGTACTATGTTAATGGTTGGACTTCATGATCTTAAAGGTCTTTTCTAACCAGAACAATTCTGTGATAACAAATTGATAAATCCTGTCTGGAAAATGTAGGTCTTAAATATCAGTGACATTAATTCTGTCCTCCTTCTTCATGGTTCTCTTTCACGTTGACTGGTAGTGATCACAAATATAGGCCTTTCATATAAAATTAAATCACTAGACAGGAATGTAAAAGTAGGATATGTAAGGGTGGGGTGTTTTTCCTGAATTAATGTTCAAAAAGTCCATTGCTCAAGGGAAAAAAAAAAGAGCATTAGTATTTGGGTAAAGCTCTACATTATCACTTTAGATTTGAGAAAGAAGCCCATGAGAACAGACTACTATGCCTGTGTTAGTGTTTCTTTCTGGAGATGACCTGTTAAGTCGAATGGCTGTTGTAAGAACCTTCAGAAGAGTGTTTGGCTGAATTTTTGGACTGGCAGTAAGTAGACATTTATTCACTGGAAAAATATTCCTGGTTTTTTTTTTTTTTAATGTCACATTTCTATTTGTGTTCACCTGTAATTAAATCCCTGATATTTTGAGGGTCACTCCAATTTTTAAACAATGAAATAAATAGGAAGCCTTTGAATTTAAGATGTTGCAAATAATAGCTGTTCCCTTGCAAAAGTTCTTGATTGTTTTTTTCCATGACTATACAGTATTTTTGTCTAATTTTTGAGTGTAGGAAAATTTACCACACTGTTACATAAAATGAGATCTCGCTATTCTTGTAACTCCTTATAATAATAGGTACTATTATAATGATCAGGAAGTCCTTATCATAGCATCTTTTTGCTCTACATTCAGTGTGATGTTGAGTTTATTTTTCATAGTTTTCTATATCAAAAGATTTTGTGATCATAGTATGGTTTGGGTTGAAAGGGACCTCAAAGACCATCTAGTTCCAACCCCTTGCCATGGGTAGGGACACCCTCCACTAGACCAGGTTGCCCAAAGCCCCATCCAGCCTGGCCTTGAACACTTCCTTGGAGACTTCTTTGAACTCATCCATGGATGGGGCATCCACAGCTTCTCTGAGCAACCTGTACCAGTGTTCCTCATCACCCTCCCAGTAAATTTTTTCTTCACATTTAATTTAAATCTACACTCCTTCAGCTTAAAGCCCTTACCCCTTGTCTGATCATTACATGCCCTTGTAAACACTCCCTCTTCAGATTTGTCATAGGTTCCCTTTAGATACTACTATTGTATCTAATATCAGTTGTATATTGTTGACAAAGTTTGGTATTTTCATTTGTAGGGTACAACAGACACACTGTTCTTTCACTTCTGCTAACCAGTTGTCTTTTGCTGAAGAGCCATTTTCTAGGGCACCCTTTTCTCTGCATGTTTATAGGACATCCAGCTTCTAAGGAGGAAGTGCCTTGTCTTAGGTCAGTCTTCCAGTGACTCTGTGCATAAGCTGTATGGAAATCTGTTCTTCCTCGTGGTACTCCAGAGTACTTTGCAGTTCATGAAGTCTGGAAGGAATGGGAGTAGGGTGAGAAGCTTCTGTCTTACCTGATGGTGATCAGATCTCTCTCTGATTTCTAATACCACTTCTATAAATGCAGTTGTGCACTGGTTAAAGGTATTTTTTGTCTTTGTGTTTCAGTAGAAAAACCTGGGTAAAAATCATTCAAGTTCGGGTTCCACACAAAATTTAGTTGTGTTTCAGCATATGGAATTGATGTTTGAATGTGTATATAACTTCTGCAGGACTGTCCCAATAAAAGTGTTCAGATTGAATCTTTGACGTTACATCCTCCAGGATTAAAATAAAATACAATATTTCTTAAATAGATGAAGTTAAATGTTACTCAGACAGCAGTGCTTTACTTGACATGAGTACCAAATTATGCTTGGCATTTTCTGCCTTTCCGTGCCTCTTAGGCAATATGATTGTGCCTTTTTTGTGGGTATATTTCCAGATTAGCAAAAAGAATGTAATAGTTTATCCTTCCTATATGTACTTGAATCAATTATCTGCTGAATTACTCTGTTGTCTTTATATTGTATTTTCATATGTTGGCTGCAACAAGGAAAAGGTACTGTATTGTCCTGGAAATTGTCCAGACATTTTGCAAACAAGAGCTTCTGCCCAGTGAGCTTTGGGTTTTATTTCAAGGCAGCACAAAGCCAGTAGATGAGGTAGGCAAGTGAATGTGCGGAGGGGATCTTGGAGGGATGGTAGCATAAGCATGCGTTTTCAGAACATAAGCTTGGCACCTGCTTTCCAGGCGTAGATTTTGCATTGTAGGAGCAGTCAGTTAGGCAGCTTGTTGATCATCTTCAGTAGGCTCTATATTCTGTGTTCAGTCCTCGGGCTGGCCAGGTCTGAGCACGTTCAAACCTTGACACTGAACGTCCTGCATTTCAGGGTAATCCTGGATGGCAGCCATGAGCCTGAGCCATTTTTAGATGGAGACAGAGATAGTGACCGTATCTTCTCAGGGCTCAGACATAACCAATGAACCTAGTAGTACCAGCAGGAAGTAGTTTGGGACTCCCAGAAGCTGTCTGGAGACAATGTAAGTCATGGATAGCTTTGTACTAAGTGTTAAAATTTCTTTCCTCTAGCAATTTTGCTACTGCATCTCCCATACATGATTCTTAATGGTTCATGTTGCGCTCTAAATCTGAATACCTAAAGCCTGCCCTGTTGAGGTCACAATGGACACCTGTGTGTCTTTTTCCCTATGTGTACCTAATCATCAGTTGTTTTTTTTTAGTTTGCTTATGATGGGATAGTCATTCTCAGAAGTTTTCCTTAATTTGAGCAGCAGAAGCATCTATTTTAATTTGACTTGAAATAAAGAGATTATCCATAAAGGCAGAGCATGTTAGAAATCTGTCAGAACTTTGAAAATAATATTAAGGGAAAAAAGATATGATTAAAGCAGTTTATCTGTCAGCTTGCTCACTGATGGGGAAAATCACACAAGTAATTTTGGCTTAACTGATGGATGATAAAAAATGCATATGGAAGCAATCATGGGTAGATTTTACTTCCAGCTGAACTGGAAGTATTAATGTGTCTTCCCAGTTAGGGCTGGAGATAAATTCAGGTACACTTATCAACAGAAATATAGTATTTGCCAGTATCCCGTGGTAGCATGTAATAGATTGTAATACAGAAAACACTAGAACTAAGGAACATCTAGCGCATAGAAAAATAATTAGTCAATACTGGTTTTTGGTAGTTAGAACCATAGGTTGGTTTGGGTTGGAAGGGGTCTTCAGGATCATCTAGTTCCAACCCCCCTGCCATGGGAAGGAAAACCCCCCACTAAACCAGGTTGGCTCAAAGCCCTGTTCAACCTGGTCGTGAACACTGCCAGGGAGAGGACATCTACAACCTCTCTGGGAAGCCTGTTCCTGTGTCCCACTACCCTCTCAATAAAGAATTTCTTTCTAATATCTAAATCTACCCCCCTTTAGCTTACGGCCATTGTCCCTTGTGGTATCACTCCATAACCTTGTAAACAGTCCATCTCCAGGTTTCCTGTAGGCCCCTGTAGGTACTGGAAGGCTGCTCTAAGGACTTCCTTGCGTTTTATTTTCTCCGGGCTGAACAACCCCAACTCTCTCAGCCTGTCTTCATAGAAGAGGTGCTCCAGCCCTCTGTTTGTCTTCGTGGCCCTTCTGTGGACTCACTCCAATAGCTCCATGTCCTTCTTATGTTGGGGGCCCCAGAGCTGGACATACTACTCTGGGTGGCGTCTCACCAGAGCAGAGAAGAGGGGCAGAATCACCTGCCTTGACCTGCTGGTCATGCTGGATTTGATGCAGCCCAGGACACGGTTGGATTCCTGGGCTGCAAGCGTATGTTGCTGGCTTGTGTTGAGCTTTACATCAATCAACACCCCCAAGTCCTTCTTATGGCTGCTCTTAATCCATTCTCCATCCAGCCCACATAGTTATTTAGTTACTTTTTATAATATGAATTCATGTATTTATAATCAAATTTCATTCTTACATCCATGAGCTGATGGCTTGTGAATGGAAAAAGATTCCTGTGTTCTTGCATTTAAAGTAACCAATTCTTCTCATTCTTCTGATTTCATTGTGGCTTGCTTCTTTTAACTGCACAGTTCAAGTGTATATATAATTAAGCAAAACTTCATATACCTCTAAATGAGTGCAGAATGACTGCTAGTATAAAAATGTTACTCATGATAGTAAATGAGATTTTTGTAAATTACACTTGCAGTTAGAAAAGTACAGAGTATGAGCTTAGCAGAACCAAACCGAACGTGACTTATCTCAAAGGTGCTTGAGAGCTATCAGGTATCTGCTTGCAGATAGTCTGCAGTGGCTTTGGTGATTATTCTGACAACATACTGTACATGTTGTGTTACCTGTAAGAGGCAAATCAGTGTGACCTTCCCTGTGGAGGGGAAAAAAAAAATATGAACACAGCTTTAAATCAATTTAACATCTGTTTATATATAAAATGTCATCTTCTTAAAATGCTATATAAAAACTACTTGTTAGTCTTAATTGCAATATATAAATTCTGAAGATACAAAAGAACCCTTTGTATTATGCCCTGGTGAAAATGAATTTCTGGATTTTTCTGTGGCAGCAATTTCTGACCTTTCCAGTTCAGAAATCTCTGTTGTATTGGTGCATATTAAACATTTAGTTCTATTTAAAAAGTTGATTACAACATTGGTATGAAGTCTTATGAGACCAAGTCAATCTCTCACAGGTAAATAATAGGCAATTAAGATGCATATCTGAATAGATATTCATCTATTCAAAGTGTATGAATAAAACTCATAATTAGACTGAGTATTACCACCAATTGTTTAGCTGCTGTACTAAAGGAACATCTCCAAATTACATGATTTAAGTAAAATCTAACAATCAGGGAGCATCTGTTAATGTTATTGGAATTTGTTTGGTCATCATTACTTGAGCAAATTTATGGTTAATTTATGTAGGCAGCTAAAGTTGGGATAATTAAACCTGTGTTAGAACTTCCCTACCCTTGACTGGTAACTTGGACTCTCTAATTTGTGTCGCTGTAATTGCAGGTCATTATTTGAACTTTCATGTGAATAGTCTAAGAATTCTTAGTCCAGATAAAGAAATAATTGAAAACAAAATTTGTATTACTATTTTAATTAATAGAACTTATACAGCATATTTAATAACTTTGTCTACACGCACTGGACTGCAAAACTTTTCAAAACATCATCTCACATTTGTCTTTCTGTACAATGTACTGTTGTAGTAATGCAGTGTTACTTGAATGCTTCTTCCACAGGAGAAGTAATATTGGTTTGGTTTTACAGATAATGCAAGAACGCAGTGCCTTGTTCCAAAAGCTGTTGGAGCAGAGTGTCTGTTAATGGGTTATCTGAGAGCTCTGAATTTTAATTTTTCTGCCAACTTGGGCTTGACTACCTGTAGCTTCCTCATGTCTGTTATCTTATGGTTTGCATGTTGTGTGTAAGTTGCATGTGCTGGTGAAACGCTGGAAGACATCTGAGTGGTGGTTACCAGAGGCAAACTTGATACTGTGGAATGAGCATTGGGCCAAGGCTCCATTGAAAAGAAGGCTTTAATGGCTGAATGGGATTTTGTTGTGTAGAAGTGATTCTGATTTAAACAGATACCCTGATGTTTGTACTTCTGTAATTGCAGTTATGTGATTTCTCAAGACCTTTTTTAAGGAAGGCACACAAAGGAAAAGGACATGTTCCAAGGAGTGATGTGTATTTAGTTTCAAGCTAAATTGCTGAAATTTCAGTGGAGTCCAGGATTTGTTAGTTGATTATTTGGTCCAGTCATTGTAGAGGTAATAGTATGTGTCTCAGAACGCTGATCCAGAACCCCAACATGCTAAGCAAAAACTCACCCATAGTATTAAATGCCAAAGCACAAAGCAGTATCTGCAATACACGTCTCGAGTGTGAAGCTGAGTTGAAAGCAGGTGCTGCTGTGCACATTGACGCAACGATAGGAGTACTTCCCTGAGGGATGTTGCTAGCTGTGTTTCAGAGATAAATGCTGTGAAGCAGCTTTCCACAGTGTCTGTATTTTATGAAAATTTTGTTTAATACTAGCTACTGGAATGTCAGATTGTGGTCCCTCATGTCCCTGCTTGAATTATCTATCCGTCCGCCTGTGTCTCTCTCTCTTACTGTGCAGTAGCATAGTTTTAGCAGCAGCTTAGGAAGTTTCTTGCCCCTGATAGAGCATACCATTGAATTTAACTTAATGCAGTATCTATGTGGTGAGAGATGTGGGTTTGAATCGCCTTAGGCTGATGGCAGCCTTGTATTGTATCTAGGTTCAAGTATCCCGAATGAGAATCATAATGCAGGTGTCGGCTGTTTGCTTTACTATATTTGTGAGTGATCTAATATTTGGCACATTATGCATGGTAAAAGTACACTAACTCCATGAGATCTCTCAGGAATCATAGAACCATAGAATCATAGAATGCTTTGGGTTGGAAGGGACCTTAAAGATCATCAAGTTCCAGCCCCCCTGCCATGGTGCTGCTTAGGTGCCAGTCTGTTCAGTCTTCATCAGGTTTTGTCAGGAACTGACAGACTTGTTGCTGGGAAATTTCTTTAGACATTTCTTGTAGATCCTGTTACCTTTTCTAGCACCTGAGTTACTTATCTACCAAAACTCTTTACATTCAAAGACATGGACAGATGATCTCATAGTGGCCTTATAAATTCCCAATTCTTTTTTTGGTCATTTAATCTTTAAATGTGATATTTAAACATGGTAAATGTACTTTTAAAATCTTTTAAAATCTTTTAAAAGTCTTTTATACTTGAGAGATATCTAACTGTGAGAAGCAAAACCAAGTCTATGTGAATTCAATCCTATTCAGAATCCCAAACTCCAGTGGCATTATCACACCTGTTCCTATAACCAAGGCTGCTTGCCACAACATTTTGCACAACTGAGGTGTGAACTTTGTGTTAAGCTATTGTTCATAGTACTTTCCACTTGCAGTCTCATACATGTAACATTGCCTATTCACAGTTGTTACATTCATTATACTTCATAGGATTTTGCCCCAAGCATTGCATTATGTTTGGATGTTAAAGCACCACTCAAAGCCTTAACTGAAAAGGCAAAAAACTGTTTACTCAGGGGTTTTGGGGTTGGTTTTATTTTAGATTGCTCAGGCCACTGTGGAAGATCAGCATCAGTTGTCTGTGGAAGAATCCCTGATCAAGGCTTACTGGTTGAATTTCATGCGTGGTCAGAAGAGATTGTCACAGAATCCCTTTCCTATTCACTTGCCTGTGGAAGTGAGATATCCTGTGTTCAGTGTCCTGTTCAGCCTGCAGGGATTTGACTCACATCTTCCAACTCCTTGCAGGCAAGTGTCAACAGGCTGTAACATAGTTACTCCAGCAGCTACTTTGGACAGTAATCTGGCATTCTGGTCACTTCCCCTGTAATTGACTGTTTGATCCTCAAGTGTTTGGATAAAGTCCTCTCCTTCCTGAGGTGTGTCAGATCAAGAAGGTTCACTTACAGTTTATGTACCTGGAGTATTATCAAGTCAAGCTGATGGTATCAGTATTACAGAGCTTGTCAAGATGCAGTTTTAGTTTTGGGCAGCTAAATTTTCCTTAACTCTCAGTTTAGATATAGAAATCTTTTATTAGCCCGTAGTGTTCCTAGTACAGTCATGCATAACCCTATAGCCCTTGAACTAATTATTTGAACTTTGGTAATAAAAACTTTAAATTTAATTTTAAATGATTGAACTGAAAATTAAACAGATTTGCTTGCTCTATTTTGTAATAAGCCTTACTTAGAAATAAATCCATTAGATTAAAACTATCTATTAGATTGTGCTCATACTTCAGAAGTAAATTTATTATAAGGGACTTCATTAAAGTAAGTGGACAAAAGCATTATTACTAATTCCAAATTTATGATCAGTGTATGATTCTAGTGTCTAAAGAATATTTTCAAAACTGTATAGTAAAGCCACTACTTAAGTAGCACTATGCAGGTCGTAGGATTTGAACTTCAATCCAAAGTCTGAACTGGGTGACAGCCTGAAAATGGCTGAGAAGGTTTGAGGTGGTATGCTGAAATTTGTACCCTGAGCATGCCAATATAACTAGAATTTCTTTTTCTAGAACTGCAGATTACTTGAACACTGGAAATCTCTACATAAATACATACAGGAGAGATGCCTGATAAGATTCAATGATAAAAAACTTTAGGTCTGTGACCCTCGAGTTCTTTACTTGCACTTTGAAATATTTGTATTTACATTAATATCTTTATGCTAGGTATATTATTACGGATTTATTTTTCTATTGTTTTATTTTCTCTCTTTCTAAGATCAGGCTCAGAAGTCTTCCTCACACCTGCTGGTAAATCATCCTTTCGATAAATGAGCATTTGGTGGTTGATACTGTGTTCCTGCTATGCTGAAATCAATGGGTAGGCAAAGTTGCATGACCCAGTTGAGTGAAGGATCAAGGATTCAGAAATGTGTGTCCACAGCTTGCTCAGGAGTGCTGAGTGTGCTGTCCTGTAGTGCCAGTGACTGCCAAATGGTTCTCAGTGGGAATAGTCTTTTGTGGTACACACTGTTAAATGACTTGCAGCAACTTCTTCAGGAAGTCACTGTTTGGAAGAGCTCTGCTCCTGCTTGTGTTTTGCCTCAGTTTGGTATACAGTTGGTAGCTTTTAAAGTAGAAATGTATTTTTAAAAAAAAAGAGCTTGCAGGAAAACTGCTTTAAACCATTTTTTTTAATGTTAACTGTAGGTATGTAAATGTCATGCTGTCATTTTTTTCTTCACACTCATGCTGCTATACACTGAGGAAGTTGTCTGAATATATCAGACCTTCTAATGTGACTACTCACCACTAGTTTTTGTTAGGAAGTTAGAAAAGCTTTGACAGACTTTTAGAAGGATGAAATATGGAGTGGAAAAAATGTAGATTGTCCATTTTGGATATCAGTATTTCATGTACATTGTAGTGTGTTTGCATGGCAAGATTTTGGATTCCACCATGCCCAATGGAGCCAGTGCCAGCCAGCTACAAGGTGAACCTGCCACTCGCCAAGGCCAACCCTATCAGCACCTCTGGGATAACAGAGTTAAGAAGGAAAAAAAAATGCAGCAGCCGCCACAAAAAGCAGAAGTAATTGCAGCTGGAGAGAGGAGTGAAAAAATACGAGAGGAACAACCCTGCAGACACTGACTACAGGTCAGTGAAGAAGGAGGGTGATGAGGTGCTCCAGGTGCTGGAACAGAGATTCCTCTGCAGCCCCTGGAGAAGACCACGGTGGAGCAGGCTGTCCCCCTGCAGCCCATGGATGTTGATGGTGGAGCAGATACCCGTCTGTAGCCCATAGAGGACCCCCCAGTGGAGCAGGCACAGGCACCTAAAGGAGGCGGTGACCTGATGGGAAGCCTGCTCTGGAGCAAGATCCTGAAAGGACCTATGGCCCTGTGGAGAGAGAAGACGACACTGGGGCAAGTTTCTTGTCAGTGCTTGTTACTCCATGGGGCACCCATGCTGAAGCAGTCTTTTCCTGAAGGACTGTCTCCTGTGGCAGGGACACTACACTGGAGCAGGAGAAGAGTCTGAGTAGTCCTCCCCCTGAGGAGGAAGGAGTGGCAGAGACATTGTGTGATGAACTGACAGCAACCCCCATTCCCTGTCCCCCATGCTGCTGGAGGAGGGAGGGAGAGAAATCAGAAGTAAAGTAGAACCTGGGAAGAAGGGAGGGGTGGGGGAAAGGGATTTTAAGATTTTATTTGATTTCTCATTACTCTGACTTTGTTCATTATGAATTAAATTATTTTTTCTGAGTTGAATCTGTTTTGCCTTTGACAGTAACTGGTGAATGATCTGTCCCTGTCCTTATCTTGACCCACAAACCTTTCATTGTATTTTCTCTGTCCTGTGCAGTTGAGGAGGTGAGTGATGGAGCAACTTTGGTGGGCACTTGGTGTCCATATATGTTCCCCACGTATATGAAGAGCCATTTTGTTAAGTGTAAATGATACATAATTTACTGCCTTGGAAAATTCATGGACTACTGTATTTTTAACTTCCAAAATAATATCATAGCCTGTAATACCAGGTTTATGCTAATGTAATTTTACAGCAAATAAACATCTTTTAAAAAAAGAAGGAATTAATGCTTCTGTGTTTTTAGGTAGAGTTTCGCTTGCATATTATGAATACATTAATGAATATACAAATTAATATTTACCTCAGTTGTCCAGTCATTATCATGATGAGTGCGTTCCCTGGAATAAATGCAATGTACTTGAAAATCTTTTTCACTCTTCTTTTGCATTAATACCCATAAGAGTGATAAAACATACTGAATATGTTCGGAACTTCCAGCTATGCACATTTTCCCTGCATGTGTGTGTATTGTTTCTTCATGAGAGCGGAAATCCTATTCCTATAAGGAATTTAAATTCCTGTATTTAAGCCCTGTTTTTAAGTTGTCTAGTTTAGATTGCTTTGAAATATTTCACTGACCGTTTTCTGAGTCTGATACTTTCAGTATCAGTAAAATTCAATACTCTGAAATTCAGTGGTGCTGAAACTCTTTGTGTTAAAAAGTAATCTTTACTCAGGCTATGGATTTATTTGGGGCGTGGCCACAGCCTAAGCTTTTTAGAAGCTGACTTTTTAATTGCTTGTGCTGTCAGCAGTGCTTTGGCAGCTGACCCAGGTTCATGTGACCAACTGAAGGCAGTGATGCTCTAGCGCAAGCGTATTAAATTCACGCTGCCACTAGGTACTTTAGAGCTGTCTACAAAAATGTAACCTTATTATGCACTTGTATATGCTTTATGTGTGCAATAGACCGAAGAGTAGTAGCAAGATGTGAAACTGGGGAGAGGAGCACAGTACCAGGCTGTCAAACTTGTAGCTCTGAAGAGTTTGCTGTAAAAATTGATTTGACAGTGCTTTCTTTGAGGCCATGCCACTGTTGGAGGAACAAACCCCAGTGAACACCTTGTAGTTACCAGTGCAGTGAGGAAAGTGAGAGGGATTGGGTGTGTTGCTTCAGCACTACTGCCAGGACTATTTGCTGGTTGTAATGTTGTTTCTGGCAACGGGTGGGATGGGTGTGAACCTTGTTCATGAGTTTAAGTTGGATTAGGACTTTCACCAGCTTTACACTAAATCATGACTTGTCACCCAACTCCAGATTTCGGTCATTCTGTCATCTGTTGGAAAAAGTAAGAGTAACCATGTTGAAATCTGGGATTTTAAGTGCAAGAAAATGGGACACTTAATTCATAGAATTAATTTGTCAATGCCATACTTCTGGTATTGTGCTTTTAGATATTGCCATGTGACTGTAATTGGGGGTTAAAAAAAAAGTATAAAAATCATGTCTTGCATAGTAATTTTCTCCAAGCACTGACAAATCAATCAGTTTAATTCCCTTAAACCATGAGAATAGAAACTAGAAAATAACATGAGAAGTAATAAATGTGCCACATGTATTTCTGGTAAGTTTTTCTTCTAGCAGTATCTCAATAGGATGTATACTATGCGATCTAATTTGGAAACATGTATTTACAGTTTTTAACTTTAATAAGTGATTTGGTGGGAGAAATGCCTGACAGGTGTGGTTGGTTGCTGCACACATTCTGAAAATGTGCATTGTCATCAGATACAATTGAAAGGACTTCTTTCAGTCTTCAAAATGTATAGTTAGATTCTAAAAAATGGCTTAATGTTTATTTGGGTAGGCCTCTGAAAGGAAGGGCATGCTTGCAATTCTTCTGTCACACAGCAGTGACCTAATTAATCAGGGAATTTTAAGCATGCACCTGGCTTTATAATTATTTACTTCTCATGCATAAGTTTAGGTGTTTTTGAACACCTTTGCTGAGTGAATCCCTTATATACTCATTGTTTTTTTCAGTGTGTAGCCTTTTCTTTCTGATCACCAAACAGAATCATTTGGGTTGGAAAAGAACCTCAAGATCATCAAATCCAATTGTTAACCTAACACTGTCAAATACAACCATGTCCCTAAGCATCACATCTACATGTCTTTTCACTACCTCCAGGGATGGTGACTCAACCACTTCCCTGGGCAGCCTGTTCCAATGCTTGACAACCTTTTCAGTTAAGCAGTGTTTTCTGTGTCTAATCTAAACCTTCCCTGGCACAACTTTTCCTCTTGTCCTATTGCTTGTTACTTGGGAGAAGAGACTTGAGAGCAATTAGGTCTCCCCTCAGCCTCCTTTTCCCCAGGCTAAACAACACCACTTCCCTCAGCTGCTCCTCATAAGCTCTGTTCATTAGAACCTTCACCAGCTTTCTTGTCCTCCTTTGGAGATGCTCCAGTCCCTCAATGTCTTTCTTGTAGTGAGGGGCCCAAAACTGAGCACAGTATTTGAGATGTAGCCTCACCAGTGCTGAGGCCAGGACAGTCACTTCCCTGCTCATGCTGGTCTCACGCTGTTTCTGATACAAGCCAGGATGATGTTGGCCTTCTTGCCTATCTGAGTACACTACTGGTTGTACTCAGGCAGCTGCCCACCAGCACCCCCATGTCCTTTTCCACTGGGCAGCTCTCCAGCCATTCTTCCTCAAGCCTGTAGTGATGCCTGGGACCTAACAAGCTCATGCAGCAATATAGGCTTGGGGAAGACTGGCTAGAGAGCTGTCAGAAAAGTTTGTGCCAGGTAGGTGGAAGCTAAGTCAGGGAAGTTTAAACTGGAAATATGATGCGATTTTTTAAGCAGTTGCAGTAATGAATCATTGATCACAGAGGAACAAGTGGCTCACCTCAGACCTTGAAACTGGAATCAGATTATGTCTTTTAGGGAAGTCCACAATGTGCAGTCAGTGTTGTTTCAAGGCTATAATTTAAGAAAATCAGTCCAGGTTATAATAATCTTTCCTAGCCTTTTTGAGTATTCCTTTTGATGTAAATCTTACAGATTGTTCAGAAAACCAGTAGTTTTCGTTATCTCTTGGTTGAACTGTGAAGTGCCTTGCCTTCAGGGGAGGATTTCTGCTGGTTGGTAGAGTGGGTGGAAACTGAGGAAGATTTCTGAATTATGCTTTAGGGAAACCTTACAGTGTTTCTGCCATAACACAAACTACCCTGGTTTGATAAATCCTTGCTGAGTTCAGATAATGCTACAGTAGCCATAATTCCACAAGCATGAGATTGTTATGCAGAGATACAGAACTGCTGAAAGAAGTATAAACTATCATAGAAAATCTTTGTCATTTCAAAACTGTGAGAGAAAGCGAGGTAACTGTTGCCATGCTTAGCATATCTGAGAGTGTATCTTTAGCCTTTTCTTCTTTTACTGAGAAGTAGTTAAATGTTTTAGTGTAACCTAGTACCAGAGACCTCCCTTTTGGCATCATTCTTGTCTGCAGTGATTGAATAGGAGAAGGGTAATCTTTCAATAATAAAGCTGAACAGCAAAGGTGTTTGAAGCTATTTTGTGAACTCAGAAGCAGCATAATACATCTGGGACAAAGGTATTTGAAATAACAAGAATAAGACAAGTGGAAAAAAAAATCCTCAAAGGATGTGTAAGAGAAAAAAATACAGCAAGAGGCTTGGGTAGTTAGTGTATGTTATGATGTGCATGGTGGAATTTGATAAACTGTCAGGACCTTGCTGAGTGAACCTTCAGAATTGTCCATCAGACCTCATCTCTGCAAAGGATTTTTGTTTCTGGGTCACTAAGGAAGATCAATGATGCATATTTTAGCAGCTGTTACATACATGAGTTGGGTTGGTATCAGAGAGGGCAACTTCATTCAACTCAGGGAACTGATGATATGATTTGCAAAGAGTTTATAGCGGAAAGACTGTGGATTTTTTCCATTCTGCTCTCCAGAGTTTCCCTAAACATATTGTTAGTAACATAGCCCCCAGAATTGGTCTCCTGTTATTGAATTGGCAGTGGTGTTTGTTTTCAGACTCCATCTTGTTATTTTATGATCCAAAACTCTACCAATTTTATGCATCAACCAGTTAGCAATCTGATTTGAGATGTGAACAAGAGCAGTTTGAGAGTTAAAGCTATCTAGCAGTCTGAGTTTGAAAATAATACCCACGCCATTAGTCCCACATTGTAGATTTCACTACCAGTGCCACCTTTAGGGGAGTTTTGTTTGCATCATAATACCAATTTTGTACTTTTTTTGTTGTATGTCCAAAGTAATTTCTTTGTGGGGTGTGTGCCATGCTGTGTGCTGCAGTTTTGTGATACTAAATTTAGCTGCCCAGCTAGCTGAAATGGTGGAAACAAATAGCGTTGAGGCTTTGAACAAAGACTTGGTTGAAAAGTTTTTAGTCAATTCCAGGTTTAACTCTGAAGACTTTCACAAACAAGCTGAATTGGACTTCTAATCCTCAACTGCTTTTCCACCTTGTTTAGTTTGAAACTAGTATGCTGCAGGCATGTGCATTGTATTTATGTGGAGCTTTGCTTTGTGTTGAATAATTTATTTCATAGAGAGATGTGCTGATAATTTCATGAACGCTTAAAATATGTTGAGTCCATTTTGATTATAGCCTGTAATGTAATTTTCTTTTTTTAATTCTGAATTACTTGAGAAGATTTAAAGCCTTGCTATTTTCTGAAAGAAGGATACTGGTATTTTCCCTTCATTTCCATAGAAAATAATAATTTGGGGTAGAAGCAGTGATGTTTACCTTCCTGCTCTGATTTAGGAATTGCAGACTTTTGTTTTAGCCAGTAAGAATAGTAATGAAATAGACTGTCTAATTTTTTTATTTTATTGCTTTATTACAGCAGGAATTAGAAAGGAATTCTAAAGACAAAATGTGTCAATCATTAAATAACCTGCCTGTCTTCTCAGTGTCTAAGCTTCATTGTAGTCAATGGATATATATAGCCAATGCAGTCAGTGGAGCTTGGAGAGCGGTTCTTCTTATCCTAAATGGATGTACATTAGCTAGTCAACTCTGAGCTCTCTAGGCTCCCTTGACTTCTTCATGGACAAGATCGCCATTGACATTGCTGTGGAGACCGCTGTATTTAATTGTCTTAATTTGGAACTACATCCCATCAAAACCGTGTAGCTTAAGGTAAGCCACCTAGTCTCTCTGGTCAGGAAAGACAGACATCTTCTGAGGGCAATTCACACTACATTTTTGAAACATCTAAGTTAAGCCATGAAATGAGAGCATAATGCACCCAAAATCTGTGCATGCTCTGACATGGTCCATAGAAGTCTGTATAGTTAAAAACAAAACCTGTGATTGTTGTACAGTTACTGTTATCAATTACAGGCCAAGATAGAATGTCTCTTAATTAACTTAATAACCTCATAGGTTCGTTTAGACATAGCTAATTAGAGCTTTCTTGTAATTTGGCCTATGATTAATAGACTGTGAAGACTGTTTCATTTGTATTAAATGCATGGACAGTCACAAGGAAATTAAAATTTGAGCTGCCTTGAATAACTAATAGAAGACCTCAGGATAGCACAGTAGTGAAAGATTATTCTGTTTATAAAGAATTAATATATTAAACTGCTAGTTTAGACCTGTTTTTTTCATCATCTTTTGCAGCCTCAACAATATATACATAAATCTCCCTCTTGGAAGCAGCCACAGATTAACTTGTGCAAGTTTGTTTTAAAACAGCCTTTCTTTCATAGTTTAATAAAACTAGTGAAGATACTGTTGTTGTTTAACCCAGCAGGCAGCTAAAGGAACCACACAGCCATTCACCCGCCCTGCCCCCAGCAGTGGGATGGGGGAGAGAATCAGAAAGAAGAAAGGTAAAACTCATGGGTTGTGATAAAAGCAGTTTAATAGGACAGAAAAGGAAGATGATAATAATAATATTGGTAATGATGATGAGAAGGATAAAAGAACATACAAAACAAGCGATGCACAGAGTAATTGCTAACCACCCAAAGCTGATGTCCAGCTAGTTTCTGAGCTGCACCACCCTCTGGCCAACCTGCCTGTTATATACTGAGCATAATGTCTTATGATATGGAATATTCCTTTGGCCAGCTTGGGTCAGCTGTCCTGGCTGTGTCCCCTCCCAGCTTCTTGTGCATCTCCACCCATCTTGCTGGCAGGGCAGTGTGAGAAGCTATAAAGTCCTTGACTGCTTGGCACCAACTAAAATATTTGTGTATTATCAACATTATTTCCATACTAAATCCAAAACAACGTACTATACCAGATGCTAGGAAGAAAATTAACTCTGTCTCTGCTGAAGCCAGGACAGATACCATTATGGTAGAAAGTAGAAATAACTGGTTTCATTTCTGTTTTGCACAGTGCAAGGTAAGATCTTTGGAGGAGTTAATGGCCAGATTTTCTGGAGCTTGTATCAGCTTTCTGCCTGTTCTTTCTCATTCTGGTCAGAACATAATTTGGGGCAATACAGTGGGGAAGAAGCAGAAATGAATGTATTCTGTAGTAATCATGGAAGTTCCCTTTCATCTCTTATGTGCTGTAGTGTCTTTTGTGGATGCACAGGGACTTGATAGCTGTGGACATCTGAACAGGCTTCACCTGTTACACAGCTGGAAGGGAGAGACTGGGAGGGGATCCCACTGATAGAAAAGACAAAAGAACATAGGGTGACAGGAAGACAGCAATGGAAAGAAGGTAGGAGTAGAGAGATTATGGCTAGCAAGCAATTCATCTGGCAGCATGAAGACCCAATGTACCATGACTTTTTATTTGTTGTTATAAGGCATACTGTGCAGAGAACAGCATGTTACAAAGGTAGACAAAATTGTATTTTTTCTTTGAATTAGGCGAAGTTGAGACCTAGAACTTTGAGCTCAAGACGCAAAAAAGTATAGTTAATATTTTTAAGAGGCATAAAAGTGTCTTAGATTTCTGTTTTCATGCACAGTGGAAACTTATCTGTTGAATTTTTCATCAAGAAGTGAATCTCAGTTTCAATGATCTTGTGCCATTTTTATTCTGGTGTTAATGCAGAGGCGGCTTCATTGAGACTAGTTGGTCTTTTTCCTTTTCTTTTCTTGTGAAACCTTGCCTACTTAGCACATTGTGAGTCAGATCAGACTGCTGCTAACCAAAAAGGAATTTTATTTTTGTAACTTGTTGTACACTTTAGTTTTTCATATTTAATACCTTCACTTTTGTCATTTTTTTGAAACATTTTAAACTTGTAAAAGTATATTTAGAGTACCATGTAGTATGTTATTCCTGCTGTCTATTAAGATGTCATCTGAGTAACAGATGAGAGCATCAAATAAATGTTGCATAATTTCATCAGAAGCTTAAGGTATTTTTACTAGAGAATGGTGCTAAAATGAGAATATCCCTGATAGGCATTCCTAATCTGTAACATCTCTTCACCTTCGGTGTAGTATATGTTTTTGCTTTAAAAATGAGCTGAGTGCTCAGTAAGTAGAGTTGTTGTCTGTGTGGAGGTTTTTTTTCTTTTTTTGGTTGAGTTGGGTTTTTTGTTGGTTTTTTGTTTCTCTTCCCCCTCCACTGTATGGTATAGCCAAGAAACCAAACATGGGTAGGTAACTGTTTCCTTGTAAGTGCCAATTTTCTGGGGATGACAAGAGACTCAAAGGTAGCAGGAGCTTGAAGAGCACGTGTTGGTGGCTAAGTGGGTGCAGTTAGGTCCCTCAATAAACTGGGTGGTAGAATTTGGTAAGAGGGTAAAGGCAGTGGGGATCATGGAGTTGTGATCCTACTGGGATCTCTGCCAGTGTGGTGTTGTCACTGCTGTTGTTATTGCTGGTTGAGGTGAAGGTGATCTTCGCAAATTCTTCGGGGTTCAGGAGCCCAGCTGTGGTAAGTTGGATGCCACTTGCTTGCAATAGCTTGAGAAGCAAATCTGTAAGAGCTTTTTTCACTCCCCTTTTACAATGGAATACCCATAGTAAAGACCTTTGTCTTAAGTGGCAAGCTTTGTAATCTAAGTCACATTTGTGCTGACTTGAAGTTGAATTTAATGACATTTCTGAAAGTGCTTGAGGCAAATCAGTTTAAGGCTATGTTTTGGGTTTTTGAGGCAAGGTTTTTTGGGGACGAGGGGGATGGAGACAAGGCTGCAGGGGTGGTTTCTGAAACAGGCTTCTAGAAGCTTCCCCCAGGTCCGACAGAGCCAACACCAGCTGGCTCAAGGATGGACCCGCCGCTGACCAAGTCTGAGCCAATCAGCCACAGTGGTAGTGTCTCTGTGATAACATAGTTAAGGAGGAGAAAAAACCCAAATGGCAGATTTTTGCTGTCAGAGAAAGGAGTGAGAAGATGTAAAGAAACTGTGGACACCAAGGTAAGTGAAGAAGGAGGGGGAAGAGGTGCTCCAGGTGCCAGAGGAGAGATTCCCTGCAGCTCGTGGAGAAGCAGGTTGTCACCCTGCAGCCCATGGAATACAATGGGGAGCAGAGATCCCACCTACAGCCCGTAGAGAGACCCCATGCTGGAGCAGGTGCAGCACGTGAAGGTGACTGTGACCCTGTGGGGAAGCCTGTGCAGGAGCAGGCTTCTGGCAGAACCTGCAGCCCATAGAGAGAGGAGCCCATGTCAGAGCAAGTTTTCTGGGGGGACTTGTGACTCCTTGGGAGACTGTGCTGGAGCAGTCTGTACCTGAAGGTCTGGACTCTGGTGAAGACATGCTGGAGCAGTTCGTGAAGAACTGCAGTCCATGGGAAGAACTGACATTGGAGTAATTCATGGAGAACTGTCTTCCATGAGAGGGAGGGGAAGAATGTGATGAGTCTTCCCACTGAGGAGGAAGGATTGGAAGAGACAAAGTGTGATGAATTGACCACAACCCCCATTCCCAATCCCCTTGTGCTACTCAGGGCAAGGAGGTAGAGAATTCAGGGAATAAAGTTGAGCTCAGGAAGAAGGGAGGGGTGGGAGGATATGTTTTAAGATTTGGTTTTATTAGTCATTATCCTCCTCTGTCTTGACTGGATAATAAATTAGATGCATTTTATTCCATGTTAAGTCTGTTTTGCCCATTATGGTAATTGCTTGATGATTTCTCCTTGTTGTTATCTTGGCCCATGAGCCTTTCATTAATACATTTTCTCCCCTGTCCAGCTATGGAGGGGAGTGCTAGAGTGGCTTTGGTGGGCGCCTGGCCTCCAGCCGGGGTCAATCCACCAGAGCTTAATGCACAAATAAGTAGTTTTTTCTTGAACTGCATACTATTTTCATTTTATGAGTATTTCAGCAGTGTTATTTCTTTTTTGCTGTAGGTGTACAGAATTGGTGCAACTCATTTGTTACTCAAGATAGATAAAAGTAGCCTTTACCTTTTCTGATTGCTGTCACAGAATAGAATGGATTATGCTCTGGGATAGTACAGATCTCTATATCACTCAGGCCTTATTATCAATATGTTAACAGATAAAAAATGGTCCTTTTGAATAGGAGTTAATTTCACATCATCTTGGAATAGCAGGGTTTTTTTTTTACTTTGTGCAATTATGTTCTTTGGTTTTATTGCTATGTTTCAGAATAAGGTAAAGAATCCTATAATCAGTTTTATTAAGTCTGCATCTGTTAATTAAAGACCATTTCTTCCTGTGACAAGCAAGTCAATGATGACAACAATGAAGTCGCATTTGTCTTACACTGACACGTAGACACTCTAAAATTTTTAATCTCCATACTGTCTTTTTTTAATGCTACATTAATTTTGTAATTTATTATTAATAGATTATCACCTATGCATGTCTCAAAAAATTAATAATATCAATGCATGTATCTCAGTTGTCATCATCTTGTTTTTATTAATTGAAGACAGCAATAATTTTCAAACTATGATTCAGAGAAATTATTTAAATTACAAGTCAGCTATTACAGACTGACACTTTTCCTTTGGTAAGAGAATCTTCTGCAGTGGAATTCCTACAGCTATTGTGGTCCATTGCAAGTACAAGATTACATCTTTCCACTTGTCACTAATTCTGCATTTTGGCAGGGAAAAAAAGAAAGGTTTACTGTTAGAGTGTTGCCAAGCAACGAAAATATGAATTACTCCAATTTCTGGATTTTTCTTGTATGATGCATACCAGAGGGTTTCTTGTACCTTGGTGAGAGACAGTCTAGATGAAGTTACCCTCCATAGCTTTTCTATATTCACGATTAGTAAATAGCTTACTTTCCCCCTATACAGTTCCACTGCATAACCAAAGACACTTTTTTGTCTGTTTCCTGTAGATAGTTACCAAAATCATGTCACAGGTGATCATGTCTTCACAAGACATGAGATAGGGCATGTTTTCTCCTTTTTTTTTGTTTTCTGAAGTTTAATTTCTCTTTCAGAAATGGAAAGCTTATTTCTGTCTTGTTTTCACTTGCGCTTAATTGTTTATACCACTGCTTGAATAAAAAGAATGGGAAGTCCCAGAGTGGGCAAAGATAACTTGCTGTCTCAATAATTCTGCATGCTGTTACTCTTGTTTACTGTTATTTGGTATATTCCCTCTAAAGTATTTCTTCCCCACATAATTAACTGATGTTAATACCAAATAACTATTAATATTTGAAGCATTATTACATGAAGGTGTGTGGAAAAGATAAGTAAACTTAGGTGCGTGTAAGTTATGGTAGTATTTATGTTTAGGGATAGATGAAGAGCAAATAAATGTTCTTGATAGCTTAGACATTTTTGGGGTCCTGATTTTGTTACTCATTCAGTAATTTTTTACTACCATGGAGCTTTTTTTGTTTTGCAGTGGCAGCCACAGATTTCCTGTGGAAATGTGGATTTTAGGGTCACCTCCCACTTGAATCTTTGAGCTCCTCTCAGGACACATGCCCAGCACAGCTTGTTTCTGGATTCCTAATTTGTGTTTTATGAGGAAGAACTTCAGCAGCAGTACTCAGAGAAGTACTCTCAACATGGAGAGTACTTCTTTTCCTGCAGCTCTACAAGTCCAGGGTGCTTAACAGCAATCAGATTGTATCAATGCATGGCATAGGAGATCACACAATCAAAGAACTGTAGCGGTTGGACCTTGAGAGATCATCGGGTCCAACCCCCCTGCCAAAGCAGCTCCCTAGCTCATACTGCACAGATAGGCGTCCAGATGGGTCTTGAATATCTCCAGAGAAGGAGGCTCCACCACCTCCCTGGGCAGCCTGTCCCAGGGCTCTGTCACCCTCACTGGGAAAAAGTTCCTCCGCATGTTGGTGCGGAACTTCCTGTGCTCCAATTTGCAGCCATTGCCCCTTGTCCTGTCTCCACAGACCAAAGAAAAGGGACTGGCCAATTCCCCCTGCACCTCATACTTAAGATATTTATAAACATTGATTTGGTCCCCCCTCAGTCTTCTTTTCTCCAGGCTGAACAGCCCCAGCTCTCTCAGCCTTTCCTCATAGGATAGATGTTCCAGGCCCTTAATCATCTTCGTAGCCCTTCTCTGGACTCTCTCAAGGAGATCCCTGTCCTTTTTATACCAGGGAGCCCAGAACTGGACACAGTACTCCAGGTGAGTCCTGACCAGGGCAGAGTAGAGGGGGAGGATAACCTCCTTCGACCTGCTGGCCACACTCCTGATGCACCCCAGGATCCCATTGGCTCTCTTAGCCACCAGGGCACACTGCTGGCTCATAGCCAACCTGTCATCAACCAGGACCCCCAGGTCCTTCTCCACAGAGCCCCTCTCCAGCAGGACACCCCCCAGCCTGTACTGATAACATGTGGTTGTTCCTCCCCAGGTGCAAGACTTTACACTTGCTTTTGTTGAATTTCATCTGGTGGTTTACTGTTGACATTGGTTTTGTATCCATGTCTGCAACAATGGAATAAAATATTTGCTCATGTCTGTGCAATAGTATTTTGGAGGACTTGGCTTTAAAAAATGTATACCTGTTTGATCACATCTTGGAGGTCCCAGATACGAATGCGTGTTCTAACTGGGTCATTGTTCCATGTTTGGGTGAGATCAAGAATGCACCAACCTTCCTGATACATCGATTTCCAAAGGAAACTTGGACGTATGGGTCAGAGAGGATCTACTTGCTGCTCTGAAAAGGTGCTTGTTTTGAATGTTTAAGTGATCAGTGTTCAGCTTGCTTTGGTTAAATTTGAGCAGGTAGTGGAGGCTGGGTTGTTTAACATAAATTCCAGCGGGAGAGTGTCTGTATAGGCAAAGAGCACTTCAGACATGAACACTTCATACATGAACACTTCATAGGGCAAAACTAGTGGTAGTTTGAGGAGATGTCTGTTTCCAGCTGCTTCCTTCAAGGGTGAAAACAGGCTTTTCCTTATAAATGCTCTTTTACTTTTGGGAAATATAAGACCAGTTTAGGTGCAGTATTCCTCTAATTTTTTGTTTTGTTTTAATTTTCTGAAGGAGTTGATGACCAAGCTGATAACAGAGACACCTGACCAGCCAATCCCATTTCTCATTGATCATCTTCAGTCCAAACAGGGGAACCGCAGTCAGCTTCAGAGAACGTTGTCCGGCTCTGCTGCTCTTTGGGCAGAGAGTGAACCATCAGGTACGTCATGTATGCTGTAAAGGGCTTCCCACACTTTCATCCATGATTTCCTGGATACATGTGTACCTACTGAACAGGTACCACTCTGTGATTTTGACCATGCACAGGAATTCCTGTTTGTCAACTAGATACTGAATTTAATATGCATTGGTGGCTATCAGCCTCAGAGTTAAAGGGTGGAAACAATCCCAGTTTCAATGAGAAAGATGGTGCATATAGAGGTCCTTTGATTCCCCTGCTGTTCTTTTGGCTTTCTCTTTACTTTGTTTTCCTTTCCCCCATGGTGTGTTTGTGCTTGAAATTAGCTTCTATTAAGGTATTTTTTTTAATAATACACTTTTTTAAACAACCCATCATTCTAACACTTAGTGAGAAGATGCTGTTACTACTTTATGAACTCCAGTGTGAATAATTTATGATTGTAGATCTTCAGAAGCATAAACAATTTCTCTGAAGTATCTACTCTGATTGTAAAGTAGAAATTTTAGCTTTGATCTTCTGATACCAGCTGCTGTGAAGATACTGGTTTTATATTTAAAAATCGACTGATGATCTGTTTCAGATCTCACATAGTTGCTGATAGTCAAAATGTTAGTTGCTTGACAAATCAACTTGTTACTTATTTCAACTGTAAAGTTTTAAGCATAGGCAGTCAAACATGTAAGAATAAATGAAAGTTAAGGACATTTCATAAGAAAATTTAAGAAGTTATGTTTTTAATAAAAGCAATTTAATGAATTTCTAAATTTGTTTAGGAAATGGAAAAATATATGAAATGTAGCATAAATCAGAAATAGGACAACAAAAAGAGCTAATGCTGTTTTGGACTGATGGGTCTTGATTTTTCTGGAATACTGTTTAGGTCTTTGAAAAATTACCCTATAAATGTTTTCATTGCCTGATTTGATTCTTTTAACAGAAAATAAAGGAACAAGGAGAGATTTTAGAAGTTATGATAAACCTTGGCAGGTAAATGCAAAAAAGCCTAAAAAGTCAAAGAGCGACCTTGCTGTGTCCAACATTTCTCCACCGTCACCGGAGTCCAAGTCATGTAAGAAAGCTTCACTACATTATTAATTCATGCATACTTCCGAACTCATAGTATGTTTTTCTGTTGAATTAGGATTAAAATGGATAGCAAACTCTGAGCAAATGAAATGGCTAAATATCTATGTTAGAAGAGTTTGATTCTTGCTTTACTTTCACTTGAATTATGAATATAATACATTGTGTTGTCATCTATTGATAGACTAGGATTCTACTCCTGTCATCATACTGTGTTCTTCTCCCTCCCTGTGCTTGCACTTCAGACTCTTTGATATGCATCAAGTAACATCCATGCCTTCTAAAGATAAGGTAGGGTGTGACACATCACTTGTGTGCCTACTACAGGTTCCATCCTTGTTGGTCCTGAGACTGTCCAAGGAGAGAGACAAAAGGAAATTGGGCACTCTAAGCTACCAGGTCCCATGTCAAGCAAGGAAATAGTTTATACATCTGTAGTAAGGCTGGACTCCAGTATCTGTCCTTGTGTGGGTTGAAGGGCATCTAATAATGCTTTTCAATTGGTAAAGCTTCTTCTCAAGCTACCCAAGTCCCTGAGTCTATCAATCAGCAGTGTTTGTGGGAATGCAGCTTTACCCACAAAAGAGGAAAGTAGAATTAGGGGGTGTGTGTAAGGAGGAAAGGACATGCCTAAATACATAAAACTAGATAGGATTGATTCTGAGTATGCTTGTCACAGTTTCATCATTCCCTTAGTCTGTAGGCCATCCCTCTAAAATGTCTGTTGAATACATTTAGTCCAGGATGTTGAGCTCCATCTTTCATAACAGTCTCTCAGGGCAGGAGTCGTGATGTGTGCTTTTGGATTGTTGCATGCTGCATCTGGGACTCACAACTGGTGCATCTGATTTGGTCCATGCTTGTCGTCTGCAGGATGAAGATGTTGATTTTCAAAGAAGTTACTGGGTGCTGGGTGCTGAAACCGGTTCTAGTCCCTCCATTGTGGCACTCATCCTTCATTAATTTGAGTGATTCTTACTGTAATCCCGTTGGTACAGCATATAGCAATTGTAGCAATGATGATATACAATAACAGGGTTATTTAGAAATTTACATTATACAGTTTCTAATTTCTTGGCTCCATTGTCTATTCTCTCTCAAAATCAGATCCCCTTGAGGTATACATTGGACTTTCCCCCTCTTCTGCATCACCCACCAAGTGCAGCCAGGTCCTTGAGCAAAAAGGAATCCCACAGATGTGTTTGTCTTTTCCCGAAGCAGGGGAACAAAACTGTTTTTCTCAACATGTTCTTCATATGCACTATGGGGATTCTATCTCCTTCTACAATAAGCAAAACTTACAACTGGGCAGGGACAGCTTGATTGGTAGACCCCCTGTCATTCTACATTTTTTTCCAAAACCTCTCCAAAGAGGTTGTAAGGACTCATCTGAGAAACAAATGGTTTTGGGCCTAAGAGTTCTGTTTAAAACAACCAACTCCCCCACACTCAACAAACTAAAAAGCCCCCAAAATTACTACGATAAAATTTAATGGAGTCCATCAGTTGTAATCTGCTTGGTTGCAGAGCTCATTTTATGACTACCTTGTTCAAATGATCCTGAACTTGTAAGTTTATTCAGAACTAAGAATTTCATAGGAGTTCTGAACTAAGAATTTCATAGGAATTCAACGATTTCATAGGAATCATTAGAAACATCAGGAGAATCGGTTTATTTAATTAGGAAGCATTTTTTCTTTCCTTCAGCAGAGGTATTGACTGCAGCATACATGTGATTCATGGACAGATATCTCTTCTTTATGCATTCAGCTTTTTTACTGGAAAAATTCCTCCAGTCCCCCCAGTCCCTTCTCCTGCCTGCTATCGTCTCAGATGCACCTGAAACAAACACACGAACAAGAAGCCCTGGTATCTACAGGCCATTGACCACTTGTTCGGTGTATGCAAAAGCGTAATGAAGCAGAACCTGTTGCTATTATCTTGCAAGAAAGAGGCTTGAAGCTAGGTCTGTGTCTGTATGTGTGTGTTTATGCATATATAAATACTTAATGAAACGTTTAGATGATCACATTCAGTATTTGAAGAACAAATTTGGAAGTTTCTAAATAATTTGTGAAACAGACTTCTTGCTTCCCAGCTACCTACTTTTAGGCAAAGTTGATCTCTTCAGCACCTTCATGATAAATCAGATCACAGATCATCCTTTCACTCTGCTTAAATTCACCATTGTCACCATATCCCATTTACAGTTACAGTGTTGTGTACTTGTAATTACTTTTGGTCCGTCTGGGACTGTAGGCCTTTAAATATCCAGGTACTGTGTGAGCCAGTTTGGCTGTATTATCAAAGAATTCTAATCTGAATACTATTCTGAGGTTTAAATGCATGAGTAATTTCATGCTCAATAATCACATACATGTTTCTATTGTTTGAGATGTTAAATGGTCATCCAGTGTATTGATGAAATCTGGGATTTGATGAGCAACTGGTCTGATTCTGTCAGAACATCATGTCTTGAAAGGACAGGTATATGTAGATAAAAACATGGTGGGGGGTGGGAGGGGGAATGCCACCAAAAAAATCAGAAATACTGGAAAGCATGTCTTTGCATTCTTCTAAGGTCAAGAAGGTTTTGTCAGCTCCATAAAGGGAAAACCTCAGTATTTCTGTACGAATGCTATGATGTAGAGATAATGAATCTTCCAAATTATAGGCAAATAATTTCAAGATAAACTGTTATAAAAATGTCTCAAATAACAGAGTTGAGATTGAGAGGTAGGTAATGTGATGAGGAATTTAAAATTACAGATATGTTTTTGAGGAATGAATGAGTATAATGAAGAGAAAGATCAGAATATTCTGAAAGGATTTCACTAACTGTGTAGTGACATGCATGGAAATGATTTATGGTGTACTTCATCCATACAGAGGATCATGTATTTCAAAAGTTCTCAAGGAAGGATCATATGGTCTTTATACAGTTCTGCATGCTTCACACTAAGCATATCCATTTGAATATGACCAATACTTTTGGATCTTATCAATGGGAGGCTACAAAGTTAGATTTATAAAGCATTCATAAGCAAGCAGAAAATGAACCTTAAAAAAAGAGACACGGGCCACATGATGTAATGAAGTAGATTTTAGTTTAAATATCTATGCATTAAATTCAAGAGTAGGTAAATAAGAACAACACTACTTGTTCTCTAGAAGTGATAAACATTTCCGTCAGTTCTAATTCTGCTTAACTTCTCCCCTCAATAGAATGAACCAAACTCATTGTTGAAACAAATTCTACTCAAACTCAGAAATGCTCCATGACAGCATATCTCTTTTGATACATTTCTGCTGAAGTACAAAACGTTCACTGAAACACAGACTTTTGTAAACCAGCATGTAAATTTCCACTATGCTTTTGACTGGTTTCCCACCATCCATTTAGTGAGATACATCCAAATTTCCTGTGTTTGTGGAATGTTTCTCTGAAACTAGGAACTATGCCATTGTGTCCTCAGCAAGTTTCTCAATTTATCATGGATAGTCTCTATACTCTTATTTTCTTGACGTGAGTTGGTCCTTGTACTTAGCAGTTGCTGATCCTGAAAACTCCACAGCTGTTGAGTAGAACTTAGTTTTGTTTCATTATCTTCTGTCCCATGACAATTTTTTTCCAGAATCATATGGTTTCTTAAAAATTCTGTCCTTTGGTATTCTGAAAAATGTGGCTTATGTCAAATTGACATGATACCAAATTCCAGTTTGTTAAATTTTTCTGCAACCTGGAAGTTGTAGGGTTTTTCTTTGTACATGGTTTTACTATATTAAATTCTTGCCTGTTTGCGTTGTGATGATACTGTGAGATTTCTGTGGTGTGTAGAGTTCAGTCTGTCAAACTGCTAGTAGGCTAGAGTGTTTGATGCTGTAGAATATAGTATTGGTACAACGAGGGAGAAGATAATATAGCTGAAAAAGCAGGCAGTAAAAGAGGATGTGATCTCAATACAAAATAAAGGTGAGTGAAATAGACCTTGTTATAGAATTTCTTTTCTAGTTTTCTAAATATTTACATTTAGTAAAAGTTTTTAAAAATACTAGATGGAATGTTTTGTTTTCTGTAAATAGTAAAAGGATGTCAAATAGTGAAGTTGTGCTAGTTAAGTTAGTTATGTTTAGGACTATGAATGCATGCAATTTTTGGGGACACAGAAACTTAGATAACTATGGGTGATCTTTATTTCTGTTGTCCTCAGCAGGAAAGACACGACTTGTCTTTTTTGAACACGTAGCAGAATTAGACTCTAACACGCCAACATGCCCCTCTCTTCCCTTCTCCTTCTTGATGCTTCCTGTGTCTTTTTCCTCCTACTCTAATCTCTGTGGGTCCTTTTAAATGTCTTCTTCGTCTTCTATCTTTGAGACTGTTTGTAATTGTAGTCTAATTTATTAACTTCCTTAATGCTTACTCAGGTTCCTGAGTGGCTTTTACAGGTCTGAATGTACTCTAGTTTCTCAGACTCTGTAGCTCCAGCTTGAAGTTGGCTTGGTTTATGTCTGTGGATGATGGAATCACATTCTTTATGGCAAAAGTACTTAAACATACCATTATCCCATTTTTTTTACATGGAAAAGTCTATTGACTTAACTTCAACTTTCCTTTGTGGAATTGATTCAAAGTGGAGCAGATTCTATATTTACAGAGAGGACAGTCGGCAATAAAGCTAATTTCAGTGGCAACAGTTATTTTGCACGTTTTGTAATATCTTATCAGAACACAAAGTCTGAGCATAATTTCCCCATACCATCATAAATGCATTCTGAAATTCAAAACAATTAAAAGATAACCCTTTTTTGCATGATCTGTAGGAGTCTGCAAGTTTCCTTTCTAGTATGTCATGAAAATGATTATAAGCATAAATTAGTTGACAAATACATTAGCTGTCAAAATAGTAAATAAAAATTTCAAAACTGGCCAGAATATTTTGGACTTTTTAGACTTTGTTTTTTGAAGTTATTTTTAAATTAATAGTTAGAAATCATTGATAAAAGCAACTGGTCCTTTCTGTTGGGAATGTTGACTAGGCAGCATCATCTTCACACTAGCATGTGCAGTTCTCAGCACAGTAATTCTGTGTTTGGAGACAACCCAACAGTTGCATTTGGTGTTGAAGGCAGCAGATCACATCAAACATGTTTAACTGCAGTTCCAGAGACAGCATTATTTTTTTTCCTTAATTTCTACAAATCATTCAAAATGTTTACATTGGTCAATGCAGCTGTGTTCATTGTGGATCCTACATGTATCAGAAACTCCTAATCTTCTTTCCTGCCATTGTAGGTAAATTAGCTCAACAGTTGAGAAATGGTTATTTTTAAAATTAAATAAAAATCTTGGTAATAGATAATGAGTAAGAGATTATAAGCTCAGGGTTGTGCTTCCCAAAGATCAAGTTTGTATAAGTATTGGAAAAAGATTACAGGCTGTACAGCATAGGGACATACTTTATTTCACTGTTTTTATGAACATCTATCTCCACTTGATGATTTTTAAAAAAATAATTGCATATACATGTTGTTTTAAAAGCTTTATCTAAAATATTTCTTTTTTTATTTTTGATAAAATGACTAGCAAAGCCAAAAGTACCAGTTAATCATTTCCATTTTGATATTTTTTCTTTATTAGCCCTTAGGACACCCAATTCTATTTTGATATAAATGGAAGTATCTTCATATGCAATATTTTTGTTACATTTTTCTGTTATTGCATTATTTTAATTATTTGTAATTGTTAATACTGATTGTTCCTGTTTACCAGTTCAGTCACAAGAATCATCCCAAGTATGCATTTGTTCATAGATATTTTCATTTTTGCTTAGCATTGACCAAATAAAATATTTCCAGCTGTTAAAATAGGGTAATTATTTCCACTCAAGGTACTTGAGCTCGTAAACTCACTGTGCAGCTTTATTTCTACTATAGGAGTCTGAACTACCAAATCTAAACTTCATCTATATATCTGTGTACATTTAGTGCCAAGGTCAATAGAGCATCCTAAATGGGATTGGAGGACAAAACCGGAGAACCATGATTTTGATGAACTAAATCATATTCTTCAAGAGAGCAAAAAACTTGGAAAAGCCCTTGAGAATCTGTCTCGCAGTAAGTTGATTGATTTTAGTTTTTTAATGTAACCATGCAGCCTGAATTGTAATTTGGAAGTACATATCAAGAAGGTGGTCTTTTACCCAGTGAAGACCAAGTTCATTGACATCATCAGTTACATTGCTGTTGATGAGGTTTACAGAATGTCTGAGGTAATTTAGCAGCTTTCCTGCTGACTGAAAAACTACTTCCTCTATACTTCCTTTTGTTGTTACATTAGTTTTCTGCCAGTTTAGTAAACTGAAATAGCTCATGAAGAGATGAACAAAAGAGGCTGGTTTAAGGAAAATGTTGGGAACATGCAGCAGTTGGACTGCTCCTTTGGGTGGTAGTAGTTAGATTGGATTAACCTTTGTTAAACTTTAACTTTGTTGACGGAAATCAGACCTGTCATTGAAAAACAATTAGGTATTTTGTATCCTTGACCCCAGTTAATTCCTTCCAGTTCTCAAAAGCATATTTTAAAGCATCTCGGATAAATACTCAAAAATATGGTAGCCATTTGTTTTGTAACAAAAGTAAAGTATTATTCCTTAAAAGGCATAGTCAACAGGAGCAGTTTAAAAATAGCATGTAAGGACTAGCTCTGAGAATAACCAAATATGATGATTAAATGATTAGCTTTTTTTTTTTTTTCCTTTCCTGGAGAAGAGAATTCTGAAATACATTGGTGGGAGCAAACAGTACTAAAAATTGTCAAAGTATGAAAAGTACTCTCTACCATGGTAAATGAAAACTAAGAATGCCATGGTCTAGGAGACATTTGGATGAGAAATAGTTTCTTATTAAATTTTCTCCATGGCACTTCTTGATTCACTGGTGAAATTGCATATGCTGAAGTCAGAAACAGAGCCAAATGAAGAATGGAAGATCTGTTTTGTGGAGAATTTTGGGATTCAGCAATCTTCCAAATTGTGTCAAATAACCAAAACTTGTTTGTCCAAATTCCCTATCTCCCAAATGATTTAGGCTGATCATAGCAATTACATTCTGAGCAATTTTCATATTTATATTAATTACAGTAGTATACTTACAGAGTTCTTTTCAGACACATTTCTAGTAAAGTGGTCTATCTGCCTCTAAGGAGCTAAACCAACTCCAGTGAGAGTCTCTGATTTGCAGTCTCACTGTTGCCTGACCATATTACTGTGATGTGCGCGAGTGTTATTTTCAAGTCTTTCTCCTTTAGAGACTTCTAACCAAGCTTTACACAGATACAGAAATATTCTTTTTTTTTTCTTTTTCCAATTTCAGAAAGGTTTATTTATTCACTGTCTGGAGAAACAAACCAATCAGATGTGAGAGTTCAATAATAAAGGACCAAATCCATTCTTCAGTCCTACATCTTTGTCTTTCCTTGTGATTTCCTATTGTGTAGGTTCCACTGGGTTCTGGCCTCCTTATACCTAAAATAAGGTATTTATAGCAGCATTCTGTACCTCTCTTTGCCAGAGTTTTCTAACTGGAGTGCAAAACATAAGGTATTTATAGCAACATTCTGTACCTCTCTTTGCCAGATTTTTCTATACTTGGACTGGAGATGACTGTACCTGGTCATTGTTGGAGTCAAGTTTTCGTAGAGTTATTTCACAAATTATTCTTCACTATTTCTTGCTAGTACTTGATGTTTTCTATTTATCAAGATAATACGGAATTTTAATCCTGTCCCCCAGAGTGCTTTAAATCACTTGCAGCCTGATACTAAGCTCACTCTCTATTTCTTCATTCAGATCATTAACGGAAATATTGTCAGACCTCTTCATGATTCCATTTCAGATCTGACAACCAGCCCTTGAAAGCTACTCAGTAAGTGTGCTTTTTCCCACCAGATGTTTATCTGCCTTGCAGTGATTTCACCTAGAATGTAATTCTCTTAATTTGTTTACTGGAGTATCATCTAGGACAGTAAACAAAGTCTTATTATCACTGAAGTATTTTATATGTACTTCCTCTTCTTACCCACTAGACAAGTTTCCCAGTTGGAAAGCAATTAGACTGATTTAATGCGATTCATTCTTGATAAATTCATGTCAGCTGGTTCTTACCACCTTTCCTGTCCATTAGATGTTGATAAATTGTTTATTTAACAATTTTGTCAAATATTCTTGCTTCTGTCAGATTTAACCTTGCTGGCTAGTAGTTCCCCACGTCTTCCCTTTTTCTTTTTTGAAGGAAGATATGGTATTTACCCTTTTCTGTCCACTGTGTTCCTGAAAGATGGTTGCCAATGGATTAGAAGTCTCTTCAGTTAGTTAAGTGCTCTACAGTGAATTTCACAAGATTCTGCCAACTTGAATGTATCTAAGTCATCAGAATATCTTTCAGTTTTCCATCATCAGGCTTGCAGTTTTGCCTCTTAAAATCACCAGCATTAAGCATCTGGCTGCAATTAATTTTTTTGATAAGACTGAAGCAGTGGGAGTATTGAACACTGGGATTTCTATGTATCATCTGTTACTTGCTTTACTTCTCTTTGATGTAATAGTTCTGTATTTTACTTCGTTCTCCTTTGTGAGTGTCCTTATAGTGGCTTTTTTGTTCTTTGATAGTTGTTACTCATTTTGCACTTCAGCCTTTTTTGGTTGTATCATTTAAGCACTTGCACCAGATGATTAATTCTAAGCTGTATGTCCGTGTTTCCCATTTTTGTACTCCTGATTTTCAGATAACTTCAGGAAATAAATCTGTTCTGTGCTTACATGTTAGGATGATTAAAAAAAAAAGAAAAATACGAAAAGTTTGGGGAAAAAAGGAATAATTTTGAAAATAAGTATGATTTTATTGTTCTCCCAAAGGTAGAACATAGATTGTGCATAGAAATGTCTTAGAAGGTTTCAATCAATAGACACGTCTAGAACTTTTCAAATATAAGACACATGAAACTAATTCTGTGCTGTACCCAAACAAGCACCCCATGTGTAGAATTTTATAAAAGGCATGACATTGTCCCATTGCTACCTTCTTCAGAGTTAAGGCTTTTTTTGGGCAGCCTAGTCAGTGCTTTTGATTCTATAAGCATGTCCGTAAGGTCTGTGAGTCTAATGCTACACTGGATACTAATCTTGTTTTGAAGCAGTATGGGACAGGCATGAGAAACATTTGAATGTGCAAATGATCACAGTGTACTATCAATGGGTTTTTACAACACCCTCTCGTTTCAATCTTCAGTATTTTAACAGGGAATAGTGCCACATAAAACCAGACATTTGAAGTTAAATGAGTTTTCCATCAAGTACTGGAATTCTTTTCCATTTTTAAAGATAAGCTTTGGATCTCATAGTGAGTTTTCAGGGCTTCATTGACTGCTGCACAGCAGACACAGCCTGTGAATTAAGCTCTAATTTCTTTAGCTTTATTCACTCTGAAGTCTAGATATCTACTTTGGGACAAACCCATGCATCTCACACAAAATTAAAACCAAAGCTTTGGAAGGTGGGCTTAGCACCTGGATGTCTGGTCTTTCCTATCTTCAGTCAGTCCTCCTAGTGATTAAAAGTGAACGCCCTTATATTTGGAGCCCTTCTTTCAAGCTCCATGAAGACAATATTTCAGTAATTCTGTGCTGCGGTACAGAAAACAAAAGTGACTTCACACAGTGTTAAAAGTATCTTATTTTCGAGAGAAGATTATTGCCATGTTTATGGTTTAAGTGTGTTGGAGCTAAGTGATCTAAGTAAACCATTTTCCAGAGGCCTACTCATGGGAAACCTGGGTTTTGTTTGCTTCTCCAATCAGCTGTGTGACCTTTAAATTAATTTTGAACTATCAAGTCAACTATTTCGGGGAGACTTTCGTATATGAAGCAACATGCAGGAATATACTGCATTTCCCTTGTGCATGTTTTGTTTTCTTCGATTGCAAGGTCTCTCATCTTTATTGATATCGTCCTTCCTCAGCTGATTATAAGAAGAAAGTTTCTATGCTGTTTCAAATGTAGCCTCTTGTATTTCCCCTTTTGGCCTGTTTGCCAGAAAAGAGTTAAAGTCTCCTATACAAATAAGGGTCTTGCTCAAGAATATACCTTTCTTCACACTCCACTGTCTGAGGATGCAAAAATAGGTAACAGGAGGTGGAAAACAGTGAATTATGAGAGTTCTGAGTGGGAAAAATGAGTACTACATTGGCAAGAGCTTGCTACAAAGATATGAAGTCTGCTTGCTTTCTAAACAATGTTACGTCTTTTATATGAACGGTTAAGTATTAGAGTGCATCCTGAAAATATGTGCATATTGAATGTTGCAATTTACACCAGGTAACAACATTTGATGACACTCAATGGGTTCTACTGTGAGATAGGTACTTTTTCCTAATTGTGCATAGCCTTTCAATGGAGACAACCAATATTTTGTGAGTAATTTTTCAATCCTTGTAAAGGCCAGGTGTAAACTACAAATCAGAGGGGAAGAAATGAATTTATCTTGCTTTGAATTCAATAGACATTCCAAGGTCAGAAAATGGTAGCAAGTTAACATTAACCAAAGCTATTTGGGAACCAATACAAGTCAGTCAGTTGGAGATACTCCCAAAAATACTGCCATTTAGCTATACCAATAGGAAAAAAGTAGTACGCTTTGATTCTTAATTTGGAAGGGGAGCAATCTATAATCAGTAAAAAAGAAAGCCATCTACAATCTTGTAGGAAATATCACTGGAAACCATAAAAGAATCACAGAATGGTTGAGGTTGGAAGAGGCTTCTGGACATCATCTAGACCAACCCCACCTGCTTAAGCAAGGCCACATAGAACCAGTTGTCCAGGACCACGTCCATTGGTCTTGGATAATCATCTCCAAGAATGAAAGATCTCTGAGTTACTCCAGAGTATTTTAAATAGTTATACTTGTAATGTGAGAATCACTTGATTTTTGTTTATGCTTAGCTTAAGATAGACTAAAGCAATCTTACCCCTCTAAGCAAAAGATAAAATAGTGAACCGTAAAAGCCTGTGTACTATTTATCTTTTATGGGCATGAAGATAAACAACAAGAGTAAAACTTGCATAACAATAAGGGTAGAACTAGTTCAGAAAAAGATCAGAATATGTTAACAAACCACTGAAATCATGTCCTCGGTTTTGAAGATGATCCTGCGAGTATGTGGGATGTGAGAAGTTTAATACATACATCATGAACTACTTCAGTGCATTTAGCAGCCTCTGAAACACATTAGAATGGGGTTTCATTTGGAAGCATCTACACTGTGGGAAACTTAATGATTTACATTCTGGTTATGGGAGATATATTTGAATGGAATGCCACTAGCATCAGAGACCCTTGAATGTTCCCACTTGAACCAGACATTTCTGATGATGGTGATGTAACTGTGAACACCTGCATGACATGTAACTGAACTTTTACCAATCACCTCATGCAGGGTATTGTTTTAAGACATAACACTTTATTTTTTGTTTCAGTTGTACACAGTTGTTGATCTGAAATGGACTTGTAAAATGACTTGTCTGTGATCAGTTGAGCATCTAGCCCTCAACATGTTTTGCTAATTGAACCACAAAAGTAGTCATCAGTATTCTGTAGAGGATTTTTTCTTTCTTCTGTTCAGGCTGAACTTTAAAATCGTGTTATTCTTGTGTGAGATCAATGTTTGTGATTTATTTTGAGATCGACATTTTTAGATAAGCTCAATCAAACCTTTAAGGAAGATAATTTTATCACAGTACTGCAGCTGTTATCTGATACTGCCTTTGCTCATAAAATCCATTTGCTTTTAGTGTGTTGTATGAGTAATAATACAAAATAATTATGTTTTCTGAGATTGAAACAGGAAGAATGTGAACATAATTATTGCTATTCAATTATAAAGTGGGGCTTATATGGCTGCAAGATTGCTACTGCTTCAGTTAGAAGTATCTTTTTTCTACAGACGTTAAATTTTTAATTACCTTTGTGGAGGTATTTGCCATTCTGGTCTAGCCTACTGTAAGTTCCAGGAACAGAATCTCTTTTTGAGTTAGTGTACCTTTCTGGACCAGTATGTGGCTTCCTAAAAGTTTCCCTAACAATAATGAAGAACTGGGGTTTGTGTGACTCATCTCAGCATGGTTCTTCGTAGTTCTTAGAAGAAGGGTGTTGTTATTTAAGGGGCAGTAGAGGGTGAGCTAAGACTCTGTCCTTGGCTACTGGCCATTGTGGGCTACCTACCTTAAACAACTTACTGCAGCTTTCCCTAAAATCAAGAGTTCTGAAAGATTCCACAGTGTTGATTTTCTCTTCTGAGATGACCCTGGTCTAGGAGAGTTTCTGGGACATAGTATTTGGAGGGTACTTTGCATTTTTTTTCTCTCTGTTTCCCTACACACCAAACATAATCCTGAAACCAATGTTCTCCATTAGAGCCTCTCAGAAATTCAGATATAGAAATACTGCAAGTCTAAAGCACAGATTCTTTTGATGGGGATTATTTTTTGGGGGGCTTTTTTTAGAGCAACCGTGGGGAGGAGAGGTTAAATCCATGTTTCCTAGATAGTGACTCTGCTGATGTATAGTATGCTAATATGTTAATGTGTGGTGCCTTGTAAATGACTCTGTTTCCCTTGTTCCTACATGGCTAGATTTTGGGAGGAATATTATCCTAATTCAAGATACATGGCAACTTGATACACAGTTGTTCAATAATCTAAGGACTATGTTCCTCAATGGCAGGAACTCTTCAGGCTTAAATTCAATATACCTTTGCAGAATATCTGGGTTACTAGTGGAAGAAATTTAATTTTGAAAGTAAAGTAAGTAATGTAAGAATGTCTATTCTGACAGCCAATGACAAATGTGTTATAAAGTTCCTATACAGAAACGTCGAGCTGGTTTGGTTCCTATGTATATATTTTTTGTGGATATACTTTGTTTGATGCCGATGGAGCAACCATTTTATATCCTTTGTAATCCAAGGATGGTGTTAAATGAATTATTTCGATTTACCTTGTGTTTAACACATGGTGCAAACAGGTACAGGGTCTAGAATTTACTGTGCTACCAGCTGCAGTATGGCACGAGGTTTGGCCATGGGAAATGTAAGTACTTCTGAGATGGCCTGTCCTATCAGCCAGGCAACATATGCTTCCCCTGATTTACAATGGATAGGAGAATGCGTTGGGACAGTTAAGTGCCAGTTTGTGATACGGTGTTCCTGTGTTCATACTCAAGGATTCAGTATTAATATTGGAACAACAACAACAGTAATAATAATAATAGTAATCATAATGTAATGATGTTTCTGTCCTGGAGTTTACTACAGAACCTGTGATGCACTATGAAGTTGACAGTTCAGCCATCCACAAGTTCCCTGGCCTAGACCTATTCTGAGAAAGAATTTCGCCAAGTTAGTCAGAGTTGCATGGTGTCGTCTTAGTATGTCTAAAACCTGTATGTCAAATCCAGAAGGCTTCGTTTGGCAAGTAGGAAAACTGGCTGTTGGGAGCTCTGTGGCCATCTTCTGGATGTTCAAGAAAATGCATAAGCTCTTTGCTCCCACTGAGTAATGGAAGTCTGGTATACTATATAAAGTACTAGCATTTTGTCTCCTTATGACTGGCTATATATTAAACTTGTATATGTTGTATATTTAGAAAACTTCAAGTCTTAAAAAATTATCTGAGCTAGATTTATTTAGTATTACCTCTTCCTATAGTTATTTAAGGACCACAAATAACCAAAAATGGGCGATGTTTCTGAAGTTTCACTCTTAGCAGAACACCTGTTCTATAATTTCAGGTCTGTATAGCATATATTGCAAGCTTTTAAACTACTCTAAAGATCATCAGGAACAATTCAGCATGCAGGGATTTTATTACTTGCTATTTCAAAAATACCCAAACTCATATGGTGCCTACTGTTTAGAAAATTAATTTTATGCTTTTAAATTGACAGCATCGAAGTCTAAAAATTACTCTTCAAAAAGGAATAACACCATTAAGTTAAGAGGCATTAAGTACTGGATTAATTTTATTTGCTGCAGAGGAGCAAAACCAAATACAACTCTTCTGCTAAGAACTCTATATGAAAAAGCTATATATATTTAAGACATATGAAATGGTTATTAGCCATGTTCACTTTTCTTTTGAAGGAAGTTAATTTCATGCTAAGCTAAAAATTAAGCAGAATGTCCTAGGTGGATGTCTTTTCTTTACTGTGGGTTATTCATTCCAGACTCAAAAGAAGGTATTTCATTAAAACATAGTGCAGATATATTTTAGGAAGTGGCTTTTTCACCAAAGAAGATATTATAATGCTGTAATGATCATCTTTATTTCCTCATTTTTACCATTGTACTGCTGCAGATTGCAAAGGGATAGAAGATCTGCAACAGAAATCTAAGATAACCGTGTAAAGAATGATTTTGTATATGGACAATTGAATAGTCCATTTCAGTTTATTTTAAAAAAAAACAACCAGCATTACAAACAACTCTCTTAGTGTTTTAGATATATAAAAGCTGTAAGGTACATGGCTAATAGAGTGCAATACACTTTTGGACAATCTGCTTAATGTAGGCATGAGAAGAGTAATTAAAGTATAATAGGTATTAATAAGTTGTATTGTTATTAGATTGTCTGCCAGTCATGTTTCATTTAATCCTTTCAATCAGAGAGTACCTAATTCTTCCAGTTCTCTTCAAAAAACAAGCTATTGATAGGATGGAAGTGTTCCAGTTGAGAGAGGCTGTGCTAGCATGAACAGGCCCACTCCAGATTTGTTGCTGATCAGAGATGGCAGTAGTTGTGGCCATGGAGCATTTCTGAAGGACTGTGAAAGCACATTCAGACCAATTACTTTGTTCTTCCAGCACCCTTACAGCACAGAGGGTCATTACACACAAAAGCAGAAACGAGTGCCCTGAATCTGTCTCTCTAATTCACCAGACAGCTGAGTGGGCTGGGTACTTGGTGATGCCTGATCAAAATTCAGCACCCTTGATTACTTGTAAAAGGGAAGATTTTTAAAGACAAAAAATTGGCATTTAGGTGCCTAACTGATTCCCACTGTAAACCTTGTCTGTGGGCCTCAGCTGATGGTGGCAAACAGACCTCTCACCCTGTCTCTTGAAACACTGTACTTTCTCATTGCAAAAAATAAGAATGGTACTACTATTGTACAGTTGTCAATCACAGTAAGATATAAAACTATAGCAAATGTTGTCTGTGAGAAACAGCTGCTGTGAGAAAAAGGGTAAAGTCATACTCCTTTATTTTTGAAGGATTTGTCTTTGACATCAGAAAACCTTCAAAGGGAGGAAAACCTTTTCAACAGTTCCTTTCTAATCCACTGCTCAGTGACTGCAGGGAGAACACTCATGAAGCAGCCCTAAAACTTCGATTCTCTATGTTCATCATTGTGCAGAGTCAGGCTTTAAATGCTTTAAGTTGGGAGAAGTTAGAAGCAGTTGTTCCTAATAAGTTATATTCTATTACAGCCATTGGATTTTAGCTTGAACTGACAAGGTGTGTCAGTTTTTCTGGTGTGTCAGCTTTTTGGTGTATTAAGTTATGATGAAAAATGGTACAGTTTGAGGAAGTAACTAAATTGTTACATAGTTTTTAGTGAATAGACATTTTGGCTACACTTATGGATTTTTACCTAACCCTGAAATATAGATGTTTGTATTTAAAGTATTTTCATGGAATGGGCTGTCCCTTTGGTTTTAGTACTTTATGATTTTTACAATGACATTTTCTTGTTTGAATATGTATGAAAAATAGTTTCCCCCCTATTTCACACTGTATGAAAACCACAGAGAAATAAAAAAGAAAATAGCTATACAAGCACAACAAATTGCTTGTTGTCAAATATATAAAATAAGGAAAAAGATAGTTTTCTTTTTGAAAAATGTTGATCTCTGGATATTAGAAATTATATGAACTGGTGATAGCAACCCTTATTATCATTACTTTGTAGAAATCTTTTTAATTGGCCATGTATTCATAGAATCATAGGGGTTGGAAGGGTCCTTGAGTCATCATTGGGTGCAACCCCCCTGCCAAAGCAGCTCCCTAGCTCATACCGCACAGATAGGCGTCCAGATGGGTCTTGAATATCCCCAGAGAAGGAGACTCCACCACCTCCCTGGGCAGCCTGTCCCAGGGCTCTGTCACCCTCACTGTGTAAAAGTTCCTCTGCATGTTGGTGCGGAACTTCCTGTGCTCCAACTTGAGACAATTGCCCCTTGTCCTGTCAAGATAAAGTAACCCACAGTAACCTATTTGACTACCAAAAAGCCAGGAGCATTCTGAGTTTAAAGAGAATAGCAGAAACCATAAATACTCCTGTATGATAATTATTACTGTCTCTAGTTGTGTTCTCAAGATTCTGGATTAAGGTATTTGGGTGGGGGGATGTTAATGTTATAGCAATATATGCATTATTTAATTCTTTGAGGAACTACTTTGTGAAAACCAGAGTACATATTATTCCACCTGAGATCTGCACACCAAAAATCACCTCGTTGTTGTGATTTTCTGTCTAGTGCATAGAGGGTATAAGTCCTCCTTACTCTCAACTTCAGCTATGATATTTTCTCAGTTTGGAACCTGTAAAAGAAAATTGTTAAGAGTGGTAACACACTAAGTGTGTGGTGCAGTAGTATCTAGAAGAAAAGGAGAAGCTTTTTTACACCCACATTTTCATGGATTCATTTATCCTCGTCTCTGCTAATGGAGTCCTATTATCAGTAACTTATGGAGTTTTGCTAATGTTAAAGGAGCTGAACCCATGACATAAATACTGACAGTATGGTAAATCCCTCCTCCAGAAAAATCACTATGGCAAGATTACTGTAACAAACTCCTTAAGAAATTTCTTCCCAAGATGCTTTTTTCTCTTGATATCACATTAGAAAGTGAGAGAGTGCTAAAAAGAGTTTTCAGGTTTAATTCTGTGATTGCCAAGATAAATTCGAAAGCTTTCTAAACTTTTACAATTTTATTTTGCCAAGATGTTCTCAGAAACTGCTATCTCTACATGTTTATGTAAGAAAACAATTTTGGTGTCTTGCTACTGTTTGCAGTTTAGTAAAGAAGAAATTTGAGGTGTTCTGGTCAGTTTGATTGTTCAGCTTAGTCTAAATTCAGAGTAAATTCTGGAGAACTGATGGGACTTAGACAAAAAAGCATTTTACTGAAAGCACTCCTTTAGATTTTTTCAATTTTATGTGCTTGTATGTAACAATCTGAGAGGTTAGCAGAGCTTTGTGTGTGAGTCATATAGTTGTATGTACAGATTTTCCATTTGCTATTTGATACTTTCAGCATTTGATACCTTTCAGCCTTTCAGATCTTGGATTAGCAACACAGGCAGTTGAATAGAAAGTCATTTGGCAGGTTTGAGTGTTGTGGAAATTGCAGGATTGCCTCTCACACTTTCTACTACTATACTTAAATATTTTTATATATGTAAGTCAACACAGGGAAGAGTTGCTTCTGTGTCCCATCCCAGGCTTCAAAGACTCATTCACAGGTCTCTGTGAAAGCAAAAGGGGAGCAACGTCCAATCTGAGGAAATAAACCTGTATCAAAAGAGAGTGAACTGTCTTAACGTTATGAGAAATCGCTGAGAAAAGGTAGTCTGTCTGTTTAGAGACCACATTGTGGTTGTAAAATGGATTGACCTTGGTTATGCAAAATACATCCAATGTTATGGAAAGCTGGTTGATGGAAATCAAGTTTCCAGAGGTGAGATAAAGAGAACCTTGAGTTATGTTTTTATTACCTCCTGGAGTGCAGTTATCTTCTCTCTAGGAAATGCCCATTGGGGATTGAAGAAATTTATGACACATTAAAGTCTTGTAGAATGATTTAGGTTGGTACAACCTGCTGATTATACTGTGTGGACATTAGTGGAGTGTCTGGGCTAAATAGACGTATGAAGTTATTAAAACAGGTTAAGTGCTGTGAGGGATAGAAGGGTTATGCAAAATATCTATTTTTCAATACAATCTGCTTTATAACTGTTGAATGATTGAACATATTTAATTAACTCCTGGCATATTTCTTACATCTTAAGATCAGGTCTTAAAATTATAATTGCAGTTCTCCTAGCACATCACTGTTTTTAAAACAAAAATTGATACAAGCTGCAACCTAAACTAAGAATTAGCCACACAGAGTTAACGATTAAAAAGCACAGTAAAAATCCATGTGGAATTCATCTTGTGGAAGTAAGTTTATGCAGTTGCAATCTTTAGTGTGATTTTTGAAAGAATAACTCTCTGCTTAACTGATAACTACATATTTTGCAATATTATCTCTTACATTCCTTGGAAGAAGTTGTCTTGTTAACATGATATGAATTACAAAGCAACTTCCAAGTTTGTGTTCTTCCTGTGCATTGGTAATTCTCCCCTTTATTTGCACCACCAGGGGATGCTTTTCTTTGGCTTTTGAATTGAAATTCTAACCTGGAAATGTTTCTTTTCAAACCTTATAGGAACCTGGGAAATGCTTTTCTTTCAATATGACAGAATTTTCAACATGATAGCATTAAATCTATGATTACTTTATCTCTCCATATGATATGACTGAGGCATGTAGATAAAAATTCTGAAACCAGCTGTGCGTATTTAATGAGCTACAGGATAGACATGATTAAAAGTTAGATGGCACAGGAAAGCCTCAGGCAGGCATCAGCAGAAGGGACAAGAGTAAATAAACAAGTTCTTGTTTAAAAAAACTGGTTTGCATTCTATTGTGAAATTTTACTTTGAGATTTTCCTCTCTTTAAATGCCATCTATTCTTACAGAATTGCTTCTACATTGAACCATGGAGAAAGAGAGAACAGTCATGTCCATGTTGCCCTGTAATTGCTGCATGATGCTGGGCCAGGGCAAGATTTGCATAATAGCATGTCCATATGTAAATATGGCTGGCTTAGTTTTAGAAAGCAGGTAGAAGTATACTTGAGCTCATTGTCACTTTACTGGCATATCTGCTGTTTTCATTTCCATAGTTTTTTTGAAAACTCATTTTAATAATACTGTAGCTGAGGAAAGTTAAGAGTGTATTGGTTCCAGGCAATTTCACTAATGGAACAAAGTATGATGCATTATATGGTGGAACAATGTACAGAGAACAATACATAAACTTCTCAGAGTAAACCTTAATTTTACTTACTGTACTTACTGTAGTAGAAGGCATTTATAGAAATAATGTTTCTAAATATTATTTTTTTAAAATCTCTTTTGTTTCCAGGCATTGCTATTTCTGATGAACTTGATAAGGTAAGATTTATTATATGCATAATGAACAGTACAAAGACAGATGATTGTGATAATTTTAAGCAATGAGAGCTGCACTTCCCAGTCCTGCTATACACAGTTCAGTTCTGTTGGGTTCAGAGGAAACTTCAGTATGGAAAACAGTATGTGTAAGTACAGTATATGTTGATACATTAAGAGCTTGATCCAGGATGGGCTGTCAACTGTGGCGAAAAAAAATCTCACTGAATTTAAGAGACTCCTAATAAGGCCATGGAAATGCTTTTTGATCTTGATACCACCTTTGCCTAATATAGTCTGTCAGGTTACTTTGGGTACTTTTGGAAACATTTAGCATTAAATTTCTTTTAGTTGTGAACTCATGAATTCTTCATTCTCAGATATGATGTATGAGACATGATTTATGTCGGAATTATTTTTGTTCCCTAGATTTGATCAGGGATGCACAGGGCATAACGATCAGTCTTTACTTCCTTGCTGAATGCAACAAGCAGTGATCGCTTCTGTTTTGGCCCTTATGATGTATTACATAGTTAACATGAACTTAATTTTATATGTAATGAACTCTATGCTGAAAGAGTAATCAAGCTAAATTTTCATAGTTACAAAGGAAATAGAACACCTTACTCTTAATCTCACCAGTGAACAGCAGTACAGTTCTAGTGCCAAGACTCCTCGGTTGTGTTCTTGGTGTCAAAACCCATTACTATCAGGGAAATAGGATCAAAAGCTTTTTAAGACACAGGAATAATGCCTAATGTATGAGACAGTTTTTTAAGTATCTTTCCTTTCTCTTGGTAAAATGAAGGCATGAACCCTTCTGACAAAAGTGCATATCAAATATCTCCACTGAGTTATTCAGGAAACGTCATGTGAGATGAGAGTGATCACTCCTACTATGCAGTCATGTGTATATGGGGATACTATTTCACAGAATCACTAGGTTGGAAAAGACCTTTGAGATCAGCAAGTCCAACCATACCTGTCCTCTACTAAACTATATCCCTATTCAACTCACCTACCTGTCTTTTAAATACATCCAGGGCTGGTGACTCAACCACCTCCCTGGGCAGCCTGTTCCAATGCCCAATAACCTTTTCAGTGAAGAACTTTTTCCTATGGTCTAATCTGAACCTGCCCTGGCACAGCTTGAGTCCATTCCATCCTCGTCCTATCACCTGTTGCTTCAGTGAAAAGACCTGTTCCATAATCTACCCTGATACCATGACCTTTACTTAAAATCTTGCGCTTGATCTTGCTTTATCTCTGTTCATATTAAGTGTATAACAATATCTAAGACTTTCTTCCTACTATTTCCTATTGTAAGAAATACAGTGAGAAAGCCCTTCCATTAGAACCCTTACTTTCAAGAATACTTATGAAGAACTCCTCTTCTTTTGGTTTTGTTTGTTTAAAAAAACCCCATGAAATACTGTTTGTTGGAAGAAAAAGACATGTTTTGCTAGATCCTGTTAGCACATATGTTTAACATACATGAGATAGTTCTATTTTTTTTTTATGGTCATCGATTGCTGTTCAAAAGTGTTTTTTAAAATGATTTATTCCACGTGAAAGTTGAGATGGAAAACATCATTGGTGAATTTCCTCAGGATCCAGTCTAAGCAAAGAGTTAATTTTATTTTTGTTGCCATATCCTTTATTATTTATGATTTAAAATTGAAAGGTGATGGTATTTTATATAAAACTTGGCATTATGCTATGTACATTCAATAGCATACATCACTTGACACCTTTACAGTACTGCATCTGCTTTAACATCTGTTTCTGATGAGGACAGGTAAATTGAATGTTTGTGAAATCAAAAGCTATTTGGAAAATATATTCAAAAAGTAAACTATAAAGCTGTTACCATGTTTCATTTGTTTGGCATTGCTCAACAGGCTTCCAGAATAGTTTTACAGAAGAAGTGCAATTTTTTGTCTCTGTGGACTTTAGTGAACTTCATTTCTATTTCTTGTTTTGTCCCTTAAGGATGTTAAATTGACATAACAACTATTTTTGTATTAGGAAATTAAATATAGTCAGGGCCATTCTGTGGAATCCTACATCTCAGGAGTTATCCCTTACATGAGCTCATTGCTGTAATGTTCCTATGATTTCTTTCTAAGTTGTATTATTTGTCTTGGACCAAAAGCAACCAGGGACTACCTGACAATGGTTTAACATTAGACAGAATCTGGTTCCATTTCGCCTGAGCATGTTCCCAGGCAATGTTTATTTTTCAGGCATAAATGTAGTCAAGTTCATTGTAAATCCTTTCCCAGAAATATGTTCTGATACTACAGGTTCCTTATCTAGGTTGTGGCAGGACCGAACCATTTTTCAAACCTCATTAATTATGGTTTAGATTAACCATTTAACTCTTGAGGTACACACCATGGGTCTAGAACAGCGTGCTCAAATGTGGCATTGGATTCTATTATAATGTTGGCATTACATAGATGTCACACGAAGCATAAAACTAAATCTAGTATAAAATCCTTCTATATGCTCTTCCTTGCTTTACTTTTGTAACAATCAGGACTGTTCTTGGGCATTAGGACTGAACCCGTAATCCTGCTGTCTAATCTGTGGGTTAGACTATGTATTTGGAGAAAACAGAGAATGAATATGTACATTTCTTAATTTTTTGTTTCTCATTGTGTAAGTATTTTTTTAAAATTATTTCTTTCTGGCTGCAGTAACCTCTAGCTACTTTTGTCAAGGGAGTACTTGATCAGTATTGTTGGTTGCCATAACTCCTCCAAGTAATCCAGTTAATTGTTTGGTTGCTTAGTTACTTCAGCATCTGGATTTGGAAAACCAGTTTGCTGTGAATTACAATCACATTTGTGGAAGGGTGGTTCATTTAAACAGATTCTTGTCAAATACTTGCTATTATTACCTTTGTGCCAGTACTTAGGGCTTCAGTCCAAGACACAGGTAGAGTATATACAGACAGACAAGGTCAGTCAAAATGGCTTTCTGTTTGACACAGCTTAATAAGATTTCAGATTTCACTGATGTAATTGGGGAAAAAGATCCAAAGATTACACCAATTAAAACAGATTTATAATATAGATTTCCTATTTTTTCATCTCATTTACTTCCAACTTGCAGTTTGGTGTACGGTCTCTCTTGATGATTCAGAACGTGTCTCTAGACCTTGGAAGCTTTGTAAAATCAGCAACTGGCACTGCTTGTGTAAGGAAAGAAAATGAGAAGGGATGCCATGTGACTCACAGGTTTTCAGAACAAAGTGCAGAGTTAATATAATACAAATTTCTGAATTGTCTCACCTTCCTTACCACTACACAGAAGCTATGCATGATGGTGTGTGGTTTCAAAGCTTCCCAAAGCATGAAGAATTTTATGTACACAGAAAAAGAAGTTGAGTTAGGATGTTAGTCTATCAATGAAATTCACAGAATTCTAGTTTGGTTAAAAAATTAGAGAGGAAAAATCACTGTTTTCACTGTGATTTTTGAGGTTTCTCCTAAGTTAAGACACTAAGTTAGGTGGTTTTTCCTAAGTTAGGACACTTCCCTGGGACATAGAGACCTGAACAGACTGGACCAACGGGCTGAGACCAATGGGTTCAGGTTTAACAACAGCAAGTGCAGAGTTCTGCACATGGGACATAACACCCCACACAGCACTACAGGCTTGGGGAAGACTGGCTAGACAGCTGTCAGGCAGAGAAGGACATGGGGGTGTTGGTTGACTGCCAACTGAACACGAGCCAGCAGTGTGCCCAGGTGGCCAGGAAGGCCAAGGGCATCCAGGCTTGTATCAAAAATAACGTGGTTTAGGGAGGTTATGGTGCCACTGTAACTCGGTATTGGTGAGGCAGCACCTCGAGTACTGTGTCCAGTTCTGGGCTCCTCACCATAAGAAGGACATTGAGCGAGTCCAGAGAAGGGCATCCAGGCTGGTGAAGGGGCTGGAGGGCAAATCATATGAGGAATGGCTGAGGGAGCTGGGAATGTTTAGCCTTGAGAAGAGGAGTCTGAGGGGTGACCTTATTGCCACCTACAGCTACCTGAAAGGACATTGTAAAGAGGTGGGTGAAGGTTTCTCCAGCCAGGTGACAGGTGATAAGACAAGGGGAAATGGAAAGAAGCTGTGCAGGTTCAGATTAGATGTTAGGAAAAAGTTTTTTACTGAAAGAGTTGTTGGGGCCTGGAACAGGCTGCCCAGGGAGGGCGTTGAGTCACCTTCCCTGGATGTGTTTTTAAAAAAGGTAGGTCAGGTACTTAGGGATATGGTTTAGCATAAGATGGGAACAGTTGGACTTGATGATCTTAAAGGTCCTTTCCAGCCTTTTGATTCTGTGATATAGAAGTTCAAATTCCCACAGAAGTATAGACTAGCTATACTACTGAAACTCCAGTATCCTACATGAATGCTCTGACTTGTATTTGTGTCACAAAACAAGCTGCAATATATGTTATGCTGTAACATGTCTGCATTTTAAGATACATAGGGGCAGAATGTAGTCAGGGTGCTATAATGCAGAAATAAATTTAAAATAGGTTTATATGATTGTACCCATTTCAGCAATATTTCTGAACCAGACCATGCAAAATACAGTGTCATACCCTTTACCTCTTGTCCCAGTTGAAGACTGACTAAAATAATGTCATTGTAAAGCAGTTTGAAAGGAGGCAGGGGAAGGTTTATTCATCTTCTGGCATTTGATTTGCTAAAGAACACGTACTGAATGTTTTCCAAGCCTTTTGTTTGGGGTTTTTTTACTGAAAATATTAAGATTATAAATACTTTATTTTTAAATAGATCAGAGTTTTGTATAATCCAAATATTCCATGGATTGCTGCTTTACTTAAGTTTAATGTAGTGGAGCTCTCACAGATATTGTGAGACCTGTCACAACATTGTGAAATTTCTCTGGAATTCTCGACAATGTCTTTCAGTCACTTTAAACACTAGAAATAGGAGACAGCTAAGTGTTAGATCCAGAATCAGACTTGAGTGAAGATGATCTAATGATTCATAACAGGTTTTGACCCTCCAAGTTAATATGAAAGCAGATTTTCTGTTTTGTGTCTAGGGTATACTTTCTTCTTATAGGTAGTATTATTACAATGAACACTATTAGAATTAATATAATAGAGGAAACAACTAGTCTAAGTCATAAAAAGAAACATATTTCTGCTGACCCCAAAGTATTTCTCACTATGGAGGCCCCCTCAAAATCCATATCACAAATTAGAAATACTGAGCTTTTTAAGCTAGGCTTAAATAGATGGATATGCAGATGTTTGTGTACTCCCTGGTAGGTGTTGCATACTGCAGCCGCATCTCAGCCCAATGTGAAGATGAGATTCAGCTATGCTCCAGGCTTTCCCTTCTCCTGGTCTCCAAATAAAGGAACCTTAAGTGTGTCAAGTTAGTAGCCACTGATGTGTATAAAAAGTGGGTGACACCAGGAATATGCCATAAAATAACCCTCTACAATCATTTTCTGCAGATTTAAATACTTAACCTGACCTGAAAATGTTTTTCTGTACACTAATGGCACTATCTCTTCTCTTATGAGGAAATAGAAATTTGAAATCATATAGAATTCTAAGTTTTATAATAAAAAACCTCAAAAAAAACCTTTAAACACTTCTTTGAGAACAGAATGCTTCATCTGAATTTCTTGAAGCTTTTGAAATAAGGTACCAAATAAATGTCCTGGTGCTTTCAGTAGAGCCATCTCTGATTCTCCATTTGCTGTTTTCACTTAGGCTGCTTATATAGTTGAAAGGAGGAGAATAAATTAGGTCACTGAAACTGTGGTATACTAATCTAACAAGATTCAAAAAGGAAAGCAAGGTGATAGAAGTGAGGCAAAGCATGACTATGTAATGTAAATCATATTTCTGTTAAGGAAAGTATTAAAGTGCTGCTTTAATCCCTAAAATGTCTGGAAAAGAAATTAACATAACAAGGATAGACACAGCATTCATAGTTTACTTATTCATATGCTGATGGTGCAGTGTACAATGTCAGGAAAAACTTGTGGTACTAAAAAAGGGCAAACTTTTAGGTTCTTTTCATTTTCATTTAAGTGACTGAAAACTTTAATAAAATTGACACTGTAAGTTATTGCAAGTTTAACTAGCTTGAGCAACCTTTTCTTATTAATTATTACAAATGACACATGACAAATTACAAATTAATTATTGCAAAATGGAGAAAGGAAAGGGAGAAAATGGCTGGAGTAGCAGGAATAAACCTCAGAAGCAGCCAGATGGTTCTTACTTAAACTACTGTAGGCACCTTCTGTAACGAAGGCATTAGGGGCAGGGGAATAACCTTATTTCCTGGCTCATAGGCTTATGTTGGTAGTCACACCTATGACAGGTTACGCATGTCAAATGACCAGAGGCTACTGTCATCTAGTCTGCATTACCTGATTATGACACAGCACCAGACAGATGCACCCCATGTTCATTTTTATGTACATTAAAGAAACTAGGGGTTAGGTGTTCCAAAACCTCTGAAGCCCTGGTGTTTTCCTCAGATTTCTCACTTATGTGATGGCTGCATTTAGTTTTCAGTGGTCCTATGGTGTCACATCAGTCTTGCAGAAAACAGACATAGTGTAAAAAGTGAGTTAGTCAAGTGATGGAGAACCCTGGACAGATGTATGGAGAGTGGAGTGTGGCAGCGCACCTGCAGGCACATTGCAGAGAGCAGAACAAAAACCCACAGAGGAATGAGTCTAATCCAGGGCCTGGGTCATATTTGGCTCTACAGAAACTCTCAGAGTTCTGCTGATAAAAATTACAGAGTCTAGTTAGAGAAGGGGAAATATTTTCATATGAAAGCAGTTTGCAGACTCTTTCATTTCAGTAGTGGTCTCTACTTCAAACTGCTTTTACCGAATCTGTGTCAATTACGAAGAGACTTTAAAAATGCTTTGTTTTTAGGAAGATGAAAAAATACGGTTGCTAGGCTAAGTAATCACTGAGTTGTTCTTTTTCCAGATGCTCTGTTTGGAAAGCATTTTTTTATGACAGGAATATTTATTGAGACACTGAGCTAGGTAGCAGCCAAGGATTTGTTTTCCTAAAGTTTTCTCTCGTTAAAGGATAGGAATAGAATATATCTCTCGTAATTAGGAACACTGTATTTGAAATGTCTTCACTAGCCTGGAAAAGAGTTTAATTAAACCAAAATAAATATTCCTCTCTCATCATCTCATATATATTTTTTTGCACACATTCTTGTTTTTGAGTTTGACTGTACTGTTACACATGATCCTTTACTTACAACTGGTTTAGTTACATTGAGAACAGAGACTCAGAACTTCAGAAAAAGCTTTTTCATACAATTTTTAAGGACTAATTATTTCCTTAATCTAAATTTCTAGTACAATGATGGAAGTCTTCATTATTGTTTTCAATATTCCAGCTGGATTTTGCTTGTTGCTTGTAATCCTCTCTAGCTATCTTCCAGTAAGTGGTTAAAAATATGAGTACTACTTTCAGAAATACATTTTATTAAAATGGTAATACCATTTTCAGAATTGAATGATACATTATGTAAATCCCAGCAGGGTTATTTTTAAAATGCCAAATGCAGATGTATTTATTAGTTTTGCATTAATTCATAATGCAAGTAAGAGCCATGCTATTAATCTGAAACAATCTTTTGGTTGGGACGTTCATTATCCAAGTGACCTCATCTGTTGCCTTGCAGAACTGACACAGTGCTGGTTTTAAGAGTTGTGTGTTTATTAAAAAAATGACAGTTTTTCAAGGCAATACCCCAGATTTCTACAGCTGCAGTTGAAAAGTAAGAAGTAGGAGAGATTTGAGGCATTGGGGTGGGCATCTTGAAATTTTGTTAACGGGAATCTTTTAATTTGTCCATGACTGTTTCTGGGTATTTTTTAGCTGTTTGAAGTGATAATATACTGTAGTCTTTTTGTACTTTTTAAATCAATGGTTTATTTTCTATTTCCTCTTTTCCTATTTACATCTGTGGATGAGAACAAGCAGTACAATGCTGGGTTGTTTTGTTTTGTTTGGTTTTTTTAATATCTCTTCAGGACACAACAGGTTTTAACACTCCCCTTCTCAGACCTCGTGTGATTGGAGAATGGATTGGTCGTGAAGAGAATGATGCTGACCCGTTGGCTGCTGAGATGCTGCAGCCACCAATACCAAGAAATAAAAATGAGCAGTGGGACAGTGAGGATAGCAGCAGTCCTGGAGGAAGGTGGGATTTTGATTCTGCTTAGAAATTTTGTAATTTGTGGAGTGTATCTGTCTTTGGAACACCCTGTTTCTGAGACCAGATTGCAGGGCTTTTAAATTTCCATGCCATAGTGTGGCAGCATGCAGAATAACTGAAATATATTAATATGTGACTGGTTCCTTCTTATTATTTTATATATGATTAACGTTATACTAATTTGCATTCCCATTCTTTAATGCCCGTGTATAAAACTAAGTGTATGCTGAGAAGATTTGGGTCCATTATGTAGTAGTTTTGTGATGTATAGCTTCATTCGGATACTTCAAACTCATTTGTCTTCCAGCGGTTGGTAGTAGCTGTTTGTTAATATTTTTGATAATTTAGTGATAAATCTGATTTTCTCATTTAAAGGAAAGGTAGACAAGGGAAACCATATTTATACAATTTTTAGCAGGACTTCCTAAATTCATCTTTAGTTCTTATACTTAGTATCTTGTTAATAATTCTTTGTTAAAGTGAAAATTGTTTTCTCTGCCATAAATAAGTTCTGATAATTTATTGTGCTTGATTGAGGGTGAGGGAACATGTTTGCTAACGTGCTTCAGCAACGTGGAAGAGGTACTAATTTTTCTGAAAATTCCTTTTTCCATGATTTGAAATACCTGTTTAACACGGGAAGTGAAGTATTCACAACCTTTCTTTAAAAGGGATTCATGTTTGGGGTTTGGGTTTTTTTGTTTGTTTGTTTGGTTTGTTTTTAAGTGTAAAGCTTGTATATTGCCTCTGCTAATTACTTAAAACGCCTACGGTTCTCCCTCAGCTGTGTAGCCTTTCTTCTTGGTTATGACTAGTACTCTGTGGCAAACACCTTTTCCTTCCTCTTTCAAGAAGGCAGACTCTCTGCTTTCCCTCTGAAAAGGTCTAAGATATGATCACAGAATCATAGAGTATCTCCAGTTGGAAGGGACCTATAAGGATCATCAAGTTCAACTTAGGCTCCTTGTAGGTCTACCTAAAACTAAAACATCTGCTCCTTGAACTCTCACAGACCTGATGCCATGACCACTTCCCTGGAGTGCCTGTTCCAGTGACTGATCACCCTCTCTGTGAACAATATTTTCCTTATGTCCAACCTGAAGTTCCCCTGATGCAGAAAGAGGAGATTTGCATCTGCCCCTCAGCTGCCCCCCTTGAGGAAGTTGTAGGCTGCGATGGGGTCATCCCTCAGCCTTCTCTTCTCCTAGCTGAACAAGCCAAGTAACCTCATCCTGTCTTCCTAAGTCTTGCCATAGAGGCCTTTCACCATTTTAGCCACCCTCTCTGGACGCACTAATTGTTCAATGTCCTCTTTTATTGAGTTGCCCAAAACTGCATACAGTACTTGAGGTGGGACTGCACCCCCAGTAGTGTGCAGTGTAGAGGGGGACAATCAACTCCTTTGACTGGCTGCCTGTGATGTGCTTGAGGCACCCTAGCCCTTTTGACTGCCAGTACACACTGTTTACTCATATTCAATTTACCATCAACCCAGACCCCCAGATCAGTTTCTGCGGGGTTGGTTTTCTCTTGTCCCCCAGTGTGAATTGGGAATATTCCCTTGCTATGTCCTCCATGTGTCCTGTACATTGGAATTCACTTCCCTGACACAAGGAAACTATTCAGTCACTGGCACTGTACTCTTGCAGGCTGTGTTCATTAACTTCCTCACATGTTGGGAATGTTTGTTATTCCATGAGCACTTCTTTCTTCTTTTAATTAGATTATTGTTGGGGAAGGTGCAAGTACTACTATTTCAATGAAGTAGCAGCATGTAGTAATGATCCCTCAGCCAGACATTGGACTGGAACCAACATAGCTCAGACACTGGGTCTCTTCCTGGGAAAGTAATGGAGTCAGTAACTGGCAGTACAGCTTGATTGTGAGGGCCTGAGTTTCTTTTTCCTTATTCAACAGTCCAAAAGAGACACTGAATAAAGATCTGTTCCACACTGCAGAGCAAATTTGAGGATATTGTGTCTCTTCTTTCAATAGGAAGGAACAGAAATAAGCATCCCTCTTCTCTAGACAGGATCAAAAAGGTTTAGTTCTGAGTAACAAAGATGATTCAAAGTAGTATATTTTTCTCTTTCTAGAGCGTGGTACAAGCTGTGAGAAGCCTCACAGCTAATGCTATAATTAAAAAATGTGATTAATGGCTTTGAGAATAGTATTTGAGAAGTCTTGTTGAGTATCATGACAAAATCACGTTGCCTGGCATATGAAATAAGAAGGATATGGGGTAGTTGATGCCAGGAAAGACTCATGGGACACTGATATCTCTAGTCTTTCGGTGCTGTAAGTGCTGAAGACCTGTTGAAAAATGTGTATCATTAAGTGGGAATACTAATTTTCAGTGAAATGAGTAACTACTAAATTACATGCAGCATATGGATTTACATTTGGATGAGTGATTTTATGTCTGGGGTAATTCTTTGCTTCATTAGCATTTCATCAGCTTTTGTAAGGCATTTATAAAAAGCATGTTTGCAGTCTTGCAAAATAATCATAAAATTGCAGAACTTCAAAATAGTGGTGATAGTAAAAATTGATACCACCTATATATATATTTAAAGTTTTAAAAACCTTTATTGGTCAAGGTTAATCTGAATGTTTAATTATAGTTCACTAATGACAGATGGTTTCTTCAAGGTCTGATTCAGTGTTACTGGGAATTAAACCACTTAGAATTTGGAATTGACTATTCTCCAAATGCATGAGACAAGTAATAGGTAATAATTTAGTTTTAAGGTAGCATATATGTAATACATCCAAAAGTAGTGGGAATATTATGGGGTTTATGAGACTAAACAAAACTCTCAGAAGAGTGAATTTGTTATCAGTTGTAAAGAATTTTTGGCTACCACATCTCTATGTCATTCATCTACTTCATAGCTAATGTAGCCTAAAATAATTCAGTTACATTTTCCTGGCAACTGAAAGAGGGAGCAATTTGAAATTCATATTAAATGTTTCCAATTATATCTTGTTAAGCTTGATTTAGCAATGCTTTTAATAGAAAGTGATAGTTTATTGATCACCAATTATCAGGATTTATGTGAAAAGCCAGCACACTCTCAAAACTAATCCTGATCTTCAGTTACAACATAAGAAGAGGAAAGTGTAGACTGTAATTGTCCCATTATTTCCAGGTAATATGTTTCCTTTTACCTATTACTAAGCATAAGGAAATGCTACTTAAATGAAATACTATATGAAATATCCAGAGGCATTGATAGATCACTAGTGGAGAAGGGCAACGTTGTGCCCAGTCTTAAAAAGGGACTACCAACCTGTCAGCCTCATGTCTGTGCCTGGGAAGGTCATGGAACAGATTCTCCTGGAAGCTCTGCTAAGCCACATGGAAGACAGGGGGGTGATTCAAGAGAGTTAGTGTGGCTTCACCAAGGGCAAATCCTGCCTGACCAACCTAGTGGCTTTCTATGATGGGCCAACTGCATCAGTGGCCACAGGAAAACCAATGGATGTAATCTATCTGGATATCCGTAAAGCCTTTGACACGGTCCCCCACAACTTCCTACTCTCTAACCTGAAGAGATATGGATTTGATGAGTGGACTTTTTGGTGGATAAGTAATTGGTTGGATGGTTGCATCCAGAGAGTAGTCATCAAATACTTGATGTCCAGATGGAAATATGTGACAAGTGGTGTCCCACAAGGGTCCGTACTGGGACCTGTTCTATTTAATATTTTCATCAATGACATTGATGGTGAGGTTGAGTGCACCCTCAGCAAGTTTGCAGATGACACCAAGATGAGTGGTGCAGTTGACACACCTGAAGGACAGGATGTCATCAAGATGGACCTGGACAAGCTGGAGAAGTGGGCCAGCCCATATGAACCTCATGAGGTTCAACAAGATGTAAGGTCTTGCACCTGGATCAGGGCAATCCTTGTCATCAATACAGGCTGGGAGATGAAGTGATACAGAGCAGCCCTTCAGAGAAGGATGGGGAGCTTGACAAGAGCTGACAATGCGCGCTTGCAGCTGAGAAGGCCAACTGTATCCTGGGCTGCATCAAAAGGAACATGGCCAGCCGTTCAAGGGAGGTGATTCTGCCCCTCTCCTCCACCCTTGTGAGACTCCACCTGGAGTACTGTGTCCAGTTCTGCAGTCCCCATGATAAGAAGGACATGGAACTGTTGGAATGGGTCCAGAGGAGGGCCACGAAGATGATTAGAAATCTGGAGCACCTCTCCTATGAAGACAGACTACAAGAGTTGGGCTTGTTCAGCCTGGAGAAGAGAAGGCTCTGGAGAGATCTTATAGTGGCCTTCCAATACCTGAAGGGGACCTATGAGAAAGCTGGGGTGAGACTTTTTAGAAGGGCATGGAGTGATAGGACAAGGGAGAATGGTTTTAAATTGGAAGGGAGTAGATTGGGAAAAAATTCTTCTGTATGAGGGTGGTTAGGCCCTGGAACAGGTTGCCCAGGGAAGTGGTAAATGCCCCCTCCCTGAAGGTGTTCAAGATGAGGTTGGATGGGGTCTTGAGCAGCCTGGTCTAATGAGAGGTTGGAACTTGATGATATTTGAGGTGCCTTCCAGCCTTAACCGTTCCATGATTCTGTGACTGCTGTCAGTGTTATGCGAGTCCTTCTCTCCATATTATTTTCACGGATGGTGGTGTAGAAGGTTTTTTTCTGTTTGGTGGCATGGGAAGCCCTGGGTTCTTACACATTCACAGCATTCTACAGGGGACTGAGTAGACAGTCAAGAGCAGCATATTCCTATTGGCCACTAGTTGATAACATGCCCATTTTCAACACTGGTCTTCTTAGCATGAACTAGATCATAGTGAGTGTACATGGGATTTGGGAATCTATGAGTTGTCTCCTTTTTCTGTCTTTGCAAACACAAACACAATTTTTGCTCCATTCAGTCATGGACAGTGGGAAAGAACCATTATTTCCTGCTTAAAAACATACATTCCTGTGATTATGAGCAATGGAAGCACAGATGTATATCTGAAAGACACGCTCAGTTACTTAAAGAAGGAGAGCAAATTTGAGAAAGGACAGTTTTCACTACTACTTTGACAGGGAGAGATTGTGTATCAGATCTGAGGTAGCTGTATTAGTGATGTCTTGACAAACTGATGAAGGGTCACCATTCCATTTGCCATTAATGTTCTGGATTGCTACAGAGGAAGGTCTGTATTTGTCGCTAGTTTTGTACTGCTATCTGTTGTTGCTGTCAGGAAGCAAGGTAATGTATTATTATGTGATAAGGGACCATATAAAAGTGCTGGTGGCAATCCTGCTGGTAGTGAGCTCATATTCCAGAAATTCAAGCACCATGAAAGTAGGATTAAACTAATTTCCAAGGCTTTGTTAGTATTTTCCTACATGAAAAATTTCCTGTAGAAATCCTGAGAATCAAGGCTTTTGGGAAGCTTCCTCTAGGGATAACTTATTAACAAAGTGGAGAATTCGTGTAGTTTAAAATACTGTGCTCTTTTTTCTTAGAGCCTGAAACTAGAGATTGTAAAGACCCAATCCATAACTTGATGTTCTAAACTGAAAGCCTGTTCTTCATCTCAAAGGTTCACTTTGTCTTCATAGTGTTCATCTTTGCAGTGGGAAAGGAGCTGTCACTGATTATACTAGATTTCTACATTTACAACAAATCTGCATTCCTGAAACAGGCTGTAAGACGATCTGAGGTGTTGCTGACACCCTCATGTAGGGCACCAAACTTCTGCCCTGATGTCTTTATCTTGCTATTGTAAGGAATCAGAAATTGCTAGCAAGCAAGTCCTGACTTAGACCCCTCTGCTAACCTCCATGCAGTGCCAGTTGTGTGCTACTTAGATTAGGGACACAAGTCAACAGACTATGAGAAGAATTATAACTACATAGTCCTTAATTTTGTGGCATCAGAATAACATACCCACTCTAGGGAGCAGTTCTTTGTTTTCAGTCTCGTTGCTGTGCAGTTGATACCGTAGCAATAACAACTGGTAATTGGCATCCTGTTCTGAATCTGCAGCTTATTTAGACTTGATTAATGCCATAAAGGCAATGCAAAATTTCCCATCATCATTCAATGAAAACTTTAGATAGGGACTGAGAACACAAAATGACTTAAAACATCCAATGATCAGTGAATGAGTGATAACCAGCTGTTTTATGTGTGATCTGATGTCATTAACCTTCAGATCTGGAGGACATCATGAGCTGCAGTAGTTTGACAAATGCGTGACATATTGTGTAGAAAGAGAAAGTAAGAGGAAGTTGTTCTTTCCTCCCTCACAGCTTAAAAATGGAGCCAAAGACCAAAGGACTAAAACAACAACAGCAGCAACATAAGAAACTACTGGCTGCCATGCTTTCTCAGGACTCCTTTGATTCTGCTCAAAGCACAGCTCCATCTGTAACTGAAGAAGATATTGACAATGAAGATGATGCAATGGAACTTCTGGGTAACTGCAAAAAATTATGTGTATTTTCTGTTGTGGTTTTTTTTAATTATATTTTAATTGAAAGAGTGTAATATCTGATCAAACCTAGATCTGCTCCCTGGGTTACAAGCTAAAGTTTCCAGCAGCTGTGTGAAGGTTCACAGGGTTTAACTTGCAACTTTCAGGAGTCAATGAAATGGAGACTTTATATGTGTGTGAATAAACTGCTAGTTGCATCAAAATCCTATGAAATATCATACACTTCAGATGCTTAAAGTAATTAGTTTGATTTCCTATATAAATCACTTGCAGGTAATTTATGATTAATGCATTTACATACAAGGAGCTCAGGATCAGCTTTGCTGGCTTTCATCTGGTTCGTTTTCTTAGCTGTATCCCAGTTCTAAACTCAGTCGGTTTTATTTGAGACTTAGTAGCTACAAGAAGCTTATGCAACGTGAATTTGTAACCTCTTCAGAAGATTTGACTGTAATTTTCTGGTAGACCATGTTGTATGTTAAATTGCACTGTAGAAGGCTCTATCTCACTACTTTCTCCCTTTCCTTGAATTGCTAGTTGTGAAAGGAGAGAAATAGTTGACGGAAGTTAATTATTTATGTATCTTCTGCCATTTTTAAAAGCTTCAATGTAAGATGTAGTCATGGATTTAATTATTTTTTCCCAATATTTTGCTAGATAGCTCTTTATGTGTGATCAAAGCAGAAGACATACACGATCTGAGGAGTGCTCAGCATTCTTACTTTTACAAATTCCATCCCAAAATATTTGTTTCAGTTTAATCTAAAAATCAGAAAAATCACATGATGATCTATTCAATTCCTGTTGCTTCTTTACTATAGTCTTTATAGAATCACAGAATAGTTGAGGTTGTAATGGACTGCTGGAGATATTTATTCTAACCCCTTGCTCAAGACAATCAACTAGAGCAGGTTGCTGTGAAAATTTTTCAGTTGGGTTTTGACTCTCTCCAATAATGGAGACTCTACGATGTCTCTAGGCAACCTGCTCCAATGCTTGACCATGTCCATGGTAAAGAAAAAGATTTTTGTTATGTGTAACAATTGGATAGGCTGTTAGGTCAATGATTTTGGGAGTCTGAAGAAAAATCCTGGCGTATTTGATGAATAGCCATGGGTTAGTGATTATGGTATAGCCATGTTACAGTAACTACCACTGATCGAAAGTTCAGTATGCACATATTGGTGTTGAAATTGTTGTGCTTCTGAAAGACTGGATTTTATTTTAATTCACATTTTGCAATTTGCTGGCAGTATGTGGTTTATGTTTGATGTAACGGTTACGCTACATCCTACAGATCTCAAAATTTGAGGATATGACAAAGTGTTACACAGGGAGGGTGTTTTGTTTTCTTTGGAAGGTAACACCAAGAACTTTGGTTTCCATTGGCAAACGTAGGTATTTTTCACTGCTATATTTTCCAGATCAGTAACTCTATGATACTGGGATTGATTTTTAATTTTTTTTTTATTACATACTGCATTAATCCATTAAGTGCTTTGCTGCTTTTTACACTGCTTATATGCAGTATAACTAATTTCAAATTATGGCTTTCTGCCATCACTGAATTGCAGAGCATTGTTGCATGTAACTACTTGACTTCATCCCTTTAGAGTTCAGCTTATTCAGCTCTTTTTAAAAAAGTTACAAAACCTCACACTCTTAAGTCTGGATTCTAGGAAAACAAGTTCTGTTTATAGCAGATGATATTTTTGCATACCTTATAAAGCAGGGAGTTGCTGAACACACACCACCATTTTTATGTGTGTTCAAGAGAATCTTTTTCAGAGTTTGGTTCATTTATTTAGATATTAAAAGCATGAAACTGACTGTTGGTATATTTTCTTTTAAAAAGTCCATCCTAGTACTCACATCAGAATTGTCAATGAAGGTTTATCTAGAATGAACCATTCCAAATAGAAGTAATGATTAAGATGCTATACATCTGAAGAATCTGTTTCAAAAGAAATGTATGTGCCAAGATGAAAAAGAATATTCTATATTCTTATGACTCTTTATGCCTAAGATTCATAGGAGGGCTGTTAACACACTGGTAACTTTCTAAGTGTATTCAATTATGCAGGTGGCTGAAATAGATTACTGACAGATAATGTGATAGTGGGAATGATCTACTTTACTTTGAAGAGCCAAGAACAGTAACTGAAATCCCATGTATTTGTAAATGGGTGATGCAGTTGAGGTCTGTGACTGAAACTGTGTTTTGTAAATCCAGTTGGGAGCTGAAGTAGTTCTTTGTAAAACTGTGGAATCCTTTTGGAATTCCAGGACAATTGGGCTTAAGCTGACTTTTGTGTAAGTCCACTGAGACTTTGAGATCATGTTACTCCCTTAGTATTTGACTGATATCTATTGGAGGGGGCTGAACTGTATTTTCCCCCAAATTACCAGCAATATTGATTGAACACCAAAGTGTCACTCATTTGGTTTTTAAAGAAACATTGTTGGATTAAATGTAAGAATATTAGTGTTTAAATGTATTGCTGTGAGTAAACATGTACATGGTAATAGCACATGTTTTTATGTAGTGCACTTAGACTTAAATACATACATTCTTGAGCTTTTCACAGGTAAGGAAGAAGAAAAAGCTTCTGTAGTGTTTTACACAATATCATTACTTAGTCATAATGCCCAGTCACCTCTTTTCTTGTTGTCCAATCTTTATGCATGCTCACAATATTAAAATTGTTACCCTATGTTAATAGAACAATATTATATTACCAATGTGCTATGTAATAGTTAAGTATGAAGCACCACTCCAAAGATAAGTGTACCCAGGAAGCTCACACAGGTGTCATTGAAGTGAAAAGTCATTATATATTATAATATAATTATAATCACACCAATCTGTATGATTGTGAAAAACCTCCATGATTTCAATGCAAAGCTAAATGTAAGTGTTTGCAGCCTCAGGACTTGTAAAGCCATCTCTTCTTGAGAACTGCAGAGCTGTTTTCACAGCTTTTTCACAGTCTTTTTTTTTTAAGTGAGAGTTCAGTGATTGTCTGCCTCATGTTTATTATGTGTAATTTTGGCTGTGCAGTCCAGAATCTGCAGGACAAACCAGAATCTTTAGAGATAGAAGTGAACTTTAAGTAGTAATATGTTTTTAACTGTTACGATCAAGAGATACCTTGCTGTAATAACTCTTCTAATTTTTAGGATTTCTTTTTTCTTCAAGAGCTTTCCAGATGTTAATTAGTTAGCCATTTTAGTACCCTGTAAAGATTGCTTGGTGATATATTTACATTATATAAAAAGAGGAGATAAACAGAACTTAGTGGAGATTGCCTTTGCTTGTCAGGTAAGACAATAACTCAGTGTCTGGTAGCCTTACACTTACATAGTCCATACTGTTTTTCTAATAATCCTCTGTCTATACTGCTTTTCTAATAAGTCTCTGAGAGCTTTAATGAAAGAGTGTCCAATCTGCAGTGCTTTCAGTACAGTTCCTCTGGTTCAACAGGCATTCCTGATTTCCCTGTTTCCTAGAGGTCTTTGGCAACACACAGGAAACAGACTCAAGACCCGATAAATTATTCTAATATTAGCAACAGGTTGTTCCTCTTTGTTGTCTCTCCCAGCTGGACAAAAACTTCTTCTCCATTATATGACTTGAATACATCATTTGCCAGAAGAGAGGCCACAAGGCCCTGGGAAAGATGGTATGTGACTTATACTACATCTTCAGAACAGTTTTCTGGCCCGCAGCCTGTTTTGGTGGGATTCAAGTAGAATGTTTGTGTGGGAGAAATCTGTGTGAATTGCTGACTCTTCTTTTTTTGAAAGCCATTGTGAAATTGGCAACATTACCAGCTGCTGTGTAGTGTGTGCACAGAAGTTGGCATCACTGGGAGACAGTAGGCCTCTTCTGCATGCAAAGAGCGAGATTTTCAGTGGCAGATACAATGCACTGTTGCAATTGTATGTTGCAGGTTTGTTTGAATGGCACTCAGACTTCATAAGGTGTGGTTTTAAATACCTTTTTGAGGTGGAAAATGGATGTAGCATAGATAATCTTCCATCCCTTCAGATGCTGGGAATCCTAAGTTTCACAACATTGGACAGAGCTCTAGTTGTGGCATGGCGCACTGCAGAGATCCTGCTGCGTTTAGGTTCACCAGCATTACAGTCCTTAAACCTCTTAGGAATATGGATTTAGTTTAGTTTTTCTTATAAGTAAAGAATTTCATTCAGCATTTCTACTGTCAAGTAAAAAGATGTTCACGTGACAACATGGTGGTTTACTTTTAAGGTAAGAGCGTGCAGGTGGTGTAATTCCCAAGCACCAAGTGGGACCTGCCTGCAGTCTTCTCCCTTGTGATTAGCAGGCTAACTTTATCCTGCAGCCAAGTGATGTTTGCAGCACAGCACAGACCTGTGCCTGCTCAGGTCAGTTGTTGCATGGATCACCAACTCCTCATTGTACAGTGGTCCTCAGGTTCGAATCACCAGCAGGCAGGAAAGTCAGCGTAGCACAGTATTTTCATGACAGTGGAAGAAGGTAAGTTTTCTGTTTAATCAGAAATAGTGATCAGTGCTTTAGCCCAAGTCACAGGTAACTGTTGATAGTAATGTTATTTGTCTCATGTTCTTCATCACTTCATGCTGATCCTTTATTCTCAATGCAGTCGTAAACACTGATGATCTCAGATTCCAAGGAAATATTTAGCAAGGTATTTTCTAGCATTATTTTTCTTAATAATAATTATTAAAAAACCCAAAGTTGTTCACTTATAGTATGTCTTCAGAAGTCAAATTAAATGTATTTGTATGCATGACTTAGCTGTCCTCATCACGATGGCCCTCCTAATGAAATTTCTGATATAAAGTCACTGTGTATATAAATATTTAGATACATCTTCTATGGAAATTACCATAGGTCTACATGCTTCCATTTCTTATGTCCTAACAGGGGGGTGGTCACTCAGCAAATGAACAGTCCTGATGTTACTGCTCTGAGAATGATATGTGTCTGTGAATAGTGTGAATGGGGTATATTAAGCTTTACTTTTATGAGATGTAATTGACTTCCAAGTGATGGGTATTTGACATTCTGTGGCTTTTTCTTTAGAGTGGAAGATATAGTTCATCCCAATTTGAATAGAACTACTTGATTCTAGGAAAAGTATTGATGAATGCAATTTAATGTAATCTCAATTTCCAAAAGGCCTTATCTTCAGATTCTATTTATCTTCAATCTTCTGTCTCTATGGTAGGCAATTTCTCATAATCTTGATTACTGGGTACTTCAAAACTCCTGAAAGATTTACAATTTGGAAAGACAATGAACAGTTGAAGGCAGAAGTTCAAAAATTTGGGTTTTTTTCTTTTTGTGGGTTTGCCTCAGCAATTAGCTAATGACCCCTTAGCTGACAAAGCTCCTCACTTACTCACTGCTCCACAGTGGTAGGGGGGAGAGAATAAGAATAGCAAAAGCAAGAAAACTCATGGGTTTATATTATAGTTTAATAACAGAAAGAGGGAAAGAAGGAAGGAACTTTATTACAGATATTGTTCAACAGTGTTTTTTACCAGACTCCGTGATCTGCAGGACTACTGTCGAGGGAGAAGCTTTAAACTTGAAATCTACTACTAATTTTAAAGCAATGTGTTCATGCATTATACTTCTAATTGAGTGCTTGTGTAAAAGTTTAGCAAATACTGAATATGGTATTTTTAGTTTCTGCCAATTTATAAAGTCACTGAAGCAAGATATACACACAGGTCTGTTTAATGTCATTCATGGAATTCATTGATTTCAGTTGATCTTGTAGTCCTATGCGAAAAGACAGCGATATCAGTGAGAATCTTTTAGTTGTTCTGAATTTAAACAAAGCTCTTAATTGGTTATTCATGGAACAGTCTTTAGGACCTTAAAGTCTTAAAATAATGGAATCCTGCTTTTGAATTTCACTGTCAGCAATACTATAGGCATTTGATATTTCCGTAGAATTTTTAGATTGGGAAAAATTTCCCATAAGCTTGGTAAATTCTGTAGTTTGGTTTGCAAGGCTGGAATAAGTTATGAATTGAATTAGTCACTTGCTGCAACACTTGTGTAGTTATTTCTGGTTTGATAACCATAAAATGAGTTGAAACTGAAGTTGATTGTGCTTCATATTGCTAAAGGGAAAATAGAGAGAGGAAATCAATTAGAGTTTGAGATACAAGATTCTCTTGAGTTGAAATGAGTTACATAAGCTAATAAAAAGCTTCAAAAGAATGATTCATTTTCAATAAATAGATATGTACTGAGTATAACAATGTGCAGGCGCCTGAAGTATAATTTGTTTACAGTTTACACAGGAACTAAAGCTTCTTTTAAGCCTGTACCTAAAGAACAGAGCAAAGACGCTGTGTAATGCTAGGCCCCTGCCTGTCCAGAACTAAATACCTGTACTGACATAGCCTTATTATGGCCTATATGCCTGACTTTTCTTCTAAAGGAAAGCTAGGGAACACAGCAACAAGGAGAACATCACTCACAATGTGATATTGAACCCAATATTATGGGATCAGACTGATACTCTTCTACACTGGTAAATGCTTGCAGTTCTGGTGTTTAGTGGCTGTGGAGGCACAAAAGTCTCTTTAGAGAAGCTATAGAGAGAAGCTTGCTCCCAACACAACACCATTAATAAGAAAGACAAGAAGGTGATTCTCATAGCCCGCTCTGTTCCCCAACCTTATTTTGTTGCCCACCTCCAAATGCGCCAAGCACGTCAGGTGTTGGGAAAAGAGCAAAGAGCTATGGTTGAATCAGGTAACATTTTTTAGATAACACTTTAAGCTATCTTAAGTATCTTTTCATGAGTTCACCATTGTTGTTTTGTGGGATGAATTGCCAAAGAAAATTGCAGAGATTACAAATGTAAATATACAAAACTAGATAAATTGGCAGAAGATTGATCAATACCACTTTACTAATTACAGTGGTTGCAGTACATTATCTCAGTCACAAATTTAGAAATGCCTAGTAACTGAGAGGATCTTTACTTACTATCTGTATGTTGAAATAGAAATAAAATTTTAAAATATAAATACATTAAAGCAATTAAATAATATGTGTAAATAAAAATATAATAAATATATGTGTTGCAAGAGAAATTCCTAGGTATTACAGCCCAACTCATGGTGGTGTTTATGATACCTGACAGAATATGAAGTATATAACAATATAGGGTAAGAGTTGCAACAAAATGAACCAGCTAATATTGAAATGCTTCAAAATCTGTCTTTCTTTCAAAACTGGAACTTGTTGAGGGGAAGGTGCTGGAAAATCCCAGTAGAAAAACTAAGTCCATTGTCATGTGCTGCACAACACCAGAGCAACTTTTCCAAAAATTTATATTACATTTTTCTTATACATTCATTACTTGAAGCCTTCCCAATTTTTTGACACTGTAATTTAATGCTACTTACAGAAAATAGGGGATTTATTTGTATTTCATAATACATATAAATGTCTTAGGTTCTGGTGCAGTTAGTGGAAAGTGTATGAAATTTCTAAAGAAAAATACTGAATCTGATACACCCAAAACTAAGAAAGTAGTGCCATAAATACTGAATATTATGAACATCTTGCCTGCTTATGTAAGTATTATGATTAAAAACTTGTTAGGTATTGTTTCTCAGTGGTTTATACTGTATTTACTTAATTTGTTTGGTTTTGATAGTTGAGTCTGGCACTATAAATGTGTTTGAGATATAGATGATTTTTGTTTTATTCATAATGAGTATTAAAGTAAGTTTTAATTACTGGGATAGGTTTTGTTAAGTTGTTCAGATTTAGTTTGATTTCACCAGGACTCATTCATAATTAAAACACACATTTTTTTGTTACAGTCATAGTCTTATAAACTCAATTTTATATGACTTAGTGAAATTGTATTGGCACTTTTCAAGGCATGAGTTTACTTCCTTCCCTGGTTCTTTCAGCAGTGCTTTGGGGGAAAGTAATAACTCTTCAGTATTAGACTGAGTACTGAAGCTACTCCTTCCTCTGCCATTAAAGTAAAAATGCGGAGGAGGAGGTATATCAATATTATATGTTAATGTACTTGAAAACTTCGCTTAAGCTACGATGTATGAAGGGAACAAAGGGTATTTTGATAAACTGTGTCCTCAATTTGTCACAGAACTTGAGAATCACAGAGCTGTGTCCTAGTCTCAAAGACAGAATCAGCTTTCAGGTGACGAGCCATGAAACGGTGCAATCTGCTTGAATCACTTACTTTAAAAGTCTTGTGAAAGCTCAACATGGTTGAAATACGCAGCTGTACTTGAAACAGTGTACAGCCCGAGCAGGTCAGAACGTGCAGTGGCAGCAGAAATAGTCACTTTTTCATACTTGGCTTTAACTGTTTTCTGCATCTTTCTGTGCCTCAGTAAATCAGTTAAATTTGGTTTTATTTAAGATGAAGTATTTAATAGCGTCCATCCCAAGTCTGATAGTGCTAGAATGGGGCTGTGGGCTAGGATTTTATGCATGCTGTCACAGTCATGAGAAACCAGGTATCTAATGCATCGCTGTCCTCTCACTCTCTTTCACACAACCATCTTTTGATGTGTAATGTAGCGTTTGATCTCTAGTACCAGGTACAATTTGTGGGACTTCATACAGAGTAGTCACATGTAGTTTGCCTTGTAATGATAAGTATTTCTCTTATTGTTTGAAGTTAGATAATGCCATTCTATATTTACTGTTTAGGTTAGACTCTTCAGGTATCTTCTTGCCCCTAAATCCCTCATGAGTTTGTTTTTGTGTTAACTTTTTGTGCTCTGCCAACAGAATTGGAACATGACACAGAGTTCAATTAAAATTTATTCTCTGAGGGATGATTCCCTGTCTCTTTCCTTCTTAAGAAAATGCATCATACATTTTTGACTTTTCTCTGGGCAGGAAAGGGGTTGCTTCTTGCTCATTCTAGCAGTCAGTATGTTTTGATTGCAGGATTTTCCACCTCATCTATCCCAACTGTTCTTAGTGAACAGTAAGGTGATCTATGCTTTGTGTCATTCAAATTAACTTCACCTCTGTTTGCAGGGTAGTTTATCACATGGCATGATAACACAGCATCAGATGTTACATCTTCCAAAATGTATAAGCAGCAAATCATATGACTTCGTAATATGAGTACTATCAAAACCAGCATCAAACATCAGTGGGAAAAAAGGGAAAAAAGCCAAACCCAAACAGTATCTATACAATCAGTTACTAAAAGCTAACTCTTAATTTTGGCCTGTAAGATTAGCATTTGCTAAGACTTGCCATTTGATTTAGCAATTGGTATAATTTAATTCCCAATTGTTGCTACAGTTTATTGACACAGAACCAGTAGAACTCAAAACACATAGATGAGCTCTGACAAGTTTCTGAAAGGCAGCAGATGAGTAAGGAATGCTGAATGTCAGCTCCATTAATTTTGAGATCAGGTTAAAATCTGTGTCACAGTGGACACTGCTGATGTTGTTTAACTACAGAAGTCTGATCACTTAGTTATTAATATGTACTTATTTGGGTTTAAATTCACAGGTTTTCAATGTGGATTTGTAAGTATGAGAGTCTGAGAATTAGGTGTATAATTTTATTGAGATGAAGTAACTGGGTTGTAAGGTCTTTGCACAGACTGTTTGCTCATACACTGCCACTTCTTTGTATGAGTCCCAGCACAACAAAATTGGAGTTGACAACTACTGTAACAGTACATGGGAATTGTATTAGAGCTTCAGTAACACGTTTTTCTGCAGAAGTGTGGATATTTCAGAGTAACTAGTATTTTCAGTAGAACCTGCAATGAACTAGTACTTAAAACATTTGATACCTCATGTAAGGAAAATGCTGTCTACTCAGGCTAAGATAATGAAATTAGTGGAAGTATCCACGAATTAGAGAAGAAGTGATAGACTATTTGGGAGAATGAGTGGAAAAGTAGAGCCTTACTTTGTTTTTTCCTCTGGGCTGTGGAAAAAAACAAACATGGCAAAATCTCATGAACAGGAATGTGGGTCAAATGGGAAGTTCAGCTCCACCTGCTGTAGTAGATCTATCTACTTTGATGTGATGGTATATACCAGCTTTGAGATAACATAAGAGTAAAGAAGCAGAGCTGTTACCTTTTTCATGGGGAGATTCATCTTGTTCTTACAGCTTGTGTTTCTTGTAGCTCTTCTGAAACAAAAACCCAGTTAAATGCATGGAGTACTGTATGGGATTCGAGATCTAGTAGTAAGGAGAATGCAGAAGTTAGGCTGCAGGAAGTCCTGCAGCCAAGAGCAGATGACATCTCTTTTAAGACTGTCCAGCATTCATAACTTAGGGGTCTTATCTATGAGGTGGAGCTGAGGGAACTCAGTTTGTTCATCATGGAAAAGAAAAGGCCTCTGGGCGACCTAAGAGCAGCCTCCCAGTACCGAATGATTCTGTGAATTGCTAGTGTAGGGAGGGCCATGAGCCCCTTAAATGTAATTTTGTTGTAATCTACTTGTAAAATACTGAAAATGAAACCATTAGAGTGTAAATGTTGGGCTACATCTGAATAAGTACTCAGATAAATGTTTAACAAAGTAGAACATGCTGACTGAGTCAAAGAGATTAGATCTGGACTTCAGAAGGATGAAAAAGTGAAATAGGTTATGAAATAGGAAACTTTCTGTGTGATTAGAAGACATGCAAAGGGATTAAAAATAGATGGTTTGGCAAATCTGTATAAGACATATATTTGTCATGGAAACAGGCATGAATAATTGCTGTATTACCTTATTCCTACCAATAGTGTTTAGTATAATCTGGTACCAAGTATTAGAGGTGCAGGGTGAGCTTTAAACTAACCACTTGTTGATTACAAGTTCAGTCATCCAGAAAGGAGATTAATTTACTGATGAGAATTTCATTGGCTCTCTATTAATGCCAAAATGCTGTCAGACCTCATGCTTATCTTCAGAATGTGGTGATGGGATCCAAAGCTGCAAGCTGATTCGAAACCAAAATGTTGATTTGTATTTAGAAAGAAAAATAGATGAAAGGAAGAGAGGAGAAAGAAAGTTGAAGAGTAGTGTCAAGATAAACAGAAGAAAATACGTTTTTATGCGACATTTTATACGTTGATACAGCAAAGTGATTAATATTAAAAGTATACAGATAGAAAGTTAATATAAAGCTACCTAGACAAGTAATTACAGCCCATTACATTTCTTGCCCTTTTCTGAGCCCTTAATGTAGGCTGAAAGGTCTGAAATTATCTAAGTAAGTGGTAGTGAATGGCTTGCAATTTTTGCTTTCTCTTCAGAACAAGTAACTTGTAAAACCTAATACCCCTTTTTTTTTTACTTTTACAGGTTGGGATGTAGCTTAGTAGCAATAACAGGAAGTTAAAATGAGGAGGTGAAGGCTGTGAGTAAAAGTTAGTAGAACTAGTAAGTTTGACCCATTTAACATTGAAAATATGCTTAACTTAAGAGTTTTAGGGGAAATAGGAGAATGGTGAGATAGATGGAATGGTCCACAGAGTAGAAAGCTGAATGCTATCCCAGAGTGTGTGATAGGAACATATATTTAGCTAAAAGAAACAAACATTTCTTACTGGTTATGTGAAAGTGTAGTATTAACACCTGTGCTAGAATAATCTCGATGGAGAATTCAAAATAATCGGTGAATAGCCAGTAGAGACCATATGTATTTATTTAGGTACAACTGGACACTATAGTACAAAACAAGATGGTAAAATACGGGTGTATATGGTGCAGAGATGCATCACAAAATTACATGTGCAGGGAGACAGAATCTCTGCAGACAGTCATCAACAACCTTGTCTCCAAAATCCCTGAAATAAATATGGGTAGTGCACTTGACTATGGTATAGGCAATGAGGCAATAATGCTATTTAAAATGCAGTGCATCTAGTAATTTTATAAAGAGATGTGAGAAGTCGTTGTGGCCCATATGAAGTGTTCCTGGTTACTGAGCAAGCCATAGATGATGCCTGATGCACAGGCTCACTCTGCTCACTGCCACAGTCTGCAGAGTAAGTACAGTGTTGACATCTGGGGAAGGAAGATACAGAACCAGAAAAGAATAGTGCTAGAAAAAACATGTGGGAACTTGCGAGCCAGAACCTCATCCCTTTGGACTGATGCATAGCCTAGTCAGGATAGTGTGGACCTCTGCCCCACTTTCTGTTTCTGTTTCATATTCTTTGAAATTCATTAACATCTTTCTAATATTACTGGGGCTTATAATTATCTATTTAGATTTAAAGGAGATGGAATCATCATGTTTGGATCAGGGTTTTGTAAACATACACATTTTTCTTCAAATTTGATGAGATTAGTATTGTTTAAGAAAATAAATAATGCAAAGGCAAAAGAAGCTCGTAATGGATAAGTAATATTTTCCTTTAAATCAGTGATGAACAAGATGCATGAACAGAGGACAATAATGAAATATTTCATTATTGAACAAAACCTAAAATGTTTGCTTGTTGTGTACTGGTCTCTTAGAAAAGCAGGTTCCCATTAATTTCATACAGTACAGTGAACTCAGTGGAAGCTCGTGATAAGGTTTGTCTTTAGGTGCAAAGTTATAACTCCAGGACCACCCCAGCACAAGTATTTGGACTAAGGCAAAATTTATTGCTTAGAAAGAGTTATGGTTTTCTCTGAAAATAATTGCTATAGGCTTAATCTTCTGCAGTACTCAGGCTAATGCCGTTGCCACCTGTGGCATCCTTGAAGAGCCAATTTCCACTTCCAGAAGTGAGTTTCCTGTAATACACTGGAAATAATAGCTAGAATTGCTTGGCTTATGCATCACTGAGAGCCATGGGATGTGACCTCAGGTACTTTCTGTGTGCAGAGTGGACCGGTTGGTTTCTGAGTTAGGGACAACTGCTTTCAGCACACTGGTGCAGGTGCTGCGGTAGGTTTGCAGCTCACTCTGTGTCTCATTGGTGCTGCAGTGATATCTTTATTCTGCGCCAGACATTCTGTACTCTGAAGATGTTATAATTGGGATACTGTGATTACTGTTTAGACCTGAAATTCCAATGATAGCAAAGGGAATTATGCTCAGGCGAGACTTCTGTCTGATAACCTTACATTTTACATGAGTCTGCAGTGTTGAGAGCCATGCAGAACTATTTACTGCCGGTAGTGCTGCGAGCGAATTTACAGTTTGACCCTGCGAACAGCCTTACCAGAACAAAGAGACTCTGTTAGTGCTCTGATACACTGAGTGACCTGTTATGGCCATTTGCAGTAGGATTGGGTCCTACGGGATCAGCCTATTAGTCTTGTGTTCTCTGTGAGAATTAAACTGCGAAGAGATTGTCTTTTAAACATGAAGCTAAAACGGAGAGCTAAGTTAGTTACAGCCTGTTTTTCATGGACCTGGCGTGTATTTTATAAGGAAAACGGACACAGGTGTGAATGTCGGGGGGTAAACAAGAGCATGCTTCTCCAGTTCAAAGATCTCGTCCCACGGACTGTTGGATAACTCGGAAATGCCTGGCGAGGGAGTTGAGCAGGGTTATCGATGGCCCGATGAAGGCCGGATGAGACCGGCCGGGTAATGGAGTGCGGTGGCCAGGGCCGGCTCTGCCCACCAGGGGGCGCTGGCGGCTTTCCTTAGGCCGTGATTAATCGAAATGTAGATTAGGCTTAATCTCTTTAAAAGGTGATGTAAGTGCTTAACATCGCCGGGGGGGAGGGAGGAACAAAAAACAACCCCCCAAAAATAATCTGTACAAGTAAAATAGGAAATTCAGTGTGCTGTAAACCTGTGGCGGGAGGTTTTTTTTTCTTTCTTAAGATGACAACACTAAAATCGGTGCTTTGTTCTAATAAGGGATGTGCATGCACATGCACGCTGCACCCTGCCTGCCACTGCAACAGCCGATAAGCAAATTTGAACTGGTGTTCTGCACCTCAGCCTTGCAAGCTCTGGCAGCATCTCTTTTGTTACTTTTGGCCGTTAGCATAAACTTTAAACCTGTGATTGTAGATCGCAGAATCACAGAATCTTATGGGTTGGAAGGGACCTCAAGAGATCATCGGGTCCAACCCCCCTGCCAAAGCAGCTCCCTAGCTCATACTGCACAGATAGGCGTCCAGACGAGACTTGAATATCTCCAGAGAAGGAGACTCCACCACCTCCCTGGGCAGCCTATTCCACTGCTCTGTCACCCTCACTGGGAAAAAGTTCTTCCGCATGTTGGTGCAGAACTTCCTGTGCTCCAGCTTACAGCCATTGCCCCTAGTCCTGTCCCCACCGACCACTGAAAAGGGGGTGGCCAATTCCCCCTGCCACCCATGTCTAAGATATTTATAAACACTAATTAGGTCCCCCCTAAGTCTTCTTTTTTTCCAGGCTGAACAGACCCAGCTCACTCAGCCTTTCCTCATAGGGGAGATGTTCCAGACCCCTAATCAACTTTGTCGCCCTTCTCTGGGCTCGCTCTAGGAGATCCCTTTTTTATACCAGGGATCCAGAACTGGACACAGTATTCCAAGTGGGGCCTGACCAACACAGAGTAGAGGGGGAGGATCACTTCCTTCGACCTGCTGGACACGCTCTTCCTGATGCATCCCAGGATCCCATTGGCTCTCTTGGCCACCAGGGCACACTGCTGGCTCATAGCCAACCTGTCATCCACCAGGACCCCCAGGTCCTTCTCCACAGAGCTCTTCTCCAGCAGGTCATCCCCCAGCCTGTACTGATACAGTCGGTTATTCCTCCCCAGGTGCAAGACTTTACACTTGCACTTGTTGAATTTCATTAGATTTCTCCCAGCCCAGCTCTCCAGCCTGTCTAGGTACAGATACCTGTACAGATACCTGTACATCCTTTAAAAGAAACGCACAGTAGAAATTAAAAAGTAACATTTTCATATGGAGAAACAAACACCTCATTCATCTGTATAATCAAGAAATGCTGCAACGTGCAGCAAAAAATAGGCTTTACAAACCTCTTTTATAGCCTGCTTTATAGTGGCTATCTTTGAAACCACCCAGGTTGTTTTTTTGTTTGTTTGGGGGGTTTTTTTTGGGGGTAGGGGTGTTGGGTTTTTGTGGTTTGGGTTTTTTTAAATAAAATGTGCTTCTTTTTGACAAATTTTCCAAGTCTAGGTCAGTGATCCTGTAAGCTTGTTGCATGACTCATCTAATCGTACAAATTGTGAATATCTGGCTTAAGTCATCTTGATTAATGTTAGGAGCAAGTGAACTTGGAGACCAACACTTGTCAAAATATGGCACAATCATATCAACAGTTGTTGCTCATGACGACTACTGTTGCCCACTTAATGTTCATAATTTATCCCAAATTTTTTAAACCTGCTGGCAAAGTAGTTATTTAAGCACTGGGGAGAGACTGAATATGTAGGGAAGTGAAGTACTGAGACTCAGCTAAGGATGATGAGTTTAAATTTTAGCAGGAATGAATTTTGTTGTTGTTGTGATGCACTTGAACTTAATTTTACAGCATTTGTAATTTACTTAGTCTATGCTAGACTTACCAGTTGTGACATTTAGATAGTTCTGGAAAACCATTTACAGACCACGTCCTGACATGTACATGATGTAGCATGTACTTAATTGAACGCATATTAGTATATAGTATAAAACTACAGTTAATTGTGTCAGAATGAATGAACTAATGCTGGGGGGACAAAGGCAATGTGAAGGACAAAGTGGTCATCAAAATGGCCATCTTTGATTCACCCTTTTACTGCAAAATTTATTGCATTCATCTCTGTTAAACAACAGTGACTATAGTATCCTTTTCCTGGGCATGAAATAGATAGTGTTTCTATAAAAATGTTTATCACAGAATAAGATTTAAAAATAGATTTTATGTAGAGACCAGAAAAATTAACCCTTTGAAAGAAAATATAAAGATAAATGTGTAGAAATTAAATTGGTTCAGTATCTCCAACTTGAAGTGTTTAGAATTTTAACGAATTTGATACTTTCTCATGAAACGAATTTCTTTTTTGTAAACAGAATTTCTACTCAGATGGTCCAAAAGACATACTGTACTGGGGTAATAGGGGCAGCTTGAGTATTTTCTTTTAAATTTTCATTAAAAGTAGTTACATACATGCAATTTTTAAGATTAACAGTTTATGTTGATCACTGTAAAAAAGTTAGTAAAGTCAAACCTCTCCTACTGAACTGATTATGTAATTTTTCTTATAAGATGTTGCAGGGTGAATGAGTTTGGAGGACTTCCATCCCTTTGGCAAAGCAAATTTTTCATTGTATATGTATTTGTCTTCTCAGATTTTACTTCATACTTTTAGTTTCTAACACACCTGGCCCTTTGTTAGAATCATGTGGAAAAAATTGAATTTTAAATGGTTCTAAACCTGTCACTATTTTTCTGGCAAGTTTTTAAGGTGTGACTATTTTAGCTTTTGGATTTTTTTGTTGCTACTGAAGTCTGTTGAAAGAAGGTGGTGTTCAGAGAACTTGTGGTTTAAATGGAAAAAAAAATCTAATGCTTCCCTTTATCTTGTAAGGGAAAAAATAGATTTACTAATTATTTTGTAAAAGGAATTGTAACATTGAGTTATAACCACCTATTTTAAGGAGGTCTTTCTGCAGAATAGTAATAAAAGCTTTTGATCGATGAATATGAAAGGCTCAACAGTCTATAACATAAGACTGTGATAGATTTTGTGTGTGTGTGTGTGTGAGAGTGAACACCTCCTCACTGAAGGTTAGAGGAAAGAACAAGCTAATACTATTCCAGAGATGCTTTTCAGTTTATCTTTATAGAGCCCAGACATCTGGCATGACATTATCTGTAGTAAGCTAAGGTGTTCATTACAAACAAGTGCAAGCTTGCATAGAAAATACTCTTGCAAACCATCAGTAGCTTGACTTAAATTTTGCTATATATACCAAAAAAAGTATTTTTGAATCTGTTGCTGCAATTCAACTGTAATTCTTTGGAGAGAAGAGTGCAGAATGGAGAATAGCATGAATTATTTTGTCAGGGCATGCCATATATTAACTGAAGTGAGTTGGTGTGAGCAAGAAAAGAATGCAAGAGAAAAGAAAGGCATAATTGCAGCTGAACAGGCAAAAAGTAAGGTGCATTTATATGGAATTTCATTTGTGACAAAACTCCACCTGAAGGAGTACCTGAAGGAAGGGTGATTTTGTGAGCAGTACCATTAGTGGGTTATCAAACATATAGCCAAAAATAATAGAAAAGTACGTAAGTAAAACAACAGGACATTCAATCACAGACTCACAGAACTGTAGGGGTTGGAAGGGACCTCAGGAGATCATCGGGTCCAACCCCCCTGCCAAAGCAAAAAAAATCAGAAGCTCAGAAATAACTAGGCCAAGGGTTCTGTTGCATATGTCATTTGAATTTCTTGTGCATATAATGTGTTACAAGATAATTTCAAGATACGATTGCATTTTGCTTGTTCTTCATGCCTGTTTCCAGGCAAGCCCATCCTTCACTTTTCTCTCTATTCTAATTGCACTTCATCTGTTCTTTTTTCTTTGCTGACTGTCCGGCACAGCTTCGGTTCTGGTGCCTGGTAGAAAAAGCATTCAGCAGGAAAATTGTTTTGTTTGTTGTCCAATACTGGAGCCTTTGGGAAGTGTTTGTTACGTAGAGATGGAATATTCACCAGATTGGATACACCTGTCCACATTCCCATATTATAGACAGAATTAGATGTTGACTATAAGAACTTTGACCAACTGTAGGTGAATTTGAACTTGAGACACTTACAAGGAGGCCACATTGGCTGGGTTTTCTGTAAAAGTGTCAATAAGGTGAATGATAGCAATGAAATTCTCTTGCTTTGCCACAGATTTATGGATTCCTTCTTCAATCTTTGATGCTTAAGAACTCCTTAGTGAAGTAGGTATTTAATTTCCTTAACATGGGCAAACATACTTTAATGTCTCTAACCCTTAGAAATGGATCAAACATTTTAATTCAACAAGTTTAAAAAAGTCCTTTTGGGAGGTACAAGAAGTACAGAAAAAAAATGAGCTGAAATTTCATGTTTTCATAAATATTATAAGCAACTGAAAAATAATTGCACACCAGAAATTGTTCAGTGTTTAAAACTCTACTCATCACAAATGTCTTTTACTTAAAATAACTTCTTTAAGGAGATGACTGGTAATCTGGAGATCACTCATTTTCTGAAGTGGTCTGCAAAATCAGTCTCTAATCTAGAAAACATACATCACCTTTTCCACCTGAAGTTCAGTATATTTATATGAATCAATGTCCAGCAGAGTGGCCTGTAATGCACTGAAGTCTACACATATTTTTGTATCTATATGTATACATATGTAATCACCTTTTCTGTGACTGCAGGATTTTGCTGTTCTGTATTTCTGATGACAGGGACATTATTCCTGAGACATTGCCATGAAGGGGAGGATCACTCTAAGATTTTTAAATTTGAAGTAAGGAATTAAAGTTTAAGAATGAATGTTGGAGCATATTTGTATTTTGTATTAATAAAAAGATGTGTTTCCCTGCACCCCAGGGATCGCTCTGAGTGGGAGATTAGTTTCTGAATGCACTTTAGTTTTGAAATTGTAATGCTTGTGATTCATATTGTTATTTAGACATGTCTTTAAAAAAGGATGGGCATCGGATTGGACTGAAAAGCGAACAATTTAATTATTTTTTTTAATGTTTTGTTCCAGAGAGGATCAAAACAGGAATTTAAAAAATTTGTTCTTTGTCTGTAAATGCCCAGTTCCCTGCCGCAGGCTGCTGGGGTTGACATTCTGGTCAGTTTCCCTGCTAAGGGAGCTGTGAAATTGACAAGAATGTCGATTTCATGGAGGAGCCCCTGGGGAGGAGAAAATTCTGCCCCCTGTGTGGGCTCTGCAATGACAGGCCTGGGCCACCTATCTCAGAGCTATGGACATGCACACGCATGGTGCGTGTCCAGACTGTGCAGTTAAGGGACAAGGTTTTTACCTGTATAATATTTTTACTTGAGTGTGTAGCATGTAAACCTAAAACATGGTTAGAGCTAGAGCTTCTTTAAATGTTGGCTCCTTGGAAGCTCCAAGGCCCTGTGCTCAGGAAGGCAGCTATTGGCTGATGCCCGGTAGGCTTTCTCAGGCTTGCAGGATAGCAACAAGCAGGTTCTGCTGAGTGAGAAGCCAGACATTCCAATGTCACTGCCTCTCAGACAGACTTACAAAATGATTGCTGCTAAGTAGCAATCCTGGAGTAAATCTGTTCTGGACTGAGCAGAAGTAGAGGAGCCCTGGTATTTTTGGAATTAAATATGTTTAAACCTAATGATTCAGTACTTTAGCTGAAAGGTTTAATGTAGGCATCTGAATGTCGGTAGCCTACTGTTAGGGTGAAGACATTTATCACTGAAATACTTTTGGTAGTGTTCAAATAGAAAAGATACCATTATGAAACCCATGAAGTACAAAACATGTAATACCAAAGTTAACTTTTAATTATCAGTTCAGAATTGCTTTTCCTGAAAGAAAGGATGAGCATCTGGAGTATTGCTGATGCTCAGCAAACTACACTTTGGTTCTCAATGGTCTGGAACAGTTGCTCAGTTCTGAAAACCTTGTGCTCTTTTCACCTCTAGAGAGGCATTCCTTAACTAGTAGTATAGCAAATATTTCTGTCTGAGGCTTACATATTTTATCAGGATGTGCTCTGAGCTATTGTCCCTTTGCATGCTCAGTCAGCAAAATGAGCTGAAATTTAGATGGAAAATAAATAGTGCATATACCCCCAGGCATTCCATCAGTCCTTAAGGCAGTCTGCCCAGTGAAATGGATAGTGATTTCTTGGTGCAGGCAGGCTGCATGAAAGGGGAAGCTGACAGGACTTACAAAACCATTTAATACAAGGAAGGGTTCTGCTGACACAATTGTGAATATATGGCAAAACCACATTTCTTTACTATTATCTTTTGGGGCAGCATAAAATTTCTGAGGGCTTTAAGTTAGACTTTGACTCTTGATGGTACAACATCACATTTATGCAGCATTTTGTATCACCTGTATGTGAAGATTGGTTGTTACCATGATGAACTGCATTCAAGATCTTATAAACACATTCAGTGTCTCATTGGGAATAGTCAGTTCTGATCTGTTTGTTTGTTAACCTCCCCTGAACCACATATTTTATCAGCATATATCAGAACTTTTCTGTTGCAGCCTGCCATTCCAAGAACTGTCAGGAATAGTAGATGTATGTGTGTTGCTATTATCAGTTTTGTGACATGTAAAATTACCATCTTGTTTGTCAGCTGGTATGTAATGTCCCCATGTCATTAGCGCCCACTGAATATCTTCTTAGAAATATCGTTACTTGAAATATTACAGAGCCTAGCACTTACTTATAAACCAACCTCTTGTGTAATAGAAATAGACAATACCTTGTTTTAAAGTAAACAATTATTTTACATTGGAAAACCTTATTTTTTTTAAGTATGAATAACTAAAATTTATATTTAAATTTTTCTCTTGAGTTTATGTATGCAGTTTGTTTTTTAGTTAGCTATTATGTCTGGTTTTAAGAAAGAAAACATCAGAGGTGTTTCTGTATAAATATTTCACAATTTCTGGTAAGAAATAGATCTTTAATATTGGGTTCAAACATGAAATACTTAATCACTGCATTCTCTTTCTCTCGATATTTAGTAAACCAACCATTTTAGCTGGGCAGGGGATATTCCCCTCCCCCTTTTTAAAAGTCACTATTCATAGTAATGTTGGTTCTTTTTCTTCCTAGAAAGCTATAAAAAAAAAGGGGACTGTTCTAGTAGCTAGGCTTGAACGTAACTGTCTCTTCCTTCTTTTTCGTGTGAAACTATGATTCTACAAAGGCATGGGCAAAATGTTGGCTAAGGAGTGCCAGTATGTATGACTGAACTTGGACTTTCATAAAAAAACCCTTTGTCAAAGCCTCTCACAAAAGGATACTAGGGGAAATAAAGTGAAAAGCAAACTGCTGTCATGGATTAGAAGCTGCCCATGTGGAATAGTAATAGTAATAATATGTTATTGTTTTTATAATATTTTTATTTTTGCAATCCAGTAGCAGTGGAGTAGCTCTATTAGAAAGTAATAGTTTAATGTTTTATTAATTTCTACTGGGAGGTCGGTGATAAGTTTACACATATTTACACTATTACACAGAAATATCCAAGCTGGTCAAGAAGATAAAAGTGAAGAATTAAAATAAAGAAGAGTTAAAGATAAGTGAAGAATTTTCTAATAACTAACTACATGACAGTAGCCAAATTTTGAGGTTGAGAAATGTCTGGGAACATGTGAGAAAGTAATCTGAAAACTAGCAGTTCTAACATTCTAAATTAACATGAACAGTTGTGATGTTTGCAGGGCTGTAACAGCTGTGAACACAGGAAGAGCCAGGTACCCTGGACTCAAAATGGTCAAAATGTTAAGCTTGCCTGAGCTGCATATCCTTCATGACTTCTTTAAAGTCTCTTTGAGTTGTGCTAGAGTGTATCCAGCCAGCTATCTACATTTGGTATAAAGGTTTTTCCTGCTAGCCACCTTCATCTCAGAGTGGATGTAGCAGGAGGAAAGTAGGTTGGAAAATGTGAGGAGGAAATAAATTACTGGAGGCAGGAAGAATTTGAGGAGGTTTTTATGTATCAGTTCAGAGAAGGAATGAAACTGGACATGCAGAATCATTATCAAATGGTGATTGTGCTCGACCAATCTTCTAGCCTTCTATGATGTCGTCATTGGCTGGGTGGATAGAGGGAGAGCAGTAGATGTCCTCTACCTTGACTTCAGCAAGGCTTTCGATTCTGTCTCCCATGACATCCTGATAGCAAAGCTGAGAGAGTATGGGATAGATGAGTGGACAGTGAGGTGGGTCGAGAACTGACTGTCAGACCGAGCTCAAGGGGTGGTGATCAGTGGAGCCGAGTCTGACTGGAGGCCTGTGACTAGCGGTGTTGGGTTCAGTCCTGTTTAATATCTTCATCGATGACCTTGATGAGGGAATAGCATCCACCCTCAGCAAGTACACCGATGATACAAAGCTGGGAGGAGTGGCTGACACGCAGGAACACTGCGCTGCCATCCAGCGAGACCTGGACAGGCTGGAAAGCTGGGCAGGGAGAAAAAAGATGAGGTTCAACAAAAGCAGGTGTAGAATCTTGCACCTGGGAAGGAATAACTGTCTTTATCAGTACAGGCTGGGGGATGACCTGCTGGAGAGGGGCTCTGCGGAGAAGGACCTGGGGGTCCTGGTTGATGACAGGTTGATCATGAGCCAGCAGTGTGCCCTAGTGGCTAAGAGAGCCAATAGGATCCTGGAGTGCATCAAGAGGAGTGTGGCCAGCAGGCCTAAGGAGGTGATCCTCCCCCTCTACTCTGCCCTGGTCAGGCCCCACCTGGAGTATTGTGTCCTGGGCTCCCTGGTATAAAAAAGACAGGGATCTCCTTGAGAGAGTCCAGAGGAGGGGTACAAAGATGATTAAGGGCGTGGAGCATCTATCCTATGAGGAGAGGCTGAGTGAGCTGGGAGTGTTCAGCCTGGAGAAGATTAAGGTGATACCTTATTAATGTTTATAAATATCTTAAGTATGGGATGCAGGGGGAAATGGCCAGCCCCTTTTCAGTGGTCTGTGGAGACAGGACAAGGGGCAATGACTGCAAGTTAGCACATAGGAAGTTCCGCACCAACATGGGGAGGAACTTCTTCATAGTATGGGTGACAGAGCACTGGAATAGGCTGCCCAGGGAGGTTGTGGACTCTCCATCTTTGGAGATACTCAAGACCCATCTAGATACCTATCTGTACAATATGAGCTAGGGAGCCTGCTTTGACAGGGGGATTGGACCCGATGATAGATATCTCGAGGTCCCTTCCAACCCCTATTGACTTTGTGATTGTGTGTTTAGTGGGGTTTTTCTCAGCTTCTCATTGATAGACTTGCAGCAAGAGACTTGGCTGAAGTCTTTACCACCCTCTGCCATCTGTGTTGCTCTGCACCTTTAATAGAGATGGAAACCCTCAGGGCAGAGACATCTGATCTGCTTGTAAATCAGTTTGTGAATCTCTGTTGCTTCAGCCCAGTGCATTAGGGAAGCCTGTTTCTTCCTAGGAGAGTATCAGCAATGTCTGTCAGAGGAGGGAAAGGTGGATTCGGCTTGTAGCAACAGCAGGCAGGATGACTCTGCCAGAAACTTCATGCATTCGGTATATCAAGGAAAAAAAGCTTATAAAACCACAACTACTGCAATCTGATAAAATGGCAGATGTTTGTTTCATCCAGTGTGTATTTAGCTGGCGGAAAGGTTCACAGTAACACAGTTGCAAAGCCATGAGCTTGGTGTGATGTAGCCCAGTGGTGTCAGACCGTTTTTCGCTCCGTGTGCTTTCCGCCTCTCCTTTCCTGTGACGTTGATTTTCTGGTCACTCACAGGATTGTGTAGGTGTGCCTATCTGTCTTTGAGTCCCAGTCCTAGTAACTTTTATATCTACTGACAAATTTTGAAAGGATTTGACGGATCTCTAAAACTGGAATCTGGATAGAAGATAATCCCATTAGTACCACCCTGAAGCTTCAGTGCAAGCTAAAGAGGTGCTGTTGTAGATTGATCATTATTATGGCTTTGAATCAAACAAAGCATCTGCTGACTTGCTCAAGCGATTTGGGACAAGCTGTTTGAGTTAATGAAGGAGAGGAAAAGAAGGAAGATGAGCAGAATTACTAAGGAGCAGATACTCTTAGGAAATACGGAAGGAAACAGCTGAAATGAACACCAAGGAATTATTGGGATGTAACACAAATCCATGAGAATTCAAGATTCATTAAGTTTGTGGCTTACAGAATAACTACCTCTACTGTTTGTTTGTGTTGCTTCCCTTGATCAGGCAGAATTTTAATTTCATTGTTGCAAGGTCCATGCTCTTACCATTGAACAGGATATCAATGCTACAATGAATTTCAAAAGATCAGATAAATGTGGTTTTAAATGCTGGAAGCAGTAAATAATATGTCAAACAATAAATCACATGGCATAATCCAAAACTTACCTATTCTAACTTGAAAACAGTTATTCAAGATATATGAAAAGGCTGTTGCTTGACCAGCCATTCTTTCTAATAGCGTTTTGCATGTGAAGAGATTCTGAGTGTTCTATCTTGTAAAATTAAATTGAGGTGGAATATTATTTTTTTGTCTAATGGCTGTAACTGCTGAAAGCAGAAAGGGGGCTGGAGGAAGAATAAACATGGAGAAGAAAGAACAGAGTGAAGTAAAGATCATTTATAGTATAGAAGGGAACAAATGTTTCTTCTGAAAGGTAGCATTTCCGATACTTGAAGAACTCAGATTTGGAAAGCCTTGAAACAAACAGGACGGGAGAGAAATTGAAAACAAAAATTAAATAAAAGCATGTCTAAACAGCTTTTCAGCCCACCTACAATTTCAAGTATCCCATTTGTCTACTTACATCACTGTCTGAACAAATAACACGACCGAACTTTCATCGGGTGAAATGATGAATGCTGCAGTAAATGCTGTGGCAGCTCTGCCAACAAAAGATAGCTTCGAACGGTCAAGTCGGACGCCGCTGGCAGTGCCAGCTCTTGTAGTGTGTGTGTAGCAATTCTGAGCAGACCAAGCAGCTCATTAGCCATTGCTGTGATTCATGGGGTTACTGTGGCACACAATACCTTGAGTCTGCAAGTTCAGTGCTAGCTCAGACACATTGCTGTAGTCACTGCAGTGCACCTGCTGACATCAAAAGTTGTGCCACCAGCTTCTCTTCTTGCATTTTCTCTAATGACTCAGTGTTCGTAGAGATGTGTTTATTTGTGTGTGCATATCCTGGCAGTAAGTATTATTATATGTAGGACATTTTGACTATTAATGTAGCAAAAATGAGGAAGAGGCAAAAAGTAGCAAAGGCCTTCAAGAGAGTTGCTGGAGTGGGAGTCTGTGGAGACCGTATTCAGGATATGACAAATTCAAAAACAGAAGGATTAACAAGGAGATAAATCAGGAGTAATCATCAGGTTATAGCATCACACAAAAAGAATGCTGGAAAATAAAAATAACCTAAAGGAGCATTTTAGCTGAAGGGTGTCTGTCTGTTGTCATAAATAGCTGCCAGATCCTTTGCATAATTAGAGAGGGCTGGAAGCATGAGGGAAAGGCAAGTACAGTAAGAATACATCAAAATAACAAATCTAAAAAAAAATAATTAAAAAGTGCCTGTGAACAAAGATGAGGGAAGAAAGAGGAAAGATGGTGGATTGAAATATATGGATCTGAGCTGTCTTTCGTATTAAATCATTTGAAGTCTATGGAGTTACAGTAAGTATGAGTTGACATTGGATGCTGTTGTATGTAATTCTGTATTCTGAGTCCCTTTCTTATTACAGCATTTTTGGGTTTTTTAACGGTAGTTGGAGTGTTGGTTTAAGCTAATATCTACTTTTAGAGCAACTTCTAACTATTTGCTTTGGAGTTGTGAAAGTTTTGGCAATTTCTGTGGGTTGTCTCTGTACTTAGTTACTGTTGCAATGATCTCCAGATAATACATACGATTTTTTTGCATAAACTAAATCCACACCAAGAGGTGTTAAAATATCTCCTAAAACTCATTTCTAACATCTACCAAAGATTTCTACAAATTGTAGCCGACAGGATTTCAGCTTCACGTTCCAAGGAAAATAAAAATTATGTTTTGAGGTGACGTATCATTGTTACTTTCTATGCAGATGCTTCTTGGTGGTGTCTTCTATTAACCTCAATCACCAGCTATGACCCTGGTTTCATTTAACTGATTTTTTTTTTTATCACCAGACACTGCATTTAAAAATATTAAGCTGTATTTTATAACCAGATCTGTTTGCCTCTTGAAAGCAGTCTGTGTCTGAGCAAGAAACCTCAAAGAAGGTATTGAAGAGTGAGTCTGAGCTGTGCCAAAGATCTACCCAGGAACAAAGAGACAACCTTCAGACAGATGAGCTCCCTGGCCCAGATGGTTGTAGGCCACACAAATGCTGCTGCTAGTGTAGGGATGGGAAGAGTTGGCCAGTCGAAGTGGAAGATGGGCAGCTCTCACTCTTTCAGTGGCAGCGCAGACTTAGGTTAAGCTGATGACAAGACTGCTCCTTAAATCATCCCTATCTTGGAACAATAAGTGATACAGGACACATGATTAAAAGAGCGAAATCCTGGCTTAGCTGCAGTGAAATAAGAGTTTGCACCCTGATGTTTTCCAGGGACAGGGGTGAGAGAAGGCTGACTATCATCATGGGAAGAGAGATGATGAGTCACCTTTGGAAGAATATATAAAAATGAGGATGGAAATGGTTAGCAAAATATTGAGATATTGAGCAGCTAAAAAAGAAATGAAAATTTAATGGGATATGTATGGATGGATGTGACACTAAATGCATAAAGTTTATACATTCCTCGACTGAACGGTTGAGGTTACAACATGCCTTTGTGACAGAAGGAGGAGATTTGAAAACAAAAAGGTTACATTTATTGGCTTACTGTTTTCTGGGTAACATTGACGTAGCCCAAGTTTCTTTTCTGTAAAGAAATGGTTTATCTTTGAAGTATCCAATAATGAAATAATAAAATAGAAATTAAAAGAATTGCAGTTATTCCATTGTTTTTAATTCTCTTCAGAGAAAGTTTACAGTCCTGGGAATAATTAAATATAAATAAATATGAAAATAATAGGATTTTTTCAGTTTTGATTTTTAACTAGATGAGACAAATCCAATTGTGGCTTCAAAAGGTTTCTCCCCTTAGTTTATTAAAAGCAGAAGTTAAAAAGTGATTGTTTTCTTTCATTCTCATCATATTGAAAAACTTAAAAAGATGTTGTAAATGAAACAATAAGAATACAAAATTGTTCTAAAAGGCATAGCTCATAATAAAAAAAATCACGTATTTGTCCTTTTCCACAAAGGTAAAAAACAAAATTTCTTTCTTCTATAGAACATTCCTATGTTATTGCAGAATTTTTTCAAATTTTCCTGGCTTTGAAACTATAAATGCTGTCGTCGAAGTACCAAACTAATGTTGCCCACAGTGCGATCTTAGTCGTCCTTGAAATCTTTTCTGATGTGAAATTTCAGCTTTAAGGTTGTTCAGAGAATCATTGTCCAGGAGGCTGGAAAAAAATAACATTTGTATTCTACTAAATTAGCATTTATTGTTCATAAGCCATTATTATAAATCATGATTTGTGGAATGCAAACAAAGGATAACTCATTTTGTTCTCATACATAACCTTTTGCTTATCTAAACTCAACTGAAAAATAAAGAAGAGAGATACTTTCCATGTGCAGGTTCTGCAGATTTTATGTAAAAATGTCCCTCTTGTTGCTTGTAGATCTCCAACGTACCTGAAGGCAAACCAGCTGGTTTCATCCGTGAAACACTGTAGGATGTTTGCCCTGCGTGTGCCTCTCAGAGAGGTTACTGTACAAAAAAGTAACTGTAACTGAACAGAGATTTCATTTTTCAAACACTAAACGGTGGCACAGAGCCCTCATTTCTCTCCTACATGTAGAGAATACAGTCATTCTTAATTAATAAAAGTTGTTTCCCCTTGCTTGCCTGCCACATCTCTAAAAGATTAATCCAGCACATCAAAGTCAAATGTTTTGTCTTGATAAATGGACTACTCTTTTACTTTATTTTAGGATACTCTGACTGAATGATTGTAATTTTTACATATACAAAGAATTGTATGTATCATTTAATTTCTATTCCTGACTGAGCATGTATTAGTTACTCTATATATGACCATAGGTGATTGTGATTTAATGACTGGAGAGACATTTCCTCAGGGTGTCACAGATTTGATTATTCAGTCACTATTCACCTAACTGCAGAAGTACTCTAAGTAATGTTTAGGGTGAAGACTTGTCAAGGTGTCTGACAATAGTTTGCAGACCTGTTTCTCCATTTGACTGTACAGGGAAATGTATGTTTGCAGGAAACGTATGGTTTTATCAAACATTCTTCATGCTTGCTTGGATGCTCTTAGAGACAGAGAAAATCTTTTGACATATTTGAGTATTTCTGAGAGGAACTAATTTCCCTGATGTTTTTCAGGAAACAGCTAGCAACTGGGTTTTGTCAGTCACAAATAATTAGGCTGAATTTATCATTGTGTTTTTTCATGACTACCCATCATTTATCATGAGCTGATCACAATAATGCTTGCTTTGTCAACTTTGCTCTAAATGTATGTGTAGTTACCAGAGACAAAATATTGTTAAGGCCTAGCTGCTGAGCGGTAGTTATTTTTTTATCTTTGTATATCAATTGTCTATTGATGAAACATTGGTGAAATGGCTTGAATAACATGTATTTGCTCAAGGAATCAAAACTCTTCTGTTAAAATTTCCCAATTCTGTAAGCACCGTAGTGATACCACTAGTGGTTTGGGAATTCTGTTTCTGGTAACCTGTTGTTTGGAATTTGTTTGGATTATACTGGTTTAGTTTGTTTATACTGGATATAATTTCTAACTTGTAGATAAGCAATATTTTGACAATATTTCACATTATATTCAGTATTCACATAGATAAATGCTTCATAAATAGGCGATACCTGACACTGACCATTATGCAGATGGGAGACTTTGGCTAGTGTGATGACAATTTATGTTGGCTACCACGGGTATTTACTCAGGGTGCTTATTGAAAGGGTTATGAGGTCTCCAAACTAAGCTGCTTGGGTGATAGGGAATAGCAAGAAATTTTGATAGCTGGGAGAGTTTCCTGTTCAGGACTGGTTTGCGGTGCTCATCTGAAAGGAAACTTTGAGTAGAGAATTGAAAATGTCATTCAGGAGCTTTAAAAAAAAGTATTTATGCAGATCTGCTGAAGTTTCAAGGTGTTGCAAACTATTTCTTGTATTTTGTTAAGCGAGGTGTTTGGAGGAATGCAGATGAATTAATATGACGTAATTTTATAAATGAGTTAATGTGTTTGTACGTTAGTTTCAGAATAATGGTTGTATTGGTAATAACGAAACTGATAAATCACTAAGTTTTTCAAATTTCTTTGAGCACAGCAGTGAACCATCTCATTTGTGATAACTTTCAGAGGAGCTGTAGCTTCAGTTTTTCTTTCAATTGTTGGTAGAGCAAGACTCATCATCTGCATTCACTTTAAACAATCTGTGGACAGTCATGTCATAATATCAGAATTAATTTAATCCATGTATATTACCACATTTCAGGAACTCTAAACCAGAAGAAAAGGTGATGAGAAAGTAAAACATTGTGTTGATAGCAAGTGATCTTAACCTGATTCTCAGGTTCAAGTGTATTTACAAGTTCAGTTTAGATTATAACAGGTTGGTGTGACTCAGAGAAAAAAAAACAAACCAGAAAGGCAGTGATTACTTGTAAATGTAATAATTAAAAAATAATAATATTTTTATTGTGGTACCACATAGTTTTAAGATTCTTATTTTGATAATACATTAGGAATGCTTTTGTGAGTACATATTTGAATATTATTATACTGTTTTGAAAAGGATTAATTCTTGTGTCTTGACAAGAGAAATCACACTAAATTTCTGATACTGTGATAAATATATGATAAACATATATCTTTCTTTCTTTTTTTCTAGTGCTTTCTTTAGTCCTCTAGCAACATGTCCATATTCTGAATTGTGAGCAATGCTTTTAGCCCTAGTGCTTTTTTTTTTAGGATATGGCCCTGGGTGATGGGCTGAGCCTCATTGAATATGATCAATTTCTTTCATTAAAGAAGGTGGTCCTACTTCTTCCTCTTTTCCTTCATGTAGGGTTTTATGCCCTGTTGTTTCCTTTAAACTGATTGACATGCTTGTGTGATCCCCTCAGTGGGCCAGTGCAGCTCAGTAAGCCAGTTGCAAAAGATTCCAGCAATAACATAATATTTTCCCCTGAATGAGCTCACTCCAGGGTCAGATAAGCATCAGGCACCAATTTCTCTGAGAATGGTAGAAAGGGGAAAGAGCATGGAAATAAGTGGGACTTTCTCCATTGCTGGAGGCAAGCTACTGGATTACAGAGCTGCACCCTCAGTGGCTACTGGTTAGCACCTTGGAGATTGACCTCATTCATCCACCACCTGAGCTAATAGTATTTCAGGGCCAGTGAGCTTTGCTAGTGTGCCTGACAACTGAAAACCGTAAATCACTTGGCCTTTTTGTGTTGACCTAACTTTCCTTAGTGCAATCCTACCTGTTTTCTTTCTGCTTGAAATAAGTGTTCTCTTGTCTATTGTTGAAGATGCTTTCAGTTTAGACTTCTTAATTTTATTTTCTCCGTTCTTCCTGTTGACATGGTTTGTACTGAAAGCTTGACCGCATTTCATTTTCAGCTTATCTATTAACCTGCCTCCACACTAGGAGTTTAGTACAGGTGGTGCTTTTTGAGAAGGGAAATACACTGAATTTATTTTCTGTTTTTCAACTGCCTTCCTCCAGCATATGACTGTTGTGCTTCCTAACACTTTGTGTTTCCTTCATCCTTGTTTTTTTTTAAAACCATTTGAGAAACATTTGCTATCTCATGTGGGATTGGCTTTTCATCCTAGGAATCTCCACCTTCCCATCAATTGATAAGAATTGTTTTGAATGGTTTGCCTGCAGTTTTTGTACCTGGCAGAGCCTGGCATACAGTGACCATTAGGGGATGTGGTTCACATTCTGTTCCACTGCTGTGGACTCTAAAGTTAAACAAGGTCTACGAGCGTTTTGCAGCTCTCACATTAAGGAGCTGAAGCACAAAAGAGAGGAATTTGCAATATTTTAGATAAATTTTCAGTGGGTGGAGTCAATGGCAAGTTCCGCTTGAGTTTGGTGAGGTGATCATTATCTGTAGTATGTCTTGAGAAGCAGAACTGTCAGGTAACATTCTCTAATTTGTTTACAAGATGATTTTATAGTTCTGAAATAAGATCTTCTGGAGGAATGTGGGCTTCTAATTCATATCCAGAAGATAAAGTAGTGCTGAGTAAAAGCAAATGTATCTCTGTGATGTATAAGATAGTGGGTGTGAGCTAACATCACATGAACTAAGATGCTGCAATGCCCCATTTATTTTTTAATCTTGTCCTGCTGAATTCAAAGTGTAGTAACCACATGTATATGTACCACTGGATTATTTTCCATTTGTGTCTTGTATTGCAGTATGCTCGCACAAGCACTGTGGCAAAAACTAATTCCTTCTTATCTTCTCTTATCCAAACCAAATGCTTGAGCAAACATAAGCTGATAGTGCACTGAACTGGTAGGTTACGCAAAGCAAACTAACAGAATAAGCGGTACATATACAACGCCCCAACTACACAGGTCTTTCAGTAACCAAAATTTCTTTAAAAAGCATTTACTTCTCTTCAGTTAAAATAATACTGGAAAACTGTGTGGTTTATTTGGAACTTTATAACCTGGCTAATGTATTGGATATCTGGGATGGTTTTGACATACCTGCTAGTTTATCTGCTTGACACAGCTGGACAGATAAAATTATATTAAAAAAATTTGTTGTACCCTCTCTCTAAAGACGTCAGTGGTATGAATTTAATCAATGAGTGAGGAAGAGCATGTACTGTCAGCTGTGATGCCATTGGTATGCTGATGGTATCCAGCTCAGTGTCTGCTTCTCTGAGTGTAGACAGTGCAGTCTTCCAGATGTCCCAGTGTCTGGCCAAAATAAGGGATAGTGATACAAAACAGATGGTTTTGTCTCAGGACAAAGCAGAGTCGATGCAAGCTGATAAAGGGATGGAACTGGAAGAAATGGCAGAACTTCAGTTGTTGGATGCCATCTTAATCTTTTCTTTGATTCAGTTAGCAGAGGTAACAAGGAGGGCAATTGTCCCTTTGCAGCTCAGCAGAAGTTTCAAGAGCAATAAGAAAGATCCAGAGTTTTTTCCCTCTAGCTTATTAGCTAAGAGTTTTGGTGACTGTTGTGGAATTACAGATATGTTACTGCCTCAGTCAGGATTTCAGTGCACCTAAAGCTTACTATGAACTTTCACATACACCATATACCAGTCCCTAATTTAACCAGAACTTTCCCAACGCAACAACGTGGTCTGTAGCCAGGTGCATTTGGGTATAGTGCCTGTCTTAAATGCACTTTTTTAAAAAAAGTGGGAGATGCCAGTTTCCCAGTAAAAAAATTAAGCTATACAAGCATCTTGCTTCTTGGTGTATTTCTCTCTTTGTAGAGAAGTTTCTCTGAAGGACGAGTAAGGTATTTCACTACATTTGGAATCTAACCATGTTAATTAAAGAAAAAAAAAAAGTGAGGAAAGAGATTTTCACTGTAGGGATTCTTGATCTAGTAAGGGTTATGGAAGTGAGCATACAGAGATGGGCTAGTGACTGGCACTCCAGAACTGCTTGTATTAATAATTTTTCAAAAGAAAGCTGTTGGAAGGTTCAGTGTTACTGGAAATGTTTGGCATGAGACTATTTGTAATTTTTATGCTTTGCCTCAACTCTCCTTTCAATAAAAGGTGTATGAATTTCCACTGGTCTCTTGACAAGCTAGCTGAGTTTAATCCTGCCAAGGGACTGGTAAAGTGGATTAGGTGGATGCAAACAAACACAAATGTGGCCATCAGTGCAAAACGTCATTCATACAAAGCTGCAGAGTTTAATATCTTCTATGAGTAGCTGAAAAGTCACTGTAGTTGCTTTATGTTTAGAGCGGTGAACTACTGAATTAATGAATTATTATTCATCTTAACTCATTTTTGTAAAACCTCATAAAAACATATGCAAATTATCAGTTTAATTCAAAGTACATTAAATAAAATCATAAGTGACAATGGAAAGTGTAATTCATTATTTTGGATATCTTTTGGAAGAAACATGTGCCAAATTATCCAAATATATGTAAAAAACATTATGTCTAACTCCTCTTTGTTAGAAAATAAATTAAACCTTTTACATACACATTCCTTTCTAATGCTTTGATATTTTGCTAGGATTGAAATAAAGCTCACTAATTTAAACATGGATTATTCTGTTATTATGAGAAAGCTTTTTTGTATGGTTTTCTTTAAGAATGCAGAGTTGGACTGATTTCTGAACTCCGTATTCATATAAATACAGTGGTTGTATAAATAAATGACATCAGAATTGGAGGTGATTTGAAATAATGATAAAAATTTGCTTTTAGTTTTAGAACTTGTTTTACCTAAAGCTGAAGTGCAAAAGAGGAAAAGTTTGCCAAGGAAAAACATTAATAGATATGCCTTTAGAAGCCTTCTCAAGTCTGGAATTTCTGGATGTTTGGTGGATTTTCTGATTATCACCTTTTTGTGGTTCTACATTATTATTATTATCATTATCATTATCATTATTATCATTATTATCATTATTACTATAGTTTAAGTAATTTTGCACAATTATGGCAGTTGCAGTAATGCAATATAGATTTTGATGTAACAAGTGAAATACTCTAACATTTATTTTGCTGAAGATGTAGAAGTAATTAATGTGTAATTGAGGTAATGCTTTAACACTGAATGAAACTACCTAAGTTGATCGTTTAGACTAGTGTGTTTGAAGTCACTATTGGTAAGGAGCAACTGTATTTATATAGTCAGTTATTGTTGCTGATCTATTGGGTGTGCAATGGTTATTTGGTGGTGTTAGATCGTTTGTGTAGGATTACTAGTAGGGAATGATATGTGGGCATGATGCCAGTTCTTTAGAACTGTGGTTATGGACTTTCAAGAAATATCCCACCTAGTGGAAAAAGTGAAAATAGTGTAGATACTGAAGTGAGTTCTAATGAGACTAGAACATCTTCATCAGAAAAGTCTGCCTCCTATTCCAGTACCAGCATAAAATGGGAAGATGAAGAAACTGAAGACAGGTTCCTCTCTCTTGCTGATGAAAAGTGAGAGCACTGGCCAATGATTCACTGTATGTTTCAGTGTCTGGAAACAAAGCTGCTCTCTGTAGCCCCATGCTGATTGTTTTGACTGTGGGGTGGGATTCTGTTAGTTTGGTTCTGACACATGATACAGGTAGAGGCAGGCAAACTCAAGGACTTTGTAACATCATGTTTTTACTGTTTTTACCTGCATCCATCAGTGGAAGCATGAACATTGAGGGAATTTGTTGTCAACTTGAGATGATTAAGAGTAAGATGTCTTCAGAACATTAGGTTCAGGAATATAAAATGGCTTTTAGGATTCAAAGTTTCTCAATGGATTTTTTTTGGATGTTATTTGCATTAACATTCTATAGCACGGGTCTGAACTGGGCCAAGTTTGAAGATGTTAATAGGAAGACATATTAGAACATATCTACCAAACTAACAGCATTGTTTACTCCATGGCATTGAAGTCAAAGGTGAATATAAAGAAACAAAGTGAGATGTCGTGTAGCTACTGCTTTGCAGAAGATAACTAATGTTTTGCTTCTATTGAAGTAAATGATTAAACATCATATTCAGGAGTGGAACATCAGGTGTTCTAGGCTAATAGTTCTTCTTTGACTGCAGCTTACTTCCTGCTTGTCCCAGCACTACTTCTGGAATTAAGATGGGATTTTTATTTGGCTCTCTTGTTACTGTTAAGAACATTTATCTGGGAGCAGATTGGTTAACAAACATGCAAATATGACATTTAAAGCAGCGTGAATTCCTGGAATATGAGCAGAATTGCTATCAGCAGTAGGGTTTTGTTGGTATGTTTTTTGAGTTGATTTTTTTTTCTGCTTTTGGGGGCCTTCTTTGGTGGTGTGTTAGTCTTTTTTAATTAGAGTAGTAGAATGTATTAAAAGCTTGTGCTTCACTCAGTCCTTGACAAATCAATGGTATAAGAACATATAAGATTCATGATGCAAGAACACTGTCTTGAGAAATGAATTGCTTCAGAGAAGGAGGCATTGTTTTACTGGTGCATCAGAACTGACAGGTGGCCTTCAAGAAGATAAATCAGAATTTATTATCTGAGTTTTTTCCTCTCACATGAAAACAGCTAATGCTTTTCTTAACAATAGACTGAACTCTTGAGCTGTCATAACCTCACTAAAGATGAACCAAGACTTTTTCAGTCTTACACCTTCTTGAATTACTCCTGGAAATTATTGCTTGGTTTAATGGAAGAAGAAGGCAAAAGTGACTGGATCATATCAAATAATGTGGCATAAAACCTGATTACATGAGCCTTCTGTGCAACTGAACTCTCCCTGCATTTAATTGGAGTTTTGCATATGCAGAGCTCTGTCCTTGAAGTGGGTGCATGTCTTGTAGGAGATGTTTCTAAGGTGATTCCACACCCTCTCATCCCAAGACATTCAGTAGTCTTGCACCGTTTCTAGAATGCTTGGCATTAATGAACCTTTCCATCTCCCTAGTCCTTCCTCCACAAAAAAGTAAGTAAATAATTGCAGCAAAGTCCTATTTAAAAGCATTACCTTGTTGTTAGACTATGCTCTTGATTGGCAAAAAGAGCTACCTTTATCCCTCTCCCTTTTTGATGAAACTTGTCTACAAAAAAATCAGAGAGAGCATAGCATAGTGCAACGCTGTTATTAATACAGGAAGCATCTGGTTCTGTGCAATGCTGTGTTACACTTGTGATCTTAATCTCACTTTTAAATATTTATGTATATTCTTCTTATGGCAAAGCGTGAATGGGAATGATTACAACTCTGTGTGGTGTTTTTGTGAACTGCTGATTTGAGAAAAATGTTAGGGGGTTTTGTGTGATTTGTAGGTAGGGTTTTTTTACTATGCAGGACATACTTAGTGGAAATTACTATAGGACCAAGGACCAATTCTATGATTCTATTTGTGTGGAGAATGGCAAAGAATTTACATTAAATCAAAGAAATACAGTGCACAGTCATGCATTAAAATAACAAACTTTTACTAGCACAAGTGAGACTGTTTCATTTATGTGAACTTCCAGCCTATTGCTTTAGGTAACGATTTTCGAGGAAGTTCAGAAGATTCACAGTATTCTTGTCTTCTATCACATAAGCAGTCATCAACTTGGCTTTTCTTTCTTTTCTTAGTGAATTACCTCATTGCTGCTCAATAAAATCACTGAACCGCTCAGCTGTATCATTGCTAGTTGGTCTAGCAAAGAATACAAAGAAAGATAAAAGATTCAGTGTTCCAGACCCTGTAACTGTATTGACTTCTCAATGGAATCCATTTTGCTAAGACTGATTCTTTCTGATGTTACATAGAAACATCTGAACCTTTGGAAACCTTTTTTTTTTTATTCTTAAAATGAATTATTGCCCTCATTGTATTTATTTTAATAACATCCTTATTTATGAACAAAACCTTTTCTGCAAAGCATGCATCAATTGTTGAACAAAACACATACAGTATGGTACTACATTTATGATTTATTGTTGCTTTGTTTTTTCTAATTAAGGGCCTTCAATAATGAATGTGGTCAATCAGGAAGATTGCCAGATGGCACATAAACTTGCTCACAAATTAAAAATTCCCATCCAAGTTTATGGGTATTGGGAACTAGGCAGCTTCTCAAAGGCCAGTAGCTTTAGCAAGAATAAAATGCAATATTTACACTGTGAATTTGAGGCATGCAGGAGAAACTGGATTCATTCAGTACTGAGGCAGAAGTGCAGTAAGTAAAGTTAAATCAAACACTGCAGTTATTCTTTGGATTTGGTAGATGGGGTTATCCTCCTCAGCCTGGTTGGAATACTAACAGCTTTTTGTAGCTCACCATAGACAGATTCCATCCAATGCTGAATTAGATTAATGAAAATCTTTGAGAAAAATAACAATTCTGTATGACTACGTTTGTGGGGGTTTTAAATCTGCATTTTAGCAGGCACATGAACTGCTATTGGTCTAACAGAATGTGCCAATAAATCAGTATTCTCCCTACTTGTCTGTAAGCCACAATATAGGCACTTCTGAAATCCACGTTTCTTGCACAAAATTTCCTTGTATTTTCTCCTGAAAGAAAAATGTTGGTAGTTTACTTCAAAAAGGCAAGATTTTGATGTACAGATTCATGTATAAAAGGTATGATAGAGGGCAACCTGTACTATTCCTATAGTGAAACAGCCACAGTCGTCAGAGAGCCAAAAGTTAATCAAGCAGAGAACAGTTGAAAACCTCATTTAAAGAAATCACATCTGTTTAGGGGAAAAAAATCCTGAGGCATATGCTTCACTTTCATTTAAACTGTAATCCATACAGTGGTTTACATCTGTTAAAAAATATGGAACTTTTAACACCTATTTAAAGCACAATTAAACTGTATTTATTTTAATACATAATGTGTTCCGAATATGTAATACCTTTTTTGAAATGACTCATAGATGACTGATTTCATCGTTCTTTATCCAAGTCCTTTGAATTAGCTTGTATATTGGCCATGGATGAAATTTAAAGAAAAAGGTATGGAAATGGTGTAAATCAATGCCAGAAGCTTCACTGGAACTGTCAATTTATACCAACAAGCCGATGAAATTTGGAAGGGAGGAGAGATTTCTAAAGCAGCAAAGTAAAACATTTCAGATAAGAAAATCTTGTTTAAGGACTCCAGTCACAAACATTTCATTTAGGTTTTTAGCCTTACTGCTCCTTGATGTTGGGTATTAAAATGGGCATCTCCTCAAAAGTGTTGTTAACATGACATAATCCTAATGATCTGGCCCTACTGCCCGGAGTTTGAAGCACAATGGTAAGAGGAATATTTATGAACAACTAGAAATATTTCAGGTAATGATTCAGGGGGTCGTATCTCACTTTTATCTATGTATGAAGAGGAACCTGTAACTCCACTAGGTATATAATGATCACCTGTCTATTTTAAAATCTAATTGAACGTTGCCTCTTCTTTAAAGTTCTCCATGACTTCCACCCATCTGATACTGGGATTTAATGTCTGTTCTTACTCATTTTCTGCTCCACTCAGATCCTGTAACATTGGGTTTCTTTTGTAAATATAAATATATGAAAATTCATGTGTATACTTTATCTGAAAGACATTTTAATTAGATTATCAGATGCTGTATATCATAATCCTCATGCATCAGTCAGTACAGGGAATGCTTGGTGCTTATTCAGTAGTAACTAGCCAGCGTGTTGTTTGTTTACCTTTCAGCTAGAACCGTACCGAATTATAAACAACTGAAATTTAAGCTTTATGAATGCTTCAGGTATAAGTAACTTGGCTACTTGATATTAGCAAAAATGTACAGATTATCTCTAAAGAATATCCTGACTGTAAACCAGGAGAAGTCATTTACAGTCTAACTGATCTAGGCTATTGCAGTGTGATCTTGGGCAAAAAATTCTGAGAGCCCCAGCTGTCTTCCTGCAGAAGGGGAATGATTTTACAGTAGTAGAAAATCAAGTCATTGCTACTATGATTTGTCCATATATTACAGCAATATGGTGGTTGAAAATATGCAGGTTATGGTCTCTTTCAATGTGATATATGTATACATTTCACATTTTCTGGGTTTACCAGAGGACTTCACCTTCAGCAATATTTTTTCATTGCTAAGTGAAGAGATGAAAAAAATCAGAGGGGCCTACCTACATTAAAAAAAACCCCAAACCCAGAGCTTTCTCTTCAGTATGAATCTGTCTGTCAAATGGAGCTATTGGAGCTATCTCTTGATAAAGCAGCTGCTGAGGTTTTTATAAATGAGTTGGAGAAAAAAAAATTGAAGAAATGTGCAGCACTGTTTAAGGTGGAAATGATGCTGAAAATTTTCAAAGGAACCCCTCTGTAACAGCATGAAAATGTATAAAAATAAAAATGCTTTAAAATGTCTTTTCCTAGTATTATACAAGTAAGTGTTTTCTTCCTGATTTTTGAGTTGTTCTATTCTCTAGAAATTCTACAGGTGAAGCACCTTTATTGCTGCAAAACAATTGTGTGTTCATCCAGTCATTCTGTCTTGTTGCAGAGGATCTGGATGATCTAAGAATGGAAGGAGTAACAAGTGTGATGTCTTCTGGGAGCAAATTCAATCAAACTCGAAGTGCTCATACGGCTGAGCCTCAAGCAAAGGTTACACTGAATATCTGCGCAAGATGTGCCAGGTAAAAAGCAAAACAAAACCAGACCATGCTAACCAAGACATCCCTTTTCCCTGGGTTTTTACCTGTCTGTTGTGCTTATGGGCCAGGAGATGACCTCCCTGTGCTAAATTAAAAATAATTACTTAGCTGTGGGCTACCCTATGACCTCTGGCATTTGGATTGTACAACTCATGTTTATGCTTCACATGTCGCATCAACAATGAATCAAAGAGCGTAGTTAATATTAGGCCTTACTTCACAGCTTGAAAATATTTTAAACCTTTCTGTCTCTGAATTTCATTAGTTATTTGAGCTTCTGTGGTTTTTCAGGGGATGAATCAGGGAATTTAAAGGTTCAAATCCAATTTGAAAAGCACCTGTATAAATGGAGATTTAGTTGCACAGGTGCAGTTCAGGATTTCAAACAGTTGCTTCTTAACACTTTATAATCGCATCCTGTTTTACCTCTGAGAAATAATTTAATCAGGTTGAACCCCTTTTGGTTTTGACAGCTGGAAATAATTCTTGCATTTACAGTATGAGGGCCAAATAAACAGCTTGGTATTCCTGTAGCCAAGTCAACTTGAGAATGCAACACTAGCAGAAACCCCTTAAATTTCCTAGATGCATTTTTCTATGTAGACAAAAGCTCATTTGGAGAAAGGATTTAAGCCTGTTTAAATGACAAAACTAGCCTTCTCACCCTTCTGTTAATGGTTCAGATTAGCAAGAACAATACAGAGGCATGCCAATTTTATCTGCCTGCCTTTGCCAATGGCTGCTCTATTGTGTAGTTTGAGAGGGGATTAGCCCCTTGTAAATAAAAAGCAACCTGTGGTGAAATTAAGTCAAAAGTTTGGCCATATGCCACCCTACGTTCCTACTTTTTTTCGCATTTTGCTTGTAAATTACTACTTTTAAAAGGCACTTATGTAGGAAGAGGGGCTTCAAAACATTTTCTGATGCTCTGGGAGTATAACTACAGGCATACCGAATCACCCGTGCAATAGCATCTCTGTAGCAGGGTTGTGAAGTCTCAGGGAACTTCAGCTCATGGTTCTGTCAGAGCAGATGGCCATGTAATTCTGGGGAGCTTTGCTGTTAGCAGTGTGGCCTTATGCTTTAAGAAAAGAGCAAACATGCTAGTAGTGGGATTCTTCCCATTTCGTGAGAAAAAAAATAGCTTATGTTGTAAAATGTTTCCAAACAACATGAAAGTGTGGCACCTTTTTAACTGGCACGGGTTGTCCATGGATTAATGAGTAGAAAGGTAAGGCAAAGAGAAATGTTCAATTTTCTACGTGGTCTTTTTGGATTTACATAAAATCTTGTATGGATTAGTATGAAGGTTAATTAAATTTTAAATTCCCTAAAGTAGCCGCTAACAGCAGGTGCCAAGATACTATATATTCTCTCAGTCTTGCACACCAGGGAGCAAATGGCTCAGATCTTGAGCCAAACCTAACAACCTTGGCTATTGCTATTGTCCTTTAGCTGACTGAGTATATGACTCTGCAGTCTAAAATACAATTTATGAGCGAAAGATCTCATAAAATCCCCTTTTGTCACCTCACTTATCAAAGAATGCAAAGCACTGTTTTATTTCACTTACACACCTTCATTTCATTCTCTTTCATGGTGAGGAACTGGATGATACCTACTTGACTGCATTTCTTCTCACCCTCATTGCGGTTTAAACTTTGGAATAATTAAAAACAATACCATCTCATCAGTAGCAAGAAAAGTCTGAAGAGAACGAGTGGATTTTGCTGTTTTATTTAGCTGTGAGGAAACTAGCACTTGTTCTTTAAGACAGTGAAGTCTGTCTGTTCTTTTGGAGCCTTTCTCATTGAGTCTGAGGACACCTTTCCTCTCTTACTTCAAGACAGAGGTGTTAGTGCAGTTGGCTCTCTCTTTTGGTACCATCACAGTAGATTTGTCCAGTGCTTTCTTGCAGCAGCTGATATAGTTGGTAGAGAGAGTTGCATGGAGCAAGTGGCTTCAAGAACACAAAGATAGGTTTTTTTCCTCTTTGGTTCCAAGAGCCAATAAGTTTGCTGTTCCCCAGAGATACAACCATTGAAAATACCTGGCTATAAATTCACAGCCTGAGTTTTTGGGTCATCTCTATGAAAGCTTCTCAGTGTTGGCGTTTATCTCCATAGTTATGACAAAGCTGAATATCTGTTGTAAGGTCATAATGCAGAACCTATTTCTATTATTTTTTGGTTTAGAAATTAAATTTTTTTCATGTTCTCTTCCCTCAGTAGTCTTGTGTTCTGTACTGTTTATGTATAAATACTATGGGATTTGATTGCAGGCACATTTGAATGCAACTGAAAAAGAAGACAGTATGAGTTATGCATACTTTTGGTTACAATTAAACAATTGTCTTTCCTCTTTATTTTACTCATTTTTTGATTGTATAAAATGCTTTTAAATGAATGGACCTATTAATGGCAGTGGGTGTTGTTGTAGATAATAGGACTTGTCAAATCGGATTAACAAATCAGGTCTGCTGAAGGTGTTTGGGCTGCCTGTAGGAGGAATATGACTTTTCACTTGAAATTTGATTGGCGGACTTCCAAATGTTAGGGAACATGCTTCTTGGCTCAGGCAAAAAGCTAAATTTTACTCTTGCATTTGCATAATCCAGTTCTTACACCTTGCTGTGTGTTTTTTAAAAAGTGCTCTGTCCTGATTACCCTCCAATTTACCTCTCGTGATGCCTCTTCCAGACGGTTCCTCACTTCCTTGATCATGTTGGAGTTCTTCTGCGAGGGATTTATTTAAACAATTGAAGGAGTTCCTTGGTACTAGCTTTAACTTAGTTCGGCTTAATTTTTTGAGTCTCACTTGGAGAAGACAAATGGAAATTCCACCCTACTTCTTCATTAAAACCCTGTGTAACTTTTAGACACTCCTGCTACTAGGATTACGTTTTCTTGCTCCCTTGTTATTTGAGAGTTGGAGAGACCAGGTCTATGCTTCCTTTTAGGGTGAGAGGAGTGCTGATTCTATACTGCGTGCCCACTGGGAGTGCCTGCAGTATAGGGTACAGTGCAGGAGTTATGTCTTATCTCTTCTGTGGCTTCTATAGCTTCTTACAAACAGGCTGAGCACAGGAGTACAGTGACTTGTGAGAAGAATGGACTGAACCAACTGTTCCCCCTATACTGAGGTTTTTGTGTTCAGACTTCAGGTATCTCTGTCCCTTTGTGTCACTCAAATACACAAGAAAATCAGGACTGAAATTCTAGAATGTATTTGGAGGACACCACCAGCAGCTTCTGGTTCCCTCTTTCTCTGTCAGTACAGCCTTATTCCTTTGCTAGGAACTGGCATTTAGTTCAAGTGAGCGTTTAAATATCCTACGTGGCTGGTTTCCTCTGACTATCATTGGCTGTTACTGCATGGAAATAATTCTTCCCTTTGAACTCCCCTGTTCTATGTCTGTTGCAGCTTTTAGTGCAGTGTCAGAGGAAGGTCTTAAAGAAGAAGGCCAGACAGGAGTAACTACAGTTAGCGATAAAAATCTACTTTGTTACAAAGGAAATTAAATCCAGTTAATATTGTGGGGGAAATGTGCAATGTTGTGGAGGGGCTGCATTTGGCAAAACATTTGTCCCCTGCCCTATGTCTCTTAGACAAAAGTAAGGGTTTTTTCATGAATCATATGAGACTGAGGATGGGCATAATTTGAACTAGAATAAAACCCAAAAACTTTTAAGTTGTTTTTGGAATTTGGTATCTAACATTCAATGCTGATAATCTCACCCACCATCTTCAAATGAGAGTTATCAAAGCCCAGGTCAATAACCTTAATGAAACATAACGCTCTCCACCCAAACCTCTAGGAGATGAAGATGGGGAATTCTTTCAAGCTATCACACCAAGTTACTTTTTACAGTTTATTATTAAAAACCAACCAAACACAAAACCTCCCCACAAAGCCAACAAGCTCCCCCCTGCCCCTCCCCCCCCCCAAAAAAAAACCCAAACCCAAACAACCAAAAAAAAGTCCAAAAACAGAGAGAGAAAAAGAGAAATAAAAGGAGGGGGTAATTATTCTGGAGTATGGATTGGTTTGTAGGCTGGAATATAGGCTGTAAGAAACAGAGAGCTTACTGTTTTCTTTATAGATGTTTCAGACACGATGAGCGAAATGCAGATGGATAACAGCTTTAAGAGGTTTTTCAAATGGGAAAGTAGCTACAGAACAATGTTATTCCCATAGCTGCTTTTGGACTACAGTGCAAGTTAAGCAGCATATTAAGTCATCTAAATAAAGGGGTGACATCATTCACAAGGTGGAACAAAACAAGGTTTATAGATACAGAAAAGGCTACAAAACCCCCTGTATTTGGAAAATTAGCAAAGACACTTCTAGCACAAGTGATCTGGATTTAAATCATTTGAGCTAAATTATTATAATAAAATTCGATCTTCATCTAAGGGCACAACGATTCTGAGTGACTTGGAGAACACACTGACTCATTCTGTAACACCGTCTTGTGAATCCTTTCTCACATCCAGGCAAAAGAAATGAATTTCAGGTTTGGCCAATGACTCATAAGACACTCTCACACAGAAGCAAAACTCACATGGGTTAAATAAAGATCTAAATGACAATTTGTAAAAGCCAAACAGCACTTCCATATTTTTTCATGTATTGTATTTTTTTCACAATGAGAGTTTTGCAAGAATTTAATTGGGCATAAGGTATGAAATCATATTCATGTTCTACTGAATGAATTTTAGGGGGGTTTCTTTTTTTATTTCTTTTTTTGAAGGACCACCCATTAGCCTTGTATGCCCACTGCCATGCTCAAAAGTTAAATCTTGTTCTTGTGGACTCTTGCCAATACATTCCTGGAAGTAAGAAGCTTTTTGTTTTTAATAGCGCAAGGGCTGCATTCATTCTTCTTAACATCAATAGAATACAAAAAAGGGGTTGCATGTGATTAAAAAAGAAATGGGATTATAGAAAACATACTGTGCCACAAGCTTGAAGGCTTCTGAACAAGAATGTTGGGAAGGAGCACTAGTCGCATACAAATGAAAGTCTGAGATGCAATATTTTCATTAATGCTTTGGTTTAAGAATTGCTCGAGCAAAAGCACACTGTCCTAAGACCTTCTAACATATCAGAGGAATCAAATATAGAAGTATAAACACAGTTCATCAGTACATTAAAAAAGTAAATTTGGCTTTTCTAACAGTAACTGTTGGGATGAGGAATACAGTTCAAGTGTAATAACTGCTGTGCTTGAGTTGCCGATGTAAAATAATGAGAATCTGTGTGCATGCTGGCATTTACAGATGCTCACTGAAAGCTTAGTTTGGAAGCAATACCCAAAAAATCTGTTTGCCTTGCTTGTGAAATCCTCATTGTTGCCCTGCTCATCATCTGTATCTCTGGCTTCTTTAAGATGTCTTGTCCTCTGAAGAGTCTTCAAGTTAGCTTGCTTATTTACCAAGGCCAGTTAGATTTTCTTTAGCCATTTGGATTTTTGCAGTGTTTTAGTTTCATTTTCTACAGTGTGGTCTCCATCACTTCCATGTGTACTTGGGACAATCCTATATACTACACGGTACTGTATGAAATTCAAGGATCACATGTAGTTTCTCTGAAGGACACTACTGTACTTTAAGCAGAGCTTCATGACATAGTCATGAGCACCATAAGCATGCTGGGGAGGAGACAAGAGAATTGAAGGAACCTGCTATAATTTGTCACAAAGCGCAGAATAATGGTGAGATGAATAGAACTGTTGTCTGAATTGGCCATGATACATCTTTCTAGAAGAGAACAGGAATTGAATGTCCCTGCTTACTGCAGGGGATTGGACTAGATGGTCTTTGAAGGTCCCTTCCAACCTAAAGCGTCCTGTGATCCTGTGATTAATTGTTTGGTCAGGAATTACCTGGTGTTAATCTAGTTTCAAACATTTTAGATTCTTACAGAGTAAGAGCTGTATGGCGATGCTTTATCTGTGTATCACAAAGCTATAACAACACTAACGAGACTTGAGGTCATTAAGAAGCTTATAGTGGAAAATTTGATAATGTGCAGAAAACAGTGTCTGAAGCTTGACAAGTGGATCTCATTTAACTATCAAAAGCAGAAAAGCTGGTGACTGTAAACAGAGACAAAACGGCTGTTAAACAAACCATGTTACTCTATGTACTGGCCACGGATACTACTGAAATTTCAAACAACAAAGAAGGAAATTAATGAAAGCACTTACTCTTGTGAGGAAGATACTAAAAAAAGACTACATCTAAAAAGCAGCTAAAGATGATGGGGCCCTGGAAGATTCCCTCAACTTGAGCTGTGCACTAGATCCCTTCCTTATCTAGAGCTAGTCTCCTCTCACTGTCGTTGTGTTCCATGCACAGAAACTATTAGGATGTTTGCCTTTTCTTTTGAAATTGTCTTGTCCAGGCATATAATCCTAGATTAATTCCACAGCTGGGGATGGGAAAGTGTCTGGGAGTGGATGCTGCACCATGCCAACATTGGAATGGAGTCCAATCAGGTAGGGTGAACAAGAGGGGCTGTTGCCCTATAGATGTTACAGATCCTGGAAGAAGGGGCGATGCTTTTTGAGAAGTTATTCAGGTGGCTTAAGCTTATGTTCTGCCAAACTAGACCTAACCATCCCTGTAAATGCTTCTGCTCTGTTTTCAGTGAACTGTTGTTCAAGGCTGAATGTGAAGTCTTCTTGCACAGCCTGAGCCATTTTGCTCTGAGTCAATCTACAGGGAATAGTACCTTGAAAATGCACACAGGACTAAGAGACTCGAAAACTATGGACTGTTTTCCCCTTATACTGAGCATATGTAACAGTACGTGGTGTTTGGTGAGATGATAAAAGGCCGTGCCTACACTGAAGTCTGGCAAGGTCATTTCTGCCTGTGCAAAACTACCTTAGGTATTACATGAGTTGTCAAAACTGTTCAGTGATAGCATCTGCAGATGCTAATTTAAAGGGTTCAAGTATTTAAAGGTGGTTCAGGTATGTGTACTTGAACTATGGTCATCCCTTTTACTGCAGTGTTAATATAAACCAAGAGGTGATGGAATAAGATAGAAGAGAACCTGATCACTGGGAATATAAAATTATCTATTCCTAACAGGAGTGGAGCAGTGTGTATGTGACTTCAAAGGATATCTTTAAATACCTGTTTTTCCTTGTAGGCTTTAACTTCCTTCCTAATTTTATATTTTGTGGGGAGTAACCTACCAATGGTGGATCCTAGAAATCATGTGACTAGAAATTGGGATTGCAGGAGTCTAAATTGTAGTTTCTTATATCATGATATAACATGATATAACATGATATAACATGATATATCTATTTAGAAAACCTAATATTACATTTCCTCTTTAGACCTGACCCATAATATTGATTCCTCTTTTTCTTAGCTTTCTTTGCTGCTCCTCAAAGGGCTGTGTATAGTACTTTGTCAGAGCAGAAGGTACAAAGCATCTATGTTCCCTCCTAAGCTCCATTTTTTTCTGTTTCTTTTACTGACCTCTTGTTTTTGAATCATGCTGATCATATTTTCCCTGCTACAATTCTCCACGGTGAATTGTAGGTAAATCTGTCCTTTTATACAATTAGATCATTCTTGATTAGTCTGGAGTGCAGCACAGAAATAGAACAAAGATCCCCCTAGGATTTGTATTTTGCTTATTTGTGGGCTTTTTAAGTTTTTAGTCTTTTCCCTGTGCGAATACCTTTGAAAGATGTAATCTTTTAAAAGAAACAGCTAATTTCTGTCTAATGCAGCAGAAAGGCAGGAAACTTCATGTTATCCTGTCATGCAATTTATATTTTTAATTAATCAATAATATACAGATGTGGCAAAATAACCTTTAAAATCCTCTGTATAATCACTGGTTTGGCTCCGTACACTGTGATGTAATACTGGGGAATGGATACAGGTATACGTGTGGTTCAGTACATGTATTCAAATAAAGAATGGGTTCTGTATGTCTGCCCAGTAGTGGTAAGGCCAGCTTAGTGACTCAGTTTCTGGCAGAAACTTCTGGGGTTTTAATATTCTGAAAATTTGGGAATAAATGACCTCAAAGTATCAAGGGAAAAAAGTTTCCAAGGTAAAGTGGTTGGTACAGAAATAATTTTTTTGGGGGAAAATTCTCTGGAAGTCACGCACAGTATATTAGGAAGTTCATGTCTTCAGATATTACCAATCCTTTTGAATGTATATACCTATTTTTTTCTTTCCTGTCTTGCATCTCATACTAGCTTTCTTTCTGTTTACTATTTCTAAGTGGCTATTCAGGAGAAAGCGGTAAACCTTCCAGATTACTCATGTCACTATTTTTTCTTTTTTCCCCCCTTTATTTTCTTCTCTTGTAACCTTGATTTTATTTGACCTGTTGTTTCAAACAGCTGAATTTTCCTCCATTTTCTTTGTGCTAGCTTCACAGACCTTGTCCTATACAAAGTGTTTTATTTGCATCTTTTTTCTTTTAAGAGTGGCAAACAAGCAAACGAAACTCTTAGTAGTGCTTTGTAACTTTTAAATAAGTCCTTTCACTTGCTGAGAAAACCAATATTTTTCTTTTTTTCTGCTTAGAAGGTAGAAAAACTAAAAGAACTGCAAGACAAGAAGTGCTAGTAAAAAGGTTCACTTAGCTTTTTGGCTGAGCTGAATCTGGACAGGTATTAATTTGTCCAGCTTTGATGCATAAATAACAATAGTGTCTTCATTGTCTTGTCATGGTTTTAAATGTAAAATGCAGTTAAATAAAACACTTTCTTTCTTTCATTTTCTGGAATATTGTACCTCATTGGTATCTTGCTTGTGTATTGCTTTTTTTCTTTTTGAAAGAACTAAAAAAAAATCATAAAATGTTAATAAATAATTTTTTAAGAGTTAGAAGGTTGATTTGCTAAGTTGTCATAGTAAAAGTCTGGCTTGCCTTTTGTTTCACTGACTTGTGTGTCTTTTGGACATCTTTCTATATGCAAAATGGAGAATATCAGTGTGATTTCAAATGGTTTTTAGAGTTTATAGATCTAAGTTTCACCTCTAAGGTGCAGAAGACATTATCATTTTTAATCCCAACCCTTTATTTGCTATATGGCAGACTCCCAATGAATGTGTTTTTTAAAAGAAGGGCCAAGGTCTCTCTGTTTTCAAAATCTTAACCATGTCTTGGGCAGGAGATGTATATCAAGTGCTCAGACAGAAATCCCAGGAGGAGCAGACATCTTTCCTCCTCCTTTTTTTTTTAATTAGAATTTCCCACTGGGTAAATCCACCAAGCAATAATTTCAAATCTATCAAGTTCACAAAATGCTGTGATAATAAAAACATTATTATGAAGAGTTACATAAGCTCTGAAGAAAACCACTCTTTTCAGGTGAAGCGTATATCTCTTTAAAAGGAACAGTGTGCGTCTGTGTCCTTGCTTTGCGTAGTATTTTCAGAGATGAAGCATTTCCCTCTGAGTTTGATGTCATAGCTATTTTGCTACCTTAAAAGTTGCATGTGTAGGGTAGACATCTCGCTTTTAACATAAATAACTTTCAGCACATGAGAAATGGAAGAAGTTTGAAGAAGGACAATTATATGCATGTCAGTGAAAATACTCTGTTATACGTGAAACATGTACAGTAGGTACATGAAATTTGCATGTGAATTGCCTCTTGTACATACATACTTATAAGTATTGTTCTTATGATAGGATGGGTTTAGGAGATGTGGCGCTCGGTGTGCCAAGTTCATCTGGAGATAGCCCTACTGTCACTTTACTGACAGGGAACTAGTATCTGGTTTTGGTTATGAATATAGTGTATGATGCTCTGAATTAATGATGTGTCACTAGATCATCTATTCTAAGAACTATAATTCGACTTGAGCTAAATTGACCTTTCTTTATCTTAGGCTGCTTTTAATAAGGTAGAACTGACATGAAGAAGTTGGTACACTTGTGAACATTTAAGAATGCTGTTAAGAAATCCTAAGGAAATTAGATGTTAAAAGGAATTTTTTAGTTCTTTTGAATGTGCCAGCCTTGATTTGTAATAAAGAAAGCAGTAGGTGCGTATTTGAGAATGAAATATTACTTTGCCTAGTCCTGAAAATTATTGTGCTGTTTCCAAATTTAATAGAGGGCAACAACATCCATTTCATCCCACCCTTCATTTGTAGATCTTGTCAAGACATCTCTCTCTTTTCTCCTGTAAAACACATTTAAGCCCCTCAATAGCATAAAAAGCCAAGTGCTTTCCCAAGCCTTTCCCTCCTTTTCCCTCACTCTCTTTGATGTGTGCTTTGCAAGCTAATTCTGTATTGCAGTGTTTATAGAGTCTCTCTGTTTGGCGCTTCACTGCGATGTACATCAGCAATAGCAGTTCCTTCTGGATGCGAATGATACAGGGAGGATGCCAGGAGATCATGAGGTTGGGGAAGCTTGTTGGTCATAATTTGAGGCTCTGGATAACAGTTTAATATCTCTTTTAAAGACACACATGCACATGCACACAAAAGTCTTTCACAACTCCCAGAAAAAATGGTTCACAGGGGAAGAAAGAGTGTTAAGTCTGAAAAGACTGACAAAGACTGTAATTTTTCTCCTGTGAGATAATGGTTTGAAGCCAGCAGCAGATAAAAGATTGCCATAAGAATGGCTTAATTCCCCATCTTGTAAAAGGATTAGATAATTCAGTCTCTTTATGGATTCCTCACTCTGGGAAATATATTTCCACTTTTGGTTCTCCCCAGAAATAGCTGCAGAGTGTACTTATTTAAATGCACAAAGACCTGCATTCAGACATGTTGAAAAGGCAAGCAGAGCACAGAAAAGATTATTTTGCAGACTATGTCAATGTGTAAGTTTTGCTCGGCAAGTGGATATTCTGGTTTTACCAGCTGAAAACACGATGGCCGTGAATGATGTATTGGCGACATGGAAACCTTCCACAAAAGTTTTCAAGAGTGACTGAAAAAAATAACACTTTTAATTTGCAGAAAGAGAATGGACTTCCACCCAAATCCACTTTTAACTACAGTTGTAATGATTTCTCAAATCGTTTGCTGTGTTTTGGTTTGCAAGCACTGAGAAACAGTGACCTTAGGAAAATGAGTGCAGAAATAAGGAACAGGCTCTGATCTGAATACTGTCAGTGCAAGTGGAGTTACTGTGTAGATTGACTGTACTTTAGATCAGGGTGCAGATCAAAGAATACGAATGCTGTATAGCTCATACATAAAATTGATGGCAGCAACAACATGCTCCTGCCTGAGAGCTTTGCACCACTTCTTTAAAATGGATTTAAAGGTATTATAAATCTCTATTGGAAACATCCTGGATATGTTACTAGGTTTATATTCCTATGTTTTATTCAGAAATTGTGTTGAACTGTATTTATTCATGCAGGCATATAGTTTAATTTTGGAAATGTCTGCCTTCCTGGATAATGTGATGCAGGATAATCCAATAGTTCTCATGCTTCATTTCTCTTTGGTGCAGATGCTTCCTGCATTGTAGTCTATGGTGAAAACAGAAGCTATTACACTGAATTATTTTTTTTTTAATATATCAAGGTGACATGATGCATAGCTTTCCCATTACTACTTAAGACTTGAAGTGCCAGTCACTCTCATTAATTACTGTCATTAATTCACATTTCTTCTGTAGTTTCTGGATCTCTAATTTGTGTAAACTTATTTTAAAATTAATCTTTATTAAGAAGCCAGATAGTGAGTTTTGCCAGTGAAAGACTACTTTTGCCTACATATTGTTAAACAGTATTTAATATAGTTTTGCCATTATATTAACTGGCATAGTCTATACTGGAAAACTGACATCTTTTTGTCTCTGTACCTGTGAATACACTAAGAATTCCACTGGCACAGTTCTAACATTATTATTTTTGTAAAAGGCATTAGTAGAACAAATGGAATAGGTCAGTAATTCCTGGCTTTGTATTTAGGAGCTGGAGAACCTTTGGATTTTGTACCAGTGTAAAGTAGCGCAGAACTTGTGGAGACAGTAAGTCAAGGTACATGAGATCAGAATTTGGACCAGTATGTTTGAGAACAAAGAATGACATAAACTCATCGTATTATAGGCAAGTCAGGACAAATGATTATAGACCTTGGAGTTGTGTTACTGGTGTGGTGTTGAGGTTGCTAGGGAAAGGTGCAAAGAAACATTCAGTGTAACCTCAAAGCACATCAGGGCTTTCAAGGCTTTTGTTGTCTGTTGCTATAACTTCCCTGGAGTATGTATGTACTTGTTCTAGGGAAATTATAGTTCAGTATTACTATGATATCACAGAGAGATGTTTGATGAAGAGGTAATGCTTTAAATTACAGAAAGGAAGCAGATGATTTGAAAAGGGAGAAAAAAAATAGTCTGCTTTACCCTTCTTGTCTCTGACTGAAATACACTGTGGTCGCAAAAGAAGCACCATCGTCTGATATTTTAAATGAGTTTCTTTTGTTAATAAGTTCATTATATTAATTAATCTTAAAAATACATATTACCGTTTTTGAAGCAAATTAATAACTACATCGTAAAGTAATGAATTATAAATCACCAACGCACTTGTGAGGATTTTTTCAAGAGCATAGTTAAACTTCACAGTTAGAGTCTTAAAGGTCTTTTCCAAACCAAATGATTCTATCATTCTGTGTTTTTATGATTATATGATACTGTACTTTGAAATAATTTAGGCAAAATCAGTGATTGAGCACGTCAAAATCTCCTTAATTAGTAGTCAAACACCAACATAACACTACCTCTTCTTTTAGAGTTGAGAACTTTTCTTTGCTGTTACAACCTTATAAATGTTCAGTGCTCTTGGATGAACATGAAAGCAGCTTTATTGCTCTTTTTTCCTGAATGATTTAAAGATTCTTTGCTGAACTTTCCCCTACTTCTCACCATATTTATCTAAAAGAAGTCAGCTGAGTCTTCAGCAAAGCACATCAGGAATTTTCCAATGAAATGTGTGTTCTTTAGGAAATAATGATTCACAGAAACCAGAATATTTTGCAGAAGTTATCCAGACTCAACAAAGTTTAGCTGACGCAGGGCAGAGCAGAGAGAGTGGCTGGAGCTGCAGTTCTCAGGGACGTAATTTCCCACTTCCTCCTCAGGAAGGGCTCTTTACTGTCTTGGAGCCCCTGGAGAAATTTTTTCTTTATTACTAAAAAACCAGCAGAAGCATTTGTATTGTCTTGAAATAACACGTATTCAGGATTTCTTCTCAAGTGGAATCTTAAAGTTTTTGTTGTTATTCACCTCTGGGACCATTAGAATGGGAGCAAATTTGCCCAGCTCTAGTTTTCTATGTTTAAAAAGAAGTCCCATAGTCATGTACCAGAATTTGAAGGAGTTATGTTCACAGTAATTATATAGCTCTTGCCTGTAACTGTCTGTTTGGGGATTAAAGGCGAGTTTGACCAAAAATGATAGCCCTGCTTCCATTTGGTTTGGGTTTTTGTTCATTTTTGGGAGGAATATAATGTGTATTTGGTTACTTACATAGTGACATATTCCTGGAACACAGTGTCAGAATAATATTAAACTAAACATAATCCCAATTCCTCTGAAGGTAAATTTCCTCTCCTGTTTTTTATTTCATTTAATACATTAATTTCCTAATGCACAACCTCTACTTTTCACTAGCAATTTCTAATGCACATACTTTTAAGTTGCATTTTAGTAGTTTACAGAAAATACAAATATCGAAGAACATATATCTCAATATTAGGTATCTGAAACATTTCTATTTATTTGTTTTCCGGAATCTGCATTCCATCTCATTAGGCCTCAACATTAGAAAGTACCTATGCTTTTGGTTAAGCGGTTTTAATTATTTTTATGAATCTATCATAGGCTTTGGAAGTATTTTTTCCTTCTAATCCACTAATGTTGTGAGAATGGTGTTCATCAGTGAACTTTTGATTCTGTTGTTTATTGTAGCATTCTGCTATAACATGGAGTTTACTTAATTTTGTTTACTGATAATTTTGAGAGTATCTTGGGACAACAGTGTTGACATAGAGGACAGTCATAGTGTACATTAGCAATTTACTTGCATAAAGTACCTGCAGTCATGTAGAGACATACACATAATTGTCCTCAAAGCAGTCAAAGTTTAGACTTAAAAAACTGGTTTGCTCAAGTGTAAATTTTTTCACTAATTTCAAATCTGAAAATTCATGCAAACATTAAATGATGGAGGAAAACCCACAATTTTAATTCAATTCTCTCAACTGTTCTCTGTTAGGGTTTTTTCCCCTCATACAGTTTAATTCCAGTATTATATTGTCTGCTAACCGTGCAGCTGTATGAAAGCTACTGCATTGTTTTAGGGGTGCTAGAAGTGGAGAAATCACAGCTCCTTTAGCATATCTTTCTCCTTCTATCCCCCACTATACTCACTCTTTATTAGGTGCCCGTTATAATTTGTCATTTTAGGATGCTCTTGGATGGATTTTTGGATTCCTCTAAGGAATTTTTTTTAGGATCATCATCTCTTTCTTTTCAACTTCTAAGTGAGGCAATCAGTCTAACATCTTTCTAATACATGAATTTCTGTAATGTCAAGAAGCTGTGCTCTTAATAGATCACGTACATTGGATGTTGATGAATATCAGAGAGTTTTGAAAACAAGACCACTTGTTCTGTCACACAAAAAGAATGAGGAAGTGTATGACATGCCATAGAGCTGGTTGTAATAAAGAAGAGCAATAAACTCATCTGGGCTTAGGATAACATCAACATTTTTTCTTGTTATATATGTTCAGTTTTGGGGAGGACTAACATTCAGATAGTAGTGACAAGTTTCACCACACAATCTGCTTAAGTAATGTCAGTTTGATTAGAAGAAAAGATCACTAAGGAATATGCCTTAATGAGCTGTGTTATAAAAAAGATATCATTTCAAAGATTTACATATAGCAGAGAACAGACCTTCCTTTTCTAGTGTGTATCTCTATATAGCTGTAATCAGGTAAAATTATGTAGATAGCTGTAAGTGTAATATTTTTGGCATAATCAAATAGCATGTGTTACAGTATCAAAAGGACTTACTGATAAATTTCAGAAACTAAAAGGGAGGCGCTGTGCTTTTCCAAGTTATCTAACGGGGATTATGTTGCTGCTATAGAAATCTCATTGCTGACTTTAAATAAATGCAGCATGTATTCATTCATACTAATTCATTCCTTTTCTAGTACTAACAGAATACTCTTTGCTTTATGCAAATACATGGAAGAATCTGACTCTATAATCTGATGCAAGCAGACAGTACCGTCTAGAAACAAACGCTGTGCTGGATGACTGTTCAAGCTCAAAGCAAAGCTGGTTTTGCAGGATGACTGATTATACTGTGCCAATTTATTTCCAGCTGCTAAGTAATGCTAGAAGAAAGATCAAGGCACACCCTGTGTTAACTCCTGATAGTAATGATCTGATTGCCACGAGGATATTATTGTGCCTTTGAAAACAGGGTGGGAGGATGAGGAGGTTGCTATGAAGAGACATGAGTGAGTTAGTCCATGAGACATTTCCTCATTCATTTCTGCCACCAGAAAAGCCTGAGGGTTGCTTTGAGTGTTAAAATGAGTCTTCCTGAAAGGCTGGGCACAAGAGAAGCTTGAGACTTTGTAGCACTTGATCAGTCTCTTCCAGTTGGGCTCCACTCAACGGAGCTCATCTACTGGTCAGGAAATGCAGCTCTCTAATGAATTTTAGCCTATTTGAATGGTGTATGGCATCCCTGTCACTAAATTAATGTTACAGGTACTTACGTACTGCATATTTAATCCCTGTAAAATTCCCCATGAACATTCTGTTGTCTCGAAAATGGCAGAGAGTTGGAACATGTAAGGGTGTTAATCTGCCATATATAATTTTTTTACAAATGGAACTGGAGCTAGTATCTGATATCTCTCTAGGATATTGCTTCTTGCACTGCCCCCAGGATGTAATCAATGAGTCAGTGATGTGTTTCCCACCTCTGTAATCATAAAGATTTACAAGTGTTTCCCTAAGACTAAAATTGGCAATTGTGATCCCACCAAACAATGTGTTCTGAGGTGTTCCCTGACAGTCAAAATTGCCAGGGAAATATTCAAAAAAGGTTGTCCAAAAAAAAGTTGTCATATTATCCAAAGTGTGGTTTTGTCTAGGAAATTTCACACACTCTCATTTGTGAGAGGTTATACAACATAAATAATGGAATTAACCTCATTTTCAGTTCGGTTTATCAACTGGGAGTCAAGTAATAGTTTCATCTTAGCATTTCTTTGTCTGATAAAATAAGCGACTTCTGTTGAGACAGCAGACTATGATATCTTCATCTCAATTATATGTCCCATTCTCCAGCAACTATGTTTTATGAAAGAAGAACATCCTAAATCTTGAGTTCAACGATGCACTTGACATGGGCATGAGAGAGAGTAAGCTATTTAAAAAAAGAGAGAGTAAGCTATTTATATATATGTGTTACCGAATCAAAACTGGTTTGTGTCACCTTTGTGCTTGCTGAAGAAATTTTTCTATTGAAAATTTAAGATGGCTGAACTTTTAGACAAGAAAAAGAAGTAAGATTTTTTTTGGGTAGGTTACTTCTACTTCCAAATATTGGACTATCACTGATAGATTAATGAATATAGTACGTAAGGTCAACTTACATGGAAATAATGTAAAATCTTTGATAAGGTGATAAATCTTAAACATTTGTAGGAAACATTGCTTTTTCAGATATCAAGAGCAAGTATTTCCTAATTTGAATCCTAAAGGAATGAACATGTTTTCTTTTTGCTGACTTAAGTCAATGACGTTTCTTTGATAATACTGTGTGTGCTTACAGATTGTCAAGGAGTTTAAAAAGACCTTTTCAAAGTAGTGGATTAAAAAAAAAAATCTAATTTCAATCTTGACTCTGGTTTTCCCATTTGCTGTTTCCTTTCTCTGATGAGGGAATATAGGATTTTATTATGCTGTGACTCATTCAAGGAATGTGGATGAAATAGTTTTGTCCTCTCTTTGCATACTCTTATAATATCCTATTTTCTAAATCATGCTGACAGTATGACTATGTTTCAGACACCTACAAGCTTGTTTATAGTGATAGACCTGATATAATGCTGCTGCACACTTCCTGTAGAAGTTACTCAGGATATCTTTGGCCTTGAAGTCCTTGGCAGTCTTCTTGGAACAAGTCCTACAGAATACATTTTTGGGTCAAAGGAAATTAAAATATTTGCCTGGAGGCTGTTTGCCTTTCTAACTCCTGAAGCTCCAAAATGCAGCTGGTTGAACATAACTAAAACAATGGTCTCTAAGCAAGAGATCACGCTATAGACAGAATGTATATAGAAAAAATGTTGGCTATCATGTATCAAGTTTGAACTCCCATTAAAATAATTAATAGCTGAAGTAATGTTTCAGTTAATAACTCAAATAGTCCATGAAGTATTAGTAAGATGGTTGGTTTCAATTATTTATTTATTTACTTAGTAGGAGTGTTTTTTTATTAATTTTTTTTTAGTTAGGAGTACATTTTGAAAATAACAGCCAAAATTTTCCAAAGCAAGCCACTAGTTTGGAAGAGCTCAACTTTTTTTAGATTGTTTTGTAAACAAGTAAATTAATTTCATCTATATTGCTTTTTCTAGAGCAGTGGATAAAATTTTCCAACACAACCTTTTGGTCATTTTTTAACCAGTTTTTCCTAAAGGAATTTCTATCTAGTATCTGGCAATAAAAAATTCAAATCTACCTTGGAGTTTATACTTATAAAGCTGGTCTGCAAGAAAAAAGAGTTGGAGATGAAAATGCTTTTGCAGTACTAGGGACTGGAGAAGTGAACTTAGGTCTTCCAGCATTAATGATGCTTGCAGTATGCGGTGCAGCATGCTTTTCTGGGAAGTCATTCAGCAAGAATGCCACAGGGAAGAAAGTAGCATAAACAAGGACAGGTAACAAATACATCTCTCTACAATGAGCTGCTGAAGCATTCAGAAGGTCTTCTAGATGTATGCTTCTTTCTAATGTACTGCTTAAGAGTTTTAAAGTGTTTTCATTTTACTTTGGAGGTGTCTTAGTAGTAGTATTACTATTGAAGAAGAAATCAGTATAGTCCAAGTAACAGAGTTCTTTTGGTGAACAATAGTATTTGTGACTTTTTTTTGTTGCTGAAGTCACATGAGAATCTATTCTAATATAAATCCACATGTAAGAAATGTATAAATAAGTTGTAAATTGAATGTGAAAATGAGATCCAAAATGTCAAACATCTTACCCATCCACCCACCCAGTTCTCCCAGTCCACCCAGTTCGTCCTTGAAAGGGAAATCACAGTAAGGGTGACAGAGCACTGGGACAGGCTGCCCAGAGGGGTTGTGGCATCTCCATCTCTGGAGATATTCAAAACCCATCTGAATGCCTATCTGTGCAATCTGTCCTAAGGATCCTGCTTTGGCAGGGGGGTTGGACCCAATGATCTCTTGAGGTCCCTTCCAACCCCTATGATTTTGTGATTCTGTGATATGAAATTACTTTTCTTGCTAGATATATGGAAAAGATTAATTTTTTTCATCTTTTTCATAAATCAGTGGGCCACTTCAATATATAATTTCTAGAATAAGATGAGAATAACTGCAGATGTTTATGTCTGGTTTGGATTTTTGAAAGCTTAGAATAGGAACATATTATAAAATCTTGACAATTCTGGTGGGATAAAGGCAGCAGATCTTAATTCTAGATATTTTGTTTTTATGACTGCAGTATAAACAGAAGGTTGGAGTAATTTTCCTTTTAATTAAACAAAAAGAAACTATCAGCATGGTTGCAGAGCTGACTACATCACTTCTGGTTCCTGCAATTCCATGTGTATCCATATAAACCTGTATATGTGCTTGCAGTAAACAGCATATGTATGTTATGTAGAAAGAGTGGTCAATTTTAATGCAAATGAAATGACATCATGTTTTTAGATCACATTTTGGAGATCACATTTTAAAAAATATTTTTTGGTGGTTATTTCATTTGCATTTTGTTTTCTCCATGTTTTTATATCTTTATAAAAGTGGTATGAAGTTATTTGATTCTGTTTGACTGTCATCTTTAGAACAGCCTGTTTGACAAGCCAAGCTTTTAAAGAATTGGTAACTAAAGCATTACAAACCAGGTATAGAGCTATAAAGGATTCATAGAAGTCATTTTCAAAATGAGGATTACAGCTTCTGAGTTTTACACTTGTGTTGCCTTGAGGAGTTCTGTGTTCTGTGGAACTGCCTCCTTGGGTAAGAATCGTTATGAATTTACATTCAGTTTTCCATCATAAATAAAGCATCCCAGGGGCAATAATAAAGGGGGATAATTTGGCATAATTTGGGGGGAAGAATGATTTTCAGAAGGTACAAACAAATAAATGACCTAAGAGCCAAATATATCAGATACTCCAAGAGTCATAAAATGTGAAATTCAGATGGGGCAGATGTGGGGTTGCTGCTTGGTTTCAAAGGTTAATTCAAAGTTTAGTATAAAACAGGTACAGAGAGTGAGAATATGGAGTGAAAGAACTTTTTACAAAGAGATAAGTACTTTCTTTCCCCAAGGATTTACTTCAGTGCATTTTTATGATTCCTGGGCTTTGCAAAATTGAATTGCATTTTTCTTATTCTTTTCATGTTTGAATAAATTCAAGGTAAGATAACCTTTATGCAAATGGCAGTTTTATTGTGTTAAGAGCTAGAAACCATATTTCAGAGCAGAATTTGTACTTAGGATTCATAAGAGCCTGACCAAGGATGGTAGGGTTCTTGGGATGCTCACTTAAAAGAAAATGTACTCTTCTTCCCACTCCCTGAATGGCGCAGACTGGATGGAAAAATGGCAGGTTGGGGTCAATCTGTAACAGCTTCTTCCTGTCACTCATTCCTCCTCATACTTTTCCTCTGCTCTGATGTTGGGTCTCCCCACGGCCTGCAGGCAAACAACTCCTCCATTGTGGGTTCACCACAGGCCACCTGCACTGCTGTGGGTCCTTCATGGGCTGCAGTGGAGGTCTCTAGCGTGCTCTTCTCAATGGACCGCAGGGGAGTGTATGCTCTGGAACATGGAGGACCTCCTCTGACCTTGGTGTTCCCACTTTTTCTGCTACCTGCTTTTTTGTCTGTGTAGCATTGTTCGCTCTCCCTTAACTATGTTTACCCATTTGTTTGTTTGTTCTTTTTTTTTTTTTAATTTTATTTTGGAAGCTGGGTGGAACTGACTGTGCCTGGCACAGGGCAACCCCCACCTCACCTCACCAAGGGCACCCCTGCAGTCCGCCCACTGCCTTGAAACAGATACTTATAGAGTCCTGTTAGAATTAAAATATTTTTAAAAGTAGTGTGGAAACCTTGCAGTTCCATGTGCATATGATAGCACCAAAAGTCCACTGTTGTTAAAATAAGTCTTAGAAAAATATGTAAGCTGGGATTCAGTTGATTGTTTCTTAGAGGATTATTTTGGTTACTAAACAATCTAGGATGATGTGATTGAACCATGAATGTTGGCTTTTCAGCAAAGCTACCCTTTTAGTTAGGACAATATTGTGAGTAGAGTATGTAGTCAGAGGTAACAATCTTCTGTATCCTCTCTATGGAATATGTTTGCAAATGTTTCCATTCCATCTTTCCACAATTTAGATTGCAAGGAGATAATTTGGCAGAAAGGCCAGAAGATGTCTCCATGGTTTCTCAAACGTCTGAGCCAGCAATGTCAGACTCTGATGGTAAGTTATATAAATTTTTCTTGCTCATTCAAAAAAACCCAAATACCAGCATCTTGAATTTAAGAGAGGTTGTGTCTGTTAAAGGAGATTAAACACTTCCAGAGAGTGTTCCTGGGCATTTGAATTCAATCATTCACACCTCAGATCCAATAGAAGAGACTAACATGGGTTTTGTCATGGCCAATTAGCACTCCACAATAATTCCTAGGCATAGCTTGGGAGCAGCCTTGGGCCAGGATTCATTCTTAGTAGACAGTTTGTATGTTAGCACACTATTTTGAATATAAAATAGCTTAATAACATAGACATGGGTTGTTCATTGCCAGTTGGCCTCTATGCCAAAGAATGGTCTTTGAAATACTTAATTTAATACTACATATGCATCCACAGGATTCAAGTAAGATACAGTAAAAATAAATAGAATTACAGAATTTCTCCCTTGTCTTTAAACTATCAGAAATGCTTCTCTGATCTCTCCAAGCACCACTGTCTGGAATTAAAATACAATAAAAAGTGGTTTCTAAAATAGATCTGAAGAACATTTTTTCCCCTCATGCAAACATAATCATATGTTGCACTAATCTGCAGTCAGGACAGTCGGCCTTATTTCAAATTCTGCTCAGGTTTTCAATCAGAATAATAGTTCTAATCTAATGGAGAGCACTTCCTAAGGGATATCTTGGCATAGTATGCCCTCCTTTCCTATGAAAGATTAAGTTGATGAAGGTTAACTTTATCTTGGCTGTTATTGGAATGGAGACAGAAAGGAATAGAATTTTGGACTGAGAATCTGCAAAGATAAATCTTTCAGTCTATTCCCTTACTGTTGGGCAAAACCAGATGAGTCTATTAAATGGAGGATTAGATTTGCAGTTTAGTTTTCAGCAGCCTCAGGCAGTTGATCTGTGTTGATTAATTAATGCAAAACAAATCAGAACGAACTTTTGTTGGTTTTAATTATGCTACTAATATAGGTGTACTATTAGGTGATAGCAACTTGAGCTTTTGCTCATTTATCTTCCCTCATTTCTAAACCAGTAAAAAAAAAAGGGGGACTCAGAATCTCTACATATGATGTTCTTTCAAGCTTGATGAAGATTTTCAACAAGAGAGACCCAAACTGGTAACTGCAGTCATCCTTGTGAAAGGAAGCCAATATTCTTCTGTTCCGCGAGTAATCCCCAGGAAAGGAGGCAGTGGTGGTTTGTTTGGGATAGGTGAGGGACTACACAAGCATGAGATTATTGCAGCAGAAACAAGTAGAAGGGTAAGACATACATGTAGGAGAAAGTTCTACAGTTCCAGATTCTCTGCCTTTCTTTTTCTTTGCTGTGTATCCCTCTTGAAGTAGGAATATGCCCACTTTGCCATGCCTTCTTCTGTAACTGTAGGCTTCAATAGAAAAGGAGGCTGCTGCTAAGGGACAGAGCACCAGGATTAAAGAAGGTGATATTGTCAGAAAGTGCTGGATGATGGGTAATAAAGGAGCTGGATCTTTCATGGTCACAAGTATGAACCCAAAGAGTGCTATAGCCATTGTAACCCACTGTGTGTTCTGAATGCTCTGTAGTCAGTGTGGATATAGAGAAGATGGAGAACACTTTCTCTAAAAAAAATCTCAAATAAAAATGTAGGGAGTAGAAGTTAGATGAGTAGGGGAGGCAACTACATTCATGTTGTTATAAACACATCTGTCTCATGTCTGTGAATATGCATGAGCTCTTTAGTCATATGGCTAGAAAACAGGAAAGCCACTAGGGGAAAAGAACTGGGGTCAGCAGGGAGGTACTGTCAAATTTCTGTCAAGAGGCACTCTCAGAAATATTGAGCTTTTCAAAAGTCTTTTTTTTCCTTCCTAAAAATGTTGTCTAGTAATGCATTTTGATTTTTAAAAAAAGCACGTCTGGATTTTACAAGTAGGCAGAGACTAGAAACAGACTCAGAACTCAGGCAGCTGCATATTCTATCAGCACTTCCTATGAATGCAGCACGCTGCTCGTTTTCTACACATCTGATGTTTATTTTCAATTAATATTAGGTATGCGAACATGATAAAAGAGACTCCTAAAGATGTCCTTAGATATACCTAAATAACCAAGGCAGCATGTTGCACAGAATTTTTAGTTACGTGCTCTTGAGAATGTATTAAATCATGAAAAAGTGACTGACAGGTTTCACTTATCAGGTTCATCTGAATTTATATTCTGCTCTGACTTTACTAGTACCAATGACCTTACTAAGAGAAAACTATGCATTGGGAAGTGCTGATATAAACCATTTGTTCAAGGAAATATGCAAGCAAGGTGCTGATGCACAGCAAAGTTGCGGGTAGCTTTCTTTAGATAATGATCTGTTTCTGGGTTAGTGGGAAATGGTTGTTAGATCTGGAGCATCTCTCTTGTGGGTTTTAGATGAACTAGGTTCAGAAGTAATTGGCAGCACATCTGATCTAACAGCCCTTATAAATAAGCCTTACTAAAGCAATTCCACCTAATAAAGTCAATGTAATAGCTTATATAAAAAGATCATCTGCAGCATCAGGCACTAGGCTGACTCCACTGGCAATTTGGATCTGGTTCTAATTAACCACTACACTGATTTCCTTCTAGTATAATCCTGCTGCATTGGACAGAGTCATGTTTGATCTAAGTAGTAAAAGGGAGAAGTGGGAATCAGGCCTCAAGATTGGAGAACGTAACGTGCTTTAAGGCTTCGGTTTCTTTTTACTGTCCTAAACTATACCTCTCAAAACTGTTTTTCTTTCCCATTGGTCCACTTCACAGGAAAGAGCTAAATGAATAATTTAATAGTTAGGTTCTTGATTTTGATTAGAAGCAGCAGCTTTGGTGACCACACAACAAACTTCTCCTGTAGATGCCAAGCCTGTCAGGTTTGTCTTTTGGATCAACCCTCCATTAAGCCTCCAGCTCTGTACAAATAGATGGACAGGACAGCTGAGGCTTCAAAAGATATATACTGCAGCAGGACTGATCAGCAGGACTGATCTGGTAAAAAAAAATGCATCTGTTAACCCCCAGTCTGTTTTGGAGGTTGGGGGGATTGTAAAGGTCATCTACTAATGTGTATATTTTTATTAAGTTTGGCTGTCAAAAATAGTATCCCTAAAGCGTAACCATTCATTTAATCCCAGTTGTCTACAAGTACCATAGGTCCTTGTCTCATTTGTTGCAGTCTCTTTTATTGAAAAGTACCTTACCCTTTGAGTGAAAGCCATGAAATAAGGCAGGAAAAGAAGGTATCATTGCAAATAAGATCTTTGCTGTTAGTGCATTCTTGTGGGAGGAAGTTTAAAATACAATAATATATTAAGGAGTAAACTTTTAATATTGGATAAGTGAAAAGCACAGCACTGTAATTGCAGTGAAAACAATAGATTATATGGTACTCTGCCATGTACATGTGGTATTTCCTATTCTATTGTGTCGGTAGATCTACAGCTTATGCTGTGATACATACTATTTAATTTGCTAAATATACTTTACAAAGCAAAGTTTACATCAGTAGTTCATTCAAATAGGAGTCACTGTTTTTTTTCTTTTTTGCAGTTAGCCAGCTCCTGTTAGTTTCTGTCCCATAGAAACTAGAAAGTTTCTACTACTTTTTTTTTGGATGTAGAGAAAGAATTTTAAATTCGGGATGTTCAATGGGCTAGGATTCTAGGAAACACATATGGGGCTGTTCCAGATGGAACCGCGTGACTAGGGTAAAAAATAAAGATGTAAATATGTGGAAATTAGGGTTGAGAACTAGACATGGCAGTGACAAAAATGTGGCATCATCTCTCAAACCCTGAATAGTTCTCTGACCACATCATCATCACCTCTTCTTCCTCATCTTTCATTGGTGTTTTCAATTACTGTGGTAACCATAGCAGCAGTACTCAGTATAGTTCTGTTGTTATAGTAAGTATAGTATGAGATGTTTAACAAGCCAGGGCACTCTGGAAACATAACCTCCCTGTTAAGTGTCTGAATAACTGCAGAACCTAGAGGAGATGAGGGCATCTTGTTTTCTTAGGCTGCTTATGACCAGTACCTAAGTGCCTAGCAGACTGTTAGGCCGAGTGAAACTGCCTGGCATGGTACCTGGAAATTGCTTTCTCTGACATAGGCACATCAATTTTGTTTGAAATGGCTATGTGTGTGTCAAAGTTGCATTCTAGACTCCTCACAATGTCGTAGTTTACCGATGCGGCAGTATGGGCATAAATCACATCTCGTGTGGCTTTTAAACATTGCATAAAGTGACCAGCACTTAGTTTAACTGTATTAATTAAATGGAATTTTATTGATGGTACTAAAGCTGAAGATCCACTACTCACTTGTGTAAAGTAAAAAGAGTATTTAGTTTTAATAGTAAAAATAATAAACTATGAGACGCCTTGGCAGCTGAAGGAGGCTTGCTTATCACTCTAATCATGTTAGACACACTGTTCTACATTGCATTAAGCTTATAAATTAAAATCAGACATAAATTAAAATCCATTGAAGCGTAACTGAAAAGCACTGCGTTTACAAAAAACGCATTTACCTTCCCAGCAGTTAATTTATAGGCGTTTTATTTTCAAAGTGACTAATGCTTACTTAATTAGAGTGATTTACTTCTCTTCTACCTCTTTGGAACAGCTCAAGTACCCGGGGTTGAAACCCTTACAGAAGATATTGATGAATTTCAGAGTGCCTCTCAAATGGCAGGATCTGTAAGTATCTTCTCTTATAGATAATCCTGTAATTTTTAAAAGTAACTTGATAAAAATTTGATTCTGCCTAAAGAGAAAAGTTGTGCTGGTCTAGAGAGAAGAAAACCTAATTTACCTAACCTTTCTGAATTTTCAGTTCTCTGGCTCATAGTTTTTTCATTCTAGAAGGGGTGATCTTCTGAAATAAATTATTATAATCTCATATGAACCTGTATGTTGTTGAATTTACTTGTATAGCTCCCATTTAAAGTGCAGTCATTCTATATGACATATGTATGATCTTAAATGTAGGTCAAATATTCATTTTACCAGATAGTACTCAAAGAAAATAATTAAAACTCTAGATTTCATGATGGATTATGTATGACATCATAATATCTCAACTGTAATTTCACTTTTTGATAACATTTGCAAGGTTTCTATCTAAAATGCATGGCTAATTCTTTTTTTTTTTAAATAATGCAATATTATACTTGGTAATATTTTTTATCAGTTCTTTTATTTTGACATTCAAGAAAATCTTTGCAGATTTTAAGTTTGTAGAAAATATATAACCAGCAATAAAATAATTTTTGAAAAATTATATAATCCAAACCTTGGTACTAGATGTATTGCATCAGAAATTTGAATGTAGTATAGAGAAGGGGTTGCTTTTTTCCTAAGGTAAGTAACTTAACAGAGTTCCAGATCAATTCCTAAAGCTCTTTGAGAACTTGGAGTGCAAGAGCTGCAGCCACTAGCTTTGATTTATCATTTCTGCAAACACATAACATAGGGAAAGAGCAACATATAAATTACACAGAAAAATAAATATGCAAGGAAAACAAAGGATCATTATTTTATTAGCAAAATCTTTCTACAGAAATTTTTATGTGCTTTGTGTGCACGTGCTTACAGATGGACAAGCAATATGCACATAAATCATGTAATGCTCTACTAATTCTTGGCTTAGGTAAGGTTGCCTGGAGCAGTAGACTGCCAGAGGCAACTGAGTTGCTTGGGCTGAATCCTTGAAAGCCACACTAGCAGTTGTTACAGCCAGTACTGCAAAGAGAAGGCAAGAAGAGTAGTTGTGCTTTTGCTCTGCCCACCCTCTCCCAGCTAAGTTCACTTCCCTGAGCTCTTGGAGAATTCCTCTGCCCACGTAACTAAGGAGCCACAAACCAGTAACTGTTCGTTTATTTGCCTTTGGGTATTTTGGGGTTTTGTATCTTAAAGCTCTTGCTTTAAATAGTGTGCAGATGGCTGATTGTGTACTTTTATCTCCTAATGTGGCTTGTAGGCAGAAGATTCAGTTATCCAAAACTGCAACTGTCTGCAACAGTACCTCCCCAAAGAGAGGGAAAAAACCGACCCAACTCTTGTTGCCTTTTCAGGGCTCTGAAGGAAGAGACCTTATTCCATGTCTCCCTAATAACTTCCAGGTCGACTTACTCTTTGAGGATCTTGACATGTAAAATATAGATGTAAAACTGAGGTTCCTCATAGCAAGGCAGTGAAGATAAATGCATTCTTGCAATGGAGTCCCACAAATCTTTCAAAACAGTAAGAAATATGCCTGTAAAATTACTTTAGAATTAATGCCAAAATACATTCTCATGACTTGAAATGGTTTTCAGATATTACAGGAGATACAAGATGAGGGAAAAGTAGAATAAATATGATGTTGATCAGACTTTTCTCATAAATTGGACAAATTGGTTCATGGCATTCCCTCAAATGAGCATATTACATGAAAAAAATTCTGACTTGGTTCAAGGTGTGCCTTGTTTAATACTGGTACTGCATTTCAATGGGGTAATTTGAGTCTGTTGCTTGTTAAATGGATCGTTATCATAGATTTATGTCTACTCATGTATATTTGACAAATTTTCTTTAAAACTGCCACAGCCTTCAGAGAAGTATTTTGAGAAAAACTGTGGGATAAAGCAGCAAGAATCATGGATAAGGATAAAAGAGCTGTGTGGATTCTCTTTTCATGACCCAATGATCTCTTGAGGTCCCTTCCAACCCCTACAATTCTGTGATTCTGTGATGTCTGCTGTAAAAGTCACAGAATCACAGAACATTAGGAGTTGGAAGGGACCTCAACAGATCATCAAGTCCAACTCCCCTGCCAGAGCAGGATCACCTAGAGTAGGTCACACAGAAATGTGTCCAGGTGGGTTTTGAATGTTTCCAGAGAAGGAGACTCCACAATCTCTCTGGGCAGTCTGTCCCAGTGCTCTGCCACTATCACAATGAAAAAGTCCACATGTAAGATCTTTCATGTGGAGACTAAAGCAAGCTGGATGCTGGTACTTGGAAGATTTAGGCAAAGTCTATTCCTGTAACATGGTTGGTATAATTTATACTATGCTTTCATTATGATATTCCTGTAATATTGTATATGTTTGCCCTTCTATTTTTGAAGAATCTTGAATTTTATGTAATCAGACCTCTGTCCTTTAAATAATTTTTAAGAGTCTTTGGCTACACTTTATTTTTCATGAAGAGAGTTGATACTTGAAAAAACAAGAACTTCCATTTTCAGTGCTGCACAATCCCAAACAAGGCATACTGAATGAATAATTGAGTAAAGCTAGCAAAAAGGGAGTTTCAACTATTTACAGGAATCCCAAGTGTTTTGCAAAGAGTCTAAGTGTAAGCGAGCATTCAGAGTGGCCTCAGAGATCCTAGTTTACCACAGGGCTCATTTTCTGACAAATATTTAATGTAACAAAAAGTGCTAGGCAAAATGCAATGACTTTTTTGATATTTTTGCAGTGTAGTGAACTCAGAGTCCTGTTTTATTCTGTGTCTCTGTAAACAAGTTTGGTAAATATTTGGCTAGGAAGCTTTAAGAAAACACCGAAGTGACACTAGGAAAAAATTAGGTGGGCTGGAATTCTGACAGAAATGGAAAACCAAGGTATGGGGGATGTTACTTAATTTACAGAGACTAACAGAAAGAAAGAGGGCATATGCACAGGGCAATTCACGATGAGTAGAGACTTTGCCTTCCCTCCCAGTTGCTTCTTTTACCACCTGGGGTCTAACAGGACTCATGCTTATTGGGGTTTTTTTATGTGAATCTTTGCATTCACTCATCTTGCCTTGCATGTGCACATAAAAATGTATATTTTTCTTTGCAAATTATGCATGAAAGGCAAACCAATCCAAGTGTAACAGAAACTGTGGAAAAAAAAGTTGTCCAACTGCAAAAGACGTTTCTGCATGAATTTGCCTTGGCTTTTTGGTCTTTATTACTGTGGGTAAAATACCCTAAGAATTGTTTTATGAAGGTGTTTTGGTTTACCTAAATTTTCTCCTGTTTTCCCTACTTCTTTAGAACTTTTCAGTTGCTTTCCTGGAAGGGATACATACATGGATTTTCTGTGATAAATACAGAAATTCTTTAATGGTAATTCAATTTCTGAAGTTACTTGAGGCTTCAAGCACAAGGGAAAATTAAGCTTTTAATTCTTGCTATCAATATATGTTGAATACAGCTACACTCCACTGATATATGATGTAAGTTGTAATTGTTAGAAGTTTTCTTAGCTTTTCCCACTCTTTTCTCTGGGAACAAAGCTACAAAGTAACTTAATTACTTGTACAGGTTTGAGTATTATCAACTAAATCACCCAAACTTCAGTACTGAACTAAATCCATAAATTGCTGGATTGGGTCCATTGTTTAGCATTTAGCAGGTTAGTCATGACAATAAGGTTCCACTGCCACATCAGGAACAGCAGGAGTGTACCAGTGACCTGGTATGAATGACAAAGGTCATATTTATATATTATCCACACAAAAATAGTGTGTTCTGACACAAAAGTTTTCAAATCCAGCTTGACTTTCGTAGATATGTGGAAAATTCAGGCACATAAAATTAAAACTAAATTTTAACTTTAAATTTTAAATCTGTCAAAATAATAGGTCTTAGTGCAACTCTTTTGCAGCTAGTCCAAAATAACCTGCAAATGTGTAAGTTAATTTACTATTAGTGAAATTAACAATACAATATAGTAGAAGAATATAATACTACGTTTCTTGGAAAATAAGTGATGTTTCCTGCAAGTAGTTAAGCAAGTAGTTTGAATAACATACCTTGAACTTCTTTGGTTAAGACAGAATCACAGAATGATAGGGGTTTGAAGGGACCTCTGGAGATCATGTGGTTCAACCTTCCTCCAGAGCAGGATCACCCAGAGCAGGCTGCACAGGACAGTACCCAGGTGGGTTTTGAATGTCTCCAGAGAAGGAGACTCCACAGGCTCTCTGAGCAGCCTGTCCCAGTGCTCTGCCATCCCCACAGTAAAGAAGTTCCTCCTTATGTTTAGGTGGAACTTCCTATGTTAAAATTTATGCCCATTGCCTTTTGTCCCATCACCAGGCACCCTTGAAGGCTGACCCGTCCTCCTGCCACCCACCTCAACCTCCCCTGTCTAAAGAAATAGATATAGAATTTTGTACAACCAGATGCAAAATAATTATTTCTTACTTTTAAAATTCTCTTTTACTTTGGAGGGAACCTCAAGTACTTAATGTATTTTTTTTAACTTCTTACCTGCTGGCATTCTTTTTGCTGATAGCATGTTACATATTGCAAAATTTGAGCACCCCTCAGGTGCCTGCCTGACACCTGTGATGTGTGCTGGGGCTGCCCTGTCTGCCTGCCCAGACCCCCAAGGGGTCTGCTTCCAGAACTGTGCCGGTCCCTCACAATTTCAGTTCATCAGTCCTGCGCAGCATGTGGATAGCTGGATAGAGCTTCCGATGAGACCTTCCATGAGGCAGACAGAAAGACCTACGTCCTCTGGAGTAAAAAAACTCTTATTTGAAAATATCTGACTTTCTGAAATGTAATTAAAAATTGAAAGAAATTTCTGAACTTGAAAAAAATATATGTGGAAAAAAGTCAAGTGCCTTCTTTTTACCTATCTAAAATTTTGGTTTCTTGAGCATGACAAATTAAAAAATGATAGTCCAAATAACAGTAAATAAATCAGCACTGAAGCTTAGGAAAAAAAATAATTCTGATTACATTTCAGAAACTGAAAGACAAATTTGATTCCCAGGTGCCCACATATCTCCTCCTTCCCTCTTGCCTGTAAACAGAAAAACTCTGTGTATGTTTACTCAAACTACCATTTTTTTAGTGGAAGGTTTAGTGTAAGATGTCCTGGCTGACTGCCACGGGAAGCAAAAAGCTTGTAATTTCAATTACATGGCATTTCAAGTAGAACAAACCCTAATGTGGAAGGTGAGAATTTAGAGGGGGCTGCCAATTTTGCACCAAAGCTTTGAGAGGGTTTATTATTTTTACAGTACCAAGAATACATGTTGACTAGCTCACCTTATGTCCTTGAACAGACTACAGAAGCTGAAAGATAAAACATTTTGTGAAAACTTACAGAAAATACATGGTGTGTGAAAAATATTCAAACAAAATATTGCATAAAAAGTTCCACTGTGTGAATGGCAGCTGTAGTTGCCAGCTGCTTGGTCAGAGCAGAAGAGACTGGCAAACAAATTATTCAATAAAGGGGATTTTTTTTTCATTTTTCATTTGGAGGGATGTTTGTCAAATGTGTCGATTTAAGACATTTAAGCTAAGAAAACATTAACGAATGTGTTGTATGTGGAGAAATGATGATAATAAGTAAAGAAAGCCACTTAAGAAATGGACCTTTGGTTGACTTTAGAAGATGACAAATATATTCTGAGGGTTTAACTTGAATCTATTTCTGGTGCAACCTTCAAAGTTTGAAGGTGATGAACAGAACCCAGAGCTGTTTCTATGAGTTGGAAAGACAAGGATGTCTTTCAAGAACATCCTTATACATAGAGTTTGTTAATCTTAATGTAAATAGGCCATTTGTAAATTTTGTGCTAATATTTATAAAGCTTAATGAGTGATCAAGGGCAATTGTAGTTTGGAAGATACTGAAGGAATTGGAGTGACTTCTGTGCAAATACTTCATACGTATACACTGTATTACTCAACTACTTTCAGTCTACCATTATTATCATTAAAATGCCAAGTCAATTGACATTTGTATTTCATCTCTGCAATTCCTGGCCAGTAGACAAAGGATAGGTTTTTGGGGGAAGTGGAATAAGTAGGTTTAAATAAATGACTTGCAGTCTCTTTCTTAAGTGACATATCTGAACTGTTGCCATTCATCCATAGGAGAGAAGGGGCACCAGTGAATTCTTCTAGAGCTGTACCAACTCACTTATCCTTGCATGTGAACAGACCTGCTTCCAAAGCCTACTTGATAACATCCGCTACTTTCAGCTTCTGTTTATCTTTTAGGACTAAGACTGTTGCATAAACTGTGTGCTGGAGACACTGAGGACTTCTGTCTGTGTTTATGCAGGCACTTATGTATTCACTTAGATGAACTCAAACTCTCAAAATCCGAAAAAGTGAATTTTTATGTTCAATATTATTTAGATATATAAAAAAGAACTGTTACCTGAGCCAGCCTCCAAAAATGTTGGTTATAGCCCTGAAATATTTAGCTTCAGAGGAGGAAAAAAAAATGGTTTAATGTTTTAAACTCTCGTACCTCTTTTTTTTTCCCTCAAGACATTGTTGTTTTCTATCAAGTGAGTATTTTATTGGAAGATACTGTTATAAGCACATAATTTATCATGAAATTAAATTACTATTATTAAATACCTCACCTTCCATAACTAATATTGCAATCCCGTTCTGGTCTTTTGTGAAACCATTGCCTGAAAAAATGCCATAAACTTATGATACTTCATAGAACAGAAGAATGCACTGGAAGAGTTAGAAATGTTTGGGAAAAAATTAATCCCAAATGAACTCATAAATTTCACAAGGTGTTGGAACTATGTATCTGAAAGGATTTTTGAACGTACAACAATAAGTAATGGTATCATTTGTGTATTTGTGCATGAATTTGCATATTCAAAGAGGACTAATCCTTTTGACTTTGGGGATCTTCCCCTTATAGTCCTAATTGAAGTCCTACTGTTTTCCCCCTCTTATGAAAATATACACTATAAAATGTACATAAACATGGTGATATTCCATGATAAAAATGGGGAGATGAGTATATCTGAAAACAGATTGAAAATTAAAATGTTAGAGATTCGTTATAGATTTTATTCCCCCTTCCCATCCCTTAGTTTTTTTTTATTTCAGAGGAATTGTTCACGGAAGAAAGTATTCTTCCATAGATGGATATTTGATAACTATTATCTGTTAAAATAAACATCTAGACATGTGAGTAAACTAATACAGGCTAATATTCTAGCGAACCCCACAAACCAGATTACAATTTGAATGGACAATTCACATTGAGGACTGAAGTGACAAATGCTCAAAATCTCTTGGGGGAACAGGTCGGTGAGGTCTAGGGATATGTCTGAAATAAATGTTTGCAGTTACTCAGTTTCACTTCTGAGTAACTTACTGTTTTGTTCATCTGGTCCTATGTATTTACCTGGGATTAAATACAGGTAACTTTAAACAGAGCGGTGCTAGTGTAAGAAACAATTGGCAAATAAAAAGCTGTCATTACTGTTCAAAAAATGTTGTGAGTTAATAAGGACAGAATTATCTGCAACTTTCAAGTATTTCATATGCTGGTAAATATACCTAGACTTTTTTTAGGTACGAATGTGCAGCATTATGGTATAGCCATTGCTTTCTTGATATGAATTTGTGTTAACATATTTTTAAAGATACATGGTCCACAATGATTGGTTGCCTACAAAGCCATGTTTATTTGAACAGATTAAATGTGATATAAAATATATTTCTGATAATTTTGAGTACCACAGTGTTCAATAGTGAGGTCAGCTGGGGAGGTGGTCTGTTTGCTGGCATCCCTTCCAAACTGCCATGTTGCCCTGGTGATTTAGTTGCTGTTCCTGAAAAGAATACTTCTTGCTCTGATAAAACAGCACTGGCAATTTTGATTAGGAAATTCTGTGATATTCCCAGAAGTGCTGCTATGCAGAGATACAGTGCCAAATGTTACGGTAATTTAAAGTAAGTGCAACCCCCACTAAGTAACTGGAACTGCACATAAAATAAATCATTGGAGAATTTGTCCCGTTGTGATGTCTCAGTGAGGAACAAGAGCTTGTGTGAAGGTACATATTTGCATTACTTTAGAACTGTTGATTTTAAATACTACCTGCTATTTATGTTTTCTAATATTTCACATAAAATATTACATATTCTACATAAAAAGCATCAGATTCATTGTTCTAAATGAAGATACCATTATTTTTTATTGTTTTACCTGTAAATGGGAAAATATATTAAAAAAAATTCCCTTTTCTTTTTATCTGTGTAAGTCTCAGGCTGTTTGGAGCCTGGATGCCATGGGTGTCAGACCTGGAGGCTCCCCAAGGCAGAAACTCTTGAAGGACTCCTTAGCAGCTAAAGAACTTCAGACCATGGAGAAACACCTAGCTGGTATGTATGCTAGCAAGGGATCATAAAGCTCCCAGCAGTGCTCTCCCAGCTAGCTGGTATTTTAAATGAAGGAAAAAATGATGTAGCTCGCATACTGATGAAAACAGATACAAACTTTAAACTTCCAAGTTTTCTTCATTGAAGAGAAACAGCGATTATTGTTGTGTTTGTAGATGTAATGATGGTAAATTCAGTAATTAGACAGTAATTGAACTCCAGTCTGATTGCTTAATAGCCCACCTTTTGTTTCTTTTCTTTGTTTTCACATTTCACCAAGACTTACAATGCTTCAGCTACTTTTAAGTATTCTTTAAAAAAAGCTGCAGTGGAACCTTTAGCTGGAGAACAGATGGCTTTGCTGGAATAGCCCACATTCACCAGACTTCTGGCTAAGTTAAATCTGTTAACTTGCTTTCAGTCGAACATCTGCAACATCTCTGACAGAATAACTCTTTCTAAAAGGTCAAACAAAAAAAAATCTATTTTTTATTCAGTGAAAATATGTTTCAGAGTTCTATAAAAATTAATGAGGGATATCCTAGAATATAGTTTGTAATTTGTTGTTCCCTGTAACCTATGTTTTCTTATCTTCAGCTTTAGCTGTAAGGTATGACATAGACCTATAGCATGGGACTACCTATATTATGCCATTTGTCATATTGTGAAAGCTGCCTTTCATGGGCCGACTCTATTGAAAACAGCACAGAACTGGAACATGAAGACCATGTATGTAAGGTTGAGGGAGAAGTGAAATTTATCTGATCCTTCAGATATTTCAGAGAGTGAGGCAGAGAACTTGCTACTTTCAGTGTGATTTTCTGAAAGACTTTGGTTATTTATCCTACCAATAATATTGGTGTGAAAGGCTTGGGAGCTGTATCCTCCTTAGAGAGAGGTACAGCTGTTGTAATTTTGTCTATGGGCTGTTGCAGCTGAAGCTAAGGCAGAAGACAAAACTATGAGCACAATGAGGGAAGCCCTTTAGAAAGTTTTTCTTGGAATGTAATAAAACCTAAAAGTTAGGATATCTACAGAAGGAAACAATTTAGACATATGTGGTTTCTGACAACAGAGGTACTGTCATTCCATTTTTCTTGTCAGGTTCCAGTCACTGTAGCTGTTAAGAGATGTAGCCCCTGCCAAGCTAGGCTGGAAATCCATGAGCTCTCTCCCCAAACTGATACTGCCAGGAACATCTAATGTAAACCAGGAGACTGGCAGGCCAAGCTGTGGTCATCGGATTCCTATGTCATAGCAGGGACCTGAGTACCTCAGGGCCTCTGCCACTGAGGTAGCACTTGCCTTCCCTTGTGTTGCTGCAGTTGTTGCTCAGGAGGGGCCTAGTGAAGATTGCCCTACTTTGATTTATTTCCTAACTGGTTGCACTTCCATTGTTGCACAAGCTGTTCATGTGTGCGGTATGCTCTGAAGCATGCAGTTACTTTAGATCTCCCTTGACAAAGCTGACTGTAATAACTACCGTAGTCAATAGAATATGGAATTTTAAATACTTAATTGACCGTAAGCTAACTAGCTACATCCACTTAGTCTTCAAGATTCAGTCTGCTCTTGTGTGACCTACAAGGTCTTTTCTCTCACATCAATGCTCTTGTCATTTGGCTTTGGGCCTGTTATTTCAGTAATGCTGTAACATGGGCTTCGGTTGTTCTGCCATTCAGTAATTTTTGTCTGCATGAGAAATTCACAAGAAAACAGCCCAATTATTAGACATTGGACTCTTGTGTTCCTAATAATTCATGTCCTATTATAACACCAGTGCTGCTTGAGACAATTATTCCCCTCACAGACAAGCGTAACATAATTTCCATGAACAATCAGCTCAGAGGAACTCAGATAATAATGCTGTGGTTTTGCTTAGCCTTATTCATCTCATACATTTGCAAAAGTTCAAGTGTCTCTGATATCAGCAAGTCTCCTTGTTTCAGTTCTCTTAGTGAGCATGCTGGAACCTATTAATTCTACCCAATACCAGGCAGTCATTTAGATGCCTGAATTCTCACTAGGATTACCTGTGCAATGTTGAGATGTGGTCCCCTGTCACAGATGTGCCTTCTTACAGAGCCTGGCTTTCTCTAACAGACTATGTGCTAGATAAAACTCGCTCCTAACATCAGGCACAATTTGATGTTTGTGCCTAAACAAAGGACTAGAACCACCAGCAACTGACTTGATACCTTGATAATTAAAAGCAGCATTCTTACAAAATCAGATACTGAAGCAGTTTTCTTTTCCTTCTCTGCATATGGCTTAGTAACACTTTTGTCTGAGATCTAGTCTCATGTTATTGTGGCTGCTTTATATCACATGCAAGCAGAGAGTATTTTTTTTTTTGTAGTCATTTCCAGTATCTTGCCAATTTGGTTTGTTACACTGATTCTGAGGTCATCGGGTACTTCTGGAATATATTTTGTCTTGAGAAGAACTGTTAAATGCATAAACAGTTTATAAATGCATCATTAATCATATCCTTGTTCTGGTATTTCTGATATGAAAGTAAAATGCCTTTGTGTTGCTCTCTTGCCTGCATTTTATTTTCCTTTAAATAACATTGGCAAGGGATTTAAAAAATCCTAAGTCATAATTCAATTCTGGAATTTACTATGGATCAGATAATGCCATAAAGCTGAAGACGTGTGATGATTTTTTTTTCCCTTCCTGGTTGAAAAAGCCAATATTGAAACAAAATCAAAAAGAGAATGTATGCTAAATAAAACGGAATAATTACATTGTGGAAGCATGTCTATTATAAGTGGAGAAATAATTAGAATAATAGATTTATCTGCAGGCTTGATTACTATATGGAATTAAGGAAACATGAGCCAGAATAAAATGTTTATTTAACTCTTATTCAATCATTCAATATCCAGATAGTTTTTAGCATACTGACTCATCACAGGGAAGCTAGATATCTGTAATTTTGCAAAGACATAAGCTGAGCTGGACCATTAAAATGACATACTCCTTATTTGGTTTAAATTGGGTAGCCCACGTTGTCATTTAATGGCCCCTAAATTTTTGTTAGGCATCCTAAAAATTCCAAAGTGGTGTGTATTGATTTTTTAAAAGCATAATGGAAGAGTGCTTCAAGACATAATAGCTTCAAAATGGAAATAATTTATTTTAAGATGTCAGCAAGGTAGCAATTTGAAATATTCGTGACTGTGTACTAGAAACAATAACTACGTCTTGAAATTTCCCAACAGCATGGCATTTAATCTTTAAAGAGTTAAAAGACTTTTATCTGAACCTTTCACAGTTATTTCAGTTTTACCAGTTTTTGTAGTAATAGATATTGAACTATGTGGATTAACATGAAATAAGCACATCTTATTTTCATGTTTTCAAGGTGTTATTATAAAATAAGTTAATGTTAAAGTTGCCACAACTTTAATTATTTTACATGCAGCATTTCTTTTATGTCTATGGGTAAACACAAGTGAAAATCTGACTTTCCAAAATGCAGCTTAGAATCTGTTTCTTCTTGTACTTTTAGAACCTGAAATGATTTTTATAAAAATAAAGATTAAATTCTTATTTTATATAAATTCACTTAATGGGTATTTAAATCAGTAGACCCTTGCTGATTTACAGCTTCTGGGACTGTGACCTATAAAGTGTACTGGGAAATGACATTGCTTTTCTAAAGATAACCAACTGTCCTTATCAAAAATGAGTTACAGTACTATACATGCCACTGAGAGTGAAAATTTGTAACAACTGTGTAAGATAAAATAAATTTGAGTAAACTGTTCCTTAAGCTTGACGATTTTACTTGCAAGGGCTTTCAGTATTTTAGCAATGCTAACTTAAATTCCAGTTACCACCACCTAAATTTGTTGGAATCATCTGACTTAATTCATTAGAAGTATTAATATGATTTCAATAAATTCAGAAAACACTTTTCATCACTATATCTGATCTGTTCTTTTTGAAATAGAATCTTATTCCTTATGGCTGTTTGAGGGTTAGGGACCGGACCACCAAATGGTGGCCACCTTTTCTCCTTTGGGTTCTAGAGGTTGGTGACCCCCATCACCTGCTGTGGCACTGAAGGCAGATGAGAGCACAAAATTCAGATTCATACAGGATCACAGGTGTGCCTGAGTTCAGGGGTTATTTCCCCCAGTTTTGGTTGGGTAAGAGAAAGCAAGGCCAGAAGCAAAGTTTTGCTGTGAACCAATTTTGGATTGCCCTTCACTGCAGTTGAAGATGGCAGGTGTAATTCATTGCACCATCTTGGTTTGACACTAAAAAGAACCTGCAAAAGCAACAGAGAGATAACTTTGAAGAAACAAAAAGGATATTTTATTTCTGTGGGATAAATGCTTTTGCAGTAAATTAAATATAACTAAACTTTGAGGAAATGCTTGTCAAACATTTGAACTGTTAATTCTGATGCCCCATATTTTAAGGATGAATAGATTTTTCCCTGCACAGCTTCAGATTGACACTTAAATTGGAGAAAATATATAAGAGTTTTAAACCAGAGAGAAACAGGAAGTGAGTTTCTTTTTTAAATTTTTTTTTCTTTGTTTGTTTCTCTGTGTGTGAACAGATATTGAGAAGGACCTAGCACTATGGGAAGAAGCAAGGCTCTCAAGAAGCCCTAGTATCCAGCATCATAGTTTAGTTACGTCTGACCATCAAGGCAGTCTTCAAGGTACACAAGGCCAAAATCTGAGGCCACAGACTCCAACTCAGATGGGGAAGATCATTCAGCTCCAAGGAAACAAATCACCACCGCTGCCTGCTAACAGCAGAACACAGGTCTCCAGTGTTGCAAACAGTAGGCCTCCAACTCCCGGTACACAGACCAACAGGCCATCAACTCCATCAACTCCTGGGAGCAGACCCATGACCCCGAATAGCTTGCTGTCCCGGCCTCTTACCCCTAGCAACCAAGGAAATAGGGAAGGCATCATTAGTATGCAAAGAAGCAGATCTTTGACATCTAAGAGCCAAATGGGGAGGACCCTCAGCGCTGCTTCAGGGCTCTCAGTGCAAATGAGTGGAGACATTATTGGAACTGTCACTACTCAGAGAAGCAGTTTATCAGAAGTAAGATTTTCAATTTAATGTTTTTTGCTATGTTTAAGAGTTGCTATAACGTGACGACTAGATTGTGTTTTATGTTGCAGTAACATCAGTATACCTAATATAACTTACTACTTAGACAAGAGCTTGAAATATAACAATGAGAAAATTAGCAAGGAAATACTGCTCAGCTTTGAGAGGTACTGATTAGAAAATGTCAGGATTATTACAGAAATCATACTGGAACACTCATGTCCCTCAAATTTTCCATAAGCCCTGTAGGGGTTTGCTGGCATGATGCATAACAGTTTTATTAGCCTTAAAGTTTCTACAGGTACATACCTCTGGAATATTTAACATGTTATCTTATCTTTATGAATCCAGGGTATTATTTTTTTCCTGCAGCACTGACAGTGTGCATAATATTTCCTTGGTCTGTTTTTTCTTTCATTTTTTGGACATAATTGAAATGATTAGTTTGGCGTCGCTTTCTTAAAGGACAAATTTTTGGAAACACAAAACTGAACTGCAATAAGAAAATGTACAATGTCATTGAATCACTGTCTAGTGCTATGTGCACATTAACTAGACTGATTCAGAGCATATATCCTATATTATGGGCTTTTACAGCATTAGTCTTTGTTTAAAAGAAACAAACAAAAAAGTAAAGTACCTTGTACATTTTGAGTGGGATTCTCCTCTGCTAACCTTTGCTGCCTTAAAGATAACCTTAGTGTGTAGGCAGTGGAAATAAAAGGACCTGTGAAAGAATATCCCTGCTGTCTATCTCAGATATATGCCTTACAAAGGTGAGTTTTTGTCTCAGGAAATGCTAGTCCTTCTATACTGACTTGACAAGGACCTATATATCAAGATTGCTGATTTTTTAATGGTGGAGGAAGTTGGTTTGCACCACTTATTGCCAACCTATTTGTAATCCATTTCTCAAAAGCCTAGAGAGCTTTTTCCCAAGACTGAAAAAAAAATAAACCTACCTTCAGATAATTGTTTCTGAGAGGTATCATTTGTTTTTAAAATCTTTTGGGTATGACTCTTGACACAATGTATCATCGGTCTAATGGCCTTTTAAAAATATTTTGAAATGTTGTTTATAATAATATTGCCAGGATGCTTGTGAGAAAATTAGAGATTTAATACTTACTATAATCTTGTAATATGTATATGGCCTCCATTATTTGTTATGAAAGGAAATGAGGCACAGATAACATTAAAACTAAAGAATTTGATGGTGGAAAAAATTCCTCCTTTTAATGTCTGAGTGGCAGTGCACTAATCCCATCATTGGAGCTCCTTCACCTAGAATTAGATATCCAACTTAAAGACATGGGGACTGAAGGTGACTACAATTCTGATGAAAATATCTTGACTGACAGTTGATATGTTTTCAAACCAGAAGTTTTCCATGGGAAAAAAAAAAATGAATTGTGACAAATTTATTTTTTTTATATAACAAAACCCCTTCATCCCCTGTTTCGAGGGGTGAATGCGTTTGTGTGCTGGAATTTTCTCACATACCAAAAAATGAGAATGGATATTAGTTTTGTAACCAAAAATGTTCAGAAGAAATGAAGTTTGTTTTCCACTAAAAACTCCTTTTCTTTCTTTCCTTTTAAGAAGTCCTGTTCTTAACTCATACATAGTCATGTGATGCCTAGGAGAAATATTGTATAGACTCCTGAAAGTGCCATGTTTCCACCAAGGGACATCCAATCTGTCCATCACTTCTGATCTTTCCTGTAACAAGGCAGGCAATTAAAAATGCTTCTTTCCAAAGCCTTTTTGTAGTTACAGTAATAATAACCACGAGTCCCATTTCATTGTGACGTTATTTCTGTTTGCCAAATCCCAAGCTTTGCATATAGCTCTTCAAGTAAATGTTCTGTTACACTCTTAATATATGTGCATATATATATATATATATGTCTCAAGAACTTTAAGAAATTAGCAGTATTATTGCCCTGTTTTATAGTTAGAATAACATGTCCAGTTTCATCCAGGAAGCCCACTGTAAAGCTGGTGTTAAGTCTCAGCATTTGTATGCAGGATCTTATCCTCTGTTGTAATCCCTTCTGGAAGTGACAAATTCTTCTCCTTCTCTTTACTCACTGGGTACAATAGTACATTAGCTGCTAGTGACCCTACTCAAGCCCTATTTATCCTTTCCTGACACACACAAGTGACCTTTGACTTAATGGAAACTTGTCTTGGGAATAGCTCTGCTTCCAAGGATAAAATTGCTAATATGACCTGTTCATACTGAAGACATTCATCTGTCAAACTGCAAAGGCCCTCAGATGTCAGAAAGTAGCTGATGGAGGTCTAGGCAATCCACCACTCCATGTTCAGGGTGTCATACCAGAAGCTTTGGGAGCTCTTTTAAGTTATCTTTGCCCACTGAAGTTCCTGGTCACTTGGAGAAGTGGGTTTAGAACATACTCAGAACTATCTGTTCAGTGACATTTTTGGACACATTAGAGGTGTCGCCTTGTTTGTGGCCATATGATTTAATTCTCATGTGTTACAGCTTCTCTCTGAGATAAATTTTAAAAACTCAAAGGTGGCCTGGGCTAGGAGAAGAACAACAAAGTTCTGTCTTTGTAATTTTATAGTTGACAAACACATAAAACTTGAGGCTGATACTGTAAAATGTCTTGTAACTTTCATTGTAGGTTTTTTGTATCTTCCTCTTGTATAAAGCCAGTAAAATAAAATAAAGGAAATTGCTTTTATTCTTCTTAGACCTATAGTGGGAATTTTCACTAGATGCAAATACACTGTGATTATATTGCCAGTCCTATAGAAGATACTATGATAACATTTTGCAAATAGTTCTGCATCCTTACTCTTAGGTGGTGTCAATGGATTTAACCAGTACAAAGTTGATACATACTTGAAGAGAATAAGTCAGTTGAAAAGGATGCAATTTACCAGGTACCAGGAGCATGTTTTAGCATAAGGAGCTTGAATTAAAGAATTGAGAATCTGCATGGGTTTACACTGTATGTGCTGTCACTTGTTTATTCATGAGGAATTTTTACATAACTATCAATAACTTATGTATGCTTTCTAGTTTGTAATGTGTTCCAGAGTAACATAGTAAGTCTAAAATACAAAAAATTAACTGATAAATACAATTCAGAGTTCTTAGGTTTTAGTAAAGTTCATGCTGTAGTTTAGGGTGGTTTAATCTCATTATAGCACAAATCTTAAATAATTTGGCAAGTACTTAACATATCAGCTGTTAAGAATGTTTTAGGGTTTTATAATGCTCAGGACTTACAATGACCTGAGATTTTGTGGATGAGTTTCTGCCTCTTGGCATACATAATGTTACAATGTTCTAACAGGTGTGTTTTATTATCAGCTCTGTTCAAGGCTGAATTGAATTATAGCAAAGAAATGCTACCTAGAGAAATAGTTTTATTATCTCTATAAAACTAATAAATCAGAGTTCCAAATCCTTTGGCAGAGATACTTTATGCATTTACGTTATCCTTTGGTGTTTTGTATAAATTGATAAAGGAATGTTGAATCCTGCTTGTCTCTTTAGGATGGATTCCATTTAAGTGACACAATTCTGTGGTGATTATCAATACCTGTTGAGATGAAAATACTACTGACTCCCTTGTTTGCCTTTTCATTTTCTGAACTCTTGGAGTTTTGCAGTCGCTTTATTTATCCAGGTAGTTTAAAGTGGTATTTGGTGATCTTTATTCGTCTGTCACTGTCAACAGCAGGAGATTTCAGTTTATTTGAATGTAGCGCTGATTAACACAAATTCACCTACTAGTTATTGGAATACAGAGCACAACTCGATGTCAAGGAGGCCTCTCTTTGGTCAGATACTTCCATTCTGTTCTGTTGTCTGGCTCAGATCTTTCCTCTTATCAAAAAGTATGCTGATAAGTGTGAGAGTCACTTGCTCCTACTGCAGGAATCCTGTTCCGTGAATCACAGACTGGTTTGTGTTGGAAGTACCTCTAAGATCTCACCTAGTTCCAACTCCCTGCCATGGGCAGGAACACCTCCCACTAGCCCAGGCTGCCCAAAGCCCCATCCAACCTGGCCTTGAACACTGCCAGGCAGGGGGCAGCCACAGCTTCTCTGGGCAGCCTGTGCCAGGGCCGCATCACCCTCACAGTGAAGAATTTCTGCTTCACATCTAATCTAAACTTACTGTGTTTCATCTTAAGGCCATTACCCCTTGTCCTGTCATTACATGCCCTTGTAAACAGTCCCACTCCAGTTAGTGTTGTAGCCAGTAAGCTGCTTGAACAGTGAGCACGTTTGAAATGGCAATACAGGCGTGGGGTCTGGAGCCCCTGCCTGAGATTAGTGTTGGGCCATTGTAGCAGTTGTCATGGATTTTGTAACAGATTGCTAACAGAATTGATCATTTTCTCCCGGTGAGTTACATCTTGATTGAACAGCCTTAGGTTTCCAAGAACTGAGTAAAACAAGCCTGGTTTATGTTTTTAAATGGTAAGAGCCTAACAATAAAAATTATGCTTTAGTGCTCTGCAACACACTGTAACTTTGAATATGTAGATTCTGGTTTTCAGCTGGTGTAAAAGGACACAGGGCTATTACCCCCTTTTCTTTCAAGTGCTTGTAAGAATCTGGCCAGTAAATTTATGATATCTGGACAATGTTTAAATTCTCTTTTGGAGACTAGACTTGCATGTTTGAACTGTTTCTGAAAATAAAACTATGCATTCCAATCTCATCTCTCACCTTGAATATTGTGAAGGAACCTGTCAAAGTATTTTATATGTCTCTGTGTGTATGTGCTCACATAGATATGTGTGTGTGTGTGTGTATATGGAAATTTTATATATATATATATATACATATATGCATTATATAAGAAGGAGGCAATTGTGAAACATTTTTAAAAGCATGTATTTGGCTGTGTATGGATTTCTAACTATGTAAAACATTTGTATTTTGATGCTTAGAGTTTTACGATATTTTGGAGACAGAAGTTTCCATAGCATTCTTCCTTCCTAGGCTTTCTTCTCGAATAAAACCATAGGTTCTAAATCAAGTTTCAGATCCTTATTCTCACTAGATTTGAGACAATGAAAGTTCTAAAAAAATCAAAGCTTCACTTAACCAAGTAGTGCATGTAGTCCAAAAACTACAGGGACAGAGGGAATATCTGCATTAAGATTTCGTTCTGTGTCACTGCATTTCTAAGATGAGTACGTATATATCTGTGTCTATAGCAGATAAGTAGCTAAAGAGACCTTTTTTTTTTATTCCAGAAAAGATATACAAATAGAATTCAATAAAAATTTTCTAGGGTGCCTGCATATCCTCTATATTCTAGTTTTATTTGACAGCAAGATTTATTTTTTTTTATTATTAAAGGCTGTCTTCTCCCTACTTAATTGAGGTTAGAATGTTTGCTACAGTCTGCATTTATATAGAACTATTCTCTGGCATTTTATCTAAAATAGATCTGTTTGTGGCAGGATGAATTCTTACAACAGCTTCAGCTTGCTCATCAACCTTGGATATTGCCGAGTGACACAGAAAGTGAAGGAGTGGAGGCTGACCAAGACAAATGTAAGTATATTTGTTAGGACCAGATAATATGTCAAAACCCCTCAAACTTTAAACTTCTTTTTTTCATGCCATGAAATCCTGTGAAGATGTCATGGCTGCTCACAGGACCTTTCTGATAAGTACCGATTACTCATTAGTTTGAGGGATGAACTTCATAGAATTGATTTACATAAGCTATCTTACAGTCACTGAACATTGACAAAATGTTCACAGACAACAGTTTACTTAGCTAAGTGAAACAATTTGTACTGATATGTTAAAGTAGCTGTTCCAGGCAAGTAGCATGAAGTTGAAATAGCTAGTCCCTTTGGTAAATTTGTATTGATTGGCAAAAAAACCACACAAAAAATCCCAGTAGCTGTGAAAAGTGGACTGAAGTCTTTGACTTCATTATCTCTTTTGCCTGCATTCTTGTGAATTCCTCTGTTTGAAGGAAAAAGAAAAAAGTTCGTAATCATGCAAGTAATCCTTAATATCCTACAGTATTTGAAGCAGTTGTCTAATCATAATAGCAAAGGACAGCAGGATCTTAACACAAATGACAGAACAAGTAACAACAAGCAACATGCTATAAATTGCAGTACATTCAAACTGTAGCATGTTGTATCTGCCTACAAGGTACCTGTAAATAATCTTGCTGAAAAATATTAAATATTTTGCATTTTCTGTTTTAATTCACAGTAGTTTTGTGATCTGCAAGGGTGACTATGCAGACTATTTCCTAAAATATGTTAAGTAATATACGTGGAAAGAATGGATGATTTAATCAGCATGTTTAGAAAACTTAATCCATTCTACTAAAACTAACATGCAGAGTTAAAATTAAAAAATAACCAACAGTTTATTCACAGAATGGAACAGTTATGTAAGGGATTAAGAATTATTAATACTCATGCCCATTAAGCAGAATACATTTAAAAATTATTCTACATTAAAAAAAAAAAGTTTTTTCTATTCATATACCTGTTCCACAAATCCATACATAGCCCAGGGTTTGATTATGACATTTCAGTTTACATAGTGAGGTACTAAATCATGTGCCACTTTTTTAACCCTAGTGCAGTGTTAAAAATGAAGTTCTATGTGTCCAGCTGATTTTAGTCCAGAGTCCTGTGTGACTTGTGCCTGAACCTTTCAGTGATCTCTGGGCTGAAGCTCACCTTAGGTGGCCAAAGAGAGAGCCTGGTACTTACCCTATCTGTGGATGTGACTTTTCCTCTGTGTTTTCTGTAATAAATTTATACTTCCACCAACATTGGTAGGACTGACTACATACACATAAACTGCTGCTACCTATGTGTTCAAGGACAGTGGTGCTTCGGGGTGCATCCCATGCACAGCATGGTTCTGTTATAGCTGCTGTACCTGAGCTACATGAATGAATGGAGTCTTCTGAGCATCCAAAGTCCTGTGCAGTGAGATTCTAAGTAGATCTGATAGATCACTGTCAGTGCCTCGTGTGACAGAGTGGTAAATTAGAGATAAAAGTGTAGGTCCTACCACCAGATCAATAAAGAGGATAGGTGCCTAACTAATAGCAATTGTTTTTCCTGGATCTAGTGGCTGAAAATGGAGAAGGAAAAAAAGGTAGCTGTAGGGTATAGTTTCTGTAGCAAAGAAGAGTTTGCAGCTGTAATATACTCCTTTGACATTATCTGTAAGTCTGTGTAGTAGTTAGCTGCTGCACCTTGTATAATAGGCTGGCATTCTACTAATATAACTAAAGGAGTAGAACTAAAATATTTGATCAAAGCAGTGCTTTCTGAATTTGAAATCTAATACTGGTAAATACCATTTAAAATGCAAGTAATAGTGTTATCATCCCCATTTGAGCTTATATGCTAGTGTCGTCGTCAAGCAGACAGCGCAGAAACGCCACTGCTGACAAAGAGCAGTTGTACAATTCCCAGCTGTAACGGGGAGAGTTACTGAGGGGCTTGGCATACTTGCTGATGCCAGTGCTTGTAGGCAGAGCAGCTGGCAAGATTACTTCATTTTTCACCCTGAAGTTAATAAATCTGTGTGGATGTTGTGTGGGTGATTTAGAGTTGAGAGGGCCCAGGAGTTCATAATTTATGAGTCTGAGCAGAAGAGCTGCAAAATTAATCTTTACAATAGCAACACCTGTTCTTTAACTCAGCTTTTAATAAATTATATGTGGATAATATTTACCACATTCTTTGACTAGTTTGAGATAATAGCAGCCAGGTGTAAACCTAGTTTTTATAGTGGGAAAACTGACAATGCAAAAAGAGAAGCTATGTGAGTCACCTTGAATTTTTTTTAAATTAATACCTTCTGGTTAGTGTTCTGCAAGAAAAAGAATGAAAAAATGTGGGGGCAACAGTTTCAAATGTAGTCAGATATAGGAGTTTAAAGAGGCTATTTTCAAAGCCAGCGATACCTGAACAGAATTGGGTCGCTTTGGCATCTCAACATCTCCCAACAAACATCATTAGCAAAACAGATATAACAGCACACATCTTGTTATATGGAAATGAAATCTGGGTTCTCAATTCTTGTAAATCAGGCTTTCCCTTCTAAATCCTTCAGGCTCGTTGACAGCATTTAAAAATTTATCCTTATCAGCAAGATCCAAAAATAACTGGAAGTCAATAATTTTTAAGGCATCATATGAACTATGACAATATTTGAAATCAAATAGTTACTCATATAAAAGATTATAAATGATTGCAGCGTAAAAGATTTGTTAAGGAAGGAAAGAAAAATATTTAAAGAAATGTCTTTTTTTTTTTTTAACTACTTGTAGTAGTTTGCTTGTGTGCTAATTTTCTGCAGAGAGTTTTCAGAGGATTCATAGAGATCGTTCTGGAAAAAGGAGGGATCTGGAGGAAATGTTTACCATTTCCACAAAACTTCAGTTTGGTGAGAATTATTTGAGTTGGCACATTCAGTTTTCTTCTTTATGGAGTACTGATGTGAGGAAACAGAAGAGCTGCATCTACAGCTGCAAGAGGCTGTCTTAACCAGGTTTTATGGGAAGAAATTCAGCCTTTCAGAGGACTGAGAAGAGTGAGTTTGAATCTTCTCTGAGAACAGGTCCTACTAATACTGCTGGTTGGAAATTTCTAATGTATCACAGGTTTCCAAGAACCTTGAAAAGACAAAAGACAGTCTTTTAATGTAATTTAACCTGCTGTCTGCAGTCCTGACGTGCACTTACTTCCAAAAGCTTGTGTCTGCCTTTTTTTTTTTAGGTGCCTAACTCAAGAATTAACACACACAGCAGATTTCCTTAAACTCTCATAGCTTTGGACACAGAGGTTCCCTACCTGCAGTCAGTCCATTTGGCAGATATACATGACAGGTGAATAATGTAGACCCTTAGTGAGGTCGCTACTGGGTTAATCCATATTTAATGCATATGTGTATATACATTCCTTTGTCCTAATCCACTTAGGGCATATCAATTTCTGTAGTCAATGGCACACTAACGTGGTGTGGCTACTATCACTTCAGTGTGCCAGCAGGAGTATTAGGTGCTCATTTCTAGCTCAGATGGTCTGGGACAAGGCTTGAACCCTCACCTACTGACCTGTGGCAAGCAATTTAAATGTTTTACCACTAATACATCTGCAAACTCTTTTCTAAGTTTTAAGTGGAAGGGCTACTGCTGATAAATCAAAGCTGATTGTTGGAAAAAGTGGGATTTCCACCCCATTCATTTATGTACTGTTCTCGAAACTGCAGTCAAAGACACTCCGCTGATGACTTCAACAGGTATTGATGAAAACCTTCATTTTTCTGTTCTGCACAAATGTCCACCTAGGAAAATGACCCAAAGAATGAAAGACAGGTTTTTTTTGTAAACTCAAGAAATTCAAGCTCTGTTCCAGTAAAACTCCAAACTGTATAATATTCACCATAGGCAAAATTCCTCATGCTGAGCAAATTCACGTGGCTAAACAGTTTTTCTTCAAGATGGAACTAAGTGTCCCTAATATTCAGAAAGTTTCTCAATCAGACTTGATAATAAGGAGGAGTTTACTGCTGGAATGTGTTTTTGCTGCGAAAGTTTCCTTTTGCTAGAGCCAGGTACTACCTGGTATGAGTAAGAGTGACAGAATCAGGCTTAGAGCAACAACTGTTGATTGCAACATTTGTGACATTAGCACAAACACATTCTGTTTCTGTCAGTCAGATTCAGCTATTTGCATTTGTGTTCTGCTCTGATGGGGTATATAGCAGCACTGGAAACAACTCTTTCAGTGCATAGGGGTTTAGGGCAGGGCCAGATTTGTTTTTTCTGAGGAGTAAGATAGTTATGAGGCATACTCATGTATCAATCAGATGTCTGGGTAACAGGAACGTAATATTTGTAGTTAGAATTTTTTCCTGGTGAACAGTAAATCTATGCTTTTTTGTCCCAAAAGTGAATCTGGGTTGAACTGCTGGGACACTTTAATTCCAGATTCATGAATCTTCTGGATTGGTATCTTATTTCCATTTAATATCTCAAGAATGGTAATATAAACTGCAGTAAAAAAGCCTATCTCCCCATCCCACATAACCTTGCTTTTGTCTGCTTGGGGTATGAGTCTTTTTCCAAATTTCTCTAGTGCACACTTACATATTTTAAAGAACATTATGTTATCTCTCCTTCTTCCTACCAGTAGCTAGACAGGTATTTTAGCATGAGACTGTTCTTCATTCACTGCAGAAATGGGATACCAGTAAGGGTTGTGTTCCTGTAAACAGAATTTCTCCAGGCCTGTTGAATGGTCTTGGCTGGATGTCTTGTAACACCCATGCCTGAAGCTGCGCATTTCATTTAATTGCTTTCTGAGTCTGAAAATGAGATAAAACAATTTTCTAGCATGGAAACCTGCTATTAAATCCATGGAAACCTGGATTAAATTATTTATAGATAGTGAAACAAAAGTAGAGATTGACATTATTTCTATCAGGAGTTAGATGACTATTGGCTAGTGAGGGGAGAGTTCAAATGAAGCCAGGGGAAGTTGGAACAAGACAGATAATTTCTTTTTTTTGAATGGATGTGCTTAAATCTAAAGCTGCCGTTATCTCCTTGTACTGTTAAGGCCTTAACTCATGTCATTTTGTTTCTACTGACTAATACTTGTTTTCATCATGGAAAAGTTTACACTGAACAAAGTATTTGGGAGGAGGAGGGAATTTACCATTGCAGTGAGGAAACAAATATCTCAAAATTGATTTCAGTGCAGAAACCTGTCCTCAGTACAGCTTCCAAACCTAAGGATATATTTTTCTGCAACTTGCATTATTATGGTAAACTTGGATTCCCAAAGACATTTAATGTAATAAAAAATGACACTCTAATTTAAAAAATGGCACAAAGAATTACCAGGGCACACATCAGGTAAATTAAATGCTGGCTTATTGAGGAATCAAAACCTAGAGCTTCTAATGGGAAGATGGAGATGAATGGGGCTCATTAGGGTCTGATATGTTTGGATAATTGGTGGGAAGGACGAGTTGAAGTTATTAAATGGTATGAATCCCCTGGTATAATGGCCACATTCCAGTAAAATGCACTTTATTATAACCAGATGAAATATATTTGAACCAAATGAAATATATCTGGCACTGGAGAAACATATCTGTCTCTGCTGCAGAATAATGAGGCTTTGTCCTGGAAAGCAGTGACCTAATGGATTTAGGATGATCATAGAAGATCATCTCAGTGTGAGTGCTGAGCGTAATGCTGTCACAAAGAAGGGTAGACCATTCCTTGACTGCTTAAAAATTTAAGTATAGAAGTAATTATTCTACAGCTTATCAGTAAAAAACTGTGGTTTTGGTGTCTTGCCATTAAGAAAGATTGGAATTCTTTGAGATATTTCAGATGATGATTAAAAACAACTCAGGACTTGGGAAACCCTATTAGTATTCACCTAAAAGTATTCAATTAAGAATCTCAGAGGACTACGGTATCTATACATAGATATTTAAATTTTTAAAAGGTTCAACTCATCAAAATGTGAAGAAAGGAATTAACTGCTTTGTCCTAGCAACTGGGAGCTTTAAGCATTGTAAGCAAAAGTCATTAACATGAGGTGATAGGGTTTTCTAAATGACAGATAATAGATAATCCAGTGGGAGGTTCTGTGGACTCTGTACAGGTATATGGGAGGTCAAATTAGGTGATTGCAGCAGGATTTTTTGTCATAGTGTCTATGAATATGGTTATTTTCATAAAAAGCAGCCTGGATGTGCAATTCCAGTTGCTTCCCTGGACAGCACATATTAGACCTTCATAAAGGTGTGCATGATACAATGATCATGGGAGGTGGCCAGAAGGGACAGGGAGGTGATCGTCCCTCTCTACTCTGCCCTTATGAGGCCCCATCTGGAGTACTGTGTCCAGATCTGGGGACCCAATACAAGAAAGATGTGGAACTGTTGGAGAGGGTTCAGAGGAGGGCCACAAGGATGATTAGAGGGCTGGAGCACCTGCCCTACAAAGAGAGGCTGAGGGAGCTGGGCTTGTTCAGCCTGGAAAAGAGAAGGCTGCGGGGGGACCTCATTGCAGCCTTCCAGTACCTGAAGGGAGCATACAAACAGGAGGGGAATCAACTTTTTAAAAGGGCAGATAATGGCAGGACAAGGGGGAATGGATTAAAGCTAAAGGAGGGAAGGTTTGGATTGGATATTAGAGGGAAGTTTTTTACAGAGAGAGTGATGAGGTGCTGGAACAGGCTGCCCAGAGAGGTGGTGGAGGCCCCATCCCTGGAAGTGTTCAAGGCCAGGTTGGATGTGGCCCTGGGCAACCTTGTGTAGATCCAGGCCTGAGGTTGGTGGTCCTGCCTGTGGCAGGGGGGTTGGAGCTCTATGATCCTTGGGGTCGATTCCAACCCATACCATTCTATGATTCTATGATTCTATGATCATGAGTCTACATTTAATGCTACCTGGTTTCTTACAAACTCTTGGAAATGTCCATAACAGTGCGTACATGTAAACACATTTTTTGTGATTTTTAAGCTTTTTAAGGTTTATTTTAACAATTTTAAACTGCAAAGGTCCCTCCAGTAGTTTTATTACCATAATTTAGTCCCTAGAATATAAAAGTCATTTCCTTGAGAAGGCAGGGTACCTCTGGATAAAGTAGTGACTGTCCTTAGTGATCCAAAAATAGGACAGTTTGGGTTAATATTGATCAAAAAAAAGATATTAATAAAACACTCAAACTTTACTGTGTTCTACATAGGCCTAGAAGTGTGTAGATTTCAAAGCAAGAAGTATGTTCATGCTAATTCTATTTATGTGACTGTCCAGTATTAAATATAGCAGCATATATAATAGCAGTGTTATAAATATTTTTATTTTAAATTATTTGGGAGGAGGTAATTAAAAAAAAATAAAAATTTGCAAGTGGAATTCTAAGTTTTCAGGAAAAAATATAGACTGGCCTTAATTTTTGAATTACACAGACTTCTATGCTTTGTAGAAAGCACTCTGGATAGATACAGAGGTAAGCTCACCAGGTAATCTTTTATGCTCATCACTAAAAACCTGTACATAGCTTTATTAGAATTTTGTTCCAAATAAGAATATAAACATATATTGATTTACGTATATCGCAATAAATTTACTCCAGTAAATAGGAGTATAGCAGGCTATATACATTGATACAAGAACACTGATTTGAATCACAAAGTATTGTGTATGTATTGAAACACAGCTTGTGCTGTCAAAAGATCATATAATTAAAAAAAATAAACTTTTAGGCAGCTCTACTCTAAAAGAATTTCAGAGAATAAAACAAACTATAGCTTTTTACTGATCTCTAACAACCCACTAACAAGACTAGCCCTTATAGCAAAGAAATGTAACTTTTTTATGGGAATGCAGCCTAATTTGCTTGCTGTTGATGAAGGAACTTTAACTAAATCACTTCATTAGGTTTTGATTATATCAGATTGATCAATCCCCTATTAGACTTTGGTCTTCCAAAACACTTGTGTTGAGTAAAGGAAACGTAACCGTAGCTCTTTGTGAAGACACACAGTGAACTGAGAATTGGTCTAATCGAAAAATCTCTGAGTAAAAAGAATATTTTTGCACAGATAATTCAATATTGTGGTTTTTTACAACCCTATGGCTGCCCAGCATTTGTGTGAATCAGGAGGTGCTACGGAGAATATCCAAGTCTGACAGTAGTGAGCTGAAACTGCTTCTGCTGGCCTTTCAACCAAAAAATGCTCATGAAGCAATTCACCCAGGGTTTTTGTAAAGACAGGTGACTATAACCCTATGAAAATTCTGAGCTGCGAAGTCATCTTATGGAGCTGCATCTGACCTTAGATGGGTGTCTCAATGAGCTGTTCATCTGAGGAGCTGCTGTCCAGACTTCCCAGTTGGAAGGAACTGGCCACTTCATGTATACTTACCAAATTATGCTGATGGGCTTATTCTTTTATGCCTTTCTTGATTCTGTCATTTGCCATGCAAGCCAAGTGCTTTCACTACAGGCAAGAAAATCTTTCTGCAGACTTGTGTGTGCTTTTTTATTCCATTTAATTGTCCCAACTTCTTTCAAGAGTTATCAAACCCAGTCGTCTTTCACCTGTGCCTTTTGTAGTCATTTACAGCAGCGAAGATAGAGAATCAAGTAGTCCTGAAGCACACAGGCCATGTTCTACACCTACCTTTCACTCAATTTTTGTCAGTGAAAATGGCCCCATGAAGTACAAGGGATAACCAAGCAGGGAGTACATCCCTTTGCATTAAATAGGGTTTTGGAAGGCTTTTGGCTCCACTGCTGACTGATTGATTCAGCAGAGGGGGTGTATTGCTGCAGAAACCCGAAAAAAAATCAGAATTCTTAACAGTAATCCCAGGGTACAAAAATGACCAGGAGGTGAAGGATCTATAAAAGAAATGTGTTTTCTTTCTTTGGCCCACTATTCTCCAAGCGCTAAAAAAATTAACACTCATTATTATCCTAATGCTGTAAATGTATTTTACAAGGCCAACATTTATTCTAAGCCAAAACTGTAGAAATTCCTCTTTTACCATGAAGGAAGGATTTCAAATTCAAGTGGGAAAACCTCTGTAATGGAAAAGGTTAAGATTTGTGACCTAATTATTGTGACTGTTCTTCACCCTGGCAGAAATGGGATGGGGAGACCGGGAGAGAGGCTGGTTGATCCTTGATGTGTGGCTTCTGTCTGTTTCGGTTGAATCTTGTTTGGCAGTGCATAGTGCCAGTGAGAGTGTTACAGCAGGGTCTGGACAACACTTATTTTCTCTGTATCTTATTTCCCTGCTCTGTGAAGCAGGGTGATAAAACGTGATAACTGATGGCTAAGCCATGAGAAATCACCAACTAATGTTTCTAAAATGTGTCATGAGTCTGGGTCCCAGTTCTAATGTCTGGGAATGTATTTCTTTCTGGTGTGACTTCACTGACTTTAACATGGCTGCAGTTTTCCAGTTATTCTCCCAAGTGTGTCAGCGGTGGCTTCCTGCTTGTATTAACCACTTTTAAATTATTGCCATTCCTTTTTACATTGGAAAAATCAGCCTATCAGGATATGACTCATTTCACTTACCTTTAGCTATAGAAAAGTGAGGGAATCTAGTCCAAGATATTAGTTTTCTGAAGTAAGGAGAGAAGCAAAGGAACTTCAGAAAGGTATGTCTTACTGGGGGACTGAGACAGGTACAATGAATCCCATTGCCCTTTCAGGGTGTCTGTCATCTCTTGCATCTCCATCTTGATGAACTTCTATCTCACGTCGGATGAAAGTTGATTCAATCTTGTTAATATCATTTCTCATCAGTCAAGAATTCCATAATGAATGTGGGGTACCAAAGAATATATTTTCTGGCTGGTATCCCACTTCCTTCTGCAGCTAAGAAGACCACAGTCCTTGGAGTTTTTGTGGGTAACAGGCATGAGAAGAATTTGTAAATGAAACAAGCTTACCTATATTTGCTTTTCTTTCCCCCCTCCCCACCATTAAGACAAATTTGTTACTTAAAGATCAAACTGAAAATGCTTGAATCTCTGCTAAATGAAGTGCCTCCAAGGAAAACAGTTGTTAAACATTTGGCATAAATGATGAAAAAATACATATAAGGTTAATAAAGGGTAGGAACTGTTGCTAACAATTCCCAGGCTTTATTTCTTTTCTTTTCTTTTCTCTTTTATGCAGAGCTTTTCACTGAATGTACCTTACTCTGCTGAATATCAGTACAGTATCGGGTATAAAATCCAGGCTTATCACCTGGCAAAGTGAAACATAAAGATCTTGTTCCAATTGTACTTAATTGATTAGCTGAGATAATGGGAATAGTTTGTTCCTGCCAAGATTCTTTAATCTCCCAAAGAGGGGTTGCATATTTAGGTACTCAGAAGGAATGAATAAATGTGAAGCTGCTGTGCCTGATTTCCTTCAGTGTTTAAAAATGTCAAAGTGAAAGCTTCTAAGGTAACATACAAACCTTTATGCATTCAGCTGTGTAATTAAATGTGGTCGGAGTGTTTCTTTCATTTTTATAACCCCGGTTCTCTGACTGGATCCACCTAATAGGTCCAGTTGCAGCATTGCATCTTTTACAAACATTTGGGAGGGGAAGGGGACAGGTTGAGTTGCAGTCGGCAACATTTGCAACACAATTTTTCAATGTGCATATGTAAATATGTGTAAAAGCTGAATTTCCATTTTGCTTGGGGGAAGGTTTTCAATCCGAACACAATCAGAAATGAAAGCCATGCTATCTCATCTTATCTGTTTCATCACAATTGCATATTATGTTTGATGCTTTTTGCAACACTGGTCTTTTTTTTGCAATCTTAATGCTACTGAAAAAGAAGTAATAGAAGAACCCTCCAAAACACCAAATAATCAGAACAAATAATATCACTAAAGTCGCTGTGATTTGCTTCTGAATATTTTAAAAAGAAAATTCGTCAAAATTCTGATCAGTGTTGTGTATTTAACTCTGTATTCTGCATTATGGAAAGCTTTTACAAAATGGAAACATAATGAAAGATTCATTTTCCCTTTTATCCTATATCTATGTGCATTAAATTTTAGCCCTAATTTCTGTGTTTTCTGTTTGAATTTCACAGGTTTGTGAAATCAGTGGGATTGTTGAAGAACAATTTAATTAAAACAAAATAATGGTGATTAAAACTACACCTGAGAATTTGCTTTAGTTTATACATAATAATTTTAAATAGTTATTTTTCTAGTATCAGCAGTATGTAAGAGGAACCGCTCTGATATGTGGTTGCTGTACCGCACTGAATCAGAGTACTTACTGTGGCACAGTGGCCTTAGGAAAGAAGGGTAACTGTCAGCTTTTAGTATGAAGTTACTATAAGGTTTTTTTTGTTGAGTTTATACCCCTGTTATTTTGGATTGACGTTTGATAAACTATAAACTCTGCCTGACCAATATAAACTTTACCTAGAGATTTTATGCATTTTAACTTGTCTAATGTTTTCTACTCCTTATATTTTTGTAATCTTTACTCTTTTTTAGATTAATAAACACTAAAGTATTCGCCCACATCTGCCAATGTGTATGTCCCATTCAGGTCTCACAGAGAACTAGCTATTCACTCATAGTCACCTGCAGAGAGAGGTCAGAAGGGGGAGCGAGTGAAAGAGATGTGTGTGGGTAGCAGAAACAGGTGTTGCCCCTGCCGCATAGCTTTGTATTGAGTTTGTCTACTTTGATCTTTTAAACAAATACAGACTCTGTTAACCAGGGAACATATCAATAAGGAATGGAACATGCATGCAAAAAAAAAAGCACCTAAAGGAATTTCATATATAAGATAAAGCATTAGTTACCCATATGGATTACTGAAACAAATTTTGCTGTTTAAAATAAGCTAACTGGTATGTGCTATGTGCTTGGAACCTTAGAAGATGCTTTTGCATAGACATCAAATGAAGGGATGTGGCGGTTGCATTTACTGATTTCATTTACCTGTTAATTCTGTCAAGTGTGTTTCCAGTTTCCTTTGTCTTCAATTATGTATGCTTGGTTCCTGTATCTTGGACATAATGTTATGATGAAATTGCTTGCACCTATTAAAAAATACAGTATGACGAACCATCTGTTTGTTTCAGAAATAAAAATGAATTGTCTGTCATGAATGCTTCGTAGTGTAAGCTTCTTTGCTGTCTCACAAACATACAGTGCTAAATACTCAAAAAGTGTATGGCCTGAGTTGTGAGCAACTGAAATGGAAGGTAACACTGTGATCAACAAATGTTTGCTGTATGTATCGCCATAGTGTAGGGTTCCTGTATGTAAAATGTTTAGCATCGTGGAACCCTACAGGTATAGTCCCTTGAAGTTCATTTCAGAGAAGGGCTTCATTAATTTTTCATCCATAAAGAAAAGCTGTTACGCTGTGTGTTTTTGCAGTATACGTGGATCTGTTTGCATATAGGAGAGCATATTATCACTGATACGTTGTGTTTAGTCAGCTGTGCTCAGCAAAGCATACTTGTGAAACTAATACCTCCTTTTCACAGGTTTTGTTTTTCCTTATTGCCCGCATTTCATATTTTACCTTGACACTACTGAGACCTAAAGTAGGTTTGCCTTTTTTATTTCTTCCAGTTGCTTCACTGAACATCTGTTAAGCTCCATTATTTCTGCTTCGTGCCGTTCCCGGCTGAAATTATGACCAGATTTAATCCCCGGGAAAAACCTCATTGACTTCAGTGGAACTAAGATTGCCCACAAGTTGAGAAAGAAATTAGAATTTGGCAGCATCTTAATTCTAGAAGTTCCCAAGTGTCTAAGAACTTGAAGAAAGATTGGCTGGGTAGTGTAGAGAGATTTGGTCAGGGACATGTCTGGGTTTATATTTTGATTACATGTGAAGAAACACAAGCAAGCTTTAAGCAGGAAGGCAGAATATAAATCCTGCCTGTGGTCCTCAGAGGGCAAAACTTTTTCAGTTCTAGATGTAGTGGGTACCATCAAGGCTCATGGGAATGATAAATAGTTTAGAAAGTGTAAAAGGTATGCAACTGTCTTGAAGGGTGATAGGATGGCTTGACTCTTGAGCACTTCCAGTTGTAAAAGCTGTGAAGTCTTGGGCTCTTGAGATCTGGCTTTTTCTTGGAACTTGACAGAATGATGGTATTTTTCTGGGATGCTTTCTAAGGTGAAGGGTTGAGGATTAAAAGACCATGGAAAATACTACTTTATTTTCAGAGTAAAACATACAGAAAATTGCATGGGTTTTTTGTTTGTTTCTCTGTTTTAGTTCTCATGATTTTGACATGATCTCATGATTTTTTAACACTGGTGTTTGGCACTACTCCCTCTAAAGCGTATGGCAAGCAGCCATACTAACACACAGCCCAGCAACCATTGCTGGCATTGTAGAGGAGAAGCAGCCACCTGGTACCCTGACTGCCAAGAAGTTGGCAACGAAACATAAAAAGTCAGGAGAACTCCACGGAGGAGCTGGGATGCACTTAATTGGCAACAAGCAGCTGGGCTTAGGGGGCTGGGGAGTGCAAACAGCAGCTGTGAAGGCCATGCAGGAGGCATGTGCGATAAACTTGTTTTCACCTTTGAGCTGCGGGAAGCTTTACTTGTTTTCTGTTTGACCTTTTTGGCTTCAGGAAGCAGTTTCCATTTGTCCGTTGCTTATGGAATAAACTCTGCCTCTGCAGTGTGTAATGGAATTAGGAGTCAGCCGGGCAAGTTCTTCTTGTCGATGCTGCTCTAGTTGATTTGGCAGGAGCACTGAGGTGGGAATTTTGTTTTGATTTGGACTCTGCACCAGGCACTTCAAAGTCATCACAAAAAGTTCAGTGTAAGCGATGTAGAAATGTTTTCTCTCTAGTTGCATGGAGCAGAGCAGATTTAGTGCTTTTCAGAAAGATACCTCATGAGTCCTTGCTGCTGCAGTTTGGTTACTGCTTTGTGACAGAAAAAGAGCCACGATGAACAGATACATTTTTCCCAGCCATATGTTTATATCTTAGATTTTAGAGGCATTTCCTAACGCAGTGAGGTAGGGGCACAGTAGTCTTGACAATGCTTTTTAATGAAAAAAAATACAAATGTGTTCCTCTATAAAATTGCATGTAGCTTGTTGAATAAAGAGCTTGCTTTCTAAAGCCAGTTCATAGTAAAATAGCTTTTATGGTTGTATGAGTCTCAGCTACTTTCTCTTAAGACCTTTACACCCTTCATGCTGTATCTGAATAATTTTAAAAGCAACATTAGAGTATCTCTATTCATTCCAATAATAAAACAGTATTAATAGGGTCCCTCTGTACTGCTTTTATCAAATAACTTGATGGTTTGGTGGATTTGAAAGAGTGACTTTTTGCCACCCCATTGGCTAGCTCTGGCATTCGTAGGCATGGCTGAGGGAGAAATGGGGAAGAAATTTTGCTTGCAGAAGTTACTAAAATGAAAAAATGAGCAAATCCTTATCTTGAAAATTTAAGCAATAATTTAAATGCAGTTACATAACAACCAGCTGTACTGTGTACATGCAGTATTAACAAAAGCTTCCAGTTCTGTGGGAATATGCTTCCTAAAAATATGGCTTTATTCACAGTTTATGTCTTTTTCTCCTGAGTCAGTAATTACTGGAGAGAGAAGGAGACTCGTTTCCTGCTCCCCAGAGTATTGCTTCAGGTATGTCTACATTTCACTAACAGAGGTAACTAGGTATGTGCAGGGGAAATTCTATATTGCAGCAACTAAGCTCTTAGAGATATAAGCACTAAATGAAAGTCAACTCACAGACAGGCATGTGACATTGTTTTTTCATTGTTCTGACTATATGAGGTCACACTTTACATTTAATCTAATGAACTATTAATGTAAAATGCAGAAAAGCTCCCCTGGGATAGATTACAGCAACCTGGACTTCTCTGCGACAGATACGCTAACCATGAAGTTACCATGCTTTCAGCAGCTTTCTATGGCTGGTTCCAGGCAGCTTCCCAACAAAAAAAGATGCGCAAAAACCCATGTTCAGAGGCAAATGGGTCTTCCTGTGCTCATTGCCTTTGTTTTTGGTCCTGGCTTCTACTTTCTTTGGATTAGGCAGCTGCTAGTTAGACAATGCAAGTACCTAGTTTTGTAGCTAAAATTGCAAAAGCTTGGGGTTAATCTGGTAAAGTTTAAATGGACCACTGGTTTGATAGCATTAGCTTACTTAGTATATTCCTGAAATATTAGTCAAATTAGTTTCAATTATTTTTAATTACCAACTTGCTAGTCAAAAGAAGACATATTTTTATAAGTTAGAATTCAGACTTTGGTAGCAGTTTTCTTTCCTGACAGGCTGTATAACTACATATATAATTACTACTACATAACTAAAGCATAGCCATATACAATCTAGTTTGATAGCTTTTCTCCCCCTCCTTCCCCCCACTTTGGATACTACAGTCAGACTCTCTTTTCTATGGATTGTCTTCTTAAGAGAACGTGCAACAATTTTTTATATGTACTTTCAATAGAAATTTCCTCTACGATAGCTGTAAATCTATCAAGGTGCAGTTTAAAGTGAAAACATGGTACTGGAACTTCAGTTCAACCAAGAAAGAAGTCTAATGGTGTTTTCACTCACAAAGCATAGTACAAATGTATAAATTTGGCTTTATCGAGATCTGGAATTTAATCGCTGAAGCTCTGTACACACCTCTGTTGTTGGCAGATGGCAGAGCTTTAGAGATTAATGTTATCCCAGCTGCTGTTCCAGAAGATGTTCTACGGTATAATTTGACACATGCTCCAAGTAGTGTATCTTCATTGTGTGAATAGTACCTGTATTATATTTGAGCTTCACATTATTTCTCTTGTAATTATCAGCCAATCCTGGGGAATGCTTCCGGTTCTGAAACACTTAGGTAGAACCACTGAACCAGTGTCTTCTGTAGATTCATGGACCTTCTCTTGAGAGCTTAGTGATGGAATATTTTTCTAAGTCATGACACACAAGGAACTTCTTTTTGACCACCAAAACCAGCTATAACATAGCTCTAAAGAGACACCATGGGAGATCAAATATAAATGGTTCCTCTTGTGATTTACTTGAATGCTGAGCTGCTGATTCTCATCAGGGACCTCCTCTCCCAGAACTCTGCACATGTGTTTGCCTACGGAAGGAGTGTAATAGGAAATGGGGCTGGGAAGGGCCTCCAGATATCATTTAGTTGCTAACCCTGAGGCAGCATGACTGCAGCTAAACCATTTCTGACAGATGTTTGTCTAAGCTGTTCTGAGAATGTCTGGAGATGGAGAATCCCTCTTCTTATCTTTCAAAAATTGTACACCCAAGTGCTTGTACTTTGCTTGACAGTGCTTTCTCAGAAACAGATCTTTTCTCCTTGAAAACATTCTTCAGATACTAATTTCAACATCCTGTTTCAGTTCTGATAATATGGAATTCATATGCCAGCCAAAATAACATCCTGTAAAACATGTTGAATTTTTGCAATGGTTTAAACGTAGCCAGAATTTCAGCCCAGAGTTGCAGACAATTATTGAAAAGCCATTGTTACAGTCCACGAGACGTGTCAGACATTGACAGCAAAGATTTGTGCTCCACAGGGTGCACGTGTTGCTGCTCGGAGAAGCCCTGCTTTTGCACTGGAAATCACATGTGATGAAACAGCAAAGGGTCATTCGAACCTCCATGCCTCAAGTCATTGTAGCTGTCTCCAAAAAGCGCATGAGGAATCCATGAGTGCATTTCGAAAACTTGCCAAAATGCTCCCTGGGGCCTGATAAGTACCGTAATTCAAAATCTCTCTGTAAGTGCCTCCAGAAATCATTCTCTTCCTATTGATGTGTGTAATCCAACACCTACACACTCACAACTCCAGGTTTAATAAAGCGTGGGGCCCTTTAGCTGAGATTCCAAAGCAACTTACACTTCCTATCCCCCCAGGTGATGCTACATTTCTGTGTCCAGAACACATTATCTATTACTGGGTTTTCATCTGGTCACAGATCTTACAGAATTTAAAATATTTTCCTATGAGGATGTGTTGAAAACAGCTGATGGGCTTGCCTGGGGTGCTGTGATGCAAAGGCCCTCTGCGAGAGACCTCATCCATAATTCTGTGTCTGTTCTATCCAAAGACAATAAGCTATTTAAAAAACAGAGCTAAAGCTCTTCAGGTAAAAACATAGCCAAAAACTCCAGATAGAATATGTGCTCACTATTTCCCTTTAAAAGCAATTAATTTGCAGTATGACAAATTAAATGCTATCGCCTGTCACTTCTTCTCTATGCTAAATGTTCATAGAGAATAATGGCATGTTCAACAGCTAGAACATGGATTTTTCAGCTTTTAGGCATGTCAGAAGAAGCTTAACTCATTTCAGAAAAGTAAATGTTATACCATGCAGATTTTAAAAGTGTAAGAGAATGAATTCAGGAATGTGGCCATTTTTTTAGTTTTGTATCCAGATGAACTCTCTGTGATCAGAATGTTTTATCTGGGGCATGATCTTACTTGATGTAAAAAATATACAATATCTTCTGACCCATTACACTGGAACCACATTCAAGTAGATAAGATACACTTCAACAACCCTTCCTAATACTTTTCATATCAATTCTGTCTTCACTAGTGATTCAGAAATCTGAAAACCTTGAAAACTGTCATTCAAAGCAGTCCCTATCTCTGAAGAGAGATGCAATGAGAGATCACCTGAGGAATAAGCTCTACTGAGAATGTGGGATACCGACATGGATTTTTGCTTGACTTCAACCTCTGTTGGTCATATGGTATTACACATTTGTCTAAACCGCTTACCTGACCCATGATACTTATCAATTCTATGGTTAGTCTAAAGTGCTAGACATTAGTATGTTATAATAAAGGCACTGAGATAAAGTGTTATCCTGTACCTACTGATACAGAGGAAACATGACTTTTAACCTTTGTGTATATGGTATTCACTTCTGCGACACAGCTTTTGCTACATCCATTAGAATGGTCTTCTGTTATTGACAGAGTTAATAAATTCTGTGTTCAGAAGCCAGCTCCTTCTGATCTGTGAAAAGCATCATATCCAAATTGTCCTGCTGTCTTTTTAAGCTGGGGTATTCTCTTCTTCGGTGGGCAAACTTGTCCTAGCAGATACCAGCCTCCCAGCAGCTCCATCCTCTTTCTGCACTGAAGGACCATTCACGTCCTTGTTGCTGTTTCTAGCAGATTCTGCACTGTACAGTGAAGTTCCTGCTCTTGCAGTGCTTATGTTTTATGAGCTTGGAAGTAATCCAGTTTTATTCTTGGGCATTTATTAAATACCATCTGAAAGTTTTAATCATTCCTTCTAAAATATTTCTTTTGGGAATAGAACTTTGACATAGATAAATTACAAGGCTACAATTTTTCCATTAGAAGTATCTGTTCTCCTTCCCGCTGTCTCCATACTAAATACTGTTTGAAATACTTTATTGAGGTGGCTACTCTAATACAAAAATAGTGGGTTTTGAGTGTTTCTAGGAAGCAATGCTAGCTATTCCTCCTAGTAATTGTCATTTACCATTCTCCTGGGATTTTGAGGAGAGTTAGGGTAATAACTGACTTAGACTTGAAACTTAAGTTGTCTCAATTTAGAAAAGATTCTTAGGGGCAAGTGACATCTTTAGGTTGTCCCTCTGCCCACCTCCACCCCCCAACCCTTTTAATATATTGCTTACTGACATGGAACACAGCTGTTTGGGTTTTCAGCACAAGGAACAAGCCTGCATGGATTTATGTTTCACTGGTACCTTGGCAAGGGAAGAAATACTCCCCTCCACTCCCCAGGGTATTTCTTTCTAATGGGAAGCTGAGATCTTTCTTTCCAATGTTAAATTTTGGTCTGAATGGAGCTAGGGCAGACTGTTTATAGGAATGTTTAAGATATTTCATTTGGTTTAAGATTTGAACTGTTGTACCATTAATGCAGTTGAGTAATGTCATAGAATAACAGGCTGGTTTGGGTTGGAAGAGACCTTCAAGATCATCTAGTTCCACCCCCCTTCCATGGGCAAAGACACCCCTCACTAGATCAGGCTGCCCAAAGCCCCATCCACTGACAGGGAGGGGGCAGCCACAGCTTCTCTGGGCAGCCTGTGCCAGGGCCTCACCCCCCTCATTCCTCAAAGGGAAGAGTCTAATCTAATCTCAGTCTACCCTCTTTTAGTTTAAATCCATTACCCCTGGTCCTATCACTACATTCCCTGATAAACAGTTGCTCCAGCTTTCCTGTAGGCCTCTCAAGGTACTGGAAGGCCTTCCTGGAGCCTTCTCTTCTATATGCTGGACAAGCACAGCTCTCTCACCCTGTCTTCGCAGGAGAGGTGCTCCAGCCCTCTGGTTATCTTTGTAGTTCTCCTCCAAGAGATCCATGTCTGTTTTCTACTAAGGATACCAGAGCTGGATGCAGGACTCCAGGTGGGGTCTCACAGGAGTCCATCAATCTGCTGGTCACACTAGTTTTGGAGTAATGGTCTCAATAAATATTTTTCAAGCCTGGGATTTCCCTGACCCACATGCAGGACCTTGCACTTGGCCTTGTTGAACTTCATGAGGTTTGCATGGTCCCACCTCTCAAACCTGCCAAGGTTCCTCCGGATGGCATCCCTTCCCTCCAGTGTGTCCACTGCACCACACAGCTTGGTGTCATCAGCAAACTTGCTGAGGGTGCACTGAATTTTTCTATATTAAACACATTCATAACATCAGCCAAAAAAAAGTCTCTCATTTCTCCATTTAGTATGCCAACAATTGGTCTATGTTTTAATTTCAGGCCCTATGGTGTCATATGAATACTACGGTGTTTTGGTTTATGGTCTTTGTGCTTTTTCAGTGTTGGAGAAGTTTGATTGTAGTTCACTTGTCAAATTTAATTTTCTTGTAGCAAACGACCATTTAACACTCTCACAGGCTGGTGTGGATTTTTACAGACTGTTCTTCATTCTTCAATGAAAAATAAGTTGATTTGGCTTACATGTTAGTTTCTGTTAGTTCATAGGTCTCAGAAGGAAATACATGCTAACAAATAAGAAGAAATTTCTGGGCTTTTCTTGTTCATATAATTTGTTTGGGGTGTTTTTTTATTAGTTGAGTGAGTGAATGGCATGGCAGTTAGCCACACAGAATATGTAGCTGAGTGTGAGCTAACATTATGACAATGTCTGTGTGTTTAATAGTTTTTCACAGGTTTGGGGTGTCTTTATGTATAGGCAACTGTCAGCATTTGCCAAGTGTACAAGACTGAAGGGTAGTGAAATTCGTCCCAAACATCACAAAATCATGCTCCTTCCTTCCTTCCTTCCTATTCCTCTGCTTACGTTGTACCTCTTTTGTCCTCTTCCTTATCTTCAGTAGGTGTCTTGCCATACGGAGAGTGTAGGCTGGGCTGCTCTGTTGCTATTATAGCTCTCCTTGGTGGAGTATGGGAACAGCCTCAGCTCAGGTAGAGTAAGGTTTGTGTGCTTTGACAAGTTTGTACGTGGGTGTTTCTGTACATCTGTATGGGCTGTATATGGATATTTCTGTACCTATCTCTATTGCTGTCTTTCTGAACATGCAGAACTGGCTGGGCACGTCTGTGTGCCATGATGGGAGGTGTCTGTGTTGCTAACAGTGAACATCCAGAGTTTCTCAAGTGCTTGTTCACATGTTTCTGAAGCGCCCATGCCACTACTGCTAGGCTACTTCATCGCTGTGAGCAGAAGCCCCCAAGTAAGCACATTGCTAGATCAATTTGGGGGGAAAAAACCAAAAAAGTGATCTACATTGACATCCTTTGATGTCAACACATCCTTTATCTTATAGTTCCCTTGCCCTCTTGACAGGACATTGAGTCTTCTATGGTCATCTGGCACTGGCGTCCCAGGAGGGTGCCCTGCTACTGTCCCAAGATGAATGGTCCTGTCTCAGGTTTGAGAACAGTCTTAAATCCCCAAGTGAAGGGTGTTGTTTTGATCCTTAAACTGATGCAATTTAGTATTTCTTATGCTATTGCCAAGCGACTTTCTAGCTCTGTGAGAAGGCATTTAAAAATGCTTTCTGAAAACCATCTATTTGATGCTGATGTGATGAAACGCTGCAGAAAGTGCTTCTCCCAGTCCCACAATCTGACTTACAGACAATATTTACTGCAATTTGGTTTTGACCTGCAGAGCTTTCAAATCTGCCCTTTGCTTTGTGCCTTCTGTACAAAGAAGTACCAATTTTCTCTTTTGTGAGGAATGGTTGTTTACATGGGAGAGATCCTGTAACTTTATGGAATGAGGAAAACACTTTGTTGCTGGCAGATGAACAGAATTTTTATGTCACAGACAGGAGGAACACTGACTGATATAGTGGATTCTGAATTTATTACATGCTTACAACTTTTGCATCCTGAAGCCTCCTTTTTTGATAAGTTTTAAGTTTTCACTGGTGGAATATTTGGAAATTGGTACTTTTCTTATTGCTTGTATTGCCTTGAAGTTGTTGATTTAATAAAATACTCCTTTTCTTTGCATGTTGCTATGAACTTTTCTGCTCTGGAGAATCACTTTCAATGACTGGCATACTGGTGTATTTCAGAGGGATGAGATTTAGGTAGAGCTAACATACAGGACTGTGGAAACAGGTAAAATAAGTAGATAGATAGAGTGTTCAATCTACCACTGTACTACTTAATATTGTGTGTGGGGAAATCAGTTTTTGAGTTGTAGCCTGGTACAAAACCAAAAAAAAGCAGCAACCTTTGGTCCTTCTGGAAAGTGATTGTGTACTTCCAGTGATGACAGCCAGCATCATTCTTTGATTTATAGCAGCACAACTTTCATTTAATATTGACCATATGGCAATTTTCAATACCTACATTGTTCAGGACCCGTGTCAGTAGCACACAAAGCAGTGAACCTTATTCCCAGGCAATTTGACTAAGACAGAGGATGCTGCATTGTCGCGTATTGATTGATAGCACAAAACAGTGATAATTAGGCTGCTCTGAATCCTTTGTAAGTGGGCTGTGGGCTTTTGAACTTTATTGCATTATTTTGACACTATTGAATTATCAAATGTGCTAGTTTGTTTTCAAACTGCAGGTTTGAAATGCACGATGACAAAAAGGTGTCATAAACTAAGTTTGTGTAATGTAACCTACAGTCTTATTTGAACTTCTATTAATAGATCATTTTACTTTGTGTAGGAAATAAGAAGGAAGTGTTATTAGGGGAAATCCTTAATGCTACAGCTCACATCTTCAGATGAGATCATCCCAGATCTTTTACAATGGAAATTTTCCTCCTAGCAATTTCTTTTTATTTTTGCAGTTCTAATTGCTGCTTCACATACTGGGACAAGACTGAACGTAGGAACACTTAAGCTGAGTTTGTACAGGAAACATTCTTTATTGTTATTCATGGAAATACCCACTGTTTGAATTCTTGGAGGTCAGTGGCTTTGCTGACATGGAGGACTGTAGGAGAGCGTTGTGGTACAGGAAAAGGGAGCTCAATTTGGTATGTCACTGTATCCATGTCATTTATAAACTGGTTCTGTGTGGGAGGTTGAAAAGGGAAGCTCTTTGTTCCTTCTAGTGACAGTGCCACTAGACATGCCAGACATCTGCTCTGCATATTTGTCCCCATTTGGCAGCTTTTTATGCCAAAGGTGTGTGTAGAGATCTGCCCTTCATTTGGCTGACTCAGGATGATTTATTGAATACTTTGTGAGCTAGACATGACAGTTTCACTGAGGCTGGATAGCATCTAGTTCTGCAGTTCGGCTACCTTATAGGCAGAATGTGCATCCTTGGAGCATTCAGGCCTGTTCTGTTCATACTGGGTCTACACCAGTTACTTTCCTTATGAAGGGGTTTTGTGGTTTTGAGTGATAGAGTGACTTTGGTGGGCATCTGGCTTCCAGCTTGGGTCAAACCACCACAAAGGACTAATGTTTCTGTGGCTGTATGATGACCTGAAAACAAACCACTGGCTTTTGCCAGCTGCCTTCAGTCAGATAGGTTCCTGGACCTACTGCTATTTTAATTTGGGCTAGCTCCAGGTTTCCATAAACTTCTGTCCCATCTTGGGTCCAAGATACTGATTTCATGATTGTGCTATAGGCATATGGAGGTGGAGTGGGAGGGTGGGGAGAGAGGGGTGTCAGAGGCAAATACTGATCCAGTATTAACAGACAGTGCATATAAATAAACGATAAAACCACATGTGGAAAAAATGTTTGGTACACATTCTCTATGACTACAATGTCTCATCTGGGTCCAACTCCTTTTGAACCTCAGTTGACATTACTGAGAGTTCTGTCAGGTGGTTTTTGATCCCATAATTGCTTCTATAATGCAAAATTAGTTGATAAGAGACTAGAGAGAGCTCAAAACACGTTTACTGTATCTGTGGTAAGAATGAATAGCTGCAATGATAGAGTTGGAGAAAAAATAAGTTCTAGGAAGGACAAAAGCAGTAATTTTTCTAGTCAAGGAGAAAGAAAATAAACTAACCTGATTGATAGAAGAAAATTATTATGTTCAACTCCTTCTGCCTCAAGAATGCTAATAAAGATTAACTGACCAGTTGGTGGTCTGGCCTTTTCAGACATTCAGTTATTTGCAGGTCCTGCACACCAAGCTTCCTATTAATGCATGCACAAGGGGCTGGCATTTGGGATTGAGTAAGTAGTCTTTACGATGGGCCTTGTCATACCTTACTGAATGGCCCTACAGGATGTCACCGAGGGAATACACTTGTGACTGCTCAGCAGTACGTTGTGTGAGCAACACCTCCCTGGACTCCTGCTCTGTACATCCATATTACCCCTCCACAACTGTTACATGTCTAACTTGTAACTTCCACAAATTAATCAGTTTGGTGATGTTGTTGCTTCTTCATAATTTTTTTTTTAACACAGAGAAGTACTTTCTTTAGATTCACCCCATTGTTTCAGTATTCATTTCACCCACATCAAATCACAATGAGTTGCTCTAATTACTATCTGTAATTGTAAAAATGTAGTAGATTTATAAGGATGGAGCACTTTCATTAAAAGTACCTCAGTCCTGTCATGGACTTGTCAGTATGCTTAGACTCCTAAATATATGAATTGTAAATGTGTAATGGTTAAAATCTTACTCATGTTTTGTTTCATATTAATGTATGTGATACAGAGTTTTAAAGAGTTCTGCCAACATTTTTGTGAGGCTGGATTTGAGGTGCATTTTTTGTGTCTCTACATAAAAATAGAAGAACTGCATTTGGTAGAAGTCAGTGTAGCTACAACAGGTTTGTGATTGGCAAGCCCTTAATTTGTATATTTCACAGTCTACTTTATCATGAAGGTAAAAATGTTGTTGCTGATGAATAATGATGATAATGCAATGTTTCCTAAGCAGAGTTCTCATGGGAATTCATTGTCCTTAACTAACAGATACCTTTCCAGACAAGCAATAATTTATTTTTTGAAAAAGAATGTTAAGTTCTAGCCACATAGGCAAAATATGCCAATATAAATGCAACATATATTTACTTCCTCTGTGTTGAAAATCAATATTTACTGGCCACAGAAACATAAAATACTGTGATGAAAATGAACAAATAAAGGAACTTGGCTTTTATTTCTAGTTCTTTGCAATCATCTATCCTTTATGATCAGGTATGGCTACCTTTTACTGCCATTGATGAAAGCAAAGAGGGAACTTGACTGATTAGAGTATTACTGTTCTTATACTGAAGTGATGAGAAACTTCAAGCTATAGGCTGTAGACCAATACCACTAAAACTTTAAGAGCTTTAATATTCATTTTCCAGCAGAGGGACTTCACACCTTTTGCTTTCAGATTTCATTAGTGGTCTGGGACTAATTAGAAAAGGAAAGGCTTCTCTTAGATATCAAGGGAGTTGATCACAATGCCACATAGCATAAGGGAGAAGAAACTAGTCCTGGTTTTGGTGGGGATAGAGTTAATGTTCTCTCTAGTAGCTGGTGTAGTGCTGTGGTTTTGATTTGGGATGAGAATCATGTCAATGAGAATTTAGAATTTGGTGTGATAAACTGGCTAGGCCCTCTGTCAACAGATACACTGAGAACACATTTTTCTTCTGTATAAAAGCACTAAGTGCACTGTATCCCTTGTGGGAAATGTTTTGAAGGAGTCCTTCAGGAGCTGTAAAGTCATTTCCCAGAATGATTCTTAAAAATAGTCAGATATATTGCATGTCTAAGAGGTGTCTTGCTTCACAGAAAGTCCTCAAATTGACCCATTTGCTTATTCTCCACCTTTATTGATATTCCTTCCCTAAAAATGTGCTGCTTTGCAACTTTGCCAGATGACCCTGCTGAACAGTTTTGCTTTACAGGAATTCCACTGGTGCCCATGGGACTGCAGTCCAATGTCCAAGGACCTTAAGTGGCACTGTTGACTGTGGACTTAAGAAGAACAGACCTAGAAATCAAGGAAAAGATTACAGTCATCTTAGTCTGTTCCCCAGAACTGTCTGCAGTTAGTGTAGCATCCCTGCATGTGAAGCAAGGATCGGTGCCACATGAACAAAATGTAGGCTGGACACAGTTTCAGCCACAGTCATTCTGTAGGATTTTCCTGCTATTACAAGAATCAAATGTGACTTCTATTCAGTAATTTATTTTAAGAGTAAAATGTTATTACAGCAATACTGACTGGAGGACTTCTGCTTCTTGTTCCATCATGATAGGTTTCACATTGCTGGTGTGTGCTGCCCTCCCAGTTTTGTTGGTAATGCTGTTTGTAGTGCTTATGGTGTGAATGGAAGAACTAGAATGGAGGAAAAAAACCTCAACAAAAAAAAACATGGGTTTTTTTCACAGGGATCTGATTCATGGTGCAATTCCAGAAATACTCATGTTAGTACAGTGTGGATATATATATATTGAATATATATAGATCCAAGCCCCACACCAGAACACTCAGATGTTGAGCTTAAAAATAACGCTCTTCCACAACAAAGGAGCAAATTGTAACATGAATATAAGAATAAGTACTCATCTTGGGATCCTCCCCAGACTGGTTTGACCTTGGTTACCAGTAGCACTTGTACATGAACGTGCTGTAAAACAGCCACAACATGATACTGTTATGAATTATCTTGTATCAAGCTGGCTATTAATCAAGAACATCCAGAGAAAATAGGTCATGATCTGATAAGATTGCTTTTTGTCAGGGGTCCAATATTAACCTTGTTTACCCCTGATGGATGTGTTCCTTCGTTTTCATGTGTATGCTGATTGATTTTCAAACTGTAGATGAGTAGAGCTCAGAATAAAGGCTGTTAGATACACAAGAGCAATAGTAATGTCTTGTCATCGGCATGTTTGAAGAATGGGTCTTGATTAAATTTGACTTCTGCTTTTTCTCAGTAGCTGAGAATGTAAATGCATTTAGTGACATGGCCTGTTCTATGACATGACTTTTTTATTCTTGATGAGTACAGCACCCTGGACACTGCTCTGATTTTAATCATTCAGGCCCTGTTGAAATCTGGGTTTAGTAGATCTGATAGGTATCCTGTATCCTTCGTGTTATCTCCCATTTATTTATATTTATCTTTGGGTTTATATTAGAAAAGCTTTGGCTTTGGATACCTGATAGTAAAAGTAGAATCAAATTAAATACAGTATGTGGAATGGCTCCAGTAATAATTACGGTTGAAGCTCAGCTGGATGTACTGTTGCAATTCATAGTAGCCTCATCCACTGGCATCTTTATAAACTGGAAAAAAAATATCTTTTGGATTTGTGAATTGCTAAAAAGCCTATAAAAATTACTGTCAATTAAAAAAAAATTTAAATTTCTGAATTTAAATTAATGTTTTCCATGCTAAGAGTAATGATACTTCAAAAAGCTTTATCTTCATATCTTGCTCCAGTTGAATATTAAAGTGCTGAATTAAATTCCATTAGGACTAATGATTAGATTTTAATCTTGTTTTGTATACATTTCAAAAATTTTGACAGGTCAAATCAGCTGATACCACATGTGCTGTTGGCTCAGCTGGTGCTATCTTATTCCAAAAGGATAGCCACTAGATGAGTGCCATTAGATTCTAAGAATGCAGAATAGTTCCTGGTCTTAGCCTGCCTCATTTTAAGGTCTCCCTCCATTTGATTACCAAGGTCCTTGGGGAATAAAACAGAATGACCCTAAACTAAACTACTGAGTTTTTTGTAACCTAACTAAAGGATGAGACTTGCAATCAGTTTGCTGTATACTTCTGATTGCATTAAATCAATATCATAGCAGTCACACATCAGTCTATTCAAATTTTGAAAGTATTTGTGACCTAATGAGATCTGGTTTTAAATATACTTTCATATTCACAGTCTAAACAGGAAGCATAGTGACACCCAGCTTCACAGCAAGGCATTTGTGCATTCCTGTTTGATTTTAAGGAAGAGACTATACAGAATTTACCATCTACATCTACATTGTTCATATTAAAATATTTAGCAATTCAAGCTTTTATTAATTAACAACATCTAAACAGTGAATAAAAGAGTTTATTCTTAAGCTGTGCCAACATAGTTGTAAGAGTTTGTGGCCTCTCTTTTATTGTTCATCTAGAAGCCATGGAAAATAGCTGCATTATGAATCACTGTATGGAATATTTTTAAATACCATGTTATTGAATTCCCCTTGGAACCTGGCTGGATTACAGCACTGCTTCTTTTCCTACCCACTATCAAAAAAATCCCACAGAGATCATTGTAGACTTTTAATGACCTTTGTTTATAAAAACATAAAAATGTTTTCTATCCTTACTTGACAGCTAATATAAAAAAAGTTGTCTTGGGTATGATGTGGACATTGGTTAAATAACCTCTTCAAGCACCTTCATTCATACTTACACTGTATTATGAGATAATAAAGTTTAATAGTTCAGATACTTTTCCATACAGAGCAAAGGCATTTTATCAAAACTAGAACATTAGAAACACAAACCAGCGTTGAAACTGCTATTTCTCAATTTTGACATGAATGCTAGCACTTGCCAAGTGAAATTGTAGTCATCACAGCAAAATTATTGCCCGTATTTCAGCTATGCTAAAATCAAGTTTTGTCTGTCATCTTTAAAATTGCTGCGGTAAGTATTCCTGCTTCCACTGAGAACAATGAGAGATCTGGATATGGGATCAAACCTTGAGGAAGAAGATTTTTCATGTATTTTTTTCCCACAGCCCCACAGATTAGGGAAACCACTCATTCTTATCTTCCAGTTTGGTTTTCTGGGTTTTGGGTTGGTTTTGTTTTTTCTTTTTTCATTCTTGTCTTTTCAGGCAGAATAAAAACTGCTAAGTAAGTTTCTGAGTAATTACTCTGAAGCAGTGTAATACCCAGAATGCAATATTCCTTTAACAGAATGTCACTAAATGCATATATAGGTTATCTCAGCACTAACAGAATCTCATTTTCCTATCCCAAACATACTAAGGTGGTCACACAGACCCCCACTTTATTGAGTGTGCATACAAATCTTGAATTTTAGCAGCTCAAAGTTAGCAACTAACACTTAATGACCTGATTTTTTTCAGAAAATCAATGGATGCATTTTAGCACTGATGGGTGCTAAATGCAGGAAGGTCCCCAGCAGAAAAAAAAACCCCAATTATCCTGTCTTTTAAAAGGCTACAAATTCAAAAAAGGGCTAATCGTCACTGAACTCAAATCAGAGTCTTTTGAAAAGTGAGAGATGGTTAGTTTCCCTCTCTTACTCACTCTGGTGTTTAAGATACTTCACAGAGAAAGACAGCTGCATGGTTTTGCTCTGCTTGATCAGAGCAAGGTTTTGAACATGATTTTTTTCAATACCTTGAGTGTTGTAGGCAGCAGGATACAGAACCAGGGGTTTTAATTGGTTTTCTCTAGGCTTGCGAATATCAAATGCTTATGGAATGTGCTACTGTCACACAGAATCTCCTAAATGCAGGGGTTGGAAGGGACCTCCAGAGATCATCAAATCCAACCCCCCTGCCAAAGCAGGTTCCCAAGGACAGGTCGCACAGGGAGGCGTTCAGACAGGTCTTGAATATCTGCAAAGAAGGAGACTCCACAATCCCCCTGGGCAGCCTGTTCCACTCTGCTCTATTAATGTTGTGTTATATTATACCTGGAATCATTTTCCTTTGATCTTCTCCTCATTGCTTTAAATAATCACACTACTAGTAAAAGAAGGTCCTGTGACAACTAACTGGGAGTAAAAAAAATGCACACAAAGAATCACATTTTTTTAAAATTTTTGGATTTTCTGGGTTATTTATCAGAAAAACAAGATACTTGGGAGTTCAGCATGTTCCTGGAAATTATGAAATCTGCATATTATATTGGGAGGTGAGTTATAAAAGTAGCATCTATTTACTCTATAATGAACTCCAGTGCAACAAACTGTCACTTTGGAGAGGTCTTACATGAAAAGAAACTTGCAAACCAAGACTTGCACAGTCCTATCAGGGAAAAGAGCTATATCAGAATTGTAATCGCTTTATATGCTTGAATATGTTCATGGCCACTCAGATTTGTGTCCAACCTTTTTGAAGAGTCTGTGATGTTCCTACAGGAAGATTCTATAATTAATATTTTCCAATGATGCAATATTCCCTGGACATTCCTGTCCCTTCTTCTCTTCTGAGTGCCTCCATGAATGAGTTAATAAAGTCTATAAAATTCATTTTGAAAAATTGAAAAACCAGAAGGCTGCAGAGCGATTCAGCAAGATCTGAATAGACTAGAGAACTGGGGGGAGAGGAACCTAATGATATTCAACGAGGGCAAGAAAAGTACTTGGGACTCCTGGTGGGTGACAAACTCTCCATGAGACATCAGTGTGCCCTCGTGACCAAGAAGGCCAATGGCATCCTAGAGTGTATTAAGAGTAGTGTGGCCAGCAGGTGGAGGAAGGTTATTCTGATGCTGTCCACATCTCAAATATTGTGTCCAGTTCTGGGCTCCCCAGTTCAAGAAAGACAGGGAACTACTGGAGAGAGTCCAGTGGATGGCTGCAAAGATGATGAGGGGACTGGGGCATCTCTTGTATGAGGAAACACTGAGAGACCTGGATCTATTTAGTCTGGAGAAGACTGAGAGGGCATCTCAGCAATGCTTATAAATATCTAAAGGGTGGATGTTGAGAGGTTAGGGCTAGACTCTTCAGTGATGCCCAGTGACAGGACAAGGGGCAATGGGCACAAACTGGAACATAGGAAGTTCCATCTGAATAAGATGAAAAGTTTCTTTACTGTTAGGGTGACAGAACAGAGCACAGAAGTCTTCTCTGGAGATGTTCCAGACCCATCTGGACACAATCCTGTGCAACATGCATTTAGTTTTGGACCCCTCTACAGAAAAGACATTGAGGTGCTGGAGTGTGTCCTTAAGGGTGAGGAGGCTGGTGAGCCGACTGGAGAATAAATGCTATGAGGAGCAGCTGAGCGAACTGAGATTGTTTAGTCTGGAGGAGAGGAGGTTGAGGGGAGATCTAATTACTGTCTACAAGTACCTGAAAGGAGGTTGTGGAGAGGTGGGGGCTGACCTTTTCTTCCTAGTGACAAGTGACAGAAGAAGAGGAAATGGTGTCAAGTTACACCAGGGAAGGTTTATATTGGATATTAGGAAAAACTTCTTCACAGAGAGGGTTGTTAGGCATTGGAACTGGCTGGCTGCCCAGGGAAGTGGTGGAGTCTCCATTCCTGGAGGTATTTAAAAGACAGATGTGGTGCTAAGGAACATGGGTTAGTAGTGGATGGCAGGTTCGGGTGATGGTTGGACTTGATGATCTGAAGAGTCCAACTAAGACAATTCTATGGTTCTATGATTCTATGCTATAAATGATCCTGCAACTAGCCCTGGTAGACTAGACTAGACTAGACTAGACTAGACTACAATACAATACAATACAATAGATCAGACCATGTCAGTCAGAGTGCAACCAAGCTGGTGCAAGGGCTGGAAGGAATGGCCTATAGTAAGCAGCTAAGGACTTTGGGCTTCTCTTGTTTGGAGAAAAGGAAGGTGAGGGGCAACTGCAATGCTCTCTACAGCTTTCTGAGGAGAGGGAGGAGGGGGGTGTCCTGGGATCCAGTGATAGGATGCGTGGGAATGGTTCAAAGCTGTACCAGGGGAAGTTTAGACTGGACATGAGGAAGCATTTATTTACCAAGAGGGTGGTCAAATCTTGGAACAGGCTTTCTAGAGAGGTGGTTGATGCCCCAAGTCTGTCAATATTTATGAGGCATTTGGACAATGCCCTTGACAACATGGTTTAACAATACGTGAATGGTCATCTTTCTGGTTTATTCTGCACCTGCCAGACACATGGCATCCTGCCATGTGTTTTCACTGAGCAAGAAAAACAGCTCTGACAATGCCAAGACAATGCAAACTTTGGGCATTTTAAGTGTAGGCATTTCTAAATAGAATTTCTAGATCACACTATTGTCCTGATCAATAGAGATTACCCTACTGATAGTGATTTGATAACATACGCAACCATTTGAATTTGTAGGTTTTACATTAATTCAGGGAATGCCACAGACTCATTTAATCCACTGTAAAAGCCATGCACTCTAATAAGGATATAAGTATTTGTGAATTGTTCTTTGGAAATGCAAATTCCCTCTTCTGGTAAAGACTGCAGAGCTATTATTTAGGCCAGTGCAATACTGCACAGCCTGTGCCTTGCGTCATGTAGTGTTGCTCTGTACCTGTGCATGTGCAGTCTTACTTGGGAACAAATCCAATGCTGCTTTGAAAACCCTTGTAATTAGTGGATTACATGCCAGCTTTTGGAACTGGAATGGTATCCACATGCCCGCAGTCTCCAGGGAGGGGAAAAAGACAGCTAATGAATCACAGAACCTTTAAGGTTTGAAAAAACCTGTAAGTCATCAAGTCCAAGAGTCAACCCAACACCACCATATCTTCTAAACCATGTCCTGAAGTACCACATCTACATGCTTTTTGCAGACCTCCAGCAATGGTGACTCTAGCGCCCTGGGCAGGCTGTTCTAGATGCCACATGGCAAGGTCCAGCATATCTACATAATTATGCAGAAGGCTAATAAAAGTGGTTAGAGACCTAGGAAAAATGCAATACAAGTGTGGGTTTTCAGCTTGGCTCTGCGGTCACTGATTGGCATCGCAAGGAGCTGTCTCCCACCATCAGGATATCCAGCTTGAAAATAGCTTCTGTAAGGACATTAATACTTTCTCAAAAGGCTGAACAAAGTGCCTGCCTGCCTTGGATGTAGAACTGTTAGAGAGAGTTCAGAGGAGGGCCACAAGGATGATTAGAGGGCTGGAGCACCTGCCCTACAAGGAGAGGCTGAGGGAGCTGGGCTTGTTCAGCCTGGAGAAGAGAAGGCTGTGGGGGGACCTCATTGCAGCCTGCCAGTACCTGAAGGGAGCATACAGGAGGGGAATCAACTTTTTAAAAGGGCAGATAATGGAAGGACAAGGGGGAATGGTTTAAAGCTGAAGGAGGGAAGGTTTGGATTGGATATTAGGGGGAAGTTTTTTACGGAAAGAGTGGTGAGGTCCTGGAACAGGCTGCCCAGAGAGGTGGTGGATGCCCCATCCCTGGAAGTGTTCAAAGCCAGGTTGGATGTGGCCCTGGGCAACCTTGTGTAGATCCAGGCCTGAGGTTGGTGGTCCTGCCTGTGGCAGGGGGGTTGGAGCTTTATGATCCTTGGGGTCCCTTCCAACCCTTGCCATTCTATGATTCTATGATTCTATGATTCTTCCCACCTTCCTCCCTGCCTGCCTTCCTGCATGCCTCCCACTTTGTGACTGGAGGTCTCGCTTGTATTTGGTCCATTTGATATACTGTGTGTATTATATACTCAGTAAGTTACATGACTGACTCAAGTCAGCCACAAAACCTATGGGTGGTGATTGCACATGGGTAGGTCAGAGGTCCACTTGCCTGGATTGAGTTTTTCTTGGGTACAATGCCCTGATCTCCCCTTCAGGGGGAGGCATTTATTTTGCTGTAAAATACAATTGCTGTCACAAAAGGAATACAAAATACTTCTTTGGATTTTTGAATACCAATCAATTTCTTTATGTAGCCAGGTCACCTACATGTGAACAAATGGTTGCTGCAAGCCTGGTATTGTAGTCCCAGAAGCTGCAAAAGATTTTTTCCCTTCGTTCCACCCACTCCATGACAAAGAAATAGCAAAGAAATATCCCATTGTGTCTTCTGTTTGATATTCATTGCTCAGACCGGATAGTCCAAACAGGGGAAGGCAGTGGAGCTATTTTAATTTATCCTCTTGTGTAAAAAATATTGCTTTCATAACCAAAAAGAAATAAGCATCATTAGGAAGCGTATTTGGACTAAGTACATTTTCTGTATGTGTTTATGCTTTGAGCCTTGGATTTGTGTTAGTACCAGTATTTGGCCTACATAGTTGGGAGAAAAGAAGACTTGTGTTCTTTCTTTCATTATGGGGAACAGACTGGTCTGTTCCAAACTCCAAAATATTTATTTCTTAGAACTATTTTATGATTTGCAGGCTCACTTCTGTGCCTGGCAAGATCATGGAGCAGATCATCCTGAAAACTATGCTCAGGCACATGGAAAGAGGTGATTGGTGACAGCCAGTATAGCTTCACTAAGGGCAAATCATACCTAACAAATTTGGTGGCACTCTACAATGGATTTACAGTACTAGTGGATAAGCGAAGAGTGACAGACAGCATCTACCTGGACTTCTGCAAAGTTTTTGACACTGTCCCATGCATTATCCTCATCTCTGAATTGCAGAGACGTGGATTTGACAGATTGACTGCTTGGTGGATAAGGAGTTGGCTGGACATTCACACTCAAGGGGGTGTCAATGGCTCAACTTCCAAATCGAAACCAGTGACAATTGGTGTTCCTCAGAGATGGGTACTGGGACTGACGCTGTTTAACATCTGTGTTGGAGACATGGGCAGTGGGATCAAGTGCACCCTCAGTGAGTTTGCTGATGACACCAAGCTGTGGGGTGCAGGGGACACACTGGAGAGAAGGGGTGCCATCAAAACGGACCTTGACAGGCTGGAGAGGTGGGCCCATGTGAACTGCATGAAGTTCAACAAGGCCAAATGCAAGGTCCTGCATGTGGGTCAGTACAATCCCAAACACAACTACAGGCTGGGCAGAGAATGGATTGAGAGCATCCCTGAGCAGAGGGGCTTGGGGGTGTTGGTGAAGGAAAGGTTCAACATAATCTGGAAATGGGTGCTTGATGCCCAGAAAGCCAACCTGGGCTGCATCAAAACCAGCATTACCAGTTTCCACACTATGCAACAAGTTCACTGGCTTTTTTTAGTTACTTATTGTATTTAGCACCGTATGTGTGAGAAGCCTCTCAGAAATCACATGAGTTAGAAAGGGCATGTTAATGGGGCTAATTGCTTTGTATCACATACTGGATGTAACAGAACTAATAACATCACCCTTTTAGAACTATTAGACATCTCAAATCTCATTTGCTAATTTTAGACCAATGTCCTCTGGTTTAGTAATATGCTGGAAAGGACTGCACTTATTCTAGCTTTGCGAAAAAACTGTTATAGCTGGCAGTGACACCACACATACAAACTTCTAAAAGATGTATTTGATTTGATCCTGAAGGTATTGAAGACCTATATGTTTAAGAGCAATTTAACCAAAAAAACAAGCTATGTTCAGGTAGATATGGCATTCAACTGTTTGAATTTAAAATTCTTTCCACCTGACATCCTCAGAAATATGTGCCACTTATGATGCACTGCTGTATTATTTGCAAGTTTTAATATGTGCAGGACACTGTATTTTTCTTAAGTAATGCTGGAACCAGGCTCTTTTCTGCTTGGGTCTCACAGCTGCATGCATCACAGTGGTACAGCGCCCTTCAAACATTACATTTATGACAGTGACTTTGTTCTATGTCTTTGCAAACTGTTCTCTTTAAATAGTTTTTAAAGAAGTGAGTGGTATTCTTCTTGTTTTATTCTTAGTTTTGTTTTTCCTTCTCTATCATATTTCTTGCTGTCTTTGCCATGCTTTCTGAATGTTCTTTTGCAGATACTCTGCAGAGTCTTGAAAATCTTTTCTGACCTAGTCTGTGGTTGACAACAGGAAGACTTTTGTGAGTGATAAAGGCTCACTCACAAACTAAAACCAAAAGAGACCTGGGTTGAACAAAATGCCAGGGTCTTAGAAAACACCTGCCCTGGCCATCAGGGCAGACATCCTTTTAGCTGCAGAGCCCAAAAGTCAGAAATGCCTTTTTTCCTCCCCATTTCCCTTCTTTCTCCTCCTTTTTTCTCACTTCTTAGACCCTTTTGTTATGGAAACAACGTCTTTTTTCCTAAAAAATTGAAGACTCCAAGTCTTGCTCTCCTTAGAGCTGTTACTCTGCAATGTGCCGGCTGGGAGAGCAGCCCTCTTCCAGATTCCAGAGCCAGTACAGGAGGGAGACCAGAAGGCAGTTTCAAAGTTTGCTTATACCTCACAAAGGTGCCTGAACGGAAGCATGCAGTCAGAGGAGGAGAGTAAATAACAGAGAACCCTGTGCTCTGACAATGGTTATTTAGGATGCTGTTACTACGGAGCATTCACAGCTACTAAATGGGACTTGGCCTTAATCCGTCACTATATAAAACTGTCATTAGTTACATTCACAAGTACTTAAACATCTCCAAACAAAAATGAGTTAAACAACATCTCACCACTTTTAAAGGGTTTTACAATTTTAGTTTTAAGAGGGTAGTAGTCATTGCATGCTTGTTGGAGTCTGCTGGACATAACAATGTTGGTCTCAGAGTAATGTTTTCTTGGGCTGGAAGAGGTTTTGGGAGATCTTTTTGCATTTTCCAAGTCGCTGCGCTTTGAATTGGTTAATGCAGGATAACACATGGTAGGAGATACTGGTTAAGATTCCCATCTAATTTAGAATCTGAATACTAGCCCCAAGTCCTTTAACACTACAGTCATCAGATATATGTTATTTTGGACCACCTTAATTTACATTTGTTTTGTAATCTAGCCCTCGTAATCTCCTTGAAGCACCTGACGATTAAACTCAGACACATAATGGTTAATATATTAGTGTTTACATAGTTTATGTCTTATTAAAATAAATTATGTATCTTGGACAGTCACTACGCCACTAACTCCAAGACAGAACCGTAATTCATCACTGCCTCTGAGTGCCCTCCAGACAGACATGCCCACCTGCACTCTGCATCTGTATCTGCCAACATGCCAGCACTGAAGCAATTGAAATTCGCTGCCACTTCACTGTAGTTTTGCAGTCTCTGCTTTTTTTGGACTCTGAGAGGAACAGTCTGAAAACTGGATTTGTTTGGTATTTTCTGAGTTTTCTCAGGATATAATTTGAATCAATCACCTCTTTCTTTTTTTAATATAATTTGATTTCAACCCCCTATTTTTCCATTATGTTACTGAGCTAGAGTTTCACTTTCACTAACCAACTTCATGTTGTCTCTCTGAACGTGACAGTTGACATCCTGAATTTATACATTAACATTTTTAAAACCACAATTAAAATACACTATGTTGCACTTTAAAAGCTGATCTCATCATCTTCAGTTTAGCTCATTTTTCTCTCCCTTCACCCATGCCCTCATTCCAATGGTGGATTGAAACCAGGCTTTCTGGCTACAGCCTTCTGAGATCTGAATTTGATCAGTGATGGAGCACCGGAATGTCTGATTCGAAGTAGAAAAGATTTATTGCAATCAATGTTAGTGCATGCAAAGTCACGCCATCCTGTTTTGTATGTTACTAACTGTCTCTCTCTTCCCTCCAAACACTTCACCCCACTTACACCTTACTACAGGATAGTCTCTACTTGAAATCCTGTCTCAAACGAGGGTCGTTTTTTAATGATTCATTCAAATATGTAATAATTATGATCAAAACATATTTCACAAATTTAAATTAATCACATTTTTAGTGTTGGCCCATGAACAGTAAACTTCTTCTTGTAGGGAGCCCTATTAGAGATTAGTGAAAGTTCAGAACTTAATTTCTCTTCAGTGCATTTTTGGGGGGTAGTAAATGATTTCATACAGACTTTCTGGCTCTATGAGCTTTCCTTTTGGCACAAGTTTACTTAAAAATAAAAATGTAGAACAGACAGTAGCTGCATTTCATAAACCATTCTATCATTTCAAGTTGATTTTTAATACTGTATCTAAACTGACAGAAAGAAAAGCTTGGCAAATGTGTTAGATAAATTATCTGTGATGCTTTTAATTTTTAAAGGAGATTGTGATTCACTTTTAAACACAAGATCATATTAGCAATTGGCAATTTAAAAACACATTTTCATTCCTGTTAACTTTCCTATAAGCTGTACCCAAAGTTAATAAAAAGTGTACCCATCAGTCAGTAAGAGAACTTGTGGGTTTTTTTCTTTTCCTTTTTCTAATATGCATGTAAAATTTAGCCCAGTGGGAGCAGTTTGTTTATGCCAAAGTCTGTTTCAAAGGGCTTTTAAACACAGCATTTATCGCACATAGCGTGAGTCATTCTAGTTTTGCTGTTACAGAGATTCCTATGACACTCTCACAGTGTAAAGATGAAATGAAGTCCCTTCCCTGAGATGTGGAAAAGATTCCACAAAATGTCTGTTGCTCAAAATCAATAGTGGAAGAAAATAAATTTACTGAGTAATATATTGCTTCAAAAAGTGTAAAAAAGCTGTGAATTATTTGAGGGATATGACCTTGCTGTCCTCTTATTGTCCCAGAGGATGAAAAAAGTAGAGAGACTTAATTTCATGTATGTCCCTCATGCTGATATTTATCATCAGTGCTGATACAATCCTAAATATTTTTAAGACCCCCTTACAGTACACCACATCCTCCAACATGATTTTATAATGTTGGCCAAACATTCCCATATTACTTGCAACAAAAGAAAAACCTTTTTAAAGTCTGAGAAGGAACAGACACGACAGCCTTAAGAGCACGTGTTAGCTGCTTCACAAGGTAAGCACACAACATGATGGAGCACACTATGAGGCACTCCAGAGACAAAGTAGAACAAAAATTTTTAAAAGCCTTTGGGACGTCCTTTAGGAATGGTCTTTGAGTAGGAAAATCAATGAAGAGCTCAGCACAAGTTTTGGTGTGGCTGGATTTTATGTTTAGTGAGGTTGTTGGTGTAGTGAAGTCTCAGAAATTCCAGACGTTTTCAGGCTACACTCACAAGCCAACAAGAAGTATTGTTATAGGCCATGTGGGTAGTCCAGGATCCTCAGGGTTGTTATTACTAAGGTTTGCCAAAATTTTTCAGAGTATCCAGAAAGCTAGACTAAAGACAGAAATCTGCATGCTGGTATCCACCAGTGGTGTGGACCCATCTCAGCTGTGAACAGGCTTCTGCCAGTGAATTTTTCTGTCTAAAAATAAGAAAGATAAAATTTTCTTTATCTTGGTAGAAGTCCTATTTTCTGGAGGAGTTATGAGACCCTCTTTCCCTTTTCCTGTGCAGAGGTGGCAGTTCTGTCATTTCATGCCCCTGTAACATGTTTCATGTGAAGCCTCAGGATTGCACTGGGAGATTTTGGAATCAGGGAAGCACATAGATTGCTGCTTCATTCCAGAACATGGAGCCATGAAGGTTGTGAGCAGCTTCTTTATATTTGGTACCTTGAGTGCATGCAGAACTGAAAATCTGAATGCTGAAACTTCACTTGAGGGCTAAGAGTCTAATCAGCTGCTATCAGTTTGCAAATTGTATGTTTAATTTGCGTGTCATACAGTTTTCCCACTGATGACTCTGGAAGAAGTTTGCATGTGCTGACAGCCTTACATTATTGAGATTGTATTTGATTCTGGGATTTATGAGTGACCTTTCCTGAATGTTTTGCACATCTCTGTGTGTGTGTGTGTGTGTGTGTGTGTGTGTGTGTGTGTATGATCTGCCATGGCAACATCTACACAATTAAAGGCAGGGAGACTTTTGAGAGGTTTTTTTAATTGTATTCAGAAGTAAAATGTTCATTAGAAAGTGATTACTCTAGTGGAATAAAATTGTGTCCCTTTCATGAAGACTTGCTGTAATTTTTTTGCTAATTTTGTCTTCATGATTGTAGTAAAATACTGAAAGGTGGACTATCAGTTACTGAGCTTTAATTGTTTTGCCTGAATGTTAACTGTGAGTTAACAGGACATGAGTGCAGTAGCTGCAAGAGCTAATACAATGGCTAATTCACAAAATGAGGTAACTGCTCTTTATCTTACTTCTAATTTATTTAAGTGATGCCATCTATGCTGTTGCCTCTCGGTCTGTGCTTACTAACCTCAGCTGAGGTCACAGCGTCTTTAGTAGCACATGTAATTACAAGCCATATCTGGATGTATCTAGGTTGTTTTACCTGCTGTAGGTGTAAATTACAACTGTTTAGGCCACAGGACAAAGTCTGTTTAATCTGTTTCAGGTGGTAAATTGTCACAGAAAGTTGTAACTTCAGGTACCATAACCGCAAAGCACTATCTCAATGATCCTCCTTCTAGCTTGTCAATCTTCTGTCCTTCCATTTTGTGTTGATAAAATGTGTCCTAAGGTGGACACAACTGTCTATGTGTACCATTATCCTTGGCTAGGTTATCCCATGTCTGACCTCAGTCTTGGCTAAGCTACACTTGCCAGCCTCAGTAGCCATCATCTGCTGCTATTTACATGCATTTATGCCTTCATAGGAAAACACCAGTCAGGCATCCATCTCTTCTGTTTAAATCCCTGCTGCTCTGCTGCAGTGCTCTTTACTAACCAAGACATCAGTCAAAAAATCAACTGTTCTAAACTCATCAGCTAAACAGACCTTCAAGTCATGTTTATGGTCAATCTCAGTTTACTCTGGCTAGGAGCTGCCTTACCTTATTTCACTAGCTGAAGTTGCCCATTGTTCCCCTAACTTTATTGATATTTATTTGGACAGCAGAAGGGAAGCTGACTGGGTGCTACTTGCGTAGCCTGAGTCACTGGAAGGTACTAGTGAGTGGCTGGAACACAAGGAAGGCCTAGAGGTCTCTCCAGGGGAAAGTCTGGGACTATGTGCAGAGCTTACCACAGTAAGGCCCTTATGCATGTTTGAAAGTTGTACGTGCTTCTCTAATAGAGAAATAAATACAAATAATAACACCTTCTTCTTAGATCTCATACCCTTCTGAGCTTTGTGCTTGCAATACATTAACATAAGCGGGCTTTGGCAAGTACTTTTTTCCATGTTTTCCACTGTGAAAGTTAATCTGCAAAGGTTAATAAATGGATATTACGTATTTTTGAAATACTATATAGTTAAGCAACAGAAATTCTTAATTATTTATTCAGGTATTAACTGGCAAAGTGAAGGTGAAGACTTTGACTGAGGTCCTTGTGCATATCAGATACAAAGCATGCTTGGATCAATTCCACATAAAGACATGTGCATGGCTCAACTCACCTACCTCTGACACAAAAGCCCAGGTGGATTTATTCTTCCAGTGTGTATGCCTTGTATTAATGCTATTAAAAACTATTGCTCCAAACAAGATGAAAATAAGCCCTTAAGCTAGCACTGTAACATTTATTTCCAATCTTATTTTGGGGTTTTTTTTGGAAGCTTAGAAGAGAAATATCCCTCGTTTCCCAGGTGGACTAAAGGGGAACAATATAAACTTTGTATATTAGTGTTAAAAAATGTAAACACAGATGAAATGTACTTCAGAGCTCATTTTGCCAAAGCTTTTCTTGGATGATTTCCACCAACATAGTTATTGTAATTATTTTTTAAATGTTATCCATGTAATACTTATTTGCTACATGTCTAATTCCCTACCTTGAATTTGGGCACTCATGTGAGTACCTAAAGATTTGAAAGTTCAGCCTGCATAATGGCCCCACAGTGGTCACATAGTGCTTATGTGCTTTTATAAGAACTACAAGAAGAACCGGTTGAAATTCTATGTGCAGGTTCAGTCTTTTGAAGCTAAAATGTAGATGGCATGATACCTCTTGTATAGAATTAATGTTCAGAATTTACTGTTTTAAATTTATTTCTAGTATTCCACATGAAAAGCCTAAGGGTTCCCATCAAAAGTATCTAAACCAAGTAATTAAATATCAAAGCAATTCCAGTATAATTAGGGCTACCATTGAATTATTTTATTCTCATCATCTACTTCTCTATTCCTCCTACTCTAAATGCCAGCCAGAAACTAACGCTGCGTCTCAAATACATGCTCAAACCAAAACTTCTCTGCTTAAACACTGAGGTATCAATCATAAAGCTGTAGCTTACACCAAAAATAACAATTTTTTGAGACAATGCTCCTTTCACTTTGCTCTATGGCTAAATCACTTCACTGAATTTAATACTGTCTGCCAGAAGTAAAATGAAGAGTCTGTCCATGAAAATGTTTTCATCCTACATGAATGTGTCCTTTTTCCTCTTTCACCTTCTCTTTGACTTTAGAAGCACCTGGTTGTATCTCAACAGTGTTGTTGAGTTATCTGGCTGTTGGGGACTCTCTAATACTGACACCAAGGTTACTCTCTTGCAGTTCCAGCAGAACATTAAAAAAATCTGAGAAAAGGGCCATCCCCAACCAAAATGTTAAATGCAAATCAACTCCATCAATTTTAGGATAGATCTCAAGACAAAGCAAAAGTTCCTCTTGTGACATTAGAACATCTTGGGATATGTCTGGAGATCTTTAATTCCCTGAAAAAATGTTAAATACAGCACTTTTTTGATTAATAAAACTTCAATTTGTGTCAGAATATACTTTTAATTTTATATACTATAATATACTGCCCCATATACTGAGGCAGAGGGTAGAAAACAGAAAAGCTGCTGGATCATATCTGTCAAAAGGCAACCATTTACATCTCTATTGCCTACATTCCTTCCAGTATAAGAGGCAGAGGGCAGCCTTGCGTTTCTTTATTTTCTATCCTACTTGGCTTTACTTATGTTTTAATTCCGAATGTTATGAGACACAAGGTGGGTTATTCAAAACTATTTATTACCTTGTTAAACTGAAATGCCTTTGCTCCTTGGCCAAGTTTTACAGGAACCCACAAAACATTGAAGTACCTCACAGGCAGTGCCCCACCTTTGTAGATGACATCAGTGCAAGAGGACTTGATTTTTCAATATATCTTTAAACATATTTTTTTAACAAGTACACATTCTTACATGTATTTTCTTTCACTTAAATCAGCCAAGTTATATGCAGTCATGATTTATGTCTCCCAAAGGATCTTAAGAATTTAGAATCTATAAGCCTGATCCTAAAGTCTTTACTCAGGAAAAAAATGCCTGAAATAAACCAGAAGATATATAAGGCTTCATATAATGTTTCACCATAAAGAAAAAACACCATTAACAAAAGCAATTACAGGTATCAAAGCTGAACTTTGCCTTGTATCTAAAAGTGAAGGAGTAATAATTAAGATACGTTATAACTTACTCCACACGTACAACTTTCACCAGTTTCCTTGATGGATTCTGTCGTTCCAGAGGGGGTCATCTGCTCCATTAAAGCAGGCCTTTGTACAGTCATATGGGCATATCTTTATGAGTGTTTTAGCTTCAAGAGCTGCACTAATACCCCCCTACCGCTCAGTGGCATTTGTTCCACATGGCCAGAATACAGGTATCATCTGAACCAGCCACCCATCCCCATGAATACAGATAGTCTGGAAGTCAGGTCCTTGGCACCAGCCATTTTGCTCTCAAGGTCCACTCCTGTTGGGTCACAAAACTCGTCAAGGTACATGAAGCCACATATCATGTTACTTGTGATCCTACTACAAAGCAGGCTGTACCTGCAGCCTCTCTAACTCACGTGTCCACAGCACATTTATGCAGTGAAATCTGTGATATGTTTTTTGTGAGGATTTATCAGATCAGTTGTGTCTATCTGCCCTGTTCAGTCAGTGTCTCAAGCTACTGCAATCGCAGTGTTTTATAGGCAAATGGCATGTTGTCTGAAAACTGGAAAACTGCCCCATTCTTACAGTGTCAAGGTTTATTTCACTAAAACAAACACAATTTAGGCTTGTCAGACAATAAGTTTCATTGACATAAGTCAAACATGCAGCCCCACAGTGGCTTGAGTTGATTGAAATCCAGGCTACCCTGGCTATGCTGGACACATTGACCCTCCCAATTACATGCACAAAGAAATAGTTCGTGGAGCAAACTGTTTGCAGAGGAGTTTTTTTCAGCAAGTCAAGTACCTGTGGCACCGCACACTGCTGTGGGAAGGATGAAGCCTAGAACATGACTTAAGTTGATTTATACTGCAGTGGAACTGCAAGAAAATCGTGTGACTCTGGGTTATTGCCACAGAGACCATTTAAGTAAAAAATCTTATCTGATACCTATTTCAGAAAGTGTTCACTCCATATTCAGAGTGAACTGCTACAGAACTGGGTTTGTCCAAGGTAATGGAATGAGTTTTGATATGGTTCCTGAAAAAAACCCATGCCTTTTTAATGGAATCTCTTCCGTGGTTCATCTCTCTGTTATCCCTTTTTCCTCTGAGTGGAAAGTTCACATTACACAATGACAAGAAAGCTCTAGCAAAAGGCAAGAGAGCCCTGGCTTCCTATACTGTTTTGGAAGTTCCCTAAAGTGAAAAATGATATTCTTGAGGATGAAGATTCCACAATGCCTTAAGGTACCGTACATTTTCTAAAAATGATATCTAAACATCTTTTTTGGGTTTTTTTTTACTATCTAGAATACTTTCAGGATAGTAAGATTACAGGCACACTAGTAAGGATTTGCTGGGAGCTATAACAGTCAATTCTTTCCATAAATTATCAGCACAAAAAAGAAACCTTTTACTAGAAATTGATTTTACACTAACAAAATTGTGCTTATCTTAATGAGTTCATTTGGTGTTCCAGTGCATATCCTATACATTTCCTTGGGGCTTTAAATAGAATCTAAAAATACTTGTATAGTTAAATTGTCTCTCTTCCATAACATGGAAACTTTTGGTCTATGTCTGAATTAATTCAATGGATATTTAAACAGATTAAATGAAAATTTCAATGGAAACACAGAATAGAGTTTTCAATATAGGAGCATGTTAATTACATTCCAGGACTTGATTTATGGGTTCTTTTATTAATATATTTCAAATAAAAGGCTATAAAATTGGAAGGTCATGAAGAATTGCTGACATTACTTATTATGATTATTTGCTGTCCTGGACACTTTTATTGATGCTGAACAGCTTTAAGCTACCTACCATGCTGAAAACAAAAGAATATTGGTTCAATTATTTTCAATGGCTCTATATTCCTTGTGATGCTTTTTTGTTTTTCCTAATGACAACAGAAATGGATCTTCCTTAAAGATATTCAATATTGGTGAAAACTTAAGATTTTAAAAGTAATTGAATGCTTAATTAAGAATTCATCTCAAAGTCCTAAAATTAATTAAAATGTCAGCTTGGAGAAGCTCAAACGGGCCAGTTTTTTATTGAGAGTGACTTCTGGGTGTGAGGTCTGCTCAGGTGATGATGGCAATAGCTGGGTAATCTAAGTCAGCAATAAACCAGCTCTTCAGTCATAAAGAAGGAAAAGTCCATTTCCTTAAGGTGTAGCATTCAGGTGAATACTAAAACCCTCAGTGTAAATCTGGTGAACACTTAGCAATAGTATTTTCCTCATTATTACAAATACATTTTGTTTACAGATTACAGTTACAATCTGATCTACATTTATGGTCTGATTACATTTAATTCTTGTTATTTTTCATACTACAACTGTCCTCAGTTCCTCTACATAGGATAACTTTACTGTAACCTGATCTATTGACCAGAGATTGTGCTGCTGTAAGCAAATGCACACAGGTTTCAATAAGCTCTCACTGTTGCAGAGAACTGATTAAAAAATTATGTTAGAGGAGTTTTTCTCCTAAAAACAAAGATATCATAAATCATGGAAAGCTTTGCATTGAAAGGGACCTCAAAGACCATCCAGTCCCAACCTCCTGCCATGGACAGGGACACTGACCGCTAGACCAGGCTACCTAAAACCCCATCCAACCTGGCCTTGAACACTGAAAGGGAGGGGGCAGCCACAGCTTCTCTGGGCAGCCCATGCGAGGGCCTCACCACTCTAATAGTGAAGAATTTGTTCCTAACATCTAATCTAAACCTACCCTCCTTCACCTTAAGGCCATTATCCCTTTTCCTATTATTACATGCCCTTGTAAACAGTCCCTCTCCAGTCCATCTTGTAAGTCCACTTCAAGTCCTGGGAGATGTTCCAAATCTGTAGCATGCATAGAACATGTAGATAATAGCCACTGCTTAAGAAGAGTGCTGTAGTGTTTATAATCCACTGTTCTGGAGAAAAAGTAAAATCATTAGTCTTCACATTATGAACTGTCCTTGCCAAAATGTTTTATTAAGCATAGCCAAATCTTTTAAATCCATATTACCTGTATTTCCAGAAAAACTCAAACTACCTTGTAGTGTGCAGTGCTGTTTTATTCTGTAGCTTTGTATACCACGAATACAAAACTCTAAAGACAATTAAACAGAAACCCACTCAAATCTAAGGGCCAAACCCAGAATAACATTTAACTTGAAACACAGAAGAATATATTCCACTGTCAAAATAAAAATGGAGTAGAAACCTCTAATTCTCTCATACGTAAAGCTTTACTTGCGTATTTCTATTCTCCCTCATAGTCATTTGAACAGCATGCTTTAGTATATTGCAATACTGGTTAGACATTTATTTTAAAAATTAAGAAATGTTTAGGAAATGACACAGTTTAGCCAGTGGCAAATAAGTGAAATTAAAAGTTGGCCTTTTGCCACTGAAAACAGAGACATACTCCTAATGTGTCGACTCAAAGCTCATAAGATTTCTGGCAAATGAAGCATGAAACATATTGTCAGATACGTAAGACGGTTACATCCAGAAAACTGCACTACAGGAATGCTAAGATTGCAAGTCAAGCACTCAGAAGTTAAAGATTGCTGGGGTTAAGGCTGCCTGGGTAATATTAATTCAACCTACTTCTAAATGTTATGGTGTTTTTTAATTACATGATAATTGCAATACCTATTAAGTTCACAGAACGTTCCAAGTTCTTATGAGGGCAAGATCCAACTGTTAGTCCAGCTCTGTCTGGAAAATTTCCATCCAGTCAATTCCTGTTCTTCCATACAGCCAGATGCTTGGACCTTGCTGGGTCGCCTCGATGACATTCTCCCGAGAGGGAGAGGTGGGAGGCACACGTCTCCTGGCATGGCTGGGCTCAGGGCCAGAAGTCACAGTGCCAACATAACCTGCAAAAAGAAATCCCAAGAGCAGGAGCTAGCCCTGCATCTACAGAGCTTTGGTCACCTGATTTATTGCATAAGTCTGCTAGTGGAAAAACTTGATATATTTTTACAGAAGCTGAAAGGTGTCAGTGAATAAAACAGAGGCTTTCAAGAAAAGAAAGGACAACATTAGTACTGCAAGGAGCTGAAAACACTCCAGTATCGAACTGTCCCTTATCTCTATTTCTGCCACAGAGTTCTTTGAATGATGATGAATAAATGCTTTTAATTAACTTTCTTACAGCTGCCTACTGCCGATCCCAGCACCAGCTGTAAGAAAAGTAAAGAGAACTTCTTCAGGAAAAACATACTCATTTGTGAAACATTATGATCAATAGTAGTAGCATTAGGACCAAACTCAGAAAACAGGAATAAATACTTATCCTGTATTTAATATATTGATTTGAGAACAGCCTGCCATGCAGCGGTTGCTGTTCTTTCCCTAATCACAGAAAGAGGCTGTGGAAGAAATGGGCAAGAGTGCCATTAGAGATGGTTATAATGAACATATACAGAGCTGATTTGTAACAGCCTTAATTCTGATATTTTTCACAATCTGTGAGGGTTCTTTGTATTTCTGGATTCTATTTTGTTTGGTTCTTTAAGACAGCAAACTGAGAGAAGGAGCAGGGGAGTGAATGACTGTCCATAACTTTGGGGCCAACAAGAAGATGGAAACTCAAGAACCAGCAAAGATGTCAGTCATCCAAGTTGTCCATGGTTGCAGTGGTAGGCAATTACCCAGTGTGTAGTCACACATTATAGTGGTGATTTTCACAGCAGTGGGTTTCATTGCACTACAGAAGGATGCAGGGCTGCTGCTTTTCTTCCCAAATTTCTGGAGGGAAATCAGAAATTTCAACCAGCTATAGACATGTCCATTTCTACTTCCCTGCCCTTTCCTTCTCCCTTCCACTTTGGTCCAGTCCCCTGGCTTCTGTTTCTGACCTCTGACAACACGAATCTTTTGGTTCCTGGCCTCTCTTTCCCCTTGCATCAAGTTGGCTTTTCCTTTACTGCCTGGACATCAATGTGAATGACATGCCCACTGGATAGAAATGGATTCTTTTGTCTTCAGTTCTGGAGTAAGTGCATGACAAAACTACCCCAGCCCTTGCAGCGGTTCTCCCAGGGAAGCACACACATATTTCCAGTATTCACAGCCACAAACATTTTAAATAATCAGGAGGCAGACCACAACAAATCATGAAACTGCCTTCACAGTCATAAGGCTGTGTTAAAAAAACCCAACTTCTCTTGTTCTTTTAATTAGACTTTTTGGTTGTTCAGTTTCAAATCTTTTTTTGAGACTACAGCATGTATCCACACCATGTTTTCAGGCTTTGCATTGTAATAGCCAGTGCTGGAAACCTTTAAAAAAATATTGGCAGCTGAGATTCTCTTAAGCTCAGCAGGACTTCAGAAGTTGGCATTTTAAGAAAAACAGAATATGATGCAAGAGATGGGCTAGAACCAGGAGCATTGTCAGCTCTCCTCCGTTGCCAGCACATAGGAGCTGTGTGGGGACAAGGCATGCTCAAGGTCCAGAGAATCCTTGGAGAATTTAGCTGCCAGGCTCCAGCTGACTGCACTGAACATGTAGGGATGTGCTTTCCAGAACTGTCTCCATCAACTTTTTAATTGCCCCAGACTTTTTTAGCAAGAAACCTACTGAGCAGATTCATGCCCCTGCTTCAAGCAGCAGGGATACTGGATTTCCTTCATCAGGCAGCTGGAAGCATTTTTAGATGGATTTTAATCTTATTGCTATTCCTGGAAATTAGTGAACCATTTAAGATGGCACTCTCTAGCAGGACTCAGCCTGAAGCAAGCAAACAGCAGGACATGCTTCATCATGAACAACTGAAATATGGCAATGTTCTGAACAACTCAAAATACAGTCTTACTGGGGTAAAAAATTTGGGCAATTAGGCATTGTTACAACTCGTGCTTAACGTGTGGTGAACTTGGAGATTCAATTAATTTATTCCAGATTTACTTTTAACTATTTATTGATACTATGAGACAATATTTATCTACTAGAGTTATATTACTGGATTTAAATATCTAATTTTAATTAGATATTAAATTAAAATTAATTATGTACCTAAAAAGATCTGTCCATATGAATGGAAAATTCCTTTATTAGAAAACCTGTCCATAAATGTGATTTTAGCAAGAGATTATCATATTCTAAAATTCTGCATTATACAGGGGTATGTTTCTGAATGAAGATAGCATTCAAAATTTAATGTTACCTCATAAAATTTAGAAATACATGAATTTGATATTAAGAAAAACATTTATTTTGTCTTTTTCATGGTTTTGGGGTAAATTTTGCCCTGCCACTTTGGAAAATGTTTTTTTTAATAGTTTTGAGGGGCAAAGTGGATTTTATAAGCTTCAAGTTTATACTTGGTGACTGTTTTCTACATATTTGTATACAGATCTGAATTCAGATGGTAAATAGATTTATTTATAAATTATGGATATCAGAGGTTCACTTACAACCCAGTGTTTGAAAACACTGGAATCTTTGAACCAGAGTATGATGGGCCAAACCCTACCCTATTACACTGGAGCAAATCCAAAATAATTCAGTGAAGAAAACGAACATAAAAAAACCAAAACAAAACCAAAAACCTGGGACTCAGACTTACCCCAATAAATTCACTCCAGATTTACATTAAAGAAAGGTTCAGTAGAGTATCTAGCTGTGAATGCAATTTAATGAAGTTAGACCTGTAACTTAAATTAGTCAGAAGGAGGACTTAACACATGGCTGTTGTGGTATTTGCGTCACACTTGTATTATATTCCAAACATCACTTTCTTTTTTTGCTTCACCTCCGAATCTGCCCCAGATATAGAATACTTAAACCTTTGTATCCTATAAACCTACAGTTAGAGCTCTCATAAACTGCAAAAAATTACATCAGTCTTCTACATACAACTCTTAAAGCTATTAAATGCCTACAGTATGCTGCACACAAGTGATAAAAGTATGTATGTGTGACACTATGTCTGCTTGGTAGTGGAAAAGGGGAGAGAGAGATGTTGAAATACCCAATTCTACTATTAAATAATGACTTGCTTATGAGACTCGCTGACCTATTAAATACAAACATCTGGTTTAGGTGTTCAGGATCCAAATGAATTACCCACCAAAGACTAACCAGGCATATCAGGCCTCAGCCCACTCCCAACAACCAAATCACCCAATATTTCACTTGTGGAAAAAAGCTAATATTTTGTTAAAGGTGGGGCTAGTCACATAAAAGTTGATTTTTCCAGTACTGACAATAAGGCTTTATGATTTGTGTTGCTGTATTCTTCAGCTGTGTTCCATCATTATTCAACTAAATCTACCAAACAACTTGACATTTCTCATGACTATCTTTAGTCATGCTGTGATCCCAGCCTACCTCATAATTTATGACAAGACCTTGTTGCCACCAGGACAGAACAAACCTCAGAACCTCAGGTTTGGGTTATCACTTGACTATGAGATACACTTCTGTGTGAGTCCGTATCAAAGAACTTGTGTGTGGTGTTGAAAGAGCTGTGATAGGATGCAGTGCCAAAGATTTTAGCAATACTACTCTGGGATCTGATTGCTTTTAATTATTCTATTTTTATGACCCCAGTGGGAATGAGTCTGGCTTGGTTCACCACTTATACGGCTTCTTGTGGGCATGTCACATAAGCTTCAGTATTGTTGTGGGAGAGAACTGCCAAAATCTCAACACCTACTGATGACTGCAGAGGAAGAAGCATCAGCCTGCCTCCATTTGCTCTTTCCTTTTCAGATATCTGTTCTCAACAGATTGTTTTGTTACTGCTGTATGGATTTACCGAGAGACAATTAGCCTTGCCTCCAGAAAGGCAGAAATCAGACCGTTGGCTTTGTATTGCAGAGAACAAAGAAGGAAGTGTGCCACTGCCGGGTGTTTGGCACTTCATGAAATGATGTTTTCTCAGAAGCCTGCACTGAGCCTGCCTCCTTGGCAGTAGCAAAGCTGTCTGTGTGCAAACCAGGTGGCTGCAGTTCCTGTCTAGCCATGCTCAGGTCTCAATTATCCACTAAGTCATCTGTGACTCCTACAGTCCTGGGTCCTTTAACCCAGGGGGAGAGATTGGATTGTTCTAGTTAGAATAAATGAGCTGGCTGCAGAAGTAGTCATAGCAAAGCTCCAATCCCCAGCAGGTGAGCTGAATGGCTTTGTTCTAACAGGAGCAGCAGTTGGACCCTGGCACTACCTGCAGAACAACATCTGCTCAGAGGCTGGCAGAGAGCAGTGGGTAGAGTTGGCTCTACAGGCTGTAAACCTGGGATGCCTTCTTACCCAAATTTTGTCCTATTCTCCCATTAGTGAGCGGAGTGTTGCTGAAAGAGAAAGGAATGTGTTGTCTCACAATAAAATGAACACTGGAGGGAAATTCCCAAGCCTGGTGATAACACAGCTAAGTTCTCCTTTGTCCTGGTGAGGGTATGCAGGGCTGAGTATGAGGACGTGAGCATGAGAAATAGAGAACAGGTGGAAATATATTTTAGCAAATGCATGACATCTGCTCTCTTACCTATTCTTTACATGAGAGATGCCTTCCTAATGGCTCTACAGCATTTTCTTTCCTCTTTTTTTCTCCCACACTCTTTTCTACTCAGTATTTTGCATCTGATGTCAACTGCTTTGTACAGATGTGATCCCTAGTCTATAGACAAGCTACTTGCAGAAAGGGCATGGAAAAGAACAGTATGTAAAAAAGTAATTAGTTATTGATACCTCAATATTAACTAGTCCCATTTTCTATCTGCATGTTTTATCCAATATATTTCTGATAGTTTAGGTTGTTGGCATTCTGGAACAGGTACTGCATTTTACTGTGGCTTTTAAAAACTACATTGAAATTGCAAAGAAACCAGTTTAGGTGGAGAAGGAGCCATGAAAATAAATTATTTCATGAAGAGAGATCACAAGTTACTTCTTTTGGGACCTTAAATAAGTTTTCTGGTACTAAACAGACCAAATCTAGGTTTGCTGCAAAATTTAGCATAGACATATGGTCACTTGTGTTAAGTGGAGCTGTAGTTACGAAAGCTTTAAACTCATCACAGTCAACCGTTATCAGTGGCAATGAAAAAATAATTGTATTTACAGACAAGAAAACTTCTCAGATAAACACATTAATAACTGTTTAACATGCTGTTCCTGTTTATTAGTTACTCTTCAAACAGATTAATTTGGAAATGCTAATAAGTGGCTTAGCACTGTGCCATCAAATGCTATACAGAGTTCCCAAACAGATTCGTAAGGTTACACTAGCTTAGTAAACTATCTTAATAACTTATATTTAGATATACTTAAGGACAATGCAATAAACCTAAACTATTCACATACTAGAGCTGTTTATCCTCCATGGATCTGTTTTCAATAGCTGACTGTTGTTTAACCAGCGTAAACAGCTCTCTTATTAAATCATGTATAATTTTGGAACTTGAGTTAAAGCATTCTCACAGTATTTGGTGCAGATGTCATAAAGTTGTAAAAATCTTCAAAATACCCTGTTTTAAAGCTGGGTATTTTAGGATTAGGAACAAGATGGGTAAACTGAATGAATGTCAAACACCCTATAAATTTTGAAAACATTAGGCAACTAGTTTTTGCCTTGTTTGCCTCTGTGGTGAGGGTAACAAGTATCAGGACAACTGAGAATCTGCTTGGTCGCAGAACATGCCCTCCCTTAGAATTTTGAAATATTATGGATTAAGGCCCAACATAAAATTTGTTCTACAAAATTATCCTTCTACAGGTGTTGCCATATGTTAGGTATGACCCTGAAAAAGCTGTTCATTACTGCACTGAAATCTTCAGAAGAAATTTACTGTCCCTTGTGAGTATGGTCAACCAGCCTTACACTAATGAGGGTGGAGAACTTCTCTTTCTTAATTTTGACCAGATTGATCCTCGTCATCTACTTGCTTACTCGAGGTACCAACTAGATGATCTAACTCTTTGGGCCTCGTATATACTCTGGGCAAGCCTGAATAGGACAAGAAGGGACACACTCCCAACACCACCAAGTAAGGTTTAAGGTTCTGTTGTGGTTTAAACCTCAGCTGAAAAGCTGGGGGCCACAAAAGTTAGAAAAAGTCCCCTGTCTCTTTAAGAGGCGGGGGATGGGTGAACGGAGGGAGCCGAGGAGCCTCGAGGAAGGAAAAAAAAACAACCAAAGCCCCGCGAGTTGGGATAAGCACTACAGTGCTATTATATACAATGCAAACCTCTCACCCCACTATGTAATTTGAGCCGTGCCCAAACCACTGCTGACTTGGAGCCCGGAACGCGGCACTCCCCGAGCCCAGCGCTCCCAAGCCCTCCTCACCACCGCCGCCGCGCCGATCCAAAAGAGAAAAGAGAAAGAACCAGGAACTAGCACTACGCCTGCCTGGACTGGAACTTCCCGTGCCCGGGTCCGGAGTCGCCCCTGTGTGGGGGGAGGGAGGGCCGGACCGCCTGATCATGACGCAATTGGCATGGAATACCCTCAGGGATAACATAGCCTGTTGCTGGGCTGAACCCAGGACAGGTTTGTATAATGGCAATCAGTTAAAAGCCACAGTCTCTTATATTTTATCATGTTCCAGTCATTTGGAGCTCTGGAGGTGGCATACAAATCATCACTGATACAGGGACACTTCTTAGAAACATAAGGTAGTTTCAACCGTATTTGTGTGGTGGTTTCACTCTGGCTGGAGGCCAGATGCCCACCAGTCACTCTATCACTCCTCTTTTCAGCTGGACAGGGTAGAAAATATATACTGAGAGGCTTAGGAGTCGAGAGAAAGACAGGAAGAGATCATTCCCAGATTAGTGTCAAGGGCAAAACAGACTCAGCACAGAATTTTTAAAAATCATCTAATTTATTGCACTATACAGACACACACACACACACAGAAACCAGAGTAGGATAAAGGATAATGAGAAGTACAAGCAAATCTTAAAACACCCCTCCCTTCTTAGCAGACTTTATTCATGATTTTGCTCCAAAAAAACCCCTTCCAATTCACCCTAATTTTGTCCTGCACATGCCATACAGTAACAGTTGAATAACGATTGTGGAATTTCAATGTGCGTGGGGCAGCCTGGCATGTCTGTGAAAATGGCTGACAAGAGTATTTCTGTGCAAGCGCGCTGCCTCTGGGTTTGAGAGCTGATGAAAGGGTGCACACTCATGATATCTGGCCAGGGCTTGGATTTCTCTCTGTTGAACAAAATGTCTGAAACTGCCAGAAACAAATTTTGCTATCTCTTGCCTTTGGAAGCCACCAGTTCTGACAAAGTATCTACCAGCTTCTCCCAAAGACACCCCAGTTAAAATGAGCAGGAATAGCTGCTCATGGTTAAGGAACACCAGCATTGCTCCCCCCTCCCATCTTCCAGCCTTTGCCATATATCTCTCAACCCTCATCCCTCAACACATATTACTACATTTTCCCTTTTGTCACTTAGGCACGCACTTAAAACAAGTTTCTTTCTCTTTCCTGCATGCTCTATCAAGTGGATCTAACATGCGTGAGGACTTTTGAGAAGTATTTTATATCCATGGTCAAATTTCCTCCTGTCAGTTGTAGTTGAAAGCTATGAAACACCACCACCACCATTACCTCAAATCTCGTGCTTCAGAGAAATTTGTTGGCAACTGCTTGAAGGGTGGATATTTCCCATTGTGCTCCGTGACAGTAAAGCCAAGTGCCCCCAGAGAGAAGGATGACCTCCTAAATGATTAGGAGATGGAGACAAGACTGAGGTCAACTGGGAAAGAATAAAGGGAGATGGAAGCCATGTTGAAAGGAGATTTCACAAAGCTCTGTGAAATTTCTCTACTGATGTACTTTGTTATGCAATTTTTTGGTGATGAAAATTAACATAAAAAATGTCAGCAAATCACAACTTTTCCCGTTTTTTCAAAAACTGACAATATTTCAAGAGTTTTTTAGGTGGTTTTTTTTTAACAAATGTGATGGATCTAATGAGTCCCTGACTGTGAGTGAAATTATTCAAGGGTCCCCAAACTGTTTTGACGGTGTTTCATCCAAGTAGTACACACTGTACATCTAAACCTAAAAACCATATTTGATTCCAACTAATGCATCTGGCTCAAATAAAACAAAGCAAAACAAAAGACTGCATCCTGAGCCCCCGAGAGACAGTGAATAAATTAATTTGGGAGGCAGGGGGGAGAAAGATGCAAAGGAATGGACATATGCTTTCATTTTTCATTAGAATTTTAAACTTAGAAAATAAAAATCAATAATTTTATTTGTTGGGATTTTTAGGTTTATAATGGAAATGATGTTTTATTTCTATGCTTGCCACTAACTGTTGCTAGAATCTAGTGTTCTTTCTCAAAATTAGTACCTATAAATAGCTGACATCGGAGAGAATAAAATCCAGACTCTTGCACACACATTGTATTTGTACATCTTCTTTACTTATTTATCTTCGTGTTTTGACCTATGTGATTTTCTCTAGATGTCTAGACAAATTTAACTTTAGCAAATTAAAACTTGAAATGACATTTATTTCTGTTAAACAAATATGTAGCTTTGAGCACATAACTAAATATGCTACGAATTATAACTGCAGTGCACTAAGTCACATACTTGCTTGACAGAAACAAATGTTGGCTAGAATCAAATTCTAGAACTCAAAGTGTGCTGCTTTAAAAATAACTAATTAAAAACCTAGATTTTTTCATTGGGATGTTCTAAATCAGGTCAAAAGGAAATGCATCTTTGGTGTAATTGTATTCGCTTTCACATAATTGTGATTTTCAGGGAGCAGGGAAGAAATCAGGAGTACTGTTAAAAAGCATCTGCTAAGCAGATACTTGTGAAAGACTGAATCATTACTGTGTACAGTACATAGCTTTAAAGGAAGATTTTTGATGCATTAAATGTTGATCCGTGTAATCCTAGTTATCCTTCCTTGTCTCATCTGTTTATTTCTTGTTGCAAGGTCATTCAGCTCTTTTCTGTATCTCACGTTGAATTTTTCATTAGAACCATGCAGCATTAATTTCCTTTTATTTCAGCTGGATGATTTAAAAAAAAAAAACTTAAAATATTGGGATGCAAAGTATTTTGAACCTTAAGAAAAATCTTAGCAATTTTTGAAGAAATCTTTAAAATTTTCTTGCCTGAGATCTTGCTTCCCATGATACAGATTATGACTTGGCTTTCAGGACCATTCTCATTTAATCGTGTTGTTTTAAGTCCAATATTGAGATAAATTTGGATCTTTTCCCACTTACTTCACTGAGACATAATCAGTTCCTTGTTGAAATAGGGTTTTTTTTCCCTGAACAAACTAACTTTCTCATGTGATAATTTCAAAATACATTCTCAGTGTTAAGATAGATGATCAAATTTGTAACAAATCTGTGGTCTTACCCAAGCAGTGACCTAATACAGCACTCAATACTTTTGGTTGTTCCTGAAAGCAAAAGTTATACCAATATTGAAGGAGGTATGTTTTTTCCTATTACTTGTAGCTCCAGAAATTTAAACTGCAATCCTAAAAGCTGCATGTGCTCCACATCTGCCTGATGCAATTGCCTTCACTGGGACCACTCACTTCTTTATCCAAACAGCTCCCTAAGTGTGTTTGCAAGATAGGAGTTTTGGAATATTTTGGTTTTAAACAATATGATACCATCAGTATGTAACGGCGACATGGGGGTGTCATTCATTCAGAAAAATGGAATTTAAATGTTTCAGCCAGGACTAATCTTTCTCTTCAATGAAAACCATGGTTTTGGCTTTTTGTTGTTCACAATGTTCTCTTAGAAGAGCGCTTGTCACTTTTTGAGAAGGATTATATGTCATATTGCCTGTGATAGGAGCGGACTCTGTTTGATGCCTTTGGAGATCCCTTCCAGTCTTGTGCTTCTATATGAACGCAGTCAGTATTGTTGTTGTATGGGTGGGGATTTTTTTTTGGGTTTGTTTTTGTATCGGAAATTTTAGTTGAAATATCACACTCCACAGCATCACATATGTTACACTTAAAATGTAGGCTGATGGGATTGCTACAAAAGTAACCCACTCAAAAAGATAAGCTGTGATTACATATTTACTGGCATATTTCTGCAGTGGCGAATAGAGAACATGACTCTATACACTGCGTTAGGGTTTTTTTTCCCCCCTTCTAGGTTATCCTCTTTTAAAAATGTACCCTGTAGGTGTTCATGTTAGCTGGTATTTCCTTTCAGTGTCTCCAGTAAGTTATCCTTTCATTGAGGGTAAGTAAGAGTTTGCAAAACTTTGCACCCTTATTCTTAAATTAAATACTGACAAGGAATGGAAGTGTAAAGCATGCTAATAAGCAAGACCTCCCTGTGGGAACCTGTGATAGAAGACTGTTTCACATTGAGAGGCAGACAGCGCTGTTGACACAGGCTGTCAAAAAGGCTTCATGTCTTTGAAAGAAAATCTTAATCTTCTTTATTCATGTGTGAACAGGTCCAGGCCTTCATCCCGTAGCTCATACGCATTGACTGTTTAAACTGTGGGTTGCTAGGCTTTGGGTAGGGTTTGTTTGCTTGTGTCTACATTGTACGAATGGATGAGGACTGAAAATTAAAATCTGTCTGACACAGAGCACTGCTTTTCTGTCTCTGTTTGAAGAGACATGGCAACCCAGGGTGAAATGAAAAGGAATTTTATTGAGCGCAAAAACCCGCTCAGTGTTTAAACGTTGGACGCAGAAACTGAATGGTCAATTTGGGAGGCTTGTAGGTTGTTTATAGACATTGGGATGGCTGTCAATCACAGTACAATGGTGAAATTTGTGTCGGAAAAAAAGGGCTTTTTAGTGGCTGAACTCCTGTTTCCTGTTAAAATGCTCACATCAACAAACAAAAAGAGGTTTTGTCTGAAGTTTACAAGCAAGAAAATTTCAGAATAACAGAGATGCTGCTACTGTTGTGGCACCTTTTGATCATTGCGGCACTGACTATTTAACATTTAAAACCAAATTTTACAGAGAAAGATCCTATTGCTCTGTGGATCGGATTCTGCTCTGCTTCTGTGGCTTAAAAATCAGGAATAGGTCAATTAAATGAATGGAATCGTGCTACTGAAAAGCAGCATGACAGTGAACTTTGCTTATATCTGTGCTATGAAATACTTAGACATGTTTTACACGTTATTTATATGTTTATAAATCAGTAGCAAGGAGAAGCAGAAGATAAATAACACTTATTAAAAAAGTAATCTCCTTCAGCAGTTGTTAATAACAACTAGAGAAAAGAGCCTTATTTTAGAAGCAATATTCCTCTTTCCAGTTATTGTTAAAACTAATTGGCAGCATTTTGCTACTTCTTTTACAGAAGTTTACATTATCTCAGCTATAAAATTTCACACTGAAACTTGGCCAAATGTCAAACTTGCCACTATAGGCTTTGGAACGATTAAAAAAAAAGAACCCCAAAAAACCCCAAACAAAAATGGGAACTGAGGGGAGAACAGGAATAAGCCTGTTTTAACAGAATTAAATTTAAAATATTAAAGCTGTTGGCTTTTTCTGGTTTTATAACATGAAAAAGCATGTTTTACAGACCACTGGCTGAGAAACTCAGCCCTCAAAATATGATATAAAATGTGGTTTCTGGGCCTCTGTGGGCAGAAAAAGAAAACAGTTTCTCCCATTGTTTTCCTTCACCTCAGAGGAGTGCAACCCCCCAGTCGTAGATATTTCTGCTCCAATGGTGGGGGAAGCAGAGAGTTCAAATGGAGCAAGGCATGGCCGACCATGCCAAGTGACAGGTAACATTAAGTCTTCCCAACCTTAAGAGCATTCAGCCCTTAAATTTTCCATAAGCACCGGGGTCTTGCAGAGTATGGTAGATGCTGTGCAGTTTTCAGGTTCTGCACAGAAGAGCTCTACCTTTATGTTCACCTTCATATTTCCACTAGCTTCCTCACCATCCATATGTGTGTTTCCACTACTTTTCATGTCTTTCTGAGCAGGTTTTTCATTGGCATGTGCAATAATAAGCTACTTTCCATTTTATATGGCAGAGGTGCGTGTACTTAATCCTGTGATAACTATACCTTCAGTGCTATCAAGTATGGTAGCTATTTCCCTACATGCTTCTTCCTCCTCCACCTTAAATATATAGCCTTAAAAATCTACATGATCGATAATGACTCAAGTGTTTGTGATGAGGAACTCCCCTGTGTAATCTGTAAATGGGAGGGCTTGTGCGAGGGCAGATACTCAAAACCAGAAGTTCCCATTACTCGGCAAAGCTCTGAAATTTGTTGGCTATTTATGTTTTGGAAACTTTGCCTAATTCCTTTTTCAGCTTAAGTTATAGAGCTCATATAAAAAGGAGAGGTAATCCTATCACTGCTTTCTAAATGGGAATTGCTCTTTTTTTGAGATCCATCTTTCCTTCTTTCAATTAAAAATTAATTTACAGCCCTAAATAGTGACTTAGTATTTGGTTATTTACTGAAACTCCCTCTCTTTTCAAGTTTTGTGGTCTTTATACTCCTGAGGTAAACCAACGGGCCTAACTGAACACCTAGAGAATATTTTAATTTACTTTGGAGGGAGAATTTTATTTTTTTTTGGTCTCTGTATATAGCACTCAACATGCTCGATGGAGAGGAGCAGAGGAAGGTCTCACCTGCATCCCATATTGCTCATTGCAAAAGAGTTTTCCTTCTGCATTCCCTTTAGCCATGACTGCATTTGGCTTCAGTAGGAAGGCAGCATCATGGGTGACACACTGTGGGGTTTTCGAAGCACTTTGCTTCTGTTCTTGCTCCTGTGATGACACCCTTGGCAGCTTAGCTATGCATCGTGTTTTCTTTTTCTGCAAAATGGGAGCAGCGATAAGACAAATGATAAAAGCAATGACGAAAAAGGATTTTATGCAAACCATAGTTACTGTTTCTTGTTACTGCTTGTAAGTCCCAGCTGAGTGAAGACTTTCAATTTCTTTCTAGTTCCCTTCACCAAAGCATCTGCACATCTTGGGTTGCTTCCTCCCCAGGTGACTAAGAGGTAGATGTCATCTCTTGCAGAAAACTGGAACACTTATATTTCTGCTTTTACTCATCACCTTCCATGTTAACTCGTGTAATGTCCTGATGATTATTATTCTTGTGCTAATCCCTTGCTACAGTGTAGCAAGGTGGCAATATATGCTCGTCTTGCATGATCAACACATTTCCCTTGTTTATTACCAATACTCTTGTTTATTACCAAGTCATTTCCCCTTAGTGTGCTTGATAGATACATCTGCCCCAGGAGACACCTTCCTATAGCTTCTCCGATCTTTATCTTCTGTCCAAGGTTTGCTCACTTTGCTGTCAGTAATGTCAAACACAGAGCTTTCTTAAAATGCTTACCCTGTTCCCACCCTATTGATTTCTTCCTCTCTGGCATGAGCTGCTTTTGAAGTCTTGATTTGCCAAGGTTTTCCCCTCTTAAAATGTCTCCTAAAGACTGACTTACCCTATAAGCATTGCAAAAGGAAACAATTCTGGTTGCTGTTCCTTCCCGATGTGTTTTCATCTTTCCTCTGCAATGTAGAGTCTTTGGGGTCAAAGACCAAGTTGGATTGCCTGTGTGTGGACAAGTATTTTGTTTTTAAAGATATTATAGGCTCTGCTGCAGGCTCTGCAGATAGCTGGGAAGTGTGCGCTGCATAAGGTGGTCGAGCAACAAACCATCTTTCAGGCAGCAAGTGTTCCTTCCCCTCCCCCCTTCCTCCAGGCTTTATTCTGGAGGTCTAAGTTTATAACAAAAGAAACAAAAAGGTTTTTATATAAATGGAAAAGCAAATGGAGCCCAGCTCATGTTACAACTCAGCCTTCTGACAGCCAGGAATGGAGATCTGCCCTACTTAGAGGCCTCTCTTTGCTCTGAACTGCAAGGGAGCTTTTAATATTCCCTCACTTGCTTTGAGTGCTCTCTGATTAGACCTTTAACTGCAGCTCCGTATTAGCCCAAACTGTACATTTGGCAAAGGTTACTGCAAAAGTTTTGTCTGTACATTAAATTGCAACAGTGGAGCCATTATCCACCACCTCGGCGCTATCAGGGTATAAATAAGAAGCAGAGTATATGTGCACAGTGTTGTGATTGCTCAGAAAGCTCCAGTGTGTTGCAAATCCTTTAAAATAATACACCGAGACAGTATTTTGACTTTAGTCATAAAAGCCAACCTTGTTAACATGCATGATTAAGTTTAGTCAGGGAGATAAATGTGCGTTGTTTCTCCTTTTCCTTCAGAGATTGATGGAAACTGACCAACAGTTTTGGTGTTGGTGCTTAAATATGTTCAAATTTGAGCGGGTGCTTTAAGTTAATAAAGCAGGTGCCAGAACACCTTAGCTAGGTGAAGGCATCCTAAGTTCTTGCTCAGATGCCTAGTTTTAGGCAAGGCAGTACTTGTAAGATTAAATAACGTTTATTACACTATTTTTTAAAAAAACAAACAACAAGCCAGATCTGGGAACACAAATCATTCTCTTTTTATGCACTTAAAATTTTTGAGGAACCAGTCACACTTTAAGAGATGTCCCGTGCTGAAAAAAAAGCACATTTATACTTGATTTCTTGGTGTGCAGACTTTCTGCAAGCCATGCAACAAAGGCTGAACACAATTTTGAAAGACAAAGACCTGGAGAAGGTGCAAAACATAGTGAAGTCCATATTGAAAGCCACAGATTGCAGCCGGACTTCGAGGTTGAATCATTGTAGTTTCACGTTAGGCTGATTTGTAGGTGACAAAATGCTTTCTTGTTTTTTAACTATTTTCTTCCTTTAAAATGAGAGTTTCCCCAAGTTTATAGTCTGTAAAATAATAAAGATTTTGAAGGGTGAGGGAAAAGATCAAGTATATGCTGTGGCCCCAAAACAAAATGGAAAGTGTGGTCACTGGCAGGAACAATCTGAATCGGATACATTTTATGGAATAAATCACTATTTGGCTTCCTATAGGATTATCTCAGTACATAAAAATTACTAAAGAGAATGAAAAACTGGGACAGGACTATTCAAAGTAATGCAAACATGGCATACAGAGCATCCCATGACTCCTTTCCATGCAAGACTCATCCAATGTCATCATCTCTTTTCTTAACTTTCTTTGCCCTTTGTTAGGCTTTCTGCCTTTGCAGGAGAGGGAAGCCTGCGGAGATTTCAGGGATATTATTTTCCCTGGTTTTATAAAGAGACCAGATAACAAAACAGAACTCAGATGACCTTTAGAGCTGTGGGTGACCCTGTGTGATGAATTCTGGGCACTCGTATTGTGATGTGTCCTTTCCACTCAGAGCCCATAAAATCTAAGTTCCCAAACTGTAGCTGCAAACCTGTGGTGGTAAAGAAACAGATGGATGTAAATCATTGATATTTGGAGCCAACCATTTTCACGATGCCAGCTTTCATCCATTGTAAAAATGGCTAATTGCTTTTCTTTCCTAACTGCCTTTCAATCACTGAGATGCCATTAGCCTTTAGCTCTTTGTTTTTATATACCCGGCTATTTTGTTAGTGCTCCGCACTCTGTACCCCTGCTTCTGTTTCTCAGGATGTTAGACAGTGAATTATCTATTCATTTCAGAGACATCCCTCCCAATTTTGAGAATGAATGCAAAAGGGAAGTTGGATAAGCACTTTGTTTCTCTTCTAATTTAAAATCTACTAAAAAATAAATAAAATCTGTGTGTTGAGGGGTGTGTGAGAGAGAGATCCTACAGTTTCTGCTAACAGTAGAAAGATTTATGGGGAGAAAGACTTCCTTAGATGACTCCTGCTGTCTCAGGAGAATTACTCTGTGGATTTACAGATCTACCTAATTTTTATGCCTGTACACTCCTCCTTTAAACGACTGCCAGCTTTGTTAAACAGTAAGGTTCGGGTACAGTTAACTTTTCCTTTGACTTTGACTGGTTTGCCTTTTGTCAGCCGTGTCTTTAGGACTCTGAATCTCATCCTAAAGTCTTCTCTGTAGACAGCAAAGTAGGAAATGAGTGTTCTTTGCCTGAGCACTGCAATGCTTTAGCTAAAACTGGTAAGACATCATTCTATATTGTAATAGGTTTGGCAAAGGGAAGCCAAGAGCCTCACAGGGGGCCAGCAGGTTTTTGGTTCTCAGCCTGAGTTTGCTTCTGAGCTTTTTCTTAATATCACAATGGGCTCTTGCTGTGTACTTCTAATGCCTCAGCAATGAAGTCAGGGTATATTATGCCATCTGTCCAGGAGTCAACACTGCAGGTCAAGCTAATTTAAACTGGCACTTTTCATCTCCCTATGCCTGTATGCATTACATTTAATAGTTTAAGTGAGTGATTGTATCTCCTGACCCTGCAACAAAGGACAAAGCTCATGTTTGTGTTTTTTCATTATCTTTAGTTGTCAGGGATAGGGACATTTGATCCTTTCAGGCAAAATATAGTTAAACAAATGACTGATACTCAATTTTTGTTTTAGAAACAGTTGGGTATTTAAAAATTATTTTTCATCTTCCCTTCTTTTTTTTTTGAAAGGTAAGTAAGGAGGCAAATTTATACAGGGTGGAATTTTGTAACTTTAATTCAAAATTGAAATGCTTAAATCTAAAAGTCTAAACTTATTTCTTCTTCACATTGACAGTTATAAATTTACTGGAGGGAACAGTTTGCTCCATGGTAAACACAAGAGTTAAGTGATAAACCTGTAGGAAATTTATACCCATATATACTTTGGATGCTATGAAAAGAGCAACCTCTGCATCTTTAGTTCTCGTTTGAGATCTACAATGAACTTTAAAGAGTTAAATGTATATAGCTTATATCTGAATTATCAGAATGGAGGTTCGGTAAATGAAAAATGTGCAGAATATTCTAATAGACGTAAACTCCAGGGAAACTTGTGTGAAGATTAGATTTATCTGACATGCTTTTCCTGCTTCTTCATTTTCTCTGCCTTGTTGTTTATCCAGGCCACCATGTTTCCAGCATTTTCCCTTTTCTATCCCCAGAGAAACAGAAGCATTGCTGATGAAGGAAGGGGAAGAAAGACCACACACAAGTATTTATTTCTTAAAAGCATCTGAAAGTTGGAACAGGAATACTGTTCATATGATTAGGTTGTCAATAAGGTATTTTCCCTCATTTACGAAAATGTTGTACAACTGTGATAACATAAATCTATTTCCTGCAGCCATATAGTAGCCCAGGGCAACAAAGTTATGACTGTTGATCTGAAATTAATTTTGTAACCAATTGAGGTATATCTATGCAAATTATCTGTGTAGACAGATATATAGGCTATTAGGTTTTGTTGCAATAAAGAATCATCTCAGAGAAAATCTATTCCTATGTGACAGTTGTGGCCAGCTATTGATCTGCTATCTTTTTGTGATGTGAGTCTTCTGTCATTAATCAAAACTGGCACCATTCAACACATGCACACACAGACACAACACACCCTCCCCCCCCGACTCCCAAATGTCAGGAAATTGTAATAAATACTTTGATGCTCAAGCACTACACCGGGGCAGAAAGAAGAGGCATGTGGACCACCTTGTCACCCTAAAGACCCTGAAACTGAGAGAATCCAAAGGGTTAAACATGACTGAGCTGAGAGCAAGCATGTAGACATACAGCCTGCCCAGGGTACAGCTTATGGCTGAAAATGTTTCAACTGCCAAAATTAATGTTTTTACAGTAACTTTTGCAAGTTTTGCACCTACTCTGTGTACTAATGATATTATACTTAACATGAGGAGAACAAACATAATACATTGTTCATTAACAAGGGTGGAAGGAATGGAAAACAATATGAAAAATGTATTTTTCATATAACACAATGTAATTTCATAGATGTGTTCTTACACAAAGAAATCTCTGTGCTACAAATAGGTACAAACCAGACAAATAACAAGGTTTTGAACTAGGACGAAAAATTTTGAATGTTCTTTCAGAAACATTTTCTATATTTTTATACCGGTTTTACTACTGCATCTGAAATATACTAAAATTTGGTAGTGCTGATTTATAGTTTATTAATCAAAATGTCGCTGTAAAGTAATTCTTAGCATTATTGTGAGTTAAATATGGTATTCTAAGTAAAGGTTACCTGTCCATAAACTAGATTCATAATTGAGAAGTAGGACTAATGGCATATTAGGCCATTGGTGAAAGAGGAAAATTATGAGAAGCTATAATGGTGACTTCATTGGCTGTTATAAATCTGGCCATGTAATGATGTCACATAGATCTGCATCTTTAAAGAGACATTAAATTAATCCAGTAAGGCAAGACAAAAGTGGTTTGAATTACAAGTTAATATTAATCCAGAGCACACTGTAATATAAACTCAAAATCAATTCCTAAAGAAGGGCCTTGACAAATGTAATGAATAAGTACAGAAATTCCCATTATCGGTAATAAAACTATTAAAAAAAATTGAAGAATGAACATTTATTAGTTTAAATGTGTTGTACTTACACAGCATGATAGAAAATCGAGGTACTTATTCATGCTTGCAAATCTAATGTATCTAAATCACAGGAAGAACCGCCGCTGAAGAGCATTGAGAGAGAAAAGGGAAGGGGCTGCTAGTCATTAACAGGAGAATAAGTGAGACATTTTTGTGGGAGAGGGAGTGCTGGAAAGTGATTTGACCTCTGTTGCTTCAACAGACTAAATGATGTTATGCTACATGATAAAAATGGACTTAACAAGTGGACATTTTCCTTTAATTCAGCTTAGTTCCTGCCTGCTGTTGTGCTCAGCCCTTGCTGCTGCAGCAGCACGCTTCCACCCATGAAGCACCAGTCATTGATAACAAACGTTGTTGATGTTGTATATTGCAACTGTCCCCTATGCTTCCTGGAGTACTGTTTGCTACAGAAGACGACACAGTCTGGATTTTGCCTTCATTGGTATTGCCATAATGGGTCTTGCACAGGAATCAGAAATTCATAACTTTCTGAGATCCTTTCTGTCTCTGTTTTTCTATGGATAGGCCTTCTGTTTCATGGACTCAGCTGAACTAAGGGGTGAGCTTACCCTTTTTAATTTCCCAAGAGAGGAAGGCTGTTGAAGCAGTTGCTGCCCAGGACCCCAAGGTTCAGGGCGCTCATCCTCCAGAACACCTTTTTAGAGTACAAAAAGAGCAACCAAAAGCATGGCTGTCTGGTCTTTGTGGTAATTCACCTTCATGCTTTGTCTCAGGAAGGCTTGGATTTATGAAGCTTGATACTATTGCATCTATATCAACCCCAGACTTTTTGAGTGGGTGAAGGCAAAGCTGTTTATGTATCATTTACACTATTTTTTTTCCTTCCAGAAATGCTCATTTGAAACATGGGAAAGAACATATACCCTACTGCATTGCACTCTGAAGAAATTCTTGGAACTACCAGTAGGTAATAGAGCCCAGTGTACTTTTTTTTTCAAGCAGACAGAAATGCAGTAGAACAAAAAATTCATGGGATGTGAAGCTTGCACATCCTTTTTGTCTGCATAAGCTTTTGGGAACAGAAGATTTTGCTTTCTCTACACATCTGACTTTACATGAATTTTGCTTTTTAGGAAGAAAGGACATTCTATGGGTTGGTCTGCAGATAGCTAAATGGATGATCATCCCTGTGGGCTTTATAAACCAGTATTTTGGCTTGGTTGGGAATACCTTCTTAGGAGACTGATGCCAGGGGTTTTTTTTCCTCTCTGCTGTGCATGGTGCTCTGCTAATCTATGTTTGGAACAAGTCACGTGCCAGTTGTCTGAGAAAACAAATCTATTGCTAACTGACATTACAAAGAATCCACAGAAGATTAAAAGAATATTGGTCTTTCTTCTGCTCTTTTTCTATCTGCCTCTCTTCCCTCAGAGCTTCTGTATGTTTATTTAGTAGGCAGGGATATGGTATGTAAAAAAAAAAATGCAATAATTGGACCTGATCAGAAATCATTAGGACTGATGCTGTTACGATATCAACCTATCTGTTGAAATTTCATTAAACCTTTCTCCCTATTATGTAGAAACTATGGGAAATCTTATTTACTGTGCATTACCAATAAACAAAGCATCCAGAGACAACCTTCACCCTTATCCCTCTTCCCTGAAGAACTTTAAATTAATAGGATGCTTTCAATAGAATGCTAAAGGAAAACAACAACAACAAAAACCTCAACCAAAACACCCATAACTATTACATAACATCAGGACAGAATAGCTTGAGCATTTTGTTCCAATGATGACATACTGCCATGTAGTGGCACCTTCTCTCAATAAATGACTCTTATTTTGTTTAACAAACCTTTCCCCCCCACACCCCTTCAAGTCAATCATTCCTGGTAATCAGATGTTTCTTTAAACAGTACAACCAAAATTGGGCTGGGTGACAAGGGCTCAGAAGAGTGTTTTGCTGTCAGAAACTGGAAAGCACAACTCCGATTTGCAATCACACAGAGGCTGGCATTACACCAACCACCCTATGTTATCATCCTTTCATGGTCAAGCTGAGTTCAGAGTTGGAGACAAGTTGTGTCCTGCAGCGTTATTCTCTTCCTGACATACCCTTTGTGTCAGTGTAGGGCTTGTTCTGCACTTCCCGTTTCTGTCTGCAGCAGTGCAAGTGTTCAGAATGGTGAGTTGAAGTCATGATATACTGCAAGAGTTTTATTTGGGTGTCAAAGCCCACTGACGTCTTTGAGACATTTGCAAGGAGCCAGCTGCTGCTGTAGCACATTAACACACAGACATTTTACATAGGAAGATCTGAGAAATCCTGCAGTTTTCCTTCCAAAAATGATTTTTTACACGAGCAATCACTTTGAATTTTTTTCCCCGCATTTATTTTCTTACAAAGGTACAGATGACCTCACATATTTACAAGCAGTAGATAAAAAAACTTGAATAATAATTAAGGATGTCATTTCTGTTCTATAAACTGGCTTGGCTTGATTTTAGTAAGTGCTGAACTCGGTCCATCTGGAAGTGAGGGCCTAGTTCCTTCAAACAGATAAACACACTAGGGACTTTGTACAGCTAAAATGTCTGCAATTTTTTATTAGCTAGCAGAGAGCCTGGTTTTTTAACATAGTTAACATTGAAAATATGATTTTATTCTAAGCTTAAAGGAGAAGTGCAAATTCTAAACCACAGTCTTTGTTAGGGCTTTCAAATTCCATTCCAAGTATTATGGAAGTCTGATGTTTGAATAAGGCCAAGTCATCTTTTAATTCCTAAACTGGCTCCCATAAAAGGCTAGAAAGTCTTTGATCTATGTAAAAGAGAAGATCACTAGGGAGAAGAAACCTCTGCTTCTGTTTGTCCAAATGTTGCAAGCAGTCTCTAGGCTGTAGCTAACAACTCAAATTATATTTGTTTGTATCTTAGACAGACTTGTTGATTTACATATAAAAGGGATTTCAATGGCAATATCAGCTCTTTCATGGGATTTGCAATGGAGGAAAAAGGCTAGTTAAATTTTAATCTAACAGACTGGACTGCAATTAGGAATGTAATTACTGTCTAGTGGCGTAGATACTGCCTGATGTCATATTTCTAAAGTTATCTGGTATCTACATACCAAGGCCAATAAAGGTCTTACAAAACTGGAGGACCCAAACTTGTCCAGAATGAGGCTAAAGGCATGGAAATAGAATAGGGTAGGACAGGATAGGACAAGATGGAGTAGAATAGAATAGAATAGAGTAGAATAGAATAGAATAGAATTTTTCTTCAAAGGCAGAAAAACTCTGGAAAACCTATTCTAGGAGGAATAAGGTAAGTACAGACTCAATAGATGTACAGACTTTGTAGAATTGAGTTTCTAGCAAGGTTTCCTGCATTTTTTTCATTGGTGATTGTAACGGTAAATAGAAAATACAGAATCAGGCAGAAGAGCAGATCTGGCTTTTTATTGGGGAACAATGTGCAGGAAACATAAGACTTGTAAAGCAGGCTACCTGCATCAGATTATGTTGAAAGCATCTATTTTTATTTTAAGTGAAGTGGGAGATACAGTACCATGCCACAGCACTATTGTCTGTCTTATGACTAAAGTGGTGATACTTCTCATAAGCAGAAGTTTATTTATAGTCATCTATAAAATTGCCTGCAGGTAATTTTTCTTCGTAGCATGCTACTGCAGTGACCTTCTTTTTCCAGATAAGGTCAAAGATAGTTTTGTGAAGAAATCTTTCCAGTCTTTGTGGTGGGGACATGGATAGGAAGGAAGAATTGTTCTTGCAATCCAGACCTGGCTTTTTTCTTCTTGAAGGATGCACAAGCAATGATTAGTTGTCACAACCAAGTTCTCACACAAGAGACTGTCTTATTGATGATCAGCAGCCATGTGATCAGACTAGGCTGGTGCTTATGTCATAATGTCACTGGAGTCCTTGGCCACATGCTAAGCATAATACTTGAATTCTCACCATTATTGCCATCTGACTGTTATCTTATTTCCTTTTTAGTTACTGGGAAAAAAACCACAACATTATTCAAATCATGTGAGTGAACTTTATCCCTTGAAGCCTTACATCTTCCTTCTCAGTATGAAATGTACCAGCTGTGGAAGTAAATGTACATTTTTAAGTGGGACAGTGAAGATGCTAGCTAGATGAGAATTTGTTTCTGATGTTAAATACAATGCTTCTATATGTTAACTTTTGCTGTTTCCATAAGAATGATGTAACATCATGACCTCATATTAAAAATTAGTGCAAAATACACCTGGTCTTCTCCAATTAGCAACTCAGACCTTTTAAACAATAGGAATGTGTTACTTTCCCACCTGCTATTCTCAGAAACACACATGTGCCTCAAATACAAGATTGATATAGTTAGGGGAAAAAAAGGATGTTATATCTTCCTGAAAACTTTTCCTTTGTTATCTATATAATGAATAATTGTTAGAATAAACAGTCTAGATAATCTTAATGACATCTGAAGAGTTCAAAGGAGAATAAAGTTTGTCATCACTGCTTGTCAAATCATAGAAAATAGTCCTGGAAAAGGCCTCAAGATGTCATGAAGTCCCTAAACTGCGATCAGCCATACCTATCTTCTTTCCTGAAAGATAATTGTCTAACCTTTTCCACCAATGGAAATTCTATGACCTTCCCAAGAAATCTATTCCAAAGTTTGCTCTTAATGTTTTAACCTTTGATGCTGTCATTACTTGTTCTTTCCTCCATGATCAAGTAGAACAACCGTTTTTCTTCCTCTTGACAAGAGCTTTTCGCGTAACTGAAGGATGCTATGATCTTTCCCCTCTTTGCCAGCAAACTATTTTTCTGTCTTTATGTTTTCTCATCTCTAACCATTTTCTTTGCTCTTTTCTCGGAGAGATGATGAAGTAAAAAGATTTTATATCCTCCTTCTAACCCTGTTACCCTCCTTTCAATCTTCCTGCTAGTCTAGCAAGAGATAAAACTCTTTGGATCACCACACTCTGTCCGAGGTTCTGCTCTGGTATTTTTGACTCTAGTTTTATTTAGTCATTGATGCAACTTTAAAACAGGGTTTTTTCATAAAAAGTTTTGTCACATCTTGCTGAACACATTTTTGTCTTCCTGGGTAGGACAGGTTAGACCTGCCCCTTTGCACTGGAAGCTTTGGTTACCTTGGCTTCCATATGGTCTGCATCTGTAGTTAACTTATTAGTTTGGTTAAATATCATCATCAAGGCTCTGACTGAAACAGCTACCATAAACAACAAAAAAGGATTTTTAGAGGATGTCATTAGGAATATATCCCTTTTGTTCCTGCAGCCAGGTTTCTTTGTAAGAGATTTTGCCTTGTTTAGAGCTTCAGAATCACCTTTGTATTGAAACTTCACAGTTACTTAGCAGCAGGGTTTTGGTTTATTTTCTGCCTGCATTTTGTCTATTGACTCAACTCCACCCATTTCCACTATGAAGTGTGGGTCATGGCTTTTTTCTTTTTCCCCAAGCAGCTGTCCTCCTGGCAGTCCTTGTGATGAACTTCTTCCAGGTTTGCTCCAGTCCTTGAACTCTACAAGACTGAGCCAAAAACTTTGTCATATAAGTCCCATTAATAATCATCTGTTTCTCAGGCTCTTGGGATCAGTCTTCTGCTATGTGTTCTGACTGGAAACTCCCAAAGCCACGCCTGACGGGTGATATCCTGGTAACATCTGTTCTGGGACTGTGCTAGATAGTCATTATCAATTCATGCGTTGTTGCCTTGCTAGCACAACCCATGGACAAGAGATTAGCTGGAACTGGTAAATGTAAAACAGTGTTCAGTGTTTGGGCTGTTGGGCTCTTCTGTGAGAAGAGTGGCACAATATCAAAAGTGTGTGTCAAAAATGAATGTCTAAATTGGACATTGAAATAAATCCCACCCCCTCAACCCCTAAAGATAAGTAACTCTCTGTACTTGCACAACTTTGTGATGGACAGAAAAAAATATTTCTTTTAGGCTTACCATGTGGTCATATTTAGTCTGTGTAGTTACAGATGAAAACTGAGGGTATATCCAAGCTGTATGTACCTGGTTAGTCAGGCACCAAATTAACTGTATGCCCATGGAACATCTTTCCTACATTCAACATACCAGTCACTGGCTAGCTCAATAGGCTTGCACTGAGCTCTGAATCAGTTCCCTGAAGAAAATCTTGAATTGAAGCATAGTGCTTCAGTCTGAGCTGAAGATCATCTTTAGGCAGTGTGAATGAACTAATTGATGATAAGGACCAAACCAACACTTCTTAAGCACAACAGTCTCCTGAACTTTGTGCGCATGGTGGCTGGGGTCAGTATATAAAATATATTTTACATATTAATACATGTATATATTTTTATATACATAAACCATCAGGTTTTGGACTTCTGAGTTAGGCAGAGCACTTGGGAGCATTTTCTTGCTCTAGATCCCTTGCTCGTGGCATCTCTTTGAACATGTTAGTCCTGGGCAGGAGTGTTGGACTTCCTTCCACACATAAATACAGCTACATGACTTAAAATAGCTTTGTGCATAAAAAAAACCCATAAAAATAAAACTGATTTAAGTCAGTCAACAGCCTGGAGATTTGAAATTGCTTTAGCCTGGAAAATCAGTTTCTAGTCTTCAGAAAACAATTATTGTGGCTGTCAAAATTAGCTGCCAGTCCGTAAGGATGTCTAAGTGACCCTTGTGAGGACCCTTTCTGATTTTCCATGAGAATTGTCTAGAAGTAAAGGCAGTAAGTTCTTTCCCCTCCCTTTTCCCAATGTCTTTTGAGATGCATGCATCACCACAGTACTGAAGTCCAAGAAAGCAAAGCCTTGAGACCAGGGGCTTTGAGAAATGTCAGTAAAGGCACATATGCATCTTGCTTTTATATATGGAAAAAATAATGGTTTCCTCTCATATTTGAATAAGAGAATTTTCAAAGGCATGAAAGAGTACAGTCTTCTGAGCATGAATATCTAAGCAAGATGTGATCTTAAAATGACAAGGAGTCAACATCTGGGTATGTTTTCCCACATTAGCAACTGCTGTCCTGAACTGTGCAGTTGTACGTGATGTTAAACAGCTGCTCAGTTTCACCCCAGAGGTAAGAATATTCTGTATCTCTCATTTTGGGTTTTTAGAACTGTTGAGATTTAAAGCCCTCAGAGAATATTTAAAGCAGTAGTACTGAAACGGTACTGTACTTCATACCTAGAAAATAAAGTTTTAATTCAATAAAAAGCTGCTGACATGTTATAGTGTTTATTATTGGTACTACCGTATTACATGATCCAACCACCGTTTCTCATTATCTACATACCAAATTGTTCAAGTCAGTAATTTGAGTCTGTCCCCACCATGTACTAGTACAATACCATACAAATACATACCACAAAATATTAACAGTTGGTCCATTTCAAGGTACTGTTTTCTTTGTCTACAATACACAGTAAGAATGAAAAGTATCCTGCCAAAAGCATCAATCCATCCCGTATGCTGAAATGCCTAGTGTCTTTTGATGCTGTATGTGCAAGATGGATTTCTTATCAATGTGCCTTTTCAGGAGGAGAAAGGGTTGTATAGGGTCAGGGAAGGAATTCTTCAGGAGTTGCTCATATTTAATAAAATTACACTCAGGAAGTTTAGAATGGATAAAAAAGACGAAGGTTTTGTAAACTACACAGGCATTCTTCCTGTAGTGATTATACACAGGATACTGAAATGAAGCACACCAGCGACTGTGGTTTTTGTCTTAATTTCTGTGTCTTAAATGAGATTAATCATGCTATTATAAAGAAAAGGCAGGGCTGTAACACACCTGCACTGAGTGGGACTTTCACATCCGTAATTGCCCAAAACCTTCCTGGCTGTGTAAACATGTTCATAACAAAGCAGAAATAGAATTTTGTATGCACTTGTACACAGAAATAAGATGCAATGGTGGTCTCTTACAGAAGAGTTGCCAAAGTAAGAATTATGGGTGTCACTTCTTTCAAAACTTTCATAGTGAATATTCCTTTTGAAGGTGACCTTGTTTTCTAAGGGCAGCTGGAAACAGTTAACCACTCTCCTGATTTCTAAGACCAAACTTAGCGCTAAGTGGACTTGCAAAATCAGTGGTTCTGCAGTTAACCTTCTGTTAAGTAATGTAGTTCAAACGAATACTTTACACCTTTATATTTATTTTTCTTCAAAATTAGTGCATGACTTTATTCTATAAGAGGATAATGTGAGATGCTGCTTTCCAGTTTGTCTGTACTGAATTACTGCAAAGGATGAGCCAGCAGTGTGCTCTTGCAGCTCGCAAGGCCAATGGTATCCTGGGCTCCATCAAAAGAGGGGTGGCCAGCAGGGACAGGGAGGTGATTGTCCCTCTCTACTCTGCCCTCGTGAGGCCCCACCTGGAGTACTGTGTCCAGATCTGGGGCCCCCAATACAAGAAGGATGTAGAACTGTTAGAGAGAGTTCAGAGGAGGGCCACAAGGATGATTAGAGGGCTGGAGCACCTGCCTTACAAGGAGAGGCTGAGGGAGCTGGGCTTGTTCAGCCTGGAGAAGAGAAGGCTGCGGGGGGACCTCATTGCAGCCTTCCAGTACCTGAAGGGAGCATACAAACAGGAGGGGAATCAACTTTTTAAAAGGGCAGATAATGGCAGGACAAGGGGGAATGGATTAAAGCTGAAGGAGGGAAGGTTTAGATTAGATATTAGGGGGAAGTTTTTTACGGAAAGAGTGGTGAGGTGCTGGAACAGGCTGCCCAGAGAGGTGGTGGATGCCCCATCCCTGGAAGTGTTCAAGGCCAGGTTGGATGGGGCCCTGGGCAACCTTGTGTAGATCCAGGCCTGAGGTTGGTGGTCCTGCCTGTGGCAGGGGGGTTGGAGCTCTATGATCCTTGGGGTCCCTTCCAACCCTTGCCATTCTATGATTCTATGATTCTATGATTTGGTTTGCAGTGTGAGAACTGTGAAGAATATTCTAAAATTTCTTTCAAGTATAGGTCTGTAGGTATCTCTTTCCCTAAGTGAGTCTCCTTCTCTGGAGACTCACCCATCTGAGTGCTTTCCTGTGTGATTTAGTGATTTAGTCTAGATGATCCTGCTCTGGCAGAGGGTTGGACTAGATGATCTTTCTAGGTCCCTTCCAACTCCTAATGTTCTCTGATCCTGTGATTCTGTGAAAAACTATGGAATAACATAACTGAAAATGGTATGGATGCTTTTATGCTGCTTACTAACTATGTTGTGTCGAATCATTGCCATAAAAGAAAAATCAGTCTGGATTAAAAATTAGATTATTGTTGTGGCTGGAGCTATATTTGGAGCCAATGGAGCCCACTGTGTATACTAAGGTTGAAAAGATTCTTGTTCAGCGATTTTTGCCCTTTTTCCCTCACCTTGTTCAAGAGATAGCATTTCTGTGCTTGCACAGTGCACCAGACGGGGCAAACCTTCAGTTGTTTATCACTTCACCATAACAAGTAATTTTGTAAACAAACATAATTTACCTTATCTGCATGTTATATGAATTCCGCTCTACAGGGCTGTTTACTTGCACTCATAGTTAGTACTTTTGGAATGGTAATGCTCTAAATCCTACTCCACAGTAAGTGGTACTTTTAGAGTCACAAGAAAGGCCTACAAAGCATTCTCTCCCCCTTGAGGAATATTACTCTGTATTCAACTCACATAACACAGCCTCTTTACAGATTACAAATGTCATTCAAGTCAAACCAGTCTGGTAGTGAGTCTCCTCTAAATAAACTTTCTTTTATTCCCTTGGTTTTAAAGTCTGTTCAGTGTCTCTTTATTTTCTTTGCTCTTTTGTGCGCAGCTAAGATTTATAAGGACCGCTGTTACAAGTTATACATTTTCTTACATCAGTCCTTTTGGTCTCAAGACCTTGGAACAGAGAATTTACAGTGGCCATAAAATGGACCTCCCAAAAATACAACCCACCTTTGCAAGAGTTCTGAATTTGACATAGAAAACCAGTGGGATGAAAGGCTGTTCCCATTATTCTCCCTGCAGAAAAACAGCTCCTGACTACCATTAAAATTAGTGAGGAGCTTACACCAACTCTCTTTTTAGAAGTCAGAGGAAATTCTCACAACTGTGTCTTCGTCTGTACCTTTGTAGAGAGCCAAGCTGGATTGAGATCTGAGAATCTTTCATCTTCAGGAAAATTCGAGCACAGCTCCCAGACTTATGCTTCAGTCCATGTCTAAGGGAGTTGTGTTTCCTCATGGAACATAATGGAATATTCTAAACAAAATATGAAAACCTGTTATAAATAAACCTAATTAAGCATTTTCAGATGAATAAACAGTAGTTTTATAACCCTTGCTATGAAATCTCATAATCTTATAATTACATCCATGTTTAATATAAAAATGGCAGTTTGACGGAGTTGCTTTGAGGATTGAATAGGGAAATGTACTGCATGATGTTTTCCTGCAAATTTTACATGGGAATGACATCACACTAAATAAAAAGACTGGTCATCTATCACCTGGTTAATATGCACTAAATAATGACAAACCTCGTACCTTGCATATAATTTCCTTTTTCAGAACTGAGCTCCCAAAAGTTCTTTTTGTTCACATTTCCCAAAATTGGTCATCTCAGTCTGAAGCAGCATCTGTACAGTCTATGAAAGGTAAGAAAGTGAAAATCAGACTTCAGTTTGCTTAGGATGTATTCCAAGATTATATGACTTGTGTGAGGTATGTTTCCCACTGTTGCTAGCACACTGGATGAGATCTTAATTGATCTCTTGTTCTTTCTTTTCTGGGCAGAATGAAGTCTTTGAAGATGAATACTGGCTCATAAACTAAATGCTTTCAGCTGTTGCTGCTGAACATAACAATTCCTAAGAAGATTTTTGTCAGTTGCTTAGAGATTTCCTTGTTTTTATGGAGAAGAAAAAGTTGTCATTTAACCCTTAAACAGCTCCTGGATAACATTGGAAGTCACACTATATGTCTACAGTGGAAGTTTAACAGCTGGAGAAGGGTAGCATGCTTTAGTGAGGCAAAGCATTTAGAAATGTGAACACAAGACTACATGCAGGAGTTAGTATGGCCTCTTATGCAAGTCATATTTATTGGTTGGTCTACACCGTACTTAAACCCCATGAATGAATAAGCTTAAATAGACTTAAATATTACTACTGCCTGTGGTAGTAGTAGCTAGGTAAGAAATGGTTGCAGGACAAGACGGACAAAGCATGCAGACACAACACAAAGTAGTACCTATCTTTCATGGAAAGCCTTTTCAAGACTTCTCTTTCCATTCTTCCAGCAAGGAGTGACATGCTACATGGTGCAGCTGGCAGATTGGCTTGGCTTGATAATGCATGATCAGAGCCTCATGAAACGGTTTAGTTGGAACCCTCCCTGCCAGTAAATAAAACAGGCTAAATAAAATGCAGACGTGCAGCGGGGTGAGAAGGAGTATGTTTGGAACTCAGGCATGCCTGAGCTGAAATCTGCCCATAGCAGAGCTTTGCTACTCTGCCTGTCTTTCTTCATGGAGAAGCAAGGCACAATATTGTCTGTTTTCCTGTCTGGCTGGAGCAATTGATGACTATCTGTGCATTACATTATATATCTACTGGTAAGCAGTAGCTATCAGTTAGTGTTTGCCTCTATGTTGAGTATGCATTAACATGAAGGCACTTACTCATCCAAATATGGGCGGGTCTCCAAGTAGAGTTTACAGATAACTTGATATATACAAGCAGTCACAGAACCATAGAATCAAAGAATGCTTGGTATTGGAAGGGACCTCAAAGATCTCATCTAGTTCCAACCTCTCTGGAATGGGCAGTGACACCCTCCACTAGATCAGTTTGCCCAAAACCCCATCCAACCTGGCCTTGAACACTGTCAGGGATGGGGCTTCCACAACTTCTCTGGGCAGCCTGTGCCAGGATCTCACCACCCTCATAGTAAAAAATTTCTTCCTAACATCTAAACTAACCTACCATCTTTCAGCTTGAAGCCATTGCCCCTTGTCCTATCACCATACTTCCTACTAAACAGTCCCTCTCCCACTTTCCTGTAGACCCCTTTAAGTAATGGTAAGCCATAATTAGAGCCTTCTGCAGGCTGAACAAGCCCAACTCTCTCAGCCTGTCTTCATAGGAGAGGTCTAGCATCATCCTTATGCCCTCCACCCTTCTGTCACCCATCTTGAATCACACACCTACCACCAGCCTATTCTGTTCTAGTACTGAACCCTCAAACCCAATCTCTATACAATTTTAACTGCATATTCATCCTTTTTGATCTGTCTCCCAAGGAGATAACACACCTGTTTATTCTCTCACTTCTCAGTTCACTCTTTTGTTTCTCTGCACCAAGACAACTGATTGCTTCAGGTGCTTTTTGGCCCTACGCACATCCTGTTAACCTTACCCCTGGGCATCATGAGGGGAACTTCTGGTAGGGGGTAAACTAGAGCATGGGAGCCTTGTTACTGCTGCCTGGGGAGTTACTCTGTGGTCCACAACTAGGGGAAGGGAAAGGAAGAACTGGGATCTCCAATGCATCTAGAGTTAGACCCAAAACTCACTTTAATGTCTAAACTGACGTGGAAAAAAATATAAGATCCGAAGCCTTCATTTCTGTGTGTGTGCCCTCTGGAAGTCTTCTCTGTCGGGAATCCACTTGAGCAGCCATTAAAAGACTAGGATGAGGTGGGAGAATGAATATTTAGTTAGCTAAAGTAGGAATAGAAGAGAAATTCCTTTGCAGAATGTGGAACAAGTAGTGAAAGGTGAGTTAGGTTGGGGAACAGGAGCGAAAAAAGGCCTTTCACATTCTGGGGACTTGCCCAATTGCTGAGAAGTACCTGGGATTCCATACTGTACTCGTTTCTCCACTGACACCTAGACATCCCAGCCAGTTATTGGCCAAACTTCAAGTCTTGTAGTCTCTGTTTGGCCCGCTACTGATACCAGCAGCAGCTCACATGGTTCATGCTGTGGACTGAGGAATTCTTAATCCAACAATATACTTTTTTAAGAACTCACAGGCAAGACTGTTTTTTTCTCTTGTAGATTTTACAGCTTCCCCTGCTACCAGCAAGCAAACCATATACATGACACTGCCTTTGGGTGCAAACTCCTGCAATTTTAAGCTAGAAAATACCAGAACTAAGGGTGTGATTGTTTGCTTTCCAAAATAAATTTAATCCTCCACCTTTTAGATTATCTCTAACTTCTGTGATCATGTACATCTTTTCGGCAAAATCCCTAACTCATTCACTGTGGAGTAGTTATTTAATGAGCAATTACTTTATCTTTTCTACTCTGCACTTATCCTAGCCTTACTGTGTACTACTTTGCTATAAAAGTCACACTAGCTGTTTCATTTAGTTTTCTCTAAGACTCATCACTCAGTGTTTTCTTTTTAAAGAATTTAAATGTATTTTTTCCCATTTCTGTGAGGTAAAGGATTAATTTTATTGAGATTTTCAAGAAAGTGTGAATCCAAACTTTAAAATACAAAAGTGGATTTTTATTTTAAAGTAGCTCATTCATTTTAGAGACCCAGCTCCAGCCTCAGAATTTGAAGACAGTGATAAGCAACTTCCACCAAGTGAACAACTGTTATGAATGTGAACAACACACGTTGTTGAGCAACAGCTAGGACCTTTTGGACAGGTTGAATCTATTTGCTCAGAGGTCAAAAATGTAATTTGCCATCCTTCTTTTTTTCCCCACCATTTAACTAAACCATGCCTTGTGTTTTTATGAACTTCATCAACAAGCACAGGTCTTGAAAACTATATGCACCTATATTTATATTGGTCCTGTTTATGGGTCTACTGTGCCTAAGGAATTGGACATAAGCCCTGAATTAAAAAATAGTTCATTGCAGTCTTTAATTTCACAATCTCTTGAATGTAGTTGCAGAAGGATACTAGCTTACAGCTACAGTCTTATTTACATCTTTTAATTTTTGCAACCTTAATTTTTTTGTAATGTATTTTCCTTCATAGAGTTTCTCTTCTTTTTCAAGAGCTTTGCTAAATTAAGTATGACTTTTGAAGTTAAAGGAAATGTTCTCTTTTCATTCTTCTGCGTTTTCTTACATATTTGTAAATACTTTTTGTATAACAATATGTAACAGCCTCTTTAGAACTGAGACTATCTTCACTACTTCATAATTACATCTAGTGCTCCAGTTCTGCATAATGTGTTAAGGAGAGCTAAGGCAGAAGTAGGAATGGAGCATTGGTTAGTAACTATAAGTGGAATAAAATAAGATCTTAGTGTGCTATGCTGACGTTTTCTTGGTGCAATTAGTTTTAAGACGACACTCCACTAAATTTGTGGAATATCTGACCAGTATGTATTGCTAATATACTGAATAATATGCTGAAAATGTCAATTCTGTACTTATTTGTGAAACTTCTAACACTTCAGAACCAGTGCTTTGCCTTTAGACGTCACAAAATCAAATCCTTATTGTATCACATGAGTTCCATATTAGGCTGGAATTCCAATGGAAATTCATGAGGGACTTTCTGTCTGTGGGGTTTTGTAATGTGGCTATGAATACCACTAAGAATGTTTTTCTTAAAAGCTGGATATCCACACATGCCCTATCGGTAAACCACGAGGTTGCTGAATTAAGATTTTATTTACCACTGGAATAAATATACTACCCAGTATACACATAGTCAGGAACCACATATGGGAACCATTCCTAGGCTATATCAACATCAGTTAAGTTGTTTGCTGTATTTAGTGCATTGGGAAGTATGTATTTAAAATCCTTAACTTTGCTGGTTAATCTCTTCATCTCTTCCTTTGAGCATTTTGGTCCTTCTGAACTTGCAAGTATTTTGCTGTCCATTCAATCATACTTTGAACCTGGTTTTTTTGAGAAAATTCTTCCATTTTCCTTTTCTTATGAAGTGTGATATTTGCTTCAACCTTCATGCTGTCAAAACAGATTTTGAAAACCTTAAATTTCTATAGAAGGAAGACACAGACAAGGCAGAGATGTGCTGTTTTTTATTGAACTCTCTTATTTGTACAAAAAGCCATTATAGTGCTCTTAAGCTTTTTTCTTTTCTTTTTTTTTTTCACTCCCACAAGAATCTATTACCCTACACTACATATAACTTCTGGAAAAAAGGAGTAAAACACACTGGCCGGACTTAGCATTTTACTTCTAATTTGTTACTTGATGATATGGGTAATAAGAAATGACCCTCTGAATAAAACATTTTTCCTGAATATTTTATTAAGCCATTTACAATTTTTCCAGCTCATTTATAGCTGTTACCATTTGATACTATATATTTTTAAAAAGTTGATTGTTGGCACTAGCTGATACACCTGTCATAATATCTATTTACAATATATACATCCTCTCTGCCAAGTTAGGTCATAGTTTACAATGTGGTTAGTACTGAATTCACAACATGGCGTGATTCTGTACAACAATCTGAACTTGTGAAACCAACTAAATGGTGGTAATCTTATAGGGAGTTTTATTAAGCTGCAGCTACACATGGGGATATTGGAAATACGTTGCTGAAGTGAAACTAAAATTTATATAATTAATCATTTTGAAATGAATTTTCTTCTGTGTGTGTGTATTTTTGTTCAGGATAATTAGCTAACCACAGTTTGTTTATATAAGGTGTGTGTAATCTGTTTATAGAGCATGGCAGCTGACATAATGTAGCTCTTGGCGAGCTGTGACATTCCCTTCCCACAAGTAACATTTGAAATGATAAAACAACATTCAGATGAATAACTCCCCACCAGGTAAAAATCATTACAGCCCACATTCTCCAATAATATTTTCAATCCACGTTGTTAAACCTTTCCACAGGAGCAAACACAGGTACAACCCCACTTGCTGTAACTGTAGAGTAATTCTTTGACCAGTCTGGGGCCACACAAATGTGTCTGAAGTAAATTTACTCATATTGAGATGTGTGTTTGTTGTAGGCCGAAATGTTATGATATGATCCAGACAAACAGAATGAGATTTGATTAGGGGATTAGAAACATGAGCTCAAGTCTCATGTCATTCAGATGGAAATATGACATATTAGGCCATGGGGAATTTGAGCCAAAGTATTTACCATGGCTGAGACTCACGTCATTGTGCCTGGGCTTTGCAAAGGCTCTATCCAGGATCCCCCATGATGCTCAGGCAGAGCTTTCAGGAACCCCAGCATATCATTATTTCTTTCTGATGGTCCCAAAAATATGCATATTTTTTGGATCAGGATCCACATGAATATCTTCTTTCTGTACTAGTATATTTTTCCCTGCAGAATGATAAGGCAGGGGCCATACAAATATCGTGGGATCTGCTCCCTGTGGAAGTGTCTGTGTGAGGATAGACTATGGACATAATGCATGCAGTTCCTGGGAGAGAGCCCATGCTGACTGGAATCAAAATTGACGTGAATGGCTCTAGCTTTGATTTTCACAAGAAACACTGATCCCCTTTGTAGGGATAGGGGACAGTTCAACAGGCCTGTATTTGATGGAGCCAGACCCTTGGGGGAAAAGTAACCTGGCAAAAGCAATGAGGGTTGAGGATCACATTTGCTGGTCCCCAAACAGCATAAACAGATGTAGTGGGAGGATGAAAACTAGAAGAAAGTATCCAATGAAACAATCTGGCAAGGGTGCAAGGCTGAGCTGTGAAGACCTTCTTCTTTCAGTCTGCAGTGATAAAGCCAAGGATGAAGAAGAAAAGATGGTTAAAACACACAACCGTATTGACACAAAACGTGTGGAGAAACACTGTATCTTCTTGTGCAGTGTCTTTTCCCCCAGATAAAGCACTTTTCAGTTCTTCATGCTTTTAGCAACAACAAGCAAGGAGACAAATAAATGTTACTGGGTTTTGCTACAGGTTTCTGTCAATGAAATCCTCCTCTCACCCCGAAGGAATGTTATTGCTGTATAGAATATCTCAGCATTGAAGCAGCATCACTGTGTGTTTAAAAGTGCAGTTGTCTGATCTGGATTCTATATGCTCTCCAGCCTGTGGAGCCTCTCACAGTGACCCCATTGCACAGGCTGCAGAGTCCTTCTGATTTGGAAGTTCGATTTGCAATATCCACTAATACAGTTCCTACCCATCTGTGGAATTTCACAGGATGCTTAATGTTACAACTGCTGGTTATTGGTGATAGCCCCTCTTTTATCCTACCTTGGTAGCACAGCCCCCCCCCTTCACTAGATTTTTGCCTCTTTGCCAGCTCTGAGCTGCAAACTCTCTCAGTATGCCCAAGCTACACATTTCTGAAGAACTGTGCCTCTAGTTGAAAACCCAAAGGAGAGTGGAAATGGTCATAGTCTGCAAGTGAGTGAACTGAGTGCTGAATTCTAGAATGGAAATGAAAGGGGGCGGGAGATTTCAGTCAGTTTTCCCATTGCCATACTGCTACAATTCCAGACCCAGCAAGCACACGTGACATTGGACAGTGACAGTTTTCTTTTGCTGGAAAGACATGCCAGAAAAGATCCGTGACTGGAACCGTGGTTACCTTGAAGTGAATTGAGTCTTACATACTGTTGAGGATCTACTAAAAGAAGTTCCAGCTTTATTGAAGTAGTATTGAAATTTTGCTACTTAATTTAGTGAAACAGTATGTCACTCCCAGTTCTTTGGTACATAGAAAGACCGCAATACAAAACTAGAAGAGCTGCATTTTTCTTACTACAGGTGCGGCTGGGATCCAAGTAGGAATGAAGTAGAAGAATCAGGCGGGAGGAGAAGAGGTTATTCTTTCAATCGTTTGGACTGTGAGGTGCTTATCGAGCACTTGCCATTCTGTACAGCATATATAGCTGGTTACAGACACTCTGCTGAAAACAAGCTGCTATGGCAGTGATGCAGGATGTAGTATATTCTAGTTTCTCTGTGAGTAGGATGATGTCATACTCCTCTTTAGCATCAGCCTGTGACTGTTTAGTCCTCTGATTAGTAGGTGGGTGCTGAAGGATTCCCCATGCTATATTTCATGCAAAAATGGCCGATATTTTCCTGCGAATACCTTCATTTTGTAAGCATGTGTACCTGAAATATATTTGTGTTTAGTCCTTTTAGCCTTTTGGGAGGAATTTGTTATGCATGTACACTATCTTTTAGAAATATCCAGTATTTGACCAGAGTATTGAGAGACAGAATAGGACATGACCTACAGATTTATTTTTGAGAACATTCCTGCACGATAGTTATGTTTACACTGAATGTGTATCCTCAAGCCTGCACTTAAAATGTAGATCAAACAATATTGCCAATATGTATTTTTCCTTATTGAGAGTTTCTCCAAATATGGAATCATATTTGCTGTTCTGCCAGTATTCTTGCAGCAGTATCTGGTTTATATTTATGTGCAATTCCTTATGTTAAAGAAAGAAAGGAAAGCATAATGGCCAATGTCTGGCTGAACGGTGCAATGAGATATTGACTTGATCACTATTTCATATGGGTAAATGATAAACAAATACAGAAGGAACATACAGTGATGAAGCCGCAGGTTTAACATTGCTATTCTACCATTATCTAATACATTCAGGTGACACCAAGAGAGTCATGTACTGATAGTAAAGAGAAATCGGGCATTTAATTAGCCTACTCTCAAGCTATTTAATATGCAACATACTGCTCAGAATCCTGCCACAGTGGCGATGCAGATAAATAGCTGGGTCTTGCACATTTGATTCGTAGTTCATTATTAATGTGTGATCAGTTAAACAGCATAGAATGAATACATAAAATTATTTAATCATTTAGGAATCACAGAATTTGCTAAATGACAGGGTAAGGAAAATTGGATTTGTTCGGCTCTTTGTCATTGCCGAACACTCCAAGCTAGTCTTTCATTTTCGTTATTGGGTCAAGTTACAGTGTCAAGTCTACTTCATGGACACTTATGAAAGGCACATTTAACGATCTTCATTAGGAAAAATGCTCTTATTTTTCCTGAAGGCTTATAAGAAATTGCACAAGGAATTAAATAATCTTAGGCCACTGATCTGGAAAACGCTTTCTTTTTTTGGCATTCTTTATACCATAAAAGGGCAAAAGCCCAGTATCTGTGATGTTACTCAGTTCAGTATATTTCATCCTCTTCAAAAGACTTCATCTCTCTGGACAACCAAAACCCATTAATCTAGGGAAAAAGAGTCAGCACTTAATAATAGAATGTAACTTTATTGAGCACTTAAACTGAGGCCAGGAAAAGCAAATACACTTTGAATCAACCCAGTGCAGTGAAGTGGAATATAAATGTTGCAGAGCTTATCTATGGAAGCATGTTGTCATTTTTCTGAGGTTTCTATCAAACTTTTAATCAAAACCATAGCTGAAATTGGCCCACATTACTGTGATCATTTTTGAATGTTATGTTCTGTTCTGTAAAGTCTAGCACACAGATTTATAACGTTTGAACAATAGTACTGTTGCCAAAAGTCACAAGAAAGTTGCAGGCTTCAGACACACATCATCAGTGCATGTTATATATCTACTTCAGAAGCAAAGCGAGTCCATTGGAGATGGCCACAAATGCACTACAGTGGCTAGAGCTAACAATGTTGATAAAGCTGATGATGATCTGAGAAATGTATTACTTTAATGAATAAAGAGGAATGCATTCACAAAGACCAGCTGCAGACTAGATAGGTTAAAGACCTGTATTAGTTCCTGTAAAAGTCAGTTTGGAATACCTAGAGTTAGAGTTTGGCTCTGAATTGCCCTATAGAATCACAGCATTAATTTAATATATTGCTTAGTGACATGTGGTTTTTCTATTCATCCACTTTTCCTAGCACAGCTGGTCCTTGTGCCTCTTACCTTTCCTACATACAGCCACAACATGAGAATCATACCAATATATATGAAGATAATCTCCATATATTGCCCATAATCCCTACTGGACACACCTGAAGTTCATGTTTTCAGCTTCTTCAAGTAGAAGCCATGACCTTTATTTTAGGCTTGCATAAAATCACTAGTTTATGTGTTCTGATATACCATAGAGGGAGACTTGCCTGTTAGCAATAGAACAGTCTTTTTTGCCCAATAATACATCAACTAGAATAGCTGTTAAACTAGTGATTTCATATAGCACTAAATTTTATATACAGACATCAAAAAAAGACATATCTCATATTTCAGCTATCTTTAGTTTATATTAGAAACACAGAAAGGAACACAAAGAGACATTTACCTACTTAATACCATTAAAATGCTGTATCAAAAGGAATGAATATGTGAACTTAATTAGGCAATGTTACTGAAGTGCTTGTTTAGTAAATTATGCCAGTTAAATATTCCCTTAGTAAAAGGTTTTGAGAAATACAGGTTGATCAGAAAATATAAAACATTGTAGAGTATAAATTAAGGAAAGGAGATACTATGATTATCATGCATTGATACTTATTTTTTCTAAGCAGAACATTTTATGTTGTGTTTTGATAATAGAGCAAGCTTGAGGAACTAACTTCAGTTAGAAGTAATAGGCAAGGGTTTCTTCCTAGAGGGCTGACAAGTTAGCTGTTTGCTTCTAATTAATAAAAGTTAGAAAAAATAAATAATATGTATATGGTGAAAGATGAAATATTGAACTAATTTTGTGAGGCATACCAAATCTGGAAAAATGTAATTCAATTGGTTCTCTTTTTCCTAAACTCCTATCTCATTGGGCATTGGCTTTGGAGTAACTCCATCCTGCACTCAATTTTCAAAGAATTTCCATCTGGTTTCATGATATTGGCCCAGTGTCTGAAAGGTAAATAGTCATTCAAGCATGCAAGATACTTTGCAGAGTTAACTGACCACGATCAGGGCTTTCTGAGACAGTCACATAGTCAATAGGGGGAAAAACTGACTCATTTATATGAAACATCCAGCTTCATTTTCCTTTATGTAGCCAAGACCCCAAATTACCCTTATGTGCTTGGCTTAGTATGTGATGAAGAGGTTGGCTAGAGGGAGGAACTGGTACTGTCTATAATTTTGATAGATCTCTGGGATATCCATGTGAGGAAATCTCAAGTAATAATTTGAAGACATGAAGTAGCTTGGGATTATTATTTTTCTATTTTTTGAAACAAACTGTGTAAAGTGCTTCGGCCAGTAGAAGTAATAAATGACAAAAATTCCTTCAAAACAGTACAAAAATGAGTTCCTGCCAAACATCTACTTCTTCCCTTTTGATTCTTACCTGGCTCCTTCCCCTGTAGTATCTGAACAACTTAAGTCCTCCTTGCCTCTGTTTAACAGCAGTCCTGTAAGTTAAGGGAATAGTGGTATTTATGGCTAAATGGCTGGATTCAATGGCCTTCCAGGCTCCCGAGTCCTCAGTGAGACCCTACTGTGCACCAGCCCAACCCAGGGTTTCCTGAGAAAGAGTACACAGGGGCCCTGGCTAGAAGGACTCTGCAGTGACCACCACCCTTGTTCTGGCCAAGCTGTGATCCCATACCATGTCCCGCTCAGTTTAGTTGCTGCCATATGTGCCAACTGCATTTACTCTCTATAAAACTTCCTGAAGGTAGACAGGGATATAAAACAAATTAGTGAACGTGCTAACCTTTAGAAGACCTGTTAGTAGCAAAACTATTTACATATTCAAAATATCAAAGTCCACACTGTTTACAAATAATGTATGTTTCGTGCTTACAGCATCCATTGAAAATCATTAAGTAGCAGGGATCACACAACTGCTTCCAGATAAGCCAGAAATACAAGACTCAGCTGTTACTAATAAACTCCTATTTCAATTGATTGAATAATTATTTTATTCAGCCAGTTTTCTTTTGAAAATTGTTACATCAAATAGTTTGAAAACTGTTCCAGATGTCAGTTGTTCTTTCACATTGGGAATGCATGAGCAAATGGAAGATAGGTCATTTGATCAATAAAAATAACATACACAAGTATGACCCTGTATACTATCTTAATGTATCTGACAAGCGATTTCACTCCTAACAAAACTAAACCTGAGATTTCTTTTCCTAATTAAAACAAAAATTCAACCATGATCCTGTCATTAGTCCAAGAATGCACTCCTACGACCCTTTCAGCATCAAGTACCTCTGGATGGAGAAAGCGTTAATCTTGATACAGGTTCATTCTTCCTGATGCCATTTAACTTGATGTTCTGGTTTACTGAAAGGCTTCAGAAGTATTAACAACATATTGGTTTTCGATTGAATGGCTCTTTTGTGAATTATACTGCTTCCTGTAGAAATGTTGACTCCTGGTTGGAATTGCTGGAAAACCAGAAGCGCTACCTTGGAAGTACTGTCTCCATTCTTCCTATCCCCACTTGCTTCTGTATCCAGCTTCCTAGGTCAGATTACACCTCCTGTAAAGCACTTGAATGCCTCTTAGAGCCAGGAGATGCACTGTGAAGGCAGAGAGGACAAAATATCATGGCAAAAATGTTTACAGAAGGTTGGCTTTCTTCCCTCTTCTGACTCTGAGATCTGTTACTCTGAGATATTGATTTACAGCAATATCATGTTACTTGTTAACATATTAGTCATACTTTTGACAGATTAATAAGATTCAACAGCACATTTTTAAAAGCTGAAAACATTTCAAAATATGATTCTTGACATGTCATTAAAAATATTTCTGTTCTAAGGTACAACATTTCCTTCAAAATAAACAAACATAGAATCAAATAACAGTTCACCATAAACTTTTAGGGATTAAAACAGTTAATTTTTTTCACCAGTTACAGAAGTTCTAAGACAGTAAATAAAGCAGCCATTTATAATGTTTTTATGTTGCAAGTAAGGAAGTAGATACAATGGATACTGTGGTTTACCATACCAGCCACAAAGAAGTGTTAATTCATGAAGAGGAACGAGCTTTATCACACAGGTTTGCTCCTTAGAAAAAAAAAGTTCTGGCTACCCTGAACATAGTGGAAATTTAATCAATTGCTTCAACAGCTTTGTATGTCCTGGTCTTGGCTGAGATAGAGTTAATATTCTTCCTAGTAGCTGGCATAGTGCTGTTTTGGATTTAGGAGAGAATAATGTTGATAACATGCTAACAGTTTAGTTTTTGCCAAGCAGTGTTTACAATTAAGTCAAGGACTTTTCATCTTTCCAGGCCCTGCCAGCAAGGAGGTATGAGCCTTCTGCAGGAGGTGCGCAAGAAGCTAGGAGGGGGCACAGCCAGGACAACTGGCTGAAACTCACCAAAGGGATATTCCATAACATATGATATCATGCTCAATATATAAGCTGAGAGGACTTGTCTGGGGAACACCACTTCTCAGGAACTGGCTGAGCATTGGTCAGTGGTTGATGAGCAATTGTGCTGTGCATGACGTGTTTTGTGTATTATTGTATCATCATTATTATTATTATCATCATCACCTTTCTTGTGCTGTTAAACGGGCTTTATCTCAACGCACAAGTTTTGCAGTTTTTTCCTTCTGATTTTTCCCTCATTCCACAGTGGGAGGTTAGTGAGCAAACAGCTTCGTGGCTGTTTTAGCTGCCACCAGGTTAAACCACAACACTGCACCAGTAAATAAATAATGCTTGGGACTCTGCTTTGCTGCATTCAAATGGCTTACTGGGACTAGCTCCGTGCCACATCCTGAGCCCTGCACAGGCATTGTGGGAGAGGACTAATTGGCCAAAGTCATTCCAAAAACTCTTCTGGCAGTCGGCAGCACAAACTAGTGCAGTCATGGCCAGTGAAGGCAAAATTTCATCTTCTCCATCCAGTGTCTTTAAACTGAAGTATACTTGCCTCTTGTTTCTTTATTCTTCCCATAATTTCAATAGCTGGAAGATTAGTTCATAAATATAAGCATTGCCTCATTTTTATTTTTTCTTTCCTGGCACAATTTAAAGAAGACAAGAGGCTTTCTAGCAAAGTAGCTGGTTAGTTGAAAGCTGGTTTTGACTGAGTTACCCCACCCCCACCCTTCCCCCCAAGGAAAAAAAAAATCTGCGGAGTAATAAAATTTTAAGTGTCCTTAACACTGTAAATGTTAAGCAACTATTTTATTTAATTGCATACCATATGCCACATTTGGCACACAGTAAAATATGAAGGGGTTTTATGTGTTTCTTACTGCTCAGTAACTAGTACTTAGTTAAATATTTAATCTAAAGCTTCTTAAATACAGAAGTAGCCTACATGAGTTTATAGTGTCCTGTCATGCAAGAAAGGAAAAATTAAAAATCTGTAACTCTTTAAAGGTTTAGAGTCAAAAAACATGCATAATAGACATCACTTCCCCACTGGATCATGCTCCACCTAACATTATATTATTTATAAAAACTAAATTGTCCCATAATGCCAGCTAAATTAATCCTCCTATCTATCATGTATCTATGTTAAAGCAAAAAATTAATTCGTATGTTTAAGTACATGGTCTTTCAGGCAGGGAAGTATAAACACTTTTTTCCCCCGAATCTGTAATTAAACATTTAAATGTATTTCCTGTTTTTAAAAAGCCTTCAATGAGAATTATCTTCTATTTACCAGCTGTTGTGTATCTTCTTCCCTCAAATGTGACTCCAAAAGAGTTGGAAATAAGGCTATGTCCTGTATTTTAAAGTATTGATGTTTTAACAGGGAAAAAAAATCATGCAAGATTCTGTAGGCAAAAAGGGCTTTTCCACAGGCTACATCACATTAAAATTTATTACAATTAATTTTTGTAGCCTTTTTTCAATTGATTTTGGTTTTTTCCAGAAGGAAGACTTTTCGACCATGTGGAAGAATTGCTGATTTTTGATTCCCTCTCTTAGACTACAATGCTATAAATATATGTTTGGGAGGTAGAATGAAAATAGACATCCTCACTCAATGAAACCAGTTTAAAACAAAAAAGCCAGCAAACAATCAAAAATAAATATTTTTACTTGTACTTTGCCTGAACCACTGGCGTTTTTTCTTGAAAGTGACTCCATTGCAAGTATGGAAGCACATGGGGAAAAAAGTTAGATTTTTGCTGAAAAATAAATAATCCATAAAGCAAATGTGAGTTCTTGGGTGCCTTTGCAAGTTACAGTGGAATAGATGTCTTTATATTTTTTTTTAATAGTGGATTGAAATTACAAAGCTTTTATTTTGCTAACGAAAGTCCCTCCTAAAGTCTTCTTCAACTCTGATCACATATGGCGTGCTTTAACTTTTAGTCTCTCTGATCACCAGAAGCATTAAATCAAACCATGATCAAGAGTCATCACAGGGATAATGTACCATGAAAAGATGAAGTTAATTTAATTTCAATAACTTTATTGGCACTATATGGTGCCCAGGTACAGTAGAAGTTAATCAAGACAATGAATATCAGACATATGCTCATTGGAAATAATTTAGTATTAATTTAGTGTGGATTTTACACACAGAGTTAACTTCTGCACTGTAACTTCAGCTGGTTTTAATGCTGCTTAATATGCAAAATCAGCACATTAGTTTGGCACAGATTTCTAATGAAACAGTCGTGACCTTGTATTAAATACTAAAACTGCGATTATACAGAGAAAGTAATTGTCTTCAGAAGATCTTATGTTCTCTGGTAATAACATTTAAAACTGTGTTGGGTTTACCACTGGCAAAACGGTCGCTTGAAATTCTGAGACTCAGGATCTGTTCCCTTCCTGTTCACATTTAGTTCCTGGACAGAACAAAGTATTCTTGATTTTTCATGTGTAACACCAAATTATTGCAAATTGCTGTGTATCGTGCTTATCAAGAAACTCTGCTGAAAGCTAAGGATTCAGTTTGATTGTACTGACCTTGCAGCATAGAATATTTCCTTCTCATGGAAAAGAATAAATACAAAATGCTTTTAATTCAGACTGTAACGAAATGGATAGTGTTTCCTATTTCATTTGGCTCCTTCTATCATTTTTAAAACTTTCTTGAAAGACATCTTACTGAAACATTCCTCCCAGAGAACTGGTTTGCTAAAATATTTGTGGAAACCAAACATCTGAAGAGGCATGCTGCAAACATGTCAAATGGAAACTGAGGTTTTAAAGTGTGTTTGAAAGAAGTATTACTTGTAAGTTATCTTCCTTTTTTTTTTTTTACCTCAGAATGTCTCATCTGCATCATAATTTCTGGAAGGATAATATCCAGGAAGAATTCAAAGCAAGTTACTTCAGATAAACTATCTTCTGTTAGTTAATAGTGGGCTCTCTTCACTGGCTTCTAGTAGTGCGTTACTTAATGTTTAGAAAACAGTGGAATAACTCAGTCAATACCATGTAAACCCATGGAGTTTTAGCACAGTAAAGTATGTGTCAAAAAGGTATCAATGAGAAGGAGTCTGCAGATATGTCTAAAACTGCTTCTGTAAGGCTTTTAGAAAATTCATGTTAAGTCCTTTCACTTCTATGCAAAGGCATGAAAGCAGTGCATCAGTATTTTGTCAATGTTAGATGAACTCCTTTATGACTAATTTTTAGAGCTGCAATTATTCACAGTTAGTAGTATCCTTAGGAAAGACATGGTTTACGTGTTTTTGTTTCAGCTGTACTGCAAGTGCTTTCTTACTGATGTACTTCTGAAGAAGCATGAGCACTCCAGCCTTTATATCTGACTGGGGTACCAGGCTTAAGAGCTAGGCAGCATAAATCCCGTTTCCTACATGTGGTGCTGACAAACCTTCAGTCAGGAACACTGCGGCAAAGTTTAAAACTGGATGAACCTCAGACTTTCTTCTTAATGACACGTATTTCATGTATGCAAATATGCAATGGCAGCTGAGCCATGTGTGGATCACACATGTTTGTATGTGATTATATGTGTATGTGTGTGATTCTGTGTGGTTTAGTTTTTAATGTGGTTGTTAAGTACCAGATTAATTTTTCTGTGCAAACCTATTCAATTAGCTGGATCCATAAATAATACATTAAATCTTATTCTGAGTTTCCTAATAAAGCATGTTGAACCATTCCTTCTAATATTGCTATTATGACCTAATATAAGAAACAAAGGAGTTCCAAAGGGGAAGTCAAAGGTTAGCACAACCTCAGGTGGAATCTTTGTGGTAAGAACAAGGAGAAGTTTGAAGGGCTACCTTAAATTACTCCAGCATCAATTAGATTTCAGAAGTTCAGATTCACCAGTCCACTCTCAAAAGACTTAGTGTACTCAAATAGGTAATGTAATATCTGTACATAACATAGAATATTATGTATTGGATTCTTAGAAAGAAATTGCTGATTTGCTAGCAGAATTCATTAATATCCTTTGAAAAAAAAAAAAGATATTTTGCTTGGCTTAAAGTTAAAAGTTTGATTTTAATGTGGGAACAGAAAACGGAAGTCAAACTCTTTAAATCCTGATACATGGTTCTTCCAGTCTGTTTCCAGAAGCTTTTTGTAGCCAGGAGTGATAGACAGCAGAGGAATGATTTTCTAATCATTATTTGTTTTAGCAGACCAACAAACTGTGCTTTGACCTAAAGACTGAGATTCCAAAGACCCATTCTCCTTGGAACCATGAAGCTAAAGAAACACAGACAAAGTCATGAAGAAGTGCAACTTTTTTTACCCGTCATGAAGAGAATAAACCTTTTATCATTGTTAATAATAAATGACTATGACAGTTATTGCTTTCAGTGTAAGAAGCTGCAAGATCAAGGTAATAGAGCATTCTCCAAAGGCAGATAATGGGAACTAAAGGCACTATTCTAGTAAGTGAAACTGAATTTCTTACCAAAATGGTGGTCATCCATTTTAAACTGAATGATGCTCAAAGAAAGAAAAAGACCATACTTGGGCTTTTTTGGAGGCATTATAATCACACTCAGCTGAAAGCTCTGAGTAATGAAGTAGTGGATACTATGTGAGGTTGTCTGTCTAAGCTTCCCAGCAGTAAGGAATTTACTGTAACAATTTATGGACTTTGGTTCCCACGGAAGGAAATATGTGTATGCCTTTTCCGATGCAACTGAAAGTAAAAGCTGAAAGATAAAGTATTTGTTCCCAGCACTTTTTGCATTAGACTTGATTTCTGCATTAATCATTTCTATCACAAACAGTCCTTGGCTGTAGTCCATGAAGACAAGGGAATGATTTCCCAAAGCAAAGAGAGACATTTTTCATTTACTTGTGGATGTCCTCACTCTGAAAAGTAATCTTTCAATAACAGAGAAATTTAATGTGAAAGCAATGGTATTGACAGGTAAGGTTAAACAGGCTGAAGGAATATCACGTTTCACTTCAGATCCTAAGTAAAGACTCTTGTCTTAGCGCCTGATATGCGTGCAGCTATGAATCCTGGAAATGGGAAGGCTAATCTTAACTTTCTTTTCTTTACCTTTTCCTTCCTGGCAACTGCAGAAATGTGTAAACCAATCATGATGCTTATTGTGTCACTTAAGTGGTTTCCCACAAAACTTAAAAACCTTTCCACAAAAAAAGAAAATTTCAGCCCCTGCTAATGTGCAGCATAATTCACAGCCTTCTCGCCACAACTGGTTGCTGAGATGCTCAAAACCTGGAATTACATGCACAGTAAATCCATGTAAACTCATGTCCTAAGGTAAAGACAGATGATACTAAGTCAGAGTTTCTTTTAACAAAGAATTCAGTAGGAATGACTATTTAGGCAGAATGCATAGGGATTTTTTCGCTACTTCCAGTGGAAAGACTTTGCTCTGTAAAACTGAAACATTGCTGAATTTAGGCTGTTAGCTTAGCTCTGTTTCTCACAGCAGTCCTGGGTATAAGGTGGCCTAGGAGGACATTCAGCAATGGTCTGCTGCAGGGCTTGGAGCAGGATTCCCAGATCTGCCTAACCACTGGGACACCTGTGGCATAAAGAGGGCTCCTGTTAAGGCAGGAAAATACTGGGAGCCCAGGAGGTAAGCCGGCAAGAATTTAGACGAAGTGTCTTATAGTACATATTTTCACCAAAAACTTTCCTGACTGGCCTAATAACACCAAGTATTTTGATGACTAAGCTTTTCAGAACAAATCCCTTTCATTGTAAGTTTCCAATCAGCTTCAGTACATAGCAGTGTGGCCATGTCACTTAGCTTCTGTGGAAACATTAGTATCTCTCCACTTCATGGAAGGGCTGTGATCAAGAAAGTTTTTCAAATGTTATAATGTACTAAACTGACATATTTTCTTCTGCTAATAAGTGTATAAAGCTGGTGTATTAAAGTTACTTGCTATTTGTTCTTTGCTTGTTTTATTTTCTTGAGGAGGGGGGCCAAGGGAGAGGGGGTGAAAGAATAATTTTGTGACTTCTGGAGGTTATAGCTTTACAGGTAGACAAGGTTACTCAGGGCTTATCCAGCAAAATTTTGAAAAATTCCGAGGATGGAGCTTCAACAGCCTTTCTTAGGCAACCTGCTGTTTTTCCCTTGCCACAACTTGTGTCTGATTCCTCTTGTAACACAATTGAGTCTCTGGCTTCATCTTATCTGTAATCACCTAGCAGGTTTTTAAAGGCAACAATACTCCTACCTCTAGCCTTCTCCTTTCAGTCTCTTCAGATTGAAAAATCCATGTTCTGTCAGTTCCTTTTTGTAAACCGTATGTTCCGATCTCATCATCCTGGTGGCTTTCCACTGGGCTTGATCCAGTTTGTCAATGTCTCTTTTGTACTAGGGAGTGCAAAGCTGGAGGCAGTACTCCAAATGTGGTGTCAGAAATGCTGAGTATAGAAGAACAAACACTCCTCTTGACCTGCTAGCAAGACTATGTTAACATGTGTGTATACTCTTGGTATTGCAGCCCATTATATGACTGTCCTTCATCCCTGCAGAGGTATACTGCTGGATCTTATGCATCAAGACCCCTAGCTCCTTGTCTGCAAAGCTTTCTCTCCTATCAATGCCAATTCTTTAATTTTGTATGCTGTTATTGCATCCCAGATGCAGGACTTTGCAGGTGTCCTTGACTTGGAAAACAGTGGATGCATAAATGCATCCTTCTTCATGCTTTAAAACCCAGTTTGTAGCCATTGACATATTAATTAATACAATCCAAATATTACTGTAATCTCTAAGTACTTATAGCCTCAACTGGTTTTAGCCACAATGTATGTTAGGGAAAAGCAACTAAAACAGGCTCTAGAGATAATAATTTACCTTTCTGAAGTGAATGCGGTGCACAGAGGATGAAAAATATATCCCTTCAAGTAATGTTTTTCCAGTGGGGCTTTCATTTTAGCACCCAGAAGCTATAAATATTAAATGCACATCCACGCTTATTTCAAATGTTACTGTGCATGTATTTGGAAAGCTATATGCTTAGCCATGCCTGAATGAGATACAAAACATTTTATTTGCCTAAGTAAGCACCAGTAAAATTCCTGCCACATATTCAGGGACTGGATCTTAGTGAAGGTTTCCAAGACATGGTCAGCAGCTTCTGGCCTTAGATCGCTTTGCAGACTCAGCACTTGAAGAAACAGTTCAAAGATAGAGTCTTTGCCTGATAAGAGAAAGAAAAGCATTTTGTTATTAGGATGCGCAGATGGAGAATTGTGCAACTCTCTATAAAATCAGAAACTGAATAAGCCCAGTGAAGGTTGGCAGGTGGATCCAACAAACCAGCCTCTGAAAAATAGGTCCCTACAAACCTGAATGATGACTTGCAACCCCATGAAGAAAGAATAAAAATGGTTTTGATGGCTTTCTTACCACCTCTCTGGTGCACCATATGGGACCAAAAGCTTGCAGCATCTAAATCCTATTATAAATAATTTGCTCTTCTTATTCTTGGTTAGGTTTTACCTTTTCTTGCATTTAAACAGCAGGTGGAATGAAGTCCTAGCAGGATTTACATCAGTAGGCATTTTCACTCTGTATTTTCACTCCAAAGATGGAATGAACACTTTGACTCTAACTTCAGCAGTTTAAAACTAACTTGTCTTTTCCTGGACTCTTCTTGGTGGTGAGAACAGAGGTACCTAACATGCAGGGTATTCCAGAAGGTTGGAAACATTATCTCGGAAATCATTTTCCATTTTGGAGATAAATTCTACAGCTACATATAGACTTCTAATAGTGATTGATTAACACTTAATATAATTCTGTGGACTTTAATCATTATATATATATACACACAAGGGTAAAGTGCTACTTTTTCATATACGGTAACTTTTTTAGCAAATCATAGAATCATAGAATCATAGAATGGCAAGGGTTGGAAGGGACCCCAAGGATCATAAAGCTCTAACCCCCCTGCCACAGGCAGGGCCACCAACCTCAGGCCTGGATCTACACAAGGTTGCCCAGGGCCACATCCAATCTGGCCTTGAAAAATGTGAAATGTGTTTTTTTCAACCCACAACAATAAAATAACAGTTGTTCAATATGAAGCTAAGTGAAGGTCTGCGTCTACCCTTCTTCACTGTTTAATCTCATTACTCAGTTTCAGCCTGTCACAAAGATCAGGAAAAGAGTTACTAGAATTGGAAACGGAGGGGTGCGTATTAGAATTTTTCTTGAAGCTGATCTTGTTCTGAATCTGATGAGGTGGCTTTACTGTCTAGTGGAAAGGATTAATATTGGGCACACAAAAGTGTTAACAAAGGCAAAAAGTTCCACTGTAAAAAGTTAAAATATCATCAGTTTTGCATGCACAAATTGAACCCATAAAGAGCCAAATATTTTCTGACCTCCTATATTTTAAATTATTCACACAGGTTTTTTTGCTATACAAAATGCTTTGCATTGGAATTGGAAATTCCTTGTGCTACTTCCTTTTAGTTGTGTAAGTTCATAGCAATGCTTTTGATAGTGGAGGTCGAAGGCAAGTACAACCAGCAATCAGGCCCATAACTTTCTCCCTAGTGTGGGAACTGCACCTAAGAGGTTAAACACACTGGTGTCCATTTTCCTTTTATAAAAAGATTGTTGATGGAGATCTGCAAAGGTGGTGTGAGAAGCAGCCAAAGGGGGGAGACTTAGTGCTGAAGAATGTCCTGATTTTGGCTAGAGACAGAGGAATAAACAGACAGACAGTTTCTACACAGAATCTTGAAGGCCATGGTGCCTGGAGTGAGACCTTTTGCTTCATTAATGGCAAAATGAATATTAAAGTTGATACCCTAACTATGCTAATGAGCAAAAAGCAGTACATGCTAAACATAGATGACTGGAAAACTTGACTCTCCATGTAAATTGTGTTAAACGTCACCCCTGAGAGGGAACAGCTCAGATTAGGGTGTAAGGGGTATTGAGGAAGTTACCCCCCAGGGGAGAAGAGAAGATATTGATGCTCCCAAAGAGGCAGTTGATGGGCTGTGCCTCCACACATCCCTGGTAAACAGTTGCAATTTCACCCTTTTCATGAGAATACCTGGGATAGTAGTTTGCTAGCATTTTTATCATAATCATAGTCATATATTAACACTATTACAGTAAGTGTGTTTATCAACGGCAACCCCAAACTTTTTGTATCTGTTGCTTTAATAAAATTTCTATTAGCTTCAACTTGGCAAAACCATCTCAGCAAAAATCCTTTGGAGGATCTGACAGGCAAATGTTGACTGATATGTGGTTATATCCTTTAGCCGTAAACCATTGACCAAATCTGTATTAAGACTGGAGCTAGCTGCACCTAGGCTCCTCTCTCAGGCATTTAGAAAGCTAGGGGGTCCTTTCTGAACCTTGTCACTCAACAGGAGGGCTTCCCTAAGCCATACATCAGACTTGTATCCTTTACATCACACACAGAATGATCAGAACTTTAAAAATTTAATTCTGCTAGGACTTCTTAACAACAATGCTACTACTACTAAAGTAATTTGGTTAATTTTTGTGTTTAATTTTATTTTTAAAGTGAGCTCTGAAACACAAGCTGCAGAACTCCCCTATCAGCCCTACATCCTGGCCATCAGATGAAAATAGACTTAGTAGAGTACCAAAAACCTAAAAATCTTGGGAACTAAGCAGGCGGAAGGTTCATACTTTGTTTCAATGACTACTTTTGACCTCATACTGCAACTGTGATGAGAATCAGAAGAAAGACAAGTTAAAAAAAATAAGCAGGGCACAATCAAGAAATGCAAACTTCTTTGGGCACTGGAGAACTCCAGCTGACTTACTGTAGTTGGAAAGCTCTGAAAAGCTTTAAAGTGGCTACACAATATCCATGGTGATCTGTGTAGAGCACAGCAAAATATGTGACCATTTATCATGTACATACTCTGCTAGAGTCACAAAACTGTTGCAGGGCTGAATGCATGAAACAACTAGTGAAGTGATTTCAAGCCATTGTCTTTCATATTTTACATTTCTGGAGCCAAAACCTCATGAAATAAATAAACTGTCTGAAATCAAAAGCACAAAACATATTTGTGTTTTACAAACACCTTCTTCCCGTCCTTCCCCATGACCTTCTTGGCTTGCTCAGCACCAAGCCATCCACTGCCATTCAAGTACCGGCACATTATATCCCTGGCCTGGCTGACAGGGTTGTGATGTTGTTGGATAACAATGCAGAATGCCTGCATGATTAGGGGCTGGCCCGGTGCCGAGGGCAGGCCCATGATGTATGCACCGATTCAAGGTACAGGGTTCCCAATGGGAGTGCAGTGGTGAAGCCGTGCTCTGCAGATGGGATAAGTGCCCTCATTATTCATGCTCTGGACAGCATAAGTGCCTCCATTATTCACATGTGGGTCTATTGTATATTGAGGAAAATATGTATCTTTATTGTTTACTCAGTCACAGTGCAGAAATTTATCAAGTTTAACGTTACTGAATTAGGTAAGCAAGCACGTGATCTTTTTAACCATTTTTAAGTTGCTCCTATCATACTGGTAGGTGATCTCAGGACTAAAAGTAGTCATCAAGGCAAATGCTACATCAGCAAGATATTTACATCCTTTAGTGGGGGATGAATCAGATATAATGAGACTGAATTACTCTTGATGATAATGAAGTTAATACTACCCCATACATTTGATTTTAATCTGAAGGCAAAAAATGGAAGAAATACAAATTAAACTAACAGTGTTTGAATTTAAAATGCCATAGAAAACCAAGATACAAATATTTTGTAAGGTTGTAAGGGATTAAACATATTTATTTTCTTAAACAATATTGTCATGGATGGTATACAGCCACCAATTTTACTGTTATAGAGTACTGATGAAAGTTTTTTATAATAGCCGAAGTATATCACTTTTACTTTGACAGATGCCACAAGAAAGCAATCTGTATTCAGACTCTGATATACATTCCCAAACCTGTTTAAATAATTTCTTGTATATAACACAGATTCAGGAAGCTTTTGGTGAGAAGCAGACCGTAGGTGCAAAGTACCTTTGTAGCTGTTCACATCATGTTTCATGCCAGTGGGGACATCAAGGACTGAATGGCACTCAGCAGCACTGCTTGGTTAGGTATGGCCCTCAAAAAGTTACAAATTATCATTCACCAAACCAAAAAGAAATAAGATGATGAACAGCTGGAGCGAGGGACTGATCTTCTGCAGAGTAGAAACACAAATCGAAAAGCCATTCACAGACAACTTACCCAAAAGACAGTGAGATGTTAACGCAAGTGCAAGAGCTGGTACCTTTTAAAATATACTACCAGATTTTTTAGGGCAGGAAAATATGTCTTCTTTTCATTAGATTTAACCCAAAATTTCTAGGACCCTTTTTGGTAGCACTTAAAAAACAATTCAAGTTAATAAGCCTCTAGAGGAATTACATCATGATGTAACTCTATCCATTTTGGTATGACCAAACCCTCTTCATTGTTGTTACCCTGATCATGGGCAAAAGCTGTGGAAATTACTGTCTTTTCTGCTTTTACTTTGAAAATGGAGCAGGAAATCTACCTGAAGTGACTGATGTATCTGATAGAGTGGTAGCAGCTTAAACAGCTTCTCTTTTGCTAACAAACAACTTTGCTCGGACTGGTCATGTGCAGAGATATATGAAAATTTTTAATTTTTTTTCAATTCTAGCTTCAGTCGGTGAAAGATTCATCGCTGGATGGGATGTGTAACACCTCCAAATTAAACACAGACAATTTACACTGACTGAATATGCAGACTGTCTCAGGGGTGGGGAGAGTGATGATGGTTTTGGAGTACAGAGGATTTATTTTGCAGCTAACAAACAACAGTTTAGACTGGTTCTCTGCAAAGCAAAGAAGTTGAGATCTAAGCCTGTGGTGTTCTGTAGAGCCTATGTCCCCACCTTGCTGTGGTGTCTATTTTGATTTTGCCTCAGTACCCTGCCTCCACAATGTAATAGTACTCACCATCCTCCTCTGAAGCCCTGTTAAGCACTCTGATAACTTCAGATGGAAAAATAGTGTGAGAATGCTTTCTTATCATATAAATGCCAGTTAGCTCCTTGCTAACTCAATATTCATCTCAGATTGTCCTGGATTTTTAAATCTGTCAAAGTGCCTTAGACTAGGCACAGATTTATTGGAAAGTCCACACAAAAATGTTTCTCATTGCTCAATTTCCATTTAATAAGTATACTTAATTGCTTTTCTTGTTATTTATGCACTATATCAGGCACAATGTACAAATCAGAACTCAATACCGCTGTATTGGATGTAATTCTTAACACAGAGGCAGTGGAATTACTCACAGACCTAAAAAATAACCTTTTCTGCCCTCCCCCCTTCAGCCTGTATCAGGGTTCCACCTGATGCTGTTCCTGCCGGCAAGCAAGCCTGGGTAATCTCACTGCTGGTCCTTCTGCTGATTGGTATTGATTACTCTTCTCACCTGAACATGAAGAAAAGTCTGCATTTCCTTATTGAACTCCCAAGGCCAGATGCTGAGAATACAAACACCCTCTGCTACTCCTGCAGTAATAATAAACATTCAAAATAAGATAGAGCAGAGACCTGTTCAAACCATTTAAAGAGATGACCAGATAACTGCCCAGGACACATTTAAAACGGTGCTCGAAGTGGTGACAAATGCAGAATTAGTATCTGCGGAGTGCAGGCAGTGCCGGTGCTCATCTGGAGAAGTAGCGCCGCTCTATTTAGGAATATAAAGCAGAAGCACTCAAAGGCAGCTTGACTGTGCCTAGCAAACTGTCATGCAGTTTGTCTCAATTTACTAATGTAAATCAGTAACTGATCTGATCAAAACATATCCTTTGGTGATATTTCGGGTCATTCTTTGTTTACTGGCACAATTTTCATTTCTACCCATATTTAACTGTGTCCTTATGCAAAATAAGGACTCCTATCAGCAGCATAAAACAGAGGATATATTTTCCGCAGTGTTTCATTCTCTGGGAGGAAAGGAAACTAAGAATTAAGTGATGAGAGAACTGCCAGCTAACTGAAAATGCTGGTTATATTTCAACAATAAAACAATTATATGGAAAGCAATAAAATTTAGGTATTGAATTCACCCTATACTTTTACAGTTGGAGGCTTATAAATTTCTTCTACTGGGAAATATTAATCATGGTTGATCTTCCTCGGCAAAGCTGACAGAGGGTAATAAACACGAGTGAAGAGAAACATGAAGCCTAAAACTTGAGCTAGCTCTAGTCACTGGTTTTGTATTGCTTTTAAACACCCAGGTTACCTTCATTTACAGGCTTGTAGCTTGCCTCTTAATTTCACCTTAAGAACAGCCAAGGCTGAAGTCTCGATGCTGTAGGTATTGGCAATTTTTCTATCTTGCTTTGTCACTTTGAGTGGTTAATTGGAGCTGTCTCCTCTCCACGCACATTTCTAAGCAGAATCCCACAGTGCTCCAAAGCCAACCTTCCTTGTTTTGTCTGCATTGTTAACTATCCTGACTGGGACCTTACGCTTTCTGTTCACAATTATAGCAGCTCCCTTGTCTTTCATCTACACCTGCACAGGTTGTTTTCATGCTATACAATCTCCTTAGGCATTTCAGCTTCTTCAAATCCTTGTCTTCAGTTGTCCCCACATACAGACAGATACATTCATAAATCGTGATCGTCTTGTTTTCAAAATTTTCCCCTTCCTAATGACCTGAATTAATTACATCCCTAATTTTTAATGCAGCCTTCAAATGTCATTTTCTCTATTTGTTTTTCCCCTCACTTATCTGCCACTTTTCTTTCTCTGTACAGATCACTCCTCTAACTTGTGATCTGATACCTTCCAGAAAGAAAGCAAGTGTTTGTGGCTAGGCAATATGGCATTTGAGCTCTGCTGACTTTATTTTCAGGTGCTTTGTAATGACAAAGACTGTTAGGTTGATTTGTGTGTTAACGCAGTCTTGTTCCCACTACTCTTCTCTATTTTCCCCCCACTCCCTATTTTCATTACATTTATCTGTCACATCTTTGTTGAAATAATGTCATACGGTATTAGTAGCAGGGAATCTCTCCGTTGTGGCAGCAGTTAACAGCAGGCAGCAAAACGATACTAGGTCCTGCTTGCATCTGTGGTTGCAGTGCAACAGAAGTAAAGAAGGTTTAAACTAATTTTCAGTGTTTGAATGCTGAGTGTTTGAAAGCTTGAGTTCAGCTCATTAGGGGTGGCTAGTGTCCCCAGTTACATGGTGACATGTTCCCTTCCACTTTCAGACACAGGATTTGCTCCCCTCCTCCGTATCAGTAGAACATTTTTACCTCTATGCATACATGTACGCATCTTTCCTGATGCAGTACTGAGGCTAATTTGGCACATGGACAGAAAGGTGAATGAATATAGGAAGGGGAGAGAAAGCTTCATCATAAGTACCATGATTAATAGTTTGAGCGCACATTTATATAGTACAGCATTTGCTTATATGATATCATCCCTTTGAAGGGGTGAGCTTGTATGATAGGCACAGATGTCTCTGAGTTGTTTTGATATAGATGTGTTTTAAAATTTGTACCTCAATTCTAGCTTAGCAAAATTATTGAGTTTCAAGTAGTTTTATATCTTGCTGCTGCACACATTTGCTCTGTGGAATTTTATGTTATTTTCCAGAAATGTAGAAAATTTTAATCCATTTAAACCTATTGATTGATGCCTGCAGCAAGGAGAGCAACTAAAATCCAAGGAAGTTGACTTGCAACAATCAAAAGTTCCATCAAAGGGTCTTGATTTTGGTTCGTAATATGGTTGTTTGGGTTTTTTTCATTTTTACATTTGGATGAAATTCTGACTCACCACAAGCATAGATTTGAACACCATTACTTACTGGTAAATGCCCAGAGAGATATGTGTCAAAATAAAGTACCCAGAATGGTATGTTTATTGGCTTGTGCCACCTTCTCTTTCCAGCAATCTGTTTTTCCTCTAACAGAGATCAAAATTACACCCATTGGGTTAACATATATGTGCTTGTAGAATTTGATTTGACACTGGGACAATGAAACTGGAGGTGAGTCCATTAATAATGGTTATATAATAAGCTCATACAAGCTCGTCTGAGTAGAAATCAAGATTTTTGTGGAATTAGTGATGATAAATGTTAAACAGATATGCTTAAAAAGAAACAGGATTTGAGCTGTAAACAGAGAGGAGTCTGGAGAGTGCTTCATCAGAATGAAGGACAAAGGATAAGGAAGCTAGATGGATAGCCCACTTGCATGGTTTCCCAGATTAAAAATGGATTCAGAATGAACTACTCTCAATCCACTGTTGTCAAGAGCTTATTAATGGATGCTAATGGTTGTTCCAGAAGTGGTGGAGATCCTCTCACACCATGTGGGCCAGGACACGCATCTCACCACTCTTTACTTAGTGGGGTCTGACTGTCATCCCTCAGCAATGGGAGGCTGGCTATAAGGAAAACCCTGATGGAAAGGTTTCAATCTGGAAAATTGAAACAAAGGAAATAGTAGGTATTTGTAATAAGAACTTTTGAAAACAAAATGAATGGTGCAGTCCCCCAAAGAAAACACACAGTCATTTGGATGATAATCCTCTTGGGACAAGGACCTTGAGGAAAAGGCAAAGAACAGTCTAATGTAAATTATATCATTGATTAAATAACTCTTATCCTGTAGCTATCCAGTTAGGCTTTTGATTTTATTTTTTTTTCTAACTGCTGTCCAGGTCAAGTCATTGGAATACTGCATTTATATGGCTGTGCCTGTGTGGAGCCAGGAGTGGAACATGATGATCCTTATGGGTCCTCTCCAACTCAGGATATTCTATGATTCTATATCCAGGTCAGATGGACTAAGGGTGTCCCATTTCCATTTTCTGAAATTAGAGTTCCTGAGGGGTACTTCAGATCAAGCTGAACAATTGAACCACCCTATATCCCTCTGCAAAACACAGTTTTCTGTGTTTTAACAAGGACAAATGCAGAGCCCTGCACCTGACTAACCCCTGAATCACACTGGGTCTGGGGACTCCCTGGGTAGCAGCTCAACTGAAGAGGATCTGGGATGCTGGTGGACATGGACCAGTAGGTTAAGCATGAGCCAAGGCCTTATCGTGTACACTGGGTGGTGTTAACCAGGAGCATAATCTGAATGGAAGTGATTATTTGGCTTTATCTAACACTTGTGAGACTCCATCTTGCATTCAGAGTCCAGTTTTGGGTCCCCTGGTTACAGAAAAGATGCCAAGAAAACTACAGCAGGTTCAACAGAGTGCTCCCAGGAGGCTGCATGATGTACTCTGTGATGAGAAGCTGAGGTACCAGGACTTATTCAGGATGGACAAGAGACAGTGTTGGGACCTGCAAGGATGTCATCAAAAAGATAGATCCTGGTGGGAAAATGAGATTCAGTGGTCGTAAATTGAAATGAGGGAGATTCCAGATGGATATACAGAAATAATTTTTCACTATGAGGATGAAGAGCCATTGAAAAATGACGCCTGAGGAGGTGGTGGTGTTTCTGTCCATGAAGATTTTCTAGCCCCAGCTAGAGCAACCTGGTCTGAATTCAGTGTTGAGCCTGCTTTAAGCAGAAAGTTGAACTGAAGACAACTTGAGGTCCCTTCCAGCCTGATTGTTCCTATGTTCCTATGGTATGAGAAATTCTAAACTTACATATCTTCTTTCTGTCTTTTCTCCTGGAGATCCTTCATTGTAATCCAGAGCTTTATTCCAAGCTATTTAATCTAAATCATATCAGAACATTTTGGGATAACACTGATTTATTGTGGGACTGCTATGAGAGAAACATACATCTCCACATGTTTCTGCAGCTTCCCAATGTGTATGTGAGTTTGAGAAAAACTGTGGAAATGCTTAGCTTGCCTATTTTTCTCCCTGGTGACACGGACCAGATTTTCTTTACTAGGAAATCAGTACATAAGTATTCTATGTTTGCCCCACATGTTCTATTCCTACTGTGGAATTTTTAAATTAGATACATTGGAGCAGGGGTGTACACTGGTTTATACTTGTGCTCCATTGATTTGACCTGGAACACAGTTTTGATTCAGCTTCCTCTTACTTTCTTACAGTAGCCATTGTTTCTTTAAAGGTTGTACTCCAAATACCTTTTCTGTCTTGCAGTCTGGACTCCTTGGCATACTGTATCGCCTTCCAAACCCAAGCACAAGAAGCACTTCTGCTGTTACATGGCTGGAGCTACAACAGCAATACACTCAGAAACCTTCATCTTAGGGTAAAGCTCAAGTTAAGAAGCAATGATTCAAGGGCAGAAGAAATACTTTGCAAGTGTAAATGGAAACTATTTATGCACTGAAGAGGTGTTTTCTTCTTTAAAATTTAGGGAGAAATTTGCCATTTCATATTCCATATTGTAACTTTCTTAGGCTAATGATGAATTTCCAACACTTGAATTATAAGCCCCACTTAAAAAGGACAAGAAAGAAGAAAGGAAAGGGATAATGAATGCAGAAAAAATGTCTCCAACCTCTTCTCTGCCATGTGCCTATTGAAAAACTCCAAGACTTCTCACTGAGTTCGCACTTAAGTTTGGGTAATATAGAACCTCTTCTGCATCTGAACAGCAAGATTTACCTAAATTAAGAGGAAGTTTGTGAAAATGGTGGGTAATCTCCTGTCTAATTTTACCCATAACCTCCTAAGAAATTGCTGTAATCCAGTCTGCAAAAAGCCTTGGAATCTAATGCAAGTTAATTTAATGACGATGTTAGGGATCTAGTAAAAATATTAAGTCTTGGAAACATTTTTTTTAATTAGGATTGAGAAAAACCAGCTTCTTTATTGATCATCTTTGAGATCATATTTATGATCATGAAATTGCTGGGAAAAATTATTCAGGATTTTAATTTTTAGGAGTGGAGGTACCAGTTTGCATTGGCAAGCAGTTGAGAAGAGAAGCTGGCACTATTTGATGTTTACAATTTCTTATAACTTGTAAAACCAAACTCTATCACTCTGCATTTATCTCCTCCAACTGAGCTTATGACTACATTCAAACCTTTGTTATTTCTTCTCTAACAAATAATGTCTTGACTGTAAACTAGCATACATCAGAGTAGAAACCTACCATTAGAAAATATTGATTTTCTACTGAATATATATATTGTGCCACACTTCTCCTAAATAAAGAGGAGACTATTTGAGAATAAAAGTCAGGAGATTTTTCTGGTTTCTGTCTTCCAAAGAAAATGAAGACATAAGTCCTTTTCCCATTTTACTTGCTAGCAGTATGGTTGGGGTAGTACACATGCTGTTAGCAGCATTCTTATTCACTTCACAGATTGTCAGTCAGGAGAATTCCACTGTGTATTAAAAATGTGAATGTGAATATACAGGGTTGTGCAACTATAAATTGAAGTGATTTGATGTGTCAATAAAATAATAATGGCAAGCACTAAAATCCTTTGGCTGAGAGTCAAATGTGATGTAAGAGTTTCAAAGAATGACATAGTCCATTTTTCTTGCCTGTTTATTGCATTAACCCCTGAGGCTACAGTTACCAGATGTTAGTGATATCTGAAGTACTCAGACACTAACAGATAGGTGTAAGAATGTCAGTATTTCTGCCCTTCACTCATTCATTTTCTATCCAGGAGTTAGCGCTGCATAAAATATTTACATATTTGTAATTGCCATAAGTGTCATTATAAGTAAAAAAAAATAATACCTATCCCTAAGTTTTGCTAGGTTTCACATAGTCCAAACAGACATGCTAGGTAAAATGAGTATATTAAAACAGTCTTGTAATTAGAACAATTCTTTCTTATTTTACCAGAGAAATTATTATTTCAGACAATTATTGTAAACTTCAGCAATTTCAGTGGGGCAAGTGTCATTTGTTTTTTAATATAGAAGTTCTGTAAACCCCCCTCAAACAGTCTTAGTCTGTGCTAGGGCATCCTTGCTGAAATGGTCTGGATTGAGACACTAAACTTTCAGTCCGACCTTTCTATATCTAGTTCCTCAATCTCTCCATCTAATTCCTACCAACTAAGAAGGTTTAATTCTTCTATGATTCCATGATTCAATGATTCTTCCATATTGCGCATGTATTCTTCATTTTTCAAAGATAGAAAGCTTCCCATTAGAGAATTGTTTAACTGAAAAGTCCTCCCAGTGTATATCTGCTTGAAGAGGGTGAGAGGTTAAGCACCAAGTTAATGTGATGACATGCAAGCAACAAATAACTGGAGTAAGTGTGGGTTGTTAAAAGTCTGTTGACCTGAAAGGTGTTTTCAGAGTTGTACTTCTTCTCGATGACAGGTAGCAATGCTTCCAGTGAGCTGGAGGCTGGCATGCTGTTAAATTAATAGCTCCCACCAATTAGATTATTTCTGTAGACCACACAGGCAATAACAGGTTATTAAAGATAAGTGTGGCTGAAAAACAAATCTGCACCAGAAATTGTTTATGTGAGGTCATCTTGTCAGATGCACCAGCACATTTCTTCTGTCAGGAATGTTACCAATTCCTGTGGCATTGCTCCTCTCTTTTATTCTACATGACCCCCTGCTCAGAGACCATAACAATTAAATTGTTATGCCCATCTCAGAAGTGTTTTAAATTAAATGGATCTCAAGACTTAGGGCATTCAATTTGGTGTTATTCATAGATTCCACATGACCTGAATGAAGTGTTAAGGGAATGAGCAACCTGACTTCAGACACCTGAATGAAGTACCTTAGTGCCAGTTCACTTATCAGGGCTTGTCCAACAGTCAAAAGTCTTACCCTAGCATTAATTTAGAAGATTTTAATTAGGAGGTCTAATTGGAATGTGAATTAGTATCCTAGGTTTTCTCACTTAATTTATTTTGCAATATCTATCAAAAATGTAGTTGAAAATCTGCATGCATCTGTCCCTCAGACAAGACTCAGTAGAAATATCACAGAGGTGCTATTAGATGTTATTCCATGTGCTGATCATTCCTCCACTGCTGTATTCAGCCTTGGAGTCTCTTGTCTTGTTACAGTCACTTGAGTCTTGGTTTTGCTTTCTCTCAGCCAGATAAATCCCACTTGCTGAATTCCAAAATGAAACTTTCATTGCAGGTTATCTTTCAAGGACATGAGAATGGCTGCATACAAATGTACAAGATCCATGACCAATACACCTCCTGCAGTTTTCCGCAACTCTATGAGCTGTCAACAGATATGATTTACTGCTTTCTCTAGGGACATACTTTGCCTTTCTTGCTTTCTAGGATTTGCTTGGGGGTGGATTTTCATGTGTTGCGTATTCACAAAAAAGGTATCTTTTTGACAGTCCTATGTAGTCAGAAGATTACACAGCTAAGTAACAGCACTTCACCTAGTCATTAGGAAGTATTTAGCTAACCGGGTAGCCTTCTTCAATTCCTATCTTCTCCTTCTACCCCAGTTCCTTCAGGCTGCCTCTGCTGCCATCTCCTGCTCAGAGAATGACCAGGGACAAGGAGTTAATCTTGTCAGGTGGCAAAAGGAGAAGAGTCCATCCATCTGAAAGACTGGGGTTACTGTGAGTTTAATTGTGCTGAAGAGTGCACTTTCCTCCTACCTGGAACAGGGAGAGCTGGCCTGTAAGTACATCATCGTCTTTGAAAGGCCACTCAAGTGGAGGAGCTAGAGAGAAAGTGGAGAGACAGAGACAAAAATATTTGGTGTAACTACTCCCTTGTGTTTGCAAATTATGCTCTGACGTTCAAATCAGCATGTTTGGTAAAAATCTCAGATGGAATGAACAAGCAATAAAGATACATACTCTCTTGTTAGAAATAATGAGTTATTTTAAGATGGACATTCTTCTTCAATTCTGGACATCTGTCAACTGCAAAATCTCCCATATTCATGTGTCCTTTGTTTTACATAACCAGGTTTATATTTTTTGTGTGTATCTATAGATCAAATTGAGATAAAAGGAAATACACAAAAACTGGTTTTATATAGCTAGAAGCAGGCAAAACTTTAAGTTGGGTTTTTTTTGGTTGCTTTATTATGGGTTTGGAAAGAAAATGCAATGCAGTTGCATCAAAGATAAACTGCGCCATACCCATGAAAAATGTCTTTAAAATAATTCAGTTCTTTGGGACTTGTAGATCTAGCAGGCTACTAAAACAACCTGTCTTCCTTCTTTTCTTCCTGCCTGCCTGCCTGCCTGCCTTCCTGCCTCTCCCCATTTCTTAATTTCTAATTTTTAATTTCTTAATTTCTTTCTCTGTATATCTTTTTCTCTTTTCTCTTTTGAAAAAGACATCTGCAGGTTGAAAAATTCCTAGCTTGAAAAATGCTAATGAAAAATTGACCAATTATCAAACCTGGAAAATGTTTTCTTTTATAGAAAACCCCTTTTAAATAGAGTTTAAATTGTTTTGGCAGATCACTTTTAAAATGGGCTTTTTATTCTATAAATGTTCAGCACACAGTTTATTGCCGTTTATATGGTTATATTGAAATTACATGAATTGGGGCACCTAAGGGAATGTTTGTATTTCAGGAAAAAAATTAGGTTGGATTGAAATGCAGCATGAATCATAAAAGAAGTTTAGAAGCACATGAAGATGAATGTGTCCCTAGTGATTCAGCAGAGAACATCTGGTAGGTGAGATGCTGTATAAATAAATACCTGAAAGGACCTTGGTTTTAACAAATACCAGTAAAGCATGAAAATATACTCTAAAAAACTGAGAAATGTATATTATTTTATTAATTTAGGAAGGATAGAATATATTGTGTATTTGTCTGATCATGCTGGGAGATTCATGGACCTGACAAAATAGCTAAATGGGATGAAGTCACAGCAGAAACTCAAGGTCAGTTCTATAGAGGAATACTGGTACAGTGGAGCTGTATGGCACACATCTGAAGTTTAGGTAGATGGCAACCTCACTGACAACTGCAATCTTTCTTTGGGAATCTCCTCCCAGAGGATAGTCTTAGGATGGGCATACAAGTAGTTGAAGTGAAAAAAGTGTCCTGAAAGCATGGTGGGACCTTCCCTTCTCACCTGGGTGCACCCGGTTTCTGGCCTCCACTCTTTGGCCCTGCAAAGTAGCTCCAAGCTGTCTATTTGAAGAAAGGTCAGTTATTGACATAGCAGATTTTAACATGATTACAGTTTGTGAGAGTCCATATTTCCCTAAAAAATATTTTGCCTCCTTAGTTGGGGGTTATTTTCTACATTTGTCACTAAACAGAAAGAAACAAAATATTCACATGGCCTGGAAAGAGAGAAAATTTGGATTTTTGATTTGGCACTTGACCGTTAGCGACAAAACTTTAGTTCTGATCCCTTCCTTAGGGATTGCTTAATGTTTATTTTGCAAGAAACAACCATTGAATAAATGCACAAACATCCAAGAGAAAAGAAATAGCAGCCACAAGCAGTGTCTATTCTAGGAAATTAGATGTGCCTGGCACCATTCACTATCATAGAGGCCAAATGGCACAAGAATGGCCCATATTCATACTACTAAACACTCCAAAACAGGGTAGCCACATCCAAACTGCCTTGTGGGAATTGTTCCTGGCACATGTTAACTCCCAAATTGTGTCCAAGATCTGTCTGGAGGAGAGCAAATTGGCTAGTGTCAAAATGCTCCCATGGTGTGCTCTGACAGTGCAATAGTGTGGACACTTAAGCACTGGTGCCCAGGAATATTCCCTGGTACAGTTACCTTACTGGCATAGGCAGAATTGAAACCTCCTTCCCAGGTGGGTTTCCCTGGGACATGAACACTATTGTCCATTTTTTTCTTTTTTTTCAGCACACAAAGAGAAAAGGGCTCCCCCGCCACACACACCCCCTGTGGCAGATTCCAGCTGGATAAACTGTCTTGGATGACACCTGTACATCTGAACCCCTTTGAGATGAGGAAGCCGTTCTTTCACTGGAGCCACTGTCCTCTTCTAATTGGTTTTACTTTTACAGACAGTATTGTGCACATCAGTCTTGTCTTGATAATCGTAGAATGAAAATCCAGCTCTCTCTTCTTACCTGCACTTCCCTAGCATCTCATGCTGCTTTAATCTGGTTGTGCTCTGGTCTCACCCTCCTCTGTGTCCCACTCTTGAATCCCACTGGGAGATCCTCATGGGAGTGACTATATGAGCTGATTCTGGGAATTGATCAGTCAAAACTTAAAATCTCTGTTTAAGTTTTCAGGTAGATTATTTCCCAGAACTGGTATGCTGCTAGAGTTCATGTGAAAGAAGAGGTAGGAATAAATGCTATACAGATATAAACTCGTGTGGAACATTTGTAATAGGTAGGCAGGAGGAACAACACAAAATCAGAATTTCATGTGAGAAAGAAACCCAGCTGTTCTGTCCTTCAGAATAAAAAGTCTTGAAGCACACACTGAAGCAAACGTTGAGGCATTTAAGAATCTTTATTTCAAAATCTCTCTACCCTGCAACTTTTATCATAGAATCATAGTCATAGGATCATAGAATGGTTTGAGTTGGAAGGGACCTCAAAGATCAGCTAATTTCCACCCCCCTGCTATGGGCAGGGACACCCTCCACTAAATCAGGTTTCCCAACCTGGCCATGAACACTGCCAAGGACAGGGCATCCACAGCTTCTCTGGGCAGCTTGTTCCAGTGCCTCACAGCTCTCAGAGTGAATTTTTTTTCCCCAATATCTCATCAAAATCTACCCTCCTTCAGCTTAATCCCATTACCTCTTGTCCTATCACTACATGCCCTTGTAAACATTTCTTCTCCATTTTTTCTGTAGGTTTCTTTAGGTACTGGAAGGCTGCAATAAGGTGTCTCCAGAGCCTTCCATCCTGTAGGCTGAACAAGTCCAATTCTCTCAGTCTATCTTCACGGGACTTGCCCCAACAGCTCAATGTCCTTATACTGGGGACCCAAGAGCTGAATGCAGTACTCTAGGTAGGGGTAACACAAGAGAAGAGGGGGAGAATCAACTCCATTGACCTACTGGTCATGCTTCTTTTGATACAGCACAAGGTATGGCTGGCTTTCAGGGCTGCAGGCAAGCACTGCTGGGTTGTGTTGAGCCTTTCATCAATCACCACGTACAAGTCCTTCTGCTCAAGGATGGTCTCAATATGGATTTCAGTATGATACTTTAGGAAACAGCCATATAACCTATGTCTTCCACCAATTTCAGGTATCTGCTTTTTGTGAATTTGGGCCTAAATTCTTGATAAGGAAGCCAACTCCCAAAGGATTCTGAATACCTGAATTTTTCTGAAGAAAAGTGAGTTTTCAAGAAAGTGAGGCTATTACAAGTTATGCAGTATGATTTATAGTGAGCTATTTAACATTAGTTTTCGTTATAAACAAGACATTCAGTATTTTAGTTGATGTGAGGTCTAATTTCATTTTTTGTAAACATACCTAATGTAGAATTAGAGTTAGGCTGTGTGTTCAGCCATCTGGAAAGAGAAAAAAAGTCATGATCTATTGTGTGATTTACTTAGCTGAGTATGTAAGCAGTAATTTTTTGATATGAGGAGCTAAAAGATAAATGAAGCGTAAAATATTTGCATATTTAAGGGATTTAAGCCTATATTTGGGGTGTCTTAGGTTTACCAGCCACCTATTTATTTGTATAGCTTGTTCAAGTCAAGTAATCTGAAGAGACATACTAAATCTTTTTACCTACAGAGTCTGAAAGATTTCTGTTTATTGATCAAAACAGAAGGAAAAATCCTCCAATGTTTTTTTTTAAATCCTTATCAAAATAAGCTCTACCCATGTAAATTCACAGTGTTAGTCCATAAACATTTTTGTAGGAACTGTCAGGGAACACACACACACTCACACACACACACACACTCTCTCACACACACACACACACACACACACACACATGCACACAAGTATTCAGGACAAAAATACTGTGGGTACACTTTTTTGTAAACATTAATCCTCTAATCACATGAAACTCTCCTTCATGTGAATCCAAAACAACTAAGTCTGGGCAGATACTACCTTTTTTTTTTTTCCATGAATAGTTGAGGGTTTTTTAAGAAATTCATTCTGGCTGTATTAATGGCTGTTCTGTATTTTCTTTGTGTCAAACTTCAGACAAATGCTCTTATTGTCCAGCAAGTTGGCAGAAACACTGAATATTGGAGAAAAATGCCATGTGACCTATAATTCCAATCAAAACGGCTACTACCACTCAAACGGGGCCAATCCAAAGCCTATTTTAAGTCAGTGGGAGATTTTCCATCAACTTCAATAGGCTTTGGATGAAGTCCATGCTGCATACTGGCAACAAACAGCTCATTCACAAACTACAGACCTCTGCTTGTTTGCTGAAATTTTGGGATGAATAATTTTGAATAACGAAGAAAAAATCCTCAAAATTGTAAGCTGTTCATGGGCAATTTGTGCACATGAAGGGGAATTCTCTAAAAACAGTTGCTGTGCATTAGTAAGCTTCCTTTGATACAAAAAAACTACAGCAGTGAACTACTTGATTGTTGATGCCTAAACTCAGTGAACATCTGTCAGGGCATATGAAACATTGGGGTTGAAGTTTTGGTTCACTTATTTTCAGTGCTACCTTAAATATATTTTAAATGGAGCTTTAGAACAAGCTTGCAAAATAGTTGGCAGCTCCTGTAGCTGGTAACTATACAGTGGTAGTGCCTTCTAGCACCAGCATCACCAGCACAACTCACTAGACCACTTCTGGTCTTTTGCAGCTTCCTTCTGTTCCTGTTTGATTAAACTATGCCCACCACTCAATTTTATTTGCATATAGTTTAGTTACGACATAGTTACAGGAGGCAGAATGAAGCCAGCAGAGTTTCATAGAGTCCTAATATATATAAGGTTGGATGGAAGACACCTCTTAGGTCTTGTGACCTCAGCTCAGAACAGGCCCAGATTATTCCAATTGGCTGAGAGTCAGCATAGAATCATAAAATCATAGAATGGTGTGGGTTGGAAGGGACCCCACGGATCATAGAGCTCCAACCCCCCTGCCACAGACAGGGCCACCAACCTCCAGGCCTGGATCTACACAAGGTTGCCTAGGGCCCCATCCAACCTGGCTACATGTCTGGCTCAGTCTTGAATATATCTAAGGATGGAGATTCCACAATGTCTCTGGGCATCTTGGGAATCCTGTTCTGATCAGTGGGTATTCTTATGATTTAAGTTTTCTTTCCCTGGTACCAAACCAGGGTTTTCTTTACTGCATCTTATGCCTGTGGCCATTGGTCCTATCATCATGTACCTAGAAGGAAAGTCTGGATCTTTTTTTTCTACAACATCTATTATGTCACTGGAAAACATGAAAACCTTAGCCTTCTCTTTTTAAGACTCTCACTATATTCTGTATTCTAGAGGTGCCTGACTATTTGGTGGCCTTTCTCTGGACTTGCTCCAGTCCTGCAGTCAGGAGGTAGAACTCTACACAATACTAGAAATGCAATCTCTGAAGTGCTGAACAGAGGGAAAAATCATCTGCTGGCAATGCTTATACAGTTCTTGAACCTCATGAGGTTCTTGTCAGGTTGTCAAGGTCCCTCATATCTCTCCACCTAAAATAAGGCATCAAAATGCAGTAAGTAAATTGGCATATTTTCTGCAGATGAAGACCATATGGGACCCATTTATTGCTGGTTACAAGGTTAAAATATGCCAGAAAATGATACCTGCTTTCTGTCTAGCTTTTTGTTGTTGATTGCCAGGTCACCAGGTCTTCACCAGTAAAATTATGGCAATAATATGTCAATGAAGTCCGATAATGTCTAAAGCAGATTAGCAGAACGTGATGTGTTCACTGGTACAATGTGCTAGGAGTAATTACTTCTCAAAATAACTTGTTTGATACCTGCAACTCCAGTTCAGAAATCTTTGACTGGTGCTGGCCATTTAGGTATTTTTTGTACATTTCACATTTAAAGATTATCTAGCCTGGTTTGCCAAACCACAATCGTTATAACAAGTAGAACTTATCAACTATGTCTATATATGCATGCAAGAAATACTGTGGTTTCAGTTTGGTTATGAGTAGGTACTGCAATAACACTGAAAAGATTTAGAACACCACATTGTCTTGACTTCTTAATACTCTTTCCTGGGCTGATCTCTTTTCAGTATAATATATAATATATATATATATATATATATATTCAGTAAAGCAATAAATTCAAAATGTTCCCTTTACTGAGGAAAAAAATATCCATTGAGGATCTCATAATTAATCTGTTTAAAGAGTGAATCAGATTCTCAGATGTGATGACCACACCTTCATTTCAGGGATATTTAGGAAGCTGACTGAACTGTGTGTGGTTTCTTTTGCTGTCACCTAATTTGAAGAAAACTTCTGAAATTCTTCAAAAATGCCTAGACATTCTCTGAAGTTCTTACAATGCAAAGCTTTGTCAGTCAAAGCTGAAAGTACAATTGGTTGATAACAAAACCAAAAGGTGACATTTTCCCCTGAGCTATTTCTCCACAGTATCCAAAGTCCTGTGATATGAAAGGTTTCAGCTTGCCATAGTCTAGTCTTTTCCCTAAAGCACATACTATATAACCACCAAAAAGATGGATGTTCCTCTGTATAATTTGAAGTACTCTTGAGGGGGAAAATCTGGATCCAGACTTGTAACAACATTGTTTATTTCAGAGCTGTGGAAAAAAAAATATTTTGTTTACTTTTGGTAGACATAACTGTTACCTAGTGATGACTATAAGCAATTTTGCTCACAGTCATGAGAACCATAAGGAAACCATGGGATATGAATCACAGAGACAATGAAACTTTGCGTTTTGTCTAAGCAGCTGTCTCAACTTACTTGCTTTTTACCTAAACTATTTTTCAGCACCTGGCTTTCTTAAAAAATTAGTGCCTCTCTTCCTCATGCAAATCCAGAGAAGATTAAATGATGTAATTTTGGGAGATAGATTTCTTTCTTCCTTTACTTTGAAAGTAGCATTTGACTTGTAAAGACATGGGTTGGCTGGTAATCTCACTTTCTTTTCTGTGGAATGCGACTGTCACAATTTATGTGGTATCTGCTTTATTTCAGCGTTTCCTCACTGTCCTATTAAGTCCCATTTGTCTCTTACTAGTTTTCTCAAAAGCTCTTCACTTGTGTCAGTATCTCATTTCACCAGATGTTGAATGCACCTTTGCATATTAGTATCACTGTTATTTTCAGCTGGAGCTGTGTTATGAATATTTATGACATGCCCATATATATGTTCATAATTCTACCAAGTTGCAATAATCTCTTCTGTACCACAGCTAACTAAGTAGTGCACAAGACATGTTATTGTGGACAGTTATATTGCTGGGTTTCATAATAGATCTCCAACATATATGTCACATTTTCCTCGGGATGTGTTTGGGAATCATGATTAAACAGTGGTGAGCACACGTAAGCCCATCCTTGAAGAATGGGCTTATTTGCTGGTTCAGTTGTGTACTGTTCATTGCCCTCTGCTGGATGTGGTTTGGCATTTATTTAGGCAAGATCTAAATAAAATTGTGCTGGTGTCTCAAACATAAGAGTAGCAACACCAAAAGTAGTGCAACAGGTCCCAGGGAGGTAGTTCAGAGAGTATGTGTTAGGTGTCTAGGCAGCATGCATCTTCTCAAGGCAAAACTTCAATACCTTCAAAGAATAATGCACAGCACTGGATTCCTCATTGTGGAGTTACTTAAAGCTAGCTTGCATGAAGTGCCTCAATGAACATAAGAAGATACCTTTCCATATCATTAAATCACAGATATCATATTATTCCATCCATCAAGAGCTCCACACATAGTAGGGTGGAATCTAGTTAAGTCTGCAAAACACAGTTTTTGGGAGAGAAGTAGAAAAGACCAGTCTTACACACACTGGTGGTGAGAGCACAATAAGACCAGCATTTAAAAGGTCAATCTGAAAGTGACACTTGGCTGAATACCTGGAAGTTGTGGAGATTGGATGAGGCTCCACCAAGAATGAAACTGCCTCTTTGGACTGCAGGCGACCTGAGCTGGGAAAGAGGCACATTCTTGTTCAATACGGAAAAAAGCTACCAGCTGACAGACCCCACAATGCTTTGTGGAACCAGAGACTACGTCCTACCCAAGTGACCACCTAACTTCTGAGGCTATCACTTTGCCCTTTCATGCGTCTGTAAGATAATATTTATATAATGGAAAGATTACTTCTTTTCTGGTTTCTTTTTTTTTTTAAGAATATGATTCTGACTTCTCCACTGAACGATACTTGTGGTTTAGGTCTCTGTCTTGGTGTTTGTCATCTTATAATTGGGTATTATGTGGCAATGAAATGGCATTTGATCCTAGATCTTCGAAATAGAAGATCTCCATGCCAAATCTCTCCTCAGTCCTTACCCCATCATTCAAAGAGCTTTGCTGCTCCACTGCCAACTTGTCTTTTAACATAATGAGATGTGATTGAAGTGACTTATTATTCCATTCCTCATCTTTCCTACCATACTGTCAAATAGTACTGATGAAGGAGTGAATGCCATGAGCTGCTGACTACCCAAGTTAAATTCAGACCTTTTAGCAATAATAAGGCTATTACACGAAATATTAGATCACCTCCTGTTACACTAGGCAGCAGTCTTTTCCAGAAAAGAAAACATTTATATTTCCAGCATAAAGAAGTGCTCACAACATTTTCATTTAGTCTCATGGTATTGCAAACACAGCCCTAGACTCACAGATGAACCTACGACATAGCACCTGGCCACCTACCTTAACTCATAAACCAGCAAACTGTAAGCATTAAAAATGCCATCACCTTGCTCTCCTGGCTTGAGCTGTGAAAATTGCAATTATGTGAGAGCCAGACCAGTCAGGTTGGATGATGTAATTTTGTACAAAAGGAGACTGTAGTAGGATAATTCTGCCAGTTCTCTTTACAGTCATTGTAGTTGGGGATTTGCATGTAAAATGAGTGCTCCAGAATTAATAGTGTGGTGCAAGTTGGGATATCCGGGAACCATAAGGGAATGTGGTGCATTAGGCATGTAGACATGCCAAAACTGTATTTCAATCTGCTTTAGGAAGAAACAACAAAAATCTTATGAACAGCTGAAAAGGGGATTGCAGTCATTTGTTTATATTATAGTTATGTCTTTCTTCTAGAATAAAGGTCTGCTTTCACTGAGGCAAAAGAATTGCTTTAGTGGAAGCAGCAGGAATTAATGCACTTTGTTCAGTATAGCTGTGCTGCTGTTTTATGTCCTTTGCACTTTTCTGTATTGTGATATCTGCCTTTTAGATATCTGCTCCATAGTACATACTGCAGCCTCCTACAGCAATGCCTTCGAAGAAATTTTTGCTGAGGTAATTCTGTGGTATTTTAAGCACCTCTTGGCAATGGTAATTTAGGCACCTTTAGAAATTTTGAGATAAATTACTATCCATAGTTTTTTGAAAACTTGTTTCATTTGCTCAAGAACTCATGCAATTTTCCTTTTTTGGAAAAAAAAATTCTATCCTTTTTTTGCAAAGTGAATGGTGACTTGGAGAGATTACTTTCAGTCCTTCCACTGCTACAATGTCTTTGCTAGAACTGTCGAAAAGCACTGCTGAAGATTAGGGGAGATATATGGTAAGAAAAATCAATGTCAAAATTCATTATAACCAACTTTTCTCTTGTGCAAGTAGGATCTAAGCAAAGGCAGTGTTAACTGAAAGAATACTTGTTTTGTTGGACTACTAGTGTCCTTCATTTTGCCTGAGACAGGGGAAACATAGAGTGGTAAGACTGTTAATATGTTGGGTTTTTTTAATTTTTTGTGTATGTGCAGAACCCTAATAGGTTGCATGATTCCCTCATCCTTGTTCCCAGGTATGTCCTCTTAATACAGAAGGACTTCACATCTCATGTCAGCTATCAGTTTTTAAACTCAGAGCAAATGGCAGTAATAAGATCTGTCCATGGTGCTCACTGTTAGCTCATTTCCAAGGGTAGTTTAACTTATAAAACCACCAGCATACTCCTGCAAAGTAGTCTCTAGTTTTAGCTTTAGAATCAAATGATTCTCCATCAGATGATAAGAGGTAATTCCATCATTTACATTTCAGTGAGATGTATAAAGAGAATTTCTGCAGTCCTTTCATGTCAATGAAGAAATGAACATGATATGCAAAAAGATCCATTAGAAAAGAGTGCAGTAGTTTTGAGATAGTGTATGTATAACTTTCATCAAGAAAGTTCTACTAGCATGGCCAAAGCCAGGAAAGGGCATTGAGGAGCTTCCATCCTCAGCATAGTTCTACAGTTGATGAAGAAATGTTACCAAAGGAAAGAAAGGTATTCTTATTTTTGGGACAGAGGTTGGAATGTAAAAAATGTCAGTATATGAAACAGCTACTATGTGGTTACAGGATCAGAAATACTGGCTCTGACATGATTCTAAGCAAGTGAAAATATGTGAAGTGGATATTGCCTGCTGCTAATGGAAACCATGTTTGCTTTAAAGTTATAAATGCAACTAAGTTTTGATTGCATCACATGGTCTGTGGTGACTGTTAAGACACTGGCGAAATTTTCCATAAGCATGATTAGTGTTAGTTTACTTGGAGCTAGAAATAAATAGATATCCAGACAGAATGGGTAAAGTTACCCATGATATACTGCTAGAAGTCATACCAGCCTTGCTACGGAACACAGAATGAAGACCCAGAAACATGGCTTGACCTGCATATATTTGAGCTCCTATACATCATGAATCATTCCAAAAGTTTCTGGAATTGCTTACTTTGATAAGCTTGTTGGCAGTATTTCGTTGATGCAAATCCAGTGATACTTTGCTTATGGTGATTCCCAAAATAACCCCAAACTCATCTATGGTTTAATCTACATGTAACTATTGATCAAAATTTTTTGCCTGAAATACTTTTGCTTATATAAAATTAAGTGATATTTCATTGTTCTATTGGCTATGATCGAAAAAGAAACATAATTTTGCTTAGTGTGAATTAGTTCAGGAAAAATGCAGGCAGAATGCAGGCTTACTATATTAAATAATTCAGATGGTACTGACTTCAAGAACCTAATGCAAGATAATAAATTGAACCTAAACTTACTATTTCCTTTTCTGATACCTGTCGGTAGAGAAACTAGGTTTCTTTCACCCATATGAATCTGTGAGGTTCTTCTTGTTTTCTGAGTTTCCAGTTGCCTGAATTAGTTATAGCATACCCAGCATAAAGATGAATTCTTCATAGTAAAAGTTACTTTTTCTCAGTTTCATTCATGAGATACCGGAGGGAGCTAATGATGACTCCAGCCATTTGAAGTGCTTTTCTCTGAAGTGAGTTCATGTTCTTTTATACTGGAGAATAAGAAAAGAAAATTACAGTTGTTTTGAGGACAATCAGAAATAAAAGACTTGTTGACAAGAGAACATATCTGAATGGTAAGATCCTAAATATGTGGAAAATATGTCTTCTAATCAGTAATAAATTATGGGTCCACCCAAACCCAACTCAATTTCCTTTTCCCTCTAAAAGAGCTGAATAGCACAGCAGTGATAGATCAGCGTAGATGCTAGGTTGACATTTTTGACAGAGACATTTCAGTCTTTAGATTTTTGGTTTAATGTTAAATGAGAACACCCTTAGAGGTGGTGTTTTAATGCTCTTATTCATTGTACAGAAACATGGTATATTTAACACCTAACAGTATAATGAATCTTCTTTTGTTTTGCTTCAATTTAAAAACAAGAAATCTGAAAAAGTTTTATATTCTAACACAATATTTTTGCACTATTAAATGTGTATACTATCTGTGCATTCTGAGTGGGAGAGTTTAAATGAAAAATGAGGAGACCAATTAAAGCATATAAAATAATTAATGATTAAAAGAAGTTTCTGTGTAGCTTCTGAAAAGAAAAAACCATAACAAAATGTTAATTTAGTGGGATTAAAGAAGCATAGAGAACTGCTGTTTACATAGTTAAATTCATTGCCCCTAGTTACACCATGAGAAGTTTCTAATGCTAAGGTTTTTGAACGGGTTATGAATCTGTATGTATCAAGGTATATAACTCAGCCTCTAGTTAAAAGCATTTAGGGAAGAAAAAAACTTTTAGACAAGTTACTTCATAACTATTACAGAAATTAGGTAGATCTGTATGAACATCTACACTAATCTCCACAGACTTGTTCATGCAATCTAACCACCATCAATGATAAGTTCTTTCCTCATCTTTTCTTCAGGAAATCCTTATATGTCATCATAATAAAGTTCATAATTATTTGAAAATTAATGTTAAAAATTCTTACTGCTAGTGGAAAGATAGCTTCCACTAGCTAAGGAAAGGTTTAGGCTTTTTCTCATGGCCTGTGCATATGTCTTTTATCGTCAATCACATCAGTGTGAATGTTTCCTGAAACAAGCAAATCTCTTGTGCACTTCTATTTTGTACTTGGAATATATTAAAAAATATATACACCATACAAGGATGTGTATTGTAGAATTATCTAGTGCTGCCATAATTCTTTCTCCTATCTAACCCATTGCTATCTCTGTTCCTGTTTCTAATCAATCTTTCTAAGGTGGAAGTGAATTTCCTGTGTACCAATGTCAATAACCTGAATTGTTCTGTTCCTTGGACTCCTGTCTATGCTTCTACAGAATTTTCATAACTGTGTTTATAATTTATTGCATTTCATTCAATGATCCTCTGGAAAAATTCCTCATATAACTACCATTTTGAGCTAACTTACATTTTGATTGGGCATGTTTGGATAATAAATGACTTAACGAAACAAAACCTAATTAATTACATATTCTTTCATACTCCCAAAGACATAGGTAAGAAAAAAATCAGAGAAAAGAAACTATGAAGAAAGGAATAAGCAAGCCCTAGTTACAAATATAATTCTTTTTAGGTGTTTCGTAACATCACACCCAAGCTACCAGTTCTAGGCTGCACTGACAACCCATCTCATAGAGTCTCATAGAGATTGGTTTGGGTTGGAAGGGACTTTAAAGCCCATCTAGTTCCATTCCCCTGCCATGGGCAGGGACACCCACCACTAGACCAGGCTTCCCAAAGCCCCATCCAACCTGGCCTTGAACACTGCCAGGGAGGGGCAGCCACAGCTTTTCTGGGCAGCCTGTGCCAGGGCCTCACCGCCCTCACAGGGAAGAATTTCTTCTCTAGTATCTATCTTAAATCTACCCTCCTTCAAGCTTAAATCCATTTCCCCTTGTCCTGTCTCAATATGCCCTTGTAAATAGTCCCTGTCCAGCCTTCTTGTAGGTCCCCTTTAGGTACTGGAAGGCAGCTCATGACTGTTTATGTTCTTCTGAAGTGTTTTTGAAAAGCTACCTCTGAATTATGTCATTTATTAACTACTAATTTGTCTTTTATAGTACAGCTGCTTGCTGAGTTTACTCCTGCACCAGTAAGCGAGAACAATGCTGCAGTTTGATTCATACTGTGCAAAAAGGAAGAAATTATATAGAGAATCTTGTTGAATTGAATTTGGGCAAAAAACTATTTATTGACATTCCTAAGTGATCTGAAGGATTAATTAGTGGGAAAATGGTGCATAGAAATTATAAATAAGAAAAAGGCTTCATTTCAGCTTATAGGCTATAATACTTTTATTTCCACTTCTAAAAGAAGCTTCTGTAAGGAATTAACCTTTGTATTGACATTTTTCAGTCCACAAATGGGTTTTAGGTTACACTTAAATGAGGCTTGCATTGCTGACTCTGGAAGTTAACTAGTGAATGAGCAATTCAGCAGAAATTCGTAAACATGAATGTTAATAGTTCCAGGTATCATATTCTTGTTAGAAAAACCTCAGTACTTACAATTTCTCCAGAACATTTTTTCCATAATTGACCTTTAAAATCATGACAGGGGAACAAAGCATTGGCTGACATTTAAGGTGAAATAGGAGGATTTCCTCATATTTTATTACTAAGTTTGTTTTTCTTTTATTGCAGACTATGGGAGGAATAATTTGTGTCTGTTTTTAATCAACCAATATCAGCATGGAAAAACACTAAGGGTGCCACTTCATTGGAAGTGGAAACTGTTTGTTTTCTTTTTGAAAAAACCCATAATAATTTATAATTTTCAGACAGTCTCTTGGACAATGATGTGATAGCAGTGATCTACTCTTTTTTTAATGGCCTCAAAATTGCTCCATCCATGTGTGCGCCTGTTTGAGGATGAAAGGAGAATTTGTGGCTCGGTTTTGTGCCTTCTGGTTGTATTTGCTCATTTTCTTTTGGGAAATGGTCTGCTATAGAGATAAGTAAGGATTCCCAGATTTGTTACTCTTCTCCAAAGACAGTGTAGAGAAAAAGCTGGAAGTAAAAACTGTTGTGACAAGCTAGGCAGACAGTAGGCATTTAGTCTTGGGTCTTAGATCACAGGTAAAACTACTCCTTTGTTTAGCAGCATTAATTATAGTGCTATCAAAATCTCATTTATGTGACTCTCAGTCGTAAGACCAGCTCATGAGTTATTTCCTATTAATCCAGTTCTCAGTGTCTGGGCTGTTGGTGCACATAGGCAGGAAACAAATCACCTAAACAGCCTGTGCGGAATGAATTGAAGAATAAAAGCATGCAACAATAAAAATGCTAGTCTAAACATCTCAGCAAAAGAGCAAGATTTAAGAGTACAGTTAGTTGATGGTTGCTTAGACAAAAAGCAGTAAATTAGAGACTATAAATAACAGAACAGTTACAGGCTTTGTAATAACGTCCTGTAACACAATTTTGGAGGCAGTGGTTTACTATTATTACCTCTAATGAGCAGACTCTGTATAAAAAAGAAAAACTGAAAAGCATACTATACCTATAAATTTAATGAAGACCATTTAGTCTACAAACGCACACACAAACGTAAATGACCGTTTTATGTATAGTAAAACAAGGAAAACAAAGAAGTCCCAAGACTGAAGAGTGAATCCAAAGCTGAGGTCTGACACACTTGAGTTTATTACAACTGCCCCTCTGTGCTCGTCTCATGGACAACATGCACTGCCACCTGAACCTGGAGCTAACTAATTCACACACAAAAGCTCATTTTTTCTTTCTTTCTGGAGGTTACCAGTTAGATTTCATTCTGAAGTCAAGCCTGTGTATGTTTGGTAAGGTTTGGCAAGGTTTCTTCTTTTTCTGGTCCTCAGAGGAAGTTTCTGCTTTGTGGCGCCCAGAAATTACTACAGCTTTGACAGCAGATCTGAAGCCACTTCCAAAGTCAAGATTTTCTCTTCCCAAAGAATATAGTATCTATCTATCTATCTATCTATCTATCTATCTATCTATCTATCTATCTATCTATCTATCTCTATATATATATATATATATAGTATCTATAGTACTATGCAATAAAATGATACTGCCTACATCAGTCTTCATGACTGAAATGTTCCTGTGTGTCAGCAGAGTTGACTCACATCATGAAGCCCCATGATGGGGAGCCGCCAAGGTTTGAGAGCTGGTGGGAAATGTACGCTGTCCTATGGATGCAAAGCAGTGCTGTAGTCCCACTTCTACTCTGGGACCTGACCATGTCAGGTGTGTAGAGTTGGTGGGTCTGTGCCTGAGAGACGGAAAAAGGCTGCAACACATCCCAGGAAGCAACCAGGGGTGGTTTGTAGCTGAGAGAGAGGTCTGAAAGGGTGGCTTAAAATTGTGGTGGGGAAAAAAATGCTTCTCAGATGGAGAAAAGCTTGCTCTCCAAGAAAAGCTTACAGAAAGTTACAACTTCGATCAAACATGGGCAGTTTCCTCAGAGCAACTACAGACCCAGCAGCACCCTGCAAGATCTCACCTGATGTCCTCACCAGGACTGATTTTCTGACCAATGCTTCTCCCTTTGTACATTTTGGTTGGTGTTTTGAAGCACAGCTACCATTCTCTAGGTAAAATTAGTCATAGTGTTGTCTTGCTGAAATGATCTGATGATCTCACTTTGTGAAAATAGCTAATATAGAAGTACAGCTACCTGAGTTGGGCTGCTTTAGCTTTAAAACAGAATCCTAAAAAACAAGGAAAAAATTGATGTAAAATACAGCTTTGTGACATGCCTTCTGTAGTTAAGACACTAGATAAACAGATGTTTTAAATATGGATAATGCAGTAATTCTGGATATATTTACCAGTGTGCTTTACTGAGGGAGTGCATGTTTACACTGTGTGCATGTGATCCCCTGAATGGCAAAGTTGTCTTCTCTTTGTACAAATGATGGGATCTCTGACAACTTATCAAGGGCAGCCTAAAACCTCCCCTTTCTCTGTGCACACAAGTTCCAAGATGTGGTGCAATTCAATGGTATAAACACTTTTGTTTGTTTTATGGAGCCAGTGACAGCACAGGATCTGAATTGTTTTCCTTTTGAAATGAAAAAAACCCCAAATTTCAGCTCTGTTACAGTAAATTGTTCCTTTGGTGCCAAGAAGGATACAATAGATGCCTGGACATTTATGAGAAGATGCTGTGTTCTAAGTATGTACATTCCTGAGTGGGAGCAGATTAACATAAACACCAGCAGTTTATCACTGCATTATTCTACTGTATAAGAATTTTTAACTTTTTTTTTCATTGACAAACAGTATAGGGAGAATGAAAGCCAGATGGCAACTTTTCAGTTTAGTTAAGAGATTTCCCATAACCATTTATTTAAGTATTTAATTTAATGCAAGGAAATTATTAATTTTTCTCTAAGTAATGAGCTTCGACTTTAATCACTTCTTAAAATCTGTCTTTGATTTCCAAAAAAACTAGGTCAGTACTCCGGGTTAACTTAAAACAATAACATTTTTTTTCTTGTTTTCCATTATACAAAATCATGATTTAAGCATTACTGATCTCTTTATTTTTAACTTGGTTTAAAAGCTGTCAAACTCTATAACCTGTACAAAGAAATAACTAACTTCACAGAACTGTGACATAGTTTGTTACAATTTAGCAATTTCAATAAAACAGTTGTTCCATTAGCTTTGAAGGCAGCTTGAAGTGGTGCCGGCATAGTACCTGCTGCTGAATGACAGGAGCTCTATAGGTGAAGTGTGCTAGGACCAGAACAAACCTTTTCTTTAGCAGTCTGAAGGTAGTTCTCATTCTCTGAGAAGGGGCTGTCTAAAGTGGGAGCAGAGAGGAAAAGAAGGAGAAGGGAAGGTTTTGCCTGCTCTCTCACCTTCACTTTTGCCCTGACTCTATGTCACTTTGGCATGAGTAGCAGCCCTTTTCCAGACTGTGACTTGAATATATTTTCCTTTCAAAATACAGATAGTTGGGAAATTGCATCAACAAGGCCAGGGGATAACCTCAGGTTCTTGGGAGAGCAAGAAGTTTATGTGTTGGAGCAAGACTAGTCTTCTAAGTGAGCCTCTGCTTTCCTGGAGACCCAGGTCTCAACAAAAACAAACCCATAAAGATTTTACTCAACAGAGAGAAATCTGTAGATTTAGATATGAGTGTAACTTCGCCACAATTTGTCACCAGTGTTAAAGTGAGGACAGGGAGCTCTGAGAAGTTAGCTTGAAAAAGACCATAAGAAGAAAACAGGCCACCTTGTTGGCTTAATGCTCTCTTCCACCCCCCAGCCCCCTCCCCCTCCCCACCCTGCAAGTAACTTCTTGCAGACTCGGATCTTAACTATATATTCTTTTCACTGCTGGGCAGCACTCTCAGAAGTTCAACGGCGAGGGCTAATTATTAGGGGGGGTTTTTTGGAAATATTTGTACTATACAGGACCAAAAAGAAATAAAATTCTCCCCTTATTTGGTGGTGCTTTTTTTGGTGGGATACGTGTCTGTGTGTGAAGTACCGCTTACGCATTTCTACTTAAGTGCAGTTCTTCACAAGCTTTCTCCACCTTAAAATTCAACCTAGTGTTTCTGTGGTTTTTTTAAGAACGAAACCACTCTGTGACAATGTGGGTGGTTGGGTATCTCATAATCCTGTCATGCACTTGGGTGCCCAGACTGCAAAGAATCTCTTAATTTTCAAGCAGGCAGGAGAATTTCTTTACCTGAATGGCAAGCAGGCTGCCTCCTTAGCTCTGGAAGATGCCACCCAAGTAGGCTGAGAGGAAAAGGCCAGTAAACCTCTTCTATTAACTCAGAATTGCCTCTTGATGAACCGTTTGCTTTTGCCTTGTACTGTATTGTTGCGGTATTTCTGTTACAGAATATGGAATACTGTGCTGTTATTAAAAACATGTCAGCAGAATCCAGCAGTCAATGGTACAGGGGAAGGAGAAAGCAGAGCTGGCTATCAAAGTACACTCTGAAAGTCAAAATATGGTATGAAACTTAGGCATGTTTGAGTATGTTATCCTAGGGAGTCTGCCAGAGACTTTAGGGATCATGAAATGCTGGGTAAGTTGATGGATGACAGACTTTGACTGCTACTGAGTTGATCGACTTGAGTGAAAATAGATTTTGCTGATAAGATTTAACATGTGTGACAACAGTATGGCAAACATTCTGGGAAAAAAACCTACAAGGATATCTCGTGGTATCTGTCTACAAACTCTTTTTGTTGAAAGCCAAGAAAAAGGTTGCCTGTACATTTAAGCAGGACTGATGATATTGTCTGGGGCTTGACTGCTTGAGATTCAAGCTATTGAAGTTGAAAAAGTACCTTTTAGTGTTTCTCCTTCAGTATTAAGAAAGGTTAAAAACTGTGTGATGTCTATGTAGGTGGATAGATCTCAGCATGGAATGCTTCTGCCAGGTGAATAGGGTGGTTGGTAGGTCTCCATGGTTTTGAAGGAAACATTGCTAAGTGTCAGTTACCATTTAGATAATCTTTTCTTGACGCCATTAGTTCTGAGAAACAAGAGTAGCTCTCAAAAGTAATAGGCCAGGTAGTTTTTGTGGGTTCTGAGCTTCTCTTTTGGTGGTCAGTTCAAATTTCTCTAAGTCAGATAAAGTGAGTGGCTTTCCTAGTTCTTTAGCTGGCAAGTGTCTTTCTAAGATTTGCTGTTTATATTTTATTTACAAAGAAAGATGAGAGCTGTTTGAACTGACTGGTACTTGAGTGGGAAATGGATCCAGTGAATTAGCTGACATGGCTACACAGATTTATCCAACTTGAAGGAGTTTTAATGATATACTTGAATTCTGTAGTGTGACAGTGAGTTATGCATTCATTGTATCCACGCAGCTTCCTGCAGCTTCAGCACCACACTTCTTTGTGTCCATTTTGCATTGCTATTTTTCTTGACTGAAGTCAGACAGCCCTGCAATAAAATATCTGTCATGCCAGATTCTTTTCTATCCTTCGCTTCATTACGCCCCTAAAGTATTTTTGTAAAAGACTGGTGCTGATGGAACAAAGTAGCGATTTTACAACAGGTGGGGAGTTGTAGGATGCCTATTATTTGTGCTTGTCTACAAAACAGGATCATGTCACTAAAGTTTAACTAGTTCTATAGAAGATATTCCCCATTAACAAACTATTATTTCTTTACATTTCTAAACAATAGTAAGACTGTCTTTCCTGTATTTTGCTGTTTGTTTGAAGCTGAAACAATATACTGTGTGTCCTTTTGTCATGTATCTGGAAGTCTCAGATATTCTCAAACAAAGCCAAGTTGGAGCACAATGGAATGTCATTAAGAAATGAGTTTTCATTCCTCTGCTGAGGCAAACCTTTTTGGTCCTGAACACTCCTTGTGGACACGGCGCAGCGTGGAATGAGATGGGCAAACCTGAAGCAACAGCAAAATACAGCCTTCATGATAAATGTAGTATTGCAAACCACTGGAATATAGTGCCAAATTGTGGTTCACATTGCACTGTGACAGAACACTGTGAGGCAGGATAATCCTGCCAAGCATTAGCAACAGTCTATTCCTATGTGAGGAATTAAAAGTTACTATGAGAAATTGCTCACATCTGTTCAACATTCTCTATATTAATACAGAATTTTGTCTTTCAAATATAGTATGGCAGTATTTTCACTTAAAAATTCAGCTGTTTTTTTCAACAGCTGAGTTGCTTTTGCAGTGTTACCTGGACATTAACAGATAAGCCCAAATTTAAAAATTGTTATTCACTTTCAACCAACCTTAAAACCTCTCTTGACTGCTACCAACATCATTTAATTGCTAAGAAATTAGTGGATGCCAGTTATTATTTAAGCAGTGGGCACAAGTATTAGAGAAAATTCTTCACTTACATGATCATGAAAGGGAAAAGCAATCGTCTTACAATTTTTCTAGTCCATCATAATATGGCCATTCTATTTGAAATTAAGATATATCTAACAAGTTCAGAGAATAAAGTATTAGAATATACTAATTGAATAGCTGAAATAGGTAGGTAAGGTAATTTCAAGACGGGGTAAAAAGTTCCTGAGAAAAGTAACTTTGGAGTAGGTAGGTACTACTATGAGATCTATGGGCTACTCAGCACAGTGGTAAAGGAAATTTGAGTGGGCTCTGGAAGATACAGTTTGTAAAGATCCATTTCCTGCATAAAGGGGAAAGAAACAGACAAGGAGGCATGCCTCAAAAGCTGTAAAGCATCAAGGGCGATAAGGAGAAAGAAGGAAAGCAGATGCAGGGTGCTGGCCCATCTTGTTTCGACTGTGCTTTTGCCAAGAAAATTGTACCAAACGATTCTTGAGGACCCTTCCTATCTTGCATTCTATGATTCTGTGAAATAATCTTTAACAGCCAATTAAGAAAATACAGTAGGGGGCTAGATGAGTGGGTACAGTGGTGAAGATTTTTGGCACAACACTGCTTCAGGAATCCTGGAAAGTGTTGAGAAAGTGAGGGAGAAAAGTGAGAATGCATTAAACTGATAATGGGGGAGTGAGTTTTGAAAACAAGATGGATAACTGCATCAGTATTTGGTGCAAAATTCAGAAGTGGTGGACAGAAAACGATCAAAGCAGGCAGCTTTCTGTGCTGACAATGGTACCTTTGCAAGACAACTGAAAACATGGGATTAAGCATTGTGCAGAGAGTGACTCATGAAATAGCAGCAAATGTGGTAACTGAAACTCCAATAAAGTAAAAAGATGGTATTGAAGAGCTGACAAGAGAAGAGAGGATAATCTATGATTCTCATCCTGGAGGACTGTCTCACAGTAAGGCAAATCAAGAGTCTCAAGGCTCATGAAAGGAGACTTACGCACCCCTAGCGAATAAGAGATAAAACTAAGTAAATTATAGAAGGCCGCTAAGTGACATTCACTTTGCTTGTAAAAAGGATCATTTGTTAAATATAGTGAATGCATTGCCTACACCAAGCCGTAATACTAATCTCCTGAGTCTTGTGCCTATTTTGATAAGCTAAAATGTTTATTTTAAAATTACTATTATTTACTTCAAATGGCAGTGTATTCTGGCTTTGGCTTTAGATGATCTGAGTGTTTTCAGTCTGAGGTAAGTACAAGTTTTATCATAACTTTTTTTTTACTGCCTTTGAGTATGGATCCTTTTTGAGTTGTTTCATGAATCCTTGCAGCAGTGATTGTAATGAAGATTGTATCTCCACTACAACAACATTTATTGCAGAAAAAACCCCCAAAAATAATTAAAATATTCCCTTCCAAGAAACACTATGAGGTGGAATGTATTTCTAAGTGGTGAAATGCTATTTTCAGTTGCAGTTTATATACCCCAAATTGCATTCATTTAAATTTTGCTTCCTGTAATTAATGTTACTAAAGCAGTTTAAAAGTAATATTGCTTTCACAGTGGAATAAACACATCAGAAAAAAATAAGCCTTGGTGCAAACGGATCCTATTCCACTGTTCTGTCAATCCTAAAAGTACTTTAGTTTTGCTTAGACCAGAGCTTAATTTGGTCTATTGATATAAAAGTTTTTATGACATGAAATGCACAGGAACCAGAAAAAGTAAGAAAATGGATGCCAGAAGTATGTCAGCCTCCATGGGGTGCATCAGTGTCCAGAATGATATCACGGTAGTTAACCGATATAGTTAACCGATATAAACTAACTGACACTGCATGAGACCAGCATATTATATAGCATGAAGCCAATGGAATGATGTAATACAGGCTCAAGTTTAGATAAAAATATTGACTTTACTATTGAGATATTCACAACATTGCCAACCTCAAATGTTCAGAATGATTATTTTGAATTTAACTTAATGATTATATCTTTCTAAAGAAATGTAGATTCTATTTCTAAAAATATTTTTAAAAATTTTTATTTTCAAGGTTGGGGTGGGTTTTTTTAGGTTTTCTGTTCAGTAAGATGAGGTCACATTTTGAAGATTTTCTGTGGAGTCATTACAGACTGAAATCTTCAGTTTAGAAAAGACAAGATTCTTCCAGAATACCAAGACTCTTAGAGCAAGGACTTCAGGTAAACAGTGAAATTTTATGAAACCAGCTATAAAATCTTAAAAGCTTTCATCAGTGTTTCGGAGAGATACTGTTTTTCATATATGCATTCAACTTTTTAAAGTATGATAATACCAAGTTCAAGGATGGTAGTACAAACCATGCAAGCAAGGACATGCTGTATCAAAAGTTGAATAACCTCAGAATACAGCTGGAGGTAAAATTAGTCTGGGCAATGGAAGTCAGTGGAATCATCATGCTTCATGGCTTGACTGGACAGTCAGGGAAATATGTAATATGATATATTGTAATGCCTGGGATTAGCTTTATTTTCCTTTTATTTTACTGTCTATTAGAATGAAACCTCTGCAACTTCACTTTTTCATGTCATTTGTTCTAGTCAAGCCCAAACAAGCCCAGACTTAATCTAATTGACACTTATACTGAAAGCATATATTGAGAGAAAAACTAGACAACAGGCAGCAATAATGCTACTGATTTTAAAGCTCTTCTGCTCTGACCTGTACTAGATCACATGGAATCTTTATAAATGACTCTGGGTAATGAACTATTTAGAAATCACCTTACAGAAGCTGCCAAGAGGGTGAGATGTACCCAACATATAGTTGTCATTTTCAGTAAATTTCCATTTTATCACAGAGCCCACAATTCTACTAGGGATCTGAGTGTAATGTAACCACAAGGAAATCCACAGAGGAATGCAGTGAGTTTTTGAGTTGGGTTTTTTGTGTGTTGAGCTTTTTTCTTCTGTGAATATTTGAAAACCAAATCGAGTCCATTATGTGCTTTAGTAAACAACTTACAGTCCAAGAAGGAAGACTTAAAAATACCTCGCCATTTTATTGCCAAATAATGTAATCTGGGGAGGCAGATAGGGGGTGGCAAAGAAAGACCAAGAATATTGCATTTTTTTTACACCCAGCTATGCTACCCACCAGCACCAGCAACACCATCCTAAAGGATTAGTGACTGCACAGTTTATGGTCTCTCAACTCAGCAGGGGGACACTGTTGGGCAGAATCGACCTCAACTAGCTAAAAGCCATAGAAATACAAACTTGCACAATTTCTCTAGGATTCCTTTACTCAAGAGTGTTGCAAGCATCACTTAAGATTGCTGGTACTGAATCACAGGCTTTTACTACTGCAAGGAAGATTACATTGGCAATACGGTTGTAAATTCTGTTATGGCTTCTTCTAGAAAGATGAAAGACAAAGGGATAATGAATCTACTACTGGTTTATATTATTCATATGTAAATAAGGGGAAAAAAGTTGGAGTTTGTTTCAAGATTTTTTTAGGGTTTACACAAAGTGAACTGTTCCTCCTCTCTCTTCTCTAGACGACCTGTGCCACAAGGAAGGAACACTTCTGGAGGGTATATGGCTCCACATATCCAGTGAAGAAAGATGTTAGCTTCTCAAATTGTGATTGAGAGAAAGGACTGACATAGCAGTATTTTAATATTCTGTCAGTGTTTATAACCAAAGAAGTCTTTAGTGCGGGCCATTCACCTCAGGAGTCAGAAAGTTCAGTCCTGCACCAGCTTAATAGACAGGTAACAACTTCAGAGAGCACATTCTCTTTCTTCCTCTGTTTTCAGTGATCTTGAGGCTAGAAGCACTCTGACTGTTAGTGTCTTCAGTGCTGTTGTGTTTAGTGGAGAAATGTGCACTCTACTTCTAGGTTAACCAGAACAGCCCACAAGATTTGTGCTTGAAAGTCCCTGCCATCCAGGTAATGCTGCTTATTTGGTAAGAATTATGACAAAGTGAAAAACAGAATACAACCTGGATTTAGATTTTTAATGTATTCATTTAACGAAAAAAAAGAATTCTCTCAGATTCATTGTCTGCATAGTAGAAGTCTATGATTTATTAAAACATTAGATATGAACAGGGTGGGTTTTTTCAACATTTTGTTCCTACTATTTCCATAACTCTTCAGAACAAAAGGCATCCTAAGGTTGTTCAAAACTGAAAAATTCGAAATTTAATCCTGTCTTTCCTTTATGGAATAAGAAGATTAATATAAGGGGTGAGGGGGTGGGGAGAAACTAACATAGTGCTCCTAAATTGCACATATATTTATAAAAAATTTTAAAAGTACTCCAATGAACTACAAAAACATTCCCTTGGCCTGCTATTTAAAGATAAAGTTCTCTGTTTAAGAACCACACATTAAGAGCCAGACATTGAGTTTTATTTCTGCAAGAGCTGGTCCAGTTATTTCTGATTAGTTGCTGAGACATTTTAGAAACTATCAGATATATTTATCCACATTTGCTTGGCCGACTCTCAAGGAGAGGATCAAGAAAGGAAATGGAGAACACCAGTGATAAACTATTCCCAGGAACATTCTGAAGCTGGCAAACTCTCAAGATCATGTTTTACTGAGATTCTGATGAACTGTATATTATGTACAGTCTTTGGAAAATGAGCTAGATTAATGCATTCTGTGCTGTGGTCCTCGAGTTTAAGATGAAATGCATACTGAATCTGGCATGCTTTTTGTTGTTTTGTTTGCTGGTAAACAGTCATAGTGTAAGATGGCTCCAAAGAAATTTGTGAAATGAAAAGCCCTACTTTTTCTGGAAGTATGAAGAGCACACTGAATCACCTGAGCACACTTGGCTTGCTGAAACGGGCTGGTTCATTGAGGTCTATTTACATAATTCTGGGGTTTTTATTTATTGGTAACTTAATATGTCCTGTTAATTTAAAAGCTAACATCACTTTTATTACAAGAGTATATGTAAATTTTCTTTCAAGAATGTCTCACTAAAGTTGTTTTAGTAAGTTGCAACTAAGTATTCCAAATGTCTGCCCTTCTCCATATACTCAAATGCTAGTCCCCCATTTCAGGCAAATTACCTCTTCACTTTACATCCACATAAATATTCTAATAGTATGCTTAATCTGCGTTTTACCACCGGGTGCCCTCTAAGTGGGTAGAAATGTGATACTAGGGACAAATTCCTGTTACACTTACTGTATGACAGATAATATAGCTTCAAGTAGAACTATGATTAGTGACAACGGAATTGGATCTGCAGAAAAATATTATGGAAAATAGTTATTGTGTAGAAAAGCATCTATTTTGTTTATATTACAGCAAAGTTATTCTGGTGATTAATAAAATGTGTAACATAGTACCTGACATAGTCAAAGTAATATGAAAGAGATACAAAACAACTATGTTGTTGGAATTATAAACACTAAAATACACATTCTGCTGCTGAACTTGCCAAAACTTGCTTTAAGTGTGGCTCTACCATCGTCAAATTCTGATGTAAAAGGGAGGATTATGAAGTTTGTGACTAGCTTCATCCAAATGCTATGTGTCATTTGCAATATCAGATGCACTTAAAGGAGCTGGTATGTTAGGTGATATGTTGCAATTAATTTCAATTAAGACTAGTTCACACAGAAATTATCTCCTTAGTTGCGACAGCAAGTTACTTATGCAAGCTAAATTAAAACAAAAAAGCCAGAAATTACCATGAACTATGAAGTCAAGCTTTCTATACTGCTATCCAGCAAAGAGAAGGCTTTAAGTAAATCACTTTATTAAGACAGGCACTTTTCATTGCTGAACTGTCAGTATGGGAATGAATACATTTGACAAAATAATCACCCTCCTTGGTTTTTACCTTTCTGCAGATTTCGTACTGCTCTGGAGAGGCACCCAGAAGTGAAAACAGTGGCATTTCAACAAGTCATTACTTTAATGTTATGTTGCTTAAGAGGTTACAGGTATGCACAGTTTGGAGAACAATGCAGAATAGATGAGCATGATATAAATAGGCAGACAGAAAGCAGAGACATCTTTGGCAAAATGCAGCTCACGACATAAGGAAAGATCAGAAGATGGGTTGTTCATGAGGAAGATACAGTGCATTCAGTTTTGTGAGATTTGTGGTGATTTTACTGGGTTTTGTAAAAAAAAAAAGCAATACTGCAGATATTACCTATGTAAACTGATGAATTTTGGAGAAGATTAGAATAATAAAAGAAACATTAAATGCCTCCTTTTGGCATGTGGAAATGTTCTGTTTTTTCTACTGTGGGATCCTCATGAAGCATTGAACGAGTCTGTGTGTATCTGGTTTTGCATTTTGCTGACACGCACAGCATCTCCAACCCCCTCTTAAACCTATCAGGAGTTTGAACACATATCTTGGCCTGGGCCCTCTGAAGTCAAGTTATGTCTCTGCTTCCATCTGGGATTTCACCAGGAAGTGCTTGAAGTACCAAGCTGTAGGCTGATACCATGAGATCTGCAGACCTGAGAAATTCAGATAAGCCCATAGAAGCTTTGAACCTCCAAACCTTTTGATGTTTGTCTGTCAAGAAGTGTAACTCCACTGCTGTCTGCAGACAAAACAGAAACATGAATGGAAACAGATCTCTGTTTTGAAAAACTACTGTGGGTGGCTTAAGGACAAATGAAGAAATATAACTATATAAGGAAATCTAATGTCTTTCATAGAAGTGCTCTGTCTTTGTGCACACTGGAGTATTTCACTGCATCCATGACAACAAAAACTCATAAAACAAGTAGATTTCCTACTCACCCTTGCATTTTCATTGCGGGTGATGTGGACACAGTGATGTGTTCATTAAACATTCATTTCTCTATTTACACAATCAAGCTATTGTTTACCATTTTCCCATTAAGCTGGTCAAGGGTATATAATTCAGGGGAAATTCAGCAGAAGCCAGGAGTTGCTGCAGTAGAAGGAAGAGTGGATAACTGACAGGCATTAAGGACTCGGTGTGGAGCAGAGCACACACCAGGCCTAATTTTGCTGAAGTCTGCCTGGTCTGTCTGCTATGCATAAAGGCATAATATCATGAGACCTGTTGTCCTTAACAGTGACAAATAGCAGATACTTCAGGAAAGTATACAAGGATTGGGAACGTTTTGGGTGATACTTCCTCTTGCAAGCCTTCCCAGCTTCCAACAGTCTTCGAGTATTTCCTAAACCAAATATTGCATAGATATTCCATAGACATGCTTAACATTCCAATAGATTTTCATCACAAATTCAGATTCAAAAGCCTATTCCCAGGACACAAAACCATATGAATATTAATTCTGTGCAGTTTGAAATTATCAACAATTATCCATTTTCTTCAACGTTTTCTGGGGAAAAAAGGTGTTTTTTCTGGGGAGGTGGAAAAAAGTTGGTTAATCTTTTTTTGAACCTTTTGTATAAATCTTTTGTTTGCTACCTGTTGTGTTATGGGAAACACTGCACAATCTTCATGTGTTTTCTCTAGAAATGTCACCATTTTACTGACCCCAGACTGAAGAAAAGGTTTCAGGTAGATCTAAATAGCAACCTTACAATCCCTAAGAAAAGGTCATCAAGAAAACAGAGCCAGGCTCTTCATAATGGGAGGACAAGAGGTGATAGACATGTGGAAACAAGAAACTATCTGATGGTGTATAAGAAAAAGCTTTCAAATGGTAAGGACAGTGGAGCAATGGAAGAGGCTGCCCAGGGAGGCTGTGTAGTTTCCATCTTTGGAGGTTTTCCAAGGCCCAACTGAATAAACCCCAGAGCTCATGATATTGATAATAGCTGGTTGGACTAGAATCCTCCTGAGGTCTCTTCTGAACTGAGCTTTTCTATGATCCTCCTCCATAGCTCTTGCCAGTATTTTCTTTTTCCAACCAGAAAAGTCCTTCCTCATAGAGAAAGCATTGTCTACCTTTGATCATTTTTGTCGCACTTCCCCATTTTACTGTGTCCCTGAAACAGGGCAAACAGAACTGCACATGCTTTTGAGGAGAGTGTGTGCTGAAGATGAATGAAGTGCAGAGGCCCTTACTTGCTATGTTCTTTAGCCCTTCAGTATTATTTTTGTCTTAGCCTATTTGCCTTTTTTGACATGACCTCACTATGGAGTTGATACTTTTAGAGGATAATCTACAATGATCCAGTTGCTGAGGGTAGATGGACACCTGCCAAATGGTTCCAACTAATTTAGAACCCATCATTCTGTAGACACAATTAAATCTGGTTTTGCTTATGTGTATTTCTTTGCATGTATTGACCCTGGTTTTCACCTGTCATGTTAATCTTCGTGCAGTGCTTTCAGTCAGGATAGTTTTGAACTAATCTGAATTTCTTTGCATCATATGAATGTTTGATTGCGAAGTGAACAACGGAAATCTTATATATGTATTTAATATTATGGTTTTGTCTACTGTCAAGGCACTTCAAAATCTGTTAGAAAATGAAAGCTCACCAGCTAGCATTTAGATCAAAGAAGAATGAAGTTTTGCTACTAGTATCCCTGATTTTCTTCTTGTAAATACTTCTTTAATTCTTATTGTTTAAACCTAACTTGCCAGAGCTAAGGCAAACTTCTTTTTATTCTAGTTGGACATGGCTTCCATTTCTGTGGGATGGCTTTTGCACTAGCCTCCCTTACTCTGACGTTTAACCTTGAAGTTGTTACAGTGTTCCTTTCAAGGTTATTTGGATTGACAGAATGTGTATTCAAAGCCTCAGTTGTCTCCATACCTTTTGGCTATTCTTAAAAATTTTCCATTAATAAAGTTTCTAGAATGGTTTAATAATTACATATTGGACCAAGTCAGATATATCTCAGGATAAACTCCAGAACTGCTGCTTCTTTTGTGTGCTTTTTAATTTGTTGTTCATAGAAGTAATTTACGGCATGTAAAACCATAGCCTTTGTGTGAGGTTTTCATGACAACTACTTAACCCACCCAACAGACTAAATTCTTCCTTCAACTTTCACATCTCTCTGCTGCTGTGTCTATGTAGCTAATTGTATATGCTTATTACAGAGCCTGTTATGGGTTGTGAAGGAATGAGAGATTTAAGCTACTGGGGAAAACTGGGGGCTTTTCTAAAGAAAGATTTGACCATGTCCGGAGTGCTTGCATCATTTTGATCCCTCAGTGGTTCCTGATGCCCTGTTAATGTGGCATTTCTTCATTAAAGGCTCATGTTTAAGAATAGTAATGCAATGCAGCAAACAATCTGTAAACACTTTATTTCTGCATTATCATTGCTTTTATTGTCTTAATAAGCATGGGGTTGACATTTGGGTTTGGTTTTTTCCCCGACTGAACCTCTGAAGCCACTCAGCTGCTTTCAGAGCCCAGAATGTTAACACCAGAATGTAACCCCCAAGCTAGAAGGCTTCAAGAGAAAAACATTAATCAGTAGGGAAAGGGAAAATTACTTCTTAAGTTTCATTTACATAAATTACAGCTTTTCTCAGAAAAGCCTTTTTCCAATGTTTTCAGTTATGTTTTTTGGAATGTGTTTGTATTCTGGCTGTGGAAACACAGTGTCATTACTGAGTATGCAGGTACAGATGTTCATGGAAAGAGAAAAAAGTTGCAAGAGAGAAATCCTTGGGCACTTGTGTATTCATTGTACTAAAATGTAAAAGGCAACTACCATATTGTCCTGGACTGTGAAAGCTATCCAGATGAGAAGATGAAAAGAATGACCATAGCCAGATGGAGCTGAATGTCTTTCATTCCAAACCACAGGAAAAAATCTAATCCACCTACCAAGGAAAGTTTCTTCAAGCTGAGGCCTTAAATGAGTTTTGCAACATGATGTGAATTTTGTTAGATCGGAGGCTGCAAAGCCGTGCAGTCCTGCAGTAGCCTGCATCTATGGACTAAGTTATTAGACAGCTTCTATGGATACTCTTCCTGTGTGGTTTTAAGGAGACAGTACTAAAAAAGAGTAACCCAGTAAGAGACCAGTGAATGAACAGGTCTTCTGGTGCCTGCTAGTGACCGAGGCCACCTTCGTGCTGAACTCTGAAGGAGTTAAGGCAAGAAAAGGAACTTTAAATCTCCTGGTTTTAATACACTATTACCAAAACCTGAAGAGATAAGTCAGTGAAACTTGCAGTTAAATTTTGTCCTATCCAACAGTTGGCTACACTGAAGTCAGTATATGAGAGACATTTTCATATTGCTTTCATATTTTTATATTGTTTTCATATTTTTATATTGCTTGGAAAGAGAGTTAATGGACTTTGCTGCCTGTGTGACAAAAGCAACTTTGCCTAAGAGTTATTTTCACTCCAATATTTGGCCTTGGACTGGGATGGAAGTGGTTAAGGGTATTGACAGAAAAGATTAGAGATGGAAGAATGTCATTGCAGATGGCAGTGGAGGAAAAATAACATGGAAGTTAGCAAGTAATAGAAAATGGAAAAAATAGTTTATATTTAAAGACCAGAAAACATTAAAAGATTCCTATACTAGGAATGAATAAGATGTATTTTTTGTGAAAATAAAAAGAATACTTGGCAGAGACACCTACATGTGGTTAACTGATCCTGTTCCCTATACCATCAGTGACCTCTTCAATATAAATTTATCATTAATAACAGTTAGAAAGGCGGAGATGGAAGGTATCACAAGACACCTATTGCACATCTGGTAGCCATAGGCCATGAGGGAACACCAGTCAGACAAGTGTGCTGGCACTGATACTATAAAGACTTTCCACAGCACTCTCTACATTTACATTCAAGCTCTTGTGTTAAAGGTAACCTCCACACCATACTCTTCTAAACTATTCACTTACTGCCTGTGTTGTGTAAGGACATGTGTGTCAGCAATCTAAAGTATGTTTAGCATTTGTTCTAATTATTGCAAACCACCCTGGAAGCTTGCTATGGATGCATTTTATTTCATTTGGCTATTGTACACAACTGAACTGCCAGTTCCAGCTTTTTTAGTTTCGGTTTGTTGGTGTTCTTATTTTAGTTTTGACTTTTTGATTTACCTAGAAAGGCAATCACAACAGGGCACATTTTATTGCTTTTCATTTTCATGTCTTTTTCCTCTCCAAATTTAGTGAGGTTGCACAGGTGATCCTGTGGCCCTGTCAATGACCCTGTCAATATAAACATTTTGATTCAGACCAGTCTATTTTAAGCAAATCTGTCTATCAGACACTTATGCCTTCTCTGGTCTTTTGTGAAGTCAAACAATTGATCCAGTTCCTAAACTAAACATCTGAGACCAGATCTCACTTTGAAGTCAATGGCATGATGCCCATTGTTTGGTGGGAGCAGACTCAAGCAAGCACAACACAATTTAATATTTTCAGTTTTGCAGTGGCAGACGTCTTGATTGCTAACATTCCCACATTCTTCACACCAGATAATGCTCTAATTATAGGACACTTAAAAAGTATCTGGGTGAATTTCAGTGGTGTTGCAATATGGAGGACAGTGGGTCAGAGAGCTAATTTGTCTGCTGTAATGTATTCAGCAATTTATAATAGGTCTGCTTGAAGACACTTGACCTCATGCACACAGTAAACATCAGGCTAGATTTAATGTAGGAGGTAGGTCTGGAACAAAGAAGAGGGATACAGTGTTCTACAAGTGTATAATGTAGCTGTTGAAGGCTAGCCATGCCTGTCTGGGACCTTGTCCCTTTATGTTCCCCCACGCTGTAAAGTACTTGTAGTTATTTAATATTTGCAGCTGAATCTTTGTCTGAAATGTGTTTATAATCACTTTCCAAAAGGTTCAAACTCCACTAAAATATACATGGAATATCTTTCTCTTTTTGCCACGTGAAACTCTAATCTGTCTCTAACCTGACAGGCACGGTTCTCTTCACTAAGTGACACACTCTGACACAGCCTGACACCAGGCACCCAGTCCTGCTTCACAACACCCTCTCTCTGATGCTGGGCACACAGACTGCCCCCTGACACCATGAATGTAGAACTGACACCTGCACAGTGCCTTGTCTTCAGAGTCGGAAAGTCTCCCCTCCCACACCACCCTGGTGCATTGTTTACAGCCTGTTTATAGTGTTGTGGTTGGAGCGTTTCCTGGGAGATGTGGGTTTGCTTGCCTGCATGACAGGAGGACATTGCACTTTGGCTTCTTAATTGCCACTTGTCTATTGTGTGACAAAGGGAGGAGGAGAAGAAATCCCTCAGACTCTTTCAGAAAGGCAGGCACAACTACAGATGTCCTGAGAGTCCCTGCTGAACAGCTTTCAGGTGACCTTGGCAGAGGTGCTGGGTGGGAACACACCCCAGCCAATGAGTCCTTTCGGGATGCCATAGTGGTGTCTGCCACTCTGAGCTTCTCAGGAACTTTAAGGTCATAGTGTGGTGTCCATGAAGTTAAGGTAGATGAGGTACCATTTGATTAAATAGGTTCAAGATTCATTTTTGACTTGTGGTACTCAGTTCCTGATATTTCGGATGTTTTGACCTTTTTGCATCTAGCTTCCAGTACTAATTGCCATCTGAAGCAGAGAACACCTGAAAGGGAAATGGATGTATTTTAGTACCTGGAGGTGAGTGGGTCAGTATTGTGCTGAAATGAGGATTCTTTTAGATGTCTCATCTCCTTTATATTTTGCTTGTGTACTCCATAGACTCTAGTAGTGTGACTCCCCTCAGGAGGTTTAACAATGATAAGAGGGAAAGGTTTTGGGCCTGTTGCTGCCATGGTATTGCAATAAAACATTTTCTTCCTTCCCAGTGATTAATGTGCAATGTTAGGTCAAGGACCTTGAGAGAACCGAACACCCACTCACTTTTGCTGAAGCTGGGAAATGCTGGTCTAAAGCTTTCATAGAATCATAGAATCACAGAATGACATGGGTTGGAAGGGACCTCAAGGATCATAGAGCTCCAACCCCCTGCCACAGACAGGACCACCAACCTCCAGGTCTGGATCTACACAAGGTTGCCCAGGGCCCCCCTAATATACAATTTAAACCTTCCTTCCTTTAGCTTTAATCCATTCCCCCTTGTCTTGCCATTGACTCCCCTTTTAAAAAGTTGATTCCCCTCCTGTTTATATGCTCCCTTCAGGTACTGGAAGGCTGCAATGAGGTCCCCCTGCAGCCTTCTCTTCTCCAGGCTGAACAAGCCCAGCTCCCCCAGCCTCTCTTTGTAGAGGAAGTGCTCCAGCCCTCTAATCATCTTCGTGGCCCTCCTCTGAACCCTCTCCAACAGTTCTACATCTTTCTTGTATTGGGGGCCCCATATCTGGACACGGTACTCCAGATGGGACCTCAAAAGGGCAGAGTAGAGAGACAATCACCTCCCTGGTCTCTGCTGGCCACCCCTCCTCTGATGGTGCCCAGGATACCATTGGCCTTCTGAGCTGCAAGAGTTCTCAGCAGGGCTACTCTCAAGGAGCTCTTCTCCCAGTCTGTATCTTTGTCTGGGATTCTTCCGGCCCAAGTGCAACATTTTACACTTCACAGTGTTGAACTTCATTAGGTTCACCTGGGCCCATTTTTCCAGCCTGTCAAGATCCCTCTGGATGGCTTCCTTTCCTTCTAGGGTGTTGACCACACCAGTCAGCTTGGTGTCATCCGCAAACTTGCTGAGGGTGCACTCAATCCCATCATCGACGTCATTGATAAAGATGTTAAAGAGAACCGGTCCCAAGACAGACTCCTGGGGGACACCGCTTGTCACCGGCCTCCACCTGGACATAGACCCATTGACCACCACCCTTTGTCTACCTTCTGTCAACCAGTTTCTTATCTTCTGGATGGTCCACCCATCAAATCCACATCTCTCCAGTTTAGAGATAAGGATGTGGTGGGTGACTGTGTCAAAAGCCTTGCACAAGTCCAGGTAGATGACATCGGTCGCCTTCCCTTTTTCTACCGATGCTGTCACTCCATCATAGAAGGTCACCATATTAGTAAGAATCCTTGGTGAAGCCGTGCTGGCTGTCCCGGATCACATGCTCATTCCTCGTGCTCCATGTCATCCAGGAGGATCTGTTCAATGATCTTCCCAGGCACAGAGGTGAGGCTCACCAGCCTGTAATTCCCTGGGTCTTCCTTGCTCCCTTTCTTTTAAATGGGAGTGACGTGACCTTTTTCCAGTCCCCAGGGACTTCTCCTGACAGCCACGACTTTTCAAATATGATGGAAAGCGGCTCAGCAACCACATCAGCCAGCTCCTTCAGGACCCTGGGATGCATGTCGTCCGGCCCCATAGACTTGTAGACATTCAGTCTCATGAGGCGGTCTCGGACTTGCTCTGCTCTTACAGCGGGGTGGGATTTACTCCCCCAGTTCCCACCTAGAGGTCCGGGGATGCAAGGTTCCGGGACTTAAGAATTATGAGAATCCTGTCTGCCAGAGAAGACTGAGGCAAGAACTCATTCAGTACCTCAGCCTTCTCCACATCAGTTGCAGCCAGTTCTCCTTTCTCATTTACCAAGGGGGGATGCTCTCTTTGGCCTGTCTCCTCTAGCCAATGTACCTGTAATGTACGCTTCTTATTGTTTTTAACATTCCTTGCCAAGTTCAGTTCCATATGCACCTTGGCTTTCCTGATCCCATCTCTGCAAGTCCGAACAGCATCCCTGTATTCTTTCCAGGCTACACACCCTTGTTTCCAGAGCTTGTACTTGCCTTTCTTTTCACTCAGTTTGACCAGCAGGTCCTTGTCTAGCCATGCTGGTCTCCTGCCCTTCCTGCCCACTTTCTTATTCAGAGGGACAGAGAGCTCTTGAGCTCTCAGAAAGGCATCCTTAAAGAGTAGCTAACTGTCCTCAACATTTCTGTCTCTAAGGACCACCTCCCAGGAGATCTTGGCCAACAATTCCTTAAACAGCCTAAAGTTTGCTCTCCTAAAGTTCAGGGTCCTGATCCAACTCTTTGTCAGGCCACATTCCTTGCTCATCATCTAATTTGCTCATCATCTAATTTGGAGAACTGCAAAAAGGCAAACTTCACACAGATACAGGCTTCCCAGACGTCTCTTATAATATGGGATTTCCTCCATTGTGCCTTCAATGTGTCTTACATAAAAAGCACAGAAGAGATAATTTTTTCCATACTTTTCTTGTTTGGCTCTTTTCTGTTCTTCCCAGGCTGTGGCTTTAAGAACATAAACATTGACAGTGCCACAGCAGGAGATAGAGAGAGAGGGCTCCAGCATTCCTATTTTAATCTTTAAAATCTAACATCCCTATGCATCCACCTTACATGTTTTACCCTATCAGTATACTACAGTTCAACTGTGCTAGGAAACAGGAAAAAAAAAGAGGGCTTCTCTAATCATTAGAACTTTTCAGAGGCTTTTCAGGCCTCCTGTAACTTCAGTGAAGTTTCTTACTTGTCATTCACTGTTGTTCTCGGTTTTAAATTCTCCTTTGATATAGAGGACCCATGTGTATCCTTTCTTTGAGATAGAATCATAAAATAATTAAGGTTGGAAAAAACCTCCAAGCTCATCTAGTCCAACCGTCCCCCTGCCACCTGTATTACTTACTAAACCATGTCCCTAAGTGCCTTTCCTTGAACACCCCAAGAGACGGTGACTCCACCACCTACCTGGGCAACCCATTCCAATGCCTAACCACTCTTTTTGAGAAGAAATCTCTCCTAATTTCTAACCTGAACCTCCCCTGGCACAACTTGCAGCCATTCCCTCTTGTCCTATCACTAGGTATCTATGGGAAGAGGATGACCCTGAGCTCACCACGACCTCCTTTCAGGTAATTGTAGATGTTGCACTGAAGGACCTTGGTGGTTCTTTTGCTCTTCTGGCATAATTTTTCGGTCCTACGAAGGAGTGGTCCAAGAAGCTAAGATAATTCAGTGTATTAAATAAACTGGGACTGGGTGGAGTACGCAGAAACATCTGCGTGTCTTATGTTATGACTCCCCTAGCAGTCATCTATAGTGCTGTATGGTTCCAGAAAGTCTCTCAAGCATATAGATGGTGATGTTCCAACAAGCTGGAACCGCTGGATACAGCTGATGCTTCAGCGAGTCATTTTATCTGCAGCTGCCTGCATCTGTTGCTGGCTTTAGGAAGAATATCAAGTGTCCTTAGATTTTGTGTGCTGAAGAAGGAACAGGATCCCAAATGATAAACAACTAAATCAAAAGAAAACCACAAAACCAACCTCTTGAAAAATACAGAGAACAAAAAAGAGGAGGAACAGCAAGAGAATGCTGACGCTGCGGATACAGAGAAGTTACAGAGAAGCGGTTACATCAGTGACACCTTTTAAGTACATGGCAGGATTCATTGTATGGATTTGGATTTACATTAGCAGGATGGTCTCCTTCAATTCCATCACTATGACACAATCCACTATTGTTAAGGATGGATTATGCATAGATTGTTAAGGATGGTTATGCAATCCCAGTAAATAGTCTTAATTCTTACAGATAAATCCATAGTGATACTGTTGATGAGCAAAATACAATGAAGTAAAATTGTGCTGTCACTTTTCCTCAGAACTACGAAAGTTTACAGTAATAGTTAATCTCGATTTCTTTTTTGTGTGTGTGCAATTTTGCTTTATGTGCTATGAAAATACCTTATCTCACAAGAGGAAATAGCTCACAAGTTCCAGCAACCACAACAGCAGCTGTCAATTTGCTCAGTTTATGGTTATTTTGTCGGTAGATGTATCTGATCAGATAGGAGGTCTCTAACTGCATAATCTTATTTTATTTGTAAAACTGAACACAAAAATTAAAGTTGTTGGAGAGAGGGTTTTCAAGATAAGTTGGACATCATTATAATGTAGCTGTCACGTCCACTGCTACAGTTCTCATCCCACCTCTTTCGCCACCCTGGCTCAATCCAGGGAACAGTTATTGTCACTCTGCTGCTTGTCTCAGATCCACCTTAAGTAAATCATACTATATTCTGAACTGAAGTCTTTAAAAACAGTATTGCTAATTCATAAATGAAGCTTGGATTGGTTGGTTTTAAATTAAGATCTGTGAGGTTTTATCAACCACAACAAATCATGCATAGCTGGAACTGATTTGTGGAACGAGGTGATATGTATGTTTCACTGCACCTTTACTAGCAATAAGCTTTATTCCTCCATTTGGCATTTTGAAGATAAAGGAGAGAAAAGAGAGAGCACTTTCTATTTCTACTTATTGTCAGTTTGACAAGCAGCTGTGAAGCTGCATGGACCATTCAAAAGAAGTTGCCTTTTACTCAGAAATGTTGAATGCTGATAAGGATCAGAGATTCTGCTTAGAAAAAAGAATCCCCACAGCAACAAGCCCTTAGGTCAGACTTGAGACTTACAAGGAGATTTAGATTTAGGAACTGATATAATTGTGGGTTTTGGGAATGGTCATGAGGTAAAGTTTTGTCTTTTTCTCCATTCCTAGTAATATTCTTAACCACGTTAAATCCAATGGACTGAAATTTCTCCTGTTAAAAGCACCATTGCAGTTAGAAATCATGCTGTGCTGGTAATGTCACTATAGCTGTGAATATCCGAGGAAATAAGCTTGCTTGATGCACTTTTTTAGTTCTGAGGCAAGTTTTATTAAGAAGGAATATTGCATGTTAGACCAGCTGAAATGAAAGAAAGAGGAGGGAAAAAAACCCGTAATTCTCACTCCACATAAATTTTGCTTCATAATTAAAAACATTTTCTGCAAATGTATTTTCCTTGTTAGGGAGAGTGAGAGTTTATAACTTGTTAGAGAAAAAGGAATTCATAATGGCCAAGATTCCCTCACGGTGTTGGTGTTATTGCTTATGATAAATACATCTGTATTCAGAAGATGAATTTGCAGTTCATGTTTCATGAGGGAAAAGCACTTACTTATTCATAGCACAGAGCTTCTCTCCTCACTTGTCCCTGATGTACTGGGTTTTGGCACCCATGTTTCTTTGTGTTTTAAACTCTATTATAGTGTATATCTGGACATTAGCTTCAGGAGCTGCTTCTTACTTTCTGCTTATGTTACTGTCCAGCAAAGCTGATTTGGGAATAAGATGACCGAACCATTCTAAAAATCTGAACCCAAATGGAATGCAATGGCTGCAGCCTTCCTGCTAAACTCAGAAGATCACTTCATCTTGGAGGGTGACAGCTGTATCTGTTAACTTTATGAAGGGTTTCCTAGAGACAACATGAAGCTACAACATAAGTTGTGCATTTCCTCTGTAATGCTCTGGTTCAAAGTGCAAATAAATAGTTTGGGGTGTGGTATTCTTGCTGTTCATAGCAAACTTTTTAATCACTACCTCTTACTTTGGACTAGGCAAGCTGCCTGAAAAGGCTGTTATCGGTCTTTTTAATTTCACAGTTAATTTCACACTGATATCACCCCGTAGCCACAAAAAACTATTCTGACAGCTGAGTATAGCTGGAGGGCAGTGGCAGTCCAGCTAGACTTTAGAGAGGGGAAATTCCCATCAAATCTGTTAAGCTAAATCTGCCCCATGAACTTGCCTAAAACATCTCCAAAACCTTTCAGGTGTAACAGTGCATGCATTATTTTCCTAAAATTAGGCACTTAGTTCCTAGAGGTAATCGAAAAAGATCTTGCACCATCATTCTAATACCAATAGATTTTATTCTCAGCTAGACTAACTCCAATCCTTGCACAAGTTCAGGGTTATTTTCAGGTTTTTTTACTCACTTGCATAGGAAGCAGTTCCCTTAGTTCTTATAGGTACTACGTCCCTCACCTTCACCAGGTGCTCCTCTATGGACTGAATCCTATCTTACAACAGTGAGGAAAAGCAGGAGAAACAACTACATTGAGTCCCTTATTTAAGCATGTCTGGGAGAGCCTGTAACAGTGTTATGCAGTTCCTCATTCAAACAATGAACAAAGAGACTGCAGTCATGGGTTCATATCTGTGGCACATGATGCTTCAGTGTAGGGAATCCATGTATGTACAGCTTTTAAACTGCAGTGGAGAATAAGGCATCTTTAATGACTACTATAGTGGCTGCTATGCTTCCTCTCCAAACTGTGTACCAACAATAGATGAGGAGTGCGCTCAAAGTCTGTATACTTATCCCTAAGAAATATTAATAGGTAGATGTACACTGAGTGGATATCAGAGTAGCTCAAGAAACTGGTTTTTCTGTTTTCTTCAGGAGAGTAGGGTTTTTCCCAGTTGCAGCTTTCTCAGAGGGAGAATGAAGCACTTTGCAATCATATTGACCAAGTTAGTCACACATAAAAGGACTTTGGATTCACAAAGAAGAAAAGTACTTATAATTGTAAATCAAAGGGATTATACCAACTTCAGAGTAAAACAAAACTGGAGGAAAAGTCAAGATGAGAGACACACCATGCTCTGCAGAAACTGAGCCTAGGAAAAGAATGCTGAGAGGATGTTAACCTTCTGTACTGCTCAGAAGAGATCAGGAGAGAATGATGCAAATGTTCCTTGTTTTGCCCATGCTTGTGAATATTTTGCTCTGCTTGAAGAATATTCTACTGGTTTCAAGTAAATTCTACTGGTTTATAGTACTTGCAAGTGTACAAAATCTCCACCTGTACACCGTAACTACATGTCCCTTGAAAAGCGAATTTTAAATTAAAGCACGAACAAGATAGGAGGTATGCAAAGGATAAGCTTAAAATGGCAAACAGCTTCAACACAGAATTCTAGTATGAAAAACTTCACTCAAAAACATCTATGTCCAGAGGCGGTTTCGGGATTATTAGAAAAAAAGTGCAATAATATAGTTTGTGATATTCAAGAAAAAGAACCTACTGTCTGACTAGCTAAAGGATCTCAACTAATCTGTGCTACACAGGAATCACAATAATTTTGTAGGTTTTTTGGGTTGTTTGTGTGCATGGTGGCTGATTTTTCACTGTCCTCTGAAATTTCTTATATGCATAGAGACGGGGTCTTCCAGAAAGTTATATATGAAATAATTCAAAGTTTCATAATACAAATAATACAAAGTTGCACCACCATGAGGAAAAGCTTTTTCACAGTGAGGGTGACAGAGCCCTGGGACAGGCTGCCCAGGGAGGTGGTGGAGTCTCCTTCCCTGGAGATATTCAAGACCCGTCTGGGTGCCTATCTGTGCAGTATGAGCTAGGGAGCCTGCTTTGGCAGGGGGGTTGGGACCCAATGATCTCTTGAGGTCCCTTCCAACCCCTACAATTCTGTGATTCTGTGATTCATAGGTCAAAAGGAATTATTTTACTATTCTTTATTTAATTTTGATATCTATATCTTTCCTCCTGACCTTCTCCTTAATGACAAGCTTTTAATCAATGAATTAATCTTCCTTATCTATTTGTCTGAGAAACTTTCCTCCAGAGGAGGAGTGACACACAATGTTAAGGAGAACTTTGAATGTATAGAAGTCATCTGCAGTGATTGTGGAAGCCCTATTGAATGCTTCCAGCCCAAGATCAGAGACGTCATCTTAAAGGGAATTCTTACAGTATGCATCTGCTACCAGCCTCCAAACCAAGACAATAAGGCCAAATATTTGGGTCATTCAAGCAAGCTTCATCAACAGAACCCAGTTCTTATAGGTGATTTCAACTACACAGACATCTATTGGAAGAAGAATACAGCAGCTCACGTGTCATCCATCAAGTTCCTGGAATGAGCTGAGAACTGTTTCCTCATGCAAATGTTGGATGTGCCACCTATCTGAACCTACATTTGTAAGTCTGCTACTTATAAACCAGGAAAATCTCCTCTGTAATATCTTGGTTAGTGATAGCCTTGGTTACAGTGATCACAAAGTGTAGACTTTGGGAACCAGTTGATCATGCTGATTAGTACTAAGACAAAGGTTTTAGATTTTAGGAGATCAAACTTCAGCTCACTCAGATCTCAGCTGGGAGGGATTTTGTGGTGTATTGGGTTTGTGTGGCAAGATTTTTCATAGCAAGGAGGCAACAAAGGGTCACTTCGGCCAGGAGCTGCTGGAAGCTTCCTTTATGTCCAATAGAGCCAATGCCACCACATCTGTGATAACATATATAAGAAAGAAAACAAAATAAACCAAAACAAAACAGAAAACAACTAGCAGCAGGGTTTTTTTTTAACCAGAGAGGACTAAGAAGATGTGAGGACACCAAGGTCAGTCAAGAAGGAGGACAAGAAGGTGCTCCAGGCAGAGATTCCCCTGCAGCCTCTGGAGAAGCCATGGTGAGACAGACTGTCCCCTTGCAGCCTGTGGATGTCCGTGGTGGAGCAGATATCCTTCTACAGCCCCTGGAGGACCACATGCTGGAGCAGATGGAGGCCCCCAAAGGACGTTGTGACCCCATAGGAAGGCTTCACTGGAGCAGGCTCCTGACAGGAGTTGTGGCCCCTTCACTTTAAGAGAAGGAAGAGTTGGTTACAGGAACTTGACCCCTACAAATCGATGGGTCCTGACCATATCCACCTGACAATGCTCAGGGAGCTGGCTGACATCATTGCAAGGCCGCTCTCTGTAATCCTTGAGATATCATGGAGATCCAGGGACATCCCAGAAGACTGGAAGAAGGTTAATGTCACCCCTATCTACAAGAAGGGCTTAAAGGAGGATCCGGGAAATTATAGGCCCATCAGTCTTACTTCAGTCCCTGGGTAAGTAATGGGACAAATGCTCCTGGGAGCTATCACAAGTCAAATTAAGAACATGATTGAGAAAAGACAGCATGGATTCCCCAAGGGCAAATAATGCTTGACATATCTGATCATGTTCTATGACAAAGTAACCTGCTCAGTCATGGGGTGAGTGGTGCATATTGTCTACCTGGTTTCCACCAAGGTTTTCTATATAGTTTCCCATAGACTCCTCCTAGAGAAACTGATGTATTATGGTCTAGACAAGTGGTCTGTACAGAGAGTGGTGATAAATAGCTCCTTTTCAAACTGGCAACAAGTGGACCTGGCACTGTTTATTATCTTCGTAAGCGATCTGGTGATATCAAATTGAATGGGGAAGTGGACACTTGGGAAGAGAGGGAAACCATGCAGGAATATATGGATAGGCTGAAAGAGTGGGTTAACAAGAACCTTATGAAGTTTAACTAAGACAAATTTAAGGTCTTGCACCTGGGAAAACATAATCCAAGAGTTCAACACAGGCTGGGACCTACCTGTTTGGGGAGAAGTCTGGAAAGACACCTGAGGGTCCTGGTGGACAACAATCTGAATTTGACCAGTGTGCTGCAGTGGAAAGAAAGCCAAAGGGGTGGTGGGTCATATCAACAAGGTCATAACCAACAGACATAAAAAAGTCATTATTCTACTCTACTCAGCACTTTTCAGGCTATGCCTGGAATACCATGTTCAGTTTTGATCCCTGCTATACACAAAGGAGGTAGACAAGCTAGACAGGGTTCAGAGAAGGGCCACAAAGACGATCAAAAGACTGGGAAGCCTGTCTGTGAGGAGAGGCTGAAAGAACTTGGTTTGTTCAGCCTTGAGAAAATAAGGCTTAGGGGAGATCTTATCACCACGTTCTGGTATTTGAAGGGTGGCTACAAAGAAGAGGGAGACTCCCTTTTTACAAGGAGTCACATGGAAAAGATGTGGGGTAATGAGTACAAGTTACTCTTAGGGAGATTCCAATTAGACATAATAGGAAAATATTTCAAGATGAGAACAAATAGCCTTTGGAATAATGTCCCCAGGGAAGTGGTGGATTCCCCAACATTGGACACTTTCAAGATTCAGCTGTACAGGGTACTGGGCCATCTTGTCTAGACTGTGCTTTTGCCATGAAAGGCCCCTTTCAACATGGTATTCTGTGATTCTATGATAGATGACATCCTGCAAGATTTGGAAAAAAATCTCTGAATAAATCATGTTTAGTTCTGTTCTTGTAATTTTTGCTCATATGCATCTTTCCTTGTGTGGTTCTCACTTAGCACCGTAACCACTCCAAGCCAGTTTAACAAAGCAAAGCTACATTTAGCACACACACACAATGAAGGCACATTTGTATCCTGTCAGGTTTTTGTCCAGAAAGTTGATGCCACTTTATGGTGGCTGAGTGTAATAATATCTGTCTCTGGGTAGATTTAACATCAAAATTTGTGAAGTAGTGTGAACATCTGATTAACATATGGAAATATTTTTAAAATAAGGCTTTCTTTTCAAGTGCTGAAAGTTTGACAGTCTTTTATACTCTTTTATGATGCTGTGGAAGCGATTCCATGGTTATAGCTATAATCTGCTTTCACATTTGATTTTGAAAACCCAAACCCATTTTGTATCTCAGTTTTGAGAAACAAAAGTATCAAGTATGCCCTTTTTCATGTGTGGTCTTCAACAAGAAACAGAATGTACTTATGGGAAATAATCAGATGAGATACAGAGAAATGGGAAAGCTTGCATATCCAACCATTTCTTCTTTTGAAAAAGCTTCCAAATCTACCATAATGAACACAGACCACGGTATATGTAGAACACTGGATCATATAGCAAGGTAGTATGGCACTATAGAGAAAAATATGGGAAAGGGTGATACTGTAATAGAAACAGTGAAGTTTTATGATTATACATTCCAAAATTTTAACACAGAATGTCCAGAAAATCCAGCTTTTGTATTTGGAACTTTTAATAAAAATGCTCTTGTTTTTAAGCCAGGCAGTGTTACTTCAAGTCAGCAGAATGGGTTATAAAACTGTTTACTTTCCCTCAGTTGAGTTCAAAGCTGAGGAAGGACTAAGCTATATTAAACTATTCTCCTTAAGATGGTCAATTTGATCTGAACTTGGACGAAACTGAAATATTTACAGCAGCTCCCTCATTGAGTTGTGATGTTTAACTACAGAAATGAAGGGACAGAAAAAATGTATTTGAGATACAACAGAAAAATGTGAAAAGAAATCAAGTATAGAAAGTAAAACTGCCATACAAGGAAATACTGTATAGGAAGAAACTGAAATATGTCTCTAATTCCTGTTTTGTGACAACTAGATATCCTATTTCTTATACGGTAGTTAAGTAACCCTTCAGCTTTCCTGAGTTTCTTTTCCACAGCAGAATTTCTGGAACCAAAAGTCAGCTACAAATTAAGCGGCATAATAACAACGTTTCTTTTATCAGCTGCCTAACTGGTGGAATTGAGAAAGTAATTTAAATGCACCAATTTTACATATTCCTTACTGTCTGGAACATCTCTGGCACTGGCCTCAGAGCAATCTTGTATGTGGAGGAGGAGCTTGAGAGTGCTCTGTGTGCAGCCAGTGATGCATTTATCTGCTGTATGAACAGACCCTGAAACTTCATTGCCTGACCTCTTTCCTGTAAGACGCAGGAGTGGTTTAACTGCCTTTGGGAATATGTATGCCCAGAGGTCAATATGGGTGTCATCACCCTCTAGGATATAGATTTCTGTGAAATGTGAGTTTGTGGGACTAGGTCTCATACCCAAGAAAATCTTGAAGTCCACTCCTCCATTGGACATAACATCAGCTAAAAATAAATATGGTTTCTTTTTATGTTGATGTTACAAGAAATGTTAAGAATATCACAGAATCACAGAATCACAGAATCTTAGGGGTTGGAAGGGACCTCAAGAGATCATCGGGTCCAACCCCCCAGCCAAAGCAGGATATGTGCTATTCTTTCTTTTACACTACAAAACATTCTTCCTCACAGTGCCACATACACTGTCAAGAAACTTTTAAGCAAATTTTGAATTGCGTGTATGGTAAAAAATAATGGAGGATGAAGACAAAGATCATATTAGGGACTGTTCTTTTAACTTTTTGAAGGCTACTTGAAATGAAAGCCCTTTCAGATTACTAAAAAGAATTAATAGGATTCCATATCCAATATTTAAGAAGTGTCCTAAATAAACACATTAAATTACAATTTGTGAAATAGAAGAGCACATAAGGCACTCTCACAGGCCATGAGGACACCTCCCTCCTTCCAGATAGAAAACCCATGAATATAGTTTACACAAGCTTATGCTAAGTGCCTCTAATAAGCTACAGCTTCTGGCTGGGTTTGGAAATTCCAGAGAGACAATACCAAATAAATTAGCCATAATGATGCTCATGGAATGTTTGTTTCACACACAGCTGCTGGATCCACATGGCTTCACAGAAATTCACTTTTTTTTCTTCTTTTTTTTCTTATACCCCCTACAAAAAAGTCACAGAAACAGTGATTGTTTGTCTTTTCCACTCAGTACAAATATAAACATGCTCAGAACTCCAGTGCAGCTATCAGACTTGAAATGGCCTGGGTGACACAACAGCTTTTGGGGACAGAATGACAAGGACAGAGAATAGTTTCTCAATTTGACTTTTTTCCTGTCCAAAAGCTTGGGGTTGACAAAATAGAGAGTGGCATAAAGGTGCAATTCTGCTTCAATTGATTTATCTGTGAGGGAATTTTCTGAAACACATTTCCTTCCAAAAACTGTGGACTAAACCCTGAACTTCAGTGTTTGGAGATTTCAGGGCCCAGATTATTCCTACCAGATATACTCCAAGTAAAGCTCTTATCACACACAGAATCATAGGGGTTGGAAGGGACCTCAAGAGATCATTGGGTCCAACCCCTCTGCCAAAGCAGGCTCCCTAGCTCATACTGCACAGATAGGCATCCAGATGGGTCTTGAACATCTTCAGGGAAGGAGACTCCACCACCTCCCTGGGCAACCTGTGCCAGGGCTCTGTCACCCTCACTGTGTAAAAGCTTTTCTGCATGGTGGTGCGGAACTTCCTGTGTTCTAACTTGCAGCCATTGCCCCTTCTTCTGTCTCCACTAACCACTGAGAAGGGGCTGGTTAACTTGCCCTGCATCCCGTGCTTAAGATAATTGTAAACACCGAGACCCAACACCGAGCCCTGGGGAACACAGCTAGTCACAGACCTCCAGTTTGACTCTGCTCCACCGATCACAACCCTACTATAATATCTTAGCAAATTCTGTGTATAAGTAAATAGACAATGGACATCCATGTTCAGGATCCACTGATCCCATGCTCCTCTCCTTAACTTGTAGGCAGAGGAATGCCCTTGGTCATAGCAAGGACAGGGCTGGAGCTGGGGCAGGGGCTTGCTCCTGTGTAGTGCCCCACAACCCACTGCATCAGGCATCTACTGCTCTGCCTTCTTCCAGACAGTAACTGTCCAATAACAATTAGCTGTCCAATTTACTGTCCAGGAACAATTCTTATGTCCACCCTGTCCCTCAGGTTCTCCCTCTCTCCTTGAGTTCCTGCATCCTTCTCAGCCTTCGTTATGCAACTGAGTGTATAGTTGGTTGAGATGGTTAGAAAAATGAGAACATTGGGTGGGAGGGGAAAATCATTACCTTTCCACATGATAGTATCTATTAGTATATATAACACTTGCCTTCAGCACAGAGAGAGATTAATCAACTATGTCTCACATGTGAGCCCAGTTGTGGGTAGGAGAGTAGTGCAGGTTTAAGACAGATGCAAGAAAAGGAAAGGGTAAGAGGAAATGTGGGAGTGTCTGAGGCAGACAAGAAAGATAAGTCAATTGACCTTCCAAGTGCACGTGGGTCCTGTGTTTGGGTAGTTAGTGGCAAATTTGCTCGTCTTATGAGAAAATTTCCTTTTTCTTGTGCAAGCAAAAAAACCAAGCCATTGATTTACTTCAGATTGAGATTTTTCTAATGTTTTGGGGTTTTCTTTCCCCTGAAAACTGAGCTACAGGGCTCTGAGTGCATGCCATCTAGGACTGGTACAGGGGGGAAAATACCTTCAGGGGATTCTGAATCAAAACCTTATGTATTCACACTACAGCAATGAACATTTTAAATAAGCATTTTGCATTAATCACCTACCACACCACAAAAACCTTCCATTTGAGATGATATAAAAACTGGAAGCAAAAGCAATGAGAAAAGCATGAAGACGCAGGCTGAGAAAAATGTTTTTGTTATTACAGGACTGGAAGTAGATTTGGATAACAGCCTCCTGTCTGGCAGCTTGAGCTGTCAGCTAGCTATCTGGTTATTAGAGTAGAATAGAGGAGTAGGTATATTGTGGTTGAGCTTCATGCCAAAATACCTAGGAAGACATGGGGTCAGGCTGTTAATTGTAATGTAGCATAACTCACCAAGATTAAAACATTACAGTAGGAAATGAAATATCCTGATGAAAACAGACATTTGATGTTTCACATTCATTTCAGGTAAAGTGAAATGCACAGTTGTAGAACAAAACATCACTGTGTTTTTTATACACATTTACTCTAGCACCAAAGCTATAAGTATCGCATAACAGCTCCATAGATACTGGTCCTGGTAAGTAATGTCTGGGGTTTTGTTTGCATTTCTTTCTCCCCCACCCCCCGTTGTTTTTTCTTCTATTTTTGCAAAAAAGGATTAAACTGTTCAATATCAGGGATGGCTCTACAATATTTTTTCAAATATTAAGAGCTATTTATCATTTAGACTCCCTCTGTACACAACAATATCCTCCTTATTTTAGAAATCGTTCTTAGTATGGAATGAATTGCCCTCTGGAAGTACCTACATGTCTTCAGGCTGACTGAGAGGCCCAGATTACTTTTTAGGATTCCACAAATAAATTTCAGTGAGTTAAAATACATTTCATCCTGGATAAATCAATACTTGTTCCATTCCAAAGCAACAAATGTAATCACCAGGTCTATAATAAACTCCACAGAGGTGGAACACATGGCAGGCTACCTCCACTCAGGATATTGTTGTGAGTTTAATGGCATATTGGGTTGGGTTTTTTCAGTTAAACTTCAAGAAATCTATTCTAACTCTTCTCCTTTTCCCTATATTGTCCGTTACTAAACTATTACAACAAAAGGTAGGATTTTGTGTGTGCATTTTATAGTCCAGCAATGATGGGGAGGCACCAGTCTTTCACTCATGGTTGACAGAACAAGGTAACTCATCTTTCAGATCATATATGAAAGGATGAAAGACGAAATTATGTTGCTTCCTCCTGTCAGCAAACAGCTAAAGGATCAGAACTTATAAAGGCTCATATTATTATAGTAGGCAGTCAGTGATCTGTTTCTGTACTATATAACTACACTAAATGGGATAATCTCTAAACCAGTAGTTTTTCATATCTTTGTGATATTTTCAGGGTGGATGTTAAAGACTCATGTGGCACAAAATCTAATAACTTGGCCTAAATTCTGCTTCAGAAACAAAAGAGATCTTTGCACTATTTGAAAATTGCCAGGAAGACAACATTCTAAATGCTCCATTTGGAAGGATTTATTTATTTATTTACTATGGAGACTATATTTACTTAACAGGTCCTGTGGCAATTCTTCCTTAACCATGATATATATCCTACTTTTTCAAAGAGTTGGAAAACGTTTTCCCTGATAAACCTCTCCCATTCTTTATTGTCTCTTCTCATTTGTCTTGCTCCTTTTGGAATGGCCAACCACAATTGGTAGCACAACATTGGTTAGCTGCTTCCTTCCTTGTGATTGCTTTTTATGTCAGCACAATTCCTGCCTTGCTGCCCTTTACAAAGTGACCAAAATATATTCAAATGGTTATCCCTTGCAAGTGGCACTTGGAGCCTGTTTATTTTGATGCACAGCATTAATCCAGACCAGGAGGGATTAATAATACGTGACACATTAGCCTTTGTGATTATTCTCCACATGTTATTTTTCCTACACTCTACCCCAGAATTGTTGTTTCAATTGTTCTTAAACCTCACCTACCTCTCTTAGCTCTCAAAGGCTAGAATGGCGCTTTTTTTTTTCTGGTGTACTTTCACTTCTTTGAAGAATCCCAGGCATTGTGTTGTGAAAACCCCCAGAATGTCATAGTTTCTGTGTTTTACTCTCTTTCTCAAACAGCCGCCAATGGGTTAAATGCCAGAAGGAACCAGGTAGGGTTTCACACGGCCTGTGGGTGATAAGAAAGGCATGTTATGGCTACGTAGAGCCATAAATACTCAGACTTGTGCAGCAAAAGACTGGAAACCTCCCTTCTCTTTGGTAAGCACAACTTCCATTCCTTGTGTTCCTGCACTAACCACTGAGAAACAGCTAAAATGAAGAATGTTTTCAACATTGTTTGTAACTTGCTTTGCATAAATATATTCATATTTAAACTCTCACCTAAAAATTATGCTTATGTTAATGAATATGGTCCATTCATTGGTTTAATATCCAAAATTCTCCAGGGAATGTCTCAATTCCACACCAAGTTTTCATGAATTTTACATTGGCATTTAGGTGAAAACTGAACTCAGTTTACTGCACTTTCTCATGGCACAGACATGCCAGACAATCAGAAAGATGATGGAAAATTTTGACTCAGCAGTACCTGTTTGTCATGGCAAGTATATTGGACTTAATTATTCACATGAGAAAGGATGATCACAGCTTGAAAGACTACCCACTGAAAGATATGTGACTCTTCTATACCTGCCTGTGGCAGGGGGGTTGGAGCTTTATGATCCTTGGGGTCCCTTCCAACCCTTGCCATTCTATGATTCTATGAGCACTGAAAATGACTGTGATTCTAAAATAACTTCCCAAAAAAAATCTAAAAGTTCATGTCAAAAGTGTCACCTATGAAGCATGTCTCATGACCTCAAAGGTCTAGACAGGAATTCAGGTTGTTCCTAGAGATGATAGTCTGGTGTTATTTCAGGAGTTGAGGCAATTTAAATACAGAGTTGAAAGCCTAAGACAAGGGTCCAAAAATGTTCTGTACAAAGCCTAGAGTTTGAAATAGATTGGATGCTTTCCAGACCTGACTGGCATGGAAGCATGAAGCCTTCATTCAGTTATTTATTCAAGTGCAGGAAACTAAGGAGACTGTCAAATCTGTAACATTTCTCATGATCATGGTCATATTCCTGATGCTAGAACTATATGCACTATTTTGCGGCCATCAGTCAGACATTCTTTGAATGCATGGGAAAGATTAACAGGCTCACAGGAGATGGCATTGGTCATTTACATCAAACAGAGCTCAGTTTTTCGGGGATCTAATTATACTTCAAAATGTCCATCAACTAAATAACCCTCCCTTCTTCTGTGTTCAACATTTATTTGAAATTATAGCAGAAAAGTCATTGTGAGCTAAAATATCAACAATATCCTAAAATCATTTGCCCATTCAGCACCTTCAAGTTCGAAGCAAATTGATTCCCTGCTGCCCTAAGGCTCGACTGGGATCACCACATCCATAAAGAACATATGGTTGAAAGCAACTTTGGGATTACTTAGGTGATGCTGGTAGAAAGAATGATATATATTTAAAATCTGCTCCATGTGGCACCCTCTGCCTGTAAGAGGATGTCCTCCTTAGGAAGATCCATTTAGATACCTTTCTGCTTCTTGAATATTTCAATTGCCATAGCTGCTGAAAGTACTGCTTTCCAGACATTGTGTGCAAGAATCCCTCTCCTCTAGACTTCGTCTTAGTTTTGCTGACCGCCTGTCATCCCAGGATGAAATTGTAGTAATCATATCTTCTCAGATATGAAATCTCTAAAAATACCCCAGCCAAACATTCCTTTGTGGACTTCATGCTTGGTGAAAAGCACAACAGCCAAGTTGCTTTCTAATCTTATCAGTGTTTCCATGAAAGAAACACAAATTACGTCCCACCTGCTCTGGTTTTATTTTCAAAAAATTCCATGGGAATTTCTGGAGGAATCAGCACCACCCCCTTGAAACACAGAAACACTGAGGAAATACAGTGTTCTGAGGATCTTCTGGTGTGCAGAAAGGCTTACACTAATCTTCTCACAGGAGTCTCAGAGAACAAAATACAAACAGTTGTTCCTCAGTCCAACATCTTCACAAAACACATTACACATCATAATAAACTTGATGTGCATGAGGATGCAAAATTTAATCAAGGAAGGAAGGAAGGAAAGAAGGGAGGGAGGGAGGAAGGAAGTAGAAAATCTTGCATTATCTTGTATTATTCAGAGACATAAGATAATTATTATTACATAAAGACTGGGATAGGCTGAAAGATTAAAATATGATTAATTAGTCAGGGAATCAGTCCACATCTCAGGTAAAAGAATCAAACATTCTATAGGCAACTGTTTAATGGTGTATTTTAAACCACAATTGTGAAGTGACCTGTACCTTGGAGCAGAACTGCGCAGTTATAACCTTTGAATGTGTTTGTGTATAAATAAATAAATGTGAATTTTATAAATAATTATTTCAATTATATGTTTTTCAATGCAAGCAAAAAAATTTTAGCCAGAGGTATTACCAGTTGCAATTTTCAAATCATGTTCAAACAGATCATTCTACCATTCTGGATTATTTCAGGTTCACAGTACAAAGCTAGATACTTTCAGTTCTGCACTAGCAAGGCGTCTGATCATCACTGATTTGCAACAGTGAAAAAGGGTGCGCAAATTCCCAACTGCTTCAAAATCTGTGTTTTCCCTCCTCTCATTTATTAATTGTTAAATATGTAATTATTGAGAATATTTTAAATTCATGGTGCATCAAAATACACAAAGGTGTTTGATTTTCAGTTTTTCTTCCATTGACTCTCAATGCCCAAATTATATTTTTTAAAAATATAATTTCTATCTGTTGATTGAGAATGATTTTGCACCATAATGAAATAATTACAAAGGGCTCCATGAGGACCACATATGGGAATTTACATCAAAAGGCATAATATGGAATTCATAATAGCATATAAAAATATATATATTAGATCAAATAGACTCTTTTCCATGAAGCTTTTACTCTACCACTAACAGTGAATAGATAATATTGAAAGGCTCGTTAAATGCTTGATCCTTGAGCATCAGAAAGAATATTCTAAGCAGAAGATAAAGGCATTACACATTCCCACAACACAGCGGTAGGAAATCATTCTTCATAAAAAGTGTGTAATGGTAATCAAACATAGGAATGCACTAGAATAAGAGTCTGTTCATATTAATATCTGCTGTGGGTTTCTTTATACAATGTCCTCAGCTTCAATTTCAGCAAAGGAAGATTAAATGAAGTGTTATTTTGTTGTATCCCCTCCAGCAGCGATGCAGCCTATGTACCTGACTGTCCTGTACTTCCAGTGGCTTAAAAGCAGCATAATTCTGCTGATTGTTTTGATCACACTAAACTTCTCCCATGTCTCAAGGAAGTGACTTGGGTCTCTCTTTTTTTTCTTGCCAGTTTCACTTATTTTGTGTCATTGAAATTTTGGAAAGAGGTGATGAGTGTCTATGTTGCAGTTTTGACAACATTGTGTTTTATAGTAGGAATAATTTTCATGGCTGAAAGGGAGTATTTCATTTTGGAATACTGCAAAATAACCTGCAAGTAAAATGTGATATACTTCAGTGCTCATGAACACAGATCCCAAAGGGAAATTTGAGATGAAATAGGTCATACCAATGTTTTCTTGACAAAGATGAATGCTATCTAGGTTGGATGAGCTATGACATAATTTCTAATTACACAGTCAGCATAGTCAGTGGAATTTCCAGGAACAACACAATTCATTAAAAACATTCTTTAACTGTGAGACAGTGACTGACATATGTAATTTTTGTAAAATGGTTTAATATTAGGATCTTAAGCTAGGGCTTAAAATGCCTTCATGCAATTCTTTGTTCTGACGTTGACTTTCAGTGCAGCCTTGTGTGGGTATGTAATTACCTGATGGTTTCATGGCAGTGCATTCTGCTGCCCTGACAGAACGTGCTGCAGCTCCTGTCTGAGCCATCCCTTTGATTCCTTCCCAAGGAAGCTGACATGTTTAGGAGATGCACGTACCGGTCTTCCTCAGTGTAAAGTCGGGAAAAACTGGGGACATACCGCAGGCTGGAGAGTTCAGAAACACCCCAAAGTTCTTATGCCTCACCATAGCCTGACGGAGTTGTTATGTGTCCCAGCCCAGCAACCGCATGTGCTAGCACTCACCCTAACTCCCAAACTGCAGTGTTTAGCGTAGCTACTATCTTTTATTTCTGCAGACTCAATGAGACTGAGAGGAGGGTTTTGTTCCGCTGTTTCTGCTGGCCATGTTACGACATTCAAAGCTACGGGTGCTAACAAATTGCACAGTAATGTGTTTCTCTTCTGTTTGAATTGCTCAGATTCCTCATGCTTGACTTCCTCCTGATTTTTAGCAAAGGTGTACTTCCATACTCAGCTTGCTACTACTTTTCAGTCTTCTAATTCCAAACTTGCTTTCCAAATCTGTAATGAGGTAGAGGTCCTGAGAAAAGAATATTCTTTTGCAGCACAAACTCTGAGGTCATCATTGCAGAAGTGAATACTATTCACTGAATAAAGTATTTTAAAATGTAGATGATTATGTAGGTAGTACTTATACTGTAAGCTCTGCAGAGAAGGATCTGGTAGATGACAGGTTGGCCATGAGCCAGCAGTTTGCCCTGGTGGCTAAGAGGGACAATGAGATCCTAGGGTGCATCAAGAGAAGTGTTGCCAGCAGGTCAAAGGAGGTGATCCTCCCCCTCTACTCTGCCCTGGTCAGGCCTCACCTGGAGTATTGTGTCCAGTTCTGGGCTCCCTGGTGTAAAAAAGACAGGGATCTCCTGGAGAGAGTCCAGAGGAGGGCTATGAAGATGATTAAAGGACTGGAGCATCTACCCTATCAGGAAAGGTTGAAAGAACTGAGCCTTGAGAAAAGAAGGCTAAGAGGGGATCTTATTAATGCTTATAAATATTTCAGGTGTTCCTAGGGAACCTGCTTTGGCCAAGGGGATTGGACCCAATGATCTCTGGAAGTCCCTTCCACAACCTACAATTCTGTGATTCTGTGGTAAGCTTCATTAAGGGTCCAGTGGATACTAATTCTAGTATTTCTTAACTCTTAAGTGCTTAGTTGTGCCATTCACCAGTGTTTTTGCTGAAACTGCTATTTCTTTGTTCTTCAACAGTAACCTGAGTTGTCAGAAATTGCATTTACTGTCTTATACAAACCTAAACGTTGACAAAGGGGGGCAGAGCACCAGAGGGCTGACAATCAACATACCTAAGGACAAGCAACAGACTAAGATAACATTTGTAGTAAGACCATTATAAAATAAGAAGGGAAAGACACATTAATTTAATTGTCAAAAGAGCTTGTAGGAGTCATGGCGGTGGTAAGCATTAAAGAGAGATCTAATACTGGGAGTTTATCCCTCTGAGAAGATGTGGCATGATTCAAAGGGCAAACGTTGAAGGGGTCTTTTATCTGCTAGCGTGTTAAAGTCTAGTTCATAAGCAGAGAAGAATCTAAACCAGATATAATTACAAATTAAGAAGAAAAAATAAAGCGCAGCCATGGCAGAACTAAGTTATGCAATAAAAGAGAACACAAATGGCTTGCAATTGACAGACTACATCGTGAGACCTGCTGAGTCACTGGAGCAGTCTCCTTGCTACATGAAAATCACGTAATGCAAGGAAAATGTTTATAAACAAGTCTAGAAGATGGGTACCCAGTTTTCATTTTATTTTGTTCCCTCCTTTTCTTGTTTCATAACCAGATTTCTCTGTGCAATGTGTATTTGATGTTGCTTACAGTTAAATGACCAGTTCCTAACATAGCAACAGTAGTTTCAGACAATAATTACTGCCATCATAATGAAACTAGAAGTGTCCTGGGGGTGACTGAAATGTTGCTGACATTTCTAATATTCTGAGACTCCTTGCAAAACTTTGTGTAATCAGAAGTTGAGGAATATTGAGCTAAACTGAGTAAGTCATAGTTGTTCTGCCTTTGCTCAAGAAGTTCTGTGCTCATTGCCCCCCACCTCTTTTCAGAAATTCTAGGAGAATTCATTTGTTTGGGTGCAGAGGACCAGAATTATTGCCTTCTGCCTTGTGTAGTGGCATTGCTGCTGCTCACCCATTAACTACTATGAATACCCATCGATGAATAGCTGTCAGTTTGACATTAGTGTTAACAGGAATATACCTTCTACTGAATCCTGGACTGAGTTTGTTGCAACTCATGTTTTTGCAATGAAATAGCATGTTTAAGGTTGGGGTTTTTTCATCTTTGCATGCTGCCCACCAGTAGATTTCTAGTGGGCATTCCTTGTTCTTAGTCCTGGTGACAAGGCTCAGAAAATTTAACAAAGTATGAGCAGTGGCTGGGGGGAGGCAAAGGTCACATCCTTTCTCAGGTGTTCTTATGCTGTGTCATGTATAGCTTCTCTGCAAAGCATGTGGCTAGATAAACATAAATCAAAAGGAGCTTGTACAACTGATGCTTCTCATGGTATTGCACTTATAAAAACTTACCACTGTATTGAGGAACCTTGTAAGCAAGGCAAACCATTGAGAACATGGTAACAAAGATGTGCTGTGAAACTCAAGACACTGCAGCACAAAGTTGGAGAGAATAAAATGGTATTCTCCCTTGTGATTTTCTACTACCCAAATGAAAAGATTTTCTGGGGTGGCACATGGACATGCAGGGTCCTGCCAAAGTGGGGCAATTGAAGAAAACAGATGTGGGAGGTTCTAGTGATTCTCTGTCAGAATAGAAGCAAGAAAGATGCAGTTTATAACTCTCTAAAGTATGCCCTGGAGGAGATTGCAGCCTTGCTAGCCAGCCTCAGAGACTACTGGAGAAAGTGTATCCATTACTGAGGATTCTTACTGTCAATCGTAACCTTAATAATGTGTTTTCCTTCTTTGATGTTATTCGAAAATCCATCTACAGTTTCAAGTATCATTTTACCTTTAAATCTTTACATAATTCTTGGATCTGACATGCTAGACGTCTCATTCACTGAAGCATAGATGATCCATGATTCAAGGATGGACAAGCCAAACTGCGTTCCACCACTGAGCTGTGAGTTCCTAAGAACTCCTTGACCAACGCATCACTGAACACCATAGACTTGGAGGATTGTGAATAGATGATATTTTCAGGATTAACCTCAGGCCTTTTTCCCAAGTAAGATAATATGATGGGACAACCCAGAGCTTTGGGGTCTTCATGAACTCCTTTCTGAGACTCCTGTATGCATGATCCTGCATGATCCTGGTTTTTGCATTACTCTCTTACATCTTCAAGCATATTCAGATGTATTTTGGTTTTGTTTAGGGATTTTTGCTATTTTACAAGGATCATTAATTCACTACTCTCAATAAATACAAAGGGGTTTTTTTATAGCATTCATCACTACAAGTGTGAAAACACAATATTCTAGATGATGAAAACCAGAAAAAATATTACAGAGCAGCATTCACTGTGCTCCTGATTGTAAATATACCTGAAGTTCTTTTAAATATGGAAACATGTTTACAGCACGTTTCTCCAGACAGAATCCTACTTTGTGAATGGCACACGGCCTTTGTTGCTGAGTTTTAAGTTCATTACCCTGGTAACAAGTAACATTATTTTGAATAAAGTTCCTTTCTCAGCTTTTAAAGTGTATAAACACAGGGACTTGTTTGTAGAAAAAAATACCTAGCTTTTGTATGAACTGTCAGTGAAATCATGTTGACCTTTTGTATGTTACACTAGTCCATATTAACCAATATGTTAATTGTTACAGATTTTTTTTCTCCCAGTTCAAGTGATAATACTCGAAGTTTAGAAGGGTTAATTCTTATACCCTATCCCTCAGGGACCACTTCACTGAAATGAGCCAGATGTGGTATAAAGCACATTCTTCAAAACAGCAGCTAATCTATATTAGGAAATTAAATCTGCCAGGGTCCTTTTTCTCAGCCTGAACCACTGGCATAGTCTGGTCATGATCATACTGCATAATAATATTGTAGTACCTGAAAAAGTGGACAAGTGCCAGTTGAGAATGCTTCAAAGACTGGGTTTATTCCAAAACTCGAATTGGGAAATAAATGGTTTGAGTTGGGTTGGTAAAAGCTGATACAGGCAAAAGAACAGCAGTGACTGCTCTACAGACTTGATGATTTTTATTATCAGTACCTAAATTAGATAGAGTCAATCTGACTAAATTTATGGATACATTGGAAACAACTGCATAAACTCAAGGGAATTAGTAGGGCTGAGGTGACAACTTGTAAGTGTGACTCAACCTCTACCACAAAATGCTTATGCTGCCATTTTCTCATTAGAATGAATAACAGAGTTTGGTTCAAAGTGAATTAAATCTGTATCTGAAGAAAGTTTAAGAGGAAAGTTATCTGGACCTTCGGAGTTTAAGTACACTTCTCTTCTGTGACATGTCCATCCTCCATTGTCCTCAAGGGCATCCATGGTCAAATATAGTATAGTCAATTTATACAGCTGGAGTCCTTCCATTCTCCCTGTGGAATCATAGTGTTCTCCTCGGATCTTGTCTTTATGTCTCTCATTCAGCTGCCTTTCATCTGTACACACACCTCATCAAATGAAATTTTCAAAATCTCAGCTGGGGTTTTCTCCCCTTTTTGTACTGTTAGATGCTTCATCTACAGTTGTTTTCTTATAATGTTGCCACCCAAAGAACAGCACTTTCTTTATGTAGCTTTATGGATGCTTATTCAAGACCAGAAGGTGGTACTGAAACAATTAAAGACTCCATCCCCACCACTTGCTTTGTGGCACAGCTCAGCTTTACACTGGCAGGCAGGGAGGGTCAGAATGTGGGTTAATGGAGTGAAATGAGGCCAAGGACCTAAAGGCAGCACTGTGTAAGATTTGGAGATTTAATTCTGAGCTAGTGATAGTTTGGTCATGTGGAATGAGTGGCCATTTGTGGCTGGAGAAAATTAGATGAACTTCTGGTCTTCTGTCTTAGTTTCATCCAAAGGAACTCAATTTGTGCGCTCCAAGATGACTCAGTGATGGCAAGTGGGGACAATTGGGACATCAATTTCAAAGTACACTCTGTTTCAAACTAAAATACACCCCTAACTTCATTATCTGGGTCAGGAAAGGGTATGAGGATATCTGAAGAAACTTTATATGAAAGTTTGGCAAATATTGTCAGGAGATTTATGTAGGCAACACTAAAAATAAGCAAAAGGGTGTAATATTTACCTTGGTGGCAAAAGCGAAGAACTACTCCTGCATTGAAACACCACTACAAAATAGAAGATAGTATACTGAAATCAAAAGAACGAGAAAGGAAAAGTCTAGAAAATACAAACCACTAGGTATTAATTAGAAAAAATCAAAACATTAGAAAAGGAACATAAAACTGAAGACCAGGAGCTGACTCTTAAAAGCACACATTTAGTCTACATTAAATTGTTTATGAAACTTGGAGTTTCAAGCAATTTTTATACATAAACTTTTTTTTAGGCAAATTGAATTTAGATTTCTATTTTACTGTCTTAGTATATGTATAGCACAGCAGATTATAAATAGAACACATTAAAAAAAACCCAAAATAGAGAGTCATTAGCATCTGTGTCTTCCTTGATCCACTTAATTAGGAAACATCTGTGATGTAGTCAGTGTTCTTTTCCATAATTGCTTAATATGGGACAGGATGAAATGAAGCCAAAATATGTCTTTGAGAGATTTTAGCTTACCAATTTATCACGCATATGTTTTAAGTGGTTTTAAAAGGTGCGTTTTCATCACAGAAAGAAATCACACATCATAGAAAGCCATCAAGATATGTCAAGTTTTAGCTTCAAAAAGCAGACTTTTTTCTTGTTCCATGGGGTAGGGTTCTTTTTAATTTTTGTCAAATTGAAGTAAAGTCACCATCCATGGAAGTATTTAAAACACACATAGATGTGGTGCTTAGGTACATGGTTCAGTGGAGGACTTGGCAGTGCTGGTTAACAGTTGGACTTGATGATCTTAAAGGTCTCTTCTAAACAAAATTATTCTGATTCTGTGAGTCCATGAAAGTTAAGAGGGGGCTGACATAGCACTGGTTTACATAGAAAATATTAATTGTTAAAATTAATAAGAGTGTAATTTCTTTCTGAGGAAGGCTTTATGTCTAGGTTTTGTAACACATGCGATTTTCAAATCTACCTAATTCACAAAGGTATTATCCAATGAGGTACTGAAGTATAAGAATGTGAATAGAAATGTTCTGATTAAGTCTGAATTTATTGGGTTTTTTCTGTTGAATCATGAACACTGATAATTTTTAAATACTCTTTTCTACCATGTATTTGTTATAGTTAATAAAAGAAAATCTACATAGTGCTGCTTAATGTGGAGTGGCAGAAAAATAAAATGTTAGTGCTTTTTTCTTCCACTTACAAAAAAGCAAAAGAGAATAAGAGCATACTGATGGAAAAGCTTGTTCATGAATACAGAAATGTAGGGAATCAATTTATCACTGAGTGTCCAGACTTATCTGAAAAAAGACCATGTCAAAAGCAAATCTATTAAGAAAGATTTTATTTTTTCCCTAACAACAGTTGTTTCATGACATTCCTAGGAAAAGCTGTTGTTTCATTTGCAATTTTATGTCCTTTTAAAATATTTATAGAAATTAACTATGCATCTATGACCTCAGATCCCTGTAAAGTATGGCAGAGATGACTTTAAGACTTAACAATCTGTTAGTATTTGAATTAATAATTTTAGTTGTCAGATAATTTCTTCAATTTTGTACTTGTTTTCAATGGACAAAATACGTAGGTTAAAAGAGAGTGTTAACCTTTTAGAAAGGAGAGGCTGTGAGAATGAGCTTCTATTACTCTTATCTTTCTGTTGTTTTCTTATGGGCTGGTCTTAAATACTACTTTCTGTCCACAGCTCTTGATCTGTGGACAAAGTAACGCTAAAAAAAATAAGAAAAAAAAAAAAGAAAAAGAAAAAAGGAGGGTTGTTTGACCTGTCATTTACCTGTATGCATACAGTCTGTAACTGGACTGTTGAAAAGTTACTAGTGAAGGGCAAGATGGTAATGATGGAGGGAGAAAGGGAAGGTAGTGGTAAGAGTGGAGCTGGGGAGAGAGGTAAGGAGTCAGTCAACAGAGACTGTTAATTTTGAGATAGCTGTCTGGCTGGTTTTGTTTTGGGAGTATAGACTTTCTCACTGTGAAGTGACCAAATTATTTTTCTTTTTGTCTACCTTGGACTGTGGAATGATGAGGGCCCCCAGAAGAGTAAATTAGAATTTGATGGCTGTGGTAACAGAGAGGCTGAAATGTCAATGAGGTTGTTAAAATAAGCCTTTCCTCCCATGCATTGACATACATGCCAGCGCCGAGTGTTCCTGACAGGAGTGAGAAAATAAGTGAGATAAAATTCCAATTAGATCAGCTTAATTCAGTGATGAAGGTGATGTTCTAAACACCAGGAGAAAGGAGTGAGAGAAAATACTAATGCTGCTGTAAGACAAACTCCTAGTAAAATATACAGGTAATGACATTAAAAAAAAAATCTTGTCTTTTTTTTACTTACCTCCTAATTCTCAAGGAGTCATTTTTTCTGATATGTTTTCCATTCAAAGTCCCCTCAGATTTTAAAAATGTATTCTGCCTGTGTCAGAATTCATTCTGAAAGAGTGACAGCTTCTGGTACATAGTCTCAAATGTCATTATAGGACCAATAAAATGTGAAAGTATTTAATAGACAGTCAAAGGAGTATGGAAAATCATATGTGTAAATTTAAAAAAATAAATTAAAATTGCCTTAAATCATCACTCAATTAAGAAGTGTGTCAACCAAAAAAGACAAGTTGACCATAAGCATGATTGGACAGATCTTTTAGACTTCCCTACCACTGGCTACACCTAGTGTACATGGTTAAGAACTAAAAGGGACATGACTGCTTATCTAATACAGGTTTTATTCTATCCCTGCAGAAGATACCACCTCTCCCATAGTCAGGATTCTAAATCTTTTCGCAAAGTAAGGGCTTACCTGAGGTAAATTTGGACAATGCAAATATTTTATGACAGTATTCTGGTGGTAGAAAGGTCCATTAGGATGCAGTGGGGACAGTTTTCAGGCTTCTCATAATTACGCCTGTGTTTTCAGCACATAAAGAAAAAACAAGACAATAACATATGAGCTTTCTTGTACTTTGTTCCTAGGACAGTACTTTAAAAAGTCTTCTAAGAAAAGGAAAGGTGATTTCTCTCTACTGGATATGCTTAATGCCTATTATTTAAATTTTTTATTAATCCAAATCTTTGGAGTTTTAATTCGTCTGCAGCAGGAACCAAGATGATTTTAACCTCTTGCTTTATAAGGGAGAGAAGCAGCAGCTAATGAGCTTGTTTTATTAAGAGTCAGAAACCTGACATACTTCAGGCATGTTGCGTGGGGCAGGATCATTCCTTAATAATATTAAAAATCTCCTGGAGTTCTGTCGCACAACCAAAACGACATTGTTTTCAACTGCAGGTCCTTTGACCTTGTCAATAGTTTCATTTTCTCCTGCTGTTTCCCCATGGCATATAGCAACTTTGGATTTTGTTTTTCTTTTTTATACATTTAAGTCTTAATTTATCAGATACTGGGAAGCAGCATTTGGTGCAGATATCCTATAAAATCAGTTAGAAAATGTTAATACAGAGGAGGATAGGAATGTCTTAGAAAGAACTGAGTAATCATGAGTGTAGTAGTATAATAGTGAAAAAATGAGCACTGATGAACTAAGGAATTTCTGCTTTAAGATGAACTGACTGAAAAAAACAGGAGGATGAGAAAACTCAGAGAATTTGTTCACCATAAGGTGAAAGCATACTTGTATCACAAAGTAGCATGAAACTAGGATATATTTTTTTTAAATGGCTATAATCTTAGGTGCTATCTTGTGAAATGTAGATCTGACATACTAATGCCATTATCTGAGAACATTTTGCATAAGATGTATTTCAGAAAAGCCTCCCAGTCTGGCATAGCTGTGTACTATTAGGTTTATCTATCTTTAGATTAATTTAATCAGGAATGGGAGCAGAGGAATACTACCAGAAGATCAAAGAAACAGAATCAAGCATATGAAAGAAGGCAAGAAATCTTTGCTTGTTTTTAGGTGCAGAGAAATGACTGATGAAAAAGCCTATTCTTCTCTATCAATAATATATGAATATGTACATATTATGTATGTATGCATGCGTGTACTACCTGATAAATGGACTCAGCTATTCACCTATCAGTCCTGTATTTCCTCAAAGACTCCCCTTTAACTTAACAACAATAAAAACCAAACAAACAAAAAATCACCATCCCCAAATAACAGAAAAGTAATGACTTTTCTTTTGCTTTCCAGATCTATTTTGTTCTCAGACGTGTCTTCCAAAGTTTGAGGGCTGCAATCCTACTTTATTTTTTGATAAAATTCTCATTTCTCAAATAATAATGCTACTCCAACAACAGGGTCTAAGAATTAGAAATATGGCTTGTAATAACACCCAAAAACTCCAGTGAATTCTATGTGGTCAGAAGAGCCAAGATGCTTCATTCAGGAACTTCTCTCCTGAGACCTTGTGATGTCAAGGAAGCTAACAGAGAACTTTTTAAAATGCCTTTCTACAAAACCTTGATGTGCAAACATTTTTAACTTTTGTGTGTTATCTTGTTTCCCCCATGTCAAAAAGGATAATGTATCAACAAGTAAATGTCTGAGGAAGAATGCTCAGGGATTTGGAAAGACATCCATCCATGCAAGGTGCAATGAATTAGGATACGATGCTTCAGCCTGGCAAGAGATGACTAAAGGAGAGTATCATAGATATGTATAAAATATAGGGAAGGTGAGTATGTATCAATTGGTTGTTATTTCTTCCAGTAAAAAGAAAAGGCAAATGATGCTAAATGAACCTAGAATATGACAGACTAACAGAAACCAAGGAGGCTGGTTTATCAGTATCATGCAGTCAACCTGTTTAACTCCTTGCTGCAGGATGCTGCCAGACCTGGCTCAGAAAACCTTTTTGCTACCTGTACTGGAGATGAGCCTAGTATCCTGGAGAAGCATCATTAAAGTTTGACCTTACACTTTTCCAGTCTTGGGTACTGCCAGCCTTAGCTTGGCAAAATGGACTTTTGTTTTGACCTGATACTTCTAATTTGGTGAAAGTTAGAAAGGGTAGTTTAGCTTTGGAGCTTGCAGAGGAAAGAAGTATTGCCTGATCCTCAGCAAGTTTGTGTACTGATGTGACCAGAGGTCTTCTGCAAGCCATGCATCAAGAAAAACAAGTATTATTGCCTTTCTGACATGGGCAGCCAGCTACAAGCACCTGAATGAATACACAGCATAAATCCAGCAACAAAATCTTTTTTTCAAGATTGTTTCGATAAATTCAGAAATTGGCCCAGAGAGTATTGCAAAGAGCAATGACTAACCAAGGTTTCTTCTGACCTCCAATATGCTGCTATTCTTTGCAAAAATTACATCCATTACAAATGTGTTCACTGGTGTAGTGTCTCAGCTGCTTCCTTCCCTGGCAGAATTGGTTCTAATTCTTGCTTTTCCTGCCCTTCAAGCCCCACAAAACTAAGATCAGACAGAGTTGCACTGTCAGTAATTGGAAGGAAATGAAGGAGACTTAATTTGACCTCCTATATCATTGCAAACAGAATTGTTCTAGTCAGCTTCTTACATACAATGCTGGTGAATACGTGTGACAGAGCAGGTTGAGCCTTTAACTAGTGATGACTCACTTGAAGCAGAAGACTTGGCTTGCATTTCAGAGGGCAGGCTGTGTTTCCAGGGCTTTGTAGGAAGAAGAAAAAAGGAAGTGAACTGTTTACTTGCAAGGTGAACTTACTTTATGTGGAAATTACGGTGAGATAATCAGTGTGAAATCCTATGTCATTGTTTTTCAGAATAAAACCACAATTTAATTAGCGGAAAGCTAACTATACCTTTGCTTTATCCTTTTAACAACAACACTTTTACTGTTTTCTCTGTATTTTTAAGCTCTAGTATTTATGATGAATTCAGGTTTTATTTTGGGGTTAGTTTGCTTGGCATTACATGAGTAGGAAGAGATTTGATCTTCTTTATCTCTTTTTACTTTTCATCTTTTCTCTATATCAAGCCATATAAAATCGTGGTTCTGTGGAAATATGTTTATTTATAACATGCCTTCTCATAGATCCAATAAATGTAATTTCAATAGTATTTGACAGTTTTTACTTTGGAGATGGCCATTATTTGCAAGAAGTGGAGACGGGGCACTCTGAGGAATTTCAAAAGAAGATACAAGCTTTGCATCCTTATTTTAGCATTAGCACAGGTTGCCATCCATTTACTTAAAGACATAGCTGGCAATTTATTCAGAAAGGTTCCCCTTTTTTGCTATGCCATTTGCAGTTGCCAAGATGTACACCTGTTAGCTTGCTTGATCCTCGGAGTGTAGAAGTTGATTTCCCATGCATGTTTAAAAAATTAGCAGCTTGAAGACCAAAACTAATCAGGCAACTCTTTTGGTTCCAGTGCACCAAGCCTTCATGGCTATCTGTTATACAACTGGTTTTTAACCAGGACATTTATCCAGCATAGAAATTGGGAGCTACTGTAAAACTCTTCTATCAATAGCAATGTTTGAAATATGTGCTTTGGCCTCCTGCTGTTCAAGCATTGCAAATTGTCAAATTATATGTGACAGACTGATCGTGATTTGTCTTTTTCATGACAAGGGAAAGTGTTTTTCCTCACCCTAGGGGGAAAAAGCATTCAATTACATTGAGAGATTGTTCTAATCCCATTTGGCTGTTATTTTGCAAAATATTAGTTTGTTTTAACAAGGAGTTATAAATTTCTCCCAAGATAGTATTCTATAATTGATGTATATTAATACAGTCTTGTATAAATTTTATGAAAATTCTGTTATTGCAGAGCCTAGCTGATGACTTGTATTAATGAATGTTTTTATCTCTTAAGCTACAGGAAAATTAATATAGATTTTATGGCTATTGGCATGCTGGTGTATTACAAAGAGAAAGCTATTCAGTGGGACCTGCTCAATACCTCAGTTCACCTATGAAGGAACAGCTGTGGTTGTCCATGGTGGAAAATACTTGTGGTGTGAATGGTGGATGAGGTATAGCAGTGCATTCCAGTGTGAATGTATTGAACACTGGGAATAACTGTGCCGGAGGCATATTTGGGTACCACAGTTGTATATATGCAGCATAGGCATTGCTTCTTAGGTGTGATTATTCATCCCATAATGGCTGTGTTATAGCTGTTAGAAAATATTCTTCTCTTTTCATCACAGTGTAGGATAGACAACATCTGTTAAAAAGATCTTAAAATAGAGCTGGTGAGAGATGTAAGGAGCTTCTAGAAAAAGAAAACAGGAACAAAGAAACTGCCTGCACAATTTTTCAAACAAATACAAGGATCATAATTTTCTTTACTGGTTAGGTAGTGGAACCAATAGCTAGTGGACCAATTAAAAAAAAATTATCCAGCTCAAAACCACATTACCATTATTGCTGGCAGGTAGCACAAAAAGTTGTAGATAGGACAGAACAATATTAAAAATAGGCCCTTCAAATTTTTGTTAAAAAACACCTATTTGGGATCACATATTTAAATAACTCATTGAATTAGCTAAGCATACTATTTGCTGACATCCTAATTAGATAATTACATCTTAATTATTCATTGTTCATAATCCACAGCTGCCTGTAGCTGAAACTCAGCAATTGTGGCTAATTGCATATTCTATAATGAATCTTGAGTGAGAATCAATAGCACTCTGCTTACACTGACTAATATCTAATATTCCTTATTCTAAAACTTCTTCAACAGGCTTACCATTTCTGAGAATGTGGGGATGGACTTCTCCAATCTGTTTTACAGGTAGCCCTTCATTTAGATTTTTTTTTCTGTATCTTTACAAATGAATCTAGTTCTATGTGAGAAATTAAAAAATAGACAAAGATGATAATGAAAACCTCATGGAAATTTGAGAATCATGTTAGTAATACTGAAAATATCACTCTTTTTATACTCCATTAGCAAGTATTTATGGTGATCAAACTACAAATAAGATATACTAGGGTGAGTATAGGTAATATTTTGGGAATTCAAATCTAGTATTGGCTCTATTTGGCTGCTTCTAGGCATATTACCTGGTCATTGGTAAGCTATTTTCATGTTTTTTCATTTTTGTTGGCTTTTTTGAAACTCTCATTTTGTAACCAAGCTTCCTTGTATGATTTTGGGAATCTGAAACCTGACATTTGACTTACCTCCCTATGCCATCATCCTTGACATGCTAGTTGTTGCACTGCAGCATCAACTGTACCTAGACCTCCTTTTGCCAGAGCCAAAAGTACCATTACTAGGTTTGTGTAACTGAAAGAGGAGCCCCCAGGAGTGATTCTCAAACTGTCATGCAGCATCACAACTGTACAACAGAGAGATGCTTGTGGACCTTGCTGCCATCTTTTAGACTGGCTATTTGGTCTATCACTGGAGAGGGGATTTGATGAGACAAAGCAGGAAACCCAACCAACCCGCTGGGGAAGTACTTGGAGACACAGATATATTTCTGACACTTGCATCAGCTAGTCATCAACAGAGGAACGCTTCACTTGACTGGGCTCAGCCTGACCACGTGTAACCAGAAGTCCGTGCAGCTTTCAGCTGCTGTCATTTGGAGCACCAGTCGTTAAGGTCTTATCAAAGCACAGTGCTGAAAAATAATAGAACTGTCACCAGAGACATAGCATGTTCTACATGGAAAATTCATCTGACCAGACTTAAAGTGAAAGTACTTTTAAATTATAATGCATATGACCTTTTAATGGTTGCTGTACAACCGCAGTTACAACTGATGTATGGTATAAAGGTAGCTGCACTTGTTCATATCCCCTTACAAGTGCTCACTCTTCTCATCAAGAGTGCAAAATGCAGCTCTAATCAGACAGTTCACGTCCTTGCTTGCTGTGAAAGACTTGTCAGGTGGAGACTGAGCTTTGCAATAACCAGAGTGCTCTCTCTTGGAAAAAATCCCAGCTACCTGTTTGGGATTATTGTGTCCATCAGGCCTGCAGATTGCCATTATGGTCCAGATTGTACTTTGATTTAGAGAAAGAGTAATGCTAAAAGCCTGTACATTTATAAACATGCTTCATGTAAACTCCCCAGTGTAAGAACTTCTCAGGTGATAGGGGAAAAAATGTACCCTTCAAATGGAAAAAGTTATTTGTTCTTTTCCAGAGCAGGTGGTAGGGGATACTCTTGAGGAGATAAAAATGGCTTTTATTTCCGTTCCCTATGCAGAAGATCAAAAGAAAAGTAGGCAACTGCCAGACTTAATGAGCCATGCTGAAGGGCTGCATCCTGACGGAATTAATGCATCATTTATAAAGTACTTCGTAGGAAAATGATTTAGTGAATCACATATCACTTTGATGTCTTATAACACTCTTGCTTATTAATATATATGCAATGAATTCAGCAGTTACAAATGACAAAATCATGCATACCAATGGCTGGAAGAACATGTGGGAACATTGGTGTGGAACAGTTACAAAAAAGAGAGTTGGGAAGAATCAGTGCACATGGCAGATTCTGGAACCTGAGTACGAGTCCCTGACTTGGACCCGAATAAATGTCACCCAGTGTGGTGGAGAGATGGAGACGTCAATGTCCCTGGCAGGATGTATGCTACTTTTGAATGATGCTGCTCTCCAACTGGGGCTAAAAGGTTCTGAGCACAGACCTATAATGTCTGTTCTTGTCAGAAGGAGCCCTGCAATGCAGATCTGCCATAGAAGGAAACAAAGAACTAAACTATCCTTTCCAATAGACTTTTGTAAAGGGAAATGAGTACTCCTCAATGACCTGTACAATTGTGGCTGGACTGGTCCTGTATCCAAAAAGTGGTGTCTTCAGTTCCTGCTTGTTGGCCCTCCTACTTTCCAGGAAGATGGTAAATGGGTGGAACAAGATGTAGGATGAGGTGATGAACACAAAGTTGCAACATTTTCTTTCTTGTAATGGTTGGAGGAGGCTGATGTGCTGATGGTATTTCCTGAGCAAGGACTCCCAATCAAAAAAGAAAGTGTGATAGCCTACCATATTTTTTAAGTAAGGATCCTACCACCTTTTTTTTCAGTAGGGATGTCAGTCGTCTTCAGCACCCACACTTGCTTAGTTTTATATGCCAATGAAGGTGGACTCTTTCTAGTTCAAGGTCTGTAGAGTACTAAACAGAGTAGTAGTTTTTCACACCAGAGTGCTCAAACCTGGGCCTCAGGTTTCTCAGCACTTGCAGTGCCTCAGACATTTTCCTCTGATTTCCATCCAACTGTAGGCATTCTGGCCTCTGGCTTGACATCTTCAAACATAATTTGGCAAGCAAGCAATGAATATAACCTTAACCAAATAATTTCTCAACCATTGGCACTTTGCTCTTAAAAAGGCACAAATGAATCAGAGGGCTCGAAAAACATACAAGCCCTAAGGCAGAGCGTTGCTTGACCTATTCTCCACCTTTCTGCAACTGGCATTTCAGGCTGGGCAAAGTTAGTCTTCCTTTGCCTCCCTCAGCAAACTATTATTAAGCAATGACATGCTTAAAGTAGCACGTTCTAAAGGTTGTCTCACTTCTCCGTCTCTTCTGTGCTGTTTGGTTTAGGAATTAAATGCAAATGGCCAATTCTCAAACCCTCTGTATGGTTTTGTCATTGACTGTAGATCTACAGTGTTCTTCCTATTTAGAAAAGCTGTCTGAAGTATTTCACAGCATCCTGCTTTGTCTTCAAAAGGAAATGAGCCCAGAACATAACAGAAAGAAATACTTGAAACTAGAAATATCCTGCCTATTATGAAAGAAATCAGACATTGGTTTTGTGTCCAGATTCACAGGGCATCATTGATATTTGTTTTTGAACCCATGGCTCTTCACTAGTATACTCAATTTTGTGTAAAATTTAGCTAGAACGAAATGTGCTGACAATCCTGGTGAGGCAAGTTCCCAAACTCAATTTTGGTAGCACTGCTTCACTGCATCAGGAATAGCTTAAAACAAGACTCTTCTCTCCTTGTTTATGTACTTTGCCCGAGGATAGAAAAGTATTACCTTTCTCCTCCACCCCCAGTGAATATGGGGATTTATATCTTCCTTGGAAGCATCTAGTTGCTGTTGGAGACAGCTTAATAAACATTTTTTCATTTCCTGTGGTCTGCACCACATTCCCTAGGAAAAAGGGGAAAGCAAGCTCTCATATGAAAAACTCCAGGTTATTCAGCACAAAAACATAGGGAGATGATTCGTTTGAGCCACTCTGACAGCCTGGTCTTTACTGATTCTGCCATTTTCTATATTTCTAAAAAATTTTCTCTTTCAACAAGCTAAAAATCTCACTTGGTTCACCTGCGCACTCAAATGGAATGATAAAGATGTCTCCTCTATTTCCTTAATGTGTAGCATGGAAATAGACAAGATCATTGGGATTTATGTGGACAAATGTGGCCGGTTTCTAGTGGTAGATTGTAAAATGCAGTTTAAGATCACTAAGAACTAATATATCTTTTTAAAATCTGATTACATACTTATTTTTGAAGATCAAACATAAGAAGTGATTATAAAAGCTATTTTTTACATTTGTTTACTTACAGCATTTGCTTTTTCAGAGGGAGCAGTTACTGTGTAGATGTAAATTTGGTTCCTCGTGAAATTACATTACAGGAGCAGGAAAATACTAAGACCTAAAAACTCTATGATCAAATTTTCTTTTAAAATACTTCCATAGATTCTGAGGAACTAAGAGTATCTGCCCAGAAGCCTACTGATTTGAGGTATAATATTAGACTTCTACAGGTAAACCCAGTCCAGGGAGAAAGCATTTAACCTAAGTGTATTTTTATTCTGTTTGGTAGAACTAGAATTTCTGATGAGCTTATTTGATTTGCATATGCTCGTAGTGACTTAGCACCTGAATTTCAGCTAAGGCATAGAGATGCACAAGGTTCTGAAATGCTCCAGTATTCAGATCTCTTGAGCCAATGAAATGTCAGTCTAAAGATTTAGAAATGTAGGGAATGCTCTGAATGTCTGACCTAGGGATCAAAACCAGTTCAGACCTAAGGAACAACGGGAAAGATCCTCCAGCCATTAATGTTACATGAGATAAAACCTGAAAATTATTTCCTCTGACTATTTTCTAATTACAAGTTCAGTTCAGAAGCGATCAGTGCAGAGGCTTCAGCAGAAATAAATAATGTTGAATGAAAGAAGCACTGCTTAGTAGGCCTTTATTATTCCCTCAGCCTCTAGGCAACCCAACTGGTACAAAAATTAATATATTTTGGTATTCTTAACAAGAGGAAACAAGGCATGTATTGCCATTACCCAAGTCATAATACAGATTTTTTAGAGATACATTAGCAACGTCCTCTAAGGAGATTAATGATGAAATGTACAAAATGTACACAAATCACAGAATCACAGAATTGTAGGGGTTGGAAGGGACCTCGAGAGATCATCGGGTTCAACCCTCCTGCCAAAGCAGGCTCCCTAGCTCATACTACACAGATAGGTGTCCAGATGGGTCTTGAATATCTCCAGGGAAGGAGACTCCACCACCTCCCTGGACATGTTGATGCGGAACTTCCTGTGTTCTAACTTGCAGCCATTGCCCCTTCTCCTGTCTCTGCTTACCACTGAAAAGAGGCTGGTTAATGTGCCCTGCATCCCATGCTTAAGATAATTATAAACACCAATTAGGTCTCGCCTTAGTCGTCTTTTCTCTAGACTGAACGGTCCCAGTTTATTCAGCCTCTCATCATAAGGGAGATGCTCCAGGCCCTTAATCATCTTCATAGCCCTTCTCTGGACTCTCTCTAGGAGATCCCTGTCCCTCTTACACCAGGCAGCCTAGAACTGGACACAATACTCCAGGTGAGGCCTGACCAGGGCAACGTAGAGGTGGAGGATCACCTCCTTCGACCTGCTGGCCACACTCCTCCTGATGCATCCCAGGATTCCATTGGCTTTCTTAGCCACCAGGGCACACTGCTGGCTCATGGCCAACCTGTCATCAACCAGGACCCCCAGGTCCTTCTCCATAGTGCTCTTCTCCAGCAGGACATCCCCCAGCCTGTACTGAAACGAACAGTTGTTTCTCCCCAGATGCAAGACTCTACACTTGCTTTTGTTGAATTTCATCCGGTTTCTCCCTGCCCAGCTCTCCAGCCTGTCCAGGTCTCACTGGATGGCAGCTCAGTGTTCCTGCGTGTCAGCCACTCCTCCCAGCTTTGTATCATCGGCGTACTTGCTGAGGGGGGATGCTATTCCTTCATCAAGGTCGTCAATGAAGATATTGAACAGGACTGGACCCAACACCGGCCCAACACAAATGTACACAAACATGAATGTACACGAACATGACTGGGATGCGTGAATGAGGTCTGCTATTTGGATCTCAGTATCCTAGCTAACAGTAGTTTATTTCATGAGAGGAATACTGATCTAATATTCAGTGGTCTACAGATATTACTGGAGAGGGCAGAGGCTGCTTTGACAGGTGTAGCTACAAATCTGTGACCAATAATGGAAGATATAGCTCAATTGTGTCAATTTCTTTTATTTCCCTGATATACATCTTATTCCACTGCAGCCAGGGAAATCACATTCAACTCTATTTTGGCAGATGGCAGGGCAGGAATAGTGTTTCTGCATACATAATTGATTGAGGAATACCATTATTTATTGGGTTTTAGCAAAAAATAACTATCTATTTAGATGTGAGCTTTTTTATACCTTAATTTCAGCACAGTCAGAAAGAACATAGTTTATTCAGAATGTCTTCATCATGTAGTATTTCCCAGAAGAACCAGTAAAGAAATAAATGTGTCTTACAGTGTAATACAAAAGTTTATCCTGATACGATATGATGAAGTGGAGAAGAATTTTGATGACTTAATTTCAAGCACTGGTTGTTTAACAGATTTATTAAAAGCTCTTTACACTTCAGTAAACTTTACACATTGTGGCTTTCATTCATTTCCTTCCTGACAGGTCACATGGGAATATGCAATGCAACTATTGGATACTTACCTTTATTTACTTTTTTTTTTCTCTAAACAAAACAAGTTTTAGTGCCTTTTGTTAAGACTTATAAGTGAAAAAGAATCTGATAGTAGAATTCAGGGAGCAAAGGAGGATGAAATTTATCTCTGAATTCATTGGGAGATAAAATAATCAAAACTGTCAGGTATTTTAAAACTTACATTATGTTAACAATCATATTTCCAGACCATGGTAATTTTGTTATAATATCCAGTTTGTTACCTCTAAGTAGCAAAATTGTTTTCATTCTTAGAAGTGCATCATGGCATGACATTTCCCAGAGCTAAATTGTTCTTTTGCTAGAATTGTTCTGACAAAAACCTAAAGCTCTGGTAAAAGAGCTTTAAGAAGTACATAGGTTCACCTTGGAAAAAAGGAGTATGTAAAAAAAATACATAGCTGAGCAACATATCACTTTTGCATTCTGTGTGAACCTAAATTATGTTTTCCTGTTTCTCTATGCTCTTATATTTATTTTAATGGTATTTTCCATTAAGAAAATTTGCTGATAAATTTCAGAGACCTTGTTTCATTTTACTGAGTAATGGCAGTATTTACAAATCTACTTAGTAAATTATTCATGCAATTTCAATTCAAAATTCTGTGCTGGGGTGTTTAGAAGAGCTCGTGAAGATAAGAAATACTTTTGTGGAAAACACAGGATGTGAAGTCTAGTTTGTTTATGTTTCACCTAGTGGAGAATGGGACACATCTATTTCTCTGTCACCTTTGCTGAGATGTGTGCAAAGCAGATATGATTGCATAAAGATGTACCCAGTCATTCATGAGAAATAAGAAATTGAATCTTACACTTTTTCTCCAGCTCTTGCTTCTCACATACACTCCTGTACTTGTTAGCAGCAACAAGAAGCTGTTGTTTTGTAAGAAGTCAATGGAAGGCACCCCAAGTGAGAGTCTTAGAAGATTATCTATCTTCACAAGTTTATTTTGGATTTTAACATTATTTTGTTAAGGGCAAAATGGATTTTTTCCAATATTTATTTAGGTTGTTCGTTTAATTAACCAAGCATGTTACCATGTTACCTGACACCAAGAAATGGAGTGGTTCCTGTGGTAAATTGTTTCCGTGGATGGAGTAAATACTGTGGAGATTAAGTGTGCAAAACAGGCATCACATCTGGGACCAAATTAGGAGACAGTGTCAGCCAGTATAAACCACACTTTGGTTAACTGGCATACAGTGTCTTATACTGATGAAATCTTAACCTCAAAAAGAAGGATTAAGAACATACAAGGAAGCATTTGACAATCAGCCTTTACTAGGGGCAGGATAGCCTTACCAGACAGATCAAACCGAGGTGGTTTTTGACTTCTCTAACATGCCTTTACATCTAATCATGTATGCATAACTTCTACTTTCCATCTCACTGGCTGGTTTACAGTCTCCTGGGAGTCAGCTCCCTTCATGTGAAGGTGCTTCAGCCCACCTTGGCATCCTCTCTCTTGGCCTGAGGGCCGCAACTGTATCTAAGCTATGCTCTTACTCCACACAGCAAACAAATGAACTTTCTTAAGCACACAGAAAAGCTTCATGCATTTTGTAGCTCACATTTTTGGGTGCATTTTATCTTCAATGTTTTGTTTTCTAATAATACTGGAGACAAACTAGTCAACTATCAGCTAATTTTACCAATCTTTAACTCTTATATTTTCTCACTCTAGGCCAAAAACAATGATGACACCAAGCTGAGTGGTGAAGTTAATGTGTCGGATGGGTGGGATGCCTGGACAGGCTGGAGAAGTGGACTCATGAGGTTCAACAAAGTCAAGTGCAGGGTCCTGCACCTGGGTAGGGCCAATCTCCGTTATCCATACAGTTTAGGAGATGTGCTTGAAAGCAGCCCTGAGGAAAAAGACTTTGGAGTGCTTGTGGACGAGAAGCTGGACATGAGCCACCAATCTGCATCTGCAGCCCAGAAGGCCATCCACATCCTGGGCTGCATCAAAAGAAGTGTGGCCAGCAGATCGAGAGAGGTGATTCTGCCCCTCTACTCTGGAATACTGCATCCAGCTTTGGAGCTGTCAACACAAGAAGGACATGGACCTTTTGGAATGTGTCTAGAGGAGGGATACAGAATAATCAAAGGGCTGAAGCATCTCTCCTGTAAAGATAGCCTGAGACAATTGGACTTATTCAACTTGGAGAAGAGAAGGCTCCGGGGGATCTTCTAGTGGCCTTCCAATACCTGAAAGGTGTCTGTAAGAAAGCTGGGAAGAACTGTTCATGAGGGCATGTAGCAATTGGACAATGGGTAATGGTTTTAAACTAGAAAACTAGAGATTTAGGTTGGATATTAGGAAAAAAATTCTTCACTATGAGGGTGGCAGATATGGAATAGGTTCCTCAGAAAAGTACTGGTGGCCCCATCCCTGGAGATATTCAAGGTCAGGCTCAATGTCACTCTGAGCGGCCTGCTCCAGTGAAGAGGTCCCTCCTTACTGCAAGGGGGTTGGAATAGATGACCTTTAAAGGTCCCTTCCAACCTAAACACACTCTATGATTTTATGATTCTATATTTCCAGAGTGTAATTTGCATATAGTGATTCAAATAAATCTAAAATAGTGCAGTATTTTACTTACATAGAAATCCATAAACATTTGGGAAAGCCAAAATCAAGAAGCATGTTTCAGTTCCTAGATATTAGCTATTAAAGGCATGTATTGTAAATAAATAGTACATACACCGTATTTTAACAGCAATTATAGTGTATGTTGGTTTATTGCTGGTCATGAAAGTCCATCTGTAATGGAGCATGGCCCTGGCTTCACTTCCCAGCCTCTAGCTTCTCCAGACAATTGATCATGAAGTCTTTGTCTCACTTCTCAAATGGAAATCAGCTAACTTTTCTTAGTTGATGTGCTAATGACAAGAGGGAACATCACTTGCAATGTGGGTTTTTTGTACACAGTGACCTGGTGCCATCTCTAAACCAAAATTAATTTACCTCTGTGAAATGTAAGAGGGTTTTTAGATAGAGGAATACATAAATTTTCTTTCCTGAATTTTATGTAATAAATATATTGACAATCTGTCTGTCTTTGTGAAAGGTATGAAACACAGGACAGCTTTATTCTTTTTTACTACAGCAAACTTTCTAGATGTCAGTTCTGCCTGTTACCATAGCAGCATTTTTCAGCTAAATGTGCAAACAGAGATAGTCACATAGATTTTGTTTTCATATTCCCTAGATTAGAATGAATTCTAACACTTGGGATATCATAATGCTTCCAAATAGATGCTCCAAAGGGAACACCATGCTTTATTTCTAGGGCTGTCTTTCTCGGTGTATTACACCTCCTGATGATATGAAAAGTGTAGCCTCTCATTCCCATTGAGAACATGTTCCTAGCAAAAGATAATTACAAAAAACAAATATTTGCTTTTAAAATAACAGTCTTTTATAACTATATCAAAAGGCAAAAGACTTCCAAAAACTGAAGGGGAAAAAAAATGTTTTCTTAAAGCTGAAATATTACCAAGTCTCCTCAATAACTCAGATCTTCAGAAAAAAAGAAAGTCCAGGGAACTTTAACGAGTGCCAACTTTCTGAAACTTCAGCAAGTTATTTTAAACAGGTCTCTTCGTTTCCTCCACTTTGCTGAGTATTAGGATATTTGAATCATTTTGCTTCTTTAATTGAATTATTTTGCACACTGTAATCCAGATTTTTCAGTATCAACAGCTCATCATGAAACAGAGCCAATGCAGCACCAGGAAATAGCTAAAGAAAGAGAAGAAACAGATTTGTTTCATTTTACACACATATTCCTTAGAAATCAGTGACGAGGGTAAAGAAAATCCAAAATACTTATACAGCTTTCCTAAAAAAAAAATGTTTGGATAAAATTCATTTAATATTTGTCAAGTTTTCTGCATACTGTTGAAGGCTTAGTAGCCACTATTGCCAAAAAGTTAATTTCAGTCAGTTTTAATACTACAAGTATTTTTCAAAGAACAGATTTAGTGGACAGTAAACAGTCAGGCATTGAAAGTATCAGGAATTATTAACAAATCAGCATCTTTTAACAGTGCTGTCTGAGATGGTACTTTCTTCTCTTTCGAAACACGATTAACATCTGTGTTTAAACCTATTCATGATGAATACTGGGAGCATGTGTATATATTGTGTATATGTGTATGTAAGTCTATCAGAACAAATAATTTTGCATGCAAAATGTCTTCTGTCTGGCCTACAGGAACAAACCACAGTTCAGTCACCACATTGCAAAGGATCTCACCATTTCTTAACTCTATGCAGTTGTACACTCTTCTACGGCTGTTTCAGTAAGGGAGGATTTGTGCATTTAATAGCTCCCAAGTATAAGAAAAAAATACAACAGGAGACAGGAAAAAAGTAACATATGTAACATAAGTGAAGCTTTTTACTCCTTTTAGCTGCCAGTACTGAGGAGTCAATGCTTAGAATATCTAGTTGCTTAATTGGGGGGGAGGGGGAACCCACAAAAAAACCCCACAAAAACCCCCACCAAACAAAACAAAACACACCTGTGATTTTACAGAAGATTTGGGATGATCAGGCTCTTATCCTTCTGTTTGGAAAATCTAAAATGCACAATTTTCTTACAGCTAAAGCATCCTTCTCACAGCTGTGGAATGGAAATGTCCTCTTAGCATGATTTCTCTTAACTTCCTGGAATTTGTTTATTTTATGTGTGTATATCATAAATGTACTGCACTTTTCTGTCCCTCAACCTTTCGTAGAACACCACATGGCTAGCACTAAATTAAAAGAAGCTTTCTACATTTTAAACTGAAGTAAAACTGGAGAGAGATGTGCTCCAGAGTAACAAGGAAAGCATGGAGACTGAAAATATTTAACCTTACTTATAGCCATGTTTGTGAATGCAAAAGACCACTCACAGATGGAGGTTTTTCTGTGTTTGAAGATTTTATTGTCCGCAAGAAAGACATGAAATATGTCCATGAAGATGTCAAAGGATAGCAGGATGGTCATTAATACGAGTGTACGGAGTGGAAAGGCAAAAAGGCAGAGTCAGGAATGCTTGAAATGCTGCAGTGCAAACATGACCTGGAGCACCGAGCACTCCTACCCAGCAGCAACAGGAACTACTGCAGAAACTAGGCGCAGTAGGTAACTCCTTTTCTACCACCTTGATGTCTTCCATTTTAAGCACCTTTTTCCTCTCCACAACTGGAAGAAACCAGAGTGTCAACAGTGAAGAGACAGACTAAGATATCACAACTGTAAGAAAGAAACAAATGCTCAATCGCTGACCTGCTGGCCAGCAAGGTAAAGCTACACCTCTTACAGCACTCTCCTAAGTACTAAGGATTTTAAAGAAACAGGGAGATTTACCAACACTTTCTTACAGGGTATCAAAGCAACAAAGTCAGGCAGAGTCAAGTAGAGGCTAGTTTTTACTTCTAAACTTTGGGAATGTTTCAGATACGTGACCTCCAGGGAAGCTGTGCACATCAAGATCCAAGTCCAAAACATCTTCAAGGTGTTCTGGCCTGGCTGACAGCTTCTGTATGGAAAAGAGAAGTTCACAAAAACAAGACTAGTCTTTAGACTAATAACAGCTGCTACTTCATCCAAGAGATCTGTTTGATAGATACACTAAAATAAAGAACAGCATTAACCAAAGACTAACAATTTGGCAGCTTTATCGAAAAGGACAAGAAGAGATGAGTACAAAGGTTTTACTCAGTGCTGGTTTTTGCTGACCAGAGAACAGTGACATGTGATCATTTCAAGATTTACTGAGGGAACTCTGTTTTTAAGGCAAATTAGCCACTTTGTATCTAGTAGCTTTTATTATCAGACAGGTATTTCTTGTCTAGACCTTTGTATAAGGGTTACAACTGTGCTTCCATTAGCATGATTTCTCAGTGCCTGCCAGTAATACTCTGGGAGACAAGAGTGGCATCTGCTATGTGGGTTTTCTTCTTCTCATCTCTGCAAAGCGGAAATTGCTCCAGAAGTAAAATTGTTTTGTCTGGTAGATTTTACTTTATCATATGTACATGTTACAATGTGCTTGTGTTAAATAGAGCAAGGTCAAAGAAATGATGGCTCCTAGTTCCTGTGGGAGTTCATTTCACTGTCTGGCAGCAGAGCTGAAAATCTCCTGCAAAGACTCTTACCCTTGGTGTGAAAAAGTTGTATTACAACAGAGGGTCTGCCAACAGTTTAAACAGCAATATACCTGTTTAGTAAGACCCAGTCATTTTTAATTTAGTGATATAATTCATTCTTCTTCACTTAATGATCAACCATTGCTTTCTTTTTTTCTTTTTTTTTTAACAGAATATTTTCTTTAAAGATTTTCTCTTTTTGATCAGAGCTTCTGAATGACTAGATGCACAGTGATGTGGTGAGATTTAACAGCTATTCAGGGCTGTTCTGCAGAGCTACCAGTCTGCCAGCTCACAGTACTTTTTTATTTTGCAACTTGACATTCATTTTTGTTTCCTCTCCACTCTTTCCAGGAGAAAAAATATACCTTCTAATCTGAAAAGGCCAAAAGCAGCATTGAAGGAAAGAGTTTCAAGGTGCTAAAAAGATAAATTGAACATAAGACAAAAAAGATAACTGAACAAATACTGGCCCTGCTCTTAGCACTGTTGTTTTATCCTGAGCGTTAGCTTACTACTAGACAATTTCCACTGGTTTACTTATGGTTCTACATGAATAAAGTAGAAAATTAACTTTCAGGATGAAATATTTACTGCAATCAATAAAGATGGATATCATATACTATTAAGATAATTATGCAGTTATGTTGAAGAATTAATGAATCATTATATTCAGAGTGGAGCAACAGAGCACGTATTGTTATTGCATCCAAAGTACTGCAACTGTGGGGAAATACTGATATAGAAAAACATTAAGACTCGCCTTTTGGCTAATGAAAGATGAGGAATCTCCCAACAATAAAAAAAAAAGGAAAGAAAAAGTGTTTATGATTAAATGTAAGTTAATCTAAGAGCATTGCAGTTCACAGCAAAGTAGCAAAATATGAGCCAATGGTGCATAACTAATTATCTCCTCGTTGTTCTGTTTACCAAAAATAAAATTCCAGCCCCCTGAATGTAGGCAGCACACTGTGGTAGGGAGCATTCTTCTAAATGAAGACGTGTTCCTGTATCACCTCTGCTTCCTTCCTTCCTTCTTATCTTGAAATCAGATTGAGTCAGAAGGCTAAACACTGCACTGTTTTCAGTGCAAACCCTGTTTAGAAAGAACCTTCACAGTCAAAACACAGGTGGATCACATCTGATATACTATACCTGTACTCCTCTTTCTATACACGAAAAATAAGTCGGAAGCATCAAATTTAGCATGAGCAGAGCATGCTGTGAGACTCTGTGATATACCTTATTATGCACATCATTCATACTGAATCACTCCAGTATCATAGGAGGTGTCTAATCAAAACTGGAAACATCTAGATCCACTCTGCAAGATTTTGCTTCCATACTAAAGAAAGATCTTCCTTCTTCAGCATCTTTGAAAACATAACTTTGAACAGTGAAACAGGAATATATCACAGCCACATATAAAATTGTTTTTAAAATCTTTTCTTCCAAATATTTCAGTGATTTATGGATTTATTATAATTATACCCAATTTAGATTTGGCACGCGTAATTTTGGATAAATACTAATATTTTTCTACCACTATTTGCTAACAGTTTTTATATAGGCCACTTTAATGTAAGATCTAGGGAAAATGAAGCAACAAAGACTTGATTTTTCTAGGCATTTAGACTCAAGACATGCTATTCATATATGCATATATAAAGCAGTAGTCATAATATTGCTATGGCTGAAGTCAGACCAAGATCAGAAAGCTACCCTCATCTCAGTTATATGTAAAATGTGATACGCCTGACAAAATCACTTATAGCCAAGAAATACTGGTGTGCTCTGAGTCTACTCAGGAGGGAAAAGTAGTTGGACAGAGGCCTTCCATGGCTAATGTTCTAGGTGTGTAAGACAGGAGGAAGGCAAGAACAAGATACATGAAAGAAGCAAGACAGAAAAAATATCCCCAACAACAGTAGATATTTTTACATTTTATTTTGAAAGATGTCAAGATAGTGACCATGGCAACATGGCTGCAGGTATATATTGCTTCCATAGCAAAATAAGACACCATCTCTTAAGCACAGCTAGTGGCCCAGTATGCTGTTGGCATGCTATTAGCTCAGCGTTAGGCAGTTTGGATGCTCTCAGACACACCTGCATACCATGTCCCTAGGCTGCCTGCAAGCGTTTCTACAATAATACCTGCTGCCTAGGAGCTGTCTGCGTAGACTGGAGGCAAGCAGAGCTGGAAATATGCCATGCTTCTGGTTTCTTGGAGACTCCTCTTCAAGACTGGTATTGACAAAGACTCCAGTAACATGATCCTGAAAAAAACCCTCTCCAACCCTCCCCTAGAGTAAGTATTTGTGTTGGGTGTGGATTGCCAGAGATTTGGTTTAAAAGATAAGGGATATTTTAAAGTAAATATAGATGGACAAAACAACCTGAAATAAATTAAAATCTTTTAAGGCAAATTAATCTGAGGCCAGAAGACAAAAAGAAAAATAAAAAAGAGGTGCAGTATTACACCTGTATTAGTGGCAGAGGTACTGAGAAACAAGAAGAAAAACTTCTTCCGATGATCTCACAAAAGCAATGAGCACTAATAACATTTAGTTGTCATAAATGAACTTTGTACCTGTTTTATAATATTCATATTGTGCAAATCTGTCCACAACTGTGCAAGGAAAATGCTACATCTCCAGCAAAGCTAGGCAGCTTTAGAGTCATACGGGGTCTACACCCAGGCATGCAAGTCTCCTCCAGCTCTGCTCCTGCTTGTGGGTTAGTAGGAAACAAAGGGATAGCGTTTTCTGGCTTGTGATTTTAAGGCATGTAATTAACCTGCTTCTATTTACTGATACACAAGTACTCCCATGAGAGTGAACTGTGCTCCTCTGAGGAGTGTAACAAATAAACAAAATGGACTGGCTGTTTAATCAAGTAATTGCCCTAATGTTGCCCTCCTAGACACAAACATTGGTGGGTTTGGGAGAGAGCTTGAATGTTGTTGACTTTTGGTCATGTTACAAAGGCCATTTATTTGCTCAGATTTCTTCTCAGAGAAGAGTTGAATGGACAGAGTTATTTCCTCTGATCATGGAGGAGAGTTTTTGACATTCTGGATAATTTGATGATATTTTACTACTCTGTAGCTTTTCTTTTCCAGTTTATTTTAAAAAGTAGTATCTTTTAAGATGTAGTCAAACTCACTAATCAAATAAAACATGTTTAAGACAAGTGTACATTTTTGGGGAGTTTGATGATTTAGTCTATAGGCAAAATTCAAAAGAAAAATTAAATGTTAATTAAATGAGTTCCCTAACTTCAAATCAGTATGGTGTATGGAGGTTCATTTTTACAGGGAATCCACTGAGCCAACATAAAACCGTGGGCAATTGTATTCAAAAGGAGAACTGAAATACTCCCAGGAGGATAAAATATATATATATATGCATAACTTGCTGAAAAAAAATAAACACACATTTAATTATTAAAATATTATACTATCTTAAAATTATTTTCTATCCAAGCTGTTTTCATCCTTGACAAGTTTTTAAACACTTATAATCATAAAGTAAGCAGCCTTCTTCAATTACCTATTGATAACACTGCTCCAGCAGAAATGTAACCCCATAGAAATTAATTCTTCATACCAGAAGAATAAACACCACACTTCTACATCACCCATTCTTCGAGTGTAAAGATTGAAAGTGCTATTTTATGACATAAAACTAGAAACTAACAGGCAGACTCATAAAAAACAAATCAACAGAGCTAATGAGTGAAGAGAGAGCTTAACAAGATGGCCACCAAATTTTGGCCCCATGGAAGCTGAGGATCCTCTGTGTACTGCTCACTGCCTGTGTCCTGCAACAGCCTGCTGTTGTGGTGTCTATATCTGGAAGAAAGGATGTACAAAGTCCAATCATGCAAAGTTTATCAAACCCTTCATACTGCTAATATATTTCTAGTACACCTTTCACTGCACTTACTTTCAGTTGCTACAACAAATAGCTCGTAATCATGTAATAATTTTGGACCATTCACACTGACCCTTCTCCAGCTCATGAAAAAATCCCGGTATTCCTTTAGGTAAGAGCAATAAGATGAACAACATTGTTATCCCCAAGAAGCTTCTCCTCAGACAGTCATTATTGTTTTATTTGTCTGGAGTATGTCACATCTACTTCTATCACACTTTAAAGTGGCTGAACTTAGAGGAACTGCTCACGTGTTTAAAGTGGGCACCTGCTGAATATCTGGAATAATTGAACTTTTTATGTCAGTAAGAACCAAATCTACAGCTCTACCAGTTTCTTGTCACATTTTAATCATTCAGTTTCTAAGTGCTGGAATGCAATACCAAGCTGCCTGTGTTACCCTTGCCATCAGCTTTACTCCATTAGGACTGAGTCAAAGGTTGCTATTAATCCTAACTGTGGTGGTGTTTACCAACGTGTAGATTATTGTGTCTCATCTAACAAACTATTGCTTATAACTCAAGGCTGGGTGATAAATCTACTTTCCTGGCAAACAGCTTAGCTAATGGTTCATCCAACCAGACGAACATAGGTGCAGCTAGGCAGAGCCTGGAAAATGTGTTTGGTTTGTTTTGAGGTAATTTTTAAAATGCAGTAATCTATTCATGTCCACTGCTCACATTCAGGACTTGCATAGCTCATCCTGGAATCCTGAAGTATTATTCATAAGTGCATAGGAGGGGGAATTTAAATATATATTGTCCTTAAATCCAGACTGAGCATAACACACAGAGGAGTGTCCCAAAACTTGACCTCATCAACATTTTTGTCAGATAATGTGATACAAACAAAACAACGTAAACCAGCTGCTTGTCATTGTTTGCAGACAGTTTGCAGCAAATTTTAAAATTGAACAAAAGATCCCTGTAGCTTTTTAGACTGACATTTTTTCCCTGTGCATACATAAACAATCAGTCTGTATTAGAGGGTTTCTCATTAGTATAAGGATTGAAGTTATGGCCTCTGCTGCTTATCCTGGATGGCTGTCCAGCAGAGATTAAGTTGGGAATTTGAACTGCACATTTGCTGAAAGATGATGGCCGAAGTCCTGACATTCCCTGTTTACTAAACCAAGTTGTAACAGCCAAGGCTATGCATAAGCTGTTAATGAGGTCATATAACAGTTGCTCTGTTACTTTCAGATGTTACAGGAACCACAGTTCATTCTGTTGTTTTGTGATAGTTTAATGGAGAAGGCACTATGTCTGACCAAATTTCACGCAGGCATAGGAGAGTTATAAAAAACCCACAAACAACATTTGCAGTAGAAAACCACAGTACACTGTCCTTTGTGCTTAGTATCTGTTCCTCCTTTCAGGATGACATGGATGATGCATTTCATTATTCCCATTTTCCATAATTTGTTTATATTTATCTTTATTTTAGTACTTGCTGACTGTTGTATTCTAACAGCAACTCTTAAATTAAAATATTGAATCTAAATATTATGTGGAAATCTTCACATGAGCTGACATCTATGTTTGTATTGCTTGGGGAGGTGCTAAAAGAAGTGGATGATTATTGTAGCTTAAAATGGGCTCCACTCCAGGAGATCAGAGGAGGTAAAAGGGTTTATTATTTTTTATTTTATTTTATCTTGTTCCAGAGGAGAGATTGCTAACCACTTCAACAAACCTACTGCCTTGTTCAACAACTTTGCACAAACTTCATGGAGCTATTCCAGCTGCATCTGATCGATCCTTACCATGAAGAGCAGAGATTAACTAGACTTTCTGGGATTATGGGTGTCTGTTTTCTTTCATTCCTACTGGATTACACAAACTGACCTTCCTACTGGCTAGTTTCATGCATGCGAAGACAAAGTGTGAAATGCATTTTATTTGACATAAGTGGCTTTTGTTATATAAGCAGAACAAAAAGATCTAGCAAAGAATATATCTAAATACTGTATTTTGTTAAATTATCTTGACAGAAGAATTTGGTGTATCTAAGAGAAGTTTTGTTCACTTCTTTTTACAAACGCATTCCTTTGAAGTCCTCAAAACTGAAGGCATTTGATTTGTGTTTGATATTCCCAGGACAATACGCCCAGCTGCAGCAATGTTTCTTACAAAATGTATTTTAAGACGAGCTAATGAGTCCCATTCATTGCTCTCATTTATGCTTTATGATGACATTTCAGAAGTCATGTTGTAGAGAGTTAGGCTCACAACCATGCAGAGGCAGTGCAAACTGGCACCACCATTATGTCTGCTAGGAAAAGACACGATTTCATACATACAATTTGTTTACTGTCAACAAAGCACTATAATGAGATGTGTCCACCCAATCAAAAATACCTTTACATAATGAAAGAGAAATTGTCTCAGGCAGAACTTCTTTTGTGTACAAGATAGGGTTAAGAAACATGTTATTGTCTTAATTAAATCCATTTGCAGGACTGTAGGCTCAGGATGTCCTGAAGGCAAAAGCAGAAATTCAACTTGAACCTGAAAGCCTTCAGGGCCAACACTGAAACTCAAATAAGGGAGAAGGAAATATCTTGAATGTGTCAGGATATTTCAGACAAGCCTTCTTCGTTGTCTTCAGTTCACTAATTGCTCAGCTCCCTGTACCTCCCATATCTCCACACTCTTATGATATTCCTATTTTGCCTTATGGACCCATGTGTAATGCCTTCAACATACTCTTGTCTTCCCTGTCTAAGAAGCCCACTGAGTCTGCCATGTTCTATTAGACCCATATTCTTGTATCTCATAAGATAAGTTTAATTATGTTAACAGAATTATGAATGGTACCATGCCAAAATGTCTTTTCCCCCCATTGATTTTCATTACTTCAGACATCTAATCTTAAATAGCAGTGAGAAGAGAAATGGGGATTTAACCTGCAATAAAGAGCACAGGGAAAAGAAGGAAAGCACTAGGCATAATTAAGATTTTGTAAGTAATGTTTATTGTTAGATTTGAGGGTCCAACCTAAACCGGGCTTAAAAAAAAGGGAGTTCATTCATTAAGTTTACAGGCTTAGGGTCCGGCACTATAAACACAATCTTATTTTTCACTCTGCTAGCCTACTGAATCAAAATAGTTAAAAAACCTAAATCAGCAGTGTTAGTGAGGCCTTGGTTCGGAGAGATGTGTAACTAAAATCTAAGAAAGTCTAACTATTTTGTTCTAGAATAAGTTTCATGTTTGTCTTTAGAGCATGGCCACCATTCTTCAGTGTTGTGATTTATGATATGGCAAAGTGTTATGCAGGTCACATAACATTTGAGGTGCCACAGATAGCAGTAAAAGATCTAATATGTTCTTTTTATTAGCTCATTGCCCATTAAAGCTCCTGTGGACAAAATCATGAAAGTACTGTTACTGTGCTAGTATCATACTATTTACTGTAAAAGGGGAAATAATTAACTACAATTAATTCATTACTTCTAAGGTTACTTCGCAACAACAAAATCCTACTGCTAAAGATAGCACTAAAAATTTCCTTTTCATCAAGTTCCCAAACAAATATGATTTATTCAATAGGCATGTTTCTGATGCACTAATTTGTCTCAGATGTTTTCTCTGACTCTGGGGTAAGAACCATTTTCCAGCGGGAGTCCTACATTATTCAAGAAAACAGCCTGGGTAATCAAGTTGTGTCTTAAGAACTGCAGTTGTGTCCTAAGAGCTGCAAGACTAGCTTTGATATACTGCTAGTGTGAAGAAATCCCAATGTCCATGGTCCAATACCGAGAATTAGAAGTTTCTGAATCACTGAGTTACAGCTGTGCACGTCAGAGTCATTGATAGTTAAAGGAAATAATTACATCTAGTTTAACTAGAAATTATGATCATTTATGAGTCATTTATTTTTAAATTACTATGACTGGTTGTTGTTTTGTAGTTGGTATTTTATCATGTAATTTTTGTGTTCCCATTCCAGTTAAGCATACCTTTTCCCTGACAAAATGGAATCTTTTGTTCCTGAGTCAAGTATTGAAATTAAAAACTGAAACTGAAGGAAAGTTCTAAAAGAAAATGAGTTTATACTTGAAAAACTGAAAAAAAATTTAAGAAACAGCAACAGAAACCAGTGAGATCAGACTCAGCAGTTAAACTGATACTCCTTCACTGCTGAAAATCCAATATACTGGGACAATTTCAGGTTGTGTTAGTTTCTGTTTCTTGAAAATAATTTTTTTAATGCATAAATTTTCGCTCAAGTCTACTAGGAATCTTTTTCTGAATCAGCACAAATTAAGACAAGAAACTCATTATCCCAAATAATCACAGTTTGAGGGAAATAAAAATTTGATCTTTGCACATGGGTCCTGCTTAACTTAAACTTACAAAAAAAAAACCCCACTCCAGTTGTGCCTAAGTTGAAAGACAATATGTTGAAAGACAATAACTTGAAAGGCAGTATGGATCAGCTGATATGAGGTTTTTTATTCTTTTTTATTTAACACTAGAAGGTAGGCAGATCTCAGAAAGGAACATCAGAGCCTGGTGTAAGATGCTGCAGTGAAATATATGATAATAAGAACCATAACTCAAATCAAGGGGGATTGAATCCAAGGAAGCACCAACATTGTGAAACTTTGTAACTTCAAGTAAGTATCCTCACCAAAGGACTGTGTATGTTGCCCTCTGACAAACTCCTGAAATGTAGTCTTTAGGGCAAACTTGTTTCAAAGGGCAATGCTCAATTCTAAAGGTACATGGAGGTAGTCTGGATTAACAGTTTTTCCATCAGATTTAAAACACATTGATGAAGCCACGTGTGAAGCCTTTTACTATACTATCCCCATTCCTTGGATAATACAAAATTTTGCCTCATAACTTGGTACTTTCATGAGATGTATATTTACTTCAAAAAGAAAAAAAGTAAGAGTAATAGAAACTTCTGGTGATAAAGATAATTGCCATTCAAGCAAGATTTTAGAGTAAATTATTCCTCGAATAATCCCTGACCATTTTGGTTTGGGCTTTAAACCATGCAGGTATTCTGCAAATTGTTAGGAGTTTTTAGGTACTGAGGAAATTTCAAGTGAACCTATTTCCTCTGTTAAAACTAAAGAAAAAAATATCTTGGCACTAAAAAAACCCTGTTGTTGACACAGAAAAAAAATTGAGTAGTTACTTGAAGTAAGGAGCAATTTCTTATATGTAAAATAATACACATGCAATAATTTTCTGGTTTAGTATCTGATAGAAACATTTATAATGGAGATTTTTCAGACATTCAGTGAAGATTTTACTGCTCTGTTCACCAATTACTCTTTAATTCTTCTCCAAAGTTATCCATCATGAACATTAAATATTTCCTAGAGAACTTAGCATTGTATCAGTTCTAATTCCACACGTAAAATGACAAGAACATTTAAGATGTGATAAGCACAAGAGAAATACAGGAAGCATGAGTGATCTGAGATTTTCAAATGCTAAAAGATTATAAATTACAAAAAAGCACAATTTGGAGAAAACCACAGGTAGATTGTGTTTTAATGTCCCTTCATTCTTGCAAACCATGACTTCTTCTAGTATTTCTTTTAGCAGAGTGCTTGACACTTATCTAAATGAAGTCCTTTGAGAACTGGCATTTTCTATGCCTTTACAAAGCAGCTGCTAAGAATGTTTTAATTCCTTGTATTACTTTCACATTCCAATTTATTCACGACTGATACAACTGCAGCACATTGTAATCAACTAGTTAGTTTTATCATCTTGAAGTTATATAGTTAAATTGTAACACATTCCAGCCAACACAACTGCAACCTAAATCAGAGTCCTTCCCAGTCCGAATTTTTTTTTTTTAAATGTATTTATTTAATTTTATTTTGGTTATCTAATGATATCTGGTTCTTCTCCAGCTTTCACATCTTCCAGGAAGCTTGGAGATAAGAGCAGTAATTCCTAAAGGAATAAATGAGCCATAGTAGTTTATTAGGTATTTTATTTCACAAAGAGGAGAGAAATTAATCTGCTGTTACAACACTGCAGAATTCCCCTGTGAGGTGTCAGATAGCCAAATCGGATAAGCTATACAGTTCTGTTGCTAACAGGATTTTTCTCCTTTCCTCCTCTCCCACTCTTCACCAAAATATATAGTGCATATTGTCCAAAACAACTCTTGGATTTTGGTCCCTTAGCTTACAAGTGTCCTAACTTAAATTATTATTTTTTCTGGATACTTGGCCATTTTCATGATTTTCAAGGTGGACACAAAGATATTCTAGAACACAGTACTGCTAGATCATAGTCACTTTCACAAACAGAAAAATGGTATTTAGAAAGACAGCTATTTTTATGATTAAATTTTACTGGATATGTTTTAGAAGTTTATTTGGAGAAATTGATCTTGATAAATGCTACTTTCTTTTTCCTGTGTGCTCTCCTTCATAGGTGTTACGGGGTTTTTATTGCTTTACAACCTTTTGTGCTTTAAATCTTGGATTTACACCTCCAGATAATGTTTTGAATTTTCCTTTTCTTCCCAATTATAATAGCTGAAGCCAAAAAAAAAAAAAAAAAAAAAGGAAATGGTAATTCATTTCTATATAAACAGAAGATATGCGAATTAACATTTTCCCCTAAGGAAAATATGTGTTTTCACAACCATCTAAACATTGTTCTATGGCTAGCTCACGGTTCCAGGGTTCAGTAATTCCAGCTTTCCTTGCATAGTGCAGAAGATATTTCGCAAAAGCTTAAATTGTGCTTTTCTAAATCCTTTACTATCTATATTTTGCTGATTATGTATGTTTACTATAACATAGCATGAATAGGAAAAGGAATAAATCTCTATGAGAATAACTTCTCTGAATTTTAAACTGTTGAACTTCCTGTCCTTTTTATAGGTCAATCAGAAAGTCTCTTGAAGAGGGTAGATTTCTGATGCTCATTTATTGCTGTCTCACTTAAATCAAACAGAATGGAGCTGTACAAAGTGATACTGAGCAGTGAGAAACAAGGATTTATTAAGTGACAATGTATGAGAAAAGGGAAATTATGTAACTTAGTAAATATCTAAGATTTTGTTCCCTGACTAGAACATTTTCTAAACTAATTTTCTTTGGTTCTACCTACTATTGTATCTAGTGATCAGCTGAAAGAAACCTTGAAAAATATAGCTGCAAAACACTAGAATCCAAATATTTTCCATTATTTTTGATAACATATCACCATCTTTTATGCTTTAAGTTTACAAACAATTCTCTAAGGTTCAGACAGCAATTTTCAGATGATAAACATAATTCTTAGTGTTCATGAAGCTAAACAGAAGTCTTTATTATTGTGCAATTAGTCATAGTGTACCAATAACATATAAGAATAGTTATACATAAAGATTCAAATTCTGGGTGATTTCTTGGTGTGATTTTATTTACCTGAAATTACCTTGTGTTTGTGTGACTCTCTGCAGTTGCATACACAGAGAACTTCCCAGAAATAGTGGAGACCTGCTCCCCTTTTCTATCTCCTCCCACATGTTATTACTCACATGAAGAGCATGAAGAGGAAAGCTTAAGAATAGCCCTTTTTTTTTTTTTTTTTAACATTCTGATGGTTTGTAGATATCCCAAGACAGTTTTCATGTCTTCTTTGGGCTTTAGGAAAAAAACAATAGTTAAAAGCACACACACAACTTATTAATGAGACAGTTTATTTGTTTCATTTGGCAACCAGTTGACATTCCAAGCTTGCACGAAAAGTTTCTTGCTGCAGCTGAGTGGGTGAGCAAGTAAAAGAGCACAAAACTTTTTGGTTTGAAAATATGGGATGAAATACAGATCAAAAAATGTTTAGTACAATATTAATCCTTTAGACCGAGGCATGCCAAAAGTGGTTCTTTTAAGCTGTGATTAAGAAAAAAAAGAACGCAGAAGCAGTCATCTAGGAGCAAAGAAGTTACCTGTGAGCAATAGGCAGACCATAAAGAAGACAGGCACATGTAAAAGAGAGCAGACTTATTTGGATGAAATTAAAACAGCCATCAGGAAAACTGTTCTCATATCACATAGTTGTTCTTCCCTTTCCCAGCACAAGGCAAGGATGAAATGAATAATTTCCAGGGGGGAGGGGGAACTAATTAGAAGGCTTTTCTGAATAACAAAACCTAATTCTTCTTCCTGGGAGGTGCAACATGAACAATGCTATACAGTGGTCTGTTGAGCAAGACCCTTATTTCTGACCGTAGCTAACATCAAATGCTGCTTGTAACAAAAAACCACCCCACTGTGGTAGATAGATAGCTACCAAATAACATAGCTTTAGGAAAAAATTCTTCGTGTAGACATTAGGATAAAGTTTAGTGTCTGTTTTCAAGCAGAGGTCTTATTTTGTAGTGTGTAGGCTTGTTTTTTTCCCCATTCTTTTGCATTTAAATCAGAAAGTCATTCATCCATACCTCTCTCTTGAATTTTTCCAAGTTTTTTAACTTAATGGTACCTTGTAGTGATAAGCTCTAGTGGTTGACGATTAGACTTGTAGTAATGTAATTGTCTTTACTGGTTTGGAGGGGTTTTTTTAAATGTACTTTGAAAGGATGCCCTCTTCTTTGATGGGAATCAGAACTCTTATGGCTCTATCTGCCTCCCTAGCCATTCATTACTTTGAATCTCTCCAACTGAGCATCTCCTATTTCTTTCCTTTCTAAATAAAAAAGTCCCAGACTGTTTCAATCACTCTTCATCTGGAAGTTTTTCTGCACCTCTGACATCTCTTATCAGGCACCTCTATTAATAGAGAATGAGGGAATTGGAAAGTTAAACTAGAACTAAACTTTCTGCTTGGGTTCTTGCTTGCAAAATGAGGCAAAAAACATCCAAACTTGTAGATTTTTTTTTGTTTGCTTACACTTTCATTTCTTATTTTGCCTTTTTTCTTCCATATACAACAGCCTCTGATACCTCCATTCCCATGCACATCCTACCTTTTGGCAGAAGCTACCAGGATAAAACTAATTTCAAGAGAGTAATTTTCTCTTCTCTTTTCTATTTCATAACTGCTCTAACAATCAGTACCTGGTAAGTGACATCAGTGTTTTGTGGCTCTCTACTCTGAAGATTACCTGGGAGGTCTGTACAGTCATTGTTGTTACTCCTGTTACCCCTACAAGCACTGTGCTCAGCAGGAGATGTAGATGTAGGTCAGTAGATAACCGTTCAATCACGACATTTTCAAACAGGTGTATGGTCTGCTATTCCTGTGAGGTGTATGTATCCTACCCTATTTCATTTCTGTTTTACCCTATTATAATGTTTGTGTGCTGCTCACGAACACATTAAAAGGAATGCTGTTATGGTCAGGCTTTAATATGTCACAGACTGCTTATTTTATCAAAATCATACAAGATCAACAGAAGAAACTTAGTCTCATAATCACAGTACGCAATCCAAAATGAAAGCCCTAAGCCGCAGGGGAGTTCATAAGACAAAATGGAGGTTACAATTTAATACGGATATAATCCACGCTGCTGCAATGAGCAATGTACTTCCTTGGTTCCTTGAGGACTGGGCTTTTTCTAAAATGCTAAGCAGACTTTCCTTTGACCTGGTGCCTCATGGATCCAGACAGCAATGCTAACTGAATGCCACCCAGAAAATCTCAGCACAGAAAGTTCGTAAGTACAGTGCTAGCAATTTTCTTCAACACAAGTGACAGGGACAGCATTCTTGAAGTGAAGAAGAGGTGGACATGTTTTGCTGCATAGCCAAGATTTTATTTTTTTTCCTAATGCCTGCCAAATCATTCAAAACAAAAGGAGGCAGCTGGCAAAACTTCAAAAGGAGTTTTGTGGATGAAGTAACTCAAGCTGCAGTACTTTACCTGGCTAAGCTCTTGGAGACCAACAGCGATAAAACATATAGCTTTTGGGTCAGCCAGGAACCTCTTTACAAAACTACAGATGGAAAGTTGCCTGGTCATTGTAATGTAACAAGTTATTCAAAGATGATACAACAGGACATTATCCTTTAATTTTGGATGTGCATTTCTCGAAGAGATAAATCAAAAGCATGCTTTAGACATGAGAAGTACCTTAGCACAAAACAAAAGAATACACGCTCTCTGTGGATATTTCCTTGGTATAAGGGATTGTGCGTACTATTTAGCCTACAGTTATTCTTAAGTTTCAAAACTGCCATGTTAAAAAAGCATTTATTTACATCAGCGAGAGCAAAAGTAGCCAGTTTCTTTTCCTCCATGCAAAATTTTAACATGCGATTACATTCTAAGTTGAATCAAAAAGGCACCTCTGTTTTGCATGAAAGCTTAGGTAGTCACTAATGGACTAAATATGCTCCCAAGGAGGTATGATGGTAAAACACTGATTGGATCTGGTGGCAATTAATCATATTCTATGGCAATGAAAAAGGAGAAAGATAATTAAGACAAGGGGGACAAAAAAATAAGGTGAACTCTAAATGGTTTTGGTAATTTGTGAACATGGCCTGTTTGTGGCAATGTGTCAGGACAAGGAGGGATTGAGAGGAAGGAGCCTAAAGGGGATAGTGTTCCAGCTTCTGCAATGGCAGAGGACAGGGCAAGGAACAGTTGGTGACAGATGGAACAGGTTCAGATACCAGACCACAAAAATGGTCAGGCTCTCTCATAAGGGCCACAACAAGATGACTGTTAAGGTCAAGGAGAAATTTACACTTGATTGACAGATAGAGAGAACTAATAGAAGAAATCAAAGGAAAATATTTTGGAGCAGCATGTAACAGGCAAAGTGATAGTTAAATTCTGGCTACGACAGCTGAAGGAAAGCTCCCGTGCCAGAGAAGTTACAGTAGCAATGTACAGATGCCTATACATGCAAACATTCATAATGTAAGGATACACACACTGCATGTTGTGGGAGATCATGTGTGCACGAGCATTGGGTTTTTTCTTTATCATCACCTGTGGTCATTTTGATAATGTTGCAGGCCTAATAGTGAAAAACCTCCTCTTAAAATGTCTCAAACTCAGACATCTGTAGTTGATTTTTGCTAGATGATATTTCTGTGGAAGAATTACAAGGTGAAGCTCTAAAATCAGTTAATCTTATTTATAAATTCTGCTGTGTCATGCCTGTAATCTACAAAAATCAACCTGAAAGAGCGTTACAGTGAAGGAACGGATCATTTCCCCACCTTAAACTAGTGCAAACTCACTCAACACCAAACGTATTTCAAACCTTGTTTCTCTCTTGGGAAGACTTTTGTCTTTTATTATAGTACAGCTACATACCCTCAACCCTCTTTGAAAAAAGAAAAACAACCCAGTATTTCCACCAGCCCTTTTCTCTGTTAAAAATTCATTTAAAAAAATTGCTAAAAGTTAGAAATAACTAAAACTTTTTAAATTCCCTAATCCCATTTTATGGCAGATAGGTAGGGAAAACAAATTGAAGGGCAGCTTCTAGACCTTGGGCAGGGTGGGGAAGGACTTGGTGTGGTGTGTCTTTCACAAATTGTCCATCTTCTTTTAGGAATGGAATAAGCAGGGATCATAAAATCTTAGATTTGTGTCTGTAACACAATGTGGTCTGTCATATTCAGCAGATTGCCCACAGCATATAAGTAAATTCATTAGATTTAATCATTAATAGTTACATTTTTTACTAGTTCCTCTGAAAAAAATGGCATGTTGAAAAATAAGCGAGCAGCACTTTTCATTTAATATCTTTACTCATAGGTTCCTTTAGCACCATATAAACCCAGCAGTTGCACAGGATTATTTGGCAACATGAGTGTTATAAGATGGCCAGGCTGGTACTGAAAAATATTTAGAAAGGCTTTATAAGTTTCAGGGAAGGAAAGGCTGTCAGTGGCAGAAAACTCTGCATGTCCTTTGACTAGGAGGAAGGACAAAGTGTGTCAAGATGCCCAGCATCTTTCTCACCAGCCTTGGAAGGCGACCAGCGGTTCTGTTTCATTCAGTCATTCCTCAGCTCCTCCTTGTGCCCAGCCCTACAGTCTCCGATGGTGTAACAGAAATCCAAGAAGAGTCAACTGTCAGGGACATTGGCTTGGGGGTATTTTACACTCCCTTAAATAGAAACTGAATGAGTTGATTGAAATGAAAATGGAAAACTCCACAGCTCTTAACATTTCTTTCAAGCACATTTTTCCAGGGTTGGGAGAAGCAAGAGGGTTTTAAAAGCAATGTGGCCTTCTGCCGACATCAGAAACTTGCTTCAGAGTCACAGGATGACCTGGTAGGATACTTCCAACACTGAGAAGTGTTTGGTGAAGCTCACAGGACCGTACTACAGCAGGTGCTGTGGTTGGGAGACAGGCGTGACAGACAAGAGGCTTTGCACATATAAGCCAAATCGGAATTGGAGATTTACTGTGATTCAGCAGCAGCCTGTCAATGTCAAGCGGGGGAGGGCGGGGAAAAGTCATATGAGCTATTTTCACCCAACAGTGTGAGATGCCCTCTGCAGGTTTTTGGAACAGGTCAAAATTCATATAAAACCGTCACAATTATCTGATTAACTTCTAGCCAAAAGCCTCCATATAAAAAAATAAAGATACCTACATCTTCAGAAGGGAAGACTGTTACAGATCAAGGGCCAATGCTTTGCACTCAGGTATGATACTTTATTATACCTAAATCAGTGCTATACTATGTTTATTGAAAAAATCATATAAATATGACTGAAAAATTTTAAAATATGCTTGTCCTTTAGTGTTAGAAAGTGAGGAAGGTTTAGAACTATTTTGAGGAAGCAGGAAAGGTTAGCAAGTCTACGGGTAGCTTGGATCCTTTAAAATGGATGCCTTTCCATTCATTCTGAAATTTTACAAAGCACTGCTACAATCACACTTTCACAATGAGGATGATGGCTCATGCTGTATATATTCTAAACATCTCCAGATTTTTCTGTATGATTTCCCCAAAATAAAGGGGTCCACTAAAGTACAGCACTGTTAGAATGATATAGATGGAAAATCAAACTCTTTGCTGTGTAAGGGTGACGCTGGCAGTCAAGGAAATGTCATGTGTAAATATTGTGCTAATGAGTATGTGTGAGTTACATACGTGAATGAATGTTCTTCAGAAAAGTTTAGCTTACCGAGGGACAATGATCCCTACATCAGGAGAAAGCTGTATTTCAGCTTGCCTCCCAAGGTATCAGAGGAAAACCATGTCTGTGAAGCTGTGGAAAGAGAGTATTTGTTTTACAGCCAGTGTTTGCTGAAGTATATTGCTCCCCAGTATGGGGAAATTTTTCTGTCTTATTTTTGGACAGCATTAATTTATTTTTCAGTTATAAAAGTCCAGCCTTCATGAAAAGATATTGCTCAGTACTTATAGCAACAACTCTACCAATACACCTGATATAGGCAAAAGTTTTCAGTGAGCGAGTGACTATTGTAACTTTGATCTCCACTGGAGACTCTAAAAACAAACTTCTCAGCTTTCAGATTTACTGGCAGTCTGGCACATCCCTGCCATAAACTCTAGGACAAAGAGAAAAGATTTTTTAATGTGTCTGCATATAGAAGGATATTAATTGGAAATAATGAGTTGAGACTGCCTGCAGAACAGCTGCAGTTCTTTTAGTACTGTCTTCAATGGCTGAAATAAAATGTCAAGACTGGTGGAGATTTGCAACTGAAAAATATATACAAGCTATTTTAAAAAACAAATCCACTGTAAAAATATATTTGCTAAAAAGGTCTTCTTTCTGTAGTAAAGCTCTACACTGAATTTCTTGCTAAAATATTTATCATCGTCACTGATAGGACCTTACAGCAGTAACGTACATGCATTTTACTTGGTGAAGAATAAAGCTCTCTTCTGAAGCTGGAGAATGTCTTTGAGTTTTCTGTAAAGCTAAACCCAACAATGTCAACCACACTGATGCTGAAGATTATGGAGCAAGTAATCCTGCAGGCAGTCACAGAGCAAATACATTATAACTAGGGAATCAGGCTCACCCAGCATGGGTTCATGAAGGGCAAGTCCTGCTGACCAACCTCATCTCCTTCCATGACCAGGTAACCCACCTGATGGATGAAGGAAAGGCTGTTGACGTAGTCTACGTCGGCTTCAGCAAAGCCTATGGCACAGTCTTCCACAGTACTCTGATGGGTACACACTCTGTGCTTAGACAGGTACACTCTTCACTGGGCTAAAAACTAGCTGGATGACCAGGCACAGAGAGTGGTGATTAATGGTGTTAAATCCAGCTGGGGACTGGTCACAAGTGGTGTTCCCCAGGGGTCAGTACTGGGGTTGATCCTCTATCTTTATTGATGATTTAGATGAGTGCACCTTCAGTAAGTTTGCATATGACACCAAGTTGGGAAGAAGTGTTGATCTGACAGAAAGTAGGAAGGCCCCCCAGAGATACTTGGACAGGTTTCATCGATGGACAGAGGCCAATGGGATGAAGTTCAACATGGCAAAATGTCGGGTCCTGTACTTTGGTCATAACAACCCCAGGCAATGCTACAGGCTTGGGGCTGGGCGGCTGGAAAGCTGTAAAGAGGAAAAGGATCTGGGGTGTTGGTTGACACTCATCTGACCATGAGCCAGCCGTGTGCCCAGGTGGCCAAGAAGGCAATGGCATCCTGGCTTGTGCCAGAAATAACTTGGTCAGCAGGACCAGGGAGGTGATCATCTCCTTGTACTCAGCTCTGTCAAGGCCAAACACAAATACTGTGTTCAGTTTTGAGCCCCTCACTACAAGAAAGACATTCTGTGCCAGGGCAGGTTCAGGTTAGAAATTAGAAGAAATTTCTTCTCAGAAAGAGTGGTGAGGCATTGGAATGGGTTGCCCAGGGAGTTGGTGGAATCACCGTCCCTCAAGGTGTTCAAGGTAAGGTTGGATGAGGTACGTAGGGACATGGTTTAGTTAGTTTACAGGTGGTAGGGGGGCTGTTGGACTAGATGATCCTGGAGGTCTTTTCTAACCTTAATGATTCTGTGATTCTGTTTTGGAAGAGATGCATTTTCCCAAAGGTGGTATGAAGGTGATCTGAACAGAACAGCTTTATAAAATAAACCTGGTGTAATCATTGAAATTTTTGTTTAGACTAAACAAAATCATCTGAAATAATATAATATTAAACAAGCTATCTGCACAAACTTTGCAAGGTCCACCATGGTGCCTTAGAAATAAAAGAGCAAACAAGGCCGGGTTGAGTGGGGCTTTGGGCAACCTGGTCTAATGAAGGGTGTCCCTACCCATGGCAGCGAGTTGGAACTAGATGGCCTCTGAGGAGCCTTGCAACCCAAACCATTCTGTGATTTTATGATTACAGCGGGACTGTCCAACTCTGTGGGTGTACATGTGGTAGGCAAGACACAAGTAGGGATGGGGAATGCCACTGTGGACAGGGTGGAAGCCAGGGGAGAGCCCGGGCCTGTTAAACCTTTCTGTAACCTCACAGGGATGCCCAAAGCCCTCCTTAGCCTGGCTTTGCGCCTTTGGGAGAAGCATCTCCCTGCTTTGGATTTCCCCATCAGGCTCTGTCACCTGCCTCACCTTGCTTCTACCCTGGGAAGTGCAGCATAACATTGGGTGCTGGAATGCTCCCTTCACTCTGCTCAGCCTCCAGCTAGGGCTGGGGGAGCTGGGGGTAAGAGCTTGCAGCAAGGTTGGAGGGGCAAAAGGTCCCATGGGGAGCAGGAGATGCCCCACAGAAGCTTGCCCCTTTGGAGCTTTGAGGTCATGGCAGTGTCTCTTCTCTGCTGCCGCTGCTGGCCCTACCACAATTATTCTCCACTCCCCACCACACTCCCTGACCCAGTTCCCACCTCCTGCCTCCCTGCCCTGTATACCTGCCATGAGGTGAGTCTGCCTGCTCCTTCCTCAGTGTTCCAAATGGTTTGGGAGGAAGCCTGTGAGATGTGTCCTTCAGCAGCATCATCATCTTCAGCAGCAGCAGCCCCTCACAGGGACATTGTGTGTTTTGTGAACCAAATTTCGCCTGTTCCAGCATGAAGTTGTTACATATTTGTTAAGGAATTTCTCAGGCAAAACAAACAAAAAGGAAACCCAAATGCAAAAACTCAAAGAACAGAAAAGTAATGATGTTAGCTTGTCATTATTAATTGTCCAACTGAAAATGATCTTAAAATAACACACTGTGGGGACAAGAGAGGGGATGGGAAGGGGAGGTAACACTGAGGGAGTTTTAAAGAACTGAGGGAATTCATCTTCATTGTGGAGGAAACTAAATGTTTCTGGGTTTTTTTGTTTGTTTGTTCTTTCCAGTAAGTCACCAATAGATAATTTATGAAGTTAGCCACAGCTCAACACTCTGTTGGAAAATATTTTCATTTCAGAGTGGATAAAACATTAAGAGCGCAGTAAACACTATTAACTTAATACTGCAACAGATACAGAAAATCACATGTTGTTTGCCTGTCAGAACAGGAATCCAGGGAGCTGCAGCAAGTTCAATCCCCATAGCAAGTTCATCTTGGGACAGTTCCCCAGAGCATCTTCAGCTTTTGTGAGAAACCTTTTATGGTTCATTACATTTTCCCCATGACACATAGATTGCAATACTTGCTGATATGTAAAGCTGGCCAGATTTTATGCACCTGACGTGCCAAATACAGGAGATGAGTAAAAGCAAGGTGTCTGGCTGGGTTCCTCAACCATCAATGGAAACAACAGATAAATCCAAGTGTGACTCTGCCTCCAGGTCTAGTTCTGGAGGTGGTTCACTCTCTCTGATAGTTATACAAAGAACCAATGCCCTAACACAGGCACTACAGTTTCATGTCCTCATTCAGGTGACATCTAGCCCAGCTTTCATAACTCAATGTCCTTATCTTCTATGGACAGTAACTATTGCTGGTGCACTGAGTATTTCCCACTTCAACAGCTCTCAGCCAGAGGACACCAATCAGCTGGAGAAAGCTGTAGCTGTCTCATTTCTAGATGGTAAATAGAATTAAAAGAAGTTGAAAACTTCTCTTCCAACTGTTCATGGTTGTGGGTTTTTTTGTTACTTCTCAGCTGAGTTCATAAACTCAGTTACTGTAGCTATTACAGAAATATTAGCTGGTTACTGGTGGGATGGGAGGTGGCCCGCAGTCTGTATTGGAGGGATGTGGTCTCCTTTAAGATGTGGTTCATGAAATGGAAAAGTTTGTGCAAAGGGAGTTGTCTCTGTTCTGCTCGGTTTTGAACAGGTGCCCACATTACAAACACCACCACAATTGGCTGATCCCTGCTATTCTTTGAAATATCCTTGTACACTGAAATGTCAGAGTCAGTGAGAATAGCTCAGTAAGACGGTGACTGCCTGCTGTCACCTCTTCTATGTGTAAGAGAGTGTTACTATCTATTTAATTTTCTGTATTAGAGGCCTTTATGTATGTTAAAAGATTTCTTCCTTAAACACTTTCCATATCTTTTTGTGTTTTGGTCATAATGATTAAGATGTAGAAGGGCATCTCATCACCAGGTTTTATATGACCTTCCCAAGTTTGCCTGTAAACTAAAGCTGTGTCACACCAAGGGGATGGGGAAGAGGGAACAGTTCTGTGACAAAGCCAATTTAATAAAGCCAATCTGTGTAAAGCAGAGACTGGCAGAAGTAAGCACCTCAGAGACTAAGCTTGTTAATTAATTAAGTTATTAGCAAACTTTTAAAGTAAGCTGTGCACTCAGAAAATTAAATGGCTGCAAAACAATAGCAGGAAAATGATCTTGGATTTCTTTTCACAATTTGAAAAAAAAAATGCAGGCTCCTTTCATAGATGTTCACAGACAGTGAAACTGGAAGTTTCCTCACAGTTCTCTGTCAGGGTCGGTTTTTTCTTCAATTCCAGCCTACAGTTACTGTCGTTATTAATCTGAGCATAATATTTGTCTAGCTTATTTTGAAATTAGATACTGCATTAATGTATCTAAACATACTGGTTTAAGGATACTGTTTGGTAGATTCCCAAATGGTTTACATGCTAGAAAAAAGTCTTATTTGAGTTTTCCACATAGCTGATCACAAGCATTTTCTGCTCACTCTGAGTGCATCCACTGCTAGTAGAACATCTTTATACAAGCTAATAGCTAGTGTTAATGCCATATGTACCTAATGTAATATTGCTTTGCTTGCTTGCTTGCCAGACAGACATGTCCAAACCATGAAGTCCATTTCTCTTAGTATTCTCCTTACTCCAACTCAATTCAGCTCCCCTTGTTCTAATTCCACACCTGTTGGTATACACATTGCTGAAACACATGGGATTTGCTGAAGCTTTGGGCTTGTGAGGTCCTCCTTTATATATTTTTCAACAAACACATCCAGCGATGTCACACATATGACACTGCCATTAGAAAGAGATAAGCGTGGGGAATGCAAAGGCTGTGGGCTCAGAACTACTAGTGTCACATCTTCTAAAGAGGAATGAACTGTCAGGAATTTGCCAGGTGCCAGTTCTAGCTCCCATTGTACGTATCAGCTTTCCTGCTCTTAAGGTGGTTCAGATTTGTATTGGACTTTCAGACGCAGCAATAATAGTAGCAATGATAAATGCCTCTCCCTAAAGGCCAGATACCACTGCCATTTTCTAGACAGAATTGTATTTCTCTTCAGGTTGAATTATTGCAACTCATTCTGTCATTGTTATGGAAGGTAAACCCAAAACAACTAATTGTGGAAGGTAGAGCTAGTACAAATGAGCTTAGGGTGTATGCTCCCATGGCATTATTTTGAAGGTTTTCCTTTTGCTTTCTTAAGTAATACTTCTATTGCTTGCATTGCAGAAGAAATATCTCTGGATTTATTGAATTTTAATTTGCAGTTTTTAGGACAATTCAAATAAAATATGCATCAAGTCCTTAAAAAAAATCCACAATTAAGGAAATTTTAGCTTTGATTTTCTCAGTATAGAGAACAACATAGACATTTCATAACTGTTCCTAAGTGCACATGATATTACAGCTCTGTGGTAAATGGAGACAGGATGTTAGACATAAACATGGAGGTCACACAGCATTGGAAAGAGCTGCCAGACATGACTCTAGCCAGAGGAAGGAACCAGCTGATACTGAAAGCAACTGCTGAAATCAGTATCTATCTATATACATTTCAGGCATGAGTAGCATTCAGAGTCATGTGAAAGCAGTTGATGTGATATTTTGGAGAAAAGGGCATCAAGGACAAATTAAGGACACATTAGAGAATTTAATGTAGCTTTTTTTTTTTTTGGTTATAAAAAGATTTGTCAGTTAAACTTGGATCACAACAAATCCAAATATATCTGTGATGGAGTCAAAAGAGAGCAGATGAGCTGTACTTCCAAAAATACAGGTCTGGAGGCTAGTAGGTGCCAAGCAGGGAAACAAGAAAATGTAAAATTATATTACTGCAGCAGCCAAGGTGCCAACACACCTAGGGAGATCGTAATTTAGTGGTGTGGTTTCCAAGAATACACCTTTGAGAACAACACAGTTCCTTGTTTCAAGACAGGCATCAGAGTAGCTGCTCTGATATATTAGCAGACGTGCAGACTGAGGACGTCAATAAATGCAACAGCCTTTCATAAGATGCATTTCTCAGATGTGGCATGTTGATTAATATGCTAATTAAAAGCGAATACGGAACAACATTGATCCCGGTGTTGTCTACCCCACAGTTCCACCATTGCTGTAGCTGGCAGAGCACGCCGCTGTACATACTATTCAAACTGACAGAAGGAGTTTTTCTGGCATAGTTACACCACCTCCCTAAGTGATGTAAGATGAGCCAATATAAGCTCTCTCCGTCTGGCAAAGCTGCGGCCACACCAGGAGTTCTGCAAACATAGCAGTATCTGCTGGGGACGTGAATTTTTCACACCGGGAACTGACACAGCTATGTTGGCAAAACATTATAATTTAGAACAGGCCTAGGAAAAGAAAACGTATTAATCACCCCATCCTCAGCCATTTGTAAAGCATTAGAGAGTCCCAAATCCCTAACTTTCTGATAATGGTTGCACTTTACAGGCAGAAATTCTGATTTCAGTGAGAAGGATGTGTTATGTTGGTTAAAATGCACTGCTTCCTAATTCTTAAAGATTTCTGTCACTAAAGTGTCTAGTAATTGTGATGATAGCATCTAGTGTGCTTCTAAAAGAATAACCAAATACGAATTGACTGCTCTACAGAAGACTAACACTTCAGGTGACTCACTGCCTCCTCTGTTGGGCTGGAACCCTGTCCCATCCTCAGCTGGGATGTGCTGGGAAGACAGTGTGTACAACCACAGTTTCAGGGAACACTCAACCTAACTTCACGTGTCCTCCTTTTCAAATTTGCCATCAGCACATGGTTGTAGTGATTGAAAAAGTGGTGTTTTGGGGTTTTTTTCCAAAATAAAGTATTTTTACTTCAAGTGATCTTATCAAAGTAAGGGAAGCAGCCAATAGTTTTTGCAACACAGCCATGATCACAGGCATCACGCCTGTGCAAAGCTCGAGTAGGTCTGACTTAACCACGCACCTTCAGCCTGGAAAAAAGTTCAGCCTGTCTCCTTGCAGTCTCTGGGTATCTCTTATCACTGGTTGTTCCCAGTTGCCGCAGAACATCAGGAGCAGGGAGGCAAATATGAATGTTTGTAGTCACATTTCCCCTTTTGCTCCAGCAAAAGTTACCACAATCTTGCTGGGGATTACCCTCTCTCCTGTCAGCTAGATGAGATGTGGCTCTGGGGGGAGGGGAGGGGAAGGGTGTCCAGCCCATGTCAGCCAGAAAGAAATGGGTAAGCTATAATTCATTGTATAAACAGGCTCTAACTAAGCTGGCTCATTTTAAGCAACAATTCTAGCAATAGCTCAGCCAGAAAATCAGGAGTGGGAGAGTGTGCATAACCTCTAGGAAGAGGGTGGTGACAAGTAGCTGGCTGAGGGCTACATATGGAAACCACTTCTAGTGGCACAGTAGCAGCCAGAGAAGAGAGTATGACTACATTGATAGTTAATACTGCTGGCGGCTTGCTACTGGCTTTATCCAGATGGAAATCTTCTAGATCCCTCACTTGAAAACTGCCTACAAGTGTAACAATGGTACAGGGGATGGAATTTCTAATATTCACGGGCTATCTCATAGCTTTCAGATGAAAAAGTAAAGTCAAGAAACTTTCTTGATCAAAAGGAATAAGGGAAGGGGAAATGTAGACAGGATATCAGAAAGCTTCTCTGCCAGTGAAATCCATTAACCTTGAAGTAATTTCCTAAGGGAACTGAAGACATTCCCATCACTTGGGATATTTAAAACTAGGTTAGACAAAACACGAGGAAGTGTACAATGAGGGACAATCCAGAATCAGCAGGGAGAGGGATTAAACAGTCTTAATAAGCCTTTTACATAGATTCTGTGATTTTAGTGCCAAGAATTCAAATGTCAACCTGCTCTCCCTCCTCCTTGCAGCTGCCATAGTGGGAGATTATGAAATCACTGTAAATCTGGGCAATTAGCTATTCTAATAGAATTTGATAATGCAATGGTGGTGCATTATTCTGCCATGTAGTCACAGCTAAGTTTCTTCTACAGTGGATATAAGTTCACTTTTAGTAGAACTATTACAGCCCTGCAGTACAGAGACTTAATAAGATTACTCTGTGTTTCTAATTGGCTTGGGTTTCAGTGACTTGGTTTTTAGCTTAATCTTTTTATTTTCCCCCCTCAATTTCAAAAATTTTTACTTGTTTTTCTAAAACTTCTGTCTTTTACATCTGTGCTTAATCAGTCATTGTTATCCTAAATTCCTCTAAATCTGTAGTCTTTTGAGAATGAAGAAGAGCAAACAGGTTAATTTCAGCAATATCAATAGGTAAAAGATGCACTTTGTGGCATAGAGATGAGTTGGTATTTGCATCTTTGTCCTGTAAATGTTAGGTCACTGCTGAAGTATTCACATCAACAATGTCTTGTTTATAAACATCGTCTAAGAAGAATTTATTGTTTCACAAATACCACTGTTTGCTGTGATCTCTGATAATTTTCTACATTTTCCCTGTGTGTCAGTTTGATAACGGGTCCTTAAAGCCAGACAACTGCTTGAATCATGCTTGCACTGGAACAGGGGGTACTTTGTTTGATTTCACTGGGGAAAAAGCCAATGTGCTTTGGTTGCGAGAGGTCCTACCAGTGGAGATGGTTTAGTGAAACCATGCCTCATGGTGTAAATAAAAATGACTTACAGTGACTTGTAATTGGCACGCTCTTTGAAATCCTTTCAGTTTATGCTCTGCTGAAATTCCTATGAAGAACTGCTTTCTATATGCACTTCCAAAAAGCCAAAGTCACATTGCAAAAGAATGTGGTTTCAGTAGCATGTTTCATTCTATGTTTTCTTTGTGTGACTTTGTGCGATAAATATTGTACCTGTAAATCACTGCTTGTCAGTTTTGGTCTTTTGAATATTTAACAAATTCTGTAAGTTACACATGACATTCAGGTAGCTGGGAATTCATAGCTAGAATAGGAATTACATACAGAAAAATGTCATTGGGGTCAGAAAAATTTGCTTTTATAAATGGTTTTCTAACAGATAGGTTTTTACCATTCTGTGCAGTTACAGCTGCTAACGTGAATAATAAACATAGCAGTAGGGAAGGAATATAATGACTGAAAAATTAAGTGGGCTCCATTTTCTTTTTCACACTCAGGTACTGCTTACAGAGACAGATTCTGTTCTGTACCATCATTTTCAGTGGAACTGAGCAGATGGTTACCTGCAAAACCTTTAAATGGTACACACATAAATCTAGAAGAAGTCTTCACCATAATTCCATGATCCAGATTGAATTTTCAGTATGTAACATCGTTAGAAGGGAAGCTCTATGCTTGGTAATTGATTTTTTTAATGTCTTGACAATTAATTTTCACCAGGAAAGTTTATGGTAGCATTTGTACAAATGAAGTAAACAACTATATTATACTGTCGGAGCAGGATCCTGACATACCTATCCATCTTTAGAGGACTCATTCTTCTCAAACCTCTTCAATTTTAACCTAACTTTTTGGATGACAAAGCATTGCTGAAAGGTTGTGAGAAACTTATATTACTTGCCAATATTTTATTATTATTGATTTGACATACAAATAAAGGTCAGTGAATTTAGAACAAGGATGAATTTAGCCTTTAGGCTGCATCTATAACAATATGATTACCAGCCTATTTTTCTCTTGCACCTTAGAACTTAGTATAAATTGATATATTGACATGTATAGCTATTTTTAACTTTCTGTATCCTATTCTCTTGAAAAAGAGAAAACACATGGCTTACAGTTGAGATAGTAAATTTTAAAATGCCAGGGGATACTGTCTGGCACTGAAAAGGCTGGCATGGAGTGTTCTGAATCTACCCAATTACTGAACAGTGACCACCTGCAAACTGCCTGTCTCTACACTGTGCAAGCTCCCAGACTCTGCCCAGTAACTGCTGGGAGAATTCAAGCTTGCGCAGGCTGCAAGCACTACAGGGACTGTTCTTACAATTTAACGGTATAAGTCTGTGCATACCATTGGATGCTGGTTTGTTCCCATGTTCAAAATGAGTTATGAGATAGCACTATGTCTTTAGGATTTGCTTTGACACATGGGGTGGGAGATCGCAGATACATATAAAGCCTTTTTCTTTTCTTTGTTCTCTTGGTATTTCAAAACCTCCCAAAGATAAAAAATTATGCCAAAACACACAGGTGTTCCTTGGCCACATGTTAGATGTATAAAAGCAATTACAAAGAGGCATGCAGTGATAACCTCTACTTTACTCTATTTCAGGGAAGTGACAATACTTCAAATAAGTTGATAGAAGGATAATATGTTTTTAATGGAAATAGGCTGTTCGGTTTCTGTTTAGGTTCTCATCCACAGAGGCAGAGAATTTTCTACTTGTCTCAGTAAAATGGAGGCTGTCTTTCCCTTGATAAAGTAATTGCTAGAGATTATGTATCAATGCTAAACACCAACGGGAGTTATCCAAATTATCTCCTCTGAATTCACTGAACTGAAGAAAGATTGACACTTGAGAAAATATTTTATGTCTCAGTGGCATTTGTTTGCCCTGAGACCCACTCTTACCCTTGGCACCACTGCCATGATTCAAGGACGGCAGGAAGATTTTGCAGTATCTAGGAAGCCTTCCTCACTGGGAGACATGCTCCTACCCAAGACCCTTTTCCACAGCTCCAGCAAACAGTTCTAGAAACAGCCCTCATTAATATAATTGTTACTGTCATGCAATAGTACAGTAATTTACTTAGAAGACAGATGCTTTTTTGTGGTGCAAGTCAGACTAAGGCCTTTATACAACATCTCTTTGTGTCTAAAAATTTAGTGAAATGAATTGTAATGGGTTTCCAAATAACTTGTTGGTTCATATTTTAAATGAAGTATAGTTTAGCATTTAACTATTTTATATTGTTACTGTAGATATAATAATAAAGTAGTTCTAGCTTAAATTTATACTGTCACAGTATAATTTTCCCTAAGGTTTGATATCTCTAAATTGGAGAGATGTGGATTTAATGGATGGACCACTCAGTAGATAAGGAACTGGCTGGATAGTCGCACTCAAAGAGTTGCGGTCAATGGCTCAACGTCCATGCGGAAGTCTGTGACAAGTGGTGTTCCTCAGGAGTCAGTACTGGGACCAGCACTGTTTAACACCTTTGCCGGTGAGATGAACAGTGAGATAGAGTGCACCCTCAGCAAGTTTCCTGACAACACCAAGCTATGTGGTAAGGTCAGCACACTGGAGGGAAGGGATGCCATCCAGAGGGACCTTGACAGGCTGGAAAGATGGGACCATGTGAAGTACATGAAGTTCAACAAGGCCAAGTGCAAGGTCCTGCATGTGGGTTGATGCAGTCCCAAGCACAACTATAGGCTGGGCAGAGAATGGATTAAGAGCATCCCTGAGGAGAAGGACTTGGTAACACCTTCCTAAGGTGGAGGCACCTCTCGTATGAAAACAGGCTGAGAGACTTGGGCTTATTCACCCTGTAGAAGAGAAGGCTCAGAGGAGACCTAATTGCACCCTAGCATTACTTAAAGGGGTCCTACAGAAAAGTGGGAGAGGGACTGTTCATCAGGGAATGTAGTGATAGGAAAAGAGGGAATGGCTTCAAGATGAAAGAGGGTAGGTTTAGATTAGATGTGAGGAAGAAATTCTTTACTGCGTAGTTGGTGAGGCACTGGAACAGGTTGCCCAGAGAGGTTGTGGAAGCCCCCTCCCTGGCAGCGTTCAAGGCCAGGTTGGATGGGGCTTTGGGCTACCTGATCTAGTGGAGGGTGATCCTGCCCATGACAGGGGATTAGGAACTAGATGATCTTTGAAGTTTCTTCCAACTCAAAGCATTCTGTGATTCTATGATAAAAAAATAAGACAAGTATACACAGCTTGCGTGTCTTCTGGAGAAGAGCTGTAGCACTGGCATAGCTGTATGAATTTTTGGGAACTCCCATGAGTTCAGGTGGCCACCGGGTATGATGAAGAAACTGTCCAGGCAGACATTTGTTTCAGTTGGATGGTTTTGCTTACAAAGACGGGATCCCTAAACATCCATCTGGAAAACATACTGAAAGCTTAAGGAAGCATAAACAGAGTTCCTGATAGTTCTGGGAAATTTGGAAAGATTCCAACTCATGTTTTTATTTCTTTAACCCCTTTTGTTTAAAATGCTGGCTGGTTGACAAAGCTAGAGAAAAAAAATCATCTGGGGTATCCTGAGAAATTTCCTAGATATTTAATCTGGGTCACTCCATACACAAAGCAAACCAATAAACTCACTCGAGGAAATAAGATAAAAATAAGCCCAAAAAATGAAGAAAGTGGGTTTTAATAATTTAAAGTTCATTGTAAACTTACAAAGCATGTAGGCAGTAACCGGTCAATAACGTGCTATATGTGCACATGAAAAATCTAACCGTATGTGCAGTTAGAAATGAGGTGATATTACAGTGAAGTGATAAAAAATCACCCTCCATGGCAGGGTACCTCCATCTTGAAGAAGTCTGCATTGCCCAGATGAGTAAGGCTGCCTTGGAGTATTGTGTCTTTCCTGTTAATATGACAGCCAGCTGCTCATGCATGAGGATTTTAGTGTGATGGGACAGATTAGGTCTGTCTCGATGGTACTATGAAAACAGCAGACCCAATCTGAGGGACTGGAAGGGTGCACTAGGCGGCTCCGATGCCTGTGTCCCTGATTGACCTCAGGTGTGTGGCTGCTCCTTTTAAACACAAAGGACATTTTGTCCTAGCAGCCCTGCAAGCCTTGCCTGGGAGCTAAGAATCACCCACTACATCTCAAGGTCTGTATTCTTATGAGTGATCATTCTGCAGCCCAATCTATAATCATACTTTATTTCAGATTACTCTCTCCCACTCTTGGACAATGTTTATCCTCAATGGGATTTATATAGATGTCTATAAAAATGTGGCCTTCATGTAGAGTCCTCGTCCAACATAAGAGATGTGAGAAGATGCTAAACCTGTTGTTTCATTTTAGATATGCTGACTGTAGAATATGCAGGTGAAGTATTTAAAATGCTTTTCACTCCTATTAAAAATATACAAATTTGAATACCTTAAGAACAGAATTATAATGGAAAAGGTGTCATTTTCATATAATCCATCCTTGGAGTAGAGAGACCACTTCAAACAAGCTGATTATCAGCTTTATTTTATTCTGAGTAAAGATTCTATGCATACAAGGTAGTTTATGTAACATTATGCTCTTCATAACATTAACACAATAAGATATTATAAAAAATTAATATAAAAATAGGCTGAATATGTTGCCCATTTACTGAACTAAGACTGCATTCAATGCAGGAAGCAAAAATATTTGTTTCACTGAAATCAGTGGGAAAATATGACTTAAAAGTGGCTTAGATTCTCTTCCTTCTTTGAATGTTTTTCATATTGCAATACTAGGATTTACATTTAAGAAGGCTACTAATATTTTACAGTTGACCATATACATATTTATACACTTGTGTGTTTCTGTGCAGAAACAGTCTTGAAGAGAATTCTCTGCATTTTTTGAGAAAGCCATTAAAACATCAGTGTTTGCCAGTGTATGCCACAGAATTACGTCTGATGTCAGCAACTGGAGGCAGCTGTAGCATCATAGCATCACTACCCGAGCAACTTGTGGCAAGCAAATGCCCCATTGACAAGGAATACTCCCAGCTAAGGTACCATGCTATATTGTTAAATTATCTAACCATCTGTTTGTGCCACTTGGGGAAAGGGCTTCAGAGTGAGGTTTTTGATAACATCACAATGGTATGCCACTGGTATTTAGCTGAAGACAGCACTACCCATGACTTTGGGAGAGCGGTGCTCAGCAGTGCTACTCACAGAAGTCACATCCCACAATTCCCTCCTTCTACTTATTCCAAAAGTAAAAACTGCCTTGACCGATGCATAACTTTCCTGTGCTTTATTTGCCAGGTGGTGAGTGTCACATGTTTAATTCGGGCAATGTAAATAAAAATCTCTTTAATAGTTAACATTTTCACAGGCAACACAGTTGCTGAGCTTAGACAGCTGATGGCTGCTGCTGTAAAGCTAAGTCCTTAAATATTATCAAACTAATACCCTTGTATGGTCACACTGGATACAGATTAGTGAAAGCCATAATCCTATTTAATTTAACACAGTCCTAGGGATTTTCCTCTACAAAGAATTTGGTCACATGCATACTGCATAATATTTTGCATAGTTCTTAAATATATGGCCCCTCTCTAGGAGCAGGGCTGTCTGCCAGTTTTAATGGCACTTATTAAATCCCATTGTACTCTGCACCACAGTCCAGATGCAGGTATCTGTTAGAAAAAAGCTCCATGGTTAGGAGGAATTTGTTGTGGCTCCAAGCTATGCCACAGCTCAATCTCTCAAGTCGTCTGTTTTGCCCTCCGAGGAGGAGGTTATCCCTCAGCACAGTTAAGATGATGAGGGACTACAATTAATTTTACCCACAGTGCAGCCCAGCCAAGTCCCTGTTGTCTAAGAACTCAGACGTATAAAAACTGACTGTGCTTGAACTGACACGGATTCTGGGGTCTGTGGTTAAGCAACTCACTTCTGAGTCATAGGAAAGTCCTGATTTTTATGTGCTGAGCACATTTAAGCCCATATGCCTTCAACACTATGGGATATCTTTGACACAGCAGATTAGGGCTACCCTGTGTACAATCCCCCCCTTTTTTTTTTCCACCATGTAGAAAATTTGACTGAATGGAAAAAGGATACCTTGGCCCCCTCTCAAGGTCTTTTAGCTAACACCAGTGCTTATCACAGATCAGCTGTAGATTGCAAGGACCACATGGCATGTCACAGGTACATTGCAGACCTTGCAGGGCATGTACGGGTACAGCTCTGTTGGGTGAGCTGTGTTGGGCAGAGGTGCAGGAGTCTATAGGAAAGCATACCTACCTATCGAAAGCAGCAAGGTATGTGGTCAGGTATGTGTTCAGACAAATAGCACATCCCAGCATCTGAAATCATGGGATCCTCTGTAACCTCCTCAGAAGCTGAGTTTCCAAACGCAGTGACAGTCCAGCTCATCTTTCAGGGCTCACCGTTCAAATGTATTCCTGTTAGGCAATACTTGGAGCATTTTATAGGCTTTCAGCATTAAGTGCAGAGAAATGATGATGCAATTGAAATCAACAGTCTACTGGGTAGTGAAGCAGCTGCAGACAAGGAGCAATCTTCTACCTTAATTTTCCTGAGAGTTTCCAGGCATGTTGGAACAAGTATGTGGCCTGGGTGATTTCCATGTGAGAGTTGCCCTGGTGAGAGCTTGGTACATAAATTCAGTTTAGGCACAGAGACCTGTCCACCTTCTCTATCCCTATGTTGGAGGTAGAAACCTTCCTCTGAAGGAAGTAGAGAGAGTGGTTCGGGTTGATTAGGTTTCTGGGTTGTTTTCAATAACTTAGGCACCACTTTAATGGATGTTGGCATAATGCACAGGGTAATTGTTAGTATTATTACTACTATTACTATTAATAATAAAATAGTTCTTCTTCCAAAAGTGCCTAAGGAGCAAGCTAAGGTAAGCTTCATCTCGCTAGGTGCTCTGCAACTTTGGGCTGTCATTCAAGAATACAATAAACCCTGCTTCAAGGCTCCCACTACTGAATCAAAAGCACCAGAGCCATATGAGCCAAAACGCTGACACTGTATAAATAATTCTGCAAAATCAACTGTATTTTTAAATGTTGCTAATTTAGCTTTATATTGGTTGGCTTTATGCCAGCTTTGGTATCATCTTCCCCCCCAGCCATCCCGTGTTGCACCAAACTAACTGCAGCCTGTTTTCTCAGCACTGAAGCAGAGTCAGCACAAACCCCAGATCAAGTGTTCCCAAAGCAGAGTTGTGTGAGCTTTTCTGGGTTGAAACGTTCCTGTTCATAGACCTGGTGTTAGTTTTCAAAGTAACATGGTCTGAGAAGATCCAGTGGTTTTTTCCTGCAGAGCTTTCTAACTACACAGGCGAGAAAACTGTCAGAGAAAGAGGTTTAATGAAAAAGTCAAGGGCACAAAGAGATGACAGCAGAACTCATTGCACATTTTTGGAGGGGCAGAGAAGAAGGAGTGAAGGTTTGTAATGAGAATACATACATGGAAAGGCAAGGGAGTGCTTGAGCACAAAAAAACAAGGAGAAATAAGCTCAGGGAGGTGGATGGGGAAGCTCTTAAAAGATTAGTCTGAGAAAGAAGAGAGGGAAGAAAGAGGCAATCAGAAGGGAAATGGAAAGTCTGGTCATAACTATGGAAAGTTACTGGACAGTGCATATACCCTGCTTGGGCTGCTTTTGCTTCTCTCTGCTTTTGGCTGCAGATTTTGGGGTTTTCTTCTCTGGATTTCCTCTGGTGCCTTCCTGGAAGAGGACCCAGGAGGCACTCCTCTTGCTCATGGGTAGGAGAAGTACCTCGCTGAGGCTCAGGAACCAGCTTCTCCCATACCCAGAGCTGCAGTCCCTCATTTGGTTGATTCTTCTTGCTGGTCTTTGTTGGTTCTTACAAACCCTCCTCTTGTCTGTTGGAGATGAGGAAGGCACAAAGGACAGAAGCTGCCTGAAGAGTTTGTTTATCACAGAAGGATGAGCTATTTGTCTTCCAAAACTGACACCTTAGCAGACTTTGTCTTCCAAAACTGACACCTTAGCAGAAACACAGAACTTGATGACATTTTACTCTCGTTACCAATCTTTACATGTGTACTTAAGATGTGTCAAATTTACTGCACTCAGTCATGCATAGAAGAGTTTGGCTTATTTACAGTATGTTTTCACATGTCATACATCTTTAATCAGACTGGAGTATGGACTGGTTTGGGGTTTTTTTTTTCCATTGATGGTTTCTGCATGCAGATTAGAAGAATTGTTAGTGCTTTGACTTATCTAGTGTCACACCATGAAGAAATCATTGGCAGTAATAATTATTATTACACCCTCCAGCTCCTTCAATCTGATTAAAAAAGTCTGGATTAGTGACATGTGTTTTGGCTGCTGTGTCAAGATCCAGTGTGAGCCTTTTTGTTTCAGTATCTCATGAAAACTAGGAGGCAGTGATGTGTATGTGACTGTATACCGAAACCCATTATAATCATCAATGGCACGTTCCTCTGTTGTCTGCAGCACCCATTTCCTGCCCTTTTCTGGGCTTCTCTTCCTTTACATTTTCCCATTGTTTTCTGCCCCTGACAGAGGGTCATGCTGCCCCCACAGCAGCAGCTCTCCTGAAGCAGTGGAGAGCAGGACTGGAAATGGACTGAGCTCTTCCCATGGCCTTCTCCAGGGTGCATTGTAGCAAACAAGTGTGAGGCATGCAGGTTGCAGAAGCAATGTTTGAAGACCACCCCAACACCTTGCTTTTAAAGGAAACCCCTGGTGCTGCTGCTTAAAGGTGTTGTGATAGTACTCTCAATATCTATGTTTGAAAAGATTCAAATATTGCAGTCTGTGTCTACTAGAGGTCTAATTTTCCTGGCTACATTTTTTTCCTCATGATTATTTTTGTTTAACTTTTAATGAATTTAGGCCTGCTGTCCCTGTGTCGCAAGAGAAAACTTCCAGTGGTGGTTCAGTATTTTTGCCTGGCATTTTTTAGTTTGTAGAATCTGTATAACCACAAAACAGCGAGGTGATACACATCACACAAGGAAAACGTGGCTCCTGAATTGTCCTGGCAAGCAGAGGAATTGGCTTGTGGGGAAAGAAAAGGCAGGGAGAACAGATCTGGCAAATAAATCACTGTATGTCTATCACAGATGAAATATCTCTGATTTACTAAAAAGAAGAGAAAGTTAACAATCTAATTTAGAAAAGCTTCAAAATCTTATTGAGTTATTCTAAAAGTCTGAGGTAAGTAGATCCAAAAAGTAAAATATTTTAATAAGTAAATAATGATATACTATGTATTTTACAAATCACAGACTGTTACACTACAGATAGTATCTTCTGAACCGGAGAACTAGGAGGTCATGAGTCATATTCTTTGTTTATTTTCTGCTTTTGAAAATGCCTCTGTACATGAATGTTTCCACCCTTTGCTCCTTCTGTTTTTTTAGAAGCCTGCCTTATGTGACAACCCTTTACCTTCACTGGGCTCCCATCAGTGCTTTCAGAACAGTGGACCAGAATCTGCAATTCTATGGGCTTCCTCCCTTCGCCTCCCTCCTTTCCCCTGGGACTTTCATATTTTCTTCTAGAAAGCCAATTTTATTATATAAATCAAGCTTGCATTCAGAATTGTATCAAAACGTGCTTGCAAAGCTGGGAGTGCTAATAAAGGAGCCTGCGGGTGCACGGGGCAGCAACGGTGCTCTCTGGGGGGAGGACAAGTAACCGGTCAAACTGACGTGCTGCTGTGATGCTGAGGAAGAGCAGAGGGGGGAGGAAAACAAAGGGCTCTGTTCAACCTCTTCAGCTCATGCTACAAATTCTGCAAAAACATCTGTTCTTTACAAAAATTGAAATGAAAAGCTTTTCTTTTACATAAGAATACAAATTGTGAAACATGTTTCTTTAAAAGCCCTTGAAAATGAGTGTCATCCACCACATATATTATGGCCCTGAACCAAGCTAAATTGAAGCCAGACATATATTTCTCTTTGATGACTCCATCAAGGTATGTTTTAACTCCCTTCCCCAGTCCGTTAGCCTCTCAAAAGATACATGTGTAGATAAGGAAACAGCCTCAAACCTATGCAAAGTAACAACAGCCAACCGCATGACTTTAAAAAAAATACAGCTTTGTATTCTCCCTTCCTGCAAACAATTCCCTTCACCAGTTATAATTTTCATCCCCTAAAAAAAAAAAAAAAAAGGCAGAGGAGAAAGGGAGATAAATGGAGTTTGGGTAATCCTGTGTATTCTGAAAATGGAGAAATTTAACTCAAATTTTCCAGGCATCTTTCAGGCTCACAGATGATCATGTAAAGTACATGATCACGTAAAGTTGTCTGCTTGCATGTCTGAGTTAGTAACTCAGACTGCTTTGGCATCTCCATGTTTGTCAAACTTCCAGTGTTCAACAGGCTTGCTCCACAGAGAGTCTGAGTAGCATTCAATTGTTTGATAGCATGCTTAGTGTTAACAACATATACTGTTACTTAAGAAATGCTTCTTATTTTCTGCTACCTCTCAATGAGTCTCAAAACCAGCCTACTAGCTTATCTGTATTTGTCAGGACTAAGAACCAAAACTTGCTGCAAATTACACCTTGAACCGGGTGAAAATAAACCAGGTACCCTCATTTGAGGCCAAACTTAACCTTGCTTTTGCAATTGCTCCCAAAGACATGTCTTCAGAGAGAGATAAATGGTTATAATGGCCCCTTATAAGATCAGGAAGACTGGATGAATCAGAAGAAAATGCACTTCCTCACCAATTCCCATCTCCATAGAAACTCCGCAACTCTGCTCGTCTTCTGCCTATACAGATTAGGCAGCCTGGTTTTCCAATAACAGACAGTGAAGTCTGACGCCTGCATTGTCTTGCAGAGGGGTATCTTGAAGAGCAGAATTTAAGTATAGAAAGAGAAGTTTGCCAAGTGTTTAGCATTGCCTCCCCCAACTTTCAAATTCTTCCTGTTGCTTTTCAGGTTCCTAAGAAAATTTCTCATGAGAATCACCAGTCTTTGCTGCAAGGGTACCCATTGCTGATGATGCTTTTGTCAGCTATTTTTGATTCAAAGGATGCAGTGTTGTTGAAAGACTAATGCCACACTACCCAGTATCACAATTCATGTCACTTATGGGGAAGACAGGGAATCACCCGGAGCAGACTATGGGATGCTAATTTAAACATAAAGCTTTATTTTCAAATTCATTGAATAGTTATGCATGAATGGATATGCTTTTTCAAAAGTTCAGATAAGCAGATAAAGATAGTATTTTTTTAATGAAATGAAATATATGGAGAGTATATTCATTGATCATTGTTAGGGAAAGAAGATATTAAACTGCAGTAGATAAACATCAGCACGCAAAGCTCTTTTGTTAATAAGAACAAATTGATAGATTTATAGACTCTAAATTCTGGTGAGATCAGTTGATTGTTTCATCAGACCTGTAAATCAAAGCTATTAAATCTCTCAGTATTTCCTCTGAGCTGAACAGAGCTAGACAAAACATGTTGGTAAAGCAGTACATGAAACAAAAGATGCAATTCAGCTTGACAGACACTTTATAGCTTTGGGTCAAATCTACCTTCCTTAAGTTTTAAAAATACAGAGAACAACTAAAATTGAAGTGCCATTTCCCCCATGTTTTCAGCTTTGGCCAAGTGTACTTTATTTTGGCTTATCTGTGAAAACAGTGTATCTATTTTCTTTGTTCTAGACCTCATCCATAACACACACATGGCAAAATCATGTCCCCTCAGAAAACACATGGTTTTGACCTGAGAATTTCAAACAGCAAGAGTTTCTAAATCTTCTCTTGTTTCAGAAATTGGTCACCCATTATGTATGAAAACCCAAAGTGCATAATTTTTTATATAAATATGTCCAGCTTAAGCATTCAAACTTCATCATACATTCTGGATTTTAAAGGGCCCTCTATTTACTCCTCAAATGGACTTAGACACTGTAGTCAAATGACTCTCAATTTTCTTTTTAATGGACTAAATCTGTTGAAGTATTTAAGTCTTTCCTAGTAGGGTATTTTCTATGGCTCTTGAACAAGTCTCTGATTCTGTTTTTAAGAGCTCCATTTTTTCCAGTATACTCACCTTTCTAATGAATTCGTCTTTGCTATGGAGAAAAATGAAGTAGTCATCCATTTTTCCTATGTTTATATATCTATGGATTGTATTAGGCCCTTGGCCATAGAATCATTGTGGAAACTTAGCTCTATTGCTTGCCTGCTTTGGCCCTAAATCATCTTGCTTTTCAAGATGCTACTCCAGATAAATTTCAGAATGCCAATGTAGGCCCTAGGTTTATAAGTCTGCTATAGCAAAAAATTATCAATTTTGTCTTCTGAAAAAATTGCTTTTTGCAGCAATTGAGATCACTTTGTACATATGTTGTGACTTTGCTGATATATGCTAATATTGGTGTTATGCACAAGTTTTATCTGCAGTAATTTCTATTTGCAAATTATTAGAGGAAAGAGTAATTTGATTCAGGCGTTATGATAATGTGACAAGAAAGATGCTCTTTCAGTGAAGGTTTTTTATCAACAAAAATCTGAGATTTCTACTTTAGGAACAAGAAAGTTATGTACCTTTATTTCTTTACACATATATATTTAATACAAATACAACTGCTGCTGCTTCTGCACCGTGTTTCCTAGCCTTTCTTGTCCTTCCATGATATGTGTTCCCTGTCGCATGCTCTCCACTTCATTGCTCAGGTTATCCTCAAGTTCTTGTCTCCTCCACACACTCTTCATCTCTGCTCCATTTTGACAGAAATTCTCCTACTTTTTTCACTTGATGGTTTTTGAGATACCTTTCCTAACCTGTAGTTGAAAGTGTGATCTAGAAATAGTATTGTTGGGATGAAAGATGAGGAGTTGTGCAGTGAACTCATGCTTCACTTATAAAGACTTTCCCCTCAGTCCAGAGCCCTGGTGTTGGGCAATTTATGCTGTATTGATTCCAAGAAGGAAGAATTAATGCCTGACAGCTATAGCATGTCCTTTATTAACATTCAAAGTAGAGTTCGGATTTAGCTAATGAGGCTTAACTATCTCTTTTTGCAGCTTCTGGAAGAAGTAGTCACTTCAGAGGTGCAATTAATATCAGAGATATGTCCTCTTGTCACACTTAAACACCTGAAGCACATTGTCCTTGGTAGCATCTGGACCTTTGCCTGAACATCACATGGGCACATTTGTAGTGATTTCTCTGTCTCTGCTCTGTGACTCTTTCAGCATAATAAAATTTTGGAGAGAGATGGGATTTTTACAGGTTAGAATAAATTAATTATTCTTTTTGTCTTTGTGTACAGGATATTTTTCCCACACTTTCTGTATTTCTGAAATAACTAAGTAGCTATGCAATATTACATGTATTAAGATACAAAATAAAGGATTCTGAGATATCCTGACCCTGACTCTTGATATGTCCAATATCCCCAAAACAGAAGCTGTATGTAAGCAGTGGTTTTCAGCAGCAGCTTTTGGGCTATTCTCTGGGTTTTCCTATCTGATAAGAGTTTCTCTCTGAGTGATTGTATAATGGAGCACAATGTGACAAAATATACTGTTCTGTGATTTATGAACAGCACATAATTGTATTACAAGGCTAATATGAATTCTTATAATAGCCTGCTTGGCTCCCTTCTCCTTCCACCCAGCTACCTGGCTTTTCAGTGTCACAAAATGGCTCAGGTGTGAGCTGTCAGAAATCAATGTATCACGGTCACCATTGCACATGAGGCTGTCTGCACACAGCAATAAGGAATTTGCCACTGCTGTTAGAAATCCTTGTTCTCATTCTTTCTTTCTTTCTTGGTTTTTTTTTTCTTCCTGCTTAGGGAGTTTTGGGGTCACTAGATGTTATCATTTAAGCTCACTCATTCCTTGCATCATCCTTCTGCATGCTTAGGGAATTCATGTGAACAGCAGCTTTGTTATTTCTCTTGCACAGCCGTGGGTCAGCCTCGGCACTCCTTGTAACCAGGGGCAAACACAGAACTCATCACATCTACATAAAATACTGAGCTAGGTACATTATTTTGAGCCTGCATTAGTAAGTAGTATTTTCTGAATCAGTCTCATCATAAATTGCAGCTTGGTATTTGATTTTCTATTGCACATTGTTTTACTCCATCATGAAATACAGAGATTTATTAAGTACTGCTCACAGCAATTAAGCTCCCTTTATCCCTATCATGCCCCTACATAGATATCATGACAGATTATCCCTTAAATCACTTTTTTTTTAAATGACAGGGGATGAAGCAAAGTCCAAAATGGAGTTGGAAGGAGACATCCTATTCACAGAGCTGCAGCGTATTCTTTCCTCGGGGCAGGGGAAAAAATGGGAGGATGTGGGAGGGGTATTGGGAGTAAGAGGGAACCCTTCTGACTCAGAGCAGTTGGGCAAAACAAACATGCAGCCTGAAGTAGCTATTCAAGTGTTAGTTTTATGGGTGATTTGGGTTTTTTTTTCCTGGTTCTATTTTTCCCCACAACCTAATAGCAAATAGATGCTAATATTTCTTTCTTAGGACCAATTGCCCATTACAAAAAGGGTAAGCCACAGATATGTCATTGCTGCTCAATTTTTCAATAAATACAGCCAGGTTTTGATGGGAAGTTTTGAACTGCTGAGCCCAGACTTCTGTGTCTGTAATCATTGCCGCAGGGATGGGCTAGGACAGAGTTGGTGATATTCTTACTCAAATCAAAGCACATACTAGTGCCTGGTATCATTCCAAGCTAGATTTAGGGGAGGCTACTAGGAGTTTCCATCGGCAATCAAAAGTGATAGACTACATCACACACATTACATTTAGCACAAGTGGATGGGACCTGATGAGTCACGGGTCCTGAGACAAATGGCAGATGAAGTGACTAAGTGACTCTCTGTCAGATCTGAGTTGTGGCAGTCCAGTGAAGCTCCCACTAAGTGGAAAAGGGGAAATGTAACCCACATTTTCAAAAAGAGAAAAAAGGAAGACCTGGGGAACTACACGCCATTCAGACTCACCTCTGTGCCTGGCAAGATCATGGAGCAGATCCTCCTGGAAACTATGCTCAGACACAAGGGAATTAAGGAGGTGATTGGTGACAGCCAACATGGCTTCACTAGGGGCAAATCACATATAATAAATTTGAGGGGTTATAGCACCGGTAGTTAAGGGAAGAGTGACAGATATCATCTACCCTGACTTGTGCAAAGCACTAGACACTGGCCCACATGATATCCTTGTCTCTAAATTGGAGACACATGGATTTAATGGATGGACCACTTGGCAGGATAAGGAATGGGCTGGTTTGTCAGAAAGACTTCTGGTCAATGACTCAAGGTCCAAGTGGAGATCAGTGGTGAGTGATGTTTGACAGGGGTCAGTACTGGGTCCAGTGCTGTTTAACATCTATGTCAGTGACACAGACAATGAGATCATGTGGACCCTCAGCAAACTTGTCAATGACACCAAGCTGTGTGGTGCAGTCAACATGGTGGAGAGAAGGAAGGCCATCCAGAGGGACTTTGATAGGCTTGAGAGAGGGGCTTGTGTGAAGTTCAACATGACCATGTTGCGTGAAGTTCAGCATGACCAAGTGCAAGGTCCTGCACATGGGTCAGCACAATTCCGAGCACAACTACGGTCTGGGTGGAGAAAGTGTTGAGAGCAGCCCTGAGGAGAAGGACTTTGGGATGTTGATGAACAAGAAGTTCAACATGAGCTGGCAATGTGTGCTTGCAGCCTGGAAAGCCAACCGTATCCTGGGCTGCATCAAAACCAGTCAGATCAGCAGGTCAAGAGAAATGATTCTGACCCTCTGCTCTTGTGAGACCCCACCTGAAGTACTGCATCCAGAGCATCTCTCCTATGAGAACAGGCTGAGAGAGTTGGAGTTGTTCAGCCTGCAGAAGACTGGGGAGATTATTGCAGCCTTTAAGTACCTAAAGGGCCTACGAGGAAGCTGGAGAGGGATTGTTTATCAGGGAGCGTAGTTATAGGACAAGTGGCAATGGGTTTAAACTAAAGCAAGCTAGATTTATATTTGTTATCAGGAAGAAATTGTTTCATGTGAGGGCAGTGAGGCCCTGGCACAGGCTGCTCAGAGAAGCTGTGGATGCCCCCTCCCTGACAGTGTTCAAGGCCAGGTTGGATGGGGCTTTGGGCAGCTTGGTCTAGTGGAGGGTGTCCCTGCCCATGACATAGGGTTGGAACTGGATGATCTTTGAAGTCCTTTCCAACCCAAAACATTCTATGATTCTATGGTTCTGTGATCATGACAGCACAAAATACTCTTATTTAAAATCATATAATGTATTAGGTTGGAAGGGATCTTTAAAGGTCATATAGTCCAAAGCTCCTGCAGTAAGCAGGGACATCTTCACTAGATCAGGTTGCTCCAAGATTCATCAGGCCTGACCTTAAATATCTCCAGGGATGAGGCCTCTATTGCATCTCTGGGAAACCTGTTCTTGCGATCTACCACCCTCATAGTGAAGATTTTTTTCCTAATATCCAACTTAAATCTCCCCTTTTCTAGTTTAATGACATTACCCCTCGTCCTACTGCTCCATGCCCTTGTCAACATTTCTTCCCCAGCTTTCTTACGGACACCTTTCAGGTATCAGTAGGCCACTATAAGGGCCCCCTGGAGCCTTCTCTTCTCCAGGTTGAACAACCCCAACTCTCTCAGGCTATCTTTACAGGAGAGGTGCTCTAGCCCTTTGATCATTTTTGTGGCCCTCCTCTGGACACATTCCAAGAAGTCCATGTCCTTCTTGTGTTGACGGCTCCAAAGCTGGACGCAGTATTTCAGGAGGTCTCACCAGAGCAGAATAGAGGGGCAAAATAACCCTCTTGATCTGCTGGCCACACTTCTTTTGATGCAGCCCAGGATGTGGTTGGCCTTCTGGGCTGCAGATGCACATTGATGGGATTTTATTGTGAACCACAACACAACTCCATAAAAATTGCACTCTTCTGTCTTTTTTTTCAGCAATTTGTTCTTTTTTCCCACTTTACTACTGCAAATTCAAACTGTCTCGCTTTCCAATTTAAGACGCCTCCAAATGGTTTTTAACCTCTAGAGGAAGCTCAAACAGCAGCTGTATATTGGTCTTTCCTCAGTTGATGCCTATCACTGCCCTTTCCTCACACTGCTACTCCTGTGCTCTCTAGGACAGCTTTTTTATTTGTACTTAGAGCAGGCAGTTACCAGAAGAGTTTCTCTAGGGGAACCTCATCTACAGTGGCTCAACTACTTTGCTAAAAGATCTTTTCTCAGGTACCCTTTAATGATACTTAGAAGAAAAATGTGTTTTTGAAAATGCATTTTCCATCATTTTTTCCATTTCTTTCACCTCCTACTTTAGAGAAAATAGCCATTAAGGGGACAGAGGTACATATATGATTATTTTTCCCAGAAAACATTCAGCACTAAGTTGTGCCTTTTGAAATATTTACCTTGAAAATGGTTGCAATGCACAACCAGAACTTGTTCTGAATATGTTACAAAAATAGTTTCTTTTCTTTCCATGGACAATTGAAATAGAAATCTTCCTATTGACTGGTCAGGCATTTATACAATTTGCTAATGATTTTCTTATGGGACTCATCGGTGGTATTGATTTACAGCCAAGGAGAGGAAAATGTTCATTACTCTGTTTAAATGTGAGTGCCAAGAAGATGACTGTTAAAGGTACCGAAGGTTGGCTAAACACAGCCTCTTCATGACAGAGTTTCTTGTGTGTTACTTCTCCCAGAAAGCCAAACTAAATGCTATATGCCCAATTTCTCATGTGTTTTCATTCACCATGACAACTAGCTAAATGTGACCTTGACTTGTAAAACCACGTGTTGCCATCTGCAGTAAAAGAGAGCTTAAGATGAAAAACTCCTTAGCATTTTTTCTTCCAAAGGAAAGGTAGGGGTCTTACGTGATTTCCTCCACCTTTGGAAAATATGGCAGGAAAATTCTTTTTAATTAAAAATAAGACAGAAAGAAAAGTTGGTGTTTAAGGCATGAAAAGTCAAAGTCAATGCAAAGCATATTTTACTGGGGTAGTTATTAGGATTGTTCCCTTTCCATTGATGCTATTTTTCCATGGAAAATAGATTTTAACATATTTTTTGTGCCTGAAGTATTTGCTTATTATAAAATTCTCTCCACCTATCTTTTTTTAAGTACCCGTCTTTTTCTAAGCACCCATCCTTTTCCCAAGTACTGAGTTAGAACCCATTTTCCAAATCAAGTTTACTGGAACTGCTGTTCAAGTCTCTTGTGTCCCATATGAACCAGGTTTGCAGCCAGATGTCACATCCTGTGAGCAATCATAGGGACCCTCAAGATTCAAATTGCCTGGGAAAAGGGGAAAAAGGAAAGGAAACCCCTTTGGGTTTGGACTGTAGGTAACTCCAAAATAGCTTCTTTTTTTTTTTTTTTTTTTTTTTAAGCATTTAATTGCATAAAGTTTGAAAGAAAATGGAAGTCAATGATGGGGGATTTTAAGAAATTTTTTTCCAGAGAGCCTACCATTTAAGTCTTTCTTCAAGAATTGGAAATCTGGAATCAATTTTCTGATCCTCAGAGGATTTTAACATACACATCCTATTTTCTAGAACAATGTCCAGGCATCAAACATTAAAGATGGGATGTTCTTCAGCTAAAATTTTTATACCTTGCTAAAGCAATTATTTCTCAAAGTATTCTGAGGTAAACACTCTTTAGCTGTCCTTAAGAAATGACTACATCCTGTATAATACCAAAAACGTATGTTTATGATACAAGGTGAAAGTGACTCAGGCTAGCTTAGTTTCAGAAAAGGTCTCTGTTATGCTGTTATCCAATCTAGCCAATTTTTAAGCCTTTTAAAATTGTAGTTTGGGCACTCTCTGTTGAAACTTTGTAAGCTTTTGGCAACTCTGTTTCCAAAGATTATTTTTACATTGAAGTTGGATATGTAATTGAAATAGACTGTTTTGGTCTGTTCAGGCTATCAAATCTGTTTAACCATGTCCTTAAGGATTTCCTGCCAGGTCCTGGCAACATGGAAAAAGAAGGCGTTGTATTTGAATGAAAAAGAAACAGGGCTTGTGCAGCTGAGCAGTGGTGGGAAAACTAGAAAGAGATGGCAATAGGAATTTAATAGAGGGAAAGAGACTGATTGGAAAATAACACTGCAAGATGAATTGGGATGGGAAAGGGTTTTGGACCTAAGGTAACTGGGCCTGGCTGCAATACAGGATAGATAAGATGGTGGGAACTAGACAGAGGTCTGTACATGATCCACCACACCTTGATCTAGAGTATGAGATCACAGCGCACCTGAGTCTCAGTTGTCTGCAAGCAGGACACAGCTCTTACACCCCATAGCACAACTGCCCATGCAGGATATGCTCCAGTTTATGTGGATCCCATAACATCAAGCAGTTTTCCATACCCACAAGGATCAGAAGTTATTGTGATGGCACTCAGCCTTCCAGGTCTGGGGATGTCCAGCACAGGTTTTGATATGAGAACAGAAGAGAGGCCTTCTATTTTCAGCCAAGAGATTTGTGAGTAAAGTATTTTCTTTTGTTAAGTAGCAGCTTGCAAGAATATCATATTGCAAAGCTAAGCAAGAAAAGACAAAAAAAAAGCCAGAAGATAGTTTGCGGGCAAAACTTCTTTCTCTCGTGCACCATACCCTGGCACTTTGCCTATACAACCCCACCCTCCTCCAATTCAGTTGACTCATAGAGGCATTCAGGGGGATCACACTGACTTAACGCTAGCCATTCACCCCACTGAGGTGTTCAGAATTGCTCTTCAGAGGCACATGCCTCTCTTCCTTGACTATGCAGGAGTTGAGTAGTGTTACCCAACTGGAAGGTAGATGCTTAAGTGTGAAGGCATCCAGATAATCTTGACTACGCTGTTGTCAGAAAGGACATTGCTTTCACCATATAGAAAATTTAGACCTTTTCTGAGAAATAATCAAGATTATTTAACAAAGACACTAGTTTCTGTCGGACTCCTCTGTTTGCTAATGCCAGATAGGGCAGGAATGATGAGGGGAAAATGAATTTTGTTGTTAAACTTTGTGTTGCTCTGTGATTTGTGTCCATGCAATGAAACCAAAATTTTTCAGATCATAACTCATTTCTGGCATGCCTTGCTGGAAGGATATGGACAGATTTGCAGAGAAAAAAAGTGTTCACTCTTGGAGCTGAAGTAAACAAAGTTGCTTATGTGTTGAGCAGATTAAGCTTTTAATGTGAAATACTCTTAAAATATCCGGCCCTGGTTCTTTAAATTACATGCCCAAAATACTTCTGGCTTTTTTATCTTAAGTCCTCCCTCTATGAAATGATAGTAAGGCTTCTCTCTTGCAACGTGTCCCTGTCCTCAGAAACATGCTGTAAAAATAAATTCATTTTGTTCACAAAGCCCTTCGATACAATATTGTGAATAGAGCCATGAAAAAGTTCATGGGGAATTTAATAACTTTGTCTTCAGAGCAGGATATGAATTGTGTATAGTAAATAAGACCTGCAGGCACAAATATTGCATAGCTGCTCATTACTTGAACTCTGCCCATCCTGTGCATTGAACAAAAATAGAGGAATGGAGAAAAAAAAGGCTGATTTTACTTTTAATACTTGCTTTTACTTAGATGATTTTACTTTTGATACTCCTCAGCTCCTGAAAGCTCACCTTGCCTCTCTTTGGACTTTTAAGATATATTTAACTTGCAATTAAAAGAAAGTTCTTCAAATCAGCAGGAGGTTTGCTTTGCATGCAGCTCCCAAATTGCTCCTGGCTACATCCATATTTTGATTCAGATCAGATTCGAGGCAGCTGAAAGGGGTCCATAAATATATCTGTTCTTCAGAGGAGGCCTTTTCACTGCTCTCCCATGTTGATGTCAGGGAATCTCAGTTGCTATCAGTAAGAAAACCTGTGCTGATAAAAAAACCTCATTGTATCTTTTTGGCACTGAAAGAGCATACAGTTCCTCACAGAACTGTCTGCCTAAATTAACATAAAATAGACTTTCAAAGAACACTTTTTATTGCCCATTATTTTCTATTTTAGTATTTAAAAGTATTTTATTCACTCCAAAGTTTAACTTAAAGGTTTTTGCTTGGAGTGTCCTATTGTTTATGAGTTACAATCACAATCACCCTGAAAACAGTACTGTTCACAGCGTATCCTCTCATATAAAATAGAATTATCATTCCTAAAACATAGCAAAGAAACAAATACGCAGAATGAATCTTTAAAAAATGTAACTATAGCAAAGTCATTCTTTTGTATGTTCAATTTAGACAGAAATCTTTGCATTCTCCATATGGTTATAAAATAGATACTAAAAAATGAGCTTGAGTATAGTTTGCTTTCACCGGTCTTGTTTATTCTCCTTTTTTTTTTTTAATTTAAAGTAGGAGTCAAATATATACTTCTCTTTGGTCCCTGAAAAATGGAGGGGGAAGCCCTCTGCAGAAATAACTAGCTAATAAGGTGAGGGGAATTGCCTGCCTGTGGCAAGGGTAGCCAGGATAACTGGGGATGCAGAACCATTACAAAGTCAGTCAGGTTTTACCTGTTCAAATCTGAAAAGATAGCCTCCAGGACAAGTTCTTATCAGCGGTATTCAAGTCAACGATTGCAGCCTGGTTTTCTTGAAACAGCTGCATCATGACACGCACCATCACACACGCACCTCTCTAGTAGAAGGCGGGGGAATTTCTGTTAAAACTAAACCCCTGCTTATTATATAGCAAGCCTCCTAAAGCCAAAGAGTATCTTCCTCTTGAAATCCCTTTTTTCTCAGTTAGCCATTTCAGACATCTTCAGAAATAACCATCTGTAGTACAGATGCTACAAGTTAAAGATCAAGTGGTAGACTTAATGTTGAATTTCACTTTTATGTTTAGACTTGTATGACCAGGACTCATTCTCTAGCAGATTTATATGATTCTATTTTCCTCTTAAAAATATACGAGAGAAATGCTCACAGACCCTTAAATGTAGCAGTATGAGTACACCACTGTAATTAATGCCCTGCTCTACTCTCTCTTTTTTTCTTTTTTTTTAACTTTCAGTGTACAAGTCCTGTGGAGTTTGCAGATTGATTCAATTGCAAAGTTAGATTCCCACTGTGATGGCAGTTTTCAAACCACTGGGCCTTTCTGCCTGTCCTGCCAGCCAAGGAACAATGGGTGCTAATTAAAACCCTGCTTAAAAGGTTCCCCTTTACTTCAGTATTTGAGGCTTTCAGGGGGCAGACAGGGGAAGGATGCCTTGTTCTGTTTATGCATATGCAAGCACTTAGTGAGCTGGGCGGCTGACTGTGGGTCGAAAAAACACTACAAAAGCCTGGTGCTTATAGGAAAAGGCTGGATTTCAACCTGATGAAGTTAGTTAACAGACCAGACTGAAGAGGGCCCAGCTGTATTTTCTTTCCAAAATTTGAGGCACATTTCAAAATAGGACTTGCTTTTTTATCATTTGCTTCTGCCGAAATGTTCAGGTCTCTGTCTCCTTGTATTAAAGTGAACAGTTTTCTTAAAGTGCAAGGAAAAGAAGTAATAGAATTTCCTTTGGTTTTGCTAATAAGATTAGAATTTTAAACAAACACTTTTGTCAGTCAACTGGGTTGCCTATGCCAAAATGTATGTATGGAATAAAACTACTTTTCTACTTCAAGGGTTTGTTTCTTGAGTCACTTTTTAATGGAAAAGATCACATCATACGTTTCTGTTGCCCAGTGGTATGATTGAATTCTATGAAGTCTGCAGACTTCTGCTTGTCTCGAGGAAGAAAAATGAGAAATGAACTACATCTTAGTGCCTTATTTGTAAATGCATATGAAATTGCTCCGTACCCGAATATGGCAGATAAAGAATCAGCTTCATTATGTCAAGCAAATTCAATATGCTTTGGTTTTCAGCAAGAGCAGAGAACAGAAAACACAGCATTGCAAATAAACTCATCAATAAGCTGCACAGGTTTTTGTTTGATGTCATTTGTAACTGACAACTTGATCAATCTTACATTGAATAGTCCCTTAGAAATACGAGAGTAATAGGAGCAGAATCTGTCTCATGTCTTTTGTTGAATAGCTGTTCGCTTGGTGGCATTCATAAACCTGTCCTAGCCTTCTTCAGCTGTTTCTCATGTATAAAACTATCTATCTCACCCATTGAGATAGCAGAAAATATTTCATGGGACAAATTGCATGTCATTGATAGTGAATGGTCAAAATGAACAATTCACAGATAACCTCATAGTTTGACAGGTATTATTCTAAACTTTTTTTTTTCCAATCTCTGTGAAGAATGAGTACTTGCGCAGAAATCAGGAGCGCCTTGCAAATATCTCACCCACCAAAAAAGACTAATAATTTATCTCCTTTTCCTGTCCACAAACTGTCTTAAGAGGTTAGCTGTACAGATATTTTAATTAAAGGAACTGGTAAGATTTTTCTTATTTTTAACTTTACAGCCATATGTTGTAATAATTAATAATGCTTAATAGAGCTACTTTCATGTTGAAGCCTGCTTGAAAGGCTAAAGATGTCTAGGATCAGGGCATATGGCCTTTGTTGCGAGCCACATGCACTGAGGAATAAAGGCAGCTAAGCCCAACCTCCTACTCTTACTCTGTCACTCAGTGGCTGTTCACACTGTGAATCCTGCTGTGGGGAGAAGACAACTGCTTTTTTCTCCTCTTTTCTTCACCCTCCCCCCCTTTTTTTTTTTCTTTTTTGAAAATTGGTTTAGTTCTTCATACAAATGAGGAGAGGAGAAAGTACATTTGAGAGAAACCTGCCTCTGCTCCTGCATTTTCCTTCCCCTATTTACCCTTCTGGGCAGGCAGAGAGGGAAAGATCCTAGAGCAAAGGGAATGGCCAGATCCAATGTGTCCCCCCAGACACCTTTCCCATAGGCACAGTGAAATGCCTATGGATGCAAAAGAGAGCTCCTTCTGACAAAACAGTGGTCCTAAGCGCAGACACACACATCGGTTTATGAGCCAGCAGGAGCTTTGCTGGTACAACACTCTACAAGGTTCTCTGGTGCTAAACGGGTATGGCTGTCCTGTGGCCTCCTAGGACTGGTCCTGTACCCACAGATAACATTCTGCCTTGCTCAGACCAAGAGGCAGGAACTGCCTGAGGAGTTTCTCTGTATAACAAACCAACCGGATGTTAAGGACCAGTTCTGCAGAAGGCTTTGAAGACCTCTTGAACAGGTGCTTCAGAGTGTGAAGATGGTTATGAGAACACCTCAGCCAGGCTGGTACTTCTTATTCACTGGAGCTTTTTCAGGAAGGCTAGATTGCTCAACAATAGGAACTGAAATAATAAAATCCTAAAGGCAGTTGCCAGGCCTCTATTAGCAGCGAGTGAACAGCTTTTTGCCTGGTTGCAGGAGAAAGTGGAGATTTCTCAGTTGCTGTGGCTACAGGCAAGTATCCAAAATAGATTAACAAAACCCTGTCAGCAGATAATCCCTGGAAAGGTACTCTAATAGAAGACTTCTTCCTCTTTTGTGAGCATTCCCCAGTCTTCCCTAGGTTCCTGCTTTATAGCTAAACCTTGAGAAGGTGCTAATTTCAGCTTGACAGCTGAACAGTGTCATATGAGCTTGCTGTAAAGGAGATGTACATCTCAGCACCAGGTGCCTTCTGATCTCCTTGTCTCACCTGCTCATCCTCACATCTGCTGCTGCCATTGCCACCTCAGGAAAAGGCAACGCCAACTCAGAGCTTCATTTCTCATCAGATAAATAGATCTGAATGGTCTAATTCGCCTCAGCCCATCTATCTCCATTTTCCTAAAGGATTATACCATCTGTTCCCCAGCTTGATGGTAGCTAGCCAGAAGCAGATAAGAAGATTTTCTCTGGAACATGCTACTGATTGATCCTGGGAAACTAAGTCAGGGATTCCTGGGAGGCTTCAACAGAACTATGCTCCACCGCAGTAAACTGGACACTGTATCTCATCTGTCTGGAGATCTTCACAAGGATACTGTATGAGACAGTAGCATGAACAAGATTTTCACCATTTTTTGCAACTATTTCACACACAACAGCTAGGCTGTCTTATCTGGCAGGTCCCAGTCACCAGTGGTATGACTTTATGTGCTCTACAGCTAAACTATCTCTGTGACATAAACTCCTTCAGTGCCCTCTCATATGTATGGACAGGTCTGGCATAACCTTGAGCAGTCACCTTCTGGAACAAACAGTTGGAGTAAGGAGGGGTGGAGAGGGTGAATATTTCTGATTTTAGGGACACTATGTAAATAAAGGAATTTCACCATCTGTGAGCGCATGGCTAAGCTGATGACCCAGGAAGTTGCTTCCTGGCAGCTGCAGTGCATAAATTTGTTTGGTGAAGGAAAATGAACCACTGACCTTGGGTAAATCCAGCCTGATCTAAAGAGGATGCTTGCATTTTGCTGCGCGATTGGTAGTATATTTTATTAAGATGTTGCACATGGGCTTTAAAATATTGAATACTCACGACATTCTCCAATATTCTCTAACAAATGATAGTGTGTCTCTCAAAAATAAATCTCTGTTTGCTTAAGGACAGTAGATTCAACATTGGTCACCAAATTCTTCACAAACACCTCATTTATACCACTGATGAGTTTCAATCTTGAATGAAGTGCACAGGTACCACAGTCAACATAATTATATGCCAATCAGTTTCTTCTTATCCCTTGCTCTATTCATTATGACCAAACTTTAATACCACCTGTAAGACTAGCAGGGGGGTCATGTCCACTCATGCACAGGAGAACTTGTGCTGAGCAGAGCTCAGCCCTTTGGGGATCCTGCTGGATCTTTCTCTCATCCCAATTACCTCTGGCTCTGCAAATTGGAGTGACTGCTTAAACTGCTTGGAGGCAGAAAGGTCAAGAATGTACGGAGCCTTCTGGGAGTCCAGGTAGCCCTGCAATGTTTCCTAGCCCAGTTCTGACAATGCACACGCTTTACTGTGTGCTCATGCGTAAGCCTTGCCGTAGAATCTAATGAACTAGAAGCTTGTGATTACTGTAGAGCATGTTTTAACCTAGATCTATCCAATACAAGCAGGTGGTTAGATAACCTACCATTTCACCCAGCCTTTGCCCTCTGATGGAGTGTAGCCAGGGGCTAGATACACAGGATGTTATTTGAAGCTGGCTTTGAAATGTCCTGAGTTTAATCAAGGGCAACCTCATCAGCCTTATTCTGGTAAGTGTAAGCTACAAGACAGACAAGCTTCCCTTGGAGCCTCCATCCTCTCTCTCAGGGAAGGATCCGAAAAAAGAATTCTTAAGGGTCTATATACCAGTTGGAAAGTATTTATCATCATTTCACTCTCCGTTATTGATTTTTAGCTGTTGCCATGGAAGTACTCATAAATCTCAGCAACCAATGCTTTGGTGGGTGATGGTGATGTGCTGTGAAGTGTGTTTATGTTTCTGATAGCTTTGGAAGCCTGTACCTTAGCATTTTTAAGAAGTGAAGAACAATTTTTATTAATTCTACAGTTTGCTACAATGGTGCAGAAGAAAAGAGCTTTTGCACTGGAGCAAGTCATGACACCATTTCCTGGCTTTAAATGCACTTCTCAAAGTATATGTGGATGAAACTTCAGGCAAAGAGTGACAGCATGTGGGTAGATGTTGATCAAATAGGTGAATAATTGTAATAAATTTACATTTGCCACATTAAATATGAGCATCCTTTTGGTGTGTTGTGAAGAAACCTTTTCAGAAATCGTGCCACCTAATTTAAATAAGATTTGAATACAGTTAAGTAGATTCTACTGGTTTTGGGAACAAAATGCAGATGATAGTCACAAAAAAGATGTAGTGAAAATGTACGGCTTGCTGACAGTGGAGATTTCACATGCATATGCCTTATCCTGAATTTTATTGCTTCCTGTGCTGGGAAGCCTCAGAAAATATCAGGGACTGTTTTGATAATCTAAGTGCATTTACACATAATGATGAGACAAATGCCTATGCCTAAAATGTCCATAGAGCTTTTCGTAGTAGAAGTTTGTTGAAAACTGACACAGCCTATGTTTTTACTAAAATATCAAAACCTGCTGTATAAAACTGGTAGCAAGTGCTCAGGCTGGGGAAAAAAAAATAACCAAAAAAAAAAACCAAACCCCAAAAATCTGCTTTCTGTTCCCTGTTAGTGCTGAGCACCTTAGCACTGCACACATAGGATATAAATAAACTGCTCTGATCAACACCTGAGAGCTTATAAATGTCTGAAATGTATGGTGACAATTTGCAGAACTTCTGCATTGCTCCCTCATGCCCACTTACATACTATTTGGATAATCTGGAACCTGTTAGGCAATACCATATGCCATTATTTGCTGGTCTCCTCTGGGCTTGCACAGCACGATAATAAACACTGCAAGGAATGCTTCAGTTTATATAGGGGAGCAGCAGAGACATGCAGCTCTCCTCCGCTTTTTGTGATGCAAGTGTGCCTGATAAAATGAGTCGCACTTGAACTGCCATAGCCACCTGGTAAAACCACGCCTGCTTCTGGCTACCAGTCTTACATCTTGGCAGCTTGCTCACCCAGCGTTGCAGTATCCTTCATCCCATGAATCCAGGTGTTTTTGTATTACTTTATCACTTGGAGTCTGTTTGCTGCTGGAAACCAGGTCTAGAAAACTCTGCGTTGGGCTCAGTTTGCCCTGGACTACAACACTAGGGATTCAAGAATATTTGGCGGCCAAATTCCCCTGAAGCTGTTTGCGGCAAGCAGATGGAAATTCCGCAGAGGTCTCTGGACTGCATTCAGAACAGACCTGAATGATTGTTACTCATCAGGTGTAACTGATCATTAAGAGGCTTTTAAGTGTTTCCAAGCTGTTCTCCAATTTATCGCACAGTTTGGAATTAAAAAGAAAAAAGAAAAAAAAAAAAGAAAAAGAAATTTCAAGTTCCAATTTTCCAGTTGAAGAAAAGGAACAGTAAAAAGAACAGAGAAGATTCTGTTCACCTTCTACCCTCCTCTCTTCTTGTTTCTTTCCTGCTCTTTTCCCTTTCTGTGCTGTTCCCCATCCACACTCCCTTCACATATCCCTCCCATCACTAATTCCTACACCGTCTAAAATGCTTTTGAGTCCTATTTCAGTTCTGATGTTCAATAGATGTGAGTCCCATTGATTTATGCCAGGGCTGAATTTTGTCCACATAGCATACCAAATTGCTTCTGCACACACGTGGAATGCCAAATCAGCATACAGGCATATGACTTTGTAGCTACTTTATTACTCATTTACACTTGGCATGAAATTCATACCCTTATTTATGTCACTACTGGATCTGGACTGTTATATAAATCTGATTCTGTAGGAGGCTGGCTGGTTTAGAGGACCAGCAGCGGATACAACAGCTATCCGTTTTAAATTATCAGCTCGAATTCTAATCAAGTCATTAAACCAAACAACCTAAAACTTCTTTCTATGAGATGCTCTTGTAAAAATGAGGTTGGTCTCCTCCCAGTTCCCAGTACATGTGTGTCAGCACCACAGTTGACTCTAATTAGCACACTTGCCGGCTAGGAAAGCTTCAAGCCAGGGATTTAAGCAAGCAGGGAGACTGAACTCTTTGTCCTGGCCTCAGGTCATAGCAGGTTGATGAACAAGCAAGTCCTACTTCTGCCTCAGTTATAGCTACCCTCTATTTTCTTGAACTAACAGCCTGGCACCTTCCACAAGCGAGTTGTTTTCATAAAAAACATTTAATTCCAGTGTCATTGGATAATATAGGCACTTTCTTTCCTTCTTAGGGAAGTTTTAGAGTTAATAGGACTTTGGTCTGAGTAGGCATTACAGGATTTTGACCCCTCTGGGATCTTTGTCCTAGATTTCAGCCTTGGCAGGTGGAGCATTCTGTAACCAGTTGACATTTTAGTGGCTAGTTTGTGAGTCAAATATCTTGGTTTATGTTTTCCTTTTTGGTTTGGATGAGTTTATATGCATTTCTGAAGTATTTGGGAAAGTTGCATGAGCTTCATGGTGCCACTGCACCTTTCTTGAGCCAAAGAAATTGCTTTCCTCATTGAGAAATCTCACTTCAAAAGAAGTTGTGATGTTTTTTAAATTACTGTTTCAGATTGCTTTCATTTCAAAATGTCTGCATCACTCAGAAAATCTGAGTTTATCCTGGTTTGTGGTACTTCTGATTTATTTTTCCTATTTAGAGGGTGCTTTTTTTCTACGTGTGTCTACTTTCTTCACATACAGACACACATACACACAGAGACACACACACAGAGAAATAATGGCATGACCTCTGGTCTTGTTTCAGTTTGAGGAAAAAAAATAAGAATGTAAAAAGATTCTGGATCTCAGCCATTACAATGAAAAACATCTGCTGAAGCCTTTGCAAGCATAAATTTATCTTACCATGGGCATGTTTACTAATTAAAATTCAGATTCTTTCTTCTAAGTTTCTTCAGCTTCATAATCTGAAAAAGAAAAAGTAGAAACATGGTGCACTTTGGTGTTGCTGTAAAGCAGACATGACCAAATTTTATTCCAGGTACCGTTTTTGATGGTGGTTCAGAAAGTTGGATCATCACATAATGCTGACTCCTTTCTCTCTTCCTAACTGCTAAATTACATAAAATAGTTTTCTACTGTTGTGTTTCCACCTAAGCAACCAAACAAAGTATTGTGGAGGTATTCTGAAGTCCCAGATCAGAAGAGGAGGTTCTATGGTTGCAAATGTGAAAGACAGTTTGAGGCAAATCTGTAAAACTACTATTCATATTTCAACAAATCTATCATATCTGAGGAATGCAATGTTTCCAGAGTTGCAAGGACACCAAATTCCTATGGCCAAGGTTAATTTTGGCTGTCTGGCTATGAATGCGTATTTCATAGTCTTGCTGGGATACCAATCTGTCTCAGGATCTGTGTCGGAGTCAGGACTTGCCCTTGTCTGAGTCATAACAGTGGATCTAAGGAGACAGAAGCGGACAGACCTGGAAAGGTGTCAGCCCTGCTCCTGGGCTGGGCAGGGAGCCCTCGGAAGAGCCTCACTGCAGAGGTCTTCATGCTCTCTCTCACCCCAAAGAAATTTTGGTGAAGAAACAGGAAAACACTCTTGCCCACAACAGATCCTGTCTTCCACACAGCTTTCTTCAGCATGGAAATTTTATGTAATTGGACTGATGAAACTCTTGTGCTTTATTTTCCGGGACTTCGGCAGGTTTAGCAAAGAAAGTGAACTGTGGTGAATGAATGCTCTGTATGGTTGTGTTCAAACTAAAAATACATCTACAGAAAATCCCCTCTTCACACCCCCACGTTGGTTTTTGTTAATCCTCCAACCCCATATCTAATCTAAAGGCATAAATCAGTTTTCAAGAGATGGTAAATTCAATGGGTGTGTTATGCTGCCTCAAACGGTTAGCTAACGAATCTGGTTATAGACTCACTTAGCAATGTTTGATAGAAACTGTAAATGATGCCTGTTTTTATTGGAGTGGAGTAACATTTAAGCATAGGTACTGCAGATGATAAACTTGCAACATTAGCAAACTGAAAAACACATGGGACCTGTCTGTGTGCCAATTCAAATACAGCTTTATTAAATGCACCTGATTTTAAGCTACCTTTTAGTACTCCATTTAGCAGTTTAATGAGAACCAGTTATAACATAGTTGAGGGGGGTTTTTTCTGCATTCAGAATTCAGCAAGCTACGCAGATACTATGCATATTCATTTAGGCAGATGGCACCAGAATAATCCAAGGAAGGCCTTTACTGTAAGTAAATATAGGACATCTATGTGAACTTCTAAACCAGCACACCATTTGCACAGTCTGCTGAGAACATCTGAAGCAGAAGCTATCAATGTTTTCTTGAGACCTTTTAGCATAAAGGCTGCATAATGAATGAAAGAACTCAAACTGTTGACTACGAGGACCATGACATTGGGACTAGAGAGCAGTACCTAGCAGTGTCCATTCTCACGTTAACATCTGCAGCCATTGAAACTGCCACCGCTCCTGAAGGCAGGGGAGCAGTCTATTATGGACATGTTACAGAGTCCTCTTTCAGCTGCTGTTTCACTGAAGGGCCAGGTGCAAAAGATGTGCTCAAAAAGAGACTATAGAAGAGGCTAATGGTCACATTGATTACAAACTGATAATTGCTTGCTCACTATTTCCTCCGTATTCAGCCGCCTAGCTGTTTCAGCAATTATTTTCCCGTTCTTTATTTCTGTTAACAGTGTGCCTGATATCGGGGACTGCTTCCCTCTTTTAGAGCTCTAACCTACTATTGAAATCCTGGAAGTGTAATGTATAGCATTAACTCCAGTGTGTATGATTAATGTAATCACAAGCTTAGCTCTGGAAGGAATCCACCCCGAAGTTTATGTTAGCTGTTAGATGACCTAAAAGTCTTCCCTCTTCCCCATCCCTGTGCAAAGAACTGGTTACATGGTTTTGCTTTTCCTTTCTTTTTATGATTTTGCTAAGTCTGGTGAAAGAGCTGCCTGCCTGCCATTTTCCACATTCGCAGTAACCTTATAGTTCTGAGTTCTGTTTGCAGATGCACAGGGATGATGAGGGTCACAGAGCACCATACGTCTTTGTTAGCTTACTGCATCTGTGGCTGCTGGTTTATATAGGTTAGAATACAGCCGTTCAGAAAGATATTCACAAAAGCCTGCAAGCATCTCGTTTTCTTTGGGGTTTTGACAATTCTTTTTTTTTTTTTTTTCCGGCTGAGATATTATGAGGAGTGACACCCTTTGTGTGAAGTAATCAAATCATTGCTTTTTAAAGATAGGCAAATTACAACCATTCAGTTTCTTTAGTTATCATGTCTTTTCTCAAGTAAGAAATCTTGGCTTGCACAAGGATTTCAAGATCCAATGCAAGTTGACTGTATTTTATTTAGGTTCCAGAAATGTAGATTCTGCTTAAAAAAAAAAAAAGTTACAGAGAATTAAATTCCATGGCAGCCTGTAACAGTTAGTAAAAGAGGCTAAAAGAAACAAAACCTGCAATTTCCCTTTCTCCAAGAAGAAGAAAGTGAAGAGGCCAATTATGGAAGCTGAGATCAATATAGCATTAAAAATCAGTTTGGATGAAATGCCAGACGATGACAGATTATCATATGAATTAGATCTTTGCTAGAAGGAACAATTATCACAGCACCTGTTAGAAGCTTTCTGTTGTTATTTCCGTATAGCAAATCTCCTTTTATCAATGAACAAAACCTTCAATAATATTGACTAAAAAAAAATGCTGGCAGATTCCCTATGGTGGTAAAGAAGTCAGGGAGAGGTGTAACAGATAAAGTGCCTGCTAGAATGTGGACAGTTGCAGGTGGGAAGCTGGAGATGATAGTGATCAATTTGTTTTTAATAGATTTCTCTAGAATATGTGGCTCCTCACAGTTATCCACAAAGTTGGAGCAGTTTTTTTGTTAGCTGCAAGAAGGCTTTGAGCAGAAGTAGCTACAGACTATTACACAAAGTTTTGAGATAAGGATTAGATTCAGCCAGTGAGTTAAGATACTATGCAAATCCCTAACAGCAACTAGAATAAAAATTATTCCCTCCCATACAGATTAAGAAGAAATAAATGCAGGGGTCTTTGGGGTTATTGTTTGTGCTGTTGGAAGTGAGAATGTTGAAACTCAGGAATACATAGAATCTATGCTCTGGCCTTCCTAACTGCCAATGTATACTAACTGTTTTATTTCTAAGCTCAGAAACACAGAGCTAGCTAGAAGCTAGCTCTTCTAGTTCCTTCTAGCAAACCTGGATTGAGTCAATGGTCTAAACGTGTGTTTCAATGACATTCCAGCCACAAACAGAATTTGTTCCATGAATCATTTGTCATTTTTGATGAGCATTATTAAATCTACTCTAGTCCTATCTGAATAAAGGATGAATTTGCCCCAATCAGAGTAAAAGCCATATCCCTTTTCCACTGCAGGCAGTCCCAAATACCTGTTGGCTCTGCAGACAGGTACATCCGTGACTCCCTGGGATGGTCTGCTCACTGTTGGCTGACGGGGCGCTACTTGCCCCTTCCATTTTGAAGTGCTGCTTTCAGATGGCAGCTCACAAGCCTGGGAGAAACCAGCAGTCTTTCCTTATCCTTACAATATAGTGGTGTACAGAAATCCCAATATGCAAGGAGAGTACATACAGAAAAACAGATGTAAATTTTCTCGTGGTTATTGCACCCAAATACAGGAAGGGAGCACAATCCTTACCTCGGAGCTGCTGTGCCGGCGAAGCAGGGCTGCAGGAGGGAGCCTGCGCCGAGGAGCTGGGCTGCATGGCAATGCCACAGCCCGGCACTGCATTGTGAGTGCCCTAATTGGGAATGCCAGGTCGCATCCGTCCAGCAAAGCGTGCTGAAAGCACAGTCGCCTGCCCGGGCTCGGGACTGTCCTACCCCGCTCCTGGCTAAGACATGAACTGTAATCACAGCCAGACGGTATAGGGGATTACTTGCGGTGAGTACTGTATATGGCAATACGTGGGAAGGGTTTTAAGCCCCTTGGCACAGTTACTATGAGTGCATAGGATGTTGTTCTGTGTTCTCCTCTCCCTTTCCTGAACTTTTAACCTCATCCTACCTCTAGCCATGCTCAAAATGACAGCCACCGTAAAGGGGGGTTGGGGGAATGCTTTCCATTCCTTTCTCTGTCTAAATATGCAAATATACAAATACGCTTAAGCTGGCCATAGGCTTTGGTGCTGCTTTCTCTCCCACTGAGTTATTCCATCCTCCCAGCCAACATGGTGGTCCCCATGAGTAAAAGGGAGATGATTTTGAGGTAAGGTACTTAATTGTAGGACAGATGCCAAAAGAAAGCAAGAAAGCACTTAGACAGATTTAATGGACGATGGTTTTACTGATGCTCTCAACTTTGAGCTAACATATGGGGTATTATGAGCTAAGTCATTCAATTGTATGTACTCACATTTCCAAAAAAGAAAACATTTTAAGGAGTATAGCCTCTTAATGTTACTATAGAAGGCTATTCACTTTCCAGTTCACTTCTTGCTGATTTGTGGATATTAAAAATGAAAAGCCAAAAATATTTCTTAACTTTGCCAGCTAGATCCACATCAATGCATATCTGTCAGTGCTACCCACTTAACCTGTGGTTCCTCTGCGTAACTCGACAGAGGGTCAGAGTCATTCTGACAGCTCCACAATGTGAGTAAGATGTGGTGACAGGCAGTGCTGAAGAGACAAAGATGTCGACAGGATCACCAAATATCCAATGGCCTTAGAAACCAGAACTCTGAGCTGCAGAAAGACGGTAAGTTTGTCTAATGTAGGAAAGGCAGTCTTGCATGAAATGGGTCCTTTAGACAGAATCAGAGCATACCTAGAGATACTGGGGTCCCAAAGCACCTCATAGCTTGCAAGGAAGATAAAAAGAATAACCATTCTTGTTATATTTTGTAAGAGCAGGAAAAATTGTGGCTTAAAGTCAGGTTTGAAATTTGTAAATATATGCCTTGTAATCTGGTATCTACAACTGTGCCATCTTCACTTGTGCAGTTAAATGCGCAATTAGTATTTCAGATGAAACTGGCTTAGATTTTCTCCTTTACCACTGGATTGCTGGGTTAATCATCTAACTGAGCACCAGCTTCCCAAATCATGTTGGGGGTCAATTTGAATATCCAGAAATAATAATGGGAGATAAGGGTAAATTCATCACATGCCATGCGAGGCCTCTGATTCTGCTAGCTGCCTGGGATACTGGCAGCCAGCAGAAGAGCAACGAGAAAGGCTTGGCATGTTGAGGAAGGGAAGGTTGGCATAGTTGCTCTCAGGTGTGCACTTAAAAATCTATGATGTTTTGCCTAAATACTATATTTACTCCATGGAGCCACTGTGAAATACCTCTAGAGGAAACACTGAAAAAAAAGAAATGTTGTTGCTTCTTGTGCACTCAGACAGCAGCTTTAGGTAGAAGCTCCTTGTTGAAACTGAGAACTTGTTTTGGTTAACGTAATGATGTTATGGAGCATAAGGTATGAAAAATCCAGCAGGGATGTGATTCCCTCCTGGCTGTGTCATCTGATGGAGGCAGACCTGTATGCATGGAGTTAGGTGCAGAATATCTCACCACTACCCAGGTGGAAGGTCCTACCACTCCTTTGCACATCTCCCTCCTCCCTCACTCTCCCACTCTCCCACTGCTTCTCATGTTCTCCCACTGCTTCATTTTGGCACCACCCTTCATCAACAAGCTCAACTCCCCAAGCTGCCAGGAAAGGCAGCAAAAGCAATTGTCTTCTGGTTTTTGTAAGTTATATCTCTCACCTAATGGACTCTGCCACAAGGAGGAAGGCAAGAGATGAAGAAGGAAAGAGGTAGAGGGACAGATAGCGGAAGGAGCAGAACAATCAGGAGGTGATGCCACTTTAGCACGTGGAATCACAAAGGGAACCTGTGCTGGAGGCAGAGAAATACCATCACACAATGGCCAGCTCCACTGACCTGAAAAAAGAGCCTCTTAAAAACTACCACTGTGTTGGGAATGCTTCTACTTTAATAATAGCATCTCTTTTTTTTCAGGAGGATGAGTAATTTGGTTCTGGGACAAAGAAAGAGGAAATTTTGGTTTGTCTTGCAGACAGGATGTGGGTATTTATTCCAATGAGGAATATTTCTGGTTTTAAGAGTTGTATGATATGCTTCTTTTTGCTATGATATGGACTAAGGCAGCCCATTCCTAACTTTCTGAAGTGACCACATTCTCCTTTTCATCTTCTGACTTAACAATGGCCCATGGAAGAGGCTACAAGGGAAAACTTAAGAACTGCTTTCAGAAAAGTGTAAGTGTCCAGCTGACACTCCACAAGTGTGATGCAGATGTTTCAAATCATTTATGTTCCACTAACGTGTATTGGATAAGCAACAACTGCAGTGGGAATTCCCAGATAGAGGGATTATACAAACATCCTTATGGCCTAGTGACTGAAACTTAAAAATACATATTGATGTTTCAGATGCTATTAAAAGTGCTTTGCTTATGTTCTTACACCATCAGTTATGCATAAAGTAATTGTGTGGTGGTTCTTGCCAGACCCTGAATTTTAGTTATTAGCAAGACTTACATGCAGAGATAAAATATTGCGTGATCTGAAGGGTTAAATTTGACAGTTTCAGGCAAATTAGACTAAAGATTCTTCTCCACAGATGTAGTGATTGGAAAATCTGACTAGCTTCCACTGCAAGCTCCACAGAAAACTTGATGGTTCTCACAGAGGTATTGAGAGAGCAGTTGATTAGGGCAAAACCACTCTCAGGTCCTGCCATTCACTTACTCTTCACATTGCAATCAGAGGTATGTACATGTATTAGAGCTAGAATTAATCTCAGGTCCTGATAGCAGTGGAGTACTGCTGGCAACACCCAAAGTCCTGGTGTCTTGCTGCTGTGGTAAGCACTAGCCCCCTCTCACCAGCAACATTAAACTTGTTTGGTATTCTGCTACCAAGCCTCCAGCTGTAGTGCAGATATCACCTCAATGGGCCTGTGTAAAGTCCTGCTCTCACTGCCCTAGCAGTTCTTCCTCGGGGTAGTTTGCACTGCAGTGGTATCCAAAGTGAGAAATTGTCCTTAGCATTTCACTGAATGCCTTTGAGAGGGCATAGCACTGGGAAACCTAGTGTCACTTAATTGTCTCTCTAATATCTCAGCGATGAAGAACAGGTGCAGAGGCAGCTGTGAGAAGTCCCCTGCTCCACTCTGCAGAGGGCAGCAGAAGGTGTACCTTGTGACTTTTCTTGTACCCCTGAATTTGCCTATCTGGTTTAACCAAAGAAAATAACCTAGAGGCAGAAGGAGAGAGGAAACTAAGTGGCCGTTACTGGGCCCATGGTAGTTAGTGGTTTTAATGAAGAAAAGAACAAAATACATTTATTGAAATGCATAGTAGTAAAAGATGATTACGGGACTCTAATGTAGGTTGTATCATCATTATGTGGAAAAACAACACGATTGAGACGCAGCCCTTTGGGGTCAGAGCCAGAAGAAGCTTCTACAACAGTGCTCCAGTGTGGTTCAGGTGTTATGGTGGGATTTGGTCCTAGCTATGCTTTCCTTATTATTCAACAGCCTCACCCCAATCAGCTGTTCGCCCTCCCCCTGACTCAGGGCAGGGGTTGCCCACTCCTCACTGCACTCATGGACCTTTAAAGAAGACACTGGTTTTTGGAGGTCTTCAGGGTCATGAATTTTGTGCATTAGGGTAAGTGTAACTGAGTCCCTGGTACAACCTGAGAAATCTATATATTGCAAGTTGGGTACTTGCCAAGGCAGAAAAATTCAGCTGCAAGAAAGGGTTAAACTGCAGATCATCACAGACATCTATAGCTCCAGGCTTCATTTGAAAGCGTGCTGGGCTCCAGTGTGCTGTTCAAGCATGTGTCCGTCAGACAAACTACCAGAGGAGGGGAAGCCAGCATTTGCAAAAAATATGACTGCCTGATTTTCCTGGGACGTAGGATTCATATGCCCCACTGTGAGTTTTAAATTAGTTGGAATGTCCAACTGCTTCCTTTCTTGAGAAATATTTTCTGACAAGAGTGTTGCTCACCTATCCATCTGCAGCTAGAAAAATTTTGACTGGATGCTGTTATGATGTATAGAATAGCTAATGATTCTTCTGCGTGCGGTGATCTTTTAATGAGCAGTTAGATCCTGGGAAGAGTCAAATAAGAATTTAAATCACTTTGAAATTAAATCGGAATGAATGTACCAGCTAATCTGTATGAATGTGCTGCATAAAACAGATGACCAGTTGGTCTAAGCATAATTCATTAGCTGTATGACAGCAAAACCTACTATAGCTCGAGTACTTAAGATTTAAAGGATCCAATATTTCCCAGACATTTTTTTCCCTGAGACTAGGTTCTTACTAATTAAGGAAGTCCAGCTTTATAGGTGGAGCAATACTAAAAAAGTACCAATAAAGTTTTTAAAGCTCTCTAAAATATTTTAAAACCTTATTTCAAGTGGCATATACAGAGTTATGATGGTTTGTAAGGCATAAAGTTTTTTATTAGCACTCCATTGGGAAGACAGCCTAACTTCATCACTGCTTTGCAACTCACTTAATGCACATCACCACGGCATTTGACTAGCATAGGTATCACACACTGAAGTCAGTAAAATATTTGACTCACCAGCCAGTTACACCCTTACACAAAGAGAGTTAACTGCAAACTAATTGAGGGAATTAGTGGTCAGTTACAAAACACAGCATAAACACACAAACTTTTCTCCAGTTTATGTTCTATTATTCCCAAAAGCTTCTAACGCTCATTTTCTCCCTTCACCTCCTTCCTCCCTTCCCCAGCATTTGGAGAGTTTCACTTCAAGTAGGTTAAGCAGGACTAGAAGAGTCCCCTTGCAAATGCCTGCTCCTTTTTGTGCCTGACATGATCTGGCAAACCCAGAGGCTGTAAAAGCTCAATTGGTCTGTTCCCAAGTGCACGGTTATGGTGACACCACACACAGCACAGGCATTTCCCAGGGGATCGTTGCTCTTGATTTTCTTCTTACACAGGAGACTAAAGGCAGAAGGAAAAATGGGGCAACTTTCAGAGCATCCCAGATGGCATCTATATGTGTCCGAAAGAGGTTGGTCATCCTCTGTTATTCTATATGTCATCAGCAGAACATCAAGAGATTAATCATGTTTTCAGCTGAGAATTTCTTTTGAATTACAAGAGTCTTGGTTAAAACCTCCTCCTGTTTATCATGGAAGAAACACAGATGGCTGTAGTATAGTGTTTTGTTGTCTTGTGATATAGCATACTGATCTTTTATAATGAACTTGAAATTGGATGTGTTCACCAGTGGAAAGAATGCTTAACAGGAGCAGATTAAAGCTCCAGATACACAAGCATTTGTGAAACACAGACTTTAATTTAGATCTTCAGACGTTTAAGGAGTAATGACTGTTTCATCCTCTAGTAAGATGATAAAAATTATTTTAAACTATTCCTACTAATATTGGTCTGTACCATTTGTATTTATAGAAGACATGTTTTTCAAGGCCACATGTGACCAAGAAGTGAAAATTTGTATGGTTGCATGGTTAGAACAAACAAATGATCCCCTGGAATTGTTTTCATGGAAACATGAGAAAAGCCTGCTTTTTACATCATTTACCTGAAATCTAGAATTCCAGATTAAAAATTGCTATGCTGTCCAGTTTGAAACAGGGATGTGAACCATCGACCAGAGAAATGTGATAACCATTGGGGCTATAAAACCAGCCTTGCTTTGGCTTGGATGTTTAATTATTTATACAAAATAGAATATTCCCAGTAAGAGACTAAAAACTTGGCAACAGAGAATAAAAATGTATTATTCCTTGACATCCTTTTTAAAATCTATCCACAACTGGCTGAAGTAGATACATTTGAAAATTGCAGAGTTGCAAAAAAATTCCAGTGCACTGAACATGCTCCATCCTCATACAGCTCTGATGTGTCAGCTTGTTCAACTGTGTACTGTCCCAGAGCTGCAAGAGAGGTACAGATCTCCCCTGACATTGATATTTACTGGACTGGAAAAAAAAAAAGGTTGCATATTAGTTTAACATATTGTTTGCCATAAAAGAGGAGAAGGAGGAAGAAGCAATCTAACTAAGTTGCAGATTTCAGAAAAGGCAGGAAAACAAAAAAAACAGGCATGTAGATGAATGAGATTTATAGGAGTCAAAGGACACTGGGAGGCCTTAGAAATAGATTTTAAAAATGGAATAGCTATGAATATTTCTCCACTGATTAGGAAATAAATAACCACCAGAGTATATTTCTTTTCTCTGTCCCTTAGCAACTGATCTACAAAGGGCATGATATCCTGCCTCTTTTTATTCAAGAATCTAGGAACCCAAATCTGCTATAGACTTCTGCTGGGGAAGATAAAGTTTGTGTCAGTTTCTCAATTTTCTGTTTTTGAAAAAATAATCGGGTAGATGTTACCAAAACAGTGGAAACCACATAAAATCTCAGCTCAATGGCTTCAGCCAGAATGATGATCATCTGAAAAACTTCAGGATTCTCTTGCATATCCCAAATGATAGTCTTAAACTTGTATGTGACCCATACCTTATTAAATGACACCTTAATTTGAGAACTTCGAAGTGCTTTGAACACTTGATCATTGAAGCTAAATGTTCTTTTAACTTCTTTTAACTTCCTTCTTAAAAAAAACATCAAAGTACAAAACATATTTCAAAGAGACGGTCCTTTATCAGCAGTTAATAGCTCAGTTCTGCCGTGCATACGCTGGCAGAATCTTCGTTGAAGTCAGTGTCTATGTTCAGAGAGTTCCTTTTCACTAGATTGCTTTAAAGAAGTATGGAATTGCTGGCTCAGAAAGTATATGGCTTAAATTAAATTGCTACAGCAGTTAGGTTCAGAGGCTACAGCATGGAGACTGGTGGGATTTATGACTGGGTGGGTCCATCAAAGCCATATGGCCTGAGAAGCTTAAGAAAGCCAGGGTAGATGAGGAAGAAAGCTGGCAGCAAGCAAGGAAACTTTGAGTGACATTGTAGTGATCTAGAAGCAGTGCAAAGATGGCCCTGGACTTAGATTTCCAGACTACCTGTAGTGTATACTCTGTTTTGGGCTGAAACTGTCCAGAAATGTTCCCTGAAAGGTTACTACAACTCTCCACGTGGGCTGGAAATAGCCTCTTCCCACATTGCTATTTGGTTATAATGATGTTGGAATAATGAATGGGGAATTAGTCTTAATCCATCATATTATGCCAAGCACGTGGTGAAAGTGATACAGCATATTAGCCTAAGATCATGATGAAAGTGAGCTTTCCCTCCTTCATGGGACCATGAGCTGAGCAGACGAAGCACAGACCAACTGTCATTTCTCCCTGTGGGCTGCTGCCCAAGGCAGCTGCCTGCGCTGCCAGTTCTCTGCCTTTGCCCTGGAAATTCCTGGGTGGAGAAGGCAGTTTCATATCTCCTTCAAGGTGGTAACTCCTAGATAATTCTCCTGCATTTCTTTGCTTAGTCAAGTGTATTTTACTGAGAAAATCGTATTTAGCACCATAATATGAAAGCTGTGCTTACAATATGAGGAAAGATGGCTCTTTGCCATTTGACACCATGGAGAGCAGTTTATAAGGAGAATAAATTCAATTAAAAGAAAAATAAAAGTAGTGACATGTATAATAATCTAAACTTTATAAGTGTTATTAAGATCATCTTCCTTCTGTAAATCAGGATTTTTTTCTGAAAATGAATTTGCCTGTGACCTTTTATATTTACCAGAATGTGAGACTAATGCAAGTATCCACATGCTATTTTTCATATATCATATTTAATACATGTCTTCACTTTTGAAAACTTGTGCTCAGTGTATAACTCTTCCCAAATCCCTCCTGGAAGCTTTCATAAAGACCATGTCCCAGCTTAGGTTCTTCTTTAATGCTTAAGTTTAAGACTACTTGGGGAAGACAGGAAACAGTTGCAGTCAGATGGATTAACCAGGATCTTAACTGTAAATCATTGTTGGAGTTGGCAACATCTTGTACTCGACGGCAGAAAACTCTGAGGAAGCTTTTCCACAGTAGCAATGATATCAGCTGTGAATTAGTACGATGGGTAATTCCAAAGTCATGTAATTATTCAGGGATGTGTTCATCTTTTTGGCTCATGTTTTTTGTTTGTTCATTTGCTTGAACTGATCATGGCGATGCTTTTGTTAAAATTAACTATGGGCTGAGCCTTTTGCTGCCCAACAGAGAATTGCTCCACTTCTTCCCTTTGAGAAAACATACAACTCCTACCCCACTTCATGCATGGGTTCCCGAGTCTGAGCACATGTTTTCAGGCCTTATTAAGACATTGACACAAATATCCCTGGAAAGGCAAGGAAAAGCTTAAACATTTAAATGAGGCTCGGGGCTGAAAGTCCGTGTCTCGTTCATTTATTTGCTGATGGTGTGTGCATGTGTGTGTGGTATGAGGGAGATTCAATGAATACTGCAAGTCAGGGGCTGTGTATGAGTCTGGGTGTTCACATACAGAGAAACAATTATATACTTTTAGTATGAGCTTACTGTTGAATCAGAGGTGAGAGATGAATATTATTGGTAGCAAAAGATATTTACCTGTATTTAGGAAAACATAAGTATCTATTTTCTTGAAAACCTGAAGAACCGAATTCCCTGTGTAGATCCCAGGTCATTTTTGTGCCTCCTAGATGTCCTCGTATACCCTACCACAGGCCCTGTTCTGCCCTCAACTCTCATTACTCTCATTGTCATAAAACTGTTCTGGGAAAACTTGTCTTCACATTCTAATGGCCACCATTTCAGTTTGGGTTAGGGCTAATAAATAAATAAATAAATGATTTCCCAAATCCTTTCTAGATGTGTACAATGCAAAGCAAATTTACATTCCTGTGTATCACACTGTTCCCAGCTTCCTCTGTTCTGAACACAGTAAGAAGCACAGAATAAAGCAGAGTCCAAGACTGGCTAAAGCAAGTCTCCTAAAAGGCACCACTCAAGTTCTTCATGACATGAGGAGATGGTGTTTCCTTGGTAGTGAGTTCCAGTGCAGCATTACTTCAGCTCAGAAAACATTTCTGCAGCACCTTGCCATTTCTCATCCAGCATCACCCTCGAGAACGGTTCCCAATTCTGCTAGGGAACTGGGGAGCTTTCTTCCTGGGGCCTCCTGATGTAAAATTGGCCAGTTCCTTCTTAGTCTGCTCTTGTAATGAACTAAGCAGGTCGACCTCCTTAAGTTTCTTCCTGCAAGCTGTTTTCTCTGACCCTTGATATACTTTCTCAATCTTTTCTGTGTGGAAATCTCCTTTCTAAAAAGTTTACCTTCCAGACATTTAGCTGAATTTTACTACAATTAGTAATAATTGTGGGCAAGCATTTTAAACTCTGTGGGTTTGAATATTTCACTCTCTGGGTGCTCAACCTCAGAGGCGCCAAAAGGGGTCTGGAGCTTATGCAAACACATGCTTCTCCTTTTGAAAGGTCTAAAACTTACTCACATACAGCATCACCAAAACAGTTACCCCTTGTCCTGACAACAGCGAACAAGAAGTCACATAAAAAACAATGAAAGTCTTGGGAAGATGCCAAAGTTTTGGTGTTTTACATACATACATACATATATATATATATATATATATATATATATTTGAGGGCAAGTAATAGTTCCTACTAAAAAATCCCATGGTACTTTTCATATTCACCGAGACAAGACCTTATTTTTTTAAGTCTGCATCTGAATGATCCAAACACAGTAATCATGGATGCGTGTAATTTTTTCCCCTCCTCCTGCTTGATCCCAAATTTAAATCATAATGCTGAACTCGTGACATCACTCTCAATCATTTCCACATGGCTTCACTTCTAGGATCAAAAAGAAGGTGAAGCTCTCTTGTGGCAGCAGAAAGCTGGTTTGGGGGGATGGCAAGATAATTCAATGAAACTTCTAGTAATGACAAGAAGACTTCGAAGAAGCCTGCAGGTAAAGTATTATTATTTTTCAGTAAATATTTGCTCTGCCTCAAATTTACCATGTAGAGGTTGAGGTTTAAAGGGAGCTGTGCTGGTAAGGAGATCCCTAGTCTTCAGATGTTCCAGTTCCTGTACAAAATCTTTCCTGCATTTAAAATCCACAGGTGAATTCCAGAAAATAAACCTCAGTGAAAAACAGGGTAAGATAGCTGCATGTTAGGTTGCACAGCTTCATATTTCCATTTTCTCTGGTACGTTAGTTTTCTAAAGGTGACATTTTGGCTCTGATCGAATGGAAGGGCAAAGGTTACCAAATGTGAGGCTGTGGCTGCTGGAAAAGAGAACAGCCACTACAATGGTGGGGAAAGACAGGCCACCAGCGCTAAGCACAGGGAGATGTGGGAAACTGGCAACTAGGAAGAGGATGTCATTTTCTGAGAAACCAGGAAATGAGCTCTGTGTTCAAGCATTTCTATTAATGGTATAAGAATTACAAATATCACAGTAGATATTTGATACTGAGATGAGGAAATATGTGTCAGGTCTTTTAGTTTTAAGCCTTTGTCTTTGCATGGGCTGCTTTTGTTCACGGAAGCAACAATGGAAAAGAAGGGATTTGAAAAAAAATAAAGGCTTCTGACACAGCATTTCCCAAACTATTTTTCCCGTGCCCTTCTCCCAGATGAACTCTACCATTCGTGACCCTTCTCTCCCCTTCTCCTCCCCAACTGATCCAGCATCCAGTATTCAGGATTACAGCTGCTCATCCCAGTTTGCAGCACTGCCAGTACCTCTTGTATGCCCCACCACACATACTTCTTTCCCAGAGGGTGAGTCCTAGTTTGAGAAGTGCTGTTTCCACTGGATTTCAGTTCCTGGCATCCTATCTGCAAAATACTTTGACCAAAAAGGAGCTGTTCCCCAGGGACTGTGATGCTAATTCTGCTGTGTGGCACTGCTGTGAATTCACAGTAAATCTCCTGCCTGCTCACCAGCATTTTCCTCCTGGGCTTGTCCCTAAACATGTAAAATGAAAAAAAAACCCTCTACAATGTGTTTTTTTAAGTGTAGCACCTTACTCTTCTGCCCCTGAAGTTAACACCACCATTTGGTCATCAAAAAATGTCTCTGTGCTCACTTCTATTCTGCTGCAGTCCAAAAACGTTCTCCCTTTTCTGCCAATAGCCTTCATTAATTCAGATACTTTTCCTTCAATTAATGTTAGTGCTATGTTTTAAAGAAGAACTGAAGTATTACTTGGGGGGGTGAGGGGAGGTGCGGGCATTGGGGGATAGGTGGCAGGGCGAGCACAGTTTTCACTGCTCTTTCTGGAAAATTGCAGGTATAAACTGTAACTCCTCTCTGCCGTGGTCTTTTCCATAGCAAGTTCTCATCTCTCATCCCCACTTTTCATTGACACTGGTGGCTTGCCAGAATCACTGACTCACTTGCTTGAGTGGCTGCACATCTTCTGGAAGCCATTGCTGCATCCCTCATAGTGTGGAGGCAACAGCCCTATTTGTTTCTCTATCCAAGTACAGATTTTAAAGGTTTGTTATAGTCATTTGACTTTGAAACGTCTTGGCCCCAGAATACCAGGTAATTAAAACAAATTGATGATTGAATCTTTTGCTCAAAGGTTTCTGAGTTACTCAATCATCTCCTCTCTAAACCAGTGTGTCCTTCTCTGCATGCTTCTTTATTATTTTGAGGCTTAAGTATACACTTCTAAAACCAGGAAAACAACACTGAAATCCTATGGGGAGAGTATAGAAGTGAAGAGAAATTACTAAAAGTCATGATTTCAGTGGTAACCCTAGACCCATGGCACTTGCCTGGCCCACACTCACTGACCATGACAGAGGGGACACCAGTATGACAGATGTGCCATTCCTCACACCACCCTACATTCAAGACCCATTTAGTTTCCTTGCCAAGCACCGAAGCTAGGGGAACTTCCTAGTTGTCACCATGGCCCTTGTCATGCAGGGCACCTCGCCTGCCTCCCCTTTGGGACAGTAGGTAAATGAGTATTAAACAGGGAGTTTTCTTTTTTTTTTGCCTGAACCTGAGACCTGATGCTGGTCGCCGGGGATAAGTCTATCAAGAACAAAAACATGTCATGGTTCCAGCCCTATGCACACAAGAGGTTTTCCTGACTCTCCTGCAGTAACGTTTGCTGTGAAAGGTGGTTGATCTCCCCGCAAGCAGCCCGTGCTGAGTGCCATAGCTGCCGGCTCTGCCCAGCAGCGGATGCGAAGAGGCTCCGCAGGGACCGCGGAGATGACGTCCATCAGAGTTGCTGTCAGGCCAGCGCTTGAGCTTTGTGTGATGTAGGTGATTGCTAAATTTGTTTCCACGACTGCTTGCAGTATAAAAAAAGACAGTGACAGAACTGCACAGAAATACGATCTGATGTAAAGCCACAGTGGTTTTCTACTTTTTAGAAAGGTTTTGTAATGTGTTTGAATTGGCCACCTGGCTGCCTTTGGCTGTGATTGCTAATCCTTCAATGTCCTTAACTGGTGTCCTTGGTACTCTAAATTAGCTAATATTTTTAGAAGATTTTAATTTTTATTTTTGATTATGCAACGGCTGTATCACCGGATATTTTTCATGTCAGTATGATTAAAATGCTTAATCCCCTCAGAGAAATCTGCAATGACTGAAATCACTTGTTTGAAATCAGCTTTAAGATTTAGGAAAGTAAAAAGCTAAATAAATTCAAGAGGTGGCATTTTTTTTCCAAAAGATTTTCCACTCTTCTAAAACATTGGGACAGATTCTTTGCAGAGGCAAATTCAATGCAAGTACTATACAGATATGGGTGGGTGTGTGTGACTTCTGCATTTATAAAATTGGGGTGCACCAGAAGTGGGGTCCCAGACTGACAAGAAAGTTTCTAAGCATCTGAGGGAACTATGACAGCAAAGCTGCGGTGTGCCTTAACCTGGCACTGGGGACAATGGAGAGATCACATGTACATGTTTAGGAAGAGTCACAGTGGTCCAGAGCTCACCTGAGGCTAAATTCGGGATGGGAAGCACTCTCACCAGCAAATGCTGCTTTAGCAAGGTGATCAGAATGAAATAGTCATTTTGCTCATAAAGGAATTCTTTCTGTCTCTCATTGTATCAACTTTCTCCACATTTTTCAATATGTTCCTGACTTTTCACCAATTGATATGTAGTAGAATTTATACATGTTCATATCTTGATCTAATAACTATTGAGCTGTATTAATTGAACATTTTTAATTTGCCTAAGTGAGATTCAAATTTAGGTCTATTTTTCTCAAAAGTATCATTGATATAACTTGGGTTTAATATGGACTGTATCATGCAATCTGTATCAAAACACCCAGGGAACTTCTAAAAAGATGCCTCTGTGTTTATCAATATTCATGCTATAAAAAAAAAACCTCTGTACTTTTGCTTTTTTTATTATTTGAGAGAGAGAGAGATATTGAAATTTCAGAGCCTCAAAGAGTTTTTGGGTATATGGGGTGTCAGCTTTCTCCTTGGAAATGTACAGGTAGTAATTTTCAAACCTGAGGGGTGTGTGAAGAGTATCTGGGCTGCTAGAATGAATTGCTAAGTTATATGTACAGGTGCTAAGTGTTATTACGTCAAAGTGTTAAGTGCAGGAAATGAGATCACTCAAAACTACCACAGGCACTGCAATATTAAGAACTGGGTAGTGCAACCGTATTTATCTCCTGGTTTCAAATCTCCCTCTGTTAAAACCACTCATTAGCTATTCTGTTGAGTGCTGTGAAGGAAACCAGGCTGGGGTGGAGGGATACAATGGGTACAGACCGAGTTTCCAATTAAAATCCACAGTCTGTTCTGTTTCTGATAATCTCTAAATACTTTTGAAGAAATGATCATTATAACTGTGTTTAATCTGTTTTCAAAACAGACTGTGAAATAGCCATTGTGTACGCACCTTATGTTTTTATAACTTCTGCGCTTTGATATTGTAATTGATGCAAGTGGGTGCAATTAAATCTTTATTTGGAAACTTGCACCAAAGCAAGTCATTCAGAAAAAAGCCACCAATGTGCTTTGACTCTAGATTCTCACACATATTTGCACTTACAATCAAAGCTTTTGTTCTGTTAAACTTACAAGGGCTGTTTAGCATAAGAAAGAGTTAACACAGGCTGCCTTAGGTTGTGCTAATTTCAGGAATAACACTGGAATGGGGAAAAAAACTGCAGGGGACTATACCGTCTCAATAAAAATGACCAATTTTTATTTTAATAAGTAACTCTCCCTGAGTGGAAAGGTTTATTGTTAAAAATTACTGTTGATATGCCAATGATTGCTCTCATTCAATGATCAAATACCCCTCTCTTGATTTTCTTAAGTGAAAGGAAGATCACAAGAAAGCAGACCAGATCTCTAGCTCAAACTACTCCTATAATAGTCAACAAACTCCACTATTTTCATTTCTTGGGCTTTTACATCAGGCATGCGGCCATCAGAGATCAAGATCTTCAATTAGCTCTACGGGAAAGGGGTGTGTGTTTGTTAGCATGTCTATTATTAGTGCTGTGACACACCTATGGATCTGCTCTTATGTTAGTACCTATGATTCAGGTAGTGCTGTCCTAAAGTTTAGCTGTGGATTCCTTCGCATGAAAGGGTATCTTGTAGAAGGATAAGTGTGATTCATTCCAGTGAAATGATCTGTCTGCTCGGTCCCACCGCAGGGCCAGGCTGTAAAAGCACAGAGCTTAGTTCAGGCTGTCAGCTGCGTCTGGAAAGATTGCAGGTCAAACGTCTTTTTCTTTTGCTGAGAGAGTATAAACTAAAAAGGGAAAATATTAAATGCAATGAACGATGGTGCGTATATATAATTACATATATATAATGTAATATCTTTTTCTTCTCAGAGAGCTCAGAATGACCATTTCACCACCTATGAAGGAAAGTCATGATGGCATAGTGGGTGTAGTCAAGTTTAAAGACTCTTACAGCAGGTTAAAACACCTGTTTATTCATTTATCTGGAATAATACCACCTTGGCCTTATTGATACCCAAAGAATATGACTTCAAAAGGGCATTCTCCAGCAGAATAAATTTCCACCACAAGGCAAGGTTATTTATGGGGTTCCTGTGTCAGGAACAACCTCTTCATGTCTCTTAAACAAATATGGCCAGAGACGCTAAACTCTGTCAAAGTCTATCCCTATGGGGATATCAGACTCAACTCCACTGAAAACTTCGTTATTGTCAATGACACTGGTTTAAATAGCACCTGGGCTAGTACCAAAAAAAATGCACTTCTTTTCTGATGATTGTATCTTGAGGTAATTCATCATCTCAGGAACAGGTCTCACCTTCTGTAGGACAACTGCCCATTAGTAGAGTATTTTCTGTCCCTAGTGCCAACTTTTGTCAGAAGATGGTTGTAAAGCTTCTTCAGTCTGACAAGCCAGGAGTTTGCATGAGGTCCAGAATTTGGTTTTAAGATGAGCTTAAATCCATTTAAGATGAAACTGTCTGTGAAAAGAGACACGTTTTCTTCCTTTGCTCCTGTGCCTCTTCTTGTGCCAGCACTAGTCTTTTCATAGCTTTATGGTCTGTTTATACCTCACTGAAATTTAGCAATTAAACAAAAACAAAACAAACCAAAACCCAACAAGTGGTCAGCTGATGTTTAGGTAAAGGAATCAGCAGGATCAAGAACTGGGAGGAGCAGGGCAAGGGAAAAGGATGGATTGTTGCTTATGGTGGTTGCTGTTGGATGTAAACCTGCCCTCTGAGGCTCCATCACAGGCAGCTGGAGAGCAGCTCCTAGCTGCACCTGTGAAGCCAGGTGTTGTATGTCAGACCACAGCCCTTGCTACAGTTCTTTTGCATTTGATTTTTCAGTGTAAAAGTGACTCTCTGATAACATTCAGTTTGAAGAAAATGTTAGAAAAGCCTTGGGTTTATTCAAGCATGGAATGAAAACAAATTTCAAAACTAGTTGCAAGATGACATTTCTGTCCTTTTTTTAGAACTGCATGTCCCATCTTGGGAGAAGAATGAGCCAGCTACAATAAATATTCTGAATTCCATAGGACCATCCAGAAGAATGGCTCTGCCTTTTACACCCATCTAACTAACCAGGTTCCACCTTCCCCCTGATCGATACCAGAATGAAGGAAGAGGAAAAATATTTTCCCTCCCTTCAACCAAATGTGGAATTCAAATAAAAACAAAATAAACCAGCCAGGCAAATATTACAACTTCCTGCTCCAGTCCTTTTAAAATTCAGTTTCACTGACACAAGCTTGGAAGAGATTCAGTGTCCTAAATTACCACTGAGAGTAAATAATAATTACATGCACCACAAGAGGACGTTTTGGGTAAGTGTCAACCTAAGGACAACGGATGGAACTATCTGTTTGGAGTTTCCCTTTGCTGCTCTAGTAGGCTTTGCTTGGAGAAGGAGAGGGAGAAGAGGCTACTCAGGGTGGCAGCAGGAGCAGTAAATGCTTTTCTACACAGACATCCGTTTTGCCCCTTTCTCCTGTGTCCTTTCCCCCTTAGTCTGGAAAGTGCCAAGGGACTGCCTAAGTAGAGACAGGGGGTGTGAGTGCTGTGTAAAGGGCAGTGGGGGAGAGATGTGTGTACCTGGAGAGAGAGAGGTGGGAAAGCCAGGAGGTTGATGGACAAGATCCTCCTGTGCCACATGAGTTGAAGAGAAAGTCCGAAGAGATGCAGACTGTCAGGAATCTCTTACCCATAGCCTTTCAGAAACACCACAGCCAGCAGGCTCTGCAGCCCAAGGTCTTTTTTCAGACTCTGCCTTCTCTGAAAACCTCCTAGAAATGCATCAAGCCTGTCAGCACCCCTTTTCTGCAGCTATTCCTGTAAAACCATACATTACTCCTCCAAAACCTTTTTCCCTCTTTGAAGACCCTCCAACTCCTTGCTACCCAGTTTGAATGCCCTCTAACCTCTTTTGCTTTCCTAAAATTCAACTAGTACCTTCTTGTTCTTGTTTTTCTATCCACTTTCTGCCACTACTACAACTCTGAATTTTCCTATCCTTTCTCCATCCTTGGGACAACATAATTACATCTAGTGAATACAGACAAACAATGAGCTGATCAGTGGGCCCCTCAGATGGCATCACTCTTGCCTGCTTGAACTAGTTCTGCTTGGAAAGAAATTATGTCACTCTATCACTGAAGACTTCCATCAACATAGAGACAGGACCCGCACCTGTTCTTGGGACGTTTTATACATCCAGAGGGAATGTTCTGACCTGCAAAGTAATCATGATGTCTCCCAGCAACTCTTCACCCCATGTTAACAGTTCCCTCTTGGTCTTTTTCAATATTACATTTCAGTTTTTACTCTGTCCTCACTTTTTCAGTTTTCACTACAATAAGGTTTTTTTACTGACACAAGATGTGAGACATAGATGTTTTCAGGAGGTGAACTAGAGGTTTTGGCTTTAGAGTAAGGAGGTACTGGGCTTTTGGCAGCTAGAAAGGGAATGACAAGTGGTTTGGGTCATTGGGATATTAACTTTTTTTTTTTTCCTTAAAGTAGCTGACAACACTTGAATTGCTATCTAAAGATCATGTTTATAAACATACTCATTTATGATGCTTGTATTTGTTTTCCAATCAATGTTATCCTTAATTTAGGCCCAGAAACAATAACTTAGATGTAGAATAGTATACATGTGATTTATATATGCATATATATTTCATTCTTCATATCAATATTATCCACAGATGCCTACATATACTTTTTTAGGTATGGATATTGGCATTTAAGTAATTCCCATGTGTAGAAGAAGGTACAAGTAGCACCCAAGACAATGCTAGGAAAACTTGCTCCAGCACATGCATTCTCCCATGAAATGAATACCACCTTATCATTCTTTTGGTACCTTGGGGCTGTATTGTGACTTTAGTATGTGCTTGCTTTAAATGTTGTGACTACATCAAGATTTATGGTCAAGAGGGCCTTGAGTGAGTTTACCAGCTATTATGGCTGTATTAACCTAGCTGTTTACTTGTAGGAGCTTACATTAGGTGCCAATTTCCTTGAGGTTAATTGTCTTAGCAGGTGCAATTCTGGAGTTAATTATATAATATAAGAGGCAACTTAAGTATCTTGGCCTGTTTTCTCAGTGAGAACAGAAGTGAGACTGAAAGGTCCCTGCTAACGTATAAAATTTGCTATATATATATATATAGCAAGTCCTGCAATGTGTCTGGTCTTTCTGCGCCCAAATATTCTCATGATTATGTCTGAGATGAGATCACAAAGGGGTTAAATGAAATATTTTTGTAAAGTGTTATGGGATTTGCTGATGCTTTGTTGTTATAAAAATAAAAGGGCTACAGGGGCTGTTGCTTCCTTGACTTGCTAGGAAAAAATGAAGCTGTATGTTAAACCATGTGTATTCCCACGCTCTGTCCAGCACAACATCATGAACATAGTTGTTTTTTTAGGCAAGTGGTACCTTGATTATGTGCAACATTAAAGTCATACTGAAAGAGGGAAATACTTAGGCTGAATATTTGCTGTGAAAGTTTTACTAGTTTTGGTGGTTTTAACCTAGGAGTCGCTCAAGTCCTTCGTTCTTTGTCATTGCCATTTTTTTCGGGGTGGAAGTTTTGAGTAAGGACAAAGATGGGAATTGTGTAAGATGGATGGATTTAAAAATGACCATTGGTCATCAGTTTACTAATAATTAACATTAAATGCTATGAGACATTCTGGCTTCTAAACTGTTGGCATTTTTTCAATTTTTGTTAAGTATTGGATGGTTTACCTCAATTTTTCTTTCAGTAATGAAATTGAACTCTGTCCAAAAATGTGAAGTCAGCACAAGTTCTGAGAGCATATTGCTTGCTGAGTTCTCACACTTTAAAGCCTTATAGACTCCATATATACCCTTGCCTTAGCACTTTCTCTACTGCTGAACATGGGATCACCTACCTTGTGCTGACTGGTTAAGTCTGTTCATTTTCCTGCCTTTATTTGCCTCTATTTTCCAACTGTCTGGTGTTTTGAACTCTTCCCAGACTCACTGATCACTTGTTTACTGTGCCGGAGTTGGAATTCTTGGCCAACTGGCAGCTGAGAAGGGAAGAACCACAGCTTCTCAGTGCATTAAATCGTCATATTAGGCTCTAGCTTGGAAAAACTTTCTCTGGCTTTGTTTTCTTTTTCCCTAAACATGACATGACAAATATGCAGGGTTTTCATTTGGGGTTTTTTTTCCTTCTTTTTTTATTCTGGCATATTAAAAAAAATGTTTAGCTATGACAAACCTAACTAACTCTCCTACTGGGTAAGAAACGTCTTTTTTCATTATTGAAGTGTCCTTGCTTGATACTCAATTGCTATGCACCCACTAATAAGGGAGTTACCTTAGAAGAAAGGATAACTGTATTTTGGGAGAGAATGGTGGTGAAGCAACACAAATTTGGAACTGATGATCACTGCAACCATTAATCTTCTTCTGGGGGCAAGTGATAGTGATGACAACAATCTGACAAATTGTAAAGTCCTGTGATGAATTGAGTCAATTATGAACTTTTGTCTGTCTCACCTGCACTCTATCCTCTGTTCTAGTTACCCCTCAGGGGAACTCTTTTTAGCATTGCAGACCTGAGATAAATTGTAGTTGGGTATAGCTTCCGTACCATCTGATTCCGTTGCAGGGAAGATGGAGGAGGGCAGAAGCTTCCTTTAAAAACTGAAGAAGGCATAACTGATATGTGTAGGCAGGTAATTGTGATCCTGGAACTGCATGCTTAATGCATTTCTAAAGTGGTCCTTTTGTGCCTAGCATATATCTCGATTCACACTGAGAGAATATATGTATATGCCCGTACACATTACCACAGAAAATATGGAAATTTTTCTGGGACACCAAAAATAGCATCAACAGTTCTAGGGTACAGAATCCTGCATTTGCACTATGTGTAACTCACTGAATCTCTCAGTATCTTTTGCACATTAAGCTCATTGTATTTTTACACAGAATAATCTTTGTTGGAATATTATGTTAAAATGTATGGGTTTGAACAGGCATAGCAAGGAGAAACCTACCCCAGTGGGTACTTGGCTGCATGTCCTACAAGTAATCTATTCGTTCTTCCCTTGACCAAGTTTTAGAAGAAAGAGTTGATCTTTAATGATGCCAATCGAAGCTCTCCAAGTTTGGAGAGGTGCACTCTGAGAGCCCAATGGAGCAGTTCAGAAGACTGAAGTGAAGGAATGTCTGGCTCCTGAATCTTGCTTGGCCTTGGGCACAGACCTTCAGCATGGGGGAATGCACAGAGGTGCCAGGGTAGTGCTCTTAAAAGACCACGTGCCTGTGGAATTTAGGTGACTCCAGGTTAGGAAACAGCTGAGCAGAGTTTTGCACAGAATATAGTTTAGGATTTAGCACCTAAAGTTTACATGAGCCCATGTCTGACTTTGAAATGCCTACATATGGAGAAAAATAAAATTAACTGCCAACTTCAGTAGCAGCTGCTGTATACTCAATATTTTTGATTAGACCATTTTTACTTAGGTTCATGAATGCAGATTTATGAGCCAACCTTTGAAAATCTTGGCTGAAGTTCTTAGAACAAATTCATCTCTTATACTACCTGTGATGAGGCCCCAAAACTACCAATGGATAAATTCTTTAAGAAAGAAAGAACAGCTGTATCACACTAAATCATGGGTATAACAGGCTTGGCACACTGCAATAGTAGAAAACAGTAAATGCTTGAAGTAAATAGTAAAACTAGGACAAGCACAGAATGATGACAAGTGTCCAGGATCCTCTCCAGGCAGTTCAGGGATTCCCTGTACCAGAAGTTCTGTGTTTGTATTTCATTGCTATGAGTAGATTTATTTCTTTTTTTTCCATGAGCTTGCCCAATCAGTGGAATGCATGTAGTTATTTACCTCCATTGCATCCGACAGGAAGGGGTTCCAAGTCTTCACTGTGCTCTGTGTGAAGAAGCGTATCTTTATGTGCTTCTTTGAATCTGCTACTTGCCAGGACATTTAAAGAGAAACATTTGTTGGTAATTCCTTATATACCTTTTCTTTGCCATTCAGGATCTGAGAGACCTTTTTATTATGTCTCATCTATCTATCACTCAAGCTCAACAAAAGCCTCTGCACGTATACATTTTAGGCTAGAATTTGACTTGTGGACTGGTCTGTTGATTTACAGTCATGTTCTAGAACTTCTCTTCCAATATAAACTCTTCAAAAGTAATTTAATCCAGGGTAGACTTGTAATAACTCAAGGAAATAAATAAATAATAATAAAAAAACAGATTAATTCATATAGCCACAGAAACAGACTGGAGTTGCTGCAGGAACCATGAAAAAAATCCCCTTTAATTACTTACAAGAGCTGAAAATGGCAGAGTTGAGAATTACATGAGGTTCATGAGCAGAAATGCATGTGTGAATATCCACGTATGTCTGCACAAACACACAAAACTGCCAAGGGCATCAGTGCTGGAGGAAAGGTGATGAGTTTAGTCTAGACCATGCTGAGTGAAGCTCAGTGCCCTGGCTTAAAGATGCTACTGGCTACCACGGACACTAATTGTATCACAATTACCTACAATTAATTTTAAATATTAGGATTGTCTCGAGCTACTTGAGTAAAGCATTATTTGCTTTGTTACAGGTCTTAATCTGAGTGGGGTCAGTCCAACCTTAGCAAGAGTTCACAGGTTGGAGTCAACTTGAAAACTTGTTTGAGGACACATTGTTTTAAAACTAGTTCAGGTACAGCTCTTCGAGTGCAGCTTTCATTTCAGACTTTAAAACCTAAACACTTTGCAGATGGCAGTCTGGATAAAGTGGCGGAAAAGCCAGTTATAAACTGTTCACAGCGAACTAAATCTGGCTGCAGTCATGAGAGTAGCAGTTAAATTATCCTGCAACATCAGCAGTAGCTTTTATGTGAAAACATGATCATGTGCAATGTATAAGGGCTACTGCTAACATTGGGTTTGGAGATGAAAGCTTGTATTTCAAGTTACTGAAGAGTCTTTGAAGATAAGTGTGTGTGTGCATGTGTCTCTGTGAACAAAACGCACAATTAGGGGTCCTTTTAACCATGTCAATTTTACACTACTGCTATTTAACAGGCATCAGCAGAGGCATCCCTGACTTAGGCAGGCATAAAAAAATACATACTTGGGCCTGTACACATCACATGAATGCTTAGTATCTTGTTTATGTACGTTTAGACACAGATATAACACACAATATTGTGTAAGCATACACAGCACGCAAAAAAACATTGTACTGCATATAACTCATTCTTGTTGGTTAGAAGCATCTAGAGGTTAACCCTAGAGCATCTAGAAGCATCTAGAGGTTAAACCCTGTTGAGACTGCAACTCATCTCACCAATATGAAGCAGAGCGGTCATGACCTGACATGTATTTTAGGCAGAGGGTCAGTACACAGCATGATACAGCACAATTTTGGGGGCTTTCTGATATTCCACATCTCTGGTCATCACACATTTCTAATGCAGAGTTACTAATATAATACTGGCAAGAAGTACAGCTAAAGAGAATGCAAACAAGTTTAATGTCTCTGGGGTTTTCCGAGTACATAAGGTTATCCGGCCTGTTTACAGATCACAGTCCACTAGAATAAAACAAAATCAAACCAAACCCTTGCCCTGAAGACATAATTGGCAATGTTAGGAATCTTACAATACCCCAGGGACAGTAGTTGCATCTCTACTTCACCAAACAGTACTGTCAAAAATACCGTTTAGTCGTTTATTTATCTGGAATTAGCAGATTAGGGAATAGTGTTTTAGTGAATACCCAACATCTGTGAAAGCAGTTTCAGTTTAATAGGCTGAATCAGACACCAAATAATCACTTTTGGGAAGAATTTGAGCAAACACAATCGTGACTCCAGTTTCTTCTTCTTTTTCCTTTCTCCTCCAGGTCAGCTGTGATAGCAGCTAACTGGGCACAAACCACAGCTCTTGAATCTCACTTTTTAAGTATTCGCTTTGCTACTAGTGATTCAGAAATAGCCTCCCGTAAGGTATTAAAGAAGAAGTGAGCCAAATCAACATTTTGAGACTCTCATATGGCTTTCATATAGCTGGGTAGAAACGTGTCTTTTCACAACTGCAAACCTTTCTTCGAGTTGGATGTTAACACTTTCAGAATAACTTTTAATGCCAAAACGACGTTCCTCCCTTTCAGTTCAAAGAAAACACAACATCTGTCATAATGTGAAATGTAGATTTAATGCAAGTGTCAAGTCAGGCACTCGGTAATGAGGTAAAAACCCTTGAGATTTTAAGTCTCTCTTCCACGCTATCCTATTACAGGGAGGGGAAAGGAAAGAACAGTTTCTTTGGCACTTAGCAGCTTTTCTGTGTCCTTTATCTATCCTTCCCGGACATCTTCTGCAAATTAGTGTATTTTTCCTGGCAGAGTCCCTAGGAGGAAGGAAGGTGTAATAATGTTTGCTTTGTGGCCGAGGGAAGCTGAGATACAGACTAGTCACAGTCCAGACCTACAGAGGCACTGCCCGGAGACCCCAGCCCAGCTTGGGCACGGGATAGGGATGGAGGAGGAGGGGGTTGTTGCGTTGAACGGTGGAGTGAGCGCCGTGCCCCGAGTGGAAGGGCATCGAACCTTAAACTCTCGGCCTGAATCGCACAAGAAAGTCGGAGTGGACGCGGCGGTGACGGAAGCGGTGGGGAAGGGTCGAGGGGGAGGGGGGTGGTAATCAACAGGCTGGTGGCACCGTTTCCCGGGGATCCCGGCGTGGGGCCGGGGCGCGGCGCGGCGGCCGGAGCTGTCACAGCAACGCGGCGGGCGCGGGGCGGCTGCAGCAGCCGGGCGCGGGCGCCGAGCTGCTTCGCTTGTCACGCCGGGGAGCCCGGCCGTCACAGCGGGTCCGGGGAAGCGCGGGCTCCTGGGAAGGGGCTTGCAGATGCCTGTGGAGAAGTAGAGTTACTTGGTCCTGGGATCTCGCAGCTTCGCCGCCCCCTTTTTCTTCTGCCTCCCCACGCCGTTCCCCCAGGAAGGCTGGAGGCAGCCCCGGGGTGACCGCGGCACGGTAAGGAGTTGGGATTTCGGGATGCAGATGTCACATGGCAGACCAAACGACTCCCACTTTAGCACTTTATCAGGATCTCAAACCGCATCTTTTATCTCTTTTAGGAAAGCGTCTCTCAGAGGAGATTGCCCTCAATAGACCCGCCATAAAAAAAAGATTTTAGTGTTGCTCTTGTGCTTCTGTGCATCCCACTGTGAGGGGGTCCCAGTGGTCCCTTGGGAATACAAGGAGTTGTGAGAAGTAACACAACTGGCCACCAGACTAATCCACTCCCTCTACCTTCCCTCTAGTACCTCCCCCTTCTGCTCTTTTTTTCAATAGCAGCCCTTTCTCAAAATCTCAGGTTACTTTGCTAAAGAGTTCTCAGCCCTATAGTTTCTGCCCTTGTCTCTGCCTCCAGCTCCTTAAGAGCCACCCAGCCCCAGCGATTGGATTGGGCAGCCCGTCTTGACACACCACTGTGCCGAGTGCTTGAGGACGTGTTTCAACAGATGGTTGGGGTTAGTGTGTGTCATCACACTCGAGTGGGGATTAGGGGAGAGAGGCAGCCTTGCTGGAGCTGTGTGGTCTTCCCCAAGTGTGAGCTGCAAGCAAAAGAAGAACTACCTAGCTTTGAGGGAGAAGAGGGAGGAACCGTTTCCAGCAGCTCAGAGGGAAAAAATAAAACCCCACATTTTGTTCAGGTAAAGTAAAAGGCACCTTATGCCTCTCTCCTCTCTTTCTTTCTCTCTCTCTTTTTTTTTCTTCCTTCTTTTTCCTTCACGGTTTTCAGAGGAATGCTAGCACAGCACACTTGTCAAAGCCAGTTGCTGCTGCCTTATCAATGCTGCTATTGTACGGCTGACAGATAACAGCGAGCACAGCCTGATGCTCGGCTGTCTTCATAGAGCTAACACTCCTAACTCGGCTCAGGTCACGCTTTTGAAGGTGTAGATGAGAAAATCTCTCCCGGCGCGGTGTATCTGACCACCGCGGGCGCCTCCTCTCCCCCTCTCCCGCAGACTCCGCTCTCCTCTCCCGCACACACGTGTTGTGCGAGACCTCCGGCATAGGGGAAGCGGCAGCCGGATCGTGATCGTGGCTGTTTCCGCGGGTATAAATCCCTCCGTGTTTCAATAGACCTGTGGAAGCTGCTTGGTCGGGCGTGGGGGAAGGAATCGCGGCAGAGTATTTCCTAGGTTTTGAGGAGGGTGGATGCTTGAGCAGCGTGCAGCCCGTCTGGGGCTCAGCTGGGAAGCAAGCCGGAGTGGTTTGAAAGTGCATTTGAGATGTCTGTAAAGTTTGAAGACTCCTTTATGGAGACCTGGCCGGGCTTCTGATGATCGGTACCGAGATGGTTTGGTTTACACATGGGTTTAAAGTTAAGAGAAAACCGGGAAAGCAGGGAAAGGCAGGGTACAATATACTGCTGCTCTTGCAGCTGCAGCAGAGCAGATGGATGTAATTCATTTGCAGATCTGTTTGTGAAAGTTTTACAAGTCATTGAAAACTAAGTAGCATCACTATAATGGATCATTAAAGTCTCGCTGTATTTATAGATTCTAAGCTAGCGATCTGAAGTGTTAATTAAAAGTGAGCAAAAATGCATGTTTGGGATGGAAGAGGGGCAGAAACGTAATTAGAAATTAGTTATGGAAGTACTCTGCTATCCTTTCGTTTAATTCCGCTATTACGTTCATTGATGTCTGGAGCGTGGGAAGCCCAGCAAATTAACTAAGAAGTCAGAAACGTTATCACTAATTACTGTATGCTAGCTTATCAGAGAATTAAGATGTTCTCATTGTTTTATTCTAAATGGTCTAGATGGAGTAACTAGAGCATGGGTTATTTTCCTCTTTTTTTTTTTCTTTTAAATAAAAGATTTACTCTGTGTGTGTCTATAGTGAGAGAGACCATCTTCCTGTGCAGAGTAACAAAATGATTTGTTTCTATCGCACTATAACAGATCTTCACACTAACTCACATACCTGTGGTGCTTGCGAATTATTGGCCTCCTACTTGTGAAAGAAATCTAACACTGTCCTCACCATTTACAGGTGAGATATTCTATAAATAATACTGTATATGATGTGTTCTGAAATAAGATCTGCTTAGTAGGCTGAGCAAGGGGATTTATAGGTGGTGCTTTGTGATTTTGGCATTCAACAGTGTAATGATGCCCATAAACCCGTGTTTCAGGTTGCACATTCATTTTTGCCTCAACTCAACTTTTTTGTTAGTTTTTTTTTCTTGAGCAGGCTGTTTGGCCCCTTTACAAGTTGTACTCAGCTTGTGTTTTCCAACACAGTCTTCAGAAAGAATGAAGAGTTTCTTCCTCAGAAGAAACACACAGAATTTTGAAACAGAGAATCCCTAGTATGACTGCATGACCAGGCCAGGACAAATGTGAATAAATTTGACTAATTTGATTTTTCCCTCAGTCCACTCTTTCTCATTGTAAAAAGTGATGGAAACTTTTCCAAGCTTATAAAATAAAAATAAAACCAAAGGAACCCCCCACTACGACTCTATGCCAAAGCCTTATATGGTGGAATACTCCTTTTCACTCTTCCTGTGAGAAGCTCTGGTGCACAGAGGTTTAGTCTTCCAGCAAAGCTAAGGTGCAGCCCTGTGATTTGCACAGCCTGCTGCTGTCACAGCCTAACTGAAACACATCCCTCTCTGTGGGTATCGTCAGATCACAGATCGGATGATCTGTAAGAAAACATTTTTTCAAGAAAGCTCATAGCTAACTGCACATTCCCAGATTTGCTAGGGGGAAAAAAAGAAAAACAAAAACACCAAAACACAAAACAAAACCCAAACCAAGCTTCTCTAACACTGCCAGAAAATCTTGCTGAGAAACTAGGAACAGCAAATCATGTTTTTCCTTCCTTTATAATGATGGGGCTGTTTAAAAGACAATGCCCACGGGGCAGTCCAGCTTCTTGTCAAAATGTAATCTACTGTTCCAGATGGTAAACATTCAAAGACATATTTATGGTGACTTCTACATACCTTCCTTTGACATTGGCTTTTTTTTTCTCTGAGAGCACTTGTAGTGGGTACACACATGAAGTTCCCATTAGCATCCTAGCAGCTGTAAAAGTGTTCAGAACTCACAAAGATGTTCCTCACAGTGAGATAAAAATAATCTGAGGAAAAGATCTGAGACCGGTACAACCTCAGCAGATCCACGATATGCTCAAGGTAAAAAATTCCAGAGGTACAAAAGGATCCATAAACTGCTGCATGAAAGCTGCAACACATTTTTGTTGCGGCTAATTCATCTTTGCTTGATATGGAATGCTGTACATACCAGGCATGTCTGTACTATCAACTGTGCTTGTGATGTGAGGGAATCTGCACTGCACAAAAACTGGTGGGTTTCTTTTTCCCCCAGCTAGTGAAGACTATTAGGTGGGATACTGATTGTCTTCATAGAGTTGTTATCAAAGTGTCACTTTTTTTTTTTTTTTCTTGCTGCTCCAAGCAGTGAGGCAGAGCTTAAGAAAATGTTTTCCAGCCAGAATGTGTTCTGCCCTGAACTGTCTTAATTATGTGTCAGTTTATTGCTTGTCAGGGGCTTCCTCTTCTTAGCACTTTATAATCTAGGTGGGTGAGCTTGTTCCATCTTAATATGCAACTTCAATTTCTGCTGGCTGGCATGTCTCCTTGGCCTTTCATTGATTTTCGTCTCCATTTCAGAGGGGGAAAATTAATTATGATTGGTGTAATTTAACATTGAAAAAAAAAGTTTGGTGAATTTCCAAATGGCATGTAAATACATCTTCAAAAAGTAGACTAAATGAGAGGTCATTAAGGAAAAAAATGCACATAGTAATCCAGAAGTATCCTAGTGATGGCAAGTATCGGTGTGAAAATTATTGTAACAGCTCTCATTCCAGTCAGGAACTGATAAAAACAATTTACTAAAAATGTTGTGATGCTGGGGATGGTGTTTCCAAATGTGGAAGCCATTAGAAAACCCACACTCAGTAGAAGCTAGACAGCTATGGGAAAAAATATTTTGAAAGATTTGCAAATTCTGTTCTGACTAGATCACTTTATTGCAGACTATTTTTGACAGTTTGCAGTTTATTATCCAGCTTTGTTCATCTTACACACCGCACTCGATACTATGCCTTAGTTCACACAGGATCAGGAGTTCGAGCCTTGTGTAACAGGGGGGCTCATTCTTACCCAGGCGAGGCTGGGCACTTGTCGCAGATGTCATGGGAGTCATGGGCTCCATGATTTCCTTAGCTTTAGAAAGGGCTTTGGGGGATTTGTGTTTGAGTGGGAAGGCAGACTGATGCGATAACAATTGAGAAAGCTCCTTTCTGAGTGCCTTGAGAGCTGCAGTGTTCAACAGAGAAGGAGGGTCCCGTGACAACTCTGCGGTGACACAGAAAGAATCCAATTAGTGGCCACTCCTGCTGTTGATACTAGATCTCTCCTAAAAAATTTCCACCATTACCTCTCTCATTGTAATCCCATCTACGACACTGATAATGGGATCAAGAGCATGTTTTCAGAACGCCTGTTTAAATTTTAACTGCTGTCCTAGGAGGTTTAAAGGATATTAAATTAGAAGGCACTGAGTAGCACAGCTCACGAGCTACATGACACACGCATCACCCAGTAGCTGTCTTTCTCATACCAGATTTTCCTAACATCTCTACCACAGGTAGAGCTGCTGTAAAGCAACTACAGATGGAGTAAGGGGGCTCTGTGTACATAATCTATTGAGTCGTGGCTGTTCCCGCACTGCAATTACCTGTTGACCTTGTCTCCACAGAGTTACACATGTGGAAAGAAGCTTGAGAAGGGAGTGGGAGGGAGTGGGAGGTGATGCAATCTCCTTTGCTATGGCCGAGTAGTGGCAACAAGTGAGCCTGCTTCTCCCTTTAACAAGTCCTAAACCTGCCTTCCCAGCTGGACCAGCAATGTGACATTCCCCCTCAGCCCCCTCTTTTTTTTTTTATCTTTCACTTTCCTTGCTCCAGCACTGGCTCTTCTTTCTCATACAATCAAAGCGCAGTAGTTCTGTTGTTGTTCATACCAAGTAGGGCACACATTCAACACTCAGACATGCTCATAGAAGATCTACAGTGGAAAACCTCAAGGTCTTCACCAGTGTCACCTCAGAATGCAACATGGTAATATGTGAATTGCCAAGCCAGACACTTTTCAGCTGAATTATTTTAGCATATTTCAACTATGTTGGTAGAGTCCTTTTGAGAGGCCCTGCAAGATCTGTGCTTTAATGTTGCTTGTCCATGCTCAAAAGCTATTGTTAACTGGTGAGGATAATTCCTTTTTAATTTTTAGTATCCTAAGACTTTTATTTTCTAAGGAAACAAATACTTGCTTCTTCTTCCGGTTTATGCATTAGACACAGTGGATTTGGTATCAGTGATTTCCCAGAACTCTAATTCCCACTTTCAGAATCTGCTTAAAAGGTTTGGTAAGCCCCAGTTACTGTGTGTGCTCTATTAATCCTGGAGCTCTGAGCCTTCCCAGCCTTAACCATCACTGGTGATTTGGTTACAGTGAAACATTTGTGTAATAGTTGACCTTTTCACCCAAGGGTTTACCATGGCTTTCTTAAAATTTTGTTTCAATTTATTTTATATCAAAATTTAACTTACAACTGACTATAATTCTACATCTTGATTTTTTTGCTGGAAGTCCAAACACAAATTACTCCTTTTCACCATTTTTTATCACAGTCGAGTACGATGACGCCATTCTTACATTATGGAAGATTTCTGGATGTGGTACCACACTATGGAAACCCAGAGTCTTTTATAGATCAATGCTAGATTATTCGCAGAATATTTCATGGAGTTTCTAAATGGAGGCAAAACTCTGAAAGTCAATAATTTTATGTTCTAAAAAAAAAACCCCTCTCTCCTAATGCTGTTTGAGTGTAATTATGGCACCGCATGTTGCCATTCCTCTGCGATGTGACTCTAACCCATCTTAGCAAGAAGAGGAGCTGCTCCACAGCAGCTGTATTTTTGTGCTACTTCACAGGAGGTTGACTCTGTTTGGAAAACCCACAGAGAAGATGGGGAAGCCTTTGGCACTCAAGTTCTGGAGAATAAATGTAACAGGGAGCTGAACATAGGGATTGTTTTTCTCAAAAGCATCCATAAAACCAGAATAGCGGTCTGTTCCAGTATTGTAATTGCAATATGCCAAGATGTTCATTATTCTAGCATGTGCACTGTTTTGTCTGTTTTCACTTAAAACCAGAAGAATGTGTTACCAAGCCCATAAATGTCTGCAGAAGTGCCAATTCTCCTGACTTTTATCAGTAGTCTCATGATATTTAGCCTTCTTTGCAAAGCTTCAAGCATTAGAGGCAAGATATAATGTGAGTTCAGATATCTCCTTTCTGTTTTGTTTTGCTTTTTTTAAAACCTAATCCTCCTGGTTGCTGAGGAAGCTGGCTTGCATGCAGCTCCAGAAGCATGACAAAAACTAACGGAAATCCCAACTCTTACTATGCAAATGCATGTGAATGAAATGTACTTTGTGAACAAGGTGGGTTTGTGTATGTTACACCTGGCAATTATATTTAAAAAAACCAAAAAATAACCCAAAGAACTTTTTTTTTTTCCCTGAGGTTTACCATAATCAGCTCTCCCCAAAATTCCTGATCATTTGTCTGATAACTCCCATTTTGTTAAAGAGGTTTTAATGCAAAGGAGAATGAGGATCCTTGACTCTGCTCAGCCAGTGGAATAACTTGCCATCCTGGAGAAACCCATCCTTGATCCTCCTATCCTCTGCCTCCAGCTGTGTGCTCCCATCTCCTTCCTTGTGCCAGGTTTGGCTCTTCACTCACCTCCTGGCATGTTGAATGAGCTCACCAGAGCAGTAGGAAGCTGCATTGGTTGCTCACCTAGTGAGTTGCTTGAGCTCAGCAAGTGGGTAGAAGCTCCACATGGTGCAAGGGAAGAGGTCAGGGCCAGGTTGCTTGGAGTGAGGAGGAAAAGTGTGGCCACCCGTTTAAGGAGCTGCGAGATCACTCAGCTACCTGGTGACATCTCACTCTGTGAGCTAGGGTGCTGTGTGCATCTACAGGAGTAGGTGTGATAATAGACATGTGCCACTGTGTCAGCACTGCCATGAGTGGAAGACTAAATGTGCACAGTGCTAACCAAAGTGTAGCCGTTTTTATGAAGAGAATGGCTGTGGTGTCACTTGGAATACAGAAAAGCTCCACTTACTATTTCTGACTTTTTAAATCAATAAATAGGCTTTGAGGAAAATCTTATAAGAAGCATGAGTAGAGAAGAGGAAAGAAACACAGGTGCCTACTGCTTTGAAAAGATGAATGAGGTTCTGAGGGTGAGATCCAGCCTGCATAGCCAAGGCACTTGAGGTGCCCCTGGGTCTTAAATACTCATACAGCAGCTACCTAAAGGCATGTTCTCTCTCTAATCAATGAAAAGAGTCCCTTTGAAGGCCTCCAGGCATTGCAGTTCAGCAGGCAGGATTTCCTCTTATACCTTCAAAGGCACCTGCCTCTTTCAGTTGCACATGTAGGGATGGAGCTTACCCACTTGCTTTACAAGGGTTGCTAAAGAGCTTAAGCTGGAGGGACTTGATACCATCTTGAGTTTCTTAGTTGGCCCATAGATGAGCAATGTGAGGGATAAACATTGTCTGTATTTGAACAGCTGTGATGTAATTCTTATGCACCTCTTTAAGGTGTCTCCTGTACTATCCACAGAGGAAAGCACAAAGCGGGTCTTTCATTTGAACAGCAGAAGCTGCAATTCCCTTGAAGAGACTAGGATACTCATTTTAGACTAAATGTAAGTGAGGTAATGACTGTAAAAATGCAACACTGAACTCATTCAAAGCATCATCGTTTCAGTGCTGGGTTATGCTAGCAAGAAAAACACATAGCCATTTGTTTCTAAATTATATAAATTACAGGAAAATGTTTTTTAAAAACCCACTGTTGTTACCTGAAGAAAATTCTCAAAGGTCTGTGAGGCAGATAAAGTTTTGGGACATCTCAGATGTTGGTGTCTGCAAGCAATAAAGGTGTAGTGAGGAATAATGCATGACCTTACCAGGGTATGATGTTGGGCAAAGAAGAAAAAAAGGAAGAATTGTAAGAGATTCAGTACCCACTTTCTGGATTTAGCTATGCTAAATCTTTTGAGGATTATCCACCACTGACTTGGCTGCCTCAGGGCATGCCCATCACAAATTAGAGAACAGCAGTGCAATAATAAACTGAACATGCTGTAAATACTCTGCACAGGATACCTTTTAGCTACCACTTATTTCAAGGGCTGTGAAGATGCTGACAACAGTAGATTTTAGAATATTTGGGCTTTCTTAACTTGGTAGCAATAAAGAAGTATGCATCAAACCAACCTGTGTAGTAATTTTTCACAGATTCCCTTGGTGTCATTCCCCAATATTTCATTGAATAACTGTAATACCTGAATTCCTGAATGTGTCCGTAGTAAAACAAAAATGAATTTATTTAATTGTGATCTATGTTAAATCAAGTCAATTTATGAACTGAGACTGCAAAACTGTCTGCTAGGCTACTGTTGTGCAGGATTTAGGGAAACGATTACCATAGTTAGAGCAACTAAAATGTTCTGAAGTTAACCCAAGTTTATTTGCTAGGCAATCCAATAGTTTCTTTTATCTCCATACCAATAAAGGTTTGGCATTTCTTATCTCACTGGTAACTTCAGCTGGTATATAAGCTCACAGAGTCAGGCTTCCTGTGTTCTACTGCTCCTCAACTCCTATGAGAAAAAGGCCCCTGAGTTAGGATTTTTTTTCCTTCTTCTTGTCATGGATAATTTCTTTAAAGCGTGGATCATCTGAAGTGCGGTATGGTTAAACACAGATATTTTGAGGGATGCATAGTCAGGGATCACCTGGCTTCCGAAAAACATATCAAACAGTTCAACATAGAAAGATGAGCAGCCACAAAGATGTGTTGAAACAGGTATGTCCTTTTTTTAGGTCATCTCCATATTATACAGCTCACATACAATTTTTTCCTTTCACTAAAATGGTCTGCAAACCTTTCTTCCCCACAGATTTTGCACATTTTTGCAGCTCAAAAAGGTCTGAGATGAGGTATAACCATATCTCAAGAAATAGGTTTGGTTTACAGACACTTGTACTGTTCTTGGATACCTTTATCTTAAAATAAGTCTATCAAATTTTGTGAATACTTTTGAGTGCAGAGTAGCTGCCAGCATGGACTGGAAAAGCCAAGCTAGCTAGAACTGAGGTCCATGCAGCAACCATACTCTGCCCTTGTCCATTTTGAGGAACCCTGTCCAACTTGTATATAGCCTGAAGAATTTACCACACTTCTTGCCAGCTGGACAGCATGAGCAGTATGAAAAGACCATGCATGCTTTATTTATTGCTCCTTTTGTGTGCCATATAGGAATCCTTGATCATCTTCAGAAACCTGTGAGGTTATTGGAGAGAATCATGTGCTGAAGAGCTTGAATGCATCCCTGTGTGGTGAGTGAGCTCTGGGTTCATACTCAGGAGTGTACCCACCACACGGCTGACTTTCTGTCCCCTTGTGTACTGGTTCAAGGTTGATTTGAATAAAGCTGTTTTCTACATAATGTGCACTGTTTACTGAGGTCATTGACATAAGCGTCTGCAGCTCCAGCTGGGACGAGTGACGCTACTACTGTGTCCTGTCTGCTTCACTTCCGTGCTGGAGATTACTAATGGAGTGCATGCACACACCTCAGGAGCTCCAGTGCCAGCTCCAATGTAGAGCAGCTTTTTAATTTGCCACAATAACATTTACCCTTCAGTCGGAGACTGTTCAGGTAATGAGCAACAGCAATTCATCCCTTCTACATTTGCTACACTAATACAACTGTATGCTGAACTGTGACACCAATGCTACCATGACAGTGGAAAAGGGGCACAGAAACGTGGAACGTCAGTGTATTGAATCTGGTAGCTATTTGAACAATTCACTTTTATTAGTATCCAACTACTTATAGCTGCCAGAACTCCTCTTTTCCCCTGCCTGCAGTGGAAGCGTATGCTAAGCTTTTCAGTTTGGAATTGATCTCAGTAATGCATGTATTTATGGGGGTTGTTTGAAGTCATAGCTTACTGCCAGACAACTCGTCTTTACAAAAAGTGTTGCAGGTAGTTTGGATGAGAGCCCAACACAAGGCAGATCAGGTCTCCAAGAATGCTTCACCCCTCTTTTCCAGACACCTTGTTGATTCACATCTGGTATGGAATGAGGAGTCCATGTCTCAGCCTTTATCTTCAAAGCTTAGTGTGGGCCACTTCCATTGTTTGAAGAAGTTCCTTGCCCAGTTTCATCATGAATCATTGACATCTACACTTAATAGGAGTAGTGTTACTGAGCAATGGAGATTGAAAATTCAGGTAGGCAATGAACAGTATAGATATGGGCATCAAAAATAAGTCTGAAGGAATAGACAACTTCTAAAACAGATGGATTCTGAATTGTGGCTGATAGGTCTCCCAGAGGAATGTAGACTGGATTTGGCAAGTGGACGATGGAAAGAAAACACATTCTCTCCCTTTTCAGTGGCATTTCAGTGTGTTTCTTGCACATGTCTATCAATCCATTTATGTATCAGTCTACTGAAAGGCATACTTACCTTTTATTCCAGGAGAAATCCTGAGCGTGGTATTGAACAGTTGATCATTTCTAGGGCATTTACCATTCTGTTGTCCAATACCTATCATTGTTGTAACAGACACGGAGAGGTGGTATTGTCAAAGAGGAGCTAGTTTGTTTGACATACCTGGAGACCTTATTGTCAGTCTTATTTTTAGTAGTGCTGGAAGTATATTCCCTCTTCCTTAGAAGCTCCATGTAAAGCAAAAATCTTCTACTTTGTACCAACAAATTCACCCTGGGAACTATTCAGCTTAAAGTGCAGGTACATGGAAGTATAATGGGATGAAAGTTTACCTTGGGCACCACGTATTATATAATTTGAAAAGACGGTATTTTATGTCTTTTGCTTGCTGCTTCTTATGTGTCCATATTTTTCCCCATTTTGTATATACTACATGAACTGTTTTCCATTTCTGCTTTTGTCTTTTGATTTTCCTACTTTAAGATCTTTTATTCAATGCTGTCAGAAAACTGCTTTAAATTAAAGTATGGGTGATGTGGAAGAGGTTTAATGAAAGCCAAAAGAATATGAACTTAATCTTTTCATAAGAAGTTTTTCTCTGTTCTGTCCTGTGTCCTGCTTAAACACATTGGCCTTTTTTGACCTTTTTCTTGATGAAAGTTAAGTGAGAAATACCTTTTCTCTGGCTAAGCTTTTCCAGCTTAACCAGAAAGACTTTCCATAGTTGGTGTTTACTTTTCCTGCTGACACTCATCTTTCCCGAATCAAAATTTTTGAACTGGATTTTCAGAGAGAAATTGTTAGCTTGTGGCAATGATGATGAAGTGTCAAGCCTTCCTTTTACATGTCTCCAGCTCTATTTGGCTAGTGATGTTTTTACCAGTCTTCAGGCTAGAGATTAACGAATCTCAGGAGCAAATCTCAGTTTGCTTAATGAATTTCTCCCAGATATCTTTACTGACATTAAGAACAAATTTAAAGAATTCCTACATTTGCAATTTATGAATTTTATACCACTGCTTCTGCAAAAATCTAGAAAAGTTGCCATGTTTTCCATCTCCATCTGAGCATCTTTTGCACCTACTGTAACACATACAGAATGAGACAGAATGGTCTCAGCTAGTGAGGGGGCTATTGCCTGTCCTTGCTGTGCTGGCTTCAAAATACTTTAACAGTTTCCCTGTAAAAGAGTTTCAGAGAGAGCAGGCTCTGTGTCCTTAGGACACTACTGCTTTTAATGGAAGAGCTGTCATGTTCTTTAGTTGTCATACTCTTGACAGGAGAAGAGCTAGGTCTGAACCTCTCTCTTACCTTCAGTCACAGCAGTACCCATTGCAGAATTTTGCATTTTGAGATGTCTCCATTTGTTGTGCAATCTCAAATTGTGCTCCAGAGAGGTTTGCTGTGAGAGATACCACAATGCACAGAAGCAAAGTGAGAGCTGATGTGTAGTACAGGGAAAGAACCACCATTTAATTTTTAACCTTTTTTATTTTTATAACCTCAAATTTTATTTTGGTTTAGTTGCTAATTTAATTGAGCCACTTCTTCCTCCACAAAATACATGGTTGGTACCATGTTCTTCCATAAAAAAATTGGATAGGAATGTTTGAGTCAATTCTTTGTAAGTCTGTCAGGAGTAAAGTTACCCTTTCCTGTGAAGAGAAGATACTCTCAACTAGGGTCCTCACAAACATATTAGATGTACTCACAGAAAATTCAAGTTGGAAGGGTCTTCAGAAAGTCTCAGGCCCTGCTCAAACTAGGCTCAGTTATAAGATTAGATCCAGTTGCTCAAGACTTTGTCCAGTTGGATCTGAAAAACCCCAAAAGATGGGGTTTGACTTTGTCAAAGGGAAGAAACTTGCTTTTGTTTATATGCAGTTTCACTCTAATTTTTCATTTTGTGCCCATTTTCTCTTGCAATCCTGCCATGTTCTTCTGTCTCCTAACAGAGCTTGGTTCTATATCCTTTATAACCTCTTCACAGGTACTGGAGAGTTGCTATAAGCTCCTTCCACAAAGCCATCTCATCTCTAGACTGAACTAGCCCAGGTTCTTGCTGCAGGGCAAGTGCTCCATCCCTCAACTTGTACTGTGCCCCCCAAAAGTGGGAACAGTACTCTAGGTGCTATCTAATAAGTTCTGAGCAAAGGGAGGTGATCAGTTCTCTCAATATACTTGCTATGAGGCTGTCGACACAGCCCAGGGTGCTGTTGGCCTGTGCTCCCTGGGCACTCTAGTTCTGCTTGCTGTCTAACACAGCCTTCAGCTCTTTCTCAGCAGGACTTCTTCACAACCAGTCCATTCCCAGCCTGTGTCATTGCAAGAGGCTCTTCCTTCCCAAATGCAGGATTTAGGATCATTAGTCCTTGTCCTGTTCTGTAAGGTTCCTGAAGACCCATTACTCCAGCCCACCTAGGTCTCTCAGAATGGCAGCCCTGTTTGGACACAGGCATTAAGATGACACATTTGATGACACTTTCTTATTCGGCTTGAATCCTTCATTCTTTATTTTTGTCCTGAATTATCAGTGGCTCTGAGGAAACTGGATATTTATAAGAAGCAGTATACTAAAGCAACCCTCCATTGCTGCTTGCAATTTGTTTCTGATACATTCAGTTGCTCTTAACTCACCTTTAAAAAACTCCCAGTCACAGGGAGATGCAGGACAAATATTTCTCAAAAATCTATTCACATGGGATGGTTATCTTCCTGGGTTTGGCCAAGTCTGTCACAATAGACATCTTTAAGAAGATCACCTTCAAAGAATCTCTTTCAAATTCAATGGTTTTCTGTGCAGCCCAACTAAACCGAGTGTTGAAAACTACTGTTTAAAACATATAAACTAAAACCATGCAAAGTTTTATTTTGAGTTTAGACTTTATTTTCAGTTACAGATTTTTATTGTCTGTTTCAGAGGTTTGAGAGGACTTTAACTGAATTTTGTGAGATCCATTTCAAACAGCTGTAGCCCACAGTCTGGAGCCCTGAAAATAACTTTTAAAATATTGCATCTCTTACCATCTTACCAGATGATATTGTTTCTACATCCTTGCTGCTCTTTGGCAGCGCTGGCAATGCTGCCTTTCCTCCTCTTCATGTTGCTTGAAGTTCTTCCTATTGCTTCATTGACTATTCTCAGTAGTGGTGGTTCTTATGCGTCTCTCTAACTTTAGAAGGGCTAATTAAAACAATCTAATTTTAGTCCAACATGCATATCTTACTGATGCATGCATTGTCCTTATAAAGTTATTTTTAAATTCTATTTGTTGCCAGATAGGGAGTTAACCAACTGAGATGAAATTTATGAATTTAAAACATACAAAGTCCAAAGCCACTCTGCTTAGTGGTTATTCTACTTGAGTTTGCTTATACCTGCTCTCTTAAAAAGATCCCTGCTGTCTCAGCTTAAGAACTTTGTGAATGGCTCTGAACATTCAATCCATTCTCAATGCTAACCATTTAATCAAGAATATGCCACTTTACCCACTGTAGTTGGTAGTATTCTAGGACACATAATTTTAATTTCTCCTGTCAAAGTTTTTGGGCAAAATATCTGAATCTCTTTTTTAGTGAGAAGGTTGTTTGGCATGTAGGAGAGGAGATTAACTGCTGACTCATACGTTATGCAAGTGATGTGACCACCTCCACCATTCAGCCAATCCTTGAATATTTTGGAGTGGAATATGAATAGAGTCATAGAATCATAGAATCACAGGGGTTGGAAGGGACCTCAAGAGATCATCGAGTTCAACCCCCCTGCCAAAGCAGGCTCCCTAGCTCATATTGCACAGATAGGCATCCAGATGGGTCTTGAATATCTCCAGAGACGGAGACTCCACCACCTCCCTGGGCAGCCCATTCCAGTGCTCTGTCATCCTCACTGTGTAAACGTTCTTCTGCATGTTGGTGCGGAACTTCCGGTGCTCCAACTTGCAGCCATTGCCCCTTGTCCTGTCTCCACAGACCACTGAAAAGGGGCTGGTCATTTTCCCCTGCATCCCATGTTTAAGATATTTATAGACATTAATAAGGTCCCCCCTTAATCTTCTTTTCTCCAGGCTGAACAGTCCCAGCTCACCCAGCCTTTCCTCACTGGGGAGATGCTCCAGGCCCTTAATCGTATTTGTAGCTCTTCTCTTGACTCTCTCCAGGAGATCCCTGAGCCCGAAGCTCAGTCTGCATCTGAGCTATCTTTGTTAGAGTTTCACTGTGTGAAGAAATAAAGAGAAAGGAACTTTCAAGGATTTTGATAGGGTTACAGTAAAGGGGAAAACTTGTTTCTTATACTTGTTTATATGGTTTAGCACTGAAAATATTCAAAACAACCTAAAAATTCAGTAACATTTACTTCTTAAAATCTGGTTACTGTCCTGCTATTTTTTACATTTTCACTGAAGCAAGCATGTTTTGATTCAATTTTTATCCACCCTCCACTATGCATCAACTTGAGGCTTCTCATAAATAACTAATACGTGATAGCAGTCACCACCACAACCCTGTAACTATCTCTGAAACGAACAGCTTGTCTGCAATGGCATTTATTGACTTTTTATAAATTCAGTGTAAACTCACTTGTATAGATGCATTGAAACTGGCTCAGCATTCCCCAAATAAATGTAGCATGGGATGCACACCAGCTTCACAGGTACTCCCATAGAACAGATGTGTTTGTGTGACCACTCTCATCTAGACAAAGTTTCTGATTTCTCTGGAAGTGCAGAGAAAGTGTTTCTTTCAAGCACAAGCACTGTAACCATCTAATGTTTGAGCACCTTCTAGAACCTCTCAAGACAATGAACTTTCTCTTCCTGAGCAGTGTAATTCAGACATCTAAGCTCTAAAGAAGAGATTTCCTTCTTGCTAACTAGTTAGGTCTACTCTTTATTTAGCGGGTAAATATGGGGCTGAAATGAAGGTTTAGGCTTCTCACTTGCAACTTGGAGCCTCAACAACTCATCTTTATTCTGCACTGATCCATGATCTCTGATGCCTCAGAACAATTTCAGAATCACTCGTGCCAGCTGTTGCTCTGTTAATCTGGAGATCAGAAGTCATTGCAAAAAAACCTCAATGTACTCCATAGCATCTCCTCAACTACTCCAATCTATTGCTCTGTATGCTGATGTAAATTGAAGTCACCTTTTTTAAATGGCAGTTAATACGTTGGGCTATAAGCAAGAAACACTGGGGAGGTCTCACATTTGGACAGAACTCTCATTCAGCTGTGTTTTTTGGAAGGTCAGTTACCTTGGCCAGAGATGGAGGTATAGAAAATAGAAGGTGGAAGAACTAACTTCTTAATTGAATTCAGTATAAATATCCAAAATAATGTATCGGGGCCCTGTGTTTTACAAGTGTCTTGATACTTTTGTACCATGCATACTGTGATATTAAGGGAAGACTAGTGACACCAATTTTCTGGCTTTTATGCTACAAGAAAAGTTAACAATGTGCAATACAAAAGCTGAATGAAAGAAAGTAGACATATATTTCTTTAAGATCTAAAATAGCTTTTATAACTAAGGGCTGTCACAGTACTTCATATTGCTGGAGAAACTCAAAAGATACATGTTTTAAAAAAACATCGTTGGAAGAGGAGGCAACGTAACTAAAGCTTTAGTCTAATCTAATTTAGATTTTGTGAGTAGGATATGGAAAAAAATTGTGTTAGCTAGAACTAGTTCCACCATCATGTTTTAATAAAGGAAGTGAATGTTTGTTCTGTGTGTGTTTGTGTGTGTGTGGGTGGGAGACACAGCAGAAGTAAATCCCCGTATCCCCAGAGCTAGAATTTTTAGCTAAGTTTTCATTCTTTTGCATATATTTTATTTCAGGAACTGCCCATTTTTGCAGTTCATGATAAGGACTTCCATTAGTGTAACAAGTTACACAGCTGTGAGAGAAGCACTGCAAACTATAGCTCCCAGCCAACCCGCAAGTTCTTTTGCCTCCATCTTTAATCTAGCTATGCCAATATGATAATGCAAGATTTCAACAGAAGAGGATTTTTTTCCCTTAGAAACAAAATTTGCTGCCATTCTGTGTTATATAATTTACTGAGGATGCAAAATGCCTCTGGTTAGACTGACAGGTCACCATTTTGACTGATAAAATTACATTCCAACTGATTGCTAAAGCAGTGTTGCTTAAGGATAATGGTGTAATAGATACAAATTCATCCCATAATTCCTTTAACCTCAGAAAATTCATTGCAAATGTTTAGTGTCTATTGTGGTAACATAAAGCAGAAGTCTTAATTAGTCTAAACAAAACAAATACATAGGAGAGTTTTTAAGTGTGTTTCCAATTCCTCATAGATTTGTCCCTTTTTCTTTTTTCACATCTTGAAAAAGGCATGAGCAAATGTGTTTGTATGTGGTGTGCGTTTTCCCCAAAGCACTGAGAAGAATGTCGTGTGAGAATTATCTTTTCCATTCACAGTCATGCTGTTATTTGGTCACATTTCAATCCACTAGAAGGAAAAAAGAAGATAGGGGGAATTGAAAGCACAGCAGAACTGCTTAAATGAGTTCAAACTTCAATGGTGCTCCAACCCTTAACAGAAGGCAGAGCTCAGTTGTATCCATGGAATGGTTCCACATTTCTCAAAAATAAAATTTTAAAAAAAAAGACAGACATTAACAAGATAATACAAAAGATTTATTACCTACCATTCTTTCTCTGTCTTTTTCAAGTAAATTTTGTATTCTCTGAATCAGAGAAGCAAGGTTTCCAGCAAGTAGTCTTCCTTCCCTCCTTCCTTGCCTTCATGTTGCACTTTCCCAAATTGCTCCTTAAATATTTAAATTAAGATCATTTTGCTTTTTGATTCATTGATTCTAGTGACATTGTTCTTTGTGTTCAGAAGGCAATAAGGAGCAGTCAGGTTTCAAGTCACAGTGACTTTGTTATTTTAAGTGCTGAAATATAGGAAAAGCTGCTTTATTAAACCTCTGAGTTATTTTTCTGTCTGAAGCAAACTTGTCTATAGTTTGTGATTCTCACTAAACAAAAGGCTGTATTTGGCTGCTGAAGAAACAAATCTGCCAGAACAGTTAGGCAAAGGGAGATGTTGATATTTTATCAACTAAGAAAGCAAACACCTAACTGGGGGCTCATTAACCCTCGTCAAGTCACATCTAAGAAATTTCCTGCTCCACCGCCCCCTTCATGTATTTTGAGTATCAGTTAACATGTGCAGTTTATTTTGGGGCTGCTAGAGTCTCCCAAATATCGAAACTGAGATAGATATCCTTTTAAATGCAAATTAATTTGTTTTCTTCTCCCACAATTGCACAGCAGAAACCCAAGAATATCTTACACCATCAGAAGTTGTAACAGTTTGTATAAGAATAATTTTTGAGGAATAAGTGCCTGTCAGGTTTAGTCTGTTTCAAGAAGACTATGCCACCGTTTTGTTGTTTCTAAGATATTTGCTTCCTCTTTCCTCAGTGATTAATTCCGCTGGAATTATAAGCACATCCCCCAAGCCTATACATCTATTTAGAATTGGTACGTTTACCAAACCAAACCTTTTGGCTAAATAAAAGTAGAAATAATTGCAAGTTAAATGTAAAAGTGACTTTGCGATAACAAAGCTGCTTTGAATCTTTTATTTTAGCATATTTATTATATTTGTATTGCCTATTACTTTGGCATTGTACTTTTACCTTGCTTCACTTAACAGTCAAATTTTTAGTTTGGCTTTCTGTTTGTAACTTAGAAAGCAGAATTTTCCCTTTGTTCTTCTGAAGTGTAAGATTTGTGTCCAGTTTTGTCACTAGCTAAGCATTTGGAAGCTGTGAGGGTGACAGAGCACTGGAACAGACTGCCCAGAGAGGCTGTGGAGTCTCCTTCTCTGGAGATATTCAAATCCTGCCTGGATGCGTTCCTGTGTGATTTAGTCTAGGTGATCCTGCTCTGGCAGGGGAGTTGGACTACATGATCTTTCAAGGTCCCTTCCAACTCCTAATGTTCTGTGATTCTGTGAAGCAGGCTTGAGTCCTATAGCCAGCACATTTTTACAAGGTAGCAAAATGAATTCATGTGTCAGGCTAACTCATTTTTCCAAAAGGAAGTCCAAATACCATGACATTTTTTTAGTCATATCCACCAAAATCACAATGAAAAATTAGATGAGTAGAGCCTGTTGTCTCAGGAAAAGAGATGCATAACGATTAGTTTCATTTAATGTAAGGGTTTTGCTCATGAGTATTGGAAGCAGTATTTCACACCTCAAAATGTGACATGAAGATATCTTCTGCAACACTTTACCAGAACTGGGGGGCAGGGGTAATTTTATGCCTGGTGCTGAATTGCCCCTTGCACACCCAGGATATTGATGATTAAGTTCTACACCAAGGAATCTTTATTGGTAAGTGATAGAAGCACTTTAGAAATTAGTCTACTGAGATAATCCCACTGAGTTGTGAATATCTAGAAGGCTATGACATGGGGTTTAGCTGTTACTGTTTGCAAATAGAAATATATGCTGTATTGATCTGCTTAGGCTGATCCATTTTATTTTAAAGTATAGGTGTTTCCATTTTTATGGCAATACTGCTGCATGAGTAGTGCAGTCAGTAATGTTCATAAATTGCTGACATTTGGTGCCTTTTCACTAGTCTGTCTTCTGAATCTATTATGAGCAAGGCCGGGTGGCATGAGAACAGTACCAGGCAGTGGGAGAGCTCTGTGTATGCTGGAGCTCCCTTACATGTCAGTAATGGAGCTGCAGTTCTGAGAAACACTAGGATATATCCTTATTCAGAAACACTTCTCACAGTGCCTCTAAAGGCAAGGAGAAATGCAAGGCCAGAGGAGAATCAAACACTTAGATAAATTGTGGTTGCTCAGAATACTCTGCAATAATTCCCATCAATGGTCCAGTAAAGAAGTATTGGATAACAGGAACTGGATTCTCTTGTCCACTTATTGGCATTTGTGAAGCCATCCACCAAAATGTTTTCCAGATCATTCTGTTTTCAGTGAGTTACAACTGCAATCGTCTTGCACTTGTAACGTGTACAGAATATTTAAACCCTAGAAATGCAAAAGTGTTTTATGCACATGGAAGTCACAGAGTTCTCCACTGGAATAAAGTTGTTGCTTGGTAAAATGGGAAGCTGCTGTATATTCTTTATTCTGCATCAGTCTGATGAAGTAATGGACATGCCGCTGGCTGAGTCTGCAGAAAGATGTGGGTCTGGTATTTTCCTGTTTTCTGAAACACCTCCCTTCTGGCGTGAAACTGAGTACATAAATTCAGGACTGACTCAGAGATGGAGTGAATCACACACAACACTCCCTGTAGTCTCTCCAGGCTTCTCTAGAGGCTTTGTGACTGTGTTTCTTTTGTGAGCTTAAATAAGATCATTGTAGCCCCAGGACATGGTAACAGTCACCTTCTGGAATGTTCGGAAAACTCTTTGTCACCGCTATTTCCCAGGTATGGAAAAAGTCCTGCACATAGCAAGCCCTCCTATGTTCCACTGGTTTATCTGTGTTACATAGGAAGGATTTCTCTCACTGCCACACACCTACACTCCTCCACATTCCCAAACAATATGCCATGCAGCAGCATCTAAACACCTGCTGCTCAAAAAGCAGAAGAGTAAATACTAACCTTGCATTACAGCATGCTGTAACCCTATCTCATCATAGGATGCTGCAAAGTATCCATCTGTAACGCAGGTTAGAAATGTGTTTGTGTCAGGGTTCCTGATTAAGGCTGTATTTAGAATTTAGATGCTAAATGGTGCACAGAAACCTGAAGAAGATAAATGAAAGAAGAAAAATGAAAGTGCTCCTGCAATTTCTTTAAACACAGCAGCTTTTAAAGCAAGTATCATATTTTCATACACACATGAATGTGTAAAACAGGGATATGGGAACTCTGACAATGGTACCTATCATCTCCATGTGTCCTTTTTCTGCTCCGTGGTTCAGTGCCCACTAACGTAAATGGTAAGATTCAGATTGATTCCAGTGTTATTGGACTCATTCCTCCAATGGTTTGTTTCATCATTTACCCTGCTTCATCATCTGATATTTTTATCCTTTTCAATGTATACATAAAAAGGTTCCTAAAGGAAATGTTTCGCTCCAGTTGGTGCCATTAGGCGATTCCTAATTTCACTTTATCACATGCACTTGAAAGTAGTGTCTTAAGTGCAGTGGTGAGCAAGAAGGAAGAAGTAAAAAAATCACAGATCTCTCATAATAGGAGGAGACAGCTTAAACAGGGAAAAAAGCTTTTGTTGTACACATGAAGTCAGCTTATTGATTATGAACAGGGATGATTTAAGGATTGTTTTTAAGCATCTTCCCTCTGATTTACTGTTCTAAGCATTGTTTTCTTCATTAGATTGTTTTCATCTTGATAATTTGTTTTCTTTATTTTCTTAACTATTACATTCTTGGCCATTAGTAAACACTTTCATTCCAAAAGTTCTTTGCCCAATTTGTTTCCCATAACAACAACAATAATAGGAAAAAATACACTTTTTATAGCAAGTTAAGGACCAAAATCCATCCTTTGGTACAGTCACCCTTTCAGCATGATTTGCACCCATGTAACTCAGGCTAAAAAGGTGCTCTGTGCATCACAGCCCACACCTCCATGTAACCACTAGTGTAACAAAATGTAGTAAGATTTCATTTATGTTTCAAAATTGAGGGAATCATTTGATTAATTATCTTCTAGTGTTTGCATACCAATAACTTTTTAACATCCTCTCATATGCTTCAGACATGGTCTAATTAATATAATAAATGGCAAAAATAAGTCAATTGTGACTTCTTGGCCTTTCATTATATCACAGTATTTGTTGGCAGGGGGGAAAAGCTGTAACACTACTGTGCATTCAACCAAACCTGTGGGAAGGGGCCTGGAACACTCAGCCATCCCTACCGCTGTCACTTAGGAATTATTGTAATCAGAAGGTCAGCAGGATGTTACTGGCTCCTATGATGTGGTCAAAGGAGGGCTTATGTGGCCATTGGGACAGATAAGTTGCGTTGAGTGTGATTGACTGTGAGAGTGCTTTTTTTAATTCCTAGCCTCTTGGCCCAAGCAATATACATGCTCAAGAGCGCTGAGGGTATCTGGAGTGAAAGGCAAGTCTTCATTAGTTGTCCATAACTTTATGTGACATTAATGGCAAGCAAAAAGGTTCAACAGTAGCTAGTGAGAATCCTAAAGAAACCCTTCAGTCTGATCATTGTAGGAATTATAACATTGTTAAAAAAACTGGAATCTGATCAACAAAAAAAAACCCACTTAAAAGCTGAAGACACCAATCTCTCAAACAGAGTCAAAAATGCAATTTTGTAATACAGTACTAACACTATTTTTCACATCTCAAATTATTTCATATGTATGTATTGTTGTTTCACACTAAGAGTGTTCAAACAAGATTCTGGGCTTAAATTTTCAAGGTGAAATCTCAGAAGACCTATTGGTTTTCACAGCCACTACCAACTTTAAAACCTAGCAGCACATTAGTCTGCTTTTTAAAAATTTATTAGGAAGCAGGTTTAAATGAACTTACTGGTTGGAATCTCAATAAGTCTTGATGGATTTCTGCTTTGTGCCTGCAGAAGTAGCTTTACAGAACTATTGCCCTCTGTAGATACTGTACACTAGCATTACAACTTTCTCAAGAAAAGAATTTAAAAAGATAATTGCTAATAAATGAAGAAAATTGCAGCAACAACATACTTTGCCTTAATCCCTGAAGCATTAGAGCAATGGTCACAGTGAGGCTTATGGGACAGTTCAGAAAACTTACTCTATGCAATGTCTTTCTTGTTGTGCTGGAATATATTCCTTGAAATAATGTATAAATTCAAATGGGTTTAGGTATTTCTTTTTTTTTCTTTAAAAATATTATTAAATTTATCGCTTAGAAATTGTTAACATTTTCTATTGGTTTATTTATTACAGAAAAACAAAGGACTGAACTGAGGAAGAGTAGGAAAATAATGATAAAATTTCTTGCTTGCGTAAGAAAAAGGTAAGATTTAGAGGACTATAATATTGCCAGTATTTATTTATAGCATAGTAAAAATTATGAGGCAATTTGTTATGTTCCCAAATACTGGCAGCTTTTTATTTAAGCTTATCCAGACCTTCACAGTCTTGGCCACCTAAAAAGCCGATGATTTAAAATTCAAAAACCTTTCTGATTAACTGAGACAGCAAGTCCACTGTTGGACACTATATACACCACTACACTGACCTGTTCTGCCTTAGAAAAGCAAAGGTTACATTTTGTTTTGTAGCAGCATATCAGGGGCGTCTGCAGATCAGGTTCCTTGATTTGCCCTATCCCCAATTTTGGGCTTGTCTAAGGGAGGGTTCTTTTTTTTTTAAAATTTCTTTTTTCCTCCCACTTCATTCCCTGGAAGCTACAAAAGCCCCAATTTTTCCTTGGATTTTTTTTCTTTTTGGTCCCAGGTACCCAGCTGTGCATGAAATAATGCTGCCCATATGTGTTCATTGTTCCCATTGCTGGTGTCTGTGCAAGTCACCAGAGTTTTCCTAATAAGGTTCGGTCTGACCTTTCAGAAACTTTCAAATGAAGAGTCTAAGAGCACTCATTATCCTCAAAACAGATAGACTTCATTGCCACTGCCCGTATAAAACAGCTGTAAGAAACAGTAAAGTATGCTTGTTCCAAACCTGAAGTCAAACCCCAGAGCTATTCAAGGCTGCGTAAGCCTTGGTGGTACACCAGATGGGGAGAGATCCCAAAGAAAGAGAGCAGACAGACAGAAAAAGGTTTCATGGCAGAGGAAACTAAAGCCTAGAGAGAGGCTTTTACTACTGACCGTCTGGCTTAAGCAAGAAGAACATGTCTGGTGGTTTTAGTGCCCCCTTGTCCAAGGTGAGGGTTTCATGATGTACATGCTGACTGCTGAGGTGGCGGCCCCCAGTTCTGCTCCTTTCTTGTAACAGTACTGTCAATAGTGTGACAACACAGGGAGCCAGATGATAGCTGACCCATCTGCAAACTAACCTGCTTGCTGGTATGCTTTTGGCTAGGATGGTGGTGTCTCTTCTTTTGGAAGCTTGTGACTAGTTGAAGCTAAGAGAATGTGAAAAAATGTCACACCAAAAAAATATTTCCTATATTCATGAAAATAAATGATAAAGAGCTTTCTTTCTGGCGATTAAACTCTCTCCTGACTGGAATCATCTAAAAGATCTTGTGTCTCAACAGTAGCTGAGGTTAGGAGAGGAAAAAGTGGGCATGAAACAATTGGTTCTTGTCAAAGGAAGAAGATGAATGATAAGTGAAGAGTTCAGATTTATATAGTAGATACCAGTAGCTACATTTCCATTGCCTAAAACTAAAATGGACTCATTGCCAATTTATACTTGATTTTAATATTACCTTATTTTAAAAAAGACAAGTATCTCCAAAACTGAAAAGTCTATTGAAATGTTATAAATATTCTCAGAAAATATCATGGCAAGTTACAGAACTTAGTGATGGACATGTGCTTATTTGAACCATCTATTAAAATCTGAGGCTGGAGATATAAAATTTTTTTAACCAAAGAGTAAGACTATGTTAACTTGAAGATATAAATTTCTGTTAAATTTGATAGAGCTTTCCCACAGGGAATAACAAAGGAAAGAAGTTTCTTTTGATTTTGACAACTAAATAAAATATAGCTTATAATTTCTGTACAGGTATTTTACAAGAGGATAATTTTATTTTTATTTTTTCTTGTGTAGAAGAATATTTGCCATAAGTTTTCTTGTCTGGATTAAGGCATTAGAAAGGCAGGTACACAATGATTGGTATTTTTATAATGAACAAAGCACAAAAAGTCAGGTTCTTTAAATTTTAATGTATTCTCTCTAATGTTTCAATTATTTTAACTATGGCAACTTGCTGATTTGTAAGCAAGGTAATTAGACATGGATAAACTTGGATCTGCAGGGTGATTCAGCAGAGTAAATAGGAATGAATAAGTCTAGTTTTGCAAACAAATTCTAAATGCAGTATGAACAGAGCTTGTGTTATAGCTAAAATGTGTGATTCCTAGCAGCTATAAGTATTAATGTGTTTTTCCCTTTTTGCAGGTTTTGCCCATAATAAATTCACTGAGCAAGACATACAGATTTCTGTCCAATGCTATGAAAATTAACCAAGGCACATTAACTGCAGGAAATCTTCAAAGGTACAAAAATAAAATGCTTATTCAGTAATTAATTAAACCAAACAAGCCATCAGCATGTGCTACATAACCTAAGTATTATGTCAGGTCAATAATTAAGCTGTAGTAAATCTTGTGGAGGTTCTATCCTGCCAAACTTTAAAGGCTCAAGACTAACCCAAGGACCCTTAACACTTTAGTGAGCCAGTAAATGATTACACAGATAGCTTCTCAATCCAAAGTTTGACACTATTAAATTTCTATTTTTTAAGACATCTAGAAATTGTATGTTTTGTGGTTGTTGAATGATATCCTGTGAACAAAGTGTATGCCTTTATTGAATCTAGGAGAAGGAATATTTTATAAGCTTGAGTCATGTCAAGATAAAAGTGCAGTTTTCCTGCCAGGAAAGATATGCATTAAACAAAAAGTAATGGTTTGGAATTTTCCTTTGTTTATGTGAACATGACGATTATGAAAAGCTGAAGCAAATCTCACTGTATGCAGCTGGTCATGGTAAAGAAAAGCACTACACAAGCTGTCTTATGCGAGACTGCCAAATCAATTCCAAAAGATCTACGCTAGTTATGTGCTTTCAAGGCCTGGCTGACTTTTCAGTGGAATTAGGAGGTCACAGCAAGTTGTGTGGTGACCTTGTGATGTGGGAATTATGGCACTAGGCTGAGCATCAAATCATATGTGTCTACTTAACAAATAAAAATATTAAGCCACACGATAGAGCACAGAGCAGGAAGTTTTAAATGCTCTGAGACTCATTTTTTCCCTTACCTATATAATATTCTGTCACCTCATTTACATAAGCTATTTCTGGTTAAACAATTTGCAAATGCATGTCATTTAATAGCACGTATGTATGTGGCAGAGGTAAATTCAGATTTAAAACTAAGGCATGACTAGAAACAAAAGACAGCTGGTATACATCAAGTTTATTTCATGTGTGAGTCTTTGTGTGGAATTTTGTTTGGAACTAGTGGCTATTTGACATGTTCATTTTAATTATAGAATACTTTAATTCTGAGATTTTCAGATAACCTTTTGTCACAATTAGAATGAATATAAGACTATTCAATCTGGTTTATTTTCCCTTCGGATGTGCGGCTGTGTATTGGTCCCATACAAAGCACATAGTTCATTTGCATACAACATAACAGGATATTCAGGCCATCCTATACCATTAATCTCCAGTTCCAGCTTAATGTTCCCTCCCAACTTTATCTAATTTTTTCCTAGATTTATCTGTAGGCTTACCTGTATTTTTCCTAGGTTGCTCTTAGATGTCAACTAGAGTCAGGCCAAGAAAATGCATGCCTTATATTTTCACAGTAGAAGTTATCTTGCTTTTGTTGAAGCGAATGAATTGTATTATTATTTGCAGTAGTGCTTTCCAGTTTTATTCAATGAAATTACAAGTAATCCTTTTGGTGATCAGTCAAAAAATAATCTTATGAAGGACTTTATATTGGAAGATTTCCAAGCAATTTTTTAGAGGTCAATTTTTATTTTTTTTAAAGGAAAAACTTGTACATTGTTTATCTAACCCAAAACCTTAGAGGTTCACTGTTCATTGACTACATCATATGCTGTTGTAGAGACATTTCTCAAGAAAAAAATGATAAATGTACTTTTTCTCTATAGATTTAGGGTTGTGGTATCTCATACAATGAAACTCTAACTGTGAAGTATGCATAAATGTAATTCACATTTATCAGTATTAGGAATGCCTTCAGAGTATTTATTATGAAATAAAGTCTTATCACTTGCACCATGGATAAAATAGTTGGAAAGTTCCAAGAAAAAAGAAAAGGTGGCTTTTTGACCTGAAGCTTAAAAATCATGTCTCTCGTATATAATCAATTAATGACACTCTCAGTGCAAAGCCTTTCCTGGCACATTATCCACTGGCATTCCAAAGCCAACTTCAGTTAATTACATCAAATACAACTTAACCCCTAGAGTCAGGATTTTTAGAAATGTAGCTTCATTAATGCACACACTCATATCCCAGTCCCAGTTCCAAACAGACTTTTGGATCCCAGTTCATTTCTGGAAAGTGTAGGAGCTTGAAAATCCCATTTCACTTCATCTGTAATGATTCTGATCTTGAAACAAAAACCAGAGAGGCATTTCATTCCTGGTTACAGGGCTTAGGAAAGAGGAGTTGATAGGTCAAGAATACTGGGCTGACCAGTGGTGCCTCCAAGCAAGAAGCCTGGGTAGACGGTTAGATGAGACTCACAGAATAACTCCCAAAAATCCCAACAGGCAGTAGACTGTTAGAACACACTGGGAAGCTGAAGAACAGAGAGACACAAAGCAAGTGTAAGCAACATTTTTCTACAGTTCACTACACCACCCTTCATTTTGCTGAGGGCACAATCACATGTCATAAGCAGAAGGTATTGCTGAGCATCCTTCTAGAAGGCATGCAGCAGAAATATGATCTTTTTTTAGGGTTCCTCTTTTTGTGCTGAATCTGTAATCAGGTAGCCTTTCTCTAGCTGGGATCTGGTCAAGCATTTTCACCTCATAGTCTAGAGGTATTTTTCTTTCTCTCTTGCTAAAAGGTCACAAGGAAATACCTACCAAAAATAGGCAAGTCCCACAGGAAAAAATCCTCTTAACATAGAGGTACCTCTCTTTGTTGCATACATATACAAGTTCAGACACGTACCTACACAAAGATTATTTGCTAAGAAGGATGTGCTGAACAATTTGCTTCTGCATCCCTCCCAAGTGATCTCTGTCATCAGAAACCTTAGTTCTATCTCAGTATATTCCACTTTTTGAAACAAAACTAATTAATCCTCAACTCTTTTTTCCTCCCATGCTGTCAGGTTTATCGGTTTGGAAAAGAGGATTATGTAGAATAGGACTATTAGCTGAAAGATAAGGGGGTATCCCCCTAAAAGTATTAGAGTAAATGGCTTTTAACTGCAATAGAAATAGCTGGTAAAATGAGATATTCCAAAGAGACACATTTTGCCCCTTCATTTGTCCTTTATTTTGTGACTCTCTTGCCCGTAGCATATTTTTTATGTGACCTGGTAAATGAGTGCCCCTTCCATTTGATTTTCTTTTCCATCACCCTCTCACACATAAACTTTTTCTTTTTTATATATATACTATTGATTAAGATCCTGAGGGAATTTTTTGCAACCTATCAATAGAGTACAAAGTCTGTGATCTTGGAGTTTTCCCTTTAGAAGCTGTGAAAGTGAAGATTCTGGGATTCACTTTTAGTATATCCATAACCTTCCGCATGTCACTTACACAAAGCAACAGGCACTTGTTTGACTTTGCGGCTGCTCATCCCTATTAAATTAGTTCACACCAATAGAGCTCCAAAGAGGAAGTATGAGTTTTTTCTCCTTCGTTTCCTCCTGATACTTAGTGGAAGGGGTTCTCAGCTGCTGATTAGGTTGCTTCATTGGTTTTCTTACTGGCACTGCATGCCTTAATGAGGAACAGGCGGCAGCAGTTTGGTGGGCAGTATGCTGAGAAAAGGAAAACAGAGATGGGCAAGAGAAAAATAGATCCAAAAAAACTTACTTCCCAGCCTGCAACAAACTGAAGGCTGGAACATTTGTTTAAGTGTACTCTTAAGATTTCATGATCAAGCTTTCAAAAGGCCAGTGTCTGTTAGTATTTATGAACCTTTTCCCACATTTAGGTGATGTTTTGTTTCTGTAAGATCCAAGTCACTTCCTTCCTACTCCATACAAGTCATATTACCAAGCCTTAGTCGAGAACTGGTGCTATGCAAGGATAACAAAATAATACGTGCGTAGTCTGGTAAAAACACTTTTGCTATTTCATGTAAAGAATGGCTTTAAAGTGGATTTTGTAAAAAAACTATATGTGTCACTGTTTCCTCTACCCCACCTAAATATTTCCATTCAGATATTTCAGAAGAATGGAGACTTTTTTCAGCCACAGATGTCTACTGACGCTTATTTGATCCAGAAATATCTCACTGTTTTCCTTGTAAAAATGCAAAATGTCTTTATTAAGAAGCAGAACTATAGCCTGATTAAGATTGCAATGATATAGCCAGGGAATGGGAAAAAAAAGAATACTGGAAAGAAAACTCTTTTCTGGCTTTATGTATTAAGACCGGAATGACAAAAGAAAACAGCTAAAGCAAAACCATACAAACAGAACTGCCTAATGTGACATTGGGGGTGAGATACAGTAATATTAAAACTGTAAATGCTTTTTGAGTGAAGTATGTGAATAAGATTAATATTTCTTCACAGAGGACTTTTTTGGTTGTCTAGGAAAAAAACCCCGACATATCTGCAACTGCTTAAATCTACTTGCAGTGAGAAAAGCACTTGGACATGTGTTTATATCTGTATACGTGCTATTGACATAGCAATGAAGCAGCTTACTGACTTGGGGCCAAGAAACACTAATGGGAAAATTTTCCATTTGTTGTTGCCTTGCAAATTTGCAGATCTAAGACAATGTTTCTTTGCTCATTGTTGCCTCAAGTTGTAATCATTTTCCCTGCCACCTCTTCAATCTATTCCCAGAAGGAAGAAGAAAATGTCCAATTTTCTGTGTCACATGAAGGGCTGATAGGTTTTGGTCTTGGCAAGCAACCAGATTATGTACTAGTGAAATGCAGCCTCTCACCTAAAGAAAAGTTGAGAGTGAGGATATTGTTTCTGGGGAAGAATTCAACTGTGTTTTACACCTTATTCCTCATCTGGAAGAAAAATACATGCGTTTCCAGCCAGTTTTGCAATTCTTAATGCCTGTAGGAACAGACAAGAAATGAGAAGAAAGTCATCACCCCCTTCTCAGCTCCTTTGGTGCTACACTTCAGTGAGAAAGTTGTTGCACTAGTTAGTTGATTAATCAGGTATTTAGAGTAATTTAGTCTCACCTCTTTGCTCCCATCAAGACTTTCCTGTACTGGTGCTGCAGTCAGTGCCACAGAGAAAACATTGCTTCATCATCACACAGGAGAGCTGCAGAAACAGATATAGTTAAGATTATAGAGTGCTTGGATAATGCAGTAATGGGATGCTCACAAATGCTATAGTCAAAACCCAGGCTTCATAGCTCAGCAGCTGTGTATCACACAGTGGGCATGTTTATCTCTAGGAACTGATCCTGGAAGCTGCAGGCCACGCTGGTTCTCACTGAAGGCTTTCTCAGACCTCTCAATGATCAGGTCCAGAGCTTCTATGGGATTTTGAAATCCTGTGAGATGTAAATTAAGATGACTAAGGCAATAAAATATAACCACTGATTAACAAAGCAGCTCTTTATAGCCATTAATTCTATATTTATAAATAGCCAGAGACATGACTGAGTGACGATGTTCAACCATGCAACTAATTGAAAGCAAATAAAGATATGATGACACAGTAATTGTAACTGAAATCAAAACATTCTTCACCAGCATTTTTAGATTCTTCTACACACATTAACTTTACCTTTTAGGTAGGAGGCTTTCCCCACACCTTTTCATAGTTAAAATAGTATTAGTACCAAATTAAACTATCATGTATACTGTATGTTCCAAAATATTTAAAACTATGCATAACTCTATGCCATCCTGAATACCATAAGACAACAAAAGAATGCAGTTTTTCCAAGGAAACTTGGACTTTGAATTCAGGCTGTGATTTAGACAAATTTGTAAATATCCCAACAATTGGCCATGATGCCAACAGAAGTGGTGAATGGTGTTTGCAGCACCTCATGCTTAGGTTACACATAAGATTCTAGAAGGATTGTATTCTGTGAAGCTGAGAACAAACATAGTGGATGGCCTTTACACTTCAAGGTACTCAAAAGGATCATTATGAAATTTTAGCCTTCTGAAAGAAGAATTTTGAGAACATTTGGGGGTGGTGATTTTTATCTTTTCCCCATGATTTCCCTCCTAGTCATTATCAAGGGCTGTTGTACCACTTTCTGAATGTATGGTCTGGTTATTGGGTTGACCAATATTTTCTACCATGTGTCATCTGAGAGGGTTTTCTTCCAGTCTGAATATTGTGTCACACAGAGAGCACAGCCTGGGAAGAAAATATGGAGAAGTAAAGGTGAAGCATGATGCTGAAATACAACAGGAACAAAGATCTAACTATTACGTTAAAGGACATTAACTAGAACAGATGACACAGGCACGCTTATATGTGTATTCCAGGGGGAAAATGGTGATGAAAGAGACTTTAGATGTACTATATATAGTTACATATTAGAGAATCACCATTGTAGTATCTGAACAAGCCATTTACCTCTGGAGTACTGGTTCTGTATCTCACAGGAATGTAATGAACAATTGAGTTAATACACAAGGTGACATAAAATCCTGTTTAAACTTTTAACCTAATTATCCAGGGAAAAAAATGCAAGGGGGGGGGGAGGGAAGGGGGGCTAAAATTGTTGTCTTTTTTTTTCTGTTGAAGTAGTTCTGAAGGTTGTTATTCAGTAAGCAAAGACTGATTAATAAAGCTGTCACTTAGTAAGCTGACTTTTCAGTGTGACTTTCTATGTGCATATTGATGGGTATTTTGAATAGCAATCAAATTTTTCCATAAATCAGAGATATAAAATACTAAATTGAAATGTGTGTTTCTTCTATCTAAATATCAATATAAGAGTAGCTCTTATGTTCCACTGATTTTTTTTTTTTTTCTCCCCAGACTTATGACTTTTCTATGAGGTAGAGTAATAAAGCAATAGCACTGCTACTTCACTATATGAAGAAAATAGGAGGATCATTTCGCCCATCATTGAAATGCAGCCATTTCAGGGATGTGGAATTTTATTGGTGGTAGCAAGCTAAACAAGTGTTTAGTGAGGAGTAGAATGATATGTGCTGCTAAAACTGGGATAAAATGCAACTATTTAATTAAAACATTTTGTGCATATCTCAGAGATGTTTATTTTAAGTAATGGTATTTTCTTTAGCCGTCTGAACTCAAATGCATCTTCTATAAAGGGAAATGTTTCACCTGCTTCAAGCTATAAAAGAAGATTTGTGATTCTCCTAAGTACACATGCCCTAGATTAATGCTAGTGTCAGACTGATTCGGCGTTAAGCTCATTTAATGTACCTCTGGGCTATAAGATGTTCCTTTGCCAGCAGCAAAGGTCAGATGTTTTCAGGTATCGACAGTGCAAGTAACGACAAGTTGTTTCTGTGTTTCAGTAGATCAGGGCCTTTTTTGCATTCATTCAATGAATTTGTCAAACTGTAGCCTCTGCCCAAGAGAGCTCTGTGCCTTTGAGCATACAGCAGAGGGAATTATTAAACCTCCAGCTCTGAAATCTATAACTTCATTTAGTTCAGACCTCCCAAAGGAATTTTTTTTTTGCCTTTAGCTAAATAGCAAACAAATTTGAAGCTGACTTTACCTAGGTAGCATAATTCTTCTAGATTGTATAAGGAAGCGGAAGGAATAATTTATATATTTATTGGGTTTTTTTAAAAGCGCAATTTTGTTTAAATATATTTAGGTATAGTAGGTCAAACTAGCCTTATAACTGCATTTAGAAAAAGCAACAGCCTCTGTGAAACTTTGCAAGCCTCAGTCCTAAGGAAGGAAGCCTGATCAAATAGCTGAAACTCAGGAGCAGAGCTGAAATGTTGCTTTCCGGACTCCTTCCCGGGTTGTTGAGTGACAAAGCAAGTCGTGTAACAATACCAAGAGTTACACAATGTCATGAGTCATCTTTAACAGGTAATCAGAAAATGCATTAAGCCACTCAGGTGGGAGCCTGACATTTCCAAAACAGTAACAGACTATACATAGTTTCTCCTACACGTTTTGGTGGTGAAGTTTTGTTCAGAGAAAAGTTTTGTTCCCTAAGGCAAAAGACAATAAGCAGAGTTAAGGTTATGATGCTTTGGGTATAGATTCGGGTAAGTATATCAAATCAGACACCTCCTATCTGTGTGGAACTTTTTTTCTTTTCTCCTAGACTGGGATCTGAGCAAAGGGAAATGGAAACAGGTTATAGGGAATGTCAAAAGGATGGATACCCTAGATATTCACCTCTTTCACAAATGCAGAATCTACATCAGGGCTACAGTCAGCCTTCTCTGGGAAACAGATACTTGGAGCCTGAAGTCATGTCTTCAGTCTCAGTGCTTGCCCCTAGACTGTTTATACGTTATCCTAAAATTGTGATTTGATAAAGAGCAGAAAGGTCTTAAGAATGCCAGCGCTCCATCCCCACATCAAGTACTTCTAACCTGCAGAACTGAGCTCCTCCCACCAGCTTTCCCAGGAAACATAGACTGAATGTTTTTTCTCCATTCACTGGTGACTGAGGAACTCTCCTGGGATTGGAGCTGGAGCTCCAGACATCATCAGGAAGAGGAGGGCTTGGATCTCAGGCTTCCAGTTTCCTGGTGGATCCCCAATAACCCACAAGCTTCCCACAGCCAATGTGTGCGTCACAAATTGGACTCCTCTGGAGACTCATGCCTGTTTTGCATCTCCCAAACAGCTTTAGCTAAAAGGCAGGATCTTAGGCAATTAGTGCAACAAAGACAGGGTGACAGCTGAGCAGATGCAGAAGCCTAGCATTAGGTCTCCAAGGAACTTTAGGTATCTTAAGCTGTGCAGCACGATAGGTATGGATTATTTTAATTGCTCTTCTGAAGTTAAGTTCCTAAATTTCTCTGAAAGGCCACTGATGTGATTTGTTGCATGCTTGCTGAAAAGCAAGTTGGTCTATGCTACAGTGACCCAAGTATTATTAGAGATTGTTCATTTGTTCACATATGTGTCAGAGTTCCCAGAGCTGTCCATGCAGGGGTTTAACTGAACCTGATTAGCTTAATCAGTGCAGATTTGTGCATGAACATGCTTTTCTCACATCTGTGACATTTGTTTCACTGCCTCCTTTCTCCTTTTCCTGTTGTCACATTTTACCTTATCAAAGTTTCTCAAAGTTTCCTTGAACCTTTTCTTTTTTATTCTCTTCCCAAATGCCTTTTTATTTTTTGTATAAAGCTGTGGAAGATGTAAAGGAGCAGATTGAAGAGGAGACTAAATATGATCTGTAAAGGCTTTGTCCCCAAGCTCTTCACAGCAAAGTTTGGGATCTGGAAAGATTCCTTCGCTTGCTTAGCACAGCTGGGCAGGGGAAAGCTAACACAACACTGTCAACTATGTGGTATATTTGGCTTCAGGAGAAAATAAAAATTATTAGAGGGCAAAATTGTGCCAGGCTTTCCCTCACAGTAGCACTGGGTAGTGAGGCACAGCTTGCCTAAAGCCTAAGGCAAAGCATTAAGTATTTTTAGTGTTGCAGGGGAAGCCTTATGTCAGTACTACTCTTTCAAAGGCAACAATATCACCGTGGCCTACTTTGTTCAAATTCAAGATTACAGCTCATGCTTCTGAGCACTTCTTTCCAACCTCATATTATAGGACAGTAATATGCTTTCTCTACTTTTGTGAGGAAATAAGTGTACTGAGTTCAAAATGTGTGTATAAGAAAGGAAAATCATGTATATAATGGGGGAGAGGGGGTGCAACAGGGGAAGAGGTAGATATAGACATATACTATCTAACCTTGCTCTGTTGTAGTGATCATTGAATCTCCAAGGTGTGAAATCTTGACAATTTAACCCTTCCCTGGTTTCACTCTTTCATCTTCTTCCTTTTTCTCTATTCCTGTATTGTAGTTGTACAATAGTTGTACCTTTAAGTACAACTCAAAGGAGCATCTCCAGGGAGATTTTAGTCCATGTATGCATGTCTGATAAGCAGACTGGAGTAGTAACTGCTCCATTGTACAGTGTGTGTGAGAATACTAAACTGTCACATTGCCTCACAGCCTCTATATTCTAAAGGAGTCCTTTGCTTTTGGACAAGTTTGGTGGGAAAAAAAATAAAAGAGAGAGATTTATTATTACATGTATTTGAAGAAAAAAGATCTACTGTAGGTATATTATATCCTGAAACTCATTCAAATTTGGGCTTTTAAATATATTTTCAGTTAAAAGGGTTAGTTAGTATCTCAGAAATGACAACAATTACCTGATCTAGTAGGTGGGATTCACAGACCTAAATGTAGGTGTTAGTGTGTGAATACCAGGTCTCCCATTTCAGGCAACAGTATTTGAGTCAATGCAGTCAGCAAGGCTTGGAGAGCTGCACCTGGACAGTCAAATAGTTTCCAAGTTCCCTTAACTGTACAGACTGGATTCCCCTCTGACTGTCGTGGGGGCTTAGATACCTGCCTCATGGAATGACACTGATATTTTGAGAACTAAGTCTAGGTTTCTACAATGTGGAGGTGAATCCCACAATTTAAGTAGATGCAGATGTACGTGTGAAGTAAAGACGGTTATAGGATTGGAACTGTTGTGGCTTCAGCATAAATAAATTCCAATCTATTCTGTTATATGGACCTCAGGGGAAATTAAAATCCAGTGTCTAACTTATTTTTAGGTGCATTTGCCTATTTCAAAATGGATTTATATGCCTGTATTCATGAGACAGATACTTCTAGAGTTCTTTCTCATGATTAAGATATCCAGGGTGTTCAGAAAGCATTTAGTAATACTAACTCCTGTTAAGCATTACAAAAGGCAATCACACTTACTCATTTCCAATTGTAACATTAAAACCAGAAGTCAGAGAGCTAGTCCTGTAGAGTCCAAACAATTCCAAATAATGGTTAGCACCAGGAAGAGCACTCATCACCTTCAGAAGCTGTTTAGCAGTAAGCAGGGTGTAGTCCTCAGGGGCATGTTCGTATCTCAAGAGAGGCTCAGCCTAAGACTTAAGAAGTACTGACAAGTCATCAAGACAGACCTGAAGTGATTCATAGATTTCTATGCTTTCTCCTGTGTGTGAAGGTAAACCTGACTACAACTAATAAAATTCCTTCCTTTAAATAATAAGATTCAGTCTGTTTTTTCTGTGCAAAAGAAGTTGCTGACAGCCTAGAAATAAAGAAGGGTTTGAATTTCTTTTAGCCTCAGAGTTTCTAAATTCTTCTGTCTCAGCACTGCCTCACTAGATATTTTGGTTGAGCACCCATTCAGAAGCAGGATACAGTCAGCACTTGCTATCCATGTGTTGTGGATTATTCATGCCACAGATATTAGCTGAAGCTCAGCCACATGAATGTGGCTACATTACTTCCAGGAGCATCTCAACTCCATAATCGGTACAGCTGCTTTTGCATTACACAGAGCTGGAGTTAATAAGACCATATGAATCTTATCTGGCTCCATGGTAAGCCAGTTCCCTGGGAAACACAGAGGGTCTTGACGGTGTCAACCTGTATCCAGCTGGGCTTTATTAATTTGGGCTCAACGCTTCTCTGCCAAGCCCATAGTGGAGCTGGCAATGGTGGCAACTCTGAGGCTAGCAGGTGACAAAGGGTGGGGGGAGTGAAGCAGTTGCTACTGCACCGTGGTCCATTTTTCTAGAAAGAGTTTGCAGTTTATTAGCGAAGGAAGAATGCAAGGAGTTTTCAGACAGTTTGCTCAGTTTTTTGTTGTTTGTTCTTGGTTTGTTTGTTGTTGTTTTGTTGGGTTTTTAAAATTTTAACTAACATGTCTTTCTGAAGTGCCAGGAGAAATTGTATGGACCTGTGCTCAGTCAGAGCAGCCCATGTGTTCCAAAACCCACTTTGGATGTCTATAGATTGATGGAGTTTTAGTGCTTACTTATGTTTAGTAGGACAGATATTTTAAGTTGTCAATAAGAGTTTTTAAGGATATGTAGTAACTTCTCAACTGTATTTCACATCAGGAGACTCTAACACATCAGTCCTATGGCACTATGACCTAGGCAGCTCTTCATGCCTGTGGCATGCCTGTGGCATGAAGTAGTGCTCCAGCACTGATTCTTTCAATTTTTCCCAACTTTTAACATTCATCACGTAGTCTCTTCATGTGACGGGAAGACACATACGTTCTAGAGTCATCTTGAAAGCCTAGCCTGATATTTATTTAAATCTTAGTGGTTTATGATGACTGTGAAAGTTGCTGCAGTTGAAGCATGCTGTTTCCATACCTGATAGAGGCACTTCCAAATGAAGTTGTTCCTAGCTTCCTGTGATTTTGCCTTGTCAAAAGCAGGGAATTCTGGACAAAAAAAATTTGGGATATTCCCCCAGCTTCTTTATGTTGTTTATTAATTTCTTTATTTTTACTTTTCCTTTCAAAAGTCCTGTTTCATGTAGTGGAGCTTCTGAAACTATAATGTCAGTTTGTGTGTAAATGAAATCCAGAAACCTCAAACATGCAGTTACACAATGGAAAACTAAGAGCCACAGTCAAGACCGAAACATAGTTAGAGAAAATGTAACAAGAAAAGCATCCTTATTGTGCTAAAGCAAAGGTTTCTATGGGCTGCAAATATTTTCCATAGCAACTTATAGAATCACAGAATGCATTAGGTTGGAAGGGACCTTTAAAGGTCATCTATACCAACCCCCCTGCAGTAAGCAGGGTCATCTTCACTAAATCAGGGTGCTAGTGTCCCATCAACCCGGACCTCCACTAGGTCTCTGGGCAACCTGTTCTAGTGATCTACCACCCCCATATTGAAGTTTTTTTTCCTAATATCCAACCTAAATCTGCCCTTTTCTAGTTTAAAACTGTTACCCCTTGTCCTATTGCTACATGCCTTCCTGAAAAGTTCTTCCCCAGCTTTCTTATGATCAAGAACTTTCTAAAAAATAATTAATTAAGCCTCAGAATTTGAAAGGTAAATAAGAGTTATCTTGGGATGGTTCTGTTTATCATTACAATACAGTCATTTGTGGTTAATGTTTGACAGCACATACCCTTGTTGACCCAGATGGTAACAATCACATGCAGCAACTGTAGACAAGATTCTGACCAAAACTTCCGAGACATTTAATGTAAACAGTGGCAAAATTAGGACACTGCCTAAACTGAGAAAGATGCAAGTACTGTCTATTAAATGTACTGGGAACTCCCATAAATACAGGTAGTTCCAACCATGTCTTGGTATTTGCCTGGGAAAGCCCCTTAATCTTTTCTTATCAAAACAAGGACCAATGACATGCCATGTGGAACAGATTCTGAAAGCTCAGTGGAGCCAACAAAATCCATTGCCTGTGACCCCAGAGAAAACTTCATTAAGGACATTTGGTAAGACCAGTGTGCTTGTGTTTCTTTGAGCCTTTTGGCTAGAAGTGTTGAATTATTTGGACTATGTCAATAATTGCCCAAGTTTGTCTACATGAGCTAAGTCATTTAAGGAATTACTTATGAAAGTGGTGAATTTTATGAGAATGCAAGTTAAGTTAATTAATCATCAGTTAGTCACAGCCTTGTATCTAGACAAGCAACAGTCTTGCAATGTGCAGTGCCTGGGGCAATAAGAATATTGTACCTCACTTGAAGATTTGGGGGCTATTTTTAATTTCACTGTGATTCTGCTTGCCAATAGGCTAATTAGTTTAATTATAAATTAAGTGTAAAACCCAATGTATTCTGTACAACCTCTGCCCTTCCAGTGGTGTCATTTAGATACTGTGATCTTAAACTGAATTTCCTCAGCCTGTTGGGAAAAGAAAGCCCAGACCATAAAGTGTCTGTGCCACAAGCACACTGCCAATTCTCTGTTTTATAAACCTGCGTCTTTCCCTAAGGCTTCAGAAACATTACCCAACAGGGAAACAAATCCATCTTCCAAGTGTCTCCATTGCAGAACTGTAATTCAGGAGAAGAGGTGATCTAGTAGGTAAAATGCTCAGAACCATTTATTTGTAGATGGAAACCAGCGCTTATCACCCCATCCAGAAACAGCTAACCAGAGCAGCTTTTGTTAGTGCATCATTTCTGTTCTGTAAATCTTCTGATGTCATATGTTCTGCAGCAGCTTGACAACCTTAGTGCTGAGTGTTGATGGGACAAAAGTTTTGATATCAATAGTGCGGTTCTATCCAAGAGGAATGGTGTCACACTCGTTTTCTAACAGAAAGCTTAAAAAATGCCTTTATTGTCTCTGTTGTTATTTTCACCTAGGATCTAATTTAAGAGTAGTTTTGCATACATGGCTCTTCACATGGCAGACATGTAACATCTCCAATGCTTCCCAACCCAGGGAGCTTCTTTCACCTCACCTGAGTGGACTTTCAGTGCACCTGAGTGAAACTCTTTCAGCTGTTTCTGTGGTTGCTTTCTGCTGTGCTTCTCAAATCTAACTTAATTTTAACAAAACTAACAGATCAGTAACTAGGAATTAAAAAGCTGATAATACCAGTGTGGCCAAATATAATAATCTTTAAAAAAAGTAGTAAAATTTCACTGCTTGGACAGCAGCTTGTTTGTTTGCTATTTTATACCAGTTCCTGTAATTTACATGCTCAGTTGAAAACTGAAGAAATGTCTTCTTTTCAGGGGGATGATTCAATTCTTTCATACCGTAGCCATAGGCAAAATTCCTCAGCGCGTCATATTTTGCTGTGAGAATATTCATGTTCTGAAGTCAGTATCAAATGTTGGGTCACTTCAGCTATTGGCACAAACCAATCATTTAACATTTCAAGTCACTTTTTAACAAAGTCAATTTCTATACCAAAATGTTCCAAGTTAATTCCTGAGTTTACTTTGTTAGGCCAAATAGGTGAAGGAATATGAATGTACAGTAAAAATACATGACTGTATCTCTGCTCATGGCTTGGACAGTCATAGTCTTCACTGGGAAAATACTGGCTGGCTGGCTGGGCCCAAAGAGTTGCAGTGACTGGAGTTAAATTCAGTTTGTAGTTGGTCACAAGCTGTGTTCCCCAGGTCTCAGCACTGGAGCCAGTTCTGCTTAATATCATAGAAACACAGAATCTCCTGAGTTGGAAAGGAACCATAAGGATCATCATGTCCAACTCCTGGCTCCACACAGGGCCAGACAAGTCAGAGCATGTGACTGACTGCATAGTCCAGACACTTCTTGAACTCAGTCAAGCTCAGTGCTGTGATCACCTCCCTGAGGAGCCTGTTCCAGTGCCCAACCACCCTCTCAGTAAAGAATCTCTTCCAGATATCCAACCTAAACCTCCCCTGTCGCAGCTTCATACTGTTCCCTTGGTTTCTATCACTAGTCACTAAAGAGAGATCAGTGCCTGCCCCTTCACTCACCCTCATCAGGAAGCCATAGATCGTGATCAGATCTCCCCTCAGTCTCCTCTTCTCCAGGCTGTACAAACTAAGGTACTTCAGCCTCTTCTCATAAGACTTCCCCTCCAGACCCCTCACCATCCTTGTTGCCTTCCTCTGGACACTCTCCAATAGTTTCACATCCCTCTTGTACACTGGCACTCAAAACTGCACACTGTACTCAGGGTGAGGCCACACCAGTGCAGTGTAAAGCTGTAGTTTTGGATGAGGAGATCAAGTGCATGCACAGTAAGTTTCCAGAAGATGCCAAGTTGTGAAGGAGTGTTGATCTGCTTGAGTGTTCAGGAATGTTGATCTGCACAGTCTGGATCAATGGGCTAAGGTCAGTTATATGAGGTTCAAAAAGGTTGAATGTCAAGTCCTGCACTTGTGTCATGACAACCCCAGGCAACACTACAGGCCTGGGGAAGAGTGATTGGAAAGCTTCCTAATGGAAAAGGACAGGGAGGTGTTTGTCAGCATCCATCTGAACATGAGCCAGCAGTGTGTCCAGGTGGCCAAGACAGCCAACAGCATCCTGGCTTGCGTCAAAAATAGTGTGGCCAGCAAAACTAGGGAAGTGATCATACCCCTGTACTTGGCACTGATGAGGCTGCACCTCAAGTACTCTGGTCAGTTTTGGGCCCCTCACTACAAGAAGGACATTGAGGAGCTAGGTCATCTCCAACAGAGGTAAGTGAAGCTGGTCAAGGGTCTAGAGAACAGGTCTCACGAGGAGTGGCTGAGGGAACTAGGTTGTTTAGCCTCAAGAAGGCTGAGAGAAGACCATATCACTCTGACTACCTGAAAGGAGGCTGTAGCCTGGTGGGTATTGCTCTCTGACAAGGTAACAAGCTATGGAAAAAGAGGAACTGTGCTCAAGTTGCATCAGGGCAGGTTTAGATTGGATATTAGGAAAAATGTTTTCACCAAAAGGATTGTCAGTCATTGGAACAGACTCCTCAGGGAAGTCCTGGAGTCATCATCCCTGGAACTATTGAAAAGATGCATATATGTGGTGCTTAGGGACATGGTTCAGTGGTTGGACTTAGCAGGGCTAAGTTAATGGTTGGATTTGGTGATCTTAGAGGTCTTTTTCAAGCAAAACAACTCCACTATTTCCCTCAGCAAATTAACTCTATAGGAGACCCTGCATTAGCAGAATGTCCAAGGAACTTAAGGCAATTATGTGACACAAAGCTGTAGTAGCAATACCGATGTTCCCAACCTTGTCAACGCATAGTAAGAAGCCAGCAAGTTTTCTGTTGTCTGGGAGAAGAAACAACTCTTCTGAATGTCTTCCTCTTCTCCTCTTCTGCCTTGTCAAATTAAGCACAAGAAAAAGACCCTCACCAAAGCAATTACATGATGTAGTGCTTGGTGAAGGAAGTCTCGCATGTCTGAGGGACATCACAGCTCACATCTTGGTAAGGAGGGCTGTGAACCTGGGAAGGTCTGAAATTTTGGCTTTGCATCGTCCTGTGGTTTCTTATTTGGGTCCCCACCCGTACCAACCTGAGATTAGTTTATTGTAAAGAGTTGAAACATAGAATTACAAGCTTTCAATTCTATTAAAATTAAAACCATGCTTCAGAAATATATAGCTGGCTTGGCTCAGTACACAGGACTGCTCCTTCTCTCCTACTCTCTATCTTTAAAGGAGGCACTGGGGAGCATGGATTAAATGATTAAATCGAATCAACTAACTAATTACATTAAAGCAGTAAGTTGGATTAAAAAAAAATGGTTTTGCTTTACAATATTGTGAAGGCAAATTCCCTGCACAGTTTCACACATAAGTAGGAAAGACTTTTATTTAATGGGACTTGGCCACAGGAGTTGTGCAAAGGATCAGAGCCAGAAATAGCAGTCAGAAAGAAATGATACTTCAGACAAAGTGGAGCAGTACTCCCTGACAGTTCTGCCAAATTTTTAATTTATTTTAATGATTTTTTAAAGCACTGAATGATACTTTGTTTTAGCGGAGGTAACCTGCCCAGGCTAGTGGGCTATATGACACTGAAGTCATGTTTTGATTAACATCAAGATTCCTACATGCCTAAATCAATTCATTCTGCAGAGGTACAAGAGCCAAAGAAAGTAATACTTAGAATTAATAATGTTTGGTCATCTATTCTCCAGTGAGCCTGAAAATGCAGATAAGTGTGGTGCCCCTCTTACTGTGTGTCATCAGAACTGTCTTCTTCAGCCCTGAAGAAAACACATTTTTTAGCACTGGCAACTCTGCTTTATCAGACATCTCATATTTGGCATCACATGATTCTAGGAAAACTTATCTCTCATTTGTAAGAAAAAAGAAAAGTTCTTTAGGCCTTAGGATTGCCAAAATACTTTTGAAATGTACAACTATAAAGATTATGAAGCCAAAAGATAAGTAGCAAAAACACAGCATATATTATATTTTAAATATCATTATTTTGAAACCAGTTTCTTCATTTATCTTGGGGGTTGGACTCATATCTTTTTTTTATGCTTGCTATTGGCAGGAGTGGGGTCTCTTCATTTTGTTTCAGTCATTCTTCCAATTTCTGCTGTTCAGTAACTTGAACGCCTCTCTCATTTTCATCTGGATGGATCACTTTCATTCTTTAATGCTACTGCTGCTACTGAAGGGAGTGAGAGTGCTGCAAAAACTTCAGAATGGAGCTTAACAAAATCATCTTTTGTGAAATTTAAGCAAAGTCCTTCAGACTGTTTCAGACTGGACCTATTGTGTAGCATGGTTAAATCACTGTTATTCTTTTATTCCCTCTGTATAAATTTAACAGCAGTATAAAAATCTTTTTGATGTCTAAGATAGTGTATGGCATCACAGGAAAACTGAGGAGGTCTTCTAAGCTGATTAAATAAAACCAACAAGAGTCACAGGAGGGAAGGGAGGAGGGAAAACACTTGCTACCATGATCTGAGATGTTTGCAAAAGCTGCTGCAATTCTCCATCAGTTAAGGATTGAAGTTTCCCTGGTGGACTGATGACCTTTGATGTGATAATTGCTGGTTTTCCTGCAACTCTGAAAGAGAACATGTATAGTAGGGTTAGAAGAAAAAGGGATAAATATTAATGAAGCAGTGAATTTTCATTCAAGAACAGCAGGAGCCAAGCAGTTAAATGCTCCTTTTCATCCCACGAATCAGGATAGAAACTAAGATCCCTGTAATATTTGCCACATAACTTACATACCTTTATCTCTGAGCAGTTTTGGAGTGCTGTGTATCCCTATGGGTAAGAGTTTATTCTGTTGTTGAAAAGAGTATTCATCCTGCTAGCTTTTCCTTCTTCTGAAATTGTCATCTAAAATGTCTGAAAATGTTATTTTAAGTATTATCAATTCTTTACCTCCAGTGTAACACATACATATGTATAAGGATATTCATTTTCCATTATGACCTTAGAAGTTTTATTCTGCAGGTCAGACCAGGTAAGGTACCACAGGCAGAACAGGAAGATGGTGAAAGTATTATCAGTTTTCTTTGGGGTTTTTTGTTGATTTGTGGGTTTTGGTGGGTTTTTTTTGGTAGCAGAGATGCAAGTGTCTTATTTACCTGGGGAAGTCACTTTCTTCTGGAGCTTGTTGTTGCTTTGCTTTAGTTAGTAGGTGAAAAGATACCTAGAGTTTGCCAAAAGGCTTACCATCTCCGGTCAGATGTTAATTTGCATGTCTGTCATGGCTTGGAAAAGATTAAGTATTAGCCTTTCTTCTAGCATGTCAGCCGTATTGTGCTGTTATCTTGAAGTATTTTAAAGCCAAATAAAATTGAGATTTTTCAGACTGATTAGCTGGTGTGACTGCAAAGGCATTTTTGTATTCAAGAAATGTCTTTGTTAAAGCAGCCATCATATCTGACCTGCTCCCTAGGTCAATAAAGATGAAGGGCTCTTGCTCTGTTGCAGAAGGAACTCATTGTGGCCCACGACTGGGCCTGCTTTCATATGCATACACTTACTGCCAGCCTAGCAACATACGTGTTCTCTTCAAATGATTAATATAGCATCAAATGAGACATACTGTTTCTCTGGAAAACATCCTTGTAAAGCTGACTGAAATGGGAGGTTAAATATCAAAGGGCTAACACAAAGAAAGGGAATGATCAAACAACTAGAGTATTTTGTGATTTACATGGGTTATTTTACTGATGATTAAGTAAAGAAAAACCTGCTGAGATGAAGAGTAAGCAATTACACATTGAGGAAACTCTCATACTTATTGGCTTATTAGTAGTATTCATAGATTGAGAGACCCTCCACAGGGTGATCACTTGCTAATTCCTTATAGCCAGCAGCTTTGATGTGCTTACATAATGTGATTTTCTTGGAAAAAGGGAAAAGGCAGGAAATATTCCCCAAATGTACAACCACTGAGCGTCACAGAAAAAATGTGGAATTCAGAAAACAGTTGTAAATAAAGAAGGCTGGATGCTTATTAATGGCTGTATCACATCTTCATCTGTCAATGTCCTTCCCTAGAAGGACAGTTGATAAGAATATGTTAATCATAAGCACTAGTTATTGCAAAATACAAAATAATTCCCAAAAGTGATAGGGAGATACTTCACTGTCAGCACAGCTGACAGCAGCAGTAATAGTTGGCTGTGGAAGTAGAGAAAATGTTGATTACTAGAACTTTTACTGCAGTTTCAGTGTTATATATATAGAAAAGATGTGGAAAAATGATACTTCCAAACATTTTTACAGAATAGTAAATTCCTGTTTCCTCCCATGTGCAATATGGCTTCATTTCTGGTAAAGAGCCTTTCCTCTATGCTGATAGACTTTTTAAGCTCCTTTTCTGCTGCTAGGGCAGGGAGAAGGTGCTTGAGCAAAAATTAGGTTAAAATGTCAGTTGATATTGTTAGATTCAAAACCAGTTCCAGTACTGGTGGATAGAAAAGAACATCTTAACTATGTCTGTGCCAGTAATGAAACAAAACATCAACAGATGGTGGCTACAATTCAAATGCCAGAGAATGCTGTTCCTTGAGGCACAAGCATGTTGTGAGGATGTTTTTTAGTGTGAGAGCACATGGTCTATGGACCTGTGAACATAGTAGCAGGATAATAATAGCCTGACCAGGGGGTCAGTAACTTCATCTACTGGCATAACTGTGCTAACTTACAGTTGTTCAAGAACATACTGCACTTGCTGCAATGGATGACATGTCTAGTTAACAGCTGAGGCATCTGCCACGATAGTCCATAACACAGCAGTGGGTAATATGTCATATTTTGGTCCCCAGTGTTATTGTCATTACTGGACTGAATTTCCTGCATATTATGCAATTTAAATGGCCTCTGTCTTCAAAGGGAGATAGGCATGGGGTTGCGGAGCATTTAAATGTAGAATGTCTGATGGCTGCATATTTTTGTATGGCCAAGGACCTTACCACAAATTAACAGCATATCATAAACGAACCTGAAACAAAACTGTATTAGTAAATAAGGAAACATCAGTAAAACTTCCCTAGTTCACTTACTTAGCGGCTAAGGTAGCATTCACCATGCATTACTGAAGAAATGTAGCCTTATATTCTTACAGTGTAGAGCAGCAAGTGAAACCATGGTTTTACTTTAAACATTGACACAAATATGGCACAGTTGGCTTGTCAACTCCCTTAATAATACATTAATAGTGTGTGATCATTTTACAAGTAAAGAGATGAATTAGTGGAAGACAGTCATAGCTTGAATGCAAGGTTGATGAACGGAAACAAGTCAGGAACACATCTTTCAAAAGGCATATTTGCATGATCCAAGGATCCAAGCTCATGGTCCAGTCTAGTTTGACATGTCATCACCCATAATAAACTGTAAAATGATGTTAGTGTTGGAAAGTCCTTCTGGCATAACATACTCAGTAGTAATATCATTGGGTTTTAAGGAAGGCCTTGTACTTAAGGTCTTAACTGTTGTCATTAATATCGTAGGGACATATGATCTGCACTACGTCTCTTATTAAAGGTAGACCTGGTTGGAGGATGACAGTTCAGCTTTCAAAGATTCAGATTTTTTTCATTCGACACTGCAATGGAAACAAAACCTTTCCAGCGTTTGGGTATTTTTTTTCTTTCCACAACATGAAATTGTATTGACATTTATTTTCAGATTGAAAAGTTAAGGTTTCCCACCTGAGCCTCAAGTCGTGGAGTTAGCAGAAAGCCTGGACTCAGAGTAGTGGAGCTGATCCGTCTCTATTTTAGTTTCAGTGTTATTTTGTTGATATCAGTGATACTCAATTAGCTAATGGTTTCCACAGTGAATCAAAGAACTTAGATGAAAGGTGTTATGTAAGAAAATATGCAAAAATACTGAAAGCATTATATTCAACATATAGTTTGCAAACAGAGAATGGCACGTTTTAAAATTGCCCAAAAGTCCTATTCAACAGGATATTTCCTTAACATATGGCATAAAGTGTAGTTTTTTCATCAATAAGCCTTAGGCAGGTATTAGATGCTAACTTGTGACATTCATCACACTGTCTAGGAGATAGATGCATATGATTCACACTAGTCAATCAGCTGCCTTGGTTTTAAGCAATTTCACGCTAAAAAGAAAATGTATTAGCAAAAGCTCTTTGCTGTTTGGTTACGGTTATTTGCTTCCTAAAATTGCCTTCCTGCTGTGTCCTCACCTGTAAGCTAAAACCTGTATCCTTTGACTATTAACAGTTGATACATATTTTGTATAGGCTGCTGAACTGAATGTTAAACCATAGAAGATGGGATAATTTATAATAAGTAGCCCCATCTTTATCATGCCAGTAAAGGTGATGATTTGTGACACCCTCCATTCTACTGTCTTGCAATTTTTGTTTGGTTGGTGTTTTTTACACCCTTCCCCACAGAACATGCAATTCTGTGGATTTATTTGTAACAATTTTCTGGTGAAATGTACTTGTCCATGGAAAACTTTCGGGTGACTTTTCTGCAGTTACAGACAGTGGGTTTTGATTCTCATTCAGCTGGATAGATACTTCTTTGCTCATTTACCACTGAGGCTGTTGCTGCCCATGCATGTCATGGCCATGAGGCAGCCCCGCCTGGCCCCCTGCCCTGGGGCCTGCACCTCCCTGTCTATGGCCCAGGACCCCATTCCAGCCTATGGCACTCTCCCCTCCTGCCCACAGCGCAGTACTCCATTCCAGACCCCCAGAGCTCCCCCTGGTGTTGCCAGGCCTTGGCCCCTTCTGAGCCAATCGCCTTTGCCATAGCAGTGCCCAATCCCAGGGCTGGGGCTGCCCTCATGCTCCCTGCGGGGTGCCCTGCTCCTGGTTTATGGGTGGGACAGCACAGGCTGCCAGGTTCTGCCCTGCCGCTCTTAGCCATGACCCACAGGGCCCACACTGTGCCCTAAAAATGTGGTTATAGGTGTTACTTGAAACACAGGAGGATTTCATTTGCAGATACATAAAAACTACATTAGTGAACATAGGAAACACATGCCAACACTCAGACATTTTGCTTTATCTCTTTCCCAGCTGTATTTGTGAAAAGCTGAATATGTAACTCAATATTGTAATAAAGGCCTACTTTTGGGAAAGAAAATCATGCAAAGAAATGTGAAAGGGTCTTACAAATAGTTGCAATGTTAAGATAAATGCCTCTGACCGGGGGTCAACAGAGTTTTAAATGCAGGAGATAATGGAAACATAACCAGGTGCCATGTGATACTATAGCATAATGCATTTTTCATTTCAGATCCTTTCTCTCTCCTTATATCCTGAACTTTTGCTATTTTTTTTGTCCAAATTTTAACATCTCTATAATCTAAAGATACTTTACCAGCTAAGGAAGAGCAAAGTTTCTAGGTAAAATGGAAAAGCATAAAGGTGGGGTAACCTGAGCAGGTGACCAAGTGGTGGATCATATGTAGTGTAGTATATGGGTGCTGTCACCCCCATCCTGCAGATCAGAGGATGTCATCAAGAGGATGCTTGAAGCCACTCCACATTTAAAAGAGATGCTAAGGAGAGCTAGGAATTTTATAAAAGTGGGTTATAAAATTGAATAAAAGAACAAAGAAAAGGGAAAAGTTTTTTCAGGTTATACTCCTTTTTGAAGTTTTGAAGTCTTTTGCGCTGTCTTTCTGTTTAACACCACCACAGTAAGTGTTTTTTCCAAAACCTGTTCATGATTTTTCACAGAATTTTAGGGGTTGGAAGGGACCTCCAGAGATCATTGAGTCCAATCCACCCCCCTTCTTTAGGTGAAAATTACATTTTCCAGATATGCATAAGGACGCTACACACAAATAATAACATTTTCAGTCTGAAAGTTTTTCTATGCTGATGTTTACTGTTGAATTCTTCTGCCACAAAGAAAAATGTTTGGCAGAAAATGGAGGGGGAGAATTATGTCATGTCATGACCTTCTTTTCTTGTAGAGCTTTCCCAAACCTGTCCAAAAGCCATTGTTTGCTCTTCACCGTAAGCTATGGAAAGCATCTCTAATTTTGGAGAGAAGTTATCTGGAGTCTGTGTTAGTCTAAGAAACTTGTGACTCTCAGTCTCAGAATATCTACTACTAAGACCTTATTATCAGAGCTGCCTGCATGAGTACCCCTTACTATGGGGAAGATTTTGCAGGGACAAATGCAAGCTAATTGGTTCATTCCAACTATAGAAAAACTCTGGGAAATACATTAATCATTGTGATGTTAATAGATCATAATGGCATCTTCAAGAATAATATGATTTTGATAGATTTTAAGGTATTAAGAAATAAAAAGGATTTGTAAAATTTAATATGTGCAGAGCTGGTTATGATTAGCCTTTCTTTCCAGGAGGCTTTTCCTGTAAAACTGCTTTATTGTGGTTATAAACCTTCTGTCAAAATTTCTTAAATTAAATCTAGAACTAAGCACATTTTGCAAATGGAGTGCCATTGTAAATAGACACTTTGGAAAATTGTCATTCTTCACTGTCTGCAGCCCTGTGTTTAGAGTTTTGCAGTCTTCTAAGAAACTAATAAGCAGCCTGAATGATATTTTCAGGAACAATTGGAACTTGTTGACAGTGCTAAAAATTTGAAATTCCATATTTTAAAGCAAGAACTGTTTAACATAGTAAAGCAGAGGATGCAGCATTTGAGGTGCCTGTGTTTAGAATTTAAAATCAGCCATATGGGACAGAAAGGGTCCCTCTGGAAAAATATTCGTTTAACTCCTGATAAATTACTCATTTTTACTTGTTTATTTTAAAGGACAACATACACAGGAATGTATTCATGGCAGATGAATTAGCTCCTATATTATGAGTGCTCTGTGTGGTTAGTGTGAAACATTTACACCACCCAGCTCATCAGGAACCAGTCAGATCATTTGTTTCATTCCAGCTGTGCTCTTTACATTTACTTGGGGCCAGGGACAGAGGGGATTTCAAATCTCTCTTTTCTCATAGAAAGAGTTGCACTTCTTTTCAAAATCATGATGGTTTTAATTACTCTGTTTTATTTAAGAAAAAAAAAATTAATAAATGTCTGAATCAGGTTTTATTTCTGATGAAGCAATGACCACTGAAATAACAGGAAGACTTCTCCCCAGTTCAAAGGACTTTAATCAGCCTGTAACTATAGCAAAACCAGCTCTTTTTAATGCCACTATTCATACTTGGTCCTGAGAATAACACAAAAAATTCAAAAATAATCAGAAATAGAAAAATCATGTTTTCAGTCAATCTATCTTTTTTTAAATCTTCACTGATTCATTCACTTTTTAAGTGTGGTATTTTGGTTTCGCTTAGTTTGGCTCACTTCTTCCTCTTTAAAAAATAACTTCTTTTAAAAAATTGAAATGTATTTGACACAACACTTGTTAGCATCTAACATTTCTGGGTCCCAAATATGGGAAAGACATCAATAAACTGGAGTGATTTCAACAGAGGGCCATTAAGGTGGTTGGAGTTGGAGCCCTTTCCCTGTGTGAAGAGTCTGTGGGAGAGCTGGGTTGTTCTGCATGGACCAGAGACAGCTTCAATTTAGCAGCAGCCCCACAGTGCTTACAGGAAGGTCACTGAGAAGATAGATCCTTATTCCATGCATGGCAGGAGGACAAGAGACAATGGACATAAATGGAAACAAAAGAGGTTTGGACTGGATATAAGGATAAACATTTCACCCTCAGGACAGTCAAGCAGTGGAACAGGGACCCAGAACATTTAGGTAGTGTCCATCCTTCGGTGTTTTCAAGGTCTGACTTGGTAAAGGGCTAGGCAGCCTGGTCTGACCCCATGGCTGAGCCTACTATGGACAAAGAAGTGGATTCTCTATATGTTGGTCTAAGCATTCCTGAATTGGGTCATTGACACAATTTATGAGACACCTTTCATATTAGAACATCTCATCTACATTTAGGAAAAAAAATCCAGTAAAGAAAGCATTGATGGTTTCCCCACAATAATCACTGTAAACTGGGATGCTTTCCAAATTCCCTCCTACACAAAATGAATATAAGCACTACAGTTCTATACTTTGCTTTCCTGTCTTCTTTTTGTTATCTGGAAGGGATTTCTGCTACATTCTGATCCTTCCTATTCATTCTGATTTTTTCAGAAGTATCTATCTATCTATCTATCTATCTATCTATCTATCTATCTATCTATTTTTCCATTCCTGTCTTCTCTCTCTCTTTCTTAATGCACAGTCGTGCTGAGATACAAGGTTGTCTGCCTGCTCCATCACTGCTGGAGAAAATAATTCAGTATGTGTCAGGCATCTGAGTACCATCTTGGCACAGGAGCAGTCTTTCAATTAACTATCTATAAAGATACAAGATAAACATAATTTTTAAAGATCATATAAAATCACTTATTTTCATTGCTAAATAGAAACTTTGCTTAATAAGAAGTGCATTGGAAATTACAATGTGTTCTTGAATGTATTCAGCCTTGGCTCCCATGCTTTAAAACTGATCACTCATCTTCAGAAGCCAGGACTGTGAAATTGAAGTACCTGTGTGTGCACTTGAAAGATGAAGAAAGTCTTTCCACAGGCATTTTCACTTGGAAAATCAAGGTGCATTTATACGTGCTATCCTTTCAAAATGTTTTCTGAAATAAAGTTATTCACAGAATAATTCCAACAAGTCATTCTTGAGTCTCTTAGATCTCAGACTGAAGATTATTTTCAAACAGCATTTTGGGAACAGATTTTTAGAACTCAAGCTGAGAGAATTGGTATTCCTTAACAGATAAGCTGTATATGGTATATTCTGTCCTTGAACAGGGATGTGGGGCTCCAATTTCAGGCTTTTTTGATAGGAATATTAAATTCAGTGCCTAGATGCTTTGCATATTTTGGCTTTTCCTCATATGCCAATGATAGTTTAGTTATTGTGAAATAATGAAGATCTTAAAGAATCCTTGAAGCAGGAATTTATTGAAAAACCTGCTGGAGACTGTTTTAAGGATGTGAGGAGTCCAGCAGACATATTTATTTTGCACAACAGAACACATGTATCAAGGTCAAAGTAAGGATATGGACACTTGATTTAGCAGTAAACCCCATCAGTTGTGTTCCTTGCATGAGCATCCTTGCTGCCATCTCTGTGCATAACTTGTTTCACCTGACAGGATGTGGCTCCTGTAATGCTCATGACACGGGACTGAGGCCACGTGGATACAACAGTCAGTTTCCCTGTGGTGGATCAGGGAATCCCCTCCCAAGCTATGCAGGTATGTCCTTGAGTGGGACTGTGGGATGGGACAGCAAGGTGGTGGGAGGTGATGGGAGGAAAGGAGACTGTGAAGGATCACTGTGAAAGCAGACACAAGTGTCCTGCCTTCCTGGGCTGGAGCTGTATCTTGTGCCTCCCAGGTAACTCAGCTGAGGGAACACCAGGGACCTCTTGTTTACAAAGTAAAATAGATAGCAGGGGTGATGTGCTTCTCAGCACTGCCTCAAGTCAGTGCAACTTCCTCGCTGACTAGTCTTTATGGAAAAGGATATGAAGCATCTGGTTTTTGTAACAGATTGTTTTGTTTGGTCTGACTGTCTGTTTACTATTATTAGTAGGCTGGTTTCTCTATAGTACAGGTTTGTCAGGGAGGAACTTATTTAGAAACACTTTTCGTGGTCTGTCAAGGAGCTTTTATATGTATATCAGTGAAGGTAAATTTTGTACTATGATGGGACTAGAAAAGCTGCTTGAAAAAGAAAAGCAACCTGGTAAAAAAGATCTTGCTTTAGAACTAGTGTTCAGAACTTGATCTGTAGAGTCTATCTTAGCAGACCTATTAAATTCAGTTTGGATTTACTGAGCATAAATCTCTTTTGAATATAATGGTGCTAGTAAAAGAAATAAAAATTTTTAGGCTTGGTCTCCAGATCTGGAAGTGAAAGAGAAAGTCAGCAGATACCATCCACAGTCTGTAGTGGATCGATGTGCACACTCACTGTGCATGTAAGCACACAAAGTACTGATGCTATGAATAAGTTCAGTTTCTGTGTTTCAGTCTAATAGAGTAAGTCTTTCAAAAGCACTTACAGGAACTGCCTGACTCTCCTCGTTAGCCAGGGGATCGCATCTATCTAAATTCCTGGGGTGTTCATAAGGAGTCCATCCTTCTGTGTTCTAGCTAAAAGTACCTCTGAGCTCCTCTCCTGAGAGTACAGATTCATACTGCCAATACCTCATGCTTCAGTCTTTACCTAGACTCCTCTGGGCCCCATGAGCTCCTGCTGCTTGCCCTGTGCAGTCAGCAAAGGGAATGGTCAGAGCAGCCATGTGTTAGGCTCAGCTTCCACCCAAGACCACTCACTCACATGACTGCACAAGGTACCTTAACCTCTCCCTATGACAACGGAGGTGTGTACATTACCATAAGGAACCAGGCATATTCTCTGTCTTCTCCCATCTATGTAGATCCATACATATTCCATGCTAAAGATGCTGTATTCATATTCAGGTTAATCATGTCAGTTTCTTCAGGACAACAAACTGTTTTCAAGTAAAAAATTTTTAAAATAACCTCTTTCAAAAAGAGTTGCAGATCTTTGAGAGGAAGTAAACATATCAAGAAGGAAGCTTTCTAAACAGAAGGAGTTCTCTATCTAAAGGAGACATGAAAAACTATGGAGTAAGCAGGGATATAGAAAAGACGTGGTTTTAAAATGCAATTTTAAAATTACCTAAAATTCCTTTAAACACAGAGTTTACTTTTTCTGTTTCAAAAATATGGGGAGTCTTTTAGCAATTATATTACCTGGTAGCTGGAAAGCCACTTTCTTTAAAGATAAAAAACCCCCTGATATCAGAAGCCTGTTTGGAGCCTAGCGCACTTCTAATTATCTTTCTCAGTCTTAATTATTTTGCAAGTGCTAATAAACTACACGTATCATGACACTCATGTTTAATAAGCATATAAATTTAATTGATTTTTTTCCCTCTCTTTGAAGACTAACAGACACAGAATTCAATCACAAGGCAATGGCATTATAACTTCCAATATAACATCAGGTTTTAATAAGCCTCCTGTTTGCTGCACACATGTGCTTAAGACTGCCTGGAAACCAAATCAGTAGAGAAAAGGGATTACTTTAGATTACTTTGAAATGTGCATTGTTTGAAATGGCCTCTGGTGACCAGCTTTCATGAATGGCTGATTTTACTTGTGGGGCACATCATCTGGCTCAATTATACCAGGCTCTTTTGTATGACAAGTGCACTTCTTGGCTGTGTTGAAATATGAAATTCTAAAACAAAGTAAATCAGATGGTGAGAAATAAATTTAAGCAACAGTATATTATTAGAAGTTTATTGCTTACCAGTAGGCACTCTTCCTACTGGGGACTTTGTTTTAAGACTTTCATAGATTTGAAGTTAATATTAAAATATTGTTTTTCATTTTCTTTACTGTTTTGTTCAACTATATTAACAGCATTAATATCAAAGGCATATTTTCTTTTCCTCAAAGACTGATGATTTCTCCTATAGTTATGTATTTTTTAAATGCTATTGGAGTATGGTGTTTTTGCTCTGACATATGAAGTGTTGGAAACTTTTACCTACTAAGAATATACCTTGACCTGCACAAAGTTATAAAAGTGGGTTATACTTTCAAGTCAATGCAGGATTTTTCCTTTCCTGTCTGTAACTGCAAAATTACAATGTAAAAATGTAATATAAGGTTATGATTCTCCTTGCCTGCAATTACTTTAAATCATAGTTACTTTAAATTAATCTACCCAGAGACACTGATGATACAACACTATAATACACAGATCACATTTGGAAGGTGAACAGATAACCGATTGATTAGTAAAGTGTGTTGGAAATCCAATAGATAACGATTAAATTAGACCCAGATAGGAACACATTCTTTGTGTTCACTGTAAATCCTATACTTTACAACTAAGATTAGGGGATTAACCTTTAAGAAGAGATGGTAGGTCTTGCTTTTTCCTGACTTCTGCTGTACTGTAAATGTGTTTCCCATGGCTGGAGGCTCAATATTCCCACAGGAAACTGACCCGCAGATTTACGCGGTCGTGCCTGGTAGTGTGAGATTGCAGTGTTTGCCTTTTAAATACGAGACAGAAGCATAAGATGTGAGAAGAGCATTAACATTACTAAACTTAAAACAGTCATCTGTCAACAGCTTTTTCCACTTAAGTGCTTCACTGTGTTAGTGAAACTGAGAGTTGTTATTGTTGTTTTAGGGTGTTATAACCCTCTAATCGTCAAGGCAATGTGATTTAAGGAGAGATTTAAGACTCCTGAACTGCTAGGTTGCTTTGATGCAGATGAACATCTCGTCTCCCTGACCTTTCATTATGTAATTTCAATCTGGCTGCAAAATCCCGATGAAATTAATAATCTCATGAAATGACTCATTTCGTTGGGTCTCTAAGCATCTCTAACCACACACCTGCTATGATTCAGCCTATGTGAGGCTTTGAGAGGTCCACCCACCCTTAGACAGAAACATCAAAGATTCGCGGAAGCTGCATGTGTGTGGCTGAGAAAACCCCTTTCACTCCCTTCCACCTTGCAGTTTCCGTGCATGCAAAACATTCGTGACTACTGTGGCATCGTTAAACGGGCACATTTCACTTTAAACTAAAGAACGGAAAATGCCAGGCGTAAACCACTGAATCTGATCTTTGTAGAGGCACTGGTGGGTGAAGCTGCCTCCAGTTAATATGATGCCAAAGACAGTGATTTCTGGCACTATGGGCCGACTGACGGGTTTTTGAAACGATGCTGAGCAGGTATCCTCTGATGTGACCAACCTGTAAGGTCATTTTGGAAATTACACAAAGCTGTTGATATCAGAATCCCTGATGCTGCATTTTATGAATGGTGAGAATTTTTCTTTTTGTCCTTTGCCTTTCTACCTTTCCTATGGAGGGTGATTTTTAAGAAACAGAACACTGGGGTCATATTCCTGTGAAAAACCTTCATCAAACCTTCATCAAAGCTGAAGCTGTCAGCGGGGCATAGGTAAAATATATAGGAAGATAATGCTTCTCTGCTTGGGACAAGGAAGGAAAGCTAGTTTTTTTGGTGGTGATTGAGTTCTGTTTGTTTGAGAGGCTTTATCCATTCATTTATCAGAGAAACCTGTAAGAAGAAATTATCCAAAATGGTCTTTTACATAAAGGAAATGATGCAACTTATCACTTGCAATGACAAGGCCTTCTGCTGCTTTTCCATGTTTCTGATATATTTGTGTGCATGTTCCTAGCACTTGTCAACAAATTGCAAAAATGTCCTAAGTGGCAAAATGTTCATTTGTGGACTATATCTTAATTATATAACTATGTCCATTTTTGGAGTGCAGAGAAATAATGAGTATGATACTGGATAGCATTGAGGACCCAAACACTTTACCATAAACTTGCTACCACATTAGGACTGCTGTTCCTCACATGCTCAGTTCACTGGGCACACTCCCTGTTAATACCAGGGGAAAGGAAACCAGGATTCTGATTCTCAAGCTCCACAATCACAGTCCACATCTTTACTACTGCAATTATTATTATTATTATTATTATTGTTGTTGTTGTTGCTGTTGTCATTGATGCTGTTGTTATTACTGTTGTTTCCTTTATTGGCCAGAGTTGATCCATTTTTGTTTCTAAGGAAAGGCCACTAGATCAGCAGGCCTTAACCTATAACTTCAGATAATCTGCTGTCACTGTTGCTCATACTCAAAAGAAAACACCAATGCTTTGGTGCAGAGAAGACAAAACTGCCTGCCCTTTGTTACCACTTGGTTGTGAATTACAGATGTGGAGAACTGCATAGCCGTGGTATTGGGGACAGACATATGTCCAGTATCCATACTCATTATCCCCATGTGTGATTTCAAATTTACAAACAAGAAAGCAAGCCATTTGTGTAAGCCAGTTATTCTATGCAAATATATGTGGAATATTAAATATGAATACCCCTTTAAAGCTTATAATGAAGTATATTTATGGATAATCAATGTCCTGTTTCATAAATAAAGTGTATGACTCTGGGCAGATTTTTATTGGCCAGATATAAAATGGCAATTTTAGTGAGCATTGTAAAAAATGTAGACATGAAAACAAAGTGGATTTGCAAAGGGAAAATGTTCTTTTTTTGAAAACTGACTGGCATCTTGTGTTCCAAATTAAACAATTTCAGCCAATGCACTGAAACATTTAAACATTTCTTGGCCAAAATGATTATAAAATATACAAATAGTTTCAAAAGATATTCTTTTATGAGACCTAGAAATAAAGTACTTCTAGTTTTTATTCTACATCACAAGAAGTGGCACTGTAGCCCTTCTTTGCAGTTCCCTGCCAATGTAATTCAAGTTTCACGGGTAATTAATTCTCCATGCCAACAGGTCCTTGAACTGCACATTATAATACTAACAGCATAGAACCAACTAAAGATCCACATTTTCAGATTTTATCCCAGAAAAGTGAGTACAAGATATGAACTTGTGTTACTATAGAAAGAAAAAAAAAATTGCATACATACAAAGAAAAATTGATTTCTCTCGTTTAATTTTTTTACTGTTTCACTTGTCATAGGCCTGTTCTATGGGAAAAATATAATTTAAATTTTCCAAATAGCATATATAGAAGTTATAATCAGCAGTAGTTTACTTGAATAGAGAGAAGTATTTTATAGTACTGTCTTTATTTCTGAACACTGCATAAAAAAATTATTTCACATGTGAATTTGAAAAGGTCCCTTTTGGAATTTCTTCTTTTTTTATCTATTTCTCAAGACAAATTACAGTGTCTGTAGGGGCACTTGTAGACTACCAGCCAGTATCCAACACAAAAATTTCAGCCTTGTCTTCCCTATCAAGACTGTATTTTGACAGTTTTCTTCATTTTCTTCTAGAACTGGAAAACAGGCAGTAAAAGCACAAGTTGCCAAAGATCACCTTTTAATAAAGATTTGTCGTATGCACAGCTGAAATTGTTATGAGCAACAAAAGGTGGCATTACTGTGCTCTTGTGCAAGGACTATTCAACAGAACTTGGACCATTAATTTTATTGGTGTAGATCAGTCCTGATATTTTCCTTTATCCATCAAAGGGAAAAAAATTAGAGTTGGAAAATTAACACTTTGTGGTCTTTATGCTAAAAAAGGTTTTCCTAACTTCCTAAAACAAAAGGATTTTTTAAAAATTAACAAATACAGCCCAAAGAGGGTGAAATGAGGAATACTTGTTAATGCTTGTTTGGATTAGTGTAAATTTTATTAGCACTGAGGTGTAATTGTCAGGAACTTGCAGTTTTGTACTGTGGGGGATTATTCAAACACATTGGTGCCAATGTTTGCTCAGTGCAGTCAGGATGACTGCGCTTTCTGGGTCAACATTGTCTGAAAAAGTTTGCTGTACGGTACAACTGAGGTAAGAAACTAAACATTGAGTCTCACTTCACGTAGCCTTTCATGCTTTGTGAGGTGAGTCAAAGTTTTGCTATTTAAAGATCAGACATTTAGAGAAAATATATTTCTGCCTTTGCACCAAGAGCATGTGGTGTCTGGTGTCTGTCAGAAGAAGGCTGACTTCTCTTGTAACCCTGGTCTTCAGGGCTTTGTCAGGTTTTATGTGACTTAGAACAAATACATGGAAATTGAAGTATTTTTGAAGGTCAGTCCAGACTAATTACAGACTTCCAGTCTACTTATCTGAAGGCTGTATCATCACTGAAATGACATTTAACATTAAATGTGGATCCTCTGTATTGGCTTTGGAGCGCTCTAATGTTAGTTGAAGCCTGGACTGTTTGTTGGTGCAGAGACAATGAAAGACAAGGATTTCTCGGCAGCAGACACTTGGATTTTCCTTTTAAAGACGTTCACACTCTTCTGGTGTAATTACAGCCTGCCAGAGTGAGGAGCATGAAACTGTTTAGCTTGCGAAGCTTAAAATAAAAGGTGTATGTGAAAACAAGAACACGATCCTTTTTCTAGCAGTCCAGTACCAAGTTCCATCCGCTCCCTCTCCTATGGCTTCTTCCCCTGAAATTTAGAGCAGCTTCCTATTTAGGCGTTTTTAGGTGAGTGACGGGGCCCTTTTTGTCTTCTGTGTTGCTCTCATTAGATTATTTCTGCTTATTAATCTGTTTGCAGTTAATGTCGCATGTCTGAATATGAAAGCTGAGGCGTGGGTGCACAGATCTCCTCATGAATTATGCTCCAGTCTAATCATATAAAGTGCATCCTGGTTCCCATGCACGTCTCCCCTTGAGCAGACATTCTGAATGTTCTTGGGCTCGGGTGGTTTTGTTAGGGGGCTTTTATTGACCACTGTCACCGTGCTTTGTCTGTGATCCCAAAATAAAACCAGAAGGAATGTATGTGACGGGTCAGTACCCTGGAGGGAGCAGGTATGGCTCCGCAGTTTCTTTCCCACCCCCTTCCTCTTTGCCCCCAGATATCACCTGCCTTCCCTTGTGTAACAGGAGGGTTTTTGCAGAGCTTCAGTCACTAATGCCAAAAATGTCGACGTGTAAGTTGCTACCTATTCCTTCCTGGGCCAATCAGTCATTTTCAGTCACAGGTTTAAATCTGCTGCAGTAAAGCCAAGCCTCTGCGCTTGCATCAGGTCTTACAAAAGCAAGGCTGTTTGACTGACAGGCACGGAGAGGGGGTTCTGATAACATACTGAGGCGAGTCTGGAAGCGGAGTATCAAGGACAAGGCTGTGCCAAAGGTACTGTGCATTATGGATGAGGCAGTCAGGTCTGTTGTTGATTGATTGAGGGACGGTTACGCTCCTTCACAATACTGGGTAAGATCATCTGGACTGTCACTTAATAGGAGCTTTCTTGTCAGTGGGAAGATGACTTTTCACATAGTGATCCAATGCAGATTGCAAATGACAGCCATGCTCTCTCCTTTGCTTTGCAAGGGTTTAGTTGCTCATGCAGGTGAGTTAAACTAAAATAACTTTCTCTTGCCAGGTGCTTTCACTGGAATTGCTTTTATTCTCAGAATCTCAGGCTGACTCTAACTGGCGGAAAAGCACCTGCATTTAATGGCATAATATATATCTATGTCCTTTAGCAACCAAGGTGCCATATAACTGCTGCATGGGTGTGGTACTAAATTCAGGAGGTGAGCTGAGGGAAATGCAAGTTTTTTTCCTACTCTTTTCTTTCAGGACAGAGAAAGAAGCTGTAGTGAGCAGTTCTGGAGACTTTGAAGTGCAGCCACAGTGCTGAGGTCTTTGACTGACAAGCCTTCTGCTTTCTCCCTCTTACAGGGCTCCTCCTACAGATGTTCTGAACACGTCTGCATCCCAGCAATTTTTTACTGCACCCAGGTACTGAATGTAAGGAACATGCTGCACAAAAAGAAGCGTGGGGTGCAGAAGAAGCATTGTGAGGAATATACCAGAAGTCATGCCTATATGAAATGCAGGCAGGGGCATGACTTCAAGCAAAAATTATTCGAGAAAGCATAGTTGCAGAATGAATGACCGAGTTTATTCTTAGAAAATGACAGAATAAAGTTCTTATTCAACAATATGGCTTATAATCATGCTAAATGGTATGTGTCAGGCTTGACTTCCTTAAGTGTCATCTTTTCACTGTGTGACTGGGAGTTTATTTATTGCTTGAACAGAATTTCTTTTCCTCCCTACAGGTCTTGAAAACTAGAGTTCAGGCACTTCTGGATCAGTCTTTTCATTGAAATACTGGAACTACTATGAAGTCTTCTTGGTTTGCATTCATCTTGGCAGTGCTCAGTACTGAATTGCTAACAAGTCGCTGTTCCACCATCAAGTCCCCAAGGTTCAGAGGACGTGTGCAGCAGGAGAGAAAAAATATCAGACCAAATATAATCCTTGTGCTCACAGATGATCAAGATGTGGAGCTAGGTGAGAAATAATTGTTATTTATTACTTCATTTTGTCATGATATTTCAGTAATTTCTGCCAAGCAGAAAGTACTTTAAATTCAAAGGAATTTACTGGTCCTGGAACAATATCAGAGTGTGGGACAAGTTTGGAAAATAAGTAAACAAATATTATTTAATATAATTCATCACATTTAATTACAGACTATAGGAAATACATGCTTATCAAAATCCACCGTGGAAGGTTTTAATCACTACCATAAAAGGATTTCATAATAAATGCAAGGGCACACAGGTAAAAACCTTGCATTAAAAACCCTTTTTCAATTTGTGACTTTCTGCAGTACCTACAGATTTGAGCCTTACAAGGTTAACCTTTCCCTCACTGCTGTATAGGTGGGTATCTATATTCTCCACATATTTGTGATATGCATGTATGTCATTTGGCATGTTTATGGACACAGTCAAACTAGTCGGGTTTCAGGATACAAACGTAGTATTTCTACAAATTATTAAACTACTTAAAATGCATTTCCTTCAAAGCTGTGCTCTATGTATAAAAATAGGATAGTTTTGCTTTCATGAGTATACCAAATATCTGAGCACAGCCTGGACATACAAGCCAGAAGTGATTTTCACATATTTTTCTTAGGATGGAAAAAGTTAAAACACTTGGATGATGTTCCAGGAGGCCTTTGAATGTTTTCCATTAAGTAAGTTAGAAATATATTAATGGTAGTTATGCATATAACTGATTTTTTGGTTCACTGCCCAAAGTGAAAAATCAAGGAGAGAAAGAGGATCATTTTAGGTTACCTCCAAGCAAATTTTTTAGTTTTGGGGATGGGAGGTAAGATCAAAAATGTGAAAAAATAGCACATCAATTTGAAACTAAATCTTGCATTCTTAGTGGTGTTTAATGAAAGACATGTTTTTAATAAAGGTATAGTGAATTTCTAAACAAAATGCCATATGACATTGAAAAATCAAAATGCTTCATTCCAGAAAACTCACAATAAAATAGGTCATTTGTTCTAAAATCACATACTTTCAGCTAGAAACTTGTAGACAGAAAGTGGTCCAGACCTAAGAGCAAATCCTTAGTTGCTAGCATTTTTGCATTTCTTGTGATACAATGATAATTTACAGTCTTTCGGGTTTGTGAGAATATAACTAATAAACTGTATTTCATGGCTGAGAGTTAGTGCTTTTATGCAGCAGAGCTCCAAGACCAGACCCTTAGATCTGAGCACGTCTTATCTTTTTTATTTCTCACTCCTGCAAATGTCTGCTCTGTTTAGCCATGCTGCCTAATGAATGGCTGTTCCCAGCTCTATTTTTGGCCTAAAATACAGCTATTACAATAGGAATGCATTTCTTCTTGATAGAGTCATTTTGAAAATTTCATTAAAAGGGTCAAGCCTTCCTTTTTGTGGTCCGAAAGAGCTTACTTTCTCTAGGGCACTGGGGAAGATGGGTCAGCAGATATATGTCTCTGAACAACGTTACCGGCTTGGTGTCTTCAGTCTTGCGAGGGGGTTTGCAAGTGGTGAAAGGGGGAGAAGGATGTGGCAATCTGCTTTGCCCATATTGTGGGGCTCCTCTCTTTGAAAGCTACCCTGGATGTTCACAGGGTGCTCTGGCTCCTATTAACAAGCAGTGGAGCAATAGCCTGGATGTGTATGCATTCCCACTGCATTGAATGAAGATACAGGTTTCCCCTTTTCATAGATCATTTCACAGGAAACAGAATTCGGCCCCAAGACTTACTGTACTGCTATACTCACACTTCTACTAATAAATCATTCTGCTTATTTGAAAAGTAGAACCATACTGTTTTCCACATGTGAATTATCCCCTTGCCCTTCAGTGATTACTGAGGAAAATCTTAAGTTTCCCAAAGGTCAACGGGAAGTAACACTTTCTGCTGCAAACAGAATGAAGCTTAGGCATTGGTATCCAAAAATCACAAGGCTGGAAGTCTCTCAGTATGGATTATTTGCTATTGTATTCCCAGCACGAACATTTCTAAAAGCTGTTCTAAATGAATGCTTGCACATAAAAGCGTATAAGGTACGTTATAGACTTCAATCAGGAAGGATTTGTCTCCAGAGCATGTATAAGCATTGAACCAAAATAATCAGCTGCCTGAGTGCAAATGATATACAGGGGAGTTATCCAAAGTAAAGTTTGCAAGAGGCAGGGAGCTTGCACTTAGTGCTCAGAGCATAGGATTATGCACATCTTCCTATGAATCTGCACCGGTCCCTTGAATTTTGCATTCTGAATGTGAAGAGGTTCAGCAGAGCTACTGTCTCATTCAACTTATCAGATAAACACTACAAATTGCTCTACAACTCCAGTCAGTTCCTATCTATGTTGGAAGGAATGTGTCTCAGAGGAATGTTATTGCAGATCAGCTGGTGGATGGCAACTTAAACAGCATGAAACAGAGTGGTCTACAGGTCTTGAAGAAAGTCAACAAAAACTTGGGTCTGGAAGCTGGGAAATGACTGGTTACATTGTGCTTCTGTGCTCCACCAAATCCTATATAGAAACAAATGCGCAATACTGAAGCAAAAGAGCATTTTGCTCAAGGCAAAGCACCAGCTCCCAGAACCCCCACGATTACCACCCCCCTGGAGACAACATACTGCTGCACTTCAGGGCAGTGGCTCCATCCCCCCCAGGGTCAGGGCTGTACTCTGTTTAGGCACAAGTGCAACCCTTTACAACTTTTTGCTCACTCTTACTCTCTTCCCCTGACCTCCGGATTCCCTATCACATCAGCACATCACTACCTCAAAATATGATCACCTCAATCACTTTTATAATCCTTATTGTAAACAAAATCTTGCATAATATCAAAAAGGAGTTAAAGCTAATAAACACACTGATAGTTCCACTGTTTCTAACTGGAAGACCGTTGAGATGTCAGAGAAGTGGAGAAAGGTTAAAAAAACCAGTACAGCACAGGGTGAAGGGCTCACAGAATCATCTGAATACATTACATCAGGCATCATTTGCCTGGTTTGCTTTCCGTCTTCACTAGAACTAAAGTACTTAATAACACAGGCTGAAAAAATGGGGATATGTGCTGAGATCTAAGAAAGTCCACTGCCTTCCTGGGACCTTGCATGCAATCTATACAAAGACAAGGTGGCTGTAGCCATCCCTCTGTAGAGATGTCCACCTGCAATACACCTGGATGAAAATCCACAGCAATTTAAGGCTTACTATGAAACCTTGGTTACAAAACGTATTTCTTGATATATGGGAATGGAATGAGAGACACTGAATTTCTTGCCTGGCAAAACTTACTAACTTCTGTGTCCAAAGTGGCTACTCCCAGTTATCTGGTTGCCCTGAGGTACTCCCCAACAAGTCATGTAGAGCACTACTGTCCTGCTATCAGACAGCACCTGAGTACATGTGCCCTGAAGACTGTGGGCCAGATGGTAAGGAGCACAAGCTGTGAGGAGAGCTACAGACAGCAAAGGATTATAACTTATATCAGCGGGTTTTATCTCCTACTTACGTTCTGTCTTCCAAATGAGGAAGACTCACCACCTGCTTTGAAGTGCCTGTTTCAGAATTTCCAGAGGGGCTAAATCTATTATCAGTGTCAGTAAGTGAATACCTGGAGGAAAAACTTACTCATAAACAGCAGGTTTGCAAGAGCAGAGGGCTGACCAAGCAGAGGAACAAGGAAACACTCTAACAGCTACTCATTTATAATGCAGGGAGGCATGAAGATGCACATCAGCTCTGCTGCTCTTACCATGTATTAGTGTGCCTGAGCAGAGTGCTTTCCATCTAAGGACCTACAAGCACTTTACAGCTGAGCTTTCAGTAACAAAAGGGAGAGTTATGCCAAAAAAAAGGAAAAAAAAACAAAAACAAAACAAATAAACAAACAAACAAAAAAACCTAAAAAGAAAAACCCAGTTTGGGGTCCAAGATAAAGACATGTAGAGTGAAGATGATCTTGTATTTGACTCAGTGAAATGATCCTACTCATACAAATGGAGACTTTTTGTGTTGAGAGACCTCTCAGTTACTCTGTATGTCTAAATGCACGGGTTTGGTCTGTACTGAATTCAGGGAAAAAACAAATGCAAAAAGGGCTGTGAAAGAGGCAGAGTCCAAAATTCTGGTGACTTATACAAAGGGTATTAAATGTATCCTTAAAAACACAGACTTTGTCACTACACCGGGAAATGCTGAAGAGCTAACTGCCTCTTCCTTTGTTTAACCAAATAATTTTGATGCAAATTATTTCATATTCAGCACTGACTCTCTAGCTCAAAAGTAAAATAGATCATGCTTAACTTTAGCTAGTAAGATAATTTGTAAGTTTTTATTGCTTGCACCCAAAGTTGAGCCTCCTTGGCAGTTTTGTGCTTTTACAGCCATGTCTTCCATTGTGTTAAAGCTTTTTTTTTTATCATTTCATTTTCAAGTAACCCAAACAAAACCAAGAAAAACACCTAATGTATGGGTGGAATTATTGCATTTAAATTTAAACCTGTGGCTGTTAACTGTGTAAAGTTAATAGTAAAACCAAAGGGAAAAAAAAAAGAAATAAAGAAGAATTCCAGAAACCTTTTTTACTAACAAAATTGTGCAAGTATTACAATCCACAAGCTTGTTTCCTGGACAGATACTGACATATCCATGGTTCACTCTCACCCTTCAGTCTCTGCTCTGTTGGATAGCAGAAAAGGCAAAGTTTGACAGCTCTCAGCAAGTTTTGACAGACCCTATGAGGAGCTGCTCAGTCTTTCTGCAACCAGAAACCTGCAAGTCCTGCCTGTCTCAACCTGTTGTTCATTAAGGTGTTCTGAAGGATGCAAAAAAAGTCTTTGTTCTTTAAGGGGGGGGTCAATGCAGTTTCTTGAGAAAGGTGCAGAATTTTGCAGTATTTTTTGCACACAAATTCATCCCCAAAAGCTTATTTTGAACACAGTGCTTCGGTATCAGTACCTGACACACTGATCCTGTGTTCAGAGAACCTTTCCAATGGAAAAATTTTTACTGAATTCACTCTCCTCCCACTATGTCTCACTCCTTCCCTTACTGCCTCTCTTTCTCTTGCTTCCTCTCTGTCTGATTATCTGATAAAATGGAAAGAATTGTAACAGATTCATTGGTAATCTCAGCATTTAAATATTTTACTGGCACACTGGCAATGATGGCGTGTGTGTAACTTACTGTTTTCCTACAGAGAAGTTTGTAGAACTGTTCACCTACAAATTTGATACAGCTCTGAAACTTTAACACTCTATTTCTAGGTTAGTCTGTACTTCTACTATGGTTTAAGTCTGAGTAGAAGGAACTCAGTTCTGGAATCCTTAAAAAAAAAATGCTGATATGATAAAGATCTTTCCTACCTATTACCTTATACTATGGAGAAGTATGGTCTGATGTCCAAAGACAAGCTAATCACTGATACTACACTTTTGATGGCATAATAGCAGCCAGTATCTTCTATTTTTGGCAGCACAGTGATGCTCACTACCTCTTGTTGCAGGGTCCTTGCAGGTGATGAATAAGACCAGACGGATTATGGAGAATGGAGGAGCTTCTTTCATCAATGCGTTTGTAACCACCCCGATGTGCTGCCCATCACGTTCCTCCATGCTGACTGGGAAGTATGTGCACAACCACAACATATACACCAACAATGAAAACTGCTCTTCTCCCTCATGGCAGGCTACTCACGAGCCACGCACCTTTGCCGTGTATCTCAATAACACTGGCTATAGAACAGGTAAGAGAGAAATCAACTGCAGTTCTTTGTTTAAAGTGAAGATGATGGATATTCAGGAATGGGTCTCAAATCACTGCCTAAAATGAAGTGACTGTTATCTGGGATTACGGAGCAGAGGCTTAGTGTTACGGACAAGGAGGGTAGTACTGCCTGTTGGTCCCGATCTGCAGCTAACAGCCATGTAAAGAAACTCACTTGTAACGGAGCAGCATATTTTCACATTTGGATGTCCCAGGTGGGAAATAAGCTGTTGGGCAGTTACACCTAGTGCAAAAGAGGTGCATTTTAGTGGCATTGTGGGTCTGAACTGGCAGTTTCATCCGTGATTATGGTCAGTATTACGGCCTGCTTGTGGACAGCTGGTAACAGTTACAGAAGAAGATGTCAGAGGCAGACTGGGGACTGGTGCCAAAGACCTCACAGGAGTGAAGTGCCTGTCATGGGAGTGAAATAAGGTGAATGGTATAATTTAAACTTTGCCATGGGGCAATATTTCATTTGCATTTTCTGAAAAGGAATAGAAACATGGCTCTAAGAAGGATTGTTCTGCTGTGAACCAGTAAGATTTGATAGTTTTCTTGTAAATTCCTGGTGGTTTTCCGTAGTCAGGAGATCCTTTTCCTGTCTACAAAGAACTCTTCTTATTCCTCTCGTCTGCACTTCAGCTTGATGTAAAACCTGATTCATTTCTTCATCACCTATCCCCTAAGATTCAATCTGTAGACACGTTAGGCTCCAGCCTGACTTCCCCTTTGCAAGGTACAGGAGTTGTGCGAGGTCATCAGGGTGCAATTTGTCCAGAAGCGTCGTTCGACTACAAAGACTCCCCTTTACAGGACCAAGGAGGCACAGATCTCGGTGCCAACTCCGTTCCTTACAATGTAATTGGCAGCAAAGAAATTTGTCTCTATCAGCAGCTTAGGCACAAGAACAGATTGCTTTCAAAACATATAGCAGGCGAATGTCTCCATGCTGTCTGCTTGTCTTAATTCTCTTAATGCTGCTATGTCCAATGGCTTAAACTCGTCTGCCTGTTTGCCATCTTTTCTTCACCACACAGTCAGATTATTCTTTTTCCTTCTGTCCCTCTGTATCTGTAGCTGTGGAGAGCTTCTGCATCCTGTGTAAAAAGCAAAAACAGGCAAATGTTTAACTTTGTTTGACCTGGTGTTGGCTCTGACATGTGCTGAATAGTACTTCAGTCTCTGTGAAGCTGGTTTCAGAGAAGTTGCCATCTGAGTTAGGGTCAGCAGCAATTCTTTGGAGGAGAAAGAGAGGGAAGGAAAAATTGAAAGTCAGTGCTGGAAAAGGTGCAGAATTCACACTAAAATATAAGCCCTGTCTCACGGCTTATGTCTCAAAAATCATTTCTGCTTGATCTATGGCTGCCTCATGTGGAACCTGGCTTTCCTGCTCTTAAAAATGTAGCATCTCATTGATTTTTAATCTAATACTTGCACAACTAAATGTCTCATGTGTAAACTGGACAGCTCTATCACTAACCCTCTCTACCCTTCTGGTGGGAAACACTCTGGTTTGGGTATATTTTCTACACTGCCCTGTATTATGAAGGAATGTGGAGATGTCAACTAAATACAGACATTATTCCCTATTAAATGGAAAGGAAAAACAGGTCAAAAGACAAGGAAAAGGAAAAAAAAATCCCTTTCCAGAGGCAGACAGAGAGAACATCAGTCCTAAAACTGTCAGTGTAGGTGAGTTTTAATAAAAACCCAGAAAGAGAAAAAAGAAATGGAAACAAATGAAAATACTTGTATGAAACTGATTCTGACCAAGGTACATTGCTCGACTCTATAATAATATGGCCCCAAAGAATTTATCCATTTATTCCTTGTAAGATGAGCCTACTTTCTAATTACCACACAATTATTTTTTGAAGTGGCAGCTTAATTAATAGCAGGTCTTAGAATACATTTTTCAAGGACAATGTTGCCTCATTAAAAAGTCATCAAAAGTCCACTAACCAACTAATAATCTACACTTCACAGCTAGAAAGTTTAGTAAAATTGTAATGACTCAAGAATACCTGGAAGTCAAGAATAATTGAGAGTGAAAGCGAGGAAACTGGGGAGAGAATGGCTACATGCCACATAGGTAAGGCACCACTGTGCTGATATTGCAGACACTGTGGGTATTTACCCTGTGCTGTGAGAGGAAATCGGCATCCTCCTCAATGGGAAACTGAGATGGAGAAAGAAAAGTGAGTAACCCAAGGCCACTCACAGTTTGGTGACAGTCCTGCTAGGGCACTGGTCCAATGAACTCTAAGCCAGATGAGGCAATGTGCAATACCTCCAACCTGGTTCTTTTTGAAATGACAAGTATTTAACTCTCACTTTTTGCATATGGTATATAAGTCAGTGGAAATAAAGGGGTGGGGGAGTGTTTATATAATGTTCTTACATCTGTTAACTCCAAATAGTTTCCAACATCTATAAAGCATCCGCTCTCTAAACTTGCCACAGCCTTAACTAAACCCTCTATACTGCAACTGATCACATGTGGGCAAACTGCTGATGAGGGGAGTCCTGCTGAAGTCACAAGGACTCCACGCAAGCCCAACAGGACATGTAAAGAGAGGTCTGTAATGTGCTCTAATAAACTGGTCATAATTAGAGACACTGAGAAAACCTGGCAAAAAAACAGAATGAGGTTTTTTCTTCCCCTTTTCAAATTTACTCTTCTACTCCTGTTCTACTCTGATGTGACCTTATGGGGATGTTGCATTTCATGGAAACCTCCTTTTTTGAAGATTATATGCCAGTATCTCAAAGGGCTTTTCCCACATAGTGATTCTGTGATAAATCATACAGGAACTGTGCTGGGTGCTCGCAGGGCAGACTATATTCAGAAGCAACACTGCCCAACCAAGATCATTTTAGTTTCTGTTTATCATTTTTTAAAATCTCCAAATGATTAAGGATGTTTCAATGTTTACGGTTTCCCTTACTCACAAGCTGTATGTGATGCAGCAATGAGTCAACTGCACAGCTTTCTGATTGTTGACAGTCTACAAAATTGGTAACGTTAAACTAAAATTCATGAAAAATAGCAGGGAAGACACAGCAAATAGGCAGAAAGAGAAAACAAAGCAACTTTGGAGAGCTTCAGAGAGGTGAGACATTTGTTTTAATTACGTAGGCTCCATCTGCTTGTAATAGGGAAGAAAAAGGCTCACTCTGTAATTGCTTTCAGGTTTTGTGGAAACTGAGAAAAGCCTGAGAAGCTTTCAATTCATCTTGTAGTTCTTAATGTCAGTAGACATCACTTCAGCTATTTAGATAGAGAAATTTTACTAGCAAGATTATTAGGTGCAGGAGTTAGAGATTTTGCTTTCCGAAGCATTGGCTGGTTATTTGCTGTTGGTACTGACTTCAACAGTTCAACAGGGAGGGCTGAAAGGACCTTTACTGTCTTTACCTTCTACTGTTCCATCCCAGCCCTACAGCACACAGCCTTGCCTCTCAGATATGCCTGCTGGTGTTGTCAGTTCACGCTGTCATTCACCTACACAATACCAAAGAAAAACTCCAGGAATGCACTACCTCAACCTTGGCTTCCTCCAGTAGGACAGGAGGATTGCTGCATCTTAATAACCGAGCAGTAGCCAAGCATTATCTCAGTGTTTCAGAAGACAGCAGCACAGCACCAATATCTGGGGCACATAAATGTAGCAATAGTTTTATTGTTTTATAGTGTGTCACACTTTGCATATTGTAGGATTTTACATTCTTACCAGCTGAAATTCCATCACTTTGCAAATATGAAAAGAAATGTAAGTTTAAGATTCCTACCCTTGCTTTACACCAGTGTGCATTCAGAGCCCTCTCTGCTTAGTGTTGCTTTGAAGAATTAGTACCTTCTAATTCTTGCCCTTCTTAGCCCTTCACAGCCTGAAAAACTGTGCAGGAGAGAGCAGAAGTCTGCTCTGGCTCATCAGCCACTGACAGCCTCACAGCAACATGTCAAACTCAGGACCAGGCTCTCCCCCTGTGGAACCCTACCTGAAAGAACTGAGATCACCAAATCAAGCAATTATTTACTTACATTTTTTAGAATTGTCTTTGGGAAGATGCATTTCCCAAGATTTTATTTCTTAATCAGAAGCATCAGCTGATCAGATAGCATTCAGGATTGATGCATGCAAGTGTCCTGATGGTATTCTCAGCCTTTTGCAGGACCAAAACTGCAACTTAGCAAAGTTAAGCACCTCAAACATTAATTTCAAGATGTTTGCATTTGCAAAACTCAAAACTCAAGAAGTGAATGGACATCATGATGCCACTAACTGGCATGTTTTGACATTAGTCACTGACTTCTGTGTAGTGATGAAAAAAATGGTCACTTGCTTGACATCAAGTTAATATGTTCAACAGTACACGTCAGCTTCTGGTGCGTGACAGCTGACATCTGTCACTTACAGGTACCTTTCTTACTGTAGTCACCAAAGAACTAACAAAATGCTGAGATGACAAGAGACTGAGAGGAGCTAAGGAGTATTTAAACTGTGCACCATTCCCTTCTGACACAGAGGAACAAGTTAATCTTTCATAAAGGGAGCAAAAAATGATGCCTCCTGGAGGTGTGGGCAGACAACACGTTTCCTCTGGAGGCAAAGCCAGAGAGTTTCCTGTTCGCAGCCTTACAGTACAATTCACTGCCAGCACATGCTATTTTTAATCTGCATTGTTTCAGTGACCTAATTTGTATCCTGTCTCATGCACCCTTTCAAAACAGAGAGGGTGGTAAAATATGACACAGAGGTGGGAATGAATGCACGGGGAATGAGTCCAGGGTTTTGGAGTATTTCCAAAGTGAGAATAAAGAAAGAAAGAGAGAGAGAGAGAACTCCAAGCTTTCATGTTCTGTCTAATTGATGTAAAAGAGTCTGGGGAACATCAAACATAATTTAACTTGGACATATTTAAAATAATTTAAAATATGCTTCACTTTTCAGAATAAAATTCCTTTTTTTTGGTAAAATTAAGGAAAGTGTAAATAAAAGTTAAATATGCTGAATATATTGAATTAGTCCACAAAAAAGGAAATGTAGAAGAAGGAAAAGGCCGAAAAGGATAGCATGGCAGAATTTTCTGGTTCTACAGTAGCATGTGAAGTGAAACTTTTTTTGTTTTCTCATCAAAACACACACTATGTCTGCCTACTTATGCTTAAAAACAGAATTCTGTGCTATTAAGTGTTGCACAGGAAAATAGGCACTAAAAGATATTTAGCAAATTTACACATTGAAATGCTTCATTTAGGAAAATCTGGGTAGAACAATGTCTGTGCATTTCATCTCTCTTGTTCACGTGGACAAGTGATAGTTTTTAACTCCATAACATACAGCTTTTTGGAGAGCGAAATTTTCTCAGTTAAACAAGATAGACCAGTTCTATGAAGAGGTATGATGCTAGCATCTGCATTATCAAGGACAGGGTGCTCTGATCCCCTCTGCAAAACTCTACTGCTTTCTTACTGTGTTACTAAACTCTCCAGTTTTCTGGCCCTGCCAGACCTCCCCTCAGCCTCTGCACTGAGCCTTGTTCCCCTGTTTCTCTGTCCTCAAAGCATTACCACCTTTCATCCCCTCATGGGTTCAGTCAGTCCTTGACAGACATGTCCTGTTCCCAACATTACCATTAGTGACCTCCTTTCCCAGCCTGATCAGCGAATCTGCTTCTCCTACCCCCTTGCTTTGTCAGTTTGCCTCTTTCCTTTTTCTGTACTTGCTGTCCAGTTTCTTGGTGGACATTGCCAGTGCTGGACCCCCAAGTCACCACTGCTCCCTCTCACTCCTATCAGTTCCTTTCCGGGATCTCCAGCCATTCCCCAAGCTGCTTGCCCTTATCTGGTCACCTGCTGACCTCTGTATTTCAGTCAGCTTTCCCCCACCTACTGACACCACTGGTAGGTTGACAGGGAACAAGTTCCTGAGGTGCCCAGATCTCCATCAGACACAAACTGCGGAGTCTTTTTCAAAATTGAGCAAACTTTGGAGAGATTTTCACTGGGATGATAAAAGATGCCTCCTTCACAGAGAGTCCATCATGTCTTTGACAGAGTTCATGCTCTCAGTGCAGAGCATGGGAGTGCTATCAAATGAAAGCCTGCATAATTTTTTTCAGATGTTAAATGTAATTCCTTTTCCATTACTGCGGTTCTCAAAGATGGCTACTGTTCGGCCTAAGATTTTTCAAAAAGTTCAGCCTGAGGCAGACATCCAGTGTGGAAAATTTCAGTCCAAGTATGAGAAAGTTATAAGCAACTGAAAACAGGGTCTTATAATGAGAAGTGTCAGACATCATCAATACGGCAAAGTGCTACCAGCTTGGCCCATAATACAGGCTTTGTTAAAGACATCACCCAGGCTAACGATTGCTATATCAAGTTATAGGCTAATGCTTTTTGCAACTGCTGAGTTATAAAATCTTTAATGCTCTTTTTGGTTACAATGGTAAGCCTGGCAGCAACTGGGAAAGACCCACAAAGCTAGAGAAAAAGTAGAAAACCTGAGGTTTTCTACTGTGGTTAAGTTACAAGACTGGGAACTGCGAAATCGGAATAATATTCTTGGCAATGCCGCAGGCTTCCTGCATGACTTAAGTCTAGCTGAAGGTTAACCTCTTGGTGCCTCAGTTTCCTCAACCACATTTTTGGGACAGTGCTTATTTCATTTCCTAGGCAGTGCTGGCATACTAACCTGGCTTTCTGGACTTTAATGACGTGATACGCTAATCCTCTGTAATTTTTCAACAGAAGGGAAAACTCAAGCTTCTCGGGTTTGAATCTGTCGCTTGCATAATGGGAAGAGAGAAAGGAGGAATTTACTGGAATAATCCGGAAGTTGCAGTTTTGCTGGGCTCTGTCTCCAGAAGCACAGAATCACTGTGTGTCAGCCCTGAAATGTCATATAAACAGTGCTTCACAACTCCTGTAAATGGTTTCCTGACTTTGTTAAAGGAAGCGGGCTGTCTACTTAAAGCTCTTGTCTGGGTCATGGTGACTAAACCTTATTGCAGCAAGCCTTTTCAGAAGTTTGGGTTTGTTTTAAGTCGGAAACATTCCCATAAGCCTTAACAAATAACAAGGGCGTAGAACATAATATACCTCCTTTGATCCATGGAAGTGCAGAGGTATCTCACCAGTAGCTATAGCCCTGTTCACCTGCATGCTAATCCACTAAATGTTGACAGGAGTTAGGGGACTAATTCTATTGTGTTACACTGCAGGAGTTAGTCATAAATGCTTGTAGAAAATACTGAGGGAAAATGTACTGGGAATTACAAGAATTTGAATCACATTCAGTTATAAATTTCCTGGCTTCAAACTCCAGAGATCCCCTGGGTCAAACTCTTCTTGTCTTGCACCCATTGCAGTCCCCTGAATATCTCAGTGCATTTGAGGACTAATTAGCTAATTGCTGTATGGAAAACAAAAACCCATATTGAGGCACCTATTCACGTTAGGTATAAAACATGTACATTCTGCAGCCACCACCGAGACACATAGACGTCTGTGTAACTTCACCATGCCATGCGTTGCTGTTTGCATAAACTTAATTGAACATACTCACACAGAATACAATTATTCTAATATACTAAGCTACTCTACATGTGATTAAAAAATAACAATGTGTCGTGGGAACAGTTAGCAAAACTGCCAGAACACAGATAAAAACTGTCTTATTAAAATGCAAAAATCGGCATTTATCTTTCCTGTTATCCCTGTGGGGACCATTACACACAATAATGAAAAGATGTCCCTTGAAATGGCATTACTTTTTAATGAGGTTTTTACCCATTGAGTCATAATCTCAGTTTTATTAATTACAAGCAGAAATGGTTTCCTAAACTCTGCAACGGCTGATCGCAAGTGGCTTCTAAAGCTGAGCATTCCCAGTCAATACTCAGATTTAGGCAATTCAGCAAGAATCAGGCTACAGCTAAGTTAAGGATGTGGGTCCACTCTACAAGCCGAGCATGTGAAGATCAAGCAAGGACATTTGCACATCACGGTGTCAGCTCCTGAATTGTTTACAATCCTCTGGTTAACAAGAAACAACTGGGACACCCGTCATGATTACCCGCTGATTATTATTTGGCCCCATGGACACTGCTGTGCTTTCCTTTTATTCTGGCACATGTCTTCAAGTGTGAAGAGATAGACTCTAACTGCTGGTGCTGGGCTCCAGCTCTGACTCACTTGCCCTATCCTATACTCAGTGGTACTCAGAAAACCCCATGGTGAAGGGATTGAACTCCTGTGTTTCAGTAAAAGTCTGCCTTTTCCCTTCATCTGTCTCATTACTCATATCCTCCTGAGCTTTTGAGCAACAAACAACTCTTGGTTAAAGCAATTTGGCAAATGTGATCCATTATCACAGCTACTGCTGCTTCTACTGGTATTTAGGGCTTTGCTCTACGTTTGACATGGGAACCGCTTTATTCTACAACAGGGGGGGAACATCTACTTCTGTAAGCTGTCACTCAAGGAGCTGCTTAAAACTTGACAGCTCTGAGATTATTTTTATGATAAAATACTAAATCATTGCCAACACAAAGGTGAATGGTTCAGGCTGTCAATCCAAAGTCTCATAACATGCACCAAAATACGGGGTTCAGGGGGCCAAAGGGGAACTAACAAAACATTATTAAAGTTGGAAAATTAAATAATCTAAAGCAAGGAAATTCCAAGAGGAATTGGCCCCTACCAGCTCCAAGCCTCCCTTTCCTTTTCTAAATTCGGTTTATCTTTTCTCATCCTTATGCCCCAGGTCATTTCATTTCTGCATTTCATGCTGGTGGCTTTCTCTCTGGTAATGCCTGAATATCAAAAGGGAGAGGAGAGGAGAGGAGAGGAGAGGAGAGGAGAGGAGAGGAGAGGAGAGGAGAGGAGAGGAGAGGAGAGGAGAGGAGAGGAGAGGAGAGGAGAGGAGAGGAGAGGAGAGGAGAGGAGAGGAGAGGAGAGGAGAGGAGAGGAGAGGAGAGGAGAGGAGAGGAGAGGAGAGGAGAGGAGAGGAGAGGAGAGGAGAGGAGAGGAGAGGGCAGAGCTGACTGTATTTTAGTGCCAAAACCAAAACTGCAGGGACTTTCCCTGGTTCATAAAGAAACACCCTATGGTGACATTAAACTGAGAAGCCGTAGTCTTTCCTGGTAATCTTGCATGTTACCATTTTTTAGAGCTTGGTCATTTTGGGGCAGATTTTCATAGCCACCTCTGTTATTTATGAAGGCACTACGTCTAAACCTAGGCACTAGAACTTCTTAGAGAAATGTTACCAATAATTTTCAAACAGGCAAGCCCTTTTCTTTTTCCCTAGCCTTTTTCTTGGAAATTACTGAACTGTTTGGCTAAAATGTTCCATAGAACAAAATGCAGCCTGAGTCAGATAGCATGGAAACTATCATCACTAATGATGGGAGTTTGGCAAGACTGTAAATAGCGTAGTTCATACCTTAGTATTAGTCAATTTTAATTATAGGTGGGGCTATCAAACCATCCTACATGATAAATTGCCATAACTTCCATTTCACAGCTTGAAAACCTCTGATCTTTGTGGGAGGCAGGTTGGCAGTACAGTCCTTTACAGATGAGCACAGTACACGGAGGTTCCCCAAGGTCATACAGTAGCTGCTGATGGATCTGGGATGGCACTCAAGAGGGCTGACCTCAGATCTCCCCTGTAACCTTGATTTTATTGCTTGGTAATGTTTCTCTCAGTCACTTCATTCTCCCATACTTTTCTTCACTGTTGTCCCTCTCCTCCTTCTTCTCTTTTCTGGGCTGCCCTTAAATAGTATTTCACACTCCACCTTTACACTTTCCCTAGACATCTGACTCTCTGAGAGTTTAACCCATTTTGGCTGAGTTAGAGGAGAGGTATGGTTTCCACGCCAGGAGGCAACAATTCTGGGCACATAGCCCCACACCCCAATCATCTTCTTCACCTCAAGCTTCTTGACTTCTGGTTCGCCTCAGGAGAAAAAAGAAGAGCAGCTGGGTTTCTTCCTGAATGGCTGTGAGAGAAAGAGCTGGAAGCCTGGTCTAGTGTCTGTAGGACTTGTTTATATGTCACATTCCACATGGTATAAGAAAGTAACATTATATATGATTGTAACCTCTGTTTAGTGAGAGTTAGCAGTTATATGATTTGATTGCATCATAGTTATGGTGCAAGTTTTAATTATGAACATTTAGATTTTTCCACCAGTTTTCCCAGGAAGTTCATGATGCCCACATCAATCAGATCTGAATTATTTAAGTCCTTCCACAAATGTGCTTTTTTGGTTGAATTGAATAAGGTTAGGTTGAATGTGAGGTTCTCCAAAGTAATTTCATTTCCTAGTAGGAAACAAGTATGTGGCTCTGACATGTGTCCTGAAGCCCAGCTGAGGCAGTGAAGCTGGGCAGCAGCTCTCCATAGGCAGGCCTGAGGCTGGCAAAGACAGGGTTGGCAGCAAGGGCAGGGGCTGTGCACCACAAAGGGGTGCAGCGAGATGGGAGGCCATTGCTCAGAGGAGCCCTATCCATGAACAGGGAGAGGTCTCTCTCACTCCCTCCTCTTCAGGGCTCTCTCCTTTTGTGAACACCTTGAGTACCTTTGTGCTAACTGCCAGGGACACAGGTGACAGACCTGCTGGCACAGATGACCCTCGAAGGCCTTGTAAATCTCAAGAAAAAATTGCAAACACTGAAGTTGCTCAGGCACCACAGTAATTTGCTGGGGCTGAGCCAGAGCTAACAAATCCCTAATAACCAAAATTGTGGGCCCAGTCAGGTGTTCTGTCACCACACTCCTCAGGCAGTGGAAAAGCAAGGCAGAGCCATCCAAACAGACTTTTTTTATTCAGACCAGAGAGCATACACAAGCAGCTAAAGAGCTTCTGTATGCATATGTCCCTAGAAGTAACACGGCTGCATGTGCCATGGTGCCATGCCAGCATTAATCCATCCTCCCAAAGCCAGCTGGCCTCCTTTTGGTGTCTGTGTATCTTTGGCACAAACCACTCACAACTCCCAGATAGCTGGGATCCCGCTGCATTGTGAGATTATTTTTCTTTTTACTTCGTTCCAGAGGAATTGGCAGGAGCACTTGCAAATCCTCCTGGACCCAAAAGCAAAGGCTGAAAGTTTCAGTCTGAGAGGGTTCTGACTTGTCACCTGGAACTAACAAAAAAATATACACTTAGTTTGGTAGACCAGGTAGAGTAGTTGACCTATGAACCTTTGTCTCTTCATTAGTTTTGCCTATCTAGAAGCTGTGTGGAGATTCCCTCTTGGGAATGTGTGGAGAGCTGTTTGGAGATTCCCTCTTGCTCTATCTGAAAGCGGCCCAGTGGGATGGAGATTTGAACTTCCCAGACCTTTTATCAAGCCAACATGTCTCTAGTTTGCCAAACTGAGACTTTGAAAAGTCAGAAGATAAGCTCCAAAACATCACAGAACTTGCTTAAAACCATAAGGTGTTTCTCAGATGTTTCCTCTGGGGACTGAGTTTTTATTCTATTTTCAAGTGGAAACCAAGAGAAACGCACTTACTCTAAAAAAAAACCCAAACCTGACAATATTTCAAACGACTAGATTCCAAAGGATTAAGAAGAAAACCTGAAGTCACAAAGGCTTTCAACTCTCATAAAAACTCTGGAAATAACTTATCTAAATTTCAAAACCCTCTAAGGTATAAAAGGAATATTTCTGATAAAGCAACTGACTCATTCTAACATGTCTATCTTCATTCATGCATGCTTTTGAATCAGACTAAAAGACTTGGTTTGCAAAGTCTCATGTGTGTGCGTGTGTGTTCTTTTTTTTTTTTTACCTTCACAGCTTTTTTTGGGAAATACCTCAATGAATACAATGGCAGCTACATCCCTCCTGGGTGGAGAGAGTGGGTTGGATTAGTGAAGAACTCTCGCTTCTATAATTACACCATTTCTCGCAATGGTAACAAAGAGAAGCATGGATTTGATTATGCAAAGGTATTTTCCAGACACATCAATGCCACATCATTAATCCATATAAAAATCACTTTCAGATAATTAATTAACCAGATAATTAATTAATTAACCAGCTGCAGCCAAGAAATTGAGATGTCTTTTTCCCTCCAGGGCATTTCAGATCAATTTCAATGTGAGAATATTAATTTTGTGACAGAATGAAGTTTCCAAAGGCTCTTGATGCAGCCTGGAGATTCCTCCTTCACTCCCTCCCTCTCTCTGCTAGAAAGGGATGGTTCAGCGGCAGAAGCAAATAGTAAATAAAGGCCCTTTCGCCAAAATAATTGTGCCCCTTATGCTACTGAACTTTAAGGCTAGATGAGTGTTAGTTGTTAGCCGCAGAAGAGACCTTTCAATTATACAGTGGACACCAAAGAAAAGGCCATGTGTCTGTAGTGTCAGGCTCCAGATGTGACTATAAGAATAGATAAGCAGGAGAACACAGCTGTTGGAAAACTGCAGATTTGTTTGTGCTCTTGACAAAGTTTGGAAAGTATGCCAAGGTGACCTGCCCACTGCTGTGAAGTTTCTCGGAAAGGCTTAGGAGTGCAGATTGCAGACTTTCCAGGGCGCAGAAAACAATCTGGAATTTCCTCAGACTGCCGCTCAGGGAAGATGATACAGATGTTGCAGCTGTGGTTTCTGACCCATGTAATGAGATTTTATTGGAAGCTCGCGATGCCTGTTTCTGATTTCCCCACCCGTAGAAATTACATGATACTAATTATACATTTATATAGAGTTAGAAAGAAAAGAAAATAGAGCATTGGTTAGTTATACATTCCTTCCACACCCCGCATATGTAGCGAGAATATATAGGCCAATAGGAGGGGTAAGCATGCATTAGGAGAGCAATCACACAGGCATTTCACTTGAACAGGCCACAAACTCAGAAGTGATCCCACCACCAGTGCCTGGCCCTCATTACCCATTTTGAACACCAAAAGGTCCCTCACTGTCTCTTCCATATCCCTGCAAGGATTTCAGCAGCTGGAGCTACTGTGTGCGCTCCGAGCTTGCTACAGTAGAAGGGAAGGGCAAGGGGGGACAGAGAGCCGGCAAGCGAGGAGCTCACAGCTGGTTGGCTTGTCCTAGCACTGACATGCGACACAGACCTTGTCCCTCAGGCTCTGCTTTTGCAGCTGTTAGGGCCTCGAATCCACAACATATGATTAGTCATGCCTGGAAGTGCTTGAAATTACAAACATTGTCTCAGCACTTTCTCAATGAAGCTCGCCCTAAACCTCCAGGCCAACAGCGAATGCTCCAAGGTGGCAGGTGGTTTAATTTAAGTTTTCATCTTTTTTTCTTAGTTCCATTTCCTCCCTTCCCCTTGTAGGCTTCCATTTGCCACCTTGGCTGTAGGTTAAGCCAGTTTATTAGCGAGTCACAACCTTAATCTCAGCAGCTGCACTGCTTAAAGTTGTACAATTAAACGAACAGAGCCTGCAGGAATTCCACTGCTCCCTGCATTCACACTTGCAGTTTCTTTGATAGAGATTTTTGCGTTCCATTGCCTGTTGTAGCTTTCTTCCACTTTGTATGCATACAAAAGTACATTCTGAGCAAAGAGCATGCAAGAAATATTCATATAAGCAAAACCAAGTAATAGTCAATGATTACTTGCAGTTAGGAGCCCTCAGCTTGTGAAAGTGTTTTATCAGTGAAATTCAAGTAACATATTTTTGTCAGTACAGCCTGTCATTTAAAATGTCAATAGCATTATATTACAAAATCTGGTAATCTTATTTACTTAATGCCTTCTGTTGTATCTGATTTGCAAAATACTGTCTTATTTTATGTGGTCTCGCCTGCTTTAGAAAGTAATTACCGCCCAGTCTCCCCTATGGTCCCTTGAATCATACATCTCTTTGATGGTATGTTTTTACTTCCTGATCCGAGCTTTAATGAGGACTTGAAAATAACATAATAACATGATCGTATGTGATCTAATTAATCATGCACTTTGTAACTTTTGCTTTGTGTTAATCGTATGTTCCAGGACTACTTCACAGACCTAATCACTAATGAGAGCATTAATTACTTCAGAATGTCTAAGAGGATATATCCCCATAGGCCCATAATGATGGTCATCAGCCACGCTGCACCCCATGGCCCCGAAGATTCGGCACCACAGTTCTCAGAGCTCTACCCCAACGCTTCACAGCATATGTAAGTCACACCTTGCCAGACCCACTGCTTGAACCTGCTTCTTGTGAGGTATTTGATTATGGAAATGGTATAGGGACAATGAATTCAAATATAAGAAACCCATAGCAAGTGCTGAATGATGCTTGTTTCTTTTGCTGCGTTTGTTCCTTTTGGGAAGGAGAGTGACAGCTCTGACCATTATTAAAACAGAGAGAAGCTCTTTTCCTCCTGGGAAGTTGTGGGAGATTAAAAGGTCAGTATTTGGCTTTGTAAGGGCAGCTTCTTACAATACCCTGAAAATATGTAGGCACAGGTCAGGATCTGTTGGAAAGATATTACTTCCTTCATCTTCCTCTAAGATATGCACTTCCTGGGCTCTAACTAACTGAATGTATTGAGAGTAAAACACCTTTTTGTAGCTTTTGACTGCACCAGATTTGTTTATAGACTAGATACTGACAGGTTCCCAAAATAGCCTATTAGACTTCATTTTAAAATAACATGCTTAATCTTTTCTGATGATTACACTTTACTAAAAAAAGAAAAATTTAAAAAAAAGGAAGAGAGAACTGTACCTCTTGTTTCTAGACCTGTAGCCAACTCTAGTTAAAAATCTAAGGATAGTCCTTGATTGTACACCTTGTTTTATATGTTGACAATTCTGGGTTCTTTAAAAAAAAAGAAAAAGGAAAAAAAGGTAATAAAATACTTTGGATGGATTGTAAATTGATTTAGCCTCAGAAAATGAGGAGGAACCTGCTTCATCACACAATGGAAATGCTCCTTGTAAAATAATGCATTTTTTACACTGCAGTAGCTCACACACAGGGATGTTTTTTGCAGTTGCATTAAAGAGTTTGAAATTGAAAGGAGTATGTTACTGCATAAACTGCATACATGAACTTACTTGTCAGTTTGTATTTTTCGATCCTTCTATTGGCTACTACTTTCTAGATATGCCACTTTCTCGGACCTTACATTCTTAACTATATTTTTCTTAGCCTATGCTCTCAACAGCCCCTGCTCCCGAGACTAGACTTTGCAAATAATACAATCAGCACTGTTTCATAGTTCTCCAGATACTCTTACTTGTATGCAGAATTGATGAGGTTGCTACTTTACTTTGTAAATATTCACTTGAAATTGGTTCTCAAGTAATCATCCTGAAGAATTATTATCACCATTTTATGTCCTAAAGGTAAAATAAGATAGACATGAACACATAGAACCAGCCATATTGATCTGACTTAGTAACAGGAATTTGGGGGTCCAGCAGAAAGCAACAGGGAACAAAGGGAAAAGACAACCAAGAGATGATCTTTTTCCTTGTTTTTCTAGCTTCTGAAAACCACCATTTTAGGTGAAGCATCCAGGCCATTGAGCTCCATTCTCTTTGCATCAGTCTAACCTGTCTTTGAACTACAGTGGCAACCCCACCATCCTACTACCAGTGCCGCTCCATGTGTTAGGGACAAACAACTGCTTTTTCTTTCCTTCTAAACCTGGAACTTGCCCATGCCCCTGGTGAATAGTCACAAAATCTGATTTAATGGACTTCTCCCATGTCTTCTTTCAATCATCCCTTTTCATAGCAAGAGAGTTATATCTAATTGTTCCCACTCTGCTCAACAGATTGCGTCCCGTTTAGTGGCACAGATTGCCTGGCCTCAGGCAAGCTATCCTGTTTGTTGGGGGACTATCCATCATACAGGAGGGTAGGATTCAAACTGTTTCCGCTTAGCTGTAGGGACCATGTCTGGAAGAAAAGCACTGAATCATTGTATTTCAACCTACCTCTCCCCAGGTCAAACTCATTTTACTTGTGTTCACTGTCTCCTGATAAAAGATTGTACTTGCGTTGGATTAACATGATCCTGACACTTTCTACTGCTTGCTATTTTCAGCCTACTTCTTTTCTAGCTTGTGATGCTAGAGCAAATGGGTTTATCCAGTTTCCAAAAAAAAAATACCTGCCTCTCCACTTTATATAGGCTGCATGACACCTGCAAAGATCAAGCAGAGCCCCTAGTTATTGATTTATGGGCTTAGTTGCATTTGAGTACTTGCATAGATTAATTTTTATTTGTGTGGATTCCTGAAGTCTAAACACCTTACTCTGCTAGGCTGCTTGTGAAACAGCCCAGAATATGAGACTCAGCTGTGCTGCTTCTTGTCTTCTGGTGTTGTTGATTTCTTGGCAACCTTCTCGCAAAGATTTTTTTTCTCTGGTGACCTCAAGAAATCCTTGCTGGGCTATTTCATGTTTCTTATTGCACTGACTGACTGCAAGCATGTGTTAGAGTTCAGTCTGCAGACTAAGAAATGAGACAAACTGAAGATAAGCTGCCAATTTGGGTGGCTGAAGCCTCCAACTAACTGATTTCTCTAGCAAAAATATTAGCAACATGCCCTAAAAGACATAAGAAGTTCAGTTCTCGCGGAAGTGTTCAGTGCTCCCTGTGAAAACAGCACGAGAACAATAAAATCCCTCCTGCCAAGGTTTGTGTAATTTGAACGTTTAACCCTTAGGTTTTCTTCCTTGGTGGTCAAGCACCATTTGAATCTCTTTCTTTCTGACCTTGGGTGACAGCCATCTGACCTTGGATTTTGTTTTTAAAAATGTAGTTGCTATATCATGTTACTGTAACACCTACCTCCAACAAAGAAGGGAAACCAGGTCAAAAGCTGCTTGCTGGCTCTACAAACTGAGATGGAAGGTTATACCTACAAACCAAGGATTAAGATAGCCTGTTAACCACATGTGAGGGGAAGTTTTCTTTAAAAGGGCAGTAGCTGAAGCAGGCCCTTAAATTATGTGACGTTTCTTTGCTGGGAAAATACCTCTCATTTGATTGAAATACTGCCTTTATACATTAAAAAAAAGGCAAAAAACAAACAATAACACCATCAAACACAATCAGAAGTTTGTTTAGAAGTTTTCCACTTGCATGTATGTAGATTGGAGCAGCTATAGCAGGAGACACTTGAGTTCAGGGAGAGTTCTAACTTCAAATGTGGGCATCCGTTGGGCTTATTTCCCCATATGGCAGCATGCAAAGAGGAAAATCAAATGATTGCAGCAGGAAAATCCATAAGATTTATGAAAAACCCATCAAAACCAAAAAGAAGAGGAAGAAATACCTCCAGTCCTGTCTGCTTCAGCACAAACAGCCTGCTGGAGTGACATATGAAGTCTTACAAGGACAAGAAAGGTAATGATGTGTAGGCTGTTTAATCATTAATTTTAAGTGATCCCTGTTAATTCTCTTTAGCTCCAGTTTAACAGACTGTGTCTTACTGGAAGCAGCAGACACTATTGTTTTTAAGTGTGCATATTCCCTCCCACTCTCCCACCTCTCCTCGTTAAAACATGTCCTATTTCTGACACCTAAAAATATTTCTGAAAGTTTATGCTGGCTGCTGTCACCATAATGAGTGACATATTTTCTGAAAATAAATCATACTAATGCATGTACTCTAGCTATGCCCAGAAGTTATTTCTGTGGAAGAAAATAGGACCGGAGAAGAGGTACTAGATGAAAGCGATACACAGATTATTGCTGTAGTGATGAACATCATCTGTTGGGGAGTGGGTCTGCTAGACCTTTGGAAATGCTGTTATTAGAGTTATGAATTTATGACCCATGAGGTGGCTCTCTAGGTGTCCCTGGCAGCCGTTACAGGGGAAACTTGTTCCATCAGACAGCTGAGCAGGAAACCTCTGACTCAAAGGATGCTCTAATGAAAGCCTGAATTCTCAGTTATGCTCAGAGCCTCTGGCACTTTAACTTCCCTTTACCTTCCAGTGTGAACCAGTCTTAGGGGAACTGTGAATCAGACCTAAGCTGTTTATAAGCTGTGAAGTAAACAAACATTAGAAGAAAAAATCTGTGGGAGGCAGGTTTACTGAAGAATATAAAAAATGGAAATCTGAAACACTGCTGGCTGTGCTGAGTTGAAGTTCCTTGGGCTGATAGGAGGACAGACAGCGAAATTTTATGGTTACCCAGAAACAATGCTATTGCCAGACTAAATATCTTGGGAGGAGCTGCTAGAAATGGCATCTGGGAAGGGATCAGAAAGCTTCCCAAGATAATGTGAGGAAAAATAGGTGTTATGAAAGGCAGAGTTTTAAATGCCCGTTTAAAGACAGTATGAAAGGTGCTGAATGACCAGGTCTGTTGTTAGCACCGTCATTGTGGTAGTGAAGCATGAAGAGCATTGCTGTTGCACCTCCGAATCCCCAGAGCAGTCTTCACTGAGAATTTGTGGTGTGAGAGGGCTGCATTCAAGGTGTCTTCTCGTCACTGAGGCCGAGTCTTAAACCTCTGCTGGTTGCAACAGTATTTCTTGTAATGTGGACACTTACCCTTTAGAGTAGGATTTAGAGTAGGCAGTAATAAATCTTGACATGTCAGTGTGTCCTGTCACGGCTGGCCTGAGGCCCACTTGCACTCCTGACTTAGAGATAAATTATCAATACCATCATACACATCATTGTGTGTGTGACTTTAAACAGGAGTAGAAGAAATAGCATGTTATAGAAATATGGAAAGATTCCAGTTACCCAATTAGCTTCTGCAGCAGCAACAAATAATCTTCCAAAAATAAAAATTTGTTATATGTAACAGGTAACAACTTATTTTTCTTCTGTATTCCAATATATAGCAGCTGTGTTACACTTTGGCAGTGGAAAATTTTGTACCTCACATCCCCAGATATATAAATATCTCTGGGTTTAAAAGATTCCCCTTTTAAACAGCAGCAAAAGTAGACTCAGAATGATGAAATGCAACTTCGCATTAACACTTACAATGCCACTCGCCATGGGGGATTTATACGCTTATTTTTGCTCAGAATCTTCCTGCTTTCCAAGAACAGTGTCTAAACCTGGAAGTTTACTTTCCCTTGGAAACAAAAGATTTGCTTCCTTTGTTTATTTACTTTTTCTTTTTCTGAAGAAACATGACCACTTATGCAGTAATCGCTAATGACATTTCAAAGAATAATATAGGTGTTAACTTTGTGCAGAAACTATTCAGTTCTCTCAATGAGTTTTACCATAGGTATTCTCTTACAATGTTGTTGACTTCTGTTTTTATGAAACTAAAATGTTCCTGGGGCATATAAGTACTGTATTATTTTCACTAACTGGAGGACTCCCAATCCAAACAGAAGATTAGCCAAACACTTTGGGGATGAAACCACCTGAGAACTCTATGGAATTATTCACAATCAACATTTTTATACAGTATTTTTTCTGAACAAATTTTCTTTTGTTGGATAAAAACAGGAGGGAATTAGATGGTAAATAGAGACAAACAGATTTTTAGTATGAGCAATTGAACAAATGTTTGCAAACGTGCTCATTTCTTTCCCTGTTAACACATCTGAAACGGAAATGTATATATTTAGATTGAACTTTTAGAAAACAAATGTTAGTTTAAAGTTGCACTGAATCCCGGGAGCTCTTAAAATATGCTATACTCTGCTCTATTCCTTTTCTGCACAGATACCACAACTGTGTAAACAGCATTTAGCCAAGCTGAAACTCTCATTCTTTTCTTGACTCATGAAGCATCTTTTTGTAATAATGATTTGCAGAAGGACTTCACTCCATTTGTTTCATTGAATATCACAGAAAAAGCAGTTCCATTACTCGTAAATGATCATGTAATTAATTTCTGAATGATTTGCTATTTGAGGACCCCATTTCAATAGGTGCCTTAGTACAAGTATCTGTTGGTTTGGGTTGCTGGGGTTTTTTTATTTCTTGTCTAACTTAAAATTATTGTGTGTACCTTAGAAGCCAAATAAAATGCATTCTCAGTTCTGAACTTCAAATTTAAATATACAAATATAGGAAATGTTGTCAGTAAGCGTAATTAAAATGTGTGATATGAAATGCTGATGTAACTGAAGTTTATTTTGACCTTTTGGATTCAGGCCACAAAGCTGAATGTTAATATAATTCCTTTCCTCTCAACTTTGAGTATCTTTTTGAACCAATGCTTATAGATAAGTTATAGATTTCACAGTGAATATTTCTTCAGAGGGAAAAGTATGCTTTTGCTTATGAAGATTTACTCCTTCCCTAACCTATAGAACGCACTGTTATCACCACTGCAGGCTTTCCTGCTGCAGTTTAACAGGTGGCAAATAGACAGGGAATGCAATTTCCATTATGTAGCATGAACAAAACAATGCACATTGATGCAGAGACATTAAGTGTTAAGAGAACTCGAACTACACAAGTCACCCCTTTCCTCAGGAGGCTGTAATCTAAAGCTAGAGAGGGCTAATACTAATTTTCTTTTTTGGGTTTTTGCAAAAGTGCATGTAAAATGGGATAGTTTCTCTGTAAATGTATTTACATAAATGAATGACTACAAAATCTCAGGATGAATTCTTTTTCTCATTCTGAGAATGCATTTATGGGGAAGTTCCTGACTGGTTCCACATCTCTTATTGTTAAGTACTTTGGGATTTTAATTTTTTTTTAAATTAAACAGGAGGTGTCAATTTGAGATTTTTATGAACCTCTATCTTCCAGTATCCTGACCAGTGCTAGAACAAACCTGTCATGGAGTGCCAAGAAGCAATCTAGGTTTGCCCAAGCTGGTATAGCCTACCAGAACAACAAATACTCTATCTTTTTAGAAAACATTTGTTCGCTCAGTCCTTACCCTCTCTACAGATTTAATATTCCTGCAGCACACTGCTGGTCATTTTAGAACTGACCTGTATGAAGGGGAGCAGTTTTTCATGTTTTCTATTTTTGTAACATTTATAATGAATTCTCAGTCAGTCTCCAGGCTCACATTCAGCAGTTTAAGTGCTTTACTTTTTGCCGATCAACTAGCTAGAATGACCTTGAAATCCGAAACCTCTCCTCACTGCATTCTGGGGCAGCATCTGAGCTGTTCAGGGGCAGCCCAGCAATGACTGACAGGCATGTGAGCCCTGCCAGACTTAGAGGCCATGGACAACTTTAAAATAATGAAGTATCTGGCAGTGTCTGCTGATCATGGACCAACATATGTACTAAAGAAGACACGACACATTTCTTCAACCTTATATCCCCACTGTTTAGAGGAATCAAGGAAATGTATGTGGTTGTGTTACTTTACAGTAGTACTTGTCAATACAGAGCAAAGCTGTTCCCAAAAATGGAAGAACAGAAACAGTGACAGACTGTGCTATGAGATTTTCAAGGGCTTATAACAGATGAACATTTAGTTGATATCTCCTGCTGCTTCAAGAAAAAAAATCTTGTGATAAACAGTTATCACTGACAGGGAAGAGACCCATCTACTTGGAACGGTTTTCAGCAATCAGCAACATTATCCGCAGAATTCACTTCTGTTGCATTTTTAAGGGGATTTTTTACCTCCAAAAGAAGGTAGACACATCTCAGGGCAGTGTCAGGTCTTGTGCCTGGGAAGCAGTGACATTCTGGTGGATTTCTGCAAGGCACAACAAGAAGAGGTATGCAGCAAACGCAAACAAGTTCTGGGGCTTTTGGTTTCCTTTCTACCTCTTCCCTATTACTCTCCCCTCCACTTCAGACCCCTGTCTCACTTCATCAGCCACTGGCATTGGATATTTCACAGTAGGTCCTATTCCTTGAATTGTCTCAGAGGAAAATTCTGCTCACTCTCTTCCTACTGCATTTCTCACCCAGAAAATTCAAAATGCATTTGGAAAGTGTCTGTGAAAGGTTTTAACCAACCTGCTAAATCTTTGAGTGCTGCTTTATAAAGGCTATCCATTACGTGGAGGAGGCTTCTGACTATGGCCTGGGAACGTGAGACCTGAGCCTGCTTCAGCAGCTGGCTCTCCTTCCTGGCACAGCGGCAGGCTGTCACAGCAGTGCCGGCTGAGCACGGCTCACAGCCACCTCATCCCTCTATGGTGGGGGCACTCAGGAGCCTGCTGGAAAAAAAAACAGTTTTGCTGGAAAATGCTGATTAATCAAAACCAAGTTCTTTCATGGGAAACCATCTTGTTTGACAAACTTCCAAAGAAACAGAGGAAAGTTTGCACTGCAAGTATCCTTTTTTTTTTTTCTGTCAATGTGTCTAATACTTGATAGGTGACCAAAACTTCTAAGACTTGCTTCTTCGAGATCTAGGGCTCCATTGGTCCATCCACTGGGGCTGCTGGCAAACCAGCTACCTAGAGGGCCATGCTCTAAGTCTCAGTTTCATTAACTTTGAGGTGGTGTAAATGTTCCTTGTAAAAATCAGATTTCTACAAGGGGAAATGTGAAAATTTTGACTTTTCAACCTGAAATAAAAGTTTCCATCAGAAAAGGAATTACAATTTATGTTTGTCTTTGCTAAACTTTACATACTTCTTAGGAAGGATGTAGTCAAGGCACTGTTCACAAATCCTGTGATACCACGGTCTCTCTTCTGTTTCCCGTTGAGGCTAGTGGTTAAGTAGGTTAGTCAAAACTAGCTGTATGTACTAGATATATTAATACTTCTTGAATTCTACTGAAATTCTCAAAAATGGTCTCAGGTTAAAGTGTGGCCTCCATTAATTTATTGCAGTTTACTATCAGTCTATTATGTTGTCCATTCAGCCGATTTTTTTCCTCACAATATATACTTATCAGTTATACACCTAATAGCTAATACAATAACATCAAATGATTCAGTAAAATCAACTGCTTTCACCATTCTGTGATCTCATGCAACCCTGTCAAGAAAAATGAAAGCTAAATGAAGGACTGGTCAAAAGTGTGACTTTAAGTTATCAGTATGAAATGTTTGGATATTATCCAGTGCTACGTCTTACAAAAGGGCAATTACGCATAAATATTTCTTGAGGAAAACTTACCTCTGGGTAATGCACACATTAGAATTATCAGTATCTAAACAGTCAACTAATATTGAATTTCATTTTTGTTATAAACTGAAGAGACAACAGTAGGAATCAAACTATATCAAACAGACATATTTTTTTTACATTTTCTATTTCCATGTATTTTTTAAATGTAATACTGTAGTACATGTATCATGTACCGCCATGTATTAGAAACGGGGAGAAATTAAAACCTCACCAAAATGGCAAAGCCTAGATTCTCAAAGCCTAAATTCTGCAAGTGTTAGAGAAGGAAAGTAGTCATATGTAGGGGTTTTTTGTTTGGTTTCACTTCACTTTTTGGTTGTTATGTATGCCAGGTATATAACAAGGTTGATGGAGAGCATTTATACTGTGTATATCTGTGCCACAAATTTACTTGGCATATTTTTTGCAGTACTTTTTCTTCACAGGTGACACTCCTGTGAACATATTCTTGTTTTTTGACAATATCCTTCAAAAATTCATCACCCATGGATAAAACACCTCTCATGATTTTTTCCTTTGATGTTTTTGTGAATTCCTAAAGCACCGTTCGTTGTTAGGACACTGCACCATACTTAGAACTAGTATCAATAGCAATATTAGTTCAATATTGTGGGTATAGTTCATGCTGTGCTAATAATGCTCTGTGTTTTGCATTCACATTGGAAAAATAACACATACGTATTATTTTGGCACAGGTGGAATTTGCACATCTACCACATCACTGGAAATCTGTAGGACGTAGCTTGGGTGAGGGTCAAGGGCAAGCGATGGAGACTGAACATGGGGCTAGAGCCAACAGTGCTGCTTACAGCATTTTCTGCAGTTTCTTAACTTTCTCCTTCAAGGCCAAAGCATGGATTTGTACCAGATCTGACTCAGTGCCTGAGTAGCCAGCCCCACAGGGGTGGCACTCAAGGTCCTGGCAATGCCCACACTTGTACTTACCTTAGGAAAAAAGTCAGTACTTTTGCTCTTTGGGGCATCTTGAAAACTGGCAACACCAGAGTTGCCATTCTTAGTACTGACTGGAACATGTCTTTATTCCACAGGCTAATATCTTTCTTGTGAGTTTTGTTTAACTTGTACTAATATAAAGGTAATTTCCTCACTGGAGAAGCAGTCATCTTTGATCTCTGAATTCCTTCATTTTTCTGCTTGTCTTTTTGGGATGCACCATTCAGATGAGCATTTTTAATTATTACAGATTCTTCTGAGGCATATCCCATATCTTAATATGCATCTGGTAGTAGTCTTTAAACCTCAAAGAAATCTCAGAAAGCAAGTGTTTACAAATTTTTGAGGAACTAATGTATGAAACAATGAAGCCTGGAAGCCACTAAAGTGATTTTTTTTTTTTATATTTGGCATTAGAAATACCAGGTGCATGTAGAATTTGTGATTTAACTGCTTGTTGACTATTCCAATATTAAAGGAATTCCACCTTGCTCTAATGCTTGTGATACTGCACACCTTTTCAGACCCTTTCTTTTCCTCCCAGCACTCCCAGCTATAACTATGCACCAAACATGGACAAGCACTGGATCATGCAGTACACGGGGCCCATGCTGCCTATCCACATGGAGTTTACAAACGTCTTGCAGCGCAAAAGACTTCAGACCCTGATGTCAGTTGATGACTCTATGGAAAGAGTGAGTTCAAGAAACTACTGTGAATGCAATCTTACTTGTCTCCTTCTCCAGCCGCAGCCTAGGGAAAACCTTTGGGCTACAAAAAGAATTATGCCACATATCCTCAGTATAAATGAATGATGGTTCTCTGCAACATAGTGCCAAGCTCCTCACTTGGTTCTTTTAATTTCTGGGTGAATAAGCTGGTGATTTTTTTTTTTAAAAGGGAAAAGTCACTGGGCCTAAAATAAAGCCTGGTATTAACAGAAGATGCATCACCTGCATGTACACATGGATAGACACAGGTGTGTACATGCTAACTTCTATTCATTTCACACACTCCCTTTACAGTTCGTCCCTTAGCTGAAATCTGGGAATTGACAAATCACGGCAACTCAGGTGTCAGTCTGCTAGTGTTTGCAGAAGTTAGGCAAAGCAGTGTACAGCTAATTATAGGTAACATGATACATGAACTATTAGGTGTACTTTGTATGACTTTTTGTTCCAAAATCAAGCACCATGACCAAAGATCTTCCCCCAGAGAGATTTCTTTAAACTTTAATAAAAATTTACAGCCTTTTCCCAAGCCCACAACTGTAAGGAATGAGAAGGTTATAGACTAACACAGTAAATCAAATCTGGGTACCATTTACCCTAAAGCTGTAGCAGACTTTTCTTCCCAAGCTGTGTTTGAGCACAAAATGACTTCTGGACATACAAATGCAACTGCACTAGTATTTCCATATTCTGCTATTCTAATTTTCTGGACCCATTTCATTTTCCCCCCTGTCAAATGAGAAGTCGAACTTTTAAGTTGATTTTTTTAGCAGCTCACTAAAGATGAGATGTAAAGATGAAATAAAAAAATGTCCCTCACCAGAATGTCTGTTTCAACAACCTCATCAATGTCATATTTGATTCTGTGAATTTAGAAGGGTTAAATGAGGATTATACATGATGGTTATTCACCAAAAGATGTTGTGCACATTTAATTTTAAGTTTTTTCTTGTGATATGTTGCAGTTATACCAAATGCTTGCAGAGATGGGAGAACTGGAGAATACCTACATTATTTACACCGCTGACCATGGTTACCATATCGGGCAGTTTGGACTGGTCAAGGGGAAGTCAATGCCATATGACTTTGATATTCGAGTTCCTTTCTTTATTCGTGGTCCAAGTGTAGAGCCGGGATCAGTGTATGTTCTCTTATGTCTCTGGCACAGCTGTTGAACCTAATGTAAAATACTTCTAAGAGCATGTAATCATCACTCTGACTAGTTTCATTGCATAAAGGATGCCCTATTATTGCAAAGCAGTGAGTTTTATAAAGAGGCACATCTTTCATTATGCATATTGTTAATGAGTTATAATGCAGATGAGAAAGTTGCATTATGTAAGGGTTACACTTTGGGGTTTGCTTTTAAAAAGTAGGTGCTCACTTTCTGGTTTAGCAGAATGGATGGCATCACGCACTCAATGTCAATGAGATAAGAGTAACGTGACTACTGGATCTCCTTGTCTTATTGTGCCCAGCATTTTCTTTGTGATGCCAACCTGCAGTACTGGCCTGTTGTTCTTGGATTTGTAGCCTTCAAAGAGGATTTTCTTAACACTTCTGTGGAGCTTTACATCTTCAAAGCCCAGATAAACATTAATTAACATTTTGTTTCAAATAAAATGTGAAGACCTACATATTGAACCAATGACAACTATGACCTTTCCTGTTGATTTGCAGAGTGCCTCAGATAGTTCTGAATATTGACCTTGCTCCAACAATTCTGGATATAGCAGGACTTGACACGCCTCCAGATATGGATGGTAAATCTGTCCTAAAGCTTCTGGACCTGGAGAGGCCAGGAAACAGGTGGGTCCCAGTGGGGTTATTTTAGCCAGTTCAGAAGCAAATACCTAAGTAAATCAACAACTGAGTGGAAAAAGATTCTGTGAAAATGAGCCATGTCATGCCAATGGCCACAGCTTTCACATTTGAAGAGTTCCTTAAATAGCACACCTATAAAATTGCAGGTATATGTAAGTGAAGAGGTGATTTTTCAAAAATAAACTGTTAACACTCACAGCCCTATACATAGGTGCCAGCACTAAATATTATTATTTTGCTTTCAGGTTCCGAACAAACAAGAAGACCAAAATTTGGCGTGACACATTTCTGGTGGAAAGAGGGTAATTATTAGGGGTGAGAGAGTTTTGGGAGAGCCTGCCTACTGGGAACACTCTCTTGTACACACTCTCCTTTCCAGTCACTCCTCTTCCTTTTTTATGGTCAGTGAAGTAGTAAATTTTGCAAGCAAACTTAGAGGCCTGACTTGTTTCCTAGTTTCCCACCACTGGCTTTGCAGGCTGCTGTGCTGCTAAATCACAGCCCCTGAAGAAATTTGAAAGCATGCTTTTCTGGTGACTCTCCTAACCTGTACCTCCTTTTTCTCTAACAATGTACCTCTGACCACTTACATCATCATCTAACTCATTTTCTTTCCAAATCTCTGTTTCAAATCCAGCTGTGCAGAATCTTCTTATCAACTGATTTTGTATTTTCCATCACATATTGGCAGCATTCTTCATTTCTGTTCTAACTAAGGAAAGCCTTATGTGTAAATGGGGTTCATGTCTATAACTGCTCCTCTTTTCACTAGTACCTCTTTACACCCTTTCATCTTGCCAATTACTGCTGTGAAAATTTTACTCTAGGTAAAAATTGTACAGCAATTTCCTCGTGGCATTTTATGGCTTTACAGATTATGGATATCTTGTGTGATGTAGTACAAAACAGGGCATATAAAACACATTGCAATGAATAAGATATAGTCAACATAGTGCTGAATGAGTATGGAAGCCCCGTAGTCTCTTCAGCTGGGCTTTTCAGCCAGGCAAGTACTGCTTCAGCATGTTTTGCTCTGTGAAAGAACATACATTTATGTATGAATGGTGCTGAACTGTATCAGTTAGACATATTTCAGCAACCCTTATTTCGCTTTGGGTAATTTCCAGCAAATCACCTGAGCCTTTTTTTTTTTCCACTACATGACCTACGTTGAAGGTCAGTTACAAAAATGTGGGGATTTTTTTCCCCTGAGAAGACTTTAAATCTTCGAGTAGCTTTACTTTTCTAGTTACATTAATCATTCATGGATTTTAGAAGAATGTGCCTAAACTCAACTTTATATTTTTTAAAGAAAATTTCTACGCAAAAAGGATGAACCCAACAAAACCACTCAGCAGTCTAATCAACTACCAAAATATGAGAGAGTAAAGGAATTATGCCAACAAGCAAGATACCAGACAGCTTGTGAACAGCCAGGACAGGTAAGCCACAAGCAACTGCAGTGTCCTATGTGCCTGTTTTTCATGATGGGTCAAAAGAATTTGAAGAGTATGGCATTTGGAATAGACCATTATCCTGAATATCTCCAGAGCAAAGCAATGGTCCAATTTAAGGCATTGGAGGGCTTGTCCTCAGTACAGGGCTTATGGTAAAACTCTTACACTTAAATGTAACATTAGATTACTACTTTTTCTTTAATTTAGTGCATTGCTAAATATGCAAGATAATTCAAATAATTATAAGGGAGAGATCTTTTAGACCAGTGAAAGTTTATACTCACTGGGGTAATTCAGAATCGTTGGAGCAAACTGGTTAGTCCTACGGTTACACATGACTTCATTTGCTGGAATAACAATTGGACAACACACTTGGTAATCATCATACTTCATTATTTTTTGAAACACCTTTAATAGAAGAGTCCCCTGCTCAGAGACGCTTACTGCTTATGGTCACTGTAAGGACTCAGACAGCGATACCCAAGCATTACTTTTTCTTTACTTAGCCTTAATGATTTCAGCAGAACGCCTGAGTGACACAAAGGTCTAATTGCCTGCTCAGGCAAGCAGAAGTTACTGCACCCCTGACTAGGATGCTTACACTTGCAGCTCTGCAGTGCACATACAGGGAGGAAGCTATATTACAAAAAAAGTGAGTCTGACTCCAAATTCTCTTCAATCCATTCTGAATTAATGTGCTACCTACAGTAAAATATGGAGATGAATTTACTAGGGAGACATGGAAGGAAGCTGTCTGCCTTCCCACTGACACTACCCCCAGCCAGGCACACGCTTGGGGGCCGCACAGGCAGTGGCTCACCCCCACCCTGCCATCCTACCCCTCCATCCCCATCCTCAGACACCTCTCCGGAGGAGTGTGAGGTGATTTCTCCCAGGCAAGCGCTTGTGCCTTTCGCTTAGATGTTTGCTCAGACTGCTGCAGCTAGCCATAGGCCTGGCACTGAAATATCAGCAAGCTGTTTTGAACAGGACCATAAAGCCTCACTGTGCTCCATTATACCATCTGCAGCCACCCATGGTGCCCAGGGCAGGTAGGGCTCTACACAGCAAAACCGAGGGCACTGGGGAGAACTTGCTTTCTTAGAGAAAAGCTCCATCCCCACCTTTCCCCTTCTCATTCATTAGAGGGTAGTGTTACAGTAAATGTTGCTTAATCCCAGATTGGATTGGACTATGTTTTGGCTGGCACATCCTCGGTCAGGTTCTCTGCCACAGCTCTCACCTCACACATGCTGCTTAAATGCAGACACTTTTGAAGGGATATACACAATATTGCAGTATCACCCAAGGGCAAAGTTTTCAGGAGTTCAAACACTGCCATTGTAAACAGAGATTAAATTTGAAAAACTGAACATTTTTATAAAAACTAAAGGAGATCAATGGAGTCATTTAGACTGTTAGACGCTAAAATGTTTAGTTTTAAAATGCCAAAATATTTTCTTTGCAATTATTTCTTATATTTATTACCTCTTATGCCAAAATCCCGAGTTAGGATCGCTTTAATGTTCCACATGTGAATAGAAAAGATTAAGCATCCTGACCAGATACAACACCTGGATTGGTAGGAAACACTGTTCGCAGCCCTGTTCCCAGCCCACTGTGGTAGACTTGTCTTTCCATTCCTTAACAGTGAATCCTGTTTGATCAAAGGGCACAGGGAGAAGGTCTTGAGCCAACAAAGATCTTACAAGAGAAATGGTGTTTGACAGTGGCTCTCCCACCTACAAACTCCATCAAAACTCCCTTTAAAAGTTGAAGATGCATCAGCTCCACAGAGCCCAGCAGCCACCTTTAATGGCTGAAAGAAAGGCAGGGCCAAACTGACCTTTTTAAGACCAATTTTCACACCTAGCCATCAAGGTATATAATTTTATTTTTTTTTAAACAGAGAGACCAAAATAGTCCAGTGCTTACAGGGAAATCCATGTAGAATAGGAAGGGTGTGTATTTAAAGAGGGACATAGGACATAACATGGCCATCAGCAAGGCATTTCTGTGAGAAATGTGTCCACAGGAATTTATCCATATAGAAAAGCTGTTAAAGAAAATTAAAAGCTAATAGGCCAAATAATTTTACTTTAGCACAGATGGTTTCCAATGTGCAATATGAGGCATCATAGCTTAATATGATGTTCCCTCACCAAATTGCACCTTAGCTATTTTGAACCTCTTGGAAGAGAGAAAAGGGAAATAATATTATGTGGGTCTTCACTTTGTGTTATCTTTTGAGATTAAAATTTTTAATTTAAACTGCATGGATACATATATATATATATATATATAAAATCTTAATTTTAACTATGGTGGTTTATAATACTTCCTAAATTTACTCTAATCAGTTGCAGTTAGCATCACTTAGAGTAAAATCACTTTCACAGAATGAATGACTGCTTACAGATTTTTGAATAATTAAATTACTGGTCACTGGGAAGTTGCTGCTAAATGTCTGTAACTAAGAATAAGCATTTGGTAAAATAATACACCAATGTACTGTCTAGTACATTTAGAGCTTGTTCTTTATTTTAATTTGCTTTAGTCAATTTCTGGTTAATTTGAAATGGAGAACACAATTGAGAAGGTTTTTTCCTGTATTGAAATGAAGTGTGATCCTGAGATCTTCTGGTTCCAAAACCTCCAAGGATGTAGTACTCAGGAAAACAATTGCTTCATCTTATTTTCTATTTAATAAGTTGAAATAAAACAAAATTTTTTAAAAAAAGAAAGAAAAGAGAACCTGGCTTAATAAAGACCATTTTTTAAATGAAAATTTCAAAATTTCATTTTTTTCTATGTACAATTTCTATCTGAAACCAAGTAAACATAATAAGGGCAAGAAAACATTAAAAGTCTGCAAAATTACAAGAATCATTTTTTAAGTTCTAAATTACTTTACAAAAAATAAAAGTTCAGAAATTTAGATTATAGATTACATTGAGCTGCAAATGAGTAAGGCTTATGAGTTACAAAAAACCCAAGTTTTGTTTCATTAAGAAAAAAGTAGTTATAAAATGCAGGCAAAAATAAGTAAAACTTCTTTCTTTCATAATTTTTTTTTTAATTTAATTTTTTCAGCACCATTGACAGATTACATCATTTTCATGCTAGACCACCTTCCCCTTGCTATTTTTCATAATCCCCTTCCCAAAAGGACAGTTCCCAAATGTTCACTCACCTCCTTGAAAGCATATCAGGTGTGGAATGTGCCCAAGTGCGTGGATATGTTCAACTTTGAGTTACCTTCAGCCAGTCCTTAACTTGGATCAGTGGTGAGCCCTTGCAGAGAAGAAGACTGCCTGCTGAAACTGCATTAGCAAAAGCACTGCTAATGGGTCATGGGAAGCAGTCACTCACCTCTCCTTGATGCTTGCAGGCTGCAGCTGGAATGCTGCATTTGGGTTGGGCCCTCTGTTAGAAGAGGGACTTTGGTACGCTGGAGCAAGTCCTATGGAGGAGCCCAGAGGTGGTCAGGATGTACTGAAGAAGGGCAGAGGTTTGTTTAACCAGGAGAACAGAAAGCAAAGGAGGAATCTAATTGCTTCCTTCTAATAGCTAATTAGAGAGAAGACAGACCCAGATGTTTCTTGGAGGTGCACAGCAAAAGAGTTACAAGCAATAAACTAGTTGCAGCAAGGGAAAGTGACTAGGTGTGTGGAAAGAAAGGTTACTATAAGAATGATGAAGCACTGGAGCCCAAAGAGGCTATGGAAGGTCCATCCAGGGATGAAAATCCTAATAATGTTGTTCTTACTTTGAGGAGAAGGTTGGACAAATGACCTCCAGATGTTCCTTCCAGAGTTGCACATGCTCTTAATTTTTTGCTTGCTTAATACCTAGACTCAAGGATTTAATGTTTTCTTCCTCCTCCTTAGCTTTATAATTTGGGAAGTGCTGTTAATTTTGTCCATCTTGTGAGTTATGCATCACCTGCCCATGCCCTATTTGGATACAGATTGGATATCAGAGTTCCTGCTCTGATCCAGCTGTTGATCTGCACTCATCCACAGTACAGCTGGTCCCATCACACTTAGGCCAGGTTCGTTCCTCCTGCAAAGGGAGGAGCAGCGGGGTGGCCTCTCTGCTCAGCTTTGGGGTTTGAGGCAGGGTAGAAATTTCCTTTGCAGTCCCTCTTGCACATCCCAGAAAGCCCTCAAGAAATTATAATGAGAACCGGAGGTCTATATGCCAAATTTGTCACCAGTTTATGTGATGTAACTTACTGAGCTCACCTGATTGAGCCCAATTGGTTTAGTAGTGACTGTTGATGTGTCTTGGCACTTAAATGCTTTGCAGGGTTTGTGTTTTTTTATTTCATTAGTACATGTTTCTCATCTTTACTGTGAAAAGGCACACAGTATAGAGAGACCTGTTCATCTGCAGCAGTGCTACCCCTGCTGTTGTTTTAAAACTGGAATCAGTCTGTGTGAACTTGTAACTAAAACTTTGTTAATTTTCCCGTAGAGTGGAAATAATAGCATGTGAACAAGGGTTTTTCTTGGATTAATACAGCCTTATCATGACACAAATTTCCTCTCCATTTTCCACTGAAATTACCTGAGATGAGAATATATGTTAGTTCAGGAGGTTTAGAGGCAAGCTGCTCTTAAATCCTCTGGCAGGTTTTTTTTGTTGAACTCGCTCCATCTTCTCACACATGAAATTCTTCTGGATACTTAGCAAACATCCAAAAAAAAATACTAACTTTGTTTTCATTTACACCTTTTTTCCCCTCTTCCCTTACCTTAACGTGTAATTAATGAGTTCAGTTAATTCGTAAGTATTCATTCCTTTTCTCTCCACTAGCCTGAGTCATAGGAATTTTCCTGAGGCATAATTTTGACTTCTGGGACTGAACATTGTTTCCCAGATATCAGTTACCTTTCCAGGACTCGTGACTGATAGACCAGGGATCTCTAGTGTGCCATTCATTATTTACAATCAGTATCAAATCCATAGCCAAACAAGCATTTTTATCCTCTTACAAAAATTGCATAAATCACAACCTTATTTTAAAATTTTCCCAACAGAGGGGAAAAAAATAAGGTACCGCCCCAAAATGAGGACTGTGAAACCTGGTGTTTAAAATTTTAGCTCTTAGGTTAGATGACTTGGCAACCAAACCCAGACACAGGTCTATTTATTTTATGGGCATATATCTCCTACCATCTGCTTAGCACTACCTGCCAGTTTGTGAACAACGAAGGTCTGAAACTTGTAAAGATCAGTGGTCTGATGCCAGCTCCAGTAAGTACTGACAGTGGGCAGAACTGAAAAATGCATTGGGCTGCCCATGTTTGTATGACATGTGCGCCCATGAGCTCGAACAGCTACACAGGTATCATGCCATAGTCGCTAACTTCCCTTGAGCTCACTTTTTCTTGCACCTCAGCTTCAGAGATGTAGAATAATATGTTTCCTTCTGAGGAAGTATATCCTGAAACCACCCTGAAGAGATAATGTTCCATTTGGAGGATACACCTGAAGACTGTATAGTGAGATTTTAGTTAAGATTAGGTCTCAGTCTGATTTAAGGCTTTACGGGTCGTCACTGGAGACATGCTGTTGAATCCAAGCATCAGCTCTGCGGTAAATGTGCAAGATTCTTCTGGCTCTGGTCCAAAAAGCATGTTGCATAGTTTGTACATAAGTCTTAACTTCTCACGTATCCTTCACCATTTAAAAATCTAGAGTAAGAATTTGATTTTATTGTCCATATTCACATTTATCACATTATCATATCAGTGTTCGGTCAAAAACATGTCTACTTGCAATGCTAAAGTAACACTTGCCATCAATCAGCTTACAGATAACATTGTAAAGGAAATTAGAATAGGGCTTATTAGGTGTAGTCTAGTTTGGCTCAAGTATCTATGTTCTCATAAAATAAATATCATGGACTATACATTTGTAAAGGTCAGCTTTATGACCAGCTGCAGAATATGAATAAAAACACATAAGCTGGTAAGAGCAGGCCAGAAGTGTCAGATGGCTGGCCAGACACTGACAGCCAAACCCTGAGCACTCACTAAAACCCAATTAAAATTATGATATGGCATATAAAATATCACTCATAGGTCCTCCTGGTTTCAGAACAACCTCCTGATGCCTGCAAGGGTTGAAAGGCATTGGAAATCAACCTGGTTTACCAGAATATCAGCTTGATCATCTTTACCATCTGCCCGTTGATACCACCTTTTTAGTCATAATTCAGCAGAGCATCTATGCACAGGCTTAACTGGAAGTATATGTGTTTGGGACCAGTTATGTGCTTAAAACTAAGTACATAATTCAGTGCTGTTGTGAACAGCTCTTGCAGTTACTGCTCACTTTATATTCTGAAGAGTCATCCCTCATAGTTGACAGAAACATGACTGCAACTTAATTGCTCAAGAATTCATAGGAATTGCCAGAAATTATGATACCTCTTGTTAAAATACCACTCTGTTTACGAGTTAAAATCAAATATGAAGATAAGTTCCTTTATCTCTAAAAATAATCCTTCAAAGCATGGCATTTCATATTTCAGCCTAAATATTTCACATTTCAGCCTAAATATTTAAGTTTCCTATTAAACAGAGGACAGCTCTTTCCAGACTTGACAATTCTTCAAATTTAAGCAATTCTTAATCTGAAGTACCAGCTCTATTCTGGATAAAATCCAGAGATATTACAGTCTGAGAAGATCACTGGTTTCATCTCTTTCAATCTATGACCTCCTTCAGCATTTGTACAGCTATCTTATCAGTGTCCTCTAACAGAAAGAATTTTTTGGCTCCTTAAAAAGCAATTTTACGTACCAAAAAATGTTTAGACAGGAAACATAGATTGTGCAAAGATAATTCTTAGCACTTTTGTAGTACTTCTTTGAGATTCTCTTTCATTTTAAAGTATTCACTAAAATACAGTATAAACTAAGTGCTCTGCAAGTTAAACGTATATGACTCAAAGATAACAGATTGTTATTAGTATTATTTATAACTGAATGACTACGTTTATCCTTTTCATTGGCTCCTACTTGTTTACACCTGAAAGTGGACATTTATTGGATAATAACAGAAGTTTCTTGATGTAGAGTTGTAACTACAGACTGGTAGAGAATGATATGGAGGTGAAATAAATATTTGATGTCTCAACCTACGTGCCTACACTTCTAGAGCTGACAATGCAGTCCATTCATTTTTTATAAAGAAGAGAAATTCTGTAACTGTGACACTTAAAATCAATCTTGTCTATACATCAAGAATGCAAAATTGTGTAGTCCGTAAACTTCCTAGGCTATTTTATCTTTCTCCCACTTCTTAAACACTATGAAGTGGCTTAAAGTTGGCAGTTTTTATATAGCTATTCGTTATACAGTGATTTACTTCTTCACTCTTTTTTTCCCCTCCAATTCTGTCCCTGCGTATTTAACAGAATGCATTTCTAAAGTCTGTCATACATTTCCCCCTATATGACATCAGTTCTTACAGACCAAATTGGTTCCCTATTTGTTGAACCTCTGATCATTGCATTTTCCATGAACAGTTTCTCAGGGGGTAAAGCTGTATATAAATAACCCTCTCTGAATATATTCACATCAGTAGACTCTGGAGCTGGGCATGACTCAATAGAGGGTGGTCCAGTTATGAAGGAATTGCGCAAAAATTAGGATCTGCCTTTACAGGCAGCATCAACACGGCTCTAAAATGAAGGAGGGGATTTTTATTCCACAAATATGCAGCAATCCCAAATTCCCTGAGCAAACCTGGCACGCTGTTAAACAGCTGCACTCGCGTGCAATGTTCAAATACTGCTGAGAAGTAACAACACAGATTAATATTTCCAGGAGCGTTTAGGCGCCTCAGTCAGGACCAGGGTTCATGACTGCTCTGTGGGAATGTGTAGAGGGCCTTAGCCCATGAACATTTCTCAGTATTCAGGCCCAGTTCAGCAGAAATAAACTGCTGCTACTCTCTACTATTTACTTACAGGGCATTTTTCAACACGCTGTGTGACATGGTCTCTTTGAGTGGCACAAAGAAAGCAAAACTAGGACTCAGTTACTGCAGTAGCACAGTCTTAGGCCAGAGTCCCTTACTGGTATAGTCACATTAGGTGCCCTGACACTTACCCACATCTGGTTACTGCTAATAGAGGAGGATGGTACACGCATATGCGGCCCACTGTGGTATTTTCTTCTCTAAACAGTTTGAAAATTTAGATCATACCTTTTGAAACAGGAAAAAAAGGGAAATGAGATCTTGAGGACATGCTTAAATTCATGAAGTCTTCCTTTTCATGCCTTATCTTAACATTCCCTAGGCTGAGCAATAATAATCAAAGTCAGTCGTACATTACCAAATAGAAAAAGCACCTGTAAAAATACTGTCACCGTGTTATGTTTTTGGTTGCATGTTCTTCAGGGTTTCATAGCTTTGTGATAAAATCTGACAAGATATTTAACATTGAAGTGTACAGCAAATACCAGGTAATTACATTTCATAGAAACCCTCAGCTTGCCCACTGCTAAGACACCTTTCAGGAATTGTCTAATTAATTTCCCCTCTATTTAAGGGGGCAGCAACTCTCTCAAAGTTTCACAGCCTAATAACTAAACACAGTGGATTTGAAATCCTGCTGAAGTAGATATTACAGTGCAGTGCACCAGAATGCTTCATACTGAATATATAATTTTTATGTCTTAATTATATTTGGTAATGTAATATTTATTTTTAAGGCTGTGGCACAAACTATTCCACACCAGGAAATGGAGAACCAAGGTATTTATAAAATCATTTGCTGTTGTCTTCCTCATGCAACTATAAGTTGCAACTGGAGCTATGCCAGTATCAGCACAAAGCAAAGCCACCAAGTACAAACAATACCCTTTAACCAGCCCATTTGCTTCCCTTTGCCTTTGAAATTACTTTATAAGGGCAAATTTCTAACCCCAGAAGAAAATACATCATGTCAAGTTCATCATCTGAGGAAAATCTCGTGCCACAGCCCTGCTGCAGTCCTGTGTTTGCCTCCCCCCTTAGGAGCAGGCATGTGTACTTATTATAGAACCACAGACTGGTTTGGGTTAGAAGGGACCTCAAAGCCCATCTAGTTGCAACCCCCTGCCGTGGGCAGGGACACCCTCACTAGACCAGGTTGCCCAAAGCACCATCCAACCTGGCCTTGAACACTGCCAGGGAGGGGTCATCCACGGCTTCTCTGGGCAGCCTGTGCCAGGGCCTCACCACCCTCAGAGTGAAGAATTTCCTCCTAATGTCTAATTTAAATCTGCTCTACTCCAGCTTAAAGCCATTAACACTTGCCCTGTCATTCCATGCCCTTGTAAACAGTCCCTCTCCAGCTTTCCTGAAGGCACACTTTACGTGTTATAAGGTCTTCCTGGAACATTCTTTTCTGCAGGCTGAACAACCCAAATCGGTCTTCATAGGAGAGATGCTCCAGCCCTCTGAGCATCTTTGTGGCCCTTCTCTGGACTTGCTCCAGCAGGTCCACATCTTTCTTCTGCTGGGGAGTGGAGTAGGGGAGAATCACCTCTCTTGACATATTAGTCACACTTGTGTTTTATTTACATGTTTACTTATGTGTGTAAAGTTCAGGTTTTGCAGAGATTTAAGCAGCTCAAGCTTCTGAAGGATAGGATAGGATAGGATAGGATAGGATAGGATAGGATAGGATAGGATAGGATAGGATAGGATAGGATAGGATAGGATGGGATGGGATGGGATGGGACAGACTGGGATAGGATAGGAACATTCAGTTGGAAGAAACCTACAATGATCATTGAGTCTAACTGCCTGAACACTTCAGGGATGACCAAAAGTTAAAGCATGCTGTTAAGGGTATTGTCCAAGTGCTTCTCAAACACTGACAACATAGACCACCTCGCTAGGAAACCTGTCCTGGTGTTTGACCACTCTCTCAGTAAAGAAATGCTTCCTAATGTCCAATATACACCTCCCCTGGCATATCTGTGAACCATTCCCACATGTCCTATCACCAGATGTGAGAGAGAAGAGTTCAGCTCTTCCTTTTCCCCTTCCTGTCCCCCAGAAGCTGTAGAGAGAAATTACATCACCCCTTGGCCTTTTTTTTTTCTCTAAACTAGACAAACCCAAAGTCCTCCACAGCCCTTCATAGGATGCCCAGTCCTTTCACAGAGCTGTAGGGGTTGGAAGGGACCTCAAGAGATCATCGGGTCCAACCCCCTGCCCAAGCAGGGTCCCTAGGACAGGTCGCACAGGTATTCTCTCTCCATCTCACCCCAGACCCTCGTTAAGTGTTTGACCCGAAGAGATCATTGGAAAGTAGCCTAGGAAGAAGCACAGCTTTGTCATCTGCGTCCCATCCCTTTGTGCTGGGATAAAAAACCCACTAGGAACTGTTCCTCTCTGTCTTGTGGGTAACAAATACTGTGAAAGCCTCTGGCCTCACATACACACCGTTACCTCTCCTAAGCCGCCTCTGCAACTTGCTGCCCAGGACAGGGAGGGCTCTAGGGAGAGCTGGCAGCGAGCATATGCAGAGTCAGCCAGAGCCTCAACCTCTGCAGAATGCACTCTGCTTTGGTTTGGGCAGCTATAAACCAACAAAGCCCCCCCCCCCCACAGCAGGATAGTCCCTCCACGTGGTGTGTGAGTATTAAGGATCCTCTCCTGCCTTTGCTTAGCCTCTGAAGTTAAACTGAGGTGGAAGGAAAATGAGGTGGAGAGCCAAAGTGAGAGGAAAGTAATTGCTGGAGGGCAGGTGATGAAATGAGATGAAAGAAGGAAAAGATGAGTCAGTGACAGGAAAAAAGGCTGACACAGGTTAAGTTTCACAACATATCTGAAACTATGTAACAGCTTGTTGCAGCCAAATGGAAAGGCCCTGCTTTTCCACTCCCATTAGTTGAGGTTTTTTTTAGTTCTGAGTTAGTTCTTTTCTCCTGCTGGGGAGGGAATAAATCAGCACAGGAGTGCCTAAGCTGGGAGCCAGAAGCAAGGACTACCCCATATTCTTATGGCAACAGTGAATTGTTAGATCTACTTAGGTGTCTTACAAAACATCACTGTGTGAAGGAAGATTAAACATGGGGATAGTAAGAAAACATATACAAATTAAAATTTAATGGAGACATATTTAGTTTGTGTATGTGCCAGTGTTCTTTTTATTGATGGAGAAATAGGGACCCAGAAACCAAACCTAATAGTCCTGGACTTTCAAAGAATAGTTTGGTATTCATAGTGGGAAGGAAGATAGAAAACAGGGGAGAAGGGGCAGTGCATCAGTCAGATCTTCTTTTATGTGCATTAATGCATTTTATAGATTCAAAGATGAGCAGAAACACTGTTATGACTTCCTGCATAATGCCTACTCACTGCCCGATTATGCTGGCATGGACAGGGATTCAGGAAAGTTAGTCTAAAAAAATTCCATCTTGGAACTCTGAAGCATCTTTATAAAGGCACATCTTAAAGTAAAATAAAAAATAAAATAAAAAAGAGGAACTGAATCATATTTAATCTGTTTTAAATAGAAAACTATTATTGGCTTGTAACACAGAGAGTGTTGTTTCGATGTTAGTCATAATACTGTTAAAAGTGATCTAAATGGCTATTGAAGACACTCCTTGAATCTCTTGCTATAATTAAAGTTAGACAAAGGGAATACTTATTTTACTTTATAATGGTGCTTTTGAGACTCACTAAAAACTAGTGCCATATGTTTACACACGTAACATCTACCCACCAAAGGCAGGAAATCCAGCGGTGCAGTTAGTTCTTATCCTGTAACAATCTTCTCTTGCTGTGGTAGGAAGACTGCCGTGCTTTGCAGAATAAAACCCTGCAAAGTGTTGCAGATCTCAGACAACTTTACTTGTAGAAAGCCACCTTGTCACTCGTAGGTGTGTGTTTAGACTGGAAGTCTGAGCATGAGTGTAATTTCTCAGGCAGCCATCAGACATGCGCAAGTCTGTGGCCTTTTTATACATGGTTTACTGTTCCAGGATCAAAGTCATGTCAATCCACAGGCAAAGTCTCTGAGCATGGGATCCATCTTCCAGCTCAGCCAGAGAGTGCTCTCATGGTGCCGTTGTTTGGAGGCACATCAGCTTACTCCTCAGGCTATCAGGTCAGCGAATCTACCTGAGGATTAGTTTTCTTTCTTCACTCTTCAGTCGGTTTGACAGCACCCCCAAAACAGTCTCGAGCAGCCATTACTTAATGGAAGAGATTCCCAAAATGTACGTGAGCTGATGTTAGTGTCCACTTCAAAAATTAAGTTTGGGGCTCCATTAGGACCAATATCTAGCTGTCATCTTATTAATGTGGCAAGAGAAAGCTACGCTATTCAGTCAGGGGAACCAAAAGAGGGATACATTATAGAGAAACTTAGGAGAAACTGCAACTAAAAGGTCCCAGTTATCAATAGCATTGTTGAGTTTCATTCTCTACACTATTCAGCCAAACTTAATTGCTTTGTATACAAAGTCTGGTCATTGTGGCTTAATATGCACAAGTGAACTCAAAACAGGAACAGGCTGCCCAGGGAGGTGGTTGAGTCACCATCCCTGGATGTGTTTAAAACATGAGTGGATGAGGTACTTAGAGATATGGTTAAGCATAGAACAGGAACGGTTGGACTCAATGAACTTAAAGGTCTTTTCCAACCTAGTGATTCTATGATTCTGTGGTTGGGTAATAGTCATTTATACTTGTATTCAAATTATAAATAGACATACTATTTTTAGTTATCCCTGTTGTTTTTTGGACTACCACTGATTTAAAATCTTCACAGGCTTCTTAGCTTGTGCATAGGGTGTTACGAGTGCCAGCTATAACCCAGCAGCCATATATGGCAAGTTTTGGGCATGGGCAAAGGAGCTGTGATCTGTCAGCACCTACGCATGTTTTTTAAAAAAACAGGTCATCTAGCTTTTTAAAGACATTTCAGTGTGGAAAGGAAATTAAAATCCCAGTTGCTTTCTGAAACATTTTGAAGATAACGTGATCCACTGGAAAAATCCTCCTGGAATCTTCAATCTGGTTCAGTGATGTTGATAATCAAGTCAGACAGATATTGTGCAGACAAGCTAGACAAAACTCTGTTTCCTCTTATTCTCCCACACTTGCTCTGATATCCCACACTCATACAATGCCTTTTATAGGTACTTCTTCCAGACTGCACCTTACGAATCTTGAGATTTAAGTATCCAAAGCAGTTTATCCAAGATAATTTATTTGTTTATGGTGCCTAAGGTAGGTCCTGGCTTGCACCTGCTGGTTGTAGGGATGCTGGCTGGGAGTATCACACTTTCAGGCTTCTCCCTTTTCACGTAAAATATAAAGAGCCAGCAATGTTTGTAGGTCTGAATGGCATGGTTTGCAGGGCCATGTCTTAGAGTGCAGGTCCTAGCTCTGGCTGTTGGTAAGGAAATAAATAGGTAGTTCTTAGCAGTTAATGTATTTTGCTATGAATAACATTCACAGTTTGTCCTCATTTCCCAGGAAACCTACAACTGGATCAGTTTATCTTCATCAGTGAGGAATTTTTTTATTATTTTTATTATTCTCCCCAGAATCATGTTAGAAATAACTCATGGAACAAAGAAACAAAGTTTGTTTTTTTAAAGGAAAAAAGAGTTGCTGAAAACAGCCCTGACAGCTGTACTCTGTGGCTCAGTAAATTTAGACTTTTTACTTGCTCCTTTCGGAGGTGTGTTTAGTCTAGATACTCCTGAGTTATATATCGGGTTTGGCTAGGTTGTATTTTTTTATGCAGATTTGCAGTGATTTCATTTAAGTTTATGTTTGCTTAGCATGAGAGATACGCTGAGGAGAATGTGAGTGAATTTAGTCCCTTAAAATGTTTGCCTTCTCCGTTTGATATTTAAGGGACTGCTTAATTTTTAAAGAAATTTGCCTGTCTTCTTTTTGCAAGTAGCAGGGGTTTGGAAGGCAGCTGTGAAATCTTCGTTTCCCTCTCTCACAGAAGTGGCAGTGCATGGAGGATGCTTCCGGCAAACTTCGAATCCACAAGTGTAAGGTACCTAGCGACATACTTGCCATCAGGAAAAGGACCCGCAGCATACACTCCCGGGGATACAGTGCTAAAGACAAGGACTGCAACTGTGGAGACACCGATTACCGGAACAGCAGGACCCAAAGAAAAAATCAAAGGCAGTTCTTGAGGAACCCTAACGCACAAAGTAAGTGCTACCCGGTCTCTCTGACTCTCGGGCAAAGAGCAAGGGGAAATGACGAGCAGAGTGTTGGTTTACCAGCGCACGCTTGTTTTCACCTCCGTATCTAATGAATCCATCCGTAATTAGCAGCCAGGTTCTACATAATTGCCTCTGTAATAGCGGTAATAATCACAACAGTATTGATCTTTTGGATGTCTGTGAGGGACCGTCTTCAGGCGGGCGGAGGTGGCGGTGATGCTCTGGGGCCACCTATCGCGCTGCTCGGGCGCGGCAGCCCGGCGGCCGCCGCGGATCCACCCAGACGGCAGCGCTGCCTGCCAATGGCCGGGGCGAGCGGGTTTTTGCATCGTTAAAGCTGTATTCCCGCGCTGTTTGGTGGCATTCCACGGGCGTCTTTTCACGAGAGACGCCGCAGTGCTGTGGCTGCTCTCCGGCTGAAACGCTGCTCGGCTCTCGCTTCGCCGCAGGCCGGCAGCCGGCATCCCCGCAGGGAGACGAGTGAGACCGCAGTGTCCTCTAGTGGAGCGTGGGCCGAAGAGAACGTGTGCGAGCGGGTTTTGGGACAGCGGGACTCGGATTTGTTTCTGCTGATAATTTCTACCAAAGAAGCCGATTTAAAGGATTTAAATTTGTTTAAAGTTGTTTTAAATGGAACCCGTTGTTCTGTCTGCCCAAGGATGAAAGTGAACAGTTCTGTAGCTGCAGACAAGCAGACCCGGACTGCAGGCTTTGTGTAGGAGCAGGCTGTATGCTGCTCTCTCCTTGAGAACACTGGACCCAGGGATGAAATAAAAATGGGTCTTTAAAACAGGGAGATAGTGGAGTTGTGTGAGAAAGGCAGAAGTTAGAAGATGCTACGCAGATGTCTATGCAATAAGAAAATAATGTCAGTATAATTCCAAATATTTCCTGATTTAAAGCCTCCTCCACTCTGGATCTGAACAAGAATCCCTGGTATTCTTTGTACATTCAACCACAACATTGTCTGTCTAGAGCTGTCTCATTGTTCAAACTAAAGGCTGCCTTGATATAATTTCTTCCATTTGTTCAGTACGATCTAAGGAACTTCACAGTGTGTTCATGCAGACCGCTGCTGAGAAGTCTACATGTCACAGACTGACAGGGTGACCCCCAAACTGGGGAATATTCCCCTAAGCACTGTTTTCAAGGGGAGATGCCTGTTGTCCACCTTGGAAATAGAAGGTGTTGCCAGCATCCCAGCAAGGGTTGAATGGTGATTGCAATGACAGGCAAAGTGACTTAAGCAGAGAAAAGGGGGAAGCGTGGAAAACATCTGAAGGGGGCATCAGAAAAATCTCTATTTGTTATGCTTTCCTCTTTTACAACATTCTTGTTCCTCTTCTCCAAATGTATCTTAGCACTCACCCGAGCAGAGCATAGAAAGGCTTGTGATGATGAGACATAGTTAAGCAAATGACTAGTTCAGGCCTCAGATTTTAGATGACACATGGATAAGATGTTTTTATATTCCAGATTCTTTTAGTGACTTGGTTAATAAATAGCATGAGAGTGTGCTAGAGTGCCAGAAATTGTCCCATCTGACCCATGAATCTTTCTGCATTATTGTATTTAGGCATAATATGGTTATAAATCAGGAAGATGCTCCTCACAGTGTTAATTCTTAGTTAATCTGACTCATATACATTGCTGCACATGCAAAAACTCCAACAGAGTAACTAAAAGAGCTGGAACCCTGCTAAACTCAGAGCTTTCAATAGGTAAATGTGACACAGTAAACCTCACAGCAGGTCTATAATGCTGCAAGTTTTTGGTGGTCTATGACTTGTACACATAGATATAGATGATGTGTTAAAGTATATATACATAGACACAAATAGATACATATATGTGATGGATTCTTGCCCTTTTAGTCCCTAGCTTTGAAAAGGAACCTTTGAAAAGGAAAAGGTGTTATCCTTTTTAAATTCATTTTTATTCTTAAGCATGTCAAACATCTTGCATGTCAATTCATAGGTGTGACCTTGTTTCACAGTACTGGATGGTTTAACTTTCCAAAGTGGTGTCTAATACTGTGGTCTCTGATTTTTTGAGTGTGTCTTTCTGAAGATCTGCTTTCTAAGGTACTGGTTTTATTTGTGGGTGTAGATGCTAACTGTGGCTTAAGGTCAGACTAGCATGAAATGCAAACCCTGAAGCAATATACATTTCATGCTACACATGAAAGTGTGGGTGCCAACGTGTTCAGCCTAGAGAAGAGAAGGCTGTGGGGGGACCTCATTGCAGCCTTCCAGTACCTGAAGGGAGCATATAAACAGGAAGGGAATTAACTTTTTAAAAGGGTAGACAATGGCAGGACAAGGGGGAATAGATTAAAGCTAAAGGAGGGAAGGTTCATATTAGATATTTTACAGAGAGAGTGGTGAAGTGCTGGAATAGGCTGCTCAGAGAGGTGGTGGATGCCCCCCGTCCCTGGAGGTGTTCAAGGCCAGGTTGGATGGGGTCTTGTGTAGATCCAGGCCTGGAGGTTGGTGTCCCTGCCTGTGGCAGGGGGGTTGGAACTCTATGATCCTTCGGGTCCCCTGCAACCCAGACCAGTCTATGATTCTATGATCTCAAAATATAAGTTTCTGTGAAGCCGAAGAAAAAATAAGCCAGTTTTACTGAACAGCATTTTCGCTGTTTGGAGTGTGTTGTGTGTTCCTAGCATGGGTCATGTAGAAATGTTTGTGCAACCCAGAATGTTTCTTTCTTCTGCTTCAGAATACAAACCCAGATTTGTTCACACTCGCCAAACCCGCTCCTTGTCTGTGGAATTTGAAGGTGAAATATACGACATAAATCTGGAAGAGGAAGAACTGCAAGTCTTAAAGACCAAAAGTATCACCAAGCGTCACAATGCTAAAAATGAGGAAGAAGCAGAGGAGACTGATGGCAGTCCTGGCGATACAATGGTTGCTGACAGTACTGATGTCATAGCTCAACCCAGCTCTGTCAGAGTGACACACAAGTACAATTCTTTTTTTTTTTTGTGTGGGTTGTTTTGGTTTTTTACTTAAAATGTTTTCTAATTGCATTCTCTTTCCTCCCATTTTTAAAGATATTACATGATTACAATATTTAATAATTTAAATCTATCATCGTAGATTTTAGATAAACCTGACTTGTATTTGTGTGTGTATTTTAAAGGACGACATCGAGTTTAGTTTCATTTCTGATGAGGTGTAGGCATCTCCAAAGGGAGAGACCAAAACCATCTCTGTATCAAAACATGCATCTTACAACAGACCGATCACACTGTGAAGCTGACACTCTTTCTGTTCTTTATAAAGTCTAGGCTATCTGCTTAGCATAGAGGCATAAATTTGAGCTGTCTGAAATCACACTCTAAATGAAGACAGTTTAGATCAATTGCATCATCTTTGTTAAACCTTAGTTGTTCACCGCCACTAACATCAGCTAAAATACGTTAGATTTGTTTGTCCCTAAAAAGACCCACAATCATTCTTCTATTCTGGAAGATGCCTAGATTTCAATTTTGAGCCCTACCCTAAAATCTGAGTGAAAAGGCAAAAATCTCAATGTATTTTTTAGTTTAAAAGAGCGAATCTGATTGATCTGAAAAAGCCAGACAGATCCTGTAAAAAAAAATCTTCAATTTTAACCTTTTTATTTTGTTCAAAGATAAAAAGCCTTTCTCTTTCTTTTTTTCATTTTTTCCAAAAACATCAAGGAAAACATAAAAATAATTTGGAATAAATAAAATCTTTTCTGAATAAAACCTAGCACTTTTGGTTAACAAGAGGCTTTAAATTCTGAACAGATTTTTGTGTATGTTTCAATTTCATTTATGATTGGATTAAGAATCTCCAAGACAGCATTGTGTTGGACTCGATGCTCCCTTGAGGTCCCTTCCAACCCCTACAATTCTGTGCTTCTGTGATTGCCATTGCATTTTTGCTTAGCAGGCCCAGAGCATCTGCCACGGACAAGGATATTTTTAATATATTTTGCAGAGGAAACGTTGAAGTAAATATTAATATTATTAAGTCAACATAAGAACCAAGTAGACTATTTATTTCTTAACAGAGTATAGCAAAGAATTGCTTAGGAGTGTTAGATGAAAGAAAATAACAGAGTAAGCAGTTGGGAAACCCCTGACCTTCTTTTTCATATTGGTTAAACTCCTGTCTACAGATGTTTTATTCTTCCAAATGACACTATTCACTGTGAGAGGGAGCTGTACCAATCTGCCAGAGCCTGGAAGGATCACAAGGCTTACATTGATAAGGAGGTAAGAGGTAGTAGAGGTATTTTAAAATCTGGGTGAAGTCTTTGCACTTCTATGTTTCCAAAGAATTATTCTGACTTGGAAATATTCTTGGCAGATTGAGGCTCTCCAAGACAAAATCAAGAATCTGAGGGAGGTTAGAGGACACCTCAAAAGAAGAAAACCAGATGAATGTGACTGTAGTAAACAGAGGTAAGAGAGATGGCTTTCAACACTGAAAACTACTCCAACTGCTAAGGCATTTTCCAAGTTTTTTGAGAAGGAAAAGAACGAACTTCATTGATATTTATAACCAGTGTAGGTACTCACTAGAAGCTACTGTGAACCAAAAAAAGATAAATGTTAAAATTTCAAAAGTAAATATATTTGTATTTTACTAATGTTTTTGAACCCAGCTGCAGTTTTGCCATCATCTAGCATAGGATCAGTCTCACCGATACAACTTCTTCAAATGAAATGATAATCTTAAATCATTCTGTATAGTTCCTTAGGAAAATGTCAAAGACAGTGTGTTTCTGGTTTGGTTTTGTGTTGAAAATGTTTTCATGACTTGATAATTCCCAATAATTTTCCCCATAGCTATTACAACAAGGAGAAAGGGGTAAAGGTCCAAGAGAAACTCAAGAGCCATCTTCATCCTTTCAAGTAAGATTGTTATTATCCTCTCACTCTCTCAGCTTGTTTTTTGGTGACTAGAGAAACATGATTTTTTGAGTTTGGATTTGTTGGCTTTTTTGTGGAGAGGGGAAGAGAGAAGGTGAAGGAAAGGAGAAGGCACATAGCAAACTTATGAGAAACTGTCAGTAGTTTTGGACAGACTTGTGAAAGTTTATAGAGAATATTTTTAAAGCCTATTGATAGAAAATTTAAATGGAACAATGCTTCATTTCTAATGCTTACTGAATGAGAACAATTTGTCATAACAGCTGGGATGGAAGCTAAACTAGAAGCTAAGCTATTCTCACCTTCTTTTAAAAAGCCAGAAAGATGTAAAATCTGATACTGTTGCTATTAATCAAATATGGGTAGTTCTCTGTAAACCATGCCCAACTTTCTCTCTGAGCAGAGAAGCCGCACAGGAAGTGGATGGCAAACTACAGCTGTTCAAAGAGAACCGGCGAAGGAAGAAGGAAAGGAAGGGCAAGAGGCGCCAGAAGAAAGGAGATGAGTGTAGCCTTCCTGGACTGACATGTTTTACCCATGACAACAACCACTGGCAAACAGCACCGTTCTGGAACTGTAAGTCTGTCTCTTCAGCCTTGAGAAGAGAAGACTAAGGGAGGACCTAATTAAAGTCTATAATTATCTTAAGCAGAGGATGCAGGGGGAATCAGCCAGCCCCTTTTCAGTGGTCTGTGGGGACAGGACAAGGGGCAATGCCTGTAAGTTGGAGCACAGGAAGTTCCGCACCAACATGCGGAAGAACTTTTTCACAGTGAGGGTGACAGAGCCCTGGGACAGGCTGCCCAGGGAGGTGGTGGAGTCTCCTTCTCTGGAGATATTCAAGACCCATCTGGATGCCCATCTGAGTGATATGTCCTAGGGAGCTGCTTTGGCAGGGGGGTTGGACCCGATGATCTCTCGAGGTCCCTTCCAACTCCTACAATTCTATGATTCTACGACTCTACGTGCAGGCGCGTTCTAGGTTTTCTTCTGCTCTGTTACGGAGTTTCAACTTCATGCAATCAGAGGATTATTTAGAAGAACTAGCACTCAGTTAATGCCGGTTTTGCCATAATTCTTAAGTATGAACAATGTCATTTGAGTGTGCTTGAAATTGTCACTTTACTTATGTATATGAACTTATCACAAAAAGTTGGATTCTAAACACTGCAGAAGCAAAAAGGAGAGGTCTAAAACATAGACTTTTGTAACCAGCCACTGAGATTTGTGTCATCTCCTGGAAATCAAGATGGCCAAATATTTCATAGGAATTTTAATTGGGTTTCCAGTTATTAACAAAACCCTTGTTCTTCCATTTGTCATAATTACTTTTTGGGACCTGACTTTTAATTTTGTTGCAAACTTCAGCACATCAGAGATCTACTTCAATTTTATGATTTTGGTTTCAAAGTGTATTCCACCTTACTGTGACAAAAATATAAATGCTATCCCTTATGATTTTTTCCCATAATTCCCTTTTTTATATTCTAAAAGAATTTTAAAATCACAACTGTGGAACACTCACCTGGTATATTTTAAGTTCCTTAAAACTCCAGGGTATACAGATAACCATTCTATTGAGGCATGCTTCAACATTTCTCCATATTCAGCATCAACAAAACAGCAGCCTTCTCATCTTTGGTGGCAGAAGAAGAAATTGAAAACTTTACTTCCAAAAACTTCAAGATCAAATGATGATCAAGTTGTAAGATATTTGACTTCAAGCAGAAAATTTCCTAAGAACAATTTTTCATTTGGAGAAAGATGTTGTCTCCTAGTGGTCATCTGTTCTGACTGCACTAGAACTTCTGCTAATACACATTTTACGTTTTAAGTTCTTCAAGCAGTCATAAGCATGATTTCTGATTTTAAAGACAGTAACTGAATTGGCTTGTTAGTTTTTAACAGTTATGAAAAGTGTTGTCATATTGCTGTGCATTCTTGTAGTGCTCCAGCACCATACATGTAGTTAAAACCATGTCCCTTTGACAGGGCCCATAACTCAAAAAAGAGCTAATGTATTGGTTCACATTACACAGATTAAAAGGTCCAATACTATTACAATTTTTATGAAGTTTGCTTGAAACACATATTACAGGTAGTGACCGTACTAATAAAAAATCTAAATAACTCTCAATAAAAATCTAAGGTGATATTAATATTTGATTATTGGAATTCATTCTATTGCAAAGCTTTGTTAGCGGTTTGTTTGAAAATTAAGAGATACCTCTCTTAGAGCTTTTTCCATTGGCAGAACAAAATTATAAACAGGATATACCCAGGTAGCCTCTACGGCTGCTGGGACACCTGGATCCAGGTGTCTTCAGTTCAGAGTAGAATCCCACGCTAGCTTTCCCCAGGTTGAAAAGTGAGAAAAAGATGTAGTCCAGTTGCACTGCTTGGGGTTGTCCTTCAAAGGCCTGACTGATGTCCTTGGTTTTTGTGTATCAAATAAATAAAATGAGGGATCTCACAATCTCAGAATCACAGAATTGTAGGGGTTGGAAGGGACCTCAAGAGATTATCGGGTCCAACGGGTCCAACCCCCAAAATCATAGTCGAGTGGAAATCTCAAGCCAGTAAGGGAGTGCTGCTTAAACTGAGGCATAGGATTGTCCATTGTTCTTCATTCCCACCTTGCTTCTTCCACCTTCCCTGCATTCAAACCCCCCAAGCTCCCTGCTTGCAAACCCACCTCTTCATTGCCTAATCCCTCTCTCACTTACCTCATTCCCATCCACTGACTCATGCTTTCTCGACTCCATCATTTCATTTCCATCTCACTGCTACGTCAGATAGCAATCTGGCCTTCCTCTGTAGTGCTTACAATTCTTACAAGTCATTTCCTGTTGTACTTGCATCTCAGGGGCTTTACTAGATTAAGGTTACATGGTGTTGGAGAAAACTGTATCCTTTTCTATAGTAAGCAATTCCAATGGTTCCTGTACACAAATCTTAAGGATCAGGATTTGTGGTGTTTGTTTTTTCTAAAATCTGGATTCTGCTCAATCCCAACAAACCATATATAGCTCAGAACAGAATGTCTGGTTAACTATAGGATCTACTATCTCCTATTTTTGTTAACCTTATGCCTGTAGAAATGACATGTTAGCAACATTTATTCTGTTTCAGATGTGAATCTAATATTATTCAAACAGAAGATTTTTTTTAATTGATCTGGTACTTAAGTATATAAAAACCTATAGAAGTTTCACTAGTAGAAGAAAAAAAGCATATTATTTTTCAATGAAAGCCAATAACTTGTTTCTTTGATTACAGTGGGCTCTTTCTGTGCTTGCACAAGCTCGAATAACAACACTTACTGGTGCTTGAGAACAGTTAATGACACCCACAACTTTCTCTTTTGTGAGTTTGCAACTGGCTTCTTGGAATACTTTGATATGAACACTGATCCCTATCAGGTAAACCCCTTTCCCTGTTACAAATGTTGTACATAGAACTCCTCCAGGTTTTTTTTTAATTTCTGTTAACGATTATTTCTTCCCCCCATTCCTCTTTTTCTCAGCTGACAAATACAGTCCATACAGTGGAAAGAGGCATTTTGAATCAGTTACACATACAGCTGATGGAACTGCGAAGCTGTCAAGGGTATAAGCAGTGCAATCCGAGGCCAAAGGGACTTGAAACAGGTACAAGAAAAATAGAAAATTACATTTCCGTTTTGTTCCTCTTCCTTTTCTTCTTTCCTTTTTCTCCCCTTTTTTTTTTTTCTTTTTTTCTTCCACTGAAGTACTAATTATATCCTAAGCATTGCTCTGAATAGTTTGGAACATTCCCCACAGACCATCCTGCACGGACGCATGACCAGGAAGCTTCTTTGCAAGTTCACACAGGTTTTTCTAGACAAGTTATCAATGGCAAACAACAACATGTGACAGAAATGCCTCAGGAAGGTTTTCATTGTATTTGAGTAAATAACAAGTATATGCAGATCTTGATATTCATAACTCTGTTGCAGGGTTTTCTTGGTTAGGGTTTGGGGTTTTTTTTCATAGCTTCCACTAGCAGGTGAGGTATTAAATCCCATGTTTATTTCCAATTGCTGTCTGCCTATATCAACAATCTCAGGCTTTTCACCACAACTGAGTATTGAAATTGCAAGCATCTAATCAGCAGTATTCTGCTCCAGTTTTGAGGAAAGCAGTATTTCTTTACAAGAGTCTCTGAGTAAATAATTTTATACTTCATAACTGTGGCATACATTGTACTTGGAATTGGTTGATTAAATATTGTGATTTTTTTTTTCTTTACAGGAACACTCCCTTCCATAGAATTTGTGGTGTTGCATCTTTGTATTTCTTTCTTCAGCTACAATTGTTTCTCTTTTTTTATGATATCTAATTGTTTGGGGCTTTTGTTATTTTTCAAAGACTGTGCTTCTTTTATACAAAACTTCCAGGAAATCTTTGTTGGACTGCAGCTCTGTCTTTAACACAGTACATTTCTTTTTAGGAATTAGATGCTGTGCATGGAAAACTACATTGTGAATGGTTTTACAAGTTCTAAACACTAACAAAAGTTACTCTTGTATTTTCCTATATCAGGAAATAAAGATGGAGGAAGCTATGATCCACACAGGTATCCACACTTTTTTATTCTCCTCAGCAGCTTCTTTCCAAATAATTGCATGACCCCAGTCCATTTCAACTAATGTCTGTATCCCGCCATGTTGCACACAACATAGCTTTGATGCATGCATTTTCTAACTACTCTACACTGAACTGGGCCATTGTTTTTTAGACCTACCATTCTGCATTTAACGTAGCTCATTGTCATAGCAAGACTTCATGCAGCTCATATTTCATGCCTGTATTTCTTAGATGTTTACACAGGGAAAACGACACCAAAATAACCACCCATTTTGGGGTTGTTTTCCTGTTGTTGGTTTGATTTTGGATGGTTTGGGGTGGGGTTTTTTCTGGTTCTATTTAGGAAGACTATACAGCTGCCTTTGAAACATAAAACAATGGGCTTTAAAAGTTTTCTGAGGTGTATGTGACCAAAAAAATAGCCCCAAAAGACTAACCAAACCTATGGAAGGAGTGTAAAATCTTCTTACTGGCTTCAGGAAATATTGGCAGATGCCAATTTAAGCAAAAGCAGTGCTCAGTGTGAGCTCAGAAGCCAGCAGGAGACAGTGTGATAAGGGTGGCAGAAAGATTGTGGCAGATAACCCTCCTTTGGGCTGGGGGGGGATGATGCTTTCAGACCAGGTCACACATGCATGTAACAAAATTTCTTTAAAAGGTTGCAATATCTGAGCTGAGGAAGGGCACCAGGTGAGAGGGTGTTTTTATACCTAAAGGGGTCTTATACCTTTTTTTTATAGCTATATCTGAGGAGTACAGGGAAGACTGCTGTTTATTACACCTACATGTTCATCATGCAGAGCCTTGTTCCTCATAGAGGAGGAATCTGCGAAACATAAAGCAAAAGCCCTGAAGAAACTGAAAAAACCTCAGGTCTTAACAGTACTGCACTTGCTGTACATTCAGCAATACTTGTACTCAGGGGGAAAAAACAGATTAGAAGCCCATCAAGTGTCATATTTAGACTTGATATCTTCTCGTAGTATATCAGTTTTACACATTTTCAACTCCATGCACTTTGATAGAGCAGCTCCTGATATACATTATTTGCCTTAGGCATAAACTGGGTCTAAGGAGCATAAAACTTCACTTTGAGTCACCACAAAACTTTTTTTTTTCACAGGGTCTTCTGGAAAGAACCTTGTCATTAGTTCCCAGCAGCCAGGGGACAATTAAGATCATTTCAGTGTTTTATAGATCTCCAATTTTAGCAGCTAATTTTTCCTTGCAGTTAATTTTGCATTTTCTCATTTGAGTAGTTTTGGGACGTAGGAAAATGATGATTTTTCATTTGGTTACATCCCAGTTGTTTCCATTGCTCACTACAGTCTGGGGGGAACTGGTTACTACAAAAATAGCAAGTAATCCTTATAATTATGCTTTTAGTTCTTTCATTAGAAGACAGGCTTGTAACCATTCCTCATTTTAACCACAGATCTAACAGAAATGGCATTTTTGAATTATAGGATTGCATGAAATAGTAAAGCACAGAGGACTGATCTGTAAATGACATCTCGCTACACTGTTTAGTAATGAAAACATTTTAACTCCTGATATCAAGTCAGTAAATATTCTGCTCCCAGGATAAATAGCAGGTATAGTATAAACAAGTGACATTATTTTGTGCCATTCCAGCCACCCAGTTTTTCAGTATACACAACTACTCAAGTTCCACATTTTCGTTTGAGCCCCATCATGGTGGAAATTGCTGAGGTTTTCTCTAAAACAACAACAAGAAGAAAATTAAATTAACAGAAAAAGTTTCTCAGGAATCACCAAAAGGATCTCTTAGAGTATACGTTTCTTGATGCCTGCAGAGGAACCAACAGAAACAAAAAAACCCATGTCATCTGAACTACCCCTTAGGCTTCCTTCAGACGCCTATCATGACACCTGGATCCAGGCGTCTTAGTCTTGGAGTGGAATCCCTCGCTAGGTTTCCCCAAGTTGAAAAGTGAGATAGTTTCTTCCACCAGACCTGTTTCCAGTTGAACACATCCTGATTTACAACATCACAACCTGTGTTGCCAGCACAATGGAACACCAGGTCGTATGGAAACACTTGGTGTAATGCTGTTTGTTTAACACACAGGGAGAGAGCTTCAGTAGGAAAGAACAGGTGTCACCTCTGTCCTTTGATGGACAGCACATGACTCTGCAGACATGGGTGATTATAGTATGTGGGATACTGTGCTCTCCTTTCTCCTGCTTGTCTGAGGTTTTCCAAAGTCACCAAAGGAGATGACTGGACCTACTTGTTTTTAGTCTCAGTGGAGATAAATCCAAATCCCTTATTAGTTTTGAGGCAATGCAGCCATGGATGGCATCATGGGATTCCAGGTTGTGATAACTGGGGAGTGAAGCTTAGCTAATGTTTGATTTTAAAAATTCAGAAGATGTATTACTATGAACACTTAGCAACAATTCTCTCTCCTTTGGGTTCATGACATAGCTGAGAGATTCCAAAATGTTGATCAAGGAAACTGCTGCCATGCTGTTACTGAAATGCAACTCATCTGCACTTTCTTACTTCACGTCTATTTGTAATGAGATTTCTTACAGGGGAAAACCTTTTCTTCCCTCTCTCCTTCCCCCCATATATTTCCATTGCAGCGGGAAACTTGACATGCTTACCACTGAAGTGTGGAATTAAGCTGTGAGGTGACTTGCTTGGTCAATGAACATACAGCCAGCTCTAGGACCTTCAGACTTTCCTTTCCTATTTGTTTACCATGTATGTATCCAACTTTAAGCAAGTTATTTTTTTCTGCTTGACACAAAGCTCATGGAACAATTCCTAGTGCCTTTCCAGCTCCGAAACTCCTCTGAGACTGCAGAAACAGTGCCACACTTAGAGGGGGAAAAAATAGCTCCAGCACAAAGGACCATGTAGCTCTGAGAATTGGACCTATTTTGTAGGAATACAGCAAACTCCTTGCTGATCTTACTTCCATGCAGCACAGCCCTATTGCCCTGAAGCTGATGGAAACCCTGCTTCTCCTCACCAGCCTCCTGATATTCCTGCTGCCCACCCTGCCACCTCATCCAGCTTGTCCCACTGCCTGAGACAAGCATGAGAGGATCCTCAGGGCCCAGTTACCTTTCTGGTCCCTGCTTTGCCCCTCACTGCCCTCATCCATCCTCCAACCTGTTACTGGTCTTACCTTTCTGGCCCCTGCTTTGCCCCCACTGCCCTCATCCATCCTCTAGCCTGTTACTGGTCAAACACCAGCACTCCAGTTTCAGTTTCTGCCATCACACACCAAACCACTTTGTCCACTGACTGTTCCTTCAGCAGTTTGTTTTCTTATAAAGGCTCTGATTTGGCAAAGAAAAGGGAAAAAATACCCTATAAATACAAGTTATAACAGAGAAAAATTTAAATATTGTCACATTTGCAGCATGATTAATATCTTAGAAATTAAATTCCTCAAAAATACATGCCTTCCTATGCTCTTTTCTAGGGCCCTTTATGCCTTTAAGCACTGGAATAATAAGACTTCCTTCTTGAAACCTCTGCAGCATTTAATTATTTTTTGTTTCAGGAAACAAATTTTCCATAATTTGACTTACGAAGAAGGTGCTCACGTGGTCATGCCATGATTTCATTTCTCTTGTCTACTTCAGGAAAAGAAAGAAGAAAGATGCTCTGTCATAGCTGCTCTACAAAATAAAAATTGTTGCCTCCTGTAACAGGGAGTTTGCCAAGTGTTTCTAGAACTTGCTTTAAGAAAATAAGATATTTAAGTTTTAAAATAATTACAGCCTTTGTATTAAGTGAAGAAACATCAATTAAGGTCTAAGACTGAGGTGTTTACAAATAAGGAAAGAGGTCTCCCTTTGGTGGGAATAGGATAAGGCCACTCATCTTAAGAAAATCTCACGTTTTTTTCTGACCGTAACTGTGATTTTCTGACTTTTCATATGATGGACTAAATATCAGAGGCTTTTTTCCATTGTGAAATCCCAAGCTGGACAAGAAGCAGAGATTATAAAACGTGATAGATATAAGTAGCATCTTCTGTTACTTGTACAAAGAGAAAGGGCAAGTTAAATTATGCAAAAGAAAATTAATGGAGATGCCAAGAACCCGCTGTAGGATGAAGGGCTCAATGTAGATAAATACCAGTTCACACTGTTGGACTACAGCCACTTGAACTTCCAAGGTACTTACTATAAGCCTACATGCCTGTACAATTTTCAGAAAGTGGATAAGTCATCTCAGTGAACTAATTACTAAATATTGCCTGCAACATCATTTGTAAGGACAAATTTGCCACTTTCCCTGACAGGCTTTTGCATTACCTGATTAGTTTTTCCTTGTAGTCCACTTTGTTGATAAAATCTTTGGACTGAACACAGGTTGCACAGTGAATTAAATTAAATAGTGATGCTCAGCGTTACTTGCCAATGCACATTTTCACACTACATTTGATAAGCTGGGTCAAGGGAGTGACTTTTAAATGTTTTGGAAATGGATCTCCTTCATGGCTTTGCTCTTCCCAGCTGTGATCAGTATAAAAATGCAGCCCCATTACTACTTGCAGACACATATGTACATCCTTTATTCAAACTAATTATTTGATAAAGCTGTTGGACATTTTCTTTGAAACATTTTTTTTAAAATTGAAAAATAAAAAAAGAAATCAATTGGGAGCTTCTATGCCTATGTATATTTTAATACTATTTGACAGAGTGGTTCTGTCCTATAAACTAATTCACTCAAAGTTTTAACAGCCTAATTCCTCAAAGTAAATTAAAATGAATGTTTACAAAGTAAATAAAATACTTCCTTCAGTTGTCATTTATTAAATAAAACGTAGCCAGGTGGTTTATCGACTGTATGTCTCAAGCTACCCACGCACCAAATTCCCACAGGCATTGTTGAAGCTCAGGTTACTAATGGCTTTCAGAGTCAGTCCCATCTTTTCTACATATTTTGGTGAAGGGCTCAGGGAAGGCAAATGGATTACTTGTGCATTGAAACACCTTTCCTGCCTTTAAATACCAAAGGAAAGATCTATCTCTGCCTGTCATCACAGACCCTCATTAGACCAGATTTTGCTCTTGTTTTACTCAGTCCAAGGACTTAGCAGAAAACAGGGAGTTTCTTGATGTGTATTCAGCAGGATTTGTGAACACACCTGAGGCCCACGCCATCAATACGATGACAGAAGATGTGGGGTGTCTTACATTTTGAGCTACACACGTTATGAATAGCAGTGACGTTATGAATAGTGGTGACGTTATGAATAGTGGTGCTTTCAGGTGAATTGGAGTAGAAACACATGGGAAAGCTTTACTTGCACTTTTTAGCTGGTGTTCATCATTAGGTTTTATTCTCTCTTTCAACAGAGGACAGTTATGGGATGGATGGGAAGGCTAACCTGCCCCTTTTCACTGGAGACATCAACTGGCAAGGACTGGAAGACTTGTACAGTGTGAATGAAAGTGTATATGAATACAGATACAACTATAGACTTAGTCTGGCTGACTGGACTAATTACTTGAAGGATGTAGATAGAATGTTTGCACTGCTGAACAGTTACTACCAGCAAAATAAAACAGACAAGGCTAATATTGCTCAAATAAATGAGGACGGGGACGAATCATCCACACCGTTTACCTTGGTGGAAATGACTTCTGCTGAAGAGTCGAGCGGCCTTCCTGCAGAAGAGTTGCGGCTTATTGCACCAACAGACTTCACAGCCCTCGCTTTGAGCACGGTGAATTTAAGTCAGGAGAGGAAACTTGAATTAAACAACGATATTCCTGAGAAAAGTAGTTTGAATGACGCACACTGGAGAAATAATCATCAAGCGAAAAAATGGATGGAGGATAAAGAATCAGACCGATTTGATATGGATTTCAGTGGAAACGGTCTGATAGAGTTGGAGTCCCGGCATGGCTTCATGCTACAACCCATCAGCATCCCTCAGAAAGACACTCATCGGGACAGTGATGCTGTGGAAGACATATTCGAAGATCAAATCTATCTTCCCATGAGGTCCGATGAACCCCTTGTTCATCAGCCTGTAAATGTATCCACAAGGGATTCATCTATCGGTACCCAGAAAACAGGAACTTCCTTTAAAAAACCAGAAGAGAGTCTTGCAGGGGAAACTTCACAGCTCCTGAACGTAGAAGGCAGTGCCTCAGCTCCACTCTCCTTGGACTAGATCGAGTTGTAAACCATTATAAATAAGTTCTCCTTTTTCTTATTAGCAAACTAATAAAGATAATCACGACAACTGACATTCCATGTTTATTGTAGACACATTTTGCAGCTAAATTGAGCCCGACTCAGTATTTGTCTGTGTGCATTATTATTTTTCTCTAATTCCCATGCAAATACTTTCATGGCAATTCTCCCCACTGGGAAGCCAGATTCCCAGTTTTTAGTGAAGAGAAACAGTGTTAACTTTCAAATGCAGTCGCACATTCTCCAAAAGCTACAAATTATTTCTTTGGAGAGGATGCTCCGAGTTACTTTCACTACTTCCAAATGATCCCACCAAGAATGAATGTTTCAGTCCACCCAATCTGTCTGCATAACTCTTTTTCATAAGTTATTTTAACCACTGGAAATTCCTAATGTCACGCTTTCAAGTAAGATGCACTTTGAAAAACCTGTATGCCATGCCACCCATGAACCCACGACCATACGTGTTCTTGGCTTGTTCATTGCCTCGTGTAATTGTGAAACCAATAAACAAATTGACAGGAAAGAGGTTAACAGCAGCACGGACTGTGGAAACAGACTCCTTGAATATTATTTTAGCAAAAATATTGCATGTTTTTTGTTACTTTGATTTGATTAAATTTACTTTCAGAAAGGTATGGCTAATGATTGTTAATTGTAAGAGGATTTGTTTATATTGGATTGTTTCCCCATATGTCAATATTGTCAGTATTAAAAATCCACAAGGTTTTTTGACCTTTTTTTTTCTCTTCTGATACCGTTAGAAAGGTTTATGTCAATGCACATGTGCTTTTGTCACCACATCTGATTTTTATTATCCTGAGCAATATCTTGAAAGCGTTATTATCTTTCTGAGGCTTAAACTCTTTTTGTTTGAACAGGCATTAAAGGGAATGATAAGACCGTATGTTAGAATTACACGGCTTTAGATACACAAGGCACACGAGGTACAAAATAGTATTTTAGATAATTTTTGTTGTTGTACTTGAACTTTACCAAACATTAGGTTTTATAAAGTATAATACAAAATTTACTTCAAAAATCTGTATTACTCAAAACTTTGTGTCTTCCCTTGCTTTTTTCTAAATCTCTCAATAATTAGTGCAGCGACAACAAAAGAGAATTACCTCAAACAGGTGTAATTCCATGGTGTCCAATTCACAGGTGTGTTTCCTATCTGTTACATGTTATTTAGTTAGTGTAGTGGGTACTTTTCGGCTCTTGCAAGCACTGCAGGTCAAACTTACATTCATTGCATTGTATTTTAAGTCAAAACTTTTTTAAAAGGAAATTCTTTCAGTAGGATTTTAATAATTTTAAGGATCAGACTTTCTGATGGACTCTGTACATATGTTAAAATTACTAGCTCCTTGTCTGATGTATGTGTCACGGGCTGATTGATAGAAAAACATATTTATGGTCATGAATGATGCTCTTTGTACATAGGTTTTAAGTTACTAGGATACAGACTGTGTTTTTAAATCTTGTACAATATTTCTGTGATACTTTTATAGAACAATTCTGGCTTCGGGAAAGTCTAGAAGCAATATTTCTTGAAATAAAAAGTGGTTTACTTTACCTGCTTCAGAGAAGTCCAGATGATCCAGCTTTGCTCCTAACTAAATTGGTTTATTTAACAGCTTCGGTTTTAAGAATCCACCCACATTTAAAGCAACAGGGTAATAAACTAACATGCTACATTCTGTTAGTGATAAATTATTCCTGCAGATTGTGAATAATATATATTTTTTGTTTAAGACGTGCTGTGATTTTAATTTTTTCTAATCCCCAATTCACCTGGTCCTTTCTTCTTCCGTGAAGCCAGCGCACTGAGCTGCACGAGTGGCTCCCAGAAGCAAATCACTGTTACTGCTTCGCCGCTTTCCCCCCTCCCTGCAGAGCTGCCCTTGCAAGGGCAAAGCGTGGCCGGCTGGTGACACGCAGGGCTGAACAAGAGCGGACCGCAGATCTCTCTCTAGACAGGAGGAGTGTCTCCTCACACAAGGGTCTTCACAAAAGGGAATTTAAGCTTCATGGCAAACTCTCTCTTACTTGCACTCTATGTTTTTTCTGTGGCCTGTGAAAAAGGTTAGCTCCATAAGCTAACATTGGCTAAGGTCTTCTTTCTTCTACACAGTCCCTGGACACTGATGCTCCTGCACACATGAAGTTACAGGTGATTATGGGAATGAGGGAAGGGGATCAATGGTTAACTTAAGTGTTCAAAAAATCAGTCATCTTAATGCTAAATAGACCCCTGAGAGATGTCTACCCCTGGAAAGCGAGATGCTTACTTCTCTCTTAACACATGGGTAGAGAACACTCAGGCAGGAAATGGAAGATGTCGCATCTTCCTCAGCTTGAAAGTGCTGATTAGGACATGATGTGATTTTTTATCTTCCTTTTAATCTCCAATTCACCTGATCCTTTCTTCCTTGAAGTCAGTGCATGGAGCTGCATGTCATTCACAGAAGTAAAGAGCTGTTCCTGCCTTCCTTTCTCCAGGACAGTGCCCTGTCTTAGGGTGTGGAGAAAAAGACTCATTCTGTAGCCAAGAGGTGCAGGGAGCAACGAGCTCTGACCCTTGCTCTCCGGAAACATGCATCAAATAGGAAACCAGACCAAAAGAAAGAAGCCAAAAGGTGTCACATCCCTAAGTGGGTGTCCAAAACAGTATGTTGCCATCCCTATATGCTCTGCATTTCTTTCTGTACAATACTTATTGTCCTGTAGCAGTGTGCAGTGCATGAGCAGTGTGTGGTCAGGCACCAGGCTGTTGCAGACCCAGGAGAGAACAAATGTCTAAATCTGATTTAATGGGCAAGCACTGCTCACAGCAGGCAAGGGAAGGGCTGAGAGGAGGACCTGCTGGGATTTTCCTCATCAGCAAAAAAATGGCAGGCCTGTCCTTTTTGAAAGGCATTACATAGTTATCTACTTTCTGAAGAGGGCCTGGAGGTGGACAGGAATCTTGCACACATTTCAGAGGTGTCAATATTATGTGATGTGCTTCAGACTTGTAATTTGATGGTCTTAAGGACAAAAATAATCAGAGGGATGGGACACCTCTTCTGTAAGGAAAGGCTGAGAGAATTGGTGTTGCTTAGCCTGGAGAAGAGAACTCCGTGGAGATGGAGCATTGTGCTTTTCAGCACTTAAAGAGCATGTATAAGAATGATGCAGACAGACGTGGTAGTGGAGCCTCTAGCAATAGGACAAGGGGTAATGGTTTTAAAGTAAAAGAGGGTAGGTTCAGAATAGGCATAAGGAAGAAATTTTTTATGATGAGGGTGGTGAGATGCTAGAATGGGTTGCCCAGAGAAGTGGTAGATGCTCCATCCCTGGAAACATTCAAGATCAGGTTAAAGTGGACTCTGAGCAACCTGATCTAGTTGAAGATGCCCCTGATCATTGCGGGGTGGGGGTCTGAACTAGATAATATTTAGAGGTTCCTTCCAACCCAAACTTTCTCTGGGATTTAAAAGAAGGCATCCAGTACTGCCCCCACACCCTTGGACTCTGTGAGACACTTTCTGACACCTCCTACAAGCCCTGAAGAAAAGCAAAGATGGGTAATGCTTCACTTCCAGAACTTAAGGCACTTGTTAGTGGCTGTTATAGGTAGGAAAATCTTGTCGGTCCTGAAGCATTAGTATATATGAACAGCTGTATAAGAAAATGTTAAGGCTCTTGGGTAGCATTTGGATCATAGCATCATTCTGGAGTTCAGCCAACCCTAGGTTTATGTGACAGCCAAGTGAAGAGACATTCAGAGTGCAGGTCTGAGCACAGAAACCCCCAGTCTCACCCTCCCAAAACCCCTGTAAGTTGCCTGCAGCTGCCTGCATTCCCAGTCACTGAGGCACTATAGGAAAGGGTCTTCCCACAAAGGGAAGGGTGAAGCAGTTGGGGCCAAGAAGCCAGGAGTTGGAACAGCCCTGCTCAGGGAGGATCTGCTCAGGACTGCGCTTGAGGCTCGAGTACCTGGGGGTGGCTGGTGCGCACAAGGTGTATATTACATGCTGTAATAAACATATATAATAATATAATATATACAGCATGTATATATTACATGCTGTAATAAAGCTTCTCCCTTTCGTTTCAGCAAAAAACAATGCAGTTTGTGTGCTCCAACACCATTTTGCAGCAAGAATTGCTGTGCCATCAGTGGGGTACAAGCTGGAGAGTCATTTAAAGAACGTCTGTCCTGTGTCAAGGCAGGCGATGCCAGTCCCACCCAGGGGAGATGTCTGGGGCCACTTTACTCCCCTCAAGCAGCAGATGTCAGTGCGGAGCCGCACAGCAGCATCCACTGCGCTCACAGCCCCTGCCAAGGTCGCCCATTTATCCTGTGTCCGACTAGCAATGATGCCTTCGATGTGCTAGAAGTCTACTGGAGATAATTTCATACACAGCATGTTCCTTGATTTAGCGTTTCTAGTTTTCAGCACAGGTGACTTGCAGAGGAATCTGCAAGGTGCCTTTTTGTGTGGTTCAATCTATTGGAAATGAAAACTGAAAAAGTTCTTGCTTTGAAGTTGGAAGTCAGACGGGATCTGGGCACCATAGGTTTCTCTGCCATACATGAAACAGTAGCTCCTCTCTGGCTGCACACATTGGCTGAAGCTGCGCTGTCAGCTGAGGACTTGAATCTGCTGGGTGTTGTGCACAATACCACATTTTCTGATCGTGGTCTGAAACTAAAGGCATTTGGATACCTAAGAAAGACAAGCTGTGCCCTGAATCCGTGCAAATTCAGCTGCTCTGTTCGGTCATTGCTAGGGCTTGTAGTGTTCACCCTACACCAAGCTGTGAGGGACTTTCAAAACTTAGAAACAAGCTGCAGCTCATCCGGCTATGAAACATGCACTAAAGGTCAAAAGACTTCCAGTGTACAGGCTCCATGAGACATGGCTAGAAAAATACGTTCAACTTCAACCTGTTTTTTTTTTATCTTGAAAGGCCAGGCTGTCTTAGGACACAATTTCCATCCATGGATATACACACACTCTTAACTGAAAATAAGTGACTCCAGAGAGTAGAAAGCGTACCTCCAAAACCAAATTGCATAAACAAAGTCACATGCACACTGCTACATCAGCCTGTCCCCGTCCACATTATGCAGCACGTAGCTCTGGGTCTCCCCTTGGCTCTGTGCTGATCTTCCTGCAGATCCAAAGTATAATTTACATTTCCTTCCACTTTTAAATGTCTGTGGTAACACAGGAATACTTACGGCGTGGTACGATGGCATGTGCTGAAGTCCCTGTGGTGCTGCACAAGGATGTGGGGTCCCTGAAGTACACAGCCTATGGTTTTGGGTGGCTGCAGTGACCAGGTGGAACCAAACCTGGCTCAGTCAGTTCAGACATGCAGGAGCTCCCTGTAATATCGCTGTTCCCCACAAATCACAGGGACGTAGTTTTTTTGGTGTGGTCCAGATCAGAGCCAAGAAGTGAACCAAGCACTAAGCAGGGTGGGCATCCAGAGTTCAGTCCCTGTGTTCATGCGTGGCCCTCCTTTAGTGAGCAGTGTAGATGCACACAGACTTGCACCCTACTGTCAATATCTAATTAAAACAGATTTTTATTTCTTAGCATAAAACAAATAGTGAATTTAATGCTAGAGGAAACTGGAATTTTATGGTCTATTTCTGCATGACCAATACTTACTTGTGATTCAGTGGTCACTGAATTCAGCAGAAAGATTTGGGTTTGTCTGACCAGGTACTAAAAGACCAAATACTCGATCACCTGACGCAGAACGACCGCACAGCAACTCACGTACCCCCTTCCTGTCACTTTCTATCAGAAATAAAACACACGTGATATGCTATTTTTTATTTCCAAATATCAAGTATTCAAGAGTTTGTTTTGTAAACACATGTTTACAACAGACGCTGACAATAGATTTCATTAAATGATGTGTTACACAGCTTTAAAATTATTCTAAGCTCTGCTGAGAAATAAATATCAATTAAAAAAACCCATACAGGAGCCTAAAATATGCAAAACAAACCGCATAAACCAATTAGTCTCTTTTTACCACAGCACAGCACCCACACACTCATACAGTCAGACATACTCTACAAATTTCCTTACTACTCTACACATTGGCTTACTAATGAGTTTTTAAAAAAACTAAAGAGTTACAGGCAGCGTGCCCACTCCATGCTCCTAACACACTACCCAGACTGCTGCTGTTCTGCTCAGATCTGAAATCATTTGGTAGAGGTACATGCTGCAGCCAAGGGCGAGATTCCTGTTTGCTCAACTGGGGAAAAGAGCAGGTCCTCTTGGAGGAAAGTCCCTTTTTTTTGGTACAGAAACTCAGTCCTGGATGATTTTAGATATTTATATTTTTTTGGTGGTGGTTTTGAAATTGCCTTCCATGTTTTCAAATACAGAACTTGTAAAAGAGGTAACATTTCTGACCCCCTGGTCAGGGATGCACCTCCTCTTTGTGCTATTTAGGATACAGATGCCTCCTCTGCATGAGCAGTCCTGGCACAGTAACACAAAATAATTACCTTTTAGAATTCAAAACAGAAGGGAAAAAATTTATCTCTGTTTTAAATCGTAGCTTACCTGTAAAGTTCACGAGATTTGGCCTTTTTCCATTGCTAGAGATAGAACCTGCTCTTATTCTGTTCCTCTCTTTCTGGTATTCCATGGAAGAACTTTAATACTTCAGCTCTGATACCTCAATTCCATTCAAACACTTACTAATGTTGCTTGGTTCAGGGGTCCCAGAATTTAGCCCAGTGTTTCTTGTCATTTCTACAGAACTCATTTTCAGCCTCTGCTAATCAAAGCCACTAAATAAAGTAACGTGCTACCACAGGATGGAACGCATCCTACATGAGATTTCCATGGTCTGTTTGCTGTTAGCGCTGGGCCAGACCCCATATTGCCTCCTGAAATTTCTTTCCCACAGAAGAGCTAGGTAGAAATTGGCCCACCAGGAATTACAAACACTGTTTTTGCTGGAGCAGTCCAGACTTTAAGAACAAAAACAGATGCAGTTGCATCGTTGACGTGCCTTGAATACGTCGTTTAAGTCATAGTGAATACATCATAAAATATTTCAGTACCTAGTAGCACCACAGTGTTGTTTAGTCATTTGTCCAAAGATTATCAAGCTGGCTCACCCTTCCTCGAGGTGAACAATGTTTTGGGTGGGTTTTTTGTAGCCCTTCATGAATTCCACAGCTTTTCACTTATTCTGTACCATGAACAAAATGTTGTTACAGGAAAACATCGTGATAACTGGTCTGAGACAGAAAAAAAAAAAAGAAAATACAGCAAACACAACTGATAATGTAACAATCAGTAGAATGGATCCAGAATAAAGAAGCATTTACTTCATAACACTTGAAGCCAAGAAAAGTCTGGAGCTACTTTGAACTTGCAGAGCTACGTCTGTGTTTAAAAGGCTGTATTAAGTTAAAAGAAAACAGCTTATCTGAAGGACTGGGGCATGTGAGATAAATCTACAGCTATGGCTGTGGGATACAGATACGTGCTAGCCAGCCTCCTTAATATATGTAATATATCCTGCAGAATGGACAGGAGAAATTCCCTTCCTAAGGATCAGGTAGGCTTTGAAGCCTCTGACCACACAGTGACATCTCTCAGCGATATTCAGTGTAAAGAAGAATAATCACATGAACCCTGGCAGCACTGAGTCCCTACGCTGAAGGCTGAGCATCTCCACTCCTAGACAATGTTTACATGTAACCTCTTTATTTATAAAACGAGATGTTTGAAGAAAAAAGGAAAGCCCTAAGTCAATACCAAAGACTGAATCTACCACCCCGATGCCATCTGCTTATCTTCTGAGTTCTCTAACAGACAATAATGTCTATAAAAACAAGTTCAGTATGTGAGGAACTGGACGTGTGTTGATTCAAGATTGATCTACGAGGGGCAAACACTCTGTCCAAAGCAATGCAGACTCAGACTGCAGTCCAGGTAAATCTCCATTTCCAGGTGTTTTAAGCCCCTGGAAAGCAAATGACAATGGGAAGGAGGGGGCCTGATATTGCAACCAGACACTGCAGCATGGCATCTCACATGCTGGTGCAAAAGTCACATTACCAAGAAGACAGAAAGATAAACTTCTTCAGGGAACATTTTGTTGTCCATATCAGAAAACAGTAGCCTTAACCAGGGTATAAAAGCTAAACAAGCAATTGGTATCACACCTGATTGCTAAAGCACCAGGTCCTTAATGTCCAACCCAAGGTACTGGCCCAGGTCTTCAACTTCATCACTGGAATGATGAAGCTGAGGATCTGTCTCCAAAACAGCAGTAAGACACTTTGGACCTATTTATCATCAGATTTATGTCAGCATAACACCACAAGGAGCTGTGGTATTGCACACACAGCGGAGTAAGGCAGTATTAATTCAGGCATTTGGGGGGAAAACCCACGACAACAGTACAGAAGAGTGGGACTCCTCTCCCAGCCATTTCTAGGTCCAAATTCTGTGAAAGGGCACAATCCGAACCTACAGCACTACTCAAGCAATTACATTGGCTTTAAAGTCAGAATGATGCCCTTATACAATCTATCTTCCCACAGAGCACACAGATTTTCAGCCAGAAATCAATAAAATAAGTGAATGGCAAGAAGAGCTAGACTGTATCTTTGAGCATGCCCACAAAATATTTGGAAGTGTATTTGAAAATGAAAGCCCTCCTCCATTGTTAGGTGTAAGGAGTAGCCACACGTGAATGCCCCAGGGGAAGACTTGAGCCCTACTTCGTGCTATTCTGGTTACAGGGATCACTGAATCCAAGGTGGGAAAAAGCTGCATGGAAATCACTCTGTGGGTAAAGGAACTCTTTTGAATGCAGATGGGATTCAGCTCAATACTTACACATATTTGTTATTTTTAAAGGCATTACTTAAGTATATAAACTTAGATATTTAAGTGCTCTGCTAGATCAGAGCCACGGTGAATCAATATTTAATCCTATGAATTAAGTAAACTAGATTTAAAAAGGAAAAAATAAGAAACACAATTAAGTGTTTGTAACGAATTTAGGGCCTTTCAAACAGATGAGGAGATTCGCACCCCTTTTTGTGGACTTGTAGCTAATCGCCGTGTATCCTTTCCCCACATTATCCCTGGCTGGTTAACTGCAGGTAGATGACTCTGGTTTGCTACTGATGGCAGGCCGTGGGCAAGATTCACCTTTTCCTGTACCCACTGCTATTCAGCCTTTAGTGTTTGGGGGTAGAGAGGGAAGGTGGCAGGAATTACAAGTCAATGTAATTTTACGTACTATGCTCAGAGGATTTCACAGCAGGAATACAGCATGGCCACCTCTGTTGGGTGATAGATAAAGCTCCTTTTTTCCTTCTTGTGAGTCGGTTTAGCACTATGCATCGATTCTGACTACTGCTAGGGATGACATAATTGTCATTGCTTCCTTCAGCAATGGCAGATTCAGAAAATAGTGTTTGTTCAGCAGGTCTCATTCTGTATTTCAGTCAATGTTGACAATGTTGGAATTGACTTCTCCAGGAAGTTAACGTGTTTCCCCCTGCGAGCCTTCATTGGCTTACCTCAGACTGCTGTGGCCAACTCACAACAGAGACTCTGCCAGGAATCAATTGAAAACTGGACAGAGTATGGGCTTCCTTTCTTTCAGAAGATGATAATTAAGTGATTTTGTAGAAATGTATTGTCAAAATTATCTATATCCAAAAATGCTAACAGATTTGCTTGAAAAGTAACATAGTACTTTTTGGATTGCATTTAATTTTGAAAGGAAAATCAAAAGGCTATTGAAAGTATGGAAACAAAGCTTTTTCAGTATTTCCAAAGTGAATGAACGTCTTCTCTTCTACATTCCAGTTTCTCACATGTTTTCAAAAAAAATGAATGTTTTTAGAAGTGGAAGGGTCATGATTTCCCAGACAAACAGGTGGCCTCCATTCCAACAAGCTCTCGAAAGCAGCTCAGAAGCAGCAGCAGTTGCAGATGTGTTGCTTCCGTCACTCTCAGTCTTTGTCATCAGTGTCAGCTCCTGACGAGCTCACAAGCCTAATCTACTCTCCCTTGTTACTCATGTGGAAAAGAAGCACACACAGAAGGCAAGAAACAGAGGAGATCAGGATAGAAGATTCACCTCCAGCCCATTACAGTTCCCTAAATGTTCTGCTTATGAGGTATCTGAAAAGATTGTCACTCTTCACCTCACCCCAGGATAATTAAAACAGGCAAGTGATTAAAATGGATGGGTGTGGGCTGCAGTCACACTTCGTCCTACTACTTGGCCTCAAATTTTGACATGGCAGGAAACTCCTGGTGCATTAAACATTTGTGACTGAAGCGAAAGGAAACGTTTTTATTATCTATTCTGATCTCCTATGGCAAAAGTATATATACCAAATACCACTGAGCCAAAGAAATTTATTTATTAGGATGGTAACATCTCAGGTGGCACATGCTGACTGAGGATGAATCCTATCTGGTTGCTGAGGAAAGGAAAAAATTTCAGGCTTGACCCCAAAATGTACAGAAGAGCAGGAGGTGATTAAAATTGTAATCCTCTGTGTTGGAATTTGGGGTAGAGAGAGAGTGGGAGTTGTTATAAGCCACATACATGAACTGAGACAACCTGAAATAAACACCCACCATTTCAAGGAGGGGAATTAGCTGGTCAAGAAGAGTCAAGAGATGAGGAAAGGCAACCAGCAAAAGAGGAGAGGAAAATCTATTCTTCCCAGGACAAGTCAGTGGATGTCAAGGAGAATATAGCCTTTAATTTCAAGGACTTGATTCCATAAAATGTTTGATCATCTTACATATTATAAATTAAAAATTAAACCAGGAATAACTCCATTCAAAACCAGGCAGAAGTTCTGCTCTATCCTACTTATTTTCATGCCACCACTCTACATTGCAAAATCCAAACCTGACTGTTGCTAAGACCTCTTGAAAAGTGCTTTTATTTTCCTAAACTTCTAAGACCTTCTCTGCAGGGCAAAATCCAGCCTTGACTTTCTAGTGTCCACCTGAAATCATTCTCTGCCCTTTGAGACATCATTAGTGCATCATAAGCATGGCACTACAAAGCCTTCAGAGCAAGAAATGAAATGCCAAGTACACTTGATTAGAAGACCTCGGCATCCCTTGGGGAGAAAATGCACTACAGTAATTTGGAATAAGCAAAGGCCACATCACGTCCCGTGGGTCCACGCTTGCAGACAATTTCTATTCTTAGCTCTTTGCCTTCACAGAAGCTTCCAATGAAACTGAAAAAAGGCAAGGTGGCCACACGTGGGACAAACCATACAACTAGGACCTCCAGGCCTGTCCCACCAGCCTGCCCAGCACCGGGTAGTGGGAGAGACAGAGTAGGGCAGAAGGATAGGAACCCAGGGTCTGAGCTGGCACCCTGTCCCCAGGTTGAAAGCCTCGTATCAGGCACTGCGACAGGCAGATCCCTCCCAACTTGAGGCATGTCTCTGCAGCAGGCAGCAAGCAGTGCCAGCCTGAACCTTGTGCCATTGCTGGACGCCAAGGTCCCAATGGGTCCCAGGCAGCCACTCAGACATGAAATGAGGCCATTGACTCTCCTTTGAGAGTTTCTAGACTGGCACATGTTTCTGAAGGACAGCCAAGCTCTTCCTATCAAGCTATAACTGGTTATTTTCTTCTTCAGGAAAAGTATGGTGCTAGTAACAACCACCCAGATAACTGCCTGTATCATGACAGAAATATGCACATATCTGCTCTGGTATGTGTGTTTGATTTCTACATCTTAATGTTATCACGAATTAATACTGAAGTTTTTAACTCCAAGTGTTACGCTTTCTTAGCCTGTGTATTTTGTGAAGAATGATTACATCCCATCAAAGGAAAATGAATGCACATTTTGACAGGATAAAGATACTACGACTCAACATTTGCAAATGTTACCTGATGCGTAACTTTCGTATGGCTTAACATGTTATTAACAGTACTTGAAACCTTATGTTCTTTTTAATTTAATGCTTATGTCTGAAAATAGCCCCTTTCAAATTCAGTTGCAGTAATGTCTTTAAAAGCAAACTTTAAACTTAATTTGCTGCACATACAATTATCCAAATAAATTGCATAGTTTAAACAAGTTCAGTTGTGCTTTGTAGCAGAACTCACAGTAATTCCTCATCTCTTAAAAATACAACTTGCGGATGTGAAGTTGACAATACATTTAAGTGTTGTTGTGATGTCTAGACACCTACGATACGAGTTTTTGTCACTCTTCCACTATCTTCTGCTGTTCCTAATACCTCACCTTTACACTGATATTAGATCAGAGCATGGACATTTAATGGACACATCTGAAATAATTACAAACACAATTTTTAAAACTCCATTGTCGGGAGAGGAGAAACAAGAACTTGGGTTGGTTTGAGGTATCCAGCCCTCAGGAACAAACTACAGTTGTTTGCATTAAGCTTTGTTGGTTTTATCACATGTTACATTTAGATTAAAAATAGAAGGCACGGGTGTTTTACAAGGCGCCGTAATTAAGTCAACCAACAAAACTAATTATTACATTACCAAGCCAGGGGTCTATATGTCAGCAGTGACTTCTTCCAATGCGTTTTCAGTTGAGGAATTTATTGCTTCTGAAAAAGGGCCGGGGTATGTCTGTGCTACGCAGTTCATTCCTTGTGCCACACTGATGTCTCCACGAGAACTGAAGGTAGGGCAGGATCTAGTCCGTGCATAGTTTTGTTGGGGTCCAGTTTGGCCAACCATCTCACTCACAGTGTTCACCGGCGAAGCCGAAGCCCTCCATCTTCGTCTCTCCAGTTGCTCTTCTTTACATTTAATGGAATACCAGGCCAGGAAAATAAAAAAGAATCCCACAAACTTGAGAGCAGCTGCCAACCCAAAGTAGACAAAACGAAATGAGGTGACATCGTATTCCCAACAAGATCCTTGTATGCCACAATCCTGTTGCCAAAGCATGCACGTGGTGTCAATAACAGCCCCAAAATAAATTGGAGTGGGAATGTATGCTGCAACAAAAATAGCAACAGAAATATTACATGTTAGCATATAGTGGAAAACTTCTAAAGAAACTGTATATAAGCAAAGAGTGTAGGTCACAAAGTTTTGAGATTTCTACACCGCTGTTCTCAAATGGAATGTAAAACATGGAAAACTAGCCAGGTGGTCTTCCTGCCAACACTACCATCCCACAGATGAAATGTACCACAAATGGAAAAGAAATTCAAGCAAATACAACAATGCAGCAGCACCTTACAACAGGTACTGCTTCAATCTGCTGTCCTCGGACAACTCTCCTTGAACTGCGTGTTCCCCAAAAGAAACTCCAATGCTAGTCTCAGGAAATAAATTACAGAAAGGGAACAAAACACGTTATGTCCAGAGCATTACTTGCTGAACATCCATTGCCCATGAGCTGGGAAAGGGTGGTGGTTGCTGCTGTAGATTAAGGAGAAGAAGCACCAAGGACTGCAAGATGTTTCTCATACTGAAGGTGCATGGAAGTGATGGGATCACTAACATTTTAAATTTTTTTTTAAGATGTCTTCCTAAATAAGACTTTAACTTCTAAGGTTGATTTGAAATTAGACATTAACAATTGCTTCTTATTTTAAAAAAGCAAGCAGCAAGTGAAACAAAAATCTGCCTCTGATAAAGAGAAAAACCTTTATAACATAATATTTAGTAACTGTATTAATTTTTTAATAAAATCTTAAACTGTAAAAATATGTTTCTGAGACAAAAATGTTCTAGAAAGTCAGCAGCTAAAAAAAAAAGAAAATTAAATACATTCTCAGCTACAGCATCTTCAGAAGCTATTAATTTTAGGGCCCTAATACAATTAGTCAGGCAATTTGTTGCAATTTATGGAATTTTAGTACTTTTATGGTACATTTAAGCTGAACATTGCAAGCCTTTTGGAAACACTGTGGTTTATGGGAATGTTAACTGTAAGACTTACCAAGAGTTCGTAATAACACAAACTGCATTCCTAGTGCAAAGGGTCGTTCACCATCTTCCACAGACCTAGCAGGTGAAAAGAAAACTCCTTTGAAGAAACAGTCTTAACAGATAACCATTATGGTATGTTCTGGCTTTACCTCCTGGCTATTTTTTTCTAAGCTATAATAAAACCTGTCAAAATTTCTTCCATTAGGCTTCTAATAGTGTTAACTCTTACAGCTCGGAAAATATAGAATGGGTTCCTCCTGTCCCTGTTTAACAAACATTTCAGTCCTGCCTCTGAACCTATCCTTACCTATGTAAGGCCTGAAGAAATTAAAGAAATTAGAGAAGCTGCCCAAAATATTCGTGGCTTCTCATAATAGTCCCCTATTATTTTGTATAGAATAATGGAATGGTTTGGGTTGGAAGGAAACTCAAAAGATCATCTAGTTCCAACATTTGTTCTCTGTTTATATCACCTGGAAATCGCGGGGCACTTCATGTTCCCTAAAGTGTTTTATCATGCTACATATTCTAAATACAAATAAGTTTCAGCCAATCCATGTCAGCCTTATTCTATTCATTTTGTAAGGATATATATATATGTCCTGGGTTCAGCCCAGCAGCAGGCTATGTTAGCCCTGAGAGTATTCCATACCAATTGCATCATGATCCGACAGGCTGCCCCCCCCCCCTTTGCAGGGGCGACTTCGGACCCAGGCACGGGAAGTCCCGGTCTGGGCAGACGCAGTGCCAGTTCCGGGGGAGACTCCAGACCTATCGGAAACTGCTGGGCTCGGGAAGTGCCAGTCTGAGCAGGCGTGTGGGAGTTCCGGTTTCTCTCTCTCTTTTTCGGGATCGGCGTGGCAGGAGGTGGTGAGGGGGGTGCTCGGGGGTGCTGGGCTCGGGGAGTGCTGCGTTCGGGAATCTGAATCGGTTCGGGCATGGCTCAAATGACATAGTGTGGTGAGAGGTTTGCACTGTATATAATAATAGCACTGTAGTTAGTTGTTTTCATACTTTTCCCTGTTGTTTAGTAAACTATCCTTATCCTAACCTTGCAGGCCTTGGTTTTTTTTTCCTCTGGCTCTGCAGCTCCTTTCTTAGCTCCGTTCGCCCATCCTCCACCTCTTAAAGAGGTAGGGGGGCTTTTTGGTCTGACCTTTGTGGCCTCAGTTTTCCGCTGAGGATTAAACCACAACAATATATATATACAAGCTCAAGATTTGGCTGCATTGCTCCAGTCTCTTCTAACACAGATGATGGTGACAAGGGGTAAAATACCTAAAACAAAGATAGGTCAGTTCTCACCTGAGTGTCACTATGATTGCTGACGGCTGGGCGCACGCTGTTATAAGGGTAACAATGAAGAGAAATATCAGGAAGGGGATAAGCGTGTTGCAGGTTCGATCACACTTCCCAGAGACAGCGTAGCCGTTCTCATTCAGGTAGGTCTTGACGATAACCAGCCGGAGCTGGCTGCGCTGGCCCACTGTTGGCGGTGTGATCACCTGGCGACTCTGAACACAGGCACATTCTGTGTAATTTCTTACCTGGGGAGAGTGAATGAGAGCATTTCCACATTAAATACTTGTGTGAGGATGACCTTGCATGGAGGCATGGAACAGCAGTCCCATAGTACTTCCAAATCAGGGATTTTTTTTTCTCCTCTAGCATCATTACCACAAGCACAAGTGAGGTTTGCATTCCAACTATTTTTAAAACTGGCCAGGACTCTCCACGATGAGACTGCCTTTCCACTGCTTCATTTGGGATTAATATTTTTTAAAATCTTGGAAAATTCTGCCAAACCAATTCAATCACTTCTAACTGGGAGGCGGGAGTAAGAGATAATTCCTATTGTACTACAAAAACTGTTAGAAAATGCTCTTTAAGCAGCACTGATTGTGTCATCTTCTGGAATTTGGCAGTCTGTGACTTTCATATTCAGGACATCTTCTGTCATCTCAATGGAAGTCTACCCAGACTCAGCTAAAGAGCAACAAGCTGCACTTTACACTCACAGCCCAGGACCTTCCAGTTGGATGTGGGTGTGGATGAAGATGGGATGTGACTAGGAGTAAAACCAGAGAATAAGGGAAAAACAGAGACTTAATCAGTGAGACTGAAGGGCATAAGTGGTTCTTGAATGGACAAAGAGGCTGAAATTGTGATGAAGAGACTGAATAAAGAAAGGGCATTTCATAAGCAAAGGGGTTTGAGTAAGGTGAGGAAGAGCTAGATCAGACATAGCCTCCAGTCACATTTATTCTACTACTGTTTTCAACTAATCTAATGGCAAAGAGGTGTGCAGCAGACCAGAATGCACCGATGCTAGAGAAGAAATGGGTCAGGATCCATGTGACATTACATGAGACAGTTTTTGGTTTCAGTGTTGGCATTCAAAAAACGTAGGACCACACATGCGCAGAAGCTACATTACAAGACCACCTTAAGGTTACAAATTTAAGCATTTGGACACCAGGAAATATCCAAATTATGGTTGCTTGTCAACTTTAATGTATGCCTTTGTATGCGTGTTATGGCATAGCCTCACATTTTTTTCCCCATTGGATTTAACTGAACATCTTAATAGTATATCAATTTATCCAGTATTTTACCTCCTGTTTTCAAAATGTGGCTCCAGGTATTTTTTTCCTCACACTGGTCTTATTCCACTAAAAAGACAGAATGACTCATATTTCATATGGATTTTTCTAGCACAATCATTATAGCTTAACTCTTTCAAAAAGGAGTAATTTATCTTCAAAGCAGTTATGAGATGATGCACTGATGTTGTTCTCTCTATTTTGTAGCTAAGTAACTGAAACAGATCAAAAGTTTCACAAATGTGGGTGGTTAATTTGAGACAATTGGGATCCTTTTTTTTTTTTCAGAACATCTTGTATTATATAGAACATAAAGTATTCTAGCTGTAACTTTTCTTGCCTTCAGATATAGATTTGGGCACTCAAATCCAATAAAAATTGGGCTTAAACAAATGGCACTTCTGGTTACTGCTCATGTCCATCATCCAGAATATGAAGGATACAAGATTAATGACCAACTGGGAGTTTTAAGTGACTTGCCCAACACTGCTTGGGAATGGAGGCAATGACAGAATCCGGCTTCCCAAGGCAGCACTCCACTCTCTAATACCACATGAGGATATGTGCTCCTACAGTCCCTCACCTGATCTCCTTATAGCTTCCAAATGTAAGTGCCAAATAGGCATCCTACAGAAAATAATTCTTGTTACTATACAATCTTGGTTCAGGCCAGAGAAGCCAAGTCTGGGTACTAAAATGAGACAGGCATGACATAACAGAAATGCTAGAGTATAGGAATATAAATATAAAACAGATACGGAGTGTACACTGTCATCCTTTTCTCCTACTTCCAATTTTTAAGTGGATCATTTTGCAAAAAAGTGTAAGTTACAGGAATGTTATAGTTCAACAACATTTTTTGGTGTTATACAGTGTCAATAAGCTTCATTGTTTTTAAAAGTACCCTACACAAAGCTTTATTTATTGAAGAATCGCATTTTCAGCCTTATTCTATTGACCATTAGCTATCAAGTTAAAACTTCAGTCTATGAAGGAACTTTTCTTAACTTGTAGGAGGAAAAAGTATGCTTCAACATTTCTAGTGAAGACTATGTACTCCCAAAGCACATCCCTAGATTGATGTCACGTGAAATGTAGCTAATATCAAACCCATGTCTCAATCTGGCTAAGTGCAACTAAGACTTATATAGACACTGAACGTTAAGCACAGGCTCACGTCATGGGCTTTTCCAACTGGGGCAAAGCAGTTTTCTACTAAAAAAAAAAAAAACCACAAAAAAACCCTATCAAGGAAACTAACATGTTCTCAGAGGCATCTACGCATGAACCCACATTTTTAGACCATTATTGAGTCAAACTGAAAAAGCACAGTGCTAGACCTAACATCCTCCTGCTTCACTGGCTGGCTCAGGACTTCAAACCAGGAGACTGGTCTGTTATAAAAAGCTTTCTGGAAAACACAGTATAGTCCTGGGAAAAATCAACATTTACATTACTTCCTGTCTTTCTTAATTATTCTTTTTTTAAAAGACAGTTCTGCAACAGAAGAATTTAAGAGGATTTTTTTTTGTTTGTTTGTTTAAATGAAATGAGCACAACCATAATGCTCTGTTGATATTTAGGTCAGATTCTACTTTTTAATTGTTTTCTTGTGCCCCATCTGCCAAATTTCCATGGTGTGGTTTTACCAGCAGAATGCCCTTCCCCAGTCCAGCATAACTGGAAGACTAGGCTGTAACAGGCAACAGTTTTCCACAAAGGAAAGTGGATTATGAACTCTAAATTCTGTTTATAGAACTGGTTCCAGTACAGTGACAATCACAGCCTGGAAGAGATTCAGAGAAGGACTATGAGAATGGCCAAACTACTTTACGGTAAGCATTCAGTTTTTATATAGCCATGCAAACAAAACACCTCTCAACACACTGGTGTAGGTGCAACAGCTACTTCATGCAAATTTACAAGGCTGATATGAACACCAATGGCTTTAAAACCGGCCAGAATTAAATTTAAACATTAAAACACTTCCAACTACCTGAAGGGTTAAGTTCTTCTGTCCATTTGCAGAGGGAAAAACAATAACAAAAAATACTGCTCTAAAGAGTAACTTTGATGAGCCTGTGGAAAGACAGTATGACATGGCTGCCTATGTTAGCAGAAAGCTGAATTAGATAACATTGACCCAAGGTCCCCTCTCCAAGCCCTGCAGGAGAAGCAGACAGACAGGCCACTGCCACTGAGGATTTCGGAAACACTCGCTCTCCCTACCATTCCCCTCACTTGGTTGGGGGATTCACTTGGTACAAATGAGGCTGTGCCTCAAATTTGTTCAGAACTGAAAGGAAGAGAGATGGGACTGTGTATCAACAGCCTTTCATAACATGGAAAGACTCATTCATGAGTCAGCAGCAGAGCAACGTCTCCAGAGCTTAAGAGGGGTGATGGTTGCACTAGAAATGGAGCAGCCTTTGATCTGCATCATTCTCAAGGGGCTACTCACAGGTTGTGTGTGGGTGGGTAGGTGGGTGGGTGGGTGAAGCACTTACCCCTGTGCTATGGTTTCCACCATTGATGCAGCCAGCTAGGCAAGGATTAAAATATGTTATTCCATCTGATCCACAGACAGGCTCGTACTCATGAATCTTACATCCACAGTTAACATTACAGCTCCCAGTCAGATTCCTGTGGGCCATGGCAAGAGTGGGACTGAAGAAAGGAAAAAGAACATGCTAGTAGAACAAGAACAGATATCCTGCTGTTCAGAGGGAGAGAACATCCTACTTATTAACTCTGGAACTGAGAGTTGATTATTAAAGAAAGACTGTATTAACTCCAAGTTATCTACATGATTTAAGCAATATAGAAGAACACCCAAGGTATCCCTGCCGTCAACTAAAAACACAATACAAAAATAATACCAAAGTTTACAACTTGTATCTTCTTTGTCCAGGTAACAGTTGTATTTTTCCCCATTTTCTGTGGCTTTTTTCCTTTAAGAGTTAAGACACTGGTGTTTTATATGTCTATCCTAAGCTGCAGCAATTTGTTGTTGATTACTGGTGAAGGGCTTAGTGACGAGATGTAAGCATTATGTGAACAAATAGGCATCTCTTCCCACATACCAGCAGCTGTTCAGAAAACTTAATGCGTGTATTATTTATATGTATTTGTGAAATCTACAGGAATCTTTCTAGATCTGGAGGAGTGCTGTGCTGTTACTAAAATCTCTATAAAGAAACCACTATTCTGTTTTCCTGGATCACTCCCTGGGACTTTCTCAGTCCTTCCTAGAAGGAATTGAAGGTAATTTCAAAGCTGAAGGACATGCACACACCAAAAAGCAGGCTCTTCACTATTGATTGCTGCTGCTCCAAACAGATGGTTGAACAGACCTCAACTGCTGGGAACTGCATCAATTCTTTGCTGGCATGTGCCTCACCATGGGATGAATGTGCAAAGGAACCCCAATCATGGCAGCAGCTCATGGCACTCATCTGAGCTCAGGGGCTTGTGTAACAAGGCCCAAATGAAGCACTGCACTGAGGCAGCTGCAGGTCTCTCCCAAGGCACCCTCTTCTCCAGCTAACACCTCTGTATGTCACATCTGGGCTTGTCTGGAGAGAGCACATAATTCAGAAGCAGTTTTGGTCTCCCTAAATGGTACTGCCCCAGGTGCTGGGAGTCCCACTGCAAGACAGACTTCTAAGCCAGAGCCAGTATCTGATATTCTGAGCTGCCATGTATGTCACTGAGTGCCAGTGCACAACTCATGGCTGAAATTGAGATTTTAGAGACATAGCATCCCCCTGTGGCTCCACTTTATCAGCTGTACCATTGGAGATCAATCCTGAAGAGACAAAGCCCTTAGTAATAGCAGAGTGCACATTTGTAAGATCACAGACTCTTCATCAGAAGATGATGGGAAACAAAAAAAAAAACCAAAACCAAAAAAAAAAACCACACAGATTTTGACTCATGTTAACTAAGTCACACAGTCACCAAATTAACTAGGTCTTGTCTTACATATCATGTCACTTTCAGCCTTGCAGAAAACAACTCTCAGGTCACTTAAAAAGGCCCACTTATTGATCAGGTAAGTTTTGTATCAGTGGTTTTTTCCCTTGGCAGGCTGAAGACTAATTGAAAACATATTTTTGTATGTGTGTATTTTCTCTGAATACCTTAGAAACAGATGAAAATGGCTGTTGAGAGCATGGTTGTCTCTTCCTAGCACCCTGTCTCTAACAGTAGCCACAAGAAGACAACTAGGGAAAAGCAAGACCAAGTAACTTGCCCCTGAAAAGTATTCTCTTGGCCTCTAATGAGTCTCAGCCCAAAGTAGTTTCTGAATCTAATGTAGCTTTTTATTTAATAAACCCAAATTTTTCCCCTTTATTTCGCCCACTGAGATTAAATCTTTTGCATCTACATTATGCAACAGGAAGGATTTTTTGACCGTCTACAGCCTGTTATATGAGCTGTTGTTTGGTTTAAATCAGGCTCTTACCAGATTTATGTGACAGCCCCTGCTTCTACTACTTTGCTTATAAATTCTAAGCACATGAAGGCTCCTGAAAAAATAAACTTCAGCAGTTCCTATGGCAAACACGAAAATATTTGCAAGCTCCAGTGAAATCTTGTAGTTGCCATTTAAAAAAAAACACATCTAATATTAACAAATCTAATCTAATCAACTCATGTCTAGTATTACCTGAAGGCATTAAGCTGGAAGGTACCTGAAGGCATGGGTATAAAGTATTACCTTCTACCTTGCTACTATTGGACATGCTAGCTCAGGTCACACAAAGAAAATGACTGTCCCACTTGGGTATATATGCAGACACACTTTGAAATGCAAGTTATTTTCTGCTGTCATTATGCAGCCAAATTATAACAAGCATGAACTTTTAAACAGCCAGTATTACATTTATTGCTATTTTTGCTACACAAGCCATGCTCCCTGTCTTGTTTCAGGTTCCTGAATTAATTTAATAAGCGTGAAAGCAAGAGGCTGCAGTATGGCTTATTGCTGGTTCAATTTTGTGCTTCTCATTTGGAACTTCAGCTAGGCTTAAATACTACCAGCAACATGGATGCATTAAGCCAGTAGAAAAGTTACTTGAATGACCTTATTCATACCAATCTACTTCCAAGTGATAGCATTGGCTGAGGCTAGGGACCCTCGCTCTTATTTCCCAAACTACCTTTCTGTCTGGAGACATCATGGATCCTGAATTCTGCACCCACACCCCCACTTCACGGCACAAAGCCATTCCAAGCCGCTGAAAAGCCAGTTGGCAACAATGTTTTCACCTGAAGTTCCTCCTGTTACTCTGGAAAACCCCCAATTTTACCATGTTTTCAGGAACTGCCACCTGCCTTTCCTGATATGCTCAAAGAGCTTTCTTTTTCTGGGGTTTACTCTTAGATGTCTTGCTTTCTGTTACAGTTGCACTCTAGGCCTGTAAATGCTGCTTTGTGTCTCAAAGTATCCCAGCATCAGGCACTGCAATATTCAGTATTGCCATACGCAGGTTCTTCTGATGACAGAGAGCCACTTTCAAACCACGTACTTTATGGGCTGTGATCTGCAACACCTGAACCTTTCTAGTCATTCCAGGCACACAAGTCAGAAAGGCAGATTCTGTGATGAACAAAGTCAGCTGGCACTTCTAAGACCTCCAAAACTTTTGAACATGGAAGTGAGGGCTCAACCTCCATCCAATGACTTTTTGTAGCAACCAATTTCCTGACTTCCTAGCAAAACCACACTATTGGGTAGTTCTTCTCCAAAGTAACTGGTAAACACAGTGGCCAGTGTTAATAAAGTGGGTATCAGTGAGAAACACACGATCACTTCTGGATTTAGACATATTTCAAATGCTTCCTTCCCATCTTCAAATCACAGCAGCTTAAACACTTGGATCCCTAAAACCACACACGAGTCTATGTTTGGACACTTGGGAGAATTTAGGCCAAAATACAAGCAATAGCTTATTAACTTCAGTACGCCTTGAGAACAAAGTAACTATATTAATGTCTGAGACTGAAGTGTCCAAAACATGTTTAATCTTGATTTTGGAAACAATTCACATATTCAAACATGTCCCAAAGTCATTCTTCAGCCAATACACTCCACCTTCTCCAGGGTGATCACAATGGCAGGAGACCCAGTTTATCTCAGAAGACAGGGCCATGCAGTCTGTCATCTGCATGGTTTTGTGACTCTTCATAGCTAGAGCACATGGTAGCTGAACAGTGAAGAAAGGTGTTGCTTTGGGAATACAGTTTTGGATATATTTTTCTCATGGTTTTTATAACAGTGGTACCAGAATCCTTTGCTGTGTCATTAGCTTAGTTTGAAAGGTTACTATGAATACTCCATGTATCACATTACACCAGTGTTTCACAGACTACAGTCACGCTGGCCTCGATCCACAAAGGGGACCAGCTTCTGGATCATCTGCCAGGAGGTGGGATCTGCCTAGCTCCGTAACACAAGACTGTCCCTCCTTCATCTTCCTGACTGATACTTTTAAACTAGCTGACATTTTTTCCACAAATGGAAGCAAAAAGCATTCTCCATTGCATCACTGATTCAGTAGTCCACTGATTAAATCTGAAAACCCAGCTTCCAAAGTATATTGAAGCAATCCATGAAAGGTTGAATGTGATAAAGAGAAGTTGCATAAGCAAAATTTAGAGGCTTTTTCCAGACACTATGTGCCCTTTGCCTTCTCAGGCCTGAGTGGTTAAGCGGAGCTGTGGGCACCTGCCTGTCATTCATGTGCAATCCAACCCAGAAGACCTGAATTCTGAAAACAAATGCCAGTGTGACCCCTGCAGAATCTGAAAAAAAAACCAAACAACCCAGACAGATTTTAAACATGAACTAAGCATCGAGCTCCATTGGGCCATGAGTATTTGCACTCATGCCATAAACAAAAATCTTGGCTTGGGAATTATGTTGGTATGCACAACCTCTCCACAATGGGCTCTGCAGCCTAATATTGAATTAACTGTGCTGCCTTGTTTGTCCAGCTCTTTAGTATTGCTCAATGGTGCCACAGAGAAGCCACTGCTGTTTAAAACTAGCTCAAGTATCTCTGCTCTAACAGATCAGTAGGTATCCAGGGAATTTTAGCACCTCCTCAGGCAGGCAGGAGCTGAACTGGAATCCAGACTGGGTTTGTGGCTGCATCCCTGAGATCCTGTAGTCCGTACAGACAGCACAGGCTGCAGAGCCTCACAAGGGCTGCTGTTTGCTTGTCTTCACATCTGTAATGTGTGGGCAGGACCGCTATAAAGTTAAACAGCTGGCATCAGACTTAATTTGTCCCAGCTACCCCACAGACCAAAAGGGATATTCTTCTGCTCTCATCTCTGTCACCCCAACAGACCAGAGACTCAGCTGAGGAGCTACTCTACACACAAAGACTGTCACCCGTGTCACCCGTCACCTCACCTCCTGTCATTAGTGACACTAAGCAGCAGTCATGCTGCTTAGTGGCCTCCACTTGACTCATTTTTAATGTATTTATACACCACTGTTTGCTGTTGCCGAATATGCTTCTTTCCAGCTGGGCACTTTTGCAGCCCATCAAATGTTACTAAGTAGCTCTTAAATATTTATTGACTGTCTACTGATCGCACAAATCAGGTTCACAAATTTAGCTCTTGGAGCTACTTTACACTCTATGGTCTAGCTGGATGTTAACCAGAGCCTTTCTGAGTGTTTTCTTTCTTGTGCCATAAACAAGGCACTGTTTTAGAAACAAGTTGCAGCTTGAGCAGGAAATTAAATATCCAGGACTGATATCAGTTCTGTCGCCTTCTCAACTATCAGCTGAAACTTGTCTTATTTGTCAAGCTGGATTACAGAAAGCAATATGCAGCAACACGTCATATAGCAATGGGCCAATTTTTCCAGTCATCTCTCAACAGAACCTTTTCTCTGAGGGAAAACACCAAATCATCAAAACATTCCTCAGGAACATACTGATTTCAGCAGCACAGTCACAGAAGTTTTTCACACCAACAGGAGAGGCAGCATTTTTGGAGTTTCGCAAGCTCGTTGGCAGCGTGCTGAGCTGGATGTCCCAGATGCCTCAATACTTGGGGTAAGCAGGGGCTCCCCAGCCTGCCTGGGAGACCCTTGTGCCCATGTCCCAGCTGCCAGCAAGGCTTGGCCACCCAGCGCAAAGGCAAGTCCGGGTACAGCCCATGCTGCCAGGAAAGGCATGGCTTGGGTTCCCTTCTCCAACCTCTCTCACCCTGTGAAACGCATTCTTTGGACCTCTTATCCCTCCAAAGCCCTTCTCAGCAGCAGACAGGTCATGTTGTTCCCCAGGCAGGAGAGCCCGCTCCCAGGCTCGCTCTGCTTACGTAGCTAACTCGCTTCAGCTGCACTGCTGAATGTTACCATGACACAGAGGTTAGGAAATCAGCTTTAAAATAAAGGTGAATGAAATCAGGCATGCAAGAAATGAGAAGCATGAAACTGGAAACTGAGCCGAGACCACTGTGAAAATTTAATCTCAGGGGCATTTTTTGTTTTCCCTGGAAGAAGCCTTAAGTTTACAGATACGCAAAGCAAATATGCTTGAATTAATAACAAGCTACTGCAAGCTGTGTCTCTCCAGCTTTCATCACATTTTGTACCTCAGCAAATCACCGTAAGGTTATTTGGGGGATTTTGTTGTTGTTGTTGTTTACAGAAAATGTCTCGCACGCAAAGAGATACTTTTTCTTATCCTTTCAAGAACACGTGATACACAAAACCATCTATTAACTCTGTTTCAAAAAGCTCATTATCAGACATTTGTAAGAGCTTCATGCTTTCATCTTCATTACCTTCAGCAATACTCGTTGCTCACTTCTTTTTCAAAGATGGGAAACTAACGAATGATGAAGGAATTTAGATGCTGGGGACATGAAATGGTTACTGACGCCTATCTATGTAACTCCATTCTCATCACATGCAATGTACCATATAGCACACAACAGATTTGTACAAACACTCAAAAGGGGATAATTTTTTTTCTTGAAGGTGTGTATTTGGCCAGCAGTAAGCTGAACCAAAGTACTCCACTAATCCTGTCTTATGACTCTGGGAGGCTGCCTACTCTCCACGAAGCAGATGCACAGATTTATGCATCAGAAATTGCACTGAAGCAAGTCCTGCTTGTGAGCTGGCATGTGGGAAAAGCAGCTTCATTTCAACACACCCGCTGCTGTAGACACACAGGATGTCAGAGAAACATCTGCCCCGCCTGCTTCAGCAGGCGCAGGCACTGTCAACCTGTAACTCTGCCTCACTTGGCTGCCAAGGACACCCGTCACGCACAAGCACACTAACAGAAACCAGTTCCTCATGACGGTGTTTCCTGAACGATTCTTCCAATTACAAACAATAATGCTGCTCCTTTCATTAATAAGATCCAACTACAAGTTTGCTAAATGTGTGCTGGGACAAAACCCAGAAACCCATCTGACAAATTGCTTTTATTCACCTCTCAGGGAGACTGTTCTGCATCTCCATGACACGATGCTGGTAAACCTAATAAAGAAGAGACTTTTATTAGATGTGACTAATGATAAAAGGGACTCTAGTTCCTAATTTTTTTCCTGTTTCCTCATAACTATTACTCTGTGGAAGGCTTGTGGTATAGGAGTAAAGTTAGAAAAGGGAAAGTATAAGGCAGGATACTTTGCCTGGAGTTTTTAGAGCTGTGGAACTGTTACTTCTGATACCCAGACTTGGACTGAAACCTCATTGTGCTGGCATGCTACGAACACATCTTGGAAAAAAAATGGTGGACCCTCTTCCATGAAGATACAATCTAAGTGAAATGAAGTTTAAATTATACAAACAATGTTTGACTCTATTTTAGCAACAGCTAAACAAATAATTGGTTTGCACGTGCTTTTATGTATATTTATTTAGATCACTGTAGTAACCTATAGGACCATGGAAATATGAAGGAAAAGAGATAAACTCTCACCACATATTGATCTATGTGATAAAAAGGATTATTTTAATTTGATGGTAATATTTTTTTGTTTGGTATTGAAGGACATTCTGGGTGGTAGAGATCTGCAGGCTCCTTGTTGGCAAGCAGCTGGAATTGCAGCAATGATGCAATTTTTGTGTAGCTGTCAAACAAGGGACCCTCTCACTGTGTTAGCTGGATTCCTTCTTTGTTGTTATTGTTCTGATCCAATTAGTCACTGCCTTTGAGTTAAGAGATCCAACTGGCTGACTGGACTGAAGGAGACATAAGAGTAACAGAAACCCAAATTGGCACTGCAAAAGGAAGAATAGGATGTATTTTTTATAATGTTAAGTGCCTTGGTAAGTCAGTTGCACGATTTAACTAAAGCTTAATTGCACCAAAGCAACAGAAAGCCATCAGAAAATGCCTGCTTTGATTCATGTTAGGCCAAAAATATGAGAGATGGAAATGAACTAATCCAGGAAACTGTCACCATGAGTAAGCTCCTCATGGACCCTTAGTTGTCTTATACCACAAAACATGGAAGAGACAGGTCTACAGACAGCCAAAGCAGCCATTCTCTGTTATTTCCCCTTTATTCTGCACTGGTGAAGCCACACTTGGAGTGTTGGGTCCTGGTCTGAGCTCCCCAGCATGAGAGAGGTATGGACATACTGAAGGGAGTCTATCAAAGGGTCGCTAAGGTGACGAAAGGACAGGAGCATCTCTGCTGTGAAGAAAGGCTAAGAGGGTTGTGACTGTTCAGACTGGAGATGACTCCAGGAAATCTCACCAAAGTATACAAATAATGGATGGGAGTGAATTAAGATAGGAGATAGGCTCTTTCAGTGGTGGCCATGACAGGACCAGAGGCAACAGGCCCAAACTGACACACAGGAGATTCCCTCCAAATATCAGGAAACACTTTTTCACTGTGAGGGTGACTGAGCACTGGCACAGTTTGCCCAGAGAGATGGTGGAGTCACCATCCTTGGAGATTTTCAAAAGTCCTCTGGACAAAGAGACAATTCACGGATTCAGGGCCTCCCATTCAGACGCTGGTTATGGTGCAAGCGAAGGGATGCCATAACACAGTTTGACATAAGGGTCCTTAAACTATGTTCAAATATCGAATGTGATGAGACAAGGCTGAAGCACAGAACAACAGATGCTAAAATGCTGAGATGTATAATACAGAGGTGTCCTTGACCTTCCTGATAACAGAACTGCTGATGACACACCAGCAAGAAAAAAAAATGCTTGTGCCCAACATAACCCAGCAGAAAATCTTTGCAAATGTATTCTAATCTGTGCGTGCCTCCAGGTCCCATCCACTTCCTCACAGCTGGTCCAGTTAGAAAAATACTGAGTTATGAAACATACCAAATTAGGACATATCATTGCCTGCTTTGCTGAGTACTAGTATAGACATACTTCCATGCTAACTAAAACGCAGCTCATTCTTCCCCTCTGTACTGGTTTACAGCTCCACTCATCAAAGAAAAGTAACTACTTTTTAAATGCAAAAGAAAAGCAGAACTAAACATGCTTGTCCAGAGAAGTTTCAGAGAGGGGAATTTCCTGCAGAGTATGTCTACATTCAGTGCAGCCGAGATCTCTGGGCTGCTGCCAGTGCAGGTAGCTCAGACATCAGACCCAGCATAGCCATGTAAAGGGAGAGCATTGTGCCAGACAGTCTACTCTGAACAAAATAGCTGTAGCTCTTCTCCTATGTGATCTAGCCTGTTGAGCCGGCTTTGATGTCCATGCACTGCACTGCATTGGAACTAGAGAATGAAGTATGTGTTTTATTAAACCTCAAAGTGAAAGCATGCTTTTTTGTTACATGAACAATAACATTCTTTGATGTCTCAGTAAAAGAGCTGCCTACCAAGTAAATGGTTTGAGGCTGTCAAATGATTGACCATGATGATTAAAAGGTTGTCTACTGTGTCATATATTCAGGATTCATTTATGTGTAGTACTGCTTCTTAATTATGATTCTGAAAATAAATCTTGATTTGAATCCTGCATTTAAAAAATCAGATAGGACTGAGACAGAAAACTCCTGAATCCTGCTTTATAACATGCTGGCAGTTCTCAAATTCTAAAGACCTTACTGTCTAAGTATAGTGACTTTCATACTGATTTCAAAGAGTTGATAAAACTTGATTCTCTCCAGAATTCTGCCATTACTCTCTCTCACATCTTGTCTCAATAGCAGCAATTAGACAAAGGTGGTAGAGAAGTAATACTTCTGCAGACTTTCAGAACAGCTGTGAAAACAAGACTCTGGTTTCAATTCATGCTATGTATTTACTGTAGATATTATTTACTGTAATTTTGATACTCTTAAAATTCCACTGTAAATGTTACGTGTCAAATAAAAATAGTTTGCCTTGTCTTCCATTTAGAAATTGATTTCAACTAAAGAACGCTTTCTCATGGACAGAAAACGACAGTCTTCTCATTATTCAAGCAGGGACATTCTTACTTGCCACACAGTTAATTGCCATCTGAAATTTATGTTTTAACTCCTGATAATTTTCAATCCTTCATCTACTCCCACAGGCTGTCACAAACATCAATAGAAGGTGGACAGTCAAAGCATTCCACCCCCTTCCCATCCCTGTTTTCTCCTTCTTCAGCCCACTAGACCAAGATTACATTGCCACGCTATTCCCTTCTACAGTCAGCCCATCAGCACAAAGCTGTAACTCCAAGTATTAAGAACACAGAGGAGTACACCAGCTTTCCACCAGCTCATAACTCTCAGTTGCTGGTTTTCCTTGCTCTAAGATCAGCACTTGACAGCAATTTAGTAACACCCAGCAACACACAATGCAAAATATTCTCTGTGTAAACAGTGTCTTGTTCTCTTTCTCCCTTGCTTCCCATTTACTTTTTGGTTTTGACTTGCCTTGCTCACTGCCCCACTGTAGTTCTTTTTTCCCCCTATTTGATCATCTCTTTTCCTGCTCCACACTTCTACACATTCTTCCAAACCTCAAAATGTTAAGAGCTCAAAGCTGAGCCCTAAAAAAGCAAGATACTCATAAAGAGCTGACACCCAGCATCTAATCATAAATAAAAGAGAAGACGTTGTCTCAGATGTAAAAGCAAAGGGAAAAACATTGCTTCAGATAAGTTTGCACTCTTCAAATGTTTACTGTGTTCTTTTGTTTAAGCTACACAAAGAAAACAACTTTGGGGAAACGCTAATGTACAAAACAAGAAAGAAAAGCTCATGATCAGGCTCCTGAGGAATTACCTTCCAGTAGAACACCTTCTGACTACTTTTGCTGAACTGTCTTCCTGCCAAAAATCCCTTATTTTTTAAAAATGCCCTTCTATACATTTCTTAGTATCACAGCCTAAATCCCTCATTCCCAACACCTTCCCACCTCCACATCCTCTTTTTCATTACAGCCTTCTTTATTCTCGATGTATCTTTAAGCATTACCAAGCACTGGAGAGCATTCATACAACTAGCAAGGGGTACAGAAACAGCCCACACTGCTCATGTTGACAGCACGTGCTCAAGTGACTCCTCTCAAGACACTATTACGGTGACAATAAACAAATCTATTCCAAAGTTATTTTTCTAATCCCTTTAGTATTTTCACAATCTTTGTGAGCATAAAAGAAAACATTTCAAAACACCAACTAAACTCTGAGCACTCTACACAAGATACTATTCTTATTTTTCTGCAAAAATAACTTTTTGGCAGAAAAGGTCCATTATAATGCAGTGTGCCATCCCTCAAAATGGTGAGTTATTGCATAGGATTCATAACCAAGCAAATGTAAAACAGGAGGGCTACATAGTAACAGCATGTGTTTATACTGCAATACTCAGTGATTTCTCATTTGAACATGCGACTTCTTCAGTGCATTGGCATTTTTTACATTTCCTTACCCAGCTTATTGGAAAAAGCTGCTTTTGCCACAGACGATTCCAAGATACTTACCCAGTGGTGTAAGGTATATTTATTCCCCCTAGATTAATGCTTTCGCATCCAACAATGAAGAGAGTTGAAAAGCACAGCAGAGACACACCACTGCAGATCATGGCCAACTTTGCAGACTCTCTCGCTCCAAGTTTCAGTTTTTTTATAATGTAGCCACCTAGGACAATACCAACACCAGCACTTGGGACAATAATCACGCCTGTCAGGAGGAAAATTGAGCAACATTAGAATGGGACCTAGAGAAATGGCATAAAACATAAATACGGGCTTCATTCCCTAATTAGATGACTACAAATGCTGGACTAAGATCTCCATTGTCTGACTCTGCTAGCAAACTGAGTCAGACTTTTCAAATCTCTGGAGTGTTGTCAAAGAATTAATAAAAGCCTCCTTATGATATTACCAGCAGCCAGAGCGCTATAAGAGAACTATTGTACTTACAAGCAGAAACATTGCTTTGTATTTATTTTAGAATGGGGAGACGGGATACACATTGCTCCAGTTTAACTACTGCAGATTTGAAGAAATCCAGATTTGGAGACGAACCTCCCTCTTCCTATCCTGATAATTAATTCCAGTGAAGCACAAGTGTTAATATTCCAGGCTGGATCCCAGAAGCCTTCCCACCTGGGAGTACATGCATGAGGCTGGCTGCATGTGCTGCCTTCTGGGCGCTTCACTCAAGCTGAATGGCACTTTCTGCCATCGGCAGCCCCTTTCATCTCAGCACAGCCATGTGGAATGCAAACTGCTCAAACACAACTAAAGAAATTAAGATACTAGAATTGGTATTAAAGTAAGTTTAAGACTCAAAAAGGCGCGCTGTGCTGCTGTTTTACAGTGGCAGTCCAGCAACACATCACAGGGCTTGAGGTTCTGTGAGTCAGCAAGTGTCTTGTACTTCTTTACTTCCTTTGGCTTTTGCTTCTCACTGACATGTGAGAAGGCCTTTAAATTAAGTCTTTGCTAATTAAGATGTGTTCCACATAAATAGGGAATTTGAACAACTTTTGGCAGTTGAACTTTATAATCAAAATTCTTAAAGATGCTGGTCTTTCTAAAGAAGCTGGTAAGGCTGTCACTTGCAAATATCTTTAATACTACTGCAAAGCATTCTCATTCTCTGCTAATGCATCTAAATGTGAAGCGGATATTACATTTATCAAACTACTGTGAAAGTAAAAACAAGAAGTAAAAAACAGTTGCCGTATTAATTGTACTGCCATCACCAATGGCATTATAAAATAAAATGTTATTTCAAGAGGATGATTCTTAATAATAACAACCCTCCACAGAATGAAAACCAGTCTTTATACTAAGAGCAGAAATTAAATGTAGAAATCCTTCCAGGAGAATGAAATTATTTGCACAAAGTTCAAAGCCGTTATCTTTCTCGAGCTGTTTTATCTCTCACTTTCAATGGCTGAATATGAACGAGGGAATGAAATAATGCAAATCCTTTCACTTGCACTGAAAATGTTTTCTCTGGCTGAACATGGTAACTCAGCCATTGGAGTGTACCAGGCATGCCCTGCTCTATGAAATCTGTGTCAGTGAAGCCGACATCCCTGCTGCAGGCAGACGGGAATCACTTGCAGTGCCTTCTAAATCACCCCCCTCAGGTGAACCAAATGCCATGGACCAAATTCATGGCTGCATCCGTTACATGAACTAAAGAACTAAGGATCTAGCTGACTGACAATAAATTATCCTCAATGTTTTGTTCTTCTTCCTTTCACCACATAGCTTAGCTTTGAGTTCTTATCCTCTTCTGGACCACAATTTGCCTCTTCTTATTCTCTTGAGGGCGTGAATATTAAAAAAGCCTTTCACTGGAACTGTGACTCTGTGTGTCGATGTCTAGCACCTTGTCAAAACTGAGCATGTATATGTTTTGTGAGGCACTAGGCTAGTGGTTCTTCCAACAGTGTGTTATACTGTGCTGCTGTTTCCATCCATTCTCTGCCACATCACAAAGATCAGAAGATTAAAAATGAAGAGAAGAATGTGAGGAAATTGCCCACCAAGGCTTGCTGTCATTCAGGAGGATGGAAAGGTAAAGGAAAACCTACACAGAAGAAGTATACAGACCAATTCCTCCATGAAAGTGGATCTGGGAATGGAGAAACTCTCTCACTGGGAGGAAATGGAAGAGAGAGGCACTCATTCCACCCATTGTGTCAGGAAGTCTGACAGGTTCTTTTTCCCCACGTACAAACCCTTCATCCTTACACCCCTCTCTTTCTGCAGGGGATGTGAAATCAGAAGTGATGTGCTGTCAAAGTAACGCAGCTACTACAGAGCACTCCTAGACGGGCTTCCAGAGCAAAGCAAAGCTTGCACATCTAATCAGGACACGCATTCTTCTTTTTCAAAGGCATTTAGAGGAATAAAGCTGAAGATCTGATACTAAGCTGTTGCACTGCACTCTCCCTCATTTTATAATGACAGTTTGGCTTACAGGAATTGTGCATTTGCCAAATATACTCCTGGGTACAGTGCTCCGAGGCAGTATCAGCTTTCAGTCAGCAATTTTCAAGCTTTGTCCTTTTAACTGTTGTCAGGACTCTGCGGCACTTGAGGCTTTCCACCATGGCGAAAGATGATCTTAACAGCAACAAATAGTCTGGAAACAGGAAACTGCAATATCTGCTAAGAGGACTACACTTCCCGTGGAGATCTTCAAACCAATTCTGTCTCAGATATATTCTGCCTTTTTCAGAATTTTTTTCCTTTTGCTAACCAGAAGTTTGTAAACTGGACATTTCTTTTACTAGATTAGCCCACAGCAGTCGAATACAGAATCTCCAGTTTCCTTTTCTTATTTTTCCTACACAAATAATTTATAAAATTAAAAACTGCTGACTGTAATGCTAAGCTTAGGAGTTGGGGTTGTGGAAAGAATATGCTGACTTCTCCATGTTGCACATCCAGCTTCAGCTACTTCATCTTCTGTTTTATAATAGTCTTTATCAAGCAATTCATAACAAGGAACACAACAGATGTTAAAAGCTTCATGCCTTGGATATGGTCATGTAATTTTTTTTCCTAACTGGCTGTTGAATATTTTGTCTGTCAAGAATGTTTCTAGTTTATCCTGAGAATGAAGTGAGCTATGGAGCAGCAATCCCATCAAGACTCGTTACAGCAAAACTCCTATGCGTGTGTAGCTACCCTAAGCTTCAGGCAGAATCATGGTCCCATCAATCAACATTTCCTCCTTACATACAGCACACAGAGATTTCATGCCCTGAAGAAACTCTCATCCCAGCAAGCTCTCAAACAGAAGTCACCGCATGGTACTTCTGGGATGTTTCCTCTCTGCACTCTAGAAAGAGTACTCACTTTTATTTCAGCCACTGCAGTTGACAAATGATTCCTATGTGAGGTGTCTTTTTGCCCCTGGGCAGCTTCACCCCATACTTCACCTCTGTTCCCAGAACTCACTCTCCACTCCATCACTCCTCAGGCACAATATCTGGAAGCGTGGCAGAGCAAAGAACTAACCTGCCTCACAATTAAGAGTTATTCTATATGGGGAAGCACTATGGAAAAGTCAGAAAGATGCATATAAAGGCAAGTATCTTTGATACAAGTAGGCAAGAAGGGAGATGATCTACATGACATTCCAATTCTGCACATTTTGTCTCCTTTCCCTGGAGAGATTTCCATCTCTTCCTCCTTCAGAGCAGTATAAAGCTTAAATTTGGTGGTTCATAGCTCTGTTAGAAGTTAGACTTGGCTATACATTGCTGCTGCAGTAGCAGGGGAAGTGTCACAACTGTACAAGAGTGATCTCAGACCTGAAATGACAGGTGGGAGAGGATTTGGGAGCTCTCCTGACTAAACTAGATGGCTGTGCACTCCACATGTAGGTAAGGAGAAAACCATTAGTCTGGAGCAAAGAGATAAATGAAGGATAGGACAGATAAGCAACTTGTCACTGGGGAAAAAGAGAGATTAGGACATTTTAAAGATCAAAGATAAAATTCACATAAAATAAGAACAGCTTTAAAAGATCTTTTAAGGCACACAAACCACAGAAATGCCTGTGGGCTTTCTAGCTTGCTTTTGTTGCATTTTTTCTCCCTGGAGACCATTAACACATGAGAAGATGTCTGTCTAGGCTTATGTAAAAACCCCAGCCCTTTAATAACCTAAATGGGTTTACATTTTATTAAACACACATAGCAAACACCAAAGAACAGCTTGAATATCTAATCAAATATATAAAGCTGGATCTAATCACCTGTTCTAACAAGCACGTTTCTGGCCCATTCCTACATTGATTTTTTTTCATCAAAGAACGTCAACCTGTTCAATGTTACGCTACGTGGCAATGCCTTACCAGTGTAGATGCTGGCATTTGAAGCTGGGATGCCAAACTGTGACTCGATGAACTTGGGAATGAAGGTAATAAAAGCTGTAACAATGGCACTCTCAGCTGTGTATGACAAACTCACAAAAAGGAATGTCATGTTGCTTAAGATCCTGACAGCTGCTCTTGGAAGCTCTATAAAATGACAAAAATGAGAAACGAACGTTATAAATAATGAGCGAGAAACAAACGTAAACTGAAACAAAACAAATTGATTTCCTTTGGGATGGGCAGGAGATAATGGCTTGTTAGCATCTGGTTACATTTGCTAAGCGGAAGGGAGAGCACATATTTGGGATTGCAATCTTCCCTGCCTGCTCTTACCCTATCGCACTGCATCGCCCTGGGGCTGCAGTCCTGCTTTTCGCAAACACAACAGAGGTCTGTTGTAGCAAAACCGTCTGAAGAAACAGGGCCTACATAGTAACACTATAAAGGGCAGAAAATCAGCAGGAAGGTGTATCAAATTTGGAATTTTTCTGATGTCTTATTTTGAAATTTTCCAACACCTGTCACACTGCTGAACCGACAGTACTGACGTTTGCATTCTGCAGGGGGAAAACAGATCACACACTTCACCTGCACCTCTCTCACAGTTGGCAACCTGGGATAACACTACTCTAATCTGAAAAGGGAGCCAAAAGATTTTTAATAAAACGTTTTTCTGTGTCCTTTACATGTATTTACAATAGATGCAGACAAAGCATACTGAAAAAACGATGACTGTGGTATCAATGTATCTGAACATACCTTACAAATCATTTAATATTCTCAGACGGGATAAAACAATCAATTAAAAATGAAAGCACATCATTAATTTAAATTGGAAAACTATTCATAGGTGTTGCAATTATCCTCAAACCAAATATCAAAACCCCATGAAATTCAGCACTGTAGCTAAAAGAAACACTTAGATACTTTTAATTCAGTCCTGTAGTGATGTCAAATTATCATCACAAGATGATAACTCTATCCAAGTCTCATTTTTTTTCAGATTAGATGGTATAATTTTTAAACCTTTTATTTTTTCTTCCCTTCAGGCTTCTACTGAGATCAGATTTTCTGTTCAAATGTTAGAAATATTACATTCAACGTACTACAGTTTGGGTCTTTTCATCTGCTTTTCACTTTGCCTGGAATTTGAACGCTGCTTGAACTAAAGCCCATTGCATTCAATGACAAGAGCGCCCATTAGAAATACATGTTGAGTAAGAACTCCTGAGTGAGAATGTTATTGATGTTAAAAGTTGTCAAGTCAAAAATCTGTCTCTCTCTTTCTCTATTGACTCCAGTACGCTATCTGTATAAAAGCAAACAGAATTTAGACTCTTGTCCTGTCAAAACTTGTCAGGCTGCAAATTAGCACCTAAGTTGTCTGACTGCATCCAGTCTCAGCGTATGCCACTCATCAAAATTTACACTGAATTCATCACAAGTGCACAGTTTATAATTTTAATGTAGTCAAATGCTCTCTTGCTGCCTCTAAGAAAAGAAAAATTGAATGTTAAATACAAAATTTGGTGGAAATAAGCAACAAACAAATTATATTAAGAAGGAGTCATATATTTGAATTGTAATGGGTTTTACCACCTAAAGCTTTTTTATAAAAAAATTTTACAATATAAGAACAGAAAGAAAGAAAGAATTTATCAGGAGGTTGAGACAATAAACATGAACATGAATATATGGAAACTGTAATGCAACTGTGACCTTCAGGAACTACAACACAGTAGCAAGTAGAAAGATAAAATGCCATCAGTATTTATCAGCAAGTACTCTGCCCATTCAAAATAGAGCTCATCAAAACTTCTCACCGTTCAAAAAGAAATGAAAGAGAAGAAAAAAAAGAAAGAAATATCTGCAATGCCATCAGATGTCAGCCTTCAAACCTAATTAGCTTTGGCTTTGTGTCTAATTTTGGGTTGGGTTGCAGTGGGCTAGCTGATGGGGACTTAGATGCAAGAAGAAACCCAAGAGTAAGAGCCAAGATGCTCTACCTCAGCTTTTGCAAAGCCTCTTGTGGGCTAGATGACGCAGTCTAAGAAAGCGGCTGCCATGGGGCTGCAGCAAAGCAGCTGTAGCACAACTCCCCCAGGCATGAGGTGCAGGACTGAGTGCTTCTCCTGTTACACTAGCAGCAAGCAGTGATGACCATGCTGCTGCCTCTCTGAGAAAAAAAGCCAGGAAAAAGAAAGAGGGGTTGACAGATCAGTCCTGCTGGAAACTGAGATATTTGTTGGCAGGTTCTCATCTGTGCAGAAAACACATGGAGGAAAAGAGTAAGATAGCAACTATCTTTGAGACTGGACATCTCAAAGAGAAATGTAATTTTATGAGGAGGATGCACTAAGGGGTCTCTGTAGAACTGAACTGCAAGTCCTCAGCCAAGGACTGTGTGCAAGACCTTTGCAAAACCCAAAGGGTCTGGTCCATATAATACCTAGTAAATTTTAGCTCTTCCTTGTAAAACTAAACTTTAGGAAAATGTAAGATTTTAAATGTAAGATTTAGAATTTTCAGTCTAAAGATACTGAAGAATTAATTAGGTGAAGAACTGCAGAGCTAATGAACATGTTGCTCTAGTGTTTGGATGTAGAGCTGTATTTTGTGTTGACTCCTACTTGCATTTTATCTGAGCACTCAGCCTAAAGGTCATTACTAATTTCAAAACTAATTAATATTTTCAAACTATTTCTACTGATAAATAGCTACAACTCTGTGTCTTGGAATAAGTACAAGTTCTCTTACACCCGTGTGAAGGATTCTTTAGGGAACAGCTCTGCTGATTACTCTATTTTTTGGCATGAAATAAACCAGAGATTATTCCTGCATGCTGCACTAATACACACCACCTGGAGCAGTTGAGGGTTGAAGCTTTTTGTGATTTACAAAGAACAACACTCTGGTATATAAGAAAAAGTTGCTATATAGTAAGAAATTTGCAAATAAAAATACATATTCAGAATTAGTGTTTCCCTGATTTCCTCTTATGATTGTAGTCAAATCCTGTATGGCAAAATCTGTATTACACTTCTGAATTTAAAAACCTGTAATAGAAAGCCACTATATCTTGTATCTCTCAACCACACTAATTCTAGCAAAAAGAATGCTAAAAACTTTAAGGAACCTTTCTTTGTACTACATAATCCATCATGCATTCAAAGCATTTCAATGTCATATTAGTTTTCTGCATCTCGCAATAGGCCTGGGCTTTGATTTCAGGGCCACTGTTAAACTTCTCAGGTCCTGACTTTTAGGAGATCTTCGAAGAAACATCTCTTGTTTCTGCAAGTGTGCACCAGAAACAAACCCATGAGAACCTGCAGTTTCCCTCATTCTGTCATTTGAACAAATAAATCTCTAAATCTCTATCAGTTACATTCCAAAAACTGAAACAATCTCTTAGCATGGCTGCAAGCACGTTTACACTTCTCTGTTCTATGCAGTAATTAAAATCTCAAATATCCTCATGGGCTGGGTTGGGTTTTTTTTTGGGGGGGCGGATTATTGGGGGGTTTTTTGTTTGTTTTGTGGGGTTTTTTTTGTTTTAATAACCTAATGTGTAACAAAGAGTGAATTGCACCTTCCTTGTTGGACTGGTTTGCTAGTGTACTGGCAATTCTCTCCCCTCCATGGTCTTTGACTATATTTTTTCTGTATTCCATATTCACTTTTTTCCTGTAGCGTTCTGGACCACTGCTTGATTCATGGCATAGGAAAAGCATAAGAAAAATCTGTGAGCAGTACAAACATTCATAAATACTGCTCTAAGCAAAGCCCTTAAAGCAGTGCAAACAGAATTTCAATAAAAACTCAATTCTGACTCCACCTCCTTTTTTAATAAATTAATATATTTTCTTCTATCCCCGTTCCTGTGTATGCAGGCCAAGGCAGTGCAATGACTGCAACAAGGGGAATAAACCATCCCTGTCTACAGCACGGTCCTCATAGCCCGTCAGCAAAGTCCCTTGTAAGGGTGACACAGATATTAACCAAAGGACCTCCTTTCTGCTGGTGCTCCAAGCCCAGACAGCACTATCCAAGTCTGCAGCTCTGAAGGAGGTTGCCTCCACACCAAGGTCTCTGGAGTAGCTTCTGCTCTCACGCAGTACAAGGCAAAGACAAGGTTTGAGACAGAATTTCCTGAGAAAGAATTGTAACAGAACAGAAATGAGAATTTTCAGCCACAGATGCCTACTTGAAATATATTATGCAGAGCTAATCACTAAATTCTAGAAATTCTATTTGGCATGTATTGAATTTCATTTTCTACTCACATATCCTGTAAGCAACCTCGTTCAATTAGATCCCTCAACCATTTTCAGGCTGTGCCCTAAGTACCTGGGTGGTGGTCAGACCGTTGAACAGCCCTTAATACCCCATCAAGAGCAGGGGTGAGATTGATCCAATTGTTACTTTTGTTAACTTGATTTAGAGCAGCTTCCTGAAGCTCCAGCTAACACTTCTCATCACTACACGAGGCCATGCTGACCTTTTCTATTTTGAGCTCTCCGAGATGGCCCAAGAAAGGGCAAGGGCGGGGGGAGCAACTCTCTCAAGGTCAGTGGCACAGCAGGATCTTCAGCCCACGGTCTGTTGAGCTCTCTGGCATTTACAGTGCTCCCCAAGCACTTCGGCACACAGACCACTGTCATCTACTCTACCCCTCCCTGCCAACTAATCCTCGGGTACAGCAGAAACTCCAGTCCAGATCCTGTGACGGGGAAGCACTTCAGTGGATTTACCCTACAGCCATAAGCCCCTCAAGAGTTTCTTTTACCTTTGCTGATACCCTGACAAACATTATTATCCCATCTCCATTCCAGACAGGGACTGACAGGGAAGGGTATATGACAGCTGGTAAAAGTGAAAAGGCAAACAGGAATATTCCACGTTTAAGAAAGGGCTGTACATAGGGACAAAACTCAAACTGCTAAAAACAAAGACAACTATAAAAAAACATGCCATTAATTTACAGTATACAACATAATATATACATCGTTTTCTTTACACTGCTCCTTTATCCGATTGCACAGGAAGTTTCACTTCAGTGGTAAGTAAAAAGGATTGCAGATACAATTTCCATGGCACAAAACCCTAAGGGTATCCAGTGGTTTTGTCTGCTCAGGTTCATGATTTATCTGCATATATGGGACTGAACCACGACTTCATTATAAATCTCCTCTAGCTCATGTTGTCTACACTACCTCTATTTCTCCCAATAAACTAAATCTCATTTTCTTCCTCCTGTGAGCTATTTAATGTTTAATCCAAGACTTCTGATAACTGTATCAGAAGCAATCTCTCTCACGCATTGTTTACTTGCGAGTTAAATAGGAAATGACTAAATTCTAAGCCCTTGCATCTTGAAACATGAGAAAAAGCAGTGATGTATCACTATTTTTACCTGATCCCAGCTCTACCATGGGCCAAAATAAAGTTCAGGTAACTGAAGTTGAAGGCTTGCAGCCAGAGAAAATTTTGGTTTATTTCTTCATCCTATACTGGGAGCTATCATAGGAGAGAGGACCATGTCTCTCTCCTGCCATGCCTTTTCAATTCCTTTTCATTCATCTAGAGAACTTATTTGCATGAAATTAGGACAAGTTACAGCAGGACAAGAATCATTTAGCCAAGCTTCCCAGGTAAGACAACATCACAGCTGAAGTTTAAAAAAAACAGGTTCTTCCCTGAGACTTTCCTTACCAAAGCTACACAGATTTTACAGATTTAATGGCACTGACCTCTGTCATGGCAGACTACAACATCACTGATATTTATTAATACAGAACAGAAGACGTGACCTACTAAATCATCAGTCTCCCAGCTACTGCCTAAGTGGAGTTTCTGCCCATCATGCTATAAAAAGATGAAGCCCTGAAATTCAATGGGAAGTATAAAATGTGCATTGCACCTCAGAAGAAGCAATGCTAAATGACTTAGACACACAAAATCCTTTTTACCTTCCCATTATACCCAAAATTACCTCAATTGAGAAGCTTGAGGCATGATCTCATTCCATAAAGCCCACTTAAACTTGAAAAATAATTAAATGATAGTGCATTCCTGCTGCAGGCCCTCTTTGCTAGGGTAAATGACACCAAATGGGAAAGCTATTATCAGCTTATAGCAAAATACTTTCCCTGTATTATCGCCACTTGCTTCATATCTTTCTGACACGTGGAATACAATGCTGCTTTTCACTGTTCCACATGGTGCAGTTTCTCCTCTAGAGAAAACTAAAAGTTTTGAAAATGAGAAGCTCTTATTTGGTGGCTCCACTAATATATTAATATAGGATTTTGCAGAAGGTATGGTACACATTTAAGTAGATATATGTATTTTTTTAAAATGCTACCATGAGATATACAGTAGTTTTCATTTCTGTGAAAATAAAAAAGTACCAGGAAATATTCACCAGTATAGTTTTTTTCTGTGTATCCACTCGGCCTGCAGTAACACAACATGACCTGGAAAGTGAAATTATGTACAGAGACAGAGAATCAGCATCAGCAAGCTCACCCGGATGCAGATTTTGTCTGTACACCTGTATCCTTCCCAGGATAAAGCAGCCCCTTGTCCTAGCATGCCTTGCAATGATTAGGAAGGAGCCCAGCAGAGACTGAGCTCCTTTTCCCACTAAGTTAGCAAGAAAACATTGACATGAGTAGCACAAAACTACTTTTGCTAATCAGAGGGCAGTAGGCTGGAAAGCCAAAAAAAAAAAAAAAAAACCCAAATAATTTTATGGATTTAGGTGAAAACATTATGTACATTCTTCACAAATATAAGGAATAGAGAATCTTCAAAGACAGAAACAGACAACAAACTTTCCTTGCTTTGGTTCTTTAGCCACTTTGCAAAAAGAGGGAGAACATGGTTCTGAAAGATGTGATATTATGGGTTTACCTCACTTGCTAGTTGGTTGCCTTGATTAAGCAGCTGTTTTGTAAGCTAAGAAAATCAAGCAAATTATGGTCTCCTGTTTTTTCTTCACTTCTATAGAAATTCATAGTAACTTTGGGTACCCTGAGAGCACAGATGCAAATGCAGTGTAGAAGAAATCAATATGCATCTGGGCAAACATTACTTCAATTACACTGGTTTTATTCTAAAGCCAGCATGCAGGTTTTGCTAAGCCTTTCCTACTCAATGTAAAGAGCGATGATAAATGAATCTTCAAAAAAATCTGCCATTCATTATAACCTAGACATCCAAATATCCAAAGTAACACTATTGTTCATGCCAAGTCTTGAGTTCAAATTACATCTAATGGTGCAAAGGACATTTCATGGTTTCTCTCAGTCCCACTGCACTCATCAGGCTACCACAAAACATGACAACCAGCATATGTAGCACCGCATCCAGGGAGGACACAACAGCACTGACAACACAACAGCATTAAGGCACATTCATTCTTGTTCTATACTAATCAATATTATGACACTGTTAGGCCTATATTGTCAACTCTAAATGTGCTGCCCTTCTCCCCATGGCATTTTATCAATGAGTGCTACTTAATTAGATTTTATATAAATAGTTTACTTCTTGAATAAAATAAAAATCTCTATTTCTTGTCAATCTTTTGATCTCTTGTTTCAAAACCAGCACAGGTTTCACTCATCCTGGCCTTCAGTTTACAGTACAAAAAGCCAGGAAAGGTTTATGAAATAAATAACCTTTCTCAATTAACTTACCAAAATGCATGAATGTAACTGAACTCGCACATTACAATTCTTTTTATCTGTTTCACTTATATTTTAAAAAGCCCACTGTTCTACAAAGGATGGCTTAAAGCAAGTATGACAGTTACACACTTCAAGGTGCACAAATATGTCTGGTAACAGAGGTTCTGAACTACAGGAAATAAGCTACCTGTTTGTAACAGATGCACATTAATCACCTCAATAATTTCAGTAAATGGATGCCTTCTACTCATCACTGCATTTTGTCATTTCAGAGGACAACCATCTATTAAGATCTCAATAGCAAAACATTACATTAAACATAAGATGTCAAAACTCTTGTCTTCAATTGCACTCATATAATCCTAGATGACTGTATAAAAAATCTAAAACATCTAAAAATTAAAATGAAACTTCACCTTTAACATTCTTTCCAAATCCCATAGAGGCAGAAACTGCACTGTCTGTTTGTATTTTGCTGTTTGTTTTCTCTTTCATGACTTCATCATCACTTGAAACATCATCAGAGTTCATCTTCTTTTTCTTTTTCTTTTTTTTGTGTCGAGGAGGGAGTTTTTTTGGAAAGGTAAACATGGGAAATATCACAAGGAGCATTGCAATGGCACAAAGGAGAAATCCACTCCACCTAATGCCAGAAGACAGGAACAGAAATGAAAGCCAACACATTACACAAAATTAAAAAACCAAAGTGATTATTACAGGCTGTACTGGCTAGAAAGATGTATTTTCAAAATATGGGACATTCAATGTATTAAAACCCTTAATTAAAAGAGGCTTCTGTTGGCTTGCCTAGTGATAAATGTATTTATTCAGAACCCACCAAATATTATGGAATAGTGTCAGCTCTGAGTTCCTGTAAATTTTCACTTCTGGTAATTATTCAGTAACGAGCGGTGAGAAGTAAATATTCACTTACACTTTGCCTTTCTCAGATAATTCCCAGTAAAGCAACGCAGTATTCCTTCAGGGAACATAAAAAAAGTTATCCACGGCATGAGAAGACAAATGTCCAGATGGATACATCAGGTTTAAATCTATTCTGCTTTCCAGTGTCTACCTCTCACTGCCCTGACAGTCCAATTCTCTCCCTTCCCAATGAAGAGCTCCCAAAACCTGACTGAAAACAACTGGTGTGTCCCAGTGTGCCTAAAACTCTGCAGATCTGTTCTGTGACCACAACCTGAAGTATCCCTTCACAAAGAACTCCCTTTTCTCCTCTCTCTCTGCCTTGTAAGAACGGGATATAAACAACCCTGCAATGATCCATTGGCTCATGTGGAATTACTTGGGACGTACCAACAGAATCACAGAGTTGTAGGGGTTGGAAGGGACCTTGAGAGTTCATCAGGTCCAACCCCCCTGCCAAAGCAGCTCCCTAGCTCATATTGCACAGATAGGCGTCCAGATGAGTCTTGAATATCTCCAGAGAAGGAGACTCCACCACCTCCCTGGGCAGCCTGTGCCAGGGCTCTGTCACCCTCACTGTGAAAAAGTTCCTCCACCACATGTTGGTGCGGAACTTCCTGTGCTCCAATTTGCAGCCATTGCCCCTTGTCCTGTCCCCACAGACCACAGAAAAGGGGCTGGCCAATTCCCCCTGCACCCCATACTTAAGATATTTATAAACATTGATTAGGTCCCCCCTCAGTCTTCTTTTCTCCAGGCTGAACAGCCCCAGCTCTCCCAGCCTTTCCTCATAGGATAGATGCTCCAGGCCCTTAATCATCTTTGTAGCCCTTCTCTGGACTCTCTCCAGGAGATCCCTGTCCTTTTCATACCAGGGAGCCCAGAACTGGACACAATACTCCAGGTGGGGCCTGACCAGATGGGGTGATGTGCGGGATGCCAGAAAAGTGCCCTTCAGACTGCAGGCATACAGTCATCCTCCTTGAGGCTGAGAACCTTACTGATCTTTACCATAGCAACACAGATGGGCAAAAAGACCTTACTAGAAAGTCCTCCAAAGTTAAACTTCTGCAGTCAGAAGTTAATAGAGTATCAGGTAACATAATTTCTCAACGTTCATCTCAGAATGAAAGACTATGTGGAAGCATGGTTAAACTCATATAGATGCATCCATAAAGAAAGACAACCTCAGAACTGACCCTGAGTTCTTCTGTACTCAAAGTGCAGTTCTCGCTATATACTGATTTAATTGTACTGGGTGTATACAGCAAGGTCTTGTCTTGGTAGCAGGGTGGGGGCTGCATCTTTGAGATGACACTATGATGGACAGAACCAATTTCAGCCAGCTCCAAAACAGATCCACAACTGCCCAAAGCAATGCTGGTGGTACCTCTGTGGTAACTTATTTAAGAAAGGGTAAAAACCCCTGCACAGCAGCTGTGTGAGGGGAGTAAGGAAATGTGAGAGAAACAGCCCTGCAGACACCAAGATGAGAGAAGAAGGATGGGGAGGAGGTGCTCCAGGTGCCAGAGCAGAAAGTGCCCTGCAGGCCCATGATAAGATCATGGCAAAGCAGGTTGCTCTTCTGCAGCCTGTGGAGGACCACAGTGGAGCAGGTTCCGGGCAGGAACCGCATCTTGAGGAATGGAGCCCAGGCTGGAGCCAGTTTGCTGGCAGAGCCTGAGGCCATGGGGGACCCACGCTGGAGCAGTCTATTCCTGAAGGACTGCATCCCGTGAGAAAACCCCACAATGGAGCAGTTAATGAAAGAGCGTCCCGTGGGAGGGACCCCACGCTGAAGCAGGGGAAGAGTGTGAGGAGCAAAGAGTGACAGAGATGCAGTGTTACGCACTGACCACAACCCCCATTCCCCATTGCTCTGCACCACGCAGAGTGGAGGAGGAAGAAGAGTCAGGAGTGAAGTTAAGCCTTGGAAGAAGGGAAGGGTATGCAGAAAGTGTTTGCAGTTGGTTTAAATTTTTGCTATCCTACTCTGTTGACAATTTGCAATAGATTAAATTCATTTCCCTAAATCAAGTTTGCTTTGCTCATGTTGGGTGAGTGTTCTCTCTGTCCTTATCTCAACCCACAAGCTTTTCACCATATTTTGTTCCCATATGGCTGAGGAAAGCAGTTTGCTGAGCATGAGACAGCCACCCAAGGTCAACCCACCACACCAACCTACACAAGTGTTTGGAAGTTTCAGTGAAGCCAATCACATTACTCCAGTATCAAACCATGACAATCAAAGACCAAAGCGCTTTGCTTTCAACTAACAGTTTACAGAACTGCAGCGGGACTACTCCACAAACCTCTCCATGAGTCCTTCGCACTGTCTGCAGTTCTTCATCAACTGCTCTTAACTATGTTATCCCAGAGGGGCTACCACCATTACTGATGGACTTGGTCTTGGCCAGCAGCATTGGCTCTGTCAGGCACAGGGGAGGCTTCTAGCAGCTTCTTGCAGAAGCCACCCCTGTAGCCTCCCCACTACTAAAGCCTCGCACACAAATCCAATGCAAGAACAATTTTTACATTGTTTGTACATCTTTTATACTTAAAAAAGGACATCAGAAGAGGAAGCTACTAATTATATATTTGTTCAGATTTTAAACATTTCAAAGCGTTGAGTAGACAGGATTACTTCCACAAGAAACAACCACACTTGGCTTCATATTTGTAATGCAAAGATATTGCAAACTGCATTTTTAAATGACAGCAAAATCATCCACATGTGTAATGGCTCATGTTGCAAATGGTTATGCAAAGGCAAACACAGAACAACCATGTGTAAAACTGATTTTGTTAGAAAGACTGTACAGGAAGCCTTTGTGAGGCAAAACTAAGTAACTGAAAGTTTTGACTAGTTTTGAAATTATGTAAACAGAAAAATCCTCTATTCCTTCCTTTTAGCTGGTAACATACATGGATTAGAAAGCAGACTTTTAGGAGGATTAATCAGCACTATCAGACAGGGAATAAATCAGTAGACTGTATAAAAATACAGTAACGTCCATTTCAGGATCTCAAAGGCAGAAGCTGCAAAGACACTGATCAAAGAAACGATCTGTGGCAATAATACCCAGAAGTCTGAAACCACCCACTCAGCAGGAAACAGCAGAGGAGGCAGGGACCTGTCATGTAGCACGAGATGAAATTCAAATCCTAAGGGACCATTCTGGTAGCATACTGAGTGCTGGAGATGTCACTGATGCAGCACTGGATGCAATTATCTGCACCGTCTATGCTTCACATCTTCCTGGAGAAATACCAAAGGCTTGGAAAACAGACAAAAGATAATATACAAAATATTAATGATGCCTACAATGGGAAATGAGAGCTTAGAACAGGATCTGTATTAATTAAAAAGCCCTTGATTTTTTGCCTTCTAAAGTCAAAGAAAAAAAATGCAGGAGAATACCTTAAAGGCATCTGCACAAGCTCCAGGACCTCAAATAAAAGCAATTAAAGCTAAGGAAGGACCTGACAGTGCGTGAGGAATGCCTTTAAACTTCTTGTGTGGAATGCTGGTGAAAGACTACACAGGAAGATCCAAGTATTAAACAGATTCAGAACTAGGCAAACACTCAGAAGTGTCAGCAAAAGAAAATTTGATTCAAAGCACCTGACAGACCGCCAAGGGCTACTCCACAACTAATGAGATCCCTGTATTGCACATTAGCAGTTCTCAAAGACCACATGACGGATGATTTCTAACAGATATCCCTACAGTTACCACATTTGAATAAAACAGCCATTTTAAACATTTGAGGGGCTGGCACAGACAGCGGGTCTCTAATTCAGCTACAGGCCACCTACAGCCCAGGAGCACAAAGCCGAGTTCTGCACACCTTAAGGAGGAACCAGCTCAGAAATAACCTTGAGAAAGAACCATTTACTTGTTTATCAGGTTTCACAAGACAAACCAAGTTAACTGTCATGTTGAGAAGAGTAAGAGGGAATCTGATTAATGTTTATAAATATCTGAAGTGTGGGAGACAGAGGGAAATAGCCAGCCTCTTTTCAATGGTCTGTGGGGACAGGACAAGGGGCAATGGCCACAAGTTGGAACACAGGAAGTTCTGCACCAATATCCAGAAGAACTTCTTCACAGTGAGGGTGACAGAACCCTGGAATAGGCTGCCCCTGGGGGTTGTGGAGTCTCCTTCTCTGGAGATATTCAAGACCCATCTAGATGCCTACTTGTGTGACCTGTCCTAGGGAACCTGCTTTGGCAGGGGGGTTGGACTTGATTATCTCTGGAGGTCCCTTCCAACCCCTACAGTTCTGTGATTCTGTGATTCTGTATATAAGCAATATACCTTTTAGAAAGGAACAGCTTAAGTTAAAAAAAAATAGGCTTTATTGTAATTTTGTTGCCATGTGTGATAGTTGTACTTACTATTTTGCCTGTAATCATTACTTCCTTTAATAATGGATTTTTTCCACTGAGTTCCTGTGATAAGTTAAATTAGAAACCGTACAGCTCTAATAAAGGAAAGATGAGAATTAAAGACACTAATTTACTTCAAAGGAGACATCTCAAATACGACTGTCCTTTAACTTATCTCAACTGCACCCTTTAAAAAGCATGTCAGCTGAAGTAAGTGCTAGACTACTCTTATATTCCAAATTGTTACATTACATAAATCAAAATAAACCTGGCTATGTGGCACTTCACTACAAGGAGAAAATGTCATCATCCCCGAAAATACATTTCAGTGGAATGAAAGTCTACACTTCCAGAGCTCTCTGCAACTGTGCAGTGAGCAGCAAGAAACAAAGGACCACATCATGAGTCTTCATTTTAATGAGTAGAAAGAGAAAAGAGGTGCAGATGCTATGAACACCATCAAAATTTTATGAGACACCACCACAGACTGTGAAAATAAATACCAGAGTTGTGGTAGTAGGGGATAGTTTTTAGAAATTAAAGAGAGAAAAAATTGAGAGAGCCAAAAATTAAAAAGTAATACAAGGACTGGAACACCCTTGAAGGAAAGCCAGTCTCTACAAATCTAATCAACATTTTACTTTGTTATGCTGGCTAACATACAACTTGCCTGCTGACATCCTACAATAACAGATTTCCTGCCCTTGCTTCAGTCATACTGGCATCACTTCTTCTGACACCTCTACGCAAAACTGAAATCATTGAGATACTTTGTTCAGGTGACATTAAACACTGGAGATACATAAAACACATTTAGCAATTTCACATAAAATCTTCTTAATGCCCAAACTAGGCTCTTTTTCCTATTTTGCTTGCAAGGCCTGGCACAGTAGGTGTTCTAAAAGCCTGCCCACAGAAATAATTAGAAGAGGTGACTTCTCACAACTGTTGCCACGGAGTATCATTGTTACAACCCTCCTATAGGATGTTGGGGATCCATCCCTTGCACTAGGAATCAATCCCTGCTGCTCACTCTTTGGAAGGAGGATAGTTAAAACTTGCAATTCACGAGCAAGAACAGGCATTTTTTTAACCTGATATCTCTGATGCATTTGGCTATGACAACATTGCATGTATATCCAAGCTAATTGTAAACACATAGTAGTGGCCATCCATCTGCTGTGGCACAGAGCTTGGTACAAATGGTCCAAGAAGTAACAAACTGGTGTGTCCACGCTGGTTTAGTTATTCTATCTTCACCTGAGCTGTTTAAATTAAACTCACACAGATATGCCCACACTACAAGGCAGCTGCATCAGTGGTTACATTATAGATTAAGTCAAAAGTAAAGCTTACCCCTCACTCATAAAGCCCCACTGATTTACATTATAGGCCAGTTCAGAATTTCTGTTGAAAAGTACTGAGCAGATGCTGACTGCCAGCTCTGACATGTCCTTAAGAACATGTGAAACATTAAGAGTTTTACAAAGAATGTGTAATAGTTTGCTTTGATTTCCAAACTTTTATTCAAGCATAGTCAAAGCACAGCTTTAACAGTGGCACATTCACGTGACAAATCTTTTCTCTGAGTAGTCAGTATATACAGGAGAGCACAGAGTTGTTAACCAACCCCAAGGTCATAGGTCAACTGAGTGCCCAGGTTCACCTTTCTCTTGCTGATAACTCAGCTAGACAGTCCCATGCAGCAATGCTCTAAGACAAATAAAGCAGCAATAAATCTTCAAAGGCTTACAAACACTCCAAAGAGAGAATTTTCCACATCAAACTGTCAGGAGAGATCACTGCAGGATAAATAGAAACACGTATGACCTGACTGCAATGGTGACACACACTAACACAACAGTGCATGGGAACCGACACTGCACCCTACACCTCAAACGAAGGGTCCTCCTCTGGGGTAATGAACTTGAATCTTTTCTGGACTTGCATAAAAATTTCAAGGCAGATTTATCACAGATCTGAGAAAAGCCAGTCAGACCCTCCTCAAGACCTGCTTCCTCAGAGGTACTTCCAAGGAGGCCACTTATCAAAGGCTGCCCAAAGATATCAACTGATGATTATGGCAGTTACATTTCAATGCTGCAGGAAGCCTACAATTTACTAGATAGTAATATGATGATTTATGTCATCTGCTGCCTAAATACAAGCCATCAGCCTGAGAAACAAGACTAGAAAGGCCACATTCTGATCCCATCCTACCTCCTTCTCCTAGTCCAAGGTAAACAACGTCTACCATTTCTCATCTGGGCATCAGAGCTCAGTGGTTCATGCCGCCTGCTCTGGAAAACTAAAGAAGGGATTAATCCACCTTCCATCAGGTAGGGCTCAAGCAGCGATCCTTGATGGCCTCCTGCAACATAGATATTTTGCCCTGCCACCCCTGTGCTGAGTGCTGTCAGTGAGCATCCACAGTGTCAGAGACAGTCCTGGAGTAGTCAAAAGAGGAGGGACACAATGGCAAGCGTCCCTTCCCATTCTGTCGGAGGCTAGCGTGTAGCTCCTCTTCCTCAGCTTCCTGCTACAACCTGAAACAAGCCCTTGAGGGAGACAATTTCCCAACCTGTCTCAATTCCATACCAGCAATTTAGAGAGTAGTTTGGAAAAATGCTTGAGCCTTACCAGTTTCCAATGAATCGGGGATCACTCTGATCAATATAAACAGTTGTCCTAGGATCAACATAGAAACCAATAAGAAGTCCTCCTAGCAAGTATCCAGCTGCAGGACCCAGTGCTCCCATTACGTACATGATGGCTGAGGAAATAAAAGGCCAGAGTAGTACATCAATGAAATGAATGTTTCATTAGTTATTTACGTGTAAAATCCAACAGTAAAACCTAAAAGCAGGGAGCTTTGTACTCTAAAACCTTTAGAGCCCTTTTCTTGCAACCTTCAAAAGCAGCAACTTCTGCATAAGTAACTTACTGTTAAGAAAAATGCTGCTGTCTGTACAGTTTTATTCAAGTTATGGATGAAAGTATATATACTACTTCAGTACACTGGATGGAAAGCATACTTGACTTGGACAATATTTTTCATATTCAGTAACATTCACTTTGAATCAAAACTAATTTTATTATTTAGATAGAATAAAAATAATGCCAAGCAAACAGAAAAGCAAAGGATAAAAACTGTGAAAGAAACCAAAGAACAAAGTACAACATTCCAACTTAGTTACCATCAGACTAATACTGGATTTAAAAGAACAATCAAATTTAAGGAATCAAATATTCCTATTTCAGAGATTGATAGAATTATGTTTTTATCCATATTGCCATGGACTTGCCCCTGTTTCATATATTGATACCAGAAGTCCATATATACCATATTTCCTGCAAGATTTGTGCCTTATTCAGAATATTTGATCATTTAAAGTTTTGATGCTATTTTAAAAGAGATTTCCTAATTTTTACATAAGTAAAATTAATTTTCTAATGTGCAACTATACAGACACATGGTGTACAACATTATCATGGTCTAAACATTGGATAACAGCAAAATCCTTATAGCTTGAAAGAACAGGGTAGGAGATACCAATAGAAGGTTCCTAAAAAAAAAGTGGCCTGCTATTTGAGAGCTATACTGCGGCGGGGGGGGGGGGGGGGGAAGCACAGAAGCTACCACAAAAGGTAAACTGAAAATGTTTCCAGACTACAAACTGATTAAGCAGATTTATCACTTTTAAGTAATTCTTTCTCAAACACGTTTTCAATCTTTATGAAACTGCAATTTCAAATAATTAGATTTTGCTGAAGTCTTTTTTGCATAATGGTTTCCAGAATGGCACTCACTATTTAAATTTATTCCAGCCATGTCCCTTTCTGGATCGATTGTTAACCAATTCTCTGTATGCCTAAAATGTTCCATCAGACACTGTAACACTGCACCTTGGCAGTAACTGGCTAGATACACCCCACAAAAACTGTCATTTGCAAAATCCACATCATGAGGACCGGAGGAAAAAAACACAACCTCTACCCACTATAATAAATATTGTTCTACAAATGTTTGCTTGGGAAATTGATTCAAACAACTACAGCAAACTCAGATCTCTAAGAGGTTTACAGAGGAAACACAAAGGGAGTAAAAGAGTGACCTCATCCATTCATTCATTCATTCCAGTATTCAGAAAAAATACTTATGCTGCACTTATTCAGATTCAGTTCCGCCACTGAAACAGGCAAATCGCAGCAACTGCTTGGGCTTAGAAGCACTACCCAGAGGGTGTATTTTACACACCTGGCAACTTCAGAGGGTTTCCTTCATAAGCAGAAATACTGCACAATAAAGATAAAAATACAAGTGTATGTTGAGCTCCATTAGAGATAGGAATGCTGTCCATCATTTCAAACGTATTTTAAGATTACTGTATGTTGTTCAGGCTTCAAGGTGTTTTTTTTTTAATGTAAGTTACAGGCAATATATAACTTTCTGGATCTTTCAGAAATCAGAGCCCCCATGTGCCTGGACCAGCACTGGAGGAAACTTATGAGCAGACAAGTTCCACAACTGCCATTTTAAGACACTTTGCACCACTATCATGACTGGGACATCAAGACCTGGACTTCTAAATAGGATGACAGAACATGGCAAATGAAATATTTTCATATTTCAAAATAAGGTACTTAAAAGAATCTGCCCCAAATCTCCACACCTTGCTATGGAAGTGAAGCAAAAGCTATCTCCAAGAGCCACCCTGGCAGGCTGCTCCAGAGTCCTGGACCCGTGAAGAACAGGTGACAGCCCTGACAGCTATGGACCCCAATGTGCAGAAGTGAAGCAGGTCCCAATTCCCAAACAGGACACCAAGATTATTAGATTATATGATATGGAAACTAAACTGTAAACAGATTCAATCACAGCTCAATCCACTTCACAAATAAAAAATTCTCTGGAGAACTGTTTCGAAATTTTTCCCACTCAAGTCACTAGAAGGTCTCCAGCTTCTGGACGAAAAAGGTTCTGAGACATGCAGATGATGTAGGAGCGCCTTCCTTTCAGCCCCTACCTGGCATTTCAGCTAGCTCTTTTTGGCCCTCCCTCTCCATCCCTGATGTAGAATCTTGATCTCTGGAGCTGCGCTGATTTAAAACCCAAAAAGTAACAGTTTTATTAGGGGTTATGCTGGAGTACTGCAATGCAGGGGCAGGCTATGTGGTATCCAGATGATTTTTTTAATTACCCTTAAGGAAATCCAAGATTTGTCTTTTAATCTACTAGCCATAACTTTGACTGGTGCTTAGGTTTGCAAGTTGCCTTCACATTTTTTAAGTCATAAAAAACTATGCTGTAAAATAGCAGTATTATCTCCTTTCCCATGATAGAGATGAAGTACATTCTACAAGTTATAGCTCTACTCCAAACAATAAATCACCTTCAAAACATAAACTAAGGAAATCATTGTTAAAATAGACATATTGGCTACAGCATTTACCTGGTTCTCTTCTGACTGCTTTCCACTGAAATGAAAAACTGTACCCCTCAGAGTTACCGCATCAGCCTTGCATGTTCACTGCTGGCAAGTCACTGAGTATGCTTCTCTGGAAACCTGTGTCTACCTAGGAAAGAGCTTCTGTGGGTCACCCACACCCCACTGAATTTGAGCCATCTGAGAACTACTCATGACATTCAAAACAACCAGCTCTGGCTAGATCTTGCAAATGTTTTCCCCTAGAAACCTGTCATAGCTTGCTGAGATGTAGGATCTTACGTCTTCAAGCCAAAGCACATCTTAGCCTACTAAAATTACATGGTTATTTATCAAGACAATTTCAAAGACCAAAGACTTTGCAGATTATTTCAAGTTTCCCAGCCCTCCCAAACCTGGGCCTTTTTAGTTCTACCTCTGACATAAAATCATGGGTAAGTAAAAATATCCTGGTGCAGACATAATGAGTCAAATGTCCATTTGCCCTCATGATATCCAGTCATAGTTGATTCATTTGAAGCTTTGTACCTGAAGAGCTTCTCTGCCTCAATGAGTATGCCCTCGGCATGGCATATTATACCAGGCACAGCAGCGTACTAGCAAGGCTCTCTAGTTTGGAAACTGCAGTTGGCTGTGGCTAGACAGGCTTAGCCACAAATGTCCATCACAGCTAAGATGTTGGATGGAAAAGAGAAAGGGAGTCAAACCAACAGTCATTGAATTACACACAGAATTTATATACCAAAGCAAAGTAAGATTAAGCAATGTCATTCTTCTCCAGTGAGAAGTTTATCCTGGGACATGCTGCAGTCAATGTTGCCATTTAGACAACATTTAACAAATTGTATGTCTATTGCTTTTGTGCATAGGAGATTCTTCTTCGACAGAAGAAAGCTTTACATAGAGCCTTTGCAGCAGAGTCTTGATGACTATAATAAGATGGACTGAATCCTCTATCCTCTACAAGTTTGAAAATTCCTGTGTTCACACCACATGCATGAAATAACTTTGTTGCCAAAGAATTTATGGTCTTTTAATCTACTTACAGTATAAAAATATATTGAGACAGAGATCATCAAAATACTTCTAATGTCTTTTTCCTCTTCTCATTACACCAAATGACAACTTCAATATCCGTTGCATATGGGAATATATGAACATGTCCTGTTGCACCCTCAAGAATCATATTGTGCCTAAATGAGCAGAAAGTACCAAACAAAAGTAAAAACAAAGGGGTATCTTGCTCAGTTGCTCTCATCTCCTCTATGTGTACATGCATGTCACCACAGAGTTTATCACTAGATGAGGAGGAACACTTCTGAAAGGTCCCGTTGTTCAAATCTTGGCAGCGCATCACTGTAGTACAACTGTTCACGTCATGCATGTGTAAGGCAAGCAGAATTTGACCTTTATTCTATTTTCAAAGGAAGTTTAGAATTTGCAAAATCCTGCAAAAGCTACAGTGTGCATTTGGGGGGAGGGGGGGAGGGAGTGGTATACACATATATATGTACACATAACTTTCTCCTGTTGGAATAGTATGGTAATTTTTGTATATTTTGTCAGACACTTTTTAGTGGCATACAAGTATAACCCTTCCATATTTGTAGATTTCATATTTTTACTTCGAACCTTAACTATCACTAGTATGAAGGTACTGATTGGGAAAAAAACAGAGATACAGAAGATAAAATGAATCCCCCATAGTCATGGAGCAGAATGGAATGTCCAGGAGTATCATTTACTCCATCAAAGCAATAGCCCAGTGTCCTATGCGCTGAACAACATTCATCCTGAAAGAACAGCACAAGGGAGAATCAAAACATTACTGTCATGTGAATTTGCAGAATAGGCCACCTGCCTATAACCTGAGGAGTGAACTTTAAGAGACAAGATGAACTTCATATAATCCTGATTTTGTCTCAGTTTGTCCAGAGATTTAGGAGGCTACAGAAAAAAATGGACAGTCACAGGGATCAATGTCTAGGATGTTGTAAGCAGAAGCAGCACCACCACGCTATGACAGCACAGCATCCTCTCTAGCCCCACTGCAGCACATGTCCTTGGAAAGATGAGATATGCTGTCACTGAAGAATAAGCAGCAGGATATTTCTCTAGGGTGCAGAGCAGGTCTTCATTTCCACACAGAACAAAGCTGACAGGCTGAAGTTTCAATGGGGAGCATATCAGCTCTCCCCTATTCCTCTCATGTCCCAGCACCATGATGGGGTAAGCAAGGGACAGGTAAGCATAAAGCAGCTTCCAAAGAAACACTGCACCCATCCACAAAGGCATATTTACTTCATTCTTGCTAAACTCACCCCCACAGAAGCTAGCCTCAAAATAATAAGGTTTAGCCACCCTTTTGAACCTGAGGATAAAAAATTGAGAGGACCTATGAACAGAAGCCAGGCAGGCTTCCCAAAAGCTTTTAAGTCAGGAAATCAGTTCACTTCCTTCTTTTCTTCATGAACACACAGCAAAGACTATCTATACTTGCTTTAGGATATTTTTCTTTAATGTGGTTATTTGCTCAGGAAAAAAAAATGCTTTGAGCCTTATTGCAGTTAAGATAACAATGGACAGATCAGATCTTTAAATCATTTCCTTTCAAAATGTATTAGCGTTACTATGACTTTAAAAGTCTCTCAGATCCAGTGCTCCACTCAAAACAATAAACAGAGCAACAAAACTCCCTTGATCTTCATATAGAATATATCTGTCACTATTTTCACAGGCAGATTCTATAGCTCTAGGAGACAAATTTATAGATGTGCTGAGTTTAACCCTGGCTGGAGGTCAGGTGGCCACCAAAGCTGCTCCCCTTTTCAGCTGGACAGGAGAGAAAATGAATATTGAGAGGCTTAGGAGTCGAGGTAAGGACAGGAAGAGATCATTCAACAACTAACATCATAGGCAAAACAGATTCAACAAGGACTAAAAAACCCATCTAATTTATTACAACACACACACACGTGCGCGCACACGAACACACAGAGTGAAACCAGAGTCAGATAATGAAAAGTAAAACCAGATTTTAAAACACCTTCCCCTACCCCTCCCTTCTTCATGGACTTAACTTTATTCATGATTACTCTCCCTTCGTCCTCCCAGGTATCACAGGGGGAGACAAGGAATGGGGGTTTTAGTCAGTTCCAGAAGCTGCCCCTGCAGCCTCCCCTTCTCCCAGTTCCACAACAATAGAGAAGCATCATTTTACCTGCCTACCCTGCAAACTAAAATGAATGGTCCAGCTTACCACTCCAATACAAATGCTTACAGTTAAGTAAAAAATGTCTAGAAACTTACCAATGTCAGATGAAAAGCACCAATTTTTCATTTTTCTCTTAAAAATTTATTACTAAGATATAATTTGTATCAAAACAGATACCTGGCTAAACAGCTAAACTGCTTCATGCTTTACATTCTCCATTTGTGGTCATCTTCTGAAACCTTGCAATCATTTTCACAAGATCCAATCTTAACATCACAAAAAGACAGGAAAACCAGGAAAACAAGCTAAAATAGGCTGCCTATCCCAAAGTGCACTCTCATATACACTGTCACTGCAATGCTGCTCCAAGTCACTTGCTATGTTGTGGACCCAGTACCTACAAAGAACACTTGTACCATGCTATTTCAGCTTTACAGATACTCAACTTAAGGAAAGCCTGACCCAAGAAAAGCTATGCCAGTGCTTTAAAATGGAGTCTTTATTACTAAAACCTGAGAACTGTGGAAGCAGAAATCCAAAGAGCAACTGGATACTGTCCCATTCTTTAGAAACCCGTTTCATTTGGGAACACAAGTATTGCTTTTTTTTCTTCAGTATCTGTCTTTTCTCTCTTTATATTAACCTATAAATAAACATTCGCTGATAATACCACCAAGCATGACTTGTGGTTAGTAAGTACATATGAAAAAGACACATCTGCTGTTTAGTGAAAACAGCAGCAATTTCCAAGTGCAGTTTCTGTATCAATGTAGTTAAAAGATTTTAGATACCATCCATGCACGAGGAAATTCTTAGGACTGATTAATCAAGTAAATGAGGCTTTATCTGTTCTTAAACCAATTCGAAGGCAAGAACCTTGTGGTGATGGTTTTTCAAAAGCACATACAGATATCTCTGACTTGAAGCATATGGAAAGTCCCCATTGACATGAATCATTTGTTTGGCCAAAGATAAATTCGTCAATACTCGTATGATTGGAATCTAAACTAGAAACAAAGAAGCTCTCACATTCTTTCCATGGACTGAGAGGCATTTGTCCCATAGAGAAATGTGTTTTTTCAAACAAAACCAGAAGTGTCAACAACTACTTAAATGTATGAATAAGGGAAGAATCAATCTGCCTTTCTTGAACTTCCAAGGTGTTTTTCCACACAGAGGGAATTATGATTTGGAACCATGCAGTTATTGAAACTTAGCTCTCAAAACAATTGCACACACTACTTGTGCTGAACACAGTGAGAATGTCCCAAAATGCATCAAAAGGCAAAACATTTTCTTGGCTGGTATTGTCTGGAAATCAGTTCTCAAAAAACCTCCACATCTTAACTTCCAAATCTTCCAAGTCTCAGTAAGTACATGGCGCTGTATGCGTAAGACAACTGAACACATCTCAAGAAGATCTGTGAGTTTCCAGACTAACTTTTCAAAAGAGCATGTTTCCTAAAGATGTTTTCTTCTGCAAGTACCTTTAAATAATGGTACTAGGCAAAAACATTGATCCTTCATGTAAATACCTACTAGGTGACTCCTCAGTCCCTTCTGAATTCCTGATCTGACACCATCCCAAAGTTACCTTCAATGAAACATCATAAATGTAATGTTCATTTCCACACAGAAAATTACGTACTCCATATAATTACTAAACTTAATCCTAAGAAAGATACAACTCCAAATTATTTTAAAAGCCTTAACATTCAAAATCCAAGAAACAACTCGTTAGAGAATCTGTCTTATTTCCCATTCACTGAAACACTGAAAGCTAAATCCACAGTAGTAAGTTCATCACTCACACTAGTAGGATCCTTAAAGTTAGCAGGGTACTCTCACAAGGCAGGCAGGATTTGGCACTTCTGTCCTATTCCTAATAAGTGGACATACAAGCTGTTTGCTGTCTTTAAGAGATACTGGAGCAACCTTTTGTCTCACTGTCATTCTTTCCATTAAGTCATGTGAAATGGAAATAAATCACCTCTGCCTGTTAACTGCTTGGCTTTGGTCTGGTGGTTTGTTGTTTTTTGGGGTTGTTTTTTATTTATGATTTGGTAGTTGAGGCTACACATACATATTTCATTTTCATTAGGGACAATCCAGGCATGTGCTTACTGACTCTCTTGATCTCAGCTCTTAAAACTTTTTTCTTTAGTATTGCTCCTAACTAAAACGGAGTAAGACTGAGTTGTTCATTTGCATCTCATCCCCTTTCCTTTAGGTTACCACAAGTGAAAAATATCAGATCATTGTCCTGGTTTCAGCTAGGATAGAGTTAATTTCTTTTCTAGTAGTGGTTGGGTGTAAGGATGAGAGCAGTGCTGGTAACACACTGATGTTTCCAGTTGTTGCCAAGCAATCAAGGACTTTTCAGTTGTTCATATTTCCCCACTAAAGAGGAGGGGACACAGCCAGGACAGGTGACCTGAATTGGCCAAAAGGGGTATTCCATGCCAATTCCGTCATGCTCAGCGTAAAAGGTTGGGGGGGGGGGGGGAGGAGGAGAGGCTGGTGGGGGAAGGAGCAGGCAGCTCCAGGACACATGGTTTTGGGTACAGTACAGTTTTCAGGACAGCTCTGAGCTGTATGGCCTGAGCTGTGCGCTTCGGTGAGAAACTGCATTGTGCATCACCAGCTTCATATATTATGCTATAAAGTCCTGCTATTATATGTATTCTTCTGCTATCCCAGTAAACTCTCCTTATCCCAACCCACGAAGTTTTGGTTCCTTCGGTTTTCTTTTCCTTCCCTCTCTCCCTCCCTCAACTCCCTTTTAAAGAACAAGAGACTGCGTTGTGCTTGGCTGTCAGCTGGGAAAAAACCACAACAACCCTGACAGCTGAAATTGTGCCTGCAAACAGATCTAACCATGTAGATCACTAATCATCAAATGTAAGAAAGAGAATGAAAGATTTTTAAATTCTGTGATTTTAAAATTGCAGTGAGGAAAGTCCAGGTCCACAGCTATAAGACCAGCAGAACCTAGCTCAGAATACTTTTATCTGTCATAGTTTTACATCATGTTCAGGCAGACAGGAATGTATCGTTCAGGTCCTCTCATTTCTTTTTGCTGGGAGAATGCACCCACTCCTGGAAGAAAACCAGGTAAGAGCCTGGTGAGGTATTTCAGGCATTTTAGAGTTTGCCATCATGAACCAGGAATGAGTACCAGTTCCTTAGCAAAGTCCATGTACATTAAACACTTTATATCTATGGATCTTGTCTCTACTGGTTATTGTGCACAAACCAAGTAATGGCACACATAAATATCTGATTTCCACAGGGCAGCTTGACACACATTAAGTGTACTTCATCATTATGCAAAACCATGCCTCTGTACATAGGAAGGGAACTGTGAGAAAGAAAACAGAGATAGACCAAATATCCACTGAAAGGGAAGGTTAGGTGCTGATAGTCACAGAATTTCTAAATATATTCACTTTTCCTTTGTCCCACCAGCAAGACAACGGAACAAAGGAGAAAGAAAAAAAAAGGGAAATTATTTCAATCATGTTCTCTCAGAATTAATTTCCTTTCAAAAATTGGTTTCTACCTAGGAGGCACAGGTTAATTACTGAAAATGTTGGTGATCGCTTTTCCTCTGACTACCTCTCGCTAATAGACTGCAAGGAAGGGCAAAGCAAATAGCATTTCTTCTTGTTTTCTTTGTAAATTGCACTTACATTTTCATCTTTCAACTGAAACAACAGGAATTACAGTTCATTACTCATATCTGGCTGAAAATCTGCCTGTAAGCAAAAGTACATTATTCCAGTAATTTGCAGATGACCCTGTTAGTTTTATTAACATTTATTGTGTTGCTAAAGAAGTTATTTTTCTACATTCAGCAAGGCCGAAAGCTGCAATAGCCTGAATAAAAAACAGCATTAAGTAACAATTGGTAAAGTGAAATGCAGAGCCATATACCCATATTTGAAACCATATTGAAAATATTATCACAGGTCAAAGAGTCTGAAAAACATTTCCATCCATGTGTAACAGTTATAAATAGCGGAAGCTATTTATTTTGGCTATAGGATAACATCATTTTATGAAAGCCTCTGAAGTTTCAAAATTTGCTCTTTATTCTCATAAGAACAACCATTATTTGGGCATTTTCAGAAAACTGGAATTATGCTGAAATACATGGTTTTGGGGGAGGAAAAAAAAAAACCCACCACCCTTGAGCTTCGGATGCTGGACAGGGGTTTCTCCTCTGTCTCCACAGAGGGATCACAAGATAGATGTGTGAGTTCATTCAGCTCCATGTTCTGCTTGGAGACAGCAGAGGTTTTCACTGTAGCACCAAAATTAATTTCTTCCCCATCCAAGCACCATCTCCTTACCATACAAGACATACATGATGAAAAAGACAGGCTTCCCTTGTCTTCTCCACCTCTGCCTGCAAGAAAAAACTTTGGGTTTCAATGCAACATCAGAATGTCCTCAATGGCTCTAGTCACAACTTCAAACAGAATTAGGGCAGAAGAAGTAAAACCACCTTGACTAAAATGGTAGCAAGATCTAGATAGTCAGGTCTTAGAATTTAGATAAGTATTATCTAAGAGGTCTTCCAAGGAACCTAGGCTATGGTCACCCTGACCATGGACTACATGGCATTGGTAACAGAAAAGCAGAAGAAAGTTAAGAAAGTTCTGTATACACCTGAGCTTCTTGGGCCTTGACTGGATTCCCTGAATAGAACTAAAAGAGTCTTGGGATTTAGTATCTTGAATGAAAGAAGAATCACTGTAACTGGATGAGCTACACAAACACAAGGAGCTATGTCCCATTTACCTAGTGATACCAAGGACCAATGTAATAAGCCTGCAAAGGTGATTTGGGCAGCAAGAAAACACCATTCTCATACCTCTACTTACTTAACAAGCTCAGGAAACAACTTGAGTTAGGAAAGAGTAATCTTCCTATGGAAAGCATCCCGGCCTATGGAGCAACACCAGCAAGAAATGCCCCAAAACCTCCTTGCTCCCCCAAAGCAAAGGAGCTAATGGGTGCCCCGCAGGGATACAAATTGTTCCCAAACTACCCTGGCACTCTTGACTCAGTCCTGTGAAACAAGACATAGAAGCACACAGCTGCCGAAAAGGCCCTGCTAAACCAGAGATCAAGGAACACAAACTGTCAGAGGTTTTAGCAGGCATTTTAAGAGAGAGAAATGGTAAATCTCACAGAGTCAGAGAAAAAAGAAGGGAAGAGAGTTTTGTAAGAAAGCAAAAGGAAGGAAATTCATATTTTTGCTTTGGACAGAAAGACACTGCAAAAGCCATTTGTTAGTTGCAAGCTGATTCTATAAATCTGTATGATTGCTTAGCCAGTTTTAATTAGGGTCCTGAAAAAAAGGAACATTCATCTCACAGGAAAAAGTAGGTATCGACATGCAAAGTCAATAACTAAATTAGAAACTATGAAAATATTTTAGTTTGACATAATTAAGTAATGTGGTTTACGTTGTGGTTTGGGTTTGGGGTTTTTTGTTTGGTTTTGTCTGTGTTTCAAGTAACAAATACCTGATTTACATGCTAACCTGTATTCCCACCATAAAGGTCAAAATAATGCAATATAAGTTAAATATTTCGACCTTATCAAAAGCAAGTCATTTTATACATTAAAAAAGAATTATTAAATCAATATATTCCAAAAATCAGATTTAATCGAGTTTTTACCAGAGCAAAACCACTAAAACATCTTTATCAGTACTACTAGACGGCATAGTTTAAATACCAAGTGTCACACTGAAAAATTACTCTTACAAAAGGTTGTCTTCCCTTTTAAGATACAAATTGTCAGAGTGATTTAGGGCTACATTTGCAGCGCTTTCCCAATCAAGGTAAAATATGTTAATATGTTAATAAAAATAGAAGTATCACTAACTCGCAATGTTAGTGTTTCCAACAGAAAAAAAATTTCTGTTACAGGGATGTTTTCAAGATATTTCAACACACCATAAATGGTTGATGTATAAAAACTAAAAAATTCAAAATCAAATATAATTACTTTCACTAATTAGTCAATTTAATTATTCAGCTGTTGACATGTTTTGGGGAAAATTGGACAACATCCTTTTCTTTAGTCTCCTTCTATTTTTAAATAAAGATTATTCACTCTGTTTCTTTCTCTCTTGTGTGAGTAGAATTAGACACGACAGCTTTGTTTCTTGACTACTTAGATTAGTAGACTATTAAACATCTTTCACTTTTAGCAGGCAAGACACAAAGAATGTGGTGGCTAGATGCTATGAACAAATGAGTTTCAGCCAACTTTAGGCACACTTTGTAACAGTAATGTTTTTAACAGGGTAATTAACTGTTGGAACAATATTCCTAGGGAGATGCAGCAGACTTTTAACTGCGTGTGGTTCATTTTAAGCTAAACGGTTTTATAGGAATAGAGATTTGCATTGGGGTAATGCTGTAATGAAATCTGATTGAACACAGATGCCAGAGTATATGAATGTAACGGTCCTTACTTGCCCAATAAAGCTTGAAATTATACCACAAATTCTCTTTTCAACTCTAACACAGCAGACCTTACGCAGTCAGCATCCTCTGCAAACAAGGATGCCAAGAGACAAGAAACCTCTTCACATTTCCTTCCTCTCCATGCTGCATCAACACATCGCCAAAGTCCTTGCCCAGGTAGGGGAAGGGCCAGTGCTCGTCCTGTGCCCTTTAAATACTTCACCAGTGTTATCAGTTGAGCATTTAGCAGAGGTGACCCCAGAATGGGCAGCCTCCATACTGGCTGCAGCAGCTGAGGAACCTCCAAGCTGTCCCAAGCCACCCTGGGGCATTCATCTCTGCCAGACTGACTCTGAGAGCACCGAAGAACAAGAATGCTCTAGAAAAACAGGAGCCGTTTCTGATGCCTGAATACACAGAAAGTGCTCAGCCAGGCCTGATACTAAGTACCAACGAAAATAAAATATATTTCATTACTTAGATTTTGCTTAATCAAGCAATTCAGAGACCTCTTTGTTCTAGTATCTTCGTCAATTTGCATCCCATCTCATATGAAACACATTTCTGGTTATTTACATCGGGAAGATTCAACTGGGAATTACATTTATGTACACAGTCTGCAAACTATCACAACTTTCAACCAGTTTACCACAAGCAAGTTTGTTGAAACTTTAGGCTTATGTTTGCAAAGAAAATTAAAGTTGAGCCCTAAATCCCACTGAAATTCATTGAAAGTCATGTCCCTGACTTCCCTAAGCTCCTTGGGAAATCTTAACCTCAGTTATTAAATTACTCTGACAGAGAGATTGACGGGAAGGTCCTCAAAGAATGATACTGGAGTTGCTTGGAATAACCATGATTGCGAGCATTACCAGTGGTCTCTGCTGCTGTCAGAGCCTATCCAAGTCTAATGAAAATTGATCTGGCATCTTTCCACTCTATAGAAGTTTTTTACAGCATGTGACAGAAGAGAGATGTCTTCACACACTGCTGGACCCTTAACTACATTTTCAGATTGATACTGATAGCATTCTTACCAAAACAAATGAAAGCACACAGCTCATAGATAAAGAAAAAAGGTGAAAACATTAGTGGCCAAAACCCCTGAACATCTTGTACTCCTTCAATGAGCAGATATAAAGAATGCAGCACATTTCTATATTGCATCTTATACTTAATTGCAATTGTAATCCATTGTACTGATAATTTTAACAAACTTGTCATGAGGTTCATTTATGACGATATAAACCCGGTACAGCATTCACCAATAATAAACTCACAGAGTTGAAGATGCAGTCAAAGGCTTAGTTTTGTCTAGTGTGGGACAACTAAAGGTATAATGTGAAAGTTAAAATAATCAAACGTGAGAAGACTGGCAATAAAACTCTCTTAAATTTTCAATCACTGTTTCATACTTACTTCTAATATACTCCATAAATATAAATACAATGTATAATAAAGTATTTGCCTTCAGAACAAAAATCTCCCTGGTTATTACATTCCCTTGAACTAAAAATATTATAAAAATTATTTTTAAGTTAATATAACATGCTTAGAACCATATTTTATACCATTATAAAGACAGTTATATTTGATAAATTCCTATTCCCAATTTAAACTGTGTGTCTATAATAAATTTTAAAAAACATCCCAAGATTACAAGACTACTTCTGCCGTCAGCACAGACACTACACTCAGACCACAAATGGCTCAGACAAAACAGGACAAGCTAAAAAGGGGGTCTCTGCAGACCTGTGAAATGGAGACCTTGCACACATGAGAAGTGCTTCAGCTATTTCATGAAGTATTTCATGGTTACACTCATTCACAGAATACAGGAATCAAACATCGCACAGTAAATTCAACTTTTGAGATACCTCTTCCCCCAATTTCCTCCCAATTCCCCAATGCAGCTCACCCGTTGCATCCCTTACATTATACTGGAGTGACACATCCTTGTCTAGAGGCCGATTCTAACCCCCAAAGCTGCATGAACCCTTGTCAAACATGTCACGACTGCTCCATTTGTGCTCCCAAAACAGCAAGGCTCCTACTACTTTGCTCACTGCTTTTAGAAGTGCTTTGCAGAGATTTTCTGAGCTGGAGACGTACTTTCAGAACCAAGAATCTTGTTGGATCAAGCACAGTTAAATCGCCATCTGCTAACTCATATAATAAACCACTCAGACAAATGTTTCTTTCAAAACAGACGAATGATAGTAACACAGCATTATGCTTTTCAAACACTGAAACTGTTGGGAAAAACTTAGCAACTAAAAGATCAAAACATTGCAGAGAAACACTAACAGAGATACGACAGCAGAATCAGGCATTTGTTCTGAGCAGATATAGCTGAATAACCAAACTAAAATATTACTTCCCAGTTTCACACATGTGAAATGATGTGCACGATAGCAGCACGCATCTCCTTTTTCATAGGGGAAACAATTCTGAGATAATGCCTCAGGCTCTTATCTTGGGGATATTTTACACACAGATGATGGATGCTGCCTTCCCTTGATGTTCATATGAATCTAGGACTTTATTTCAGTTGTGCCACTAAAGTGTCCAGGAAGAAAATCCTTTTGTTCAACAGAGTATTTTTAGTTTTCATATGATCACAGAAAATATGTAGTTTTTCAATTACAGAAGAACTGGCTCAGGAGATGGGCTTAAAAAAAAAAAGTAAAAAGCTTCTATCACACTATGTTCTCCTTTATGTTTCTTGATGTAACACAGGAAAAAAAAATCCACAGAATTCAATGAAACTTCTTCAGACTGTCACAGAATGAAAGAAAATTAGAAAATGGCTTTCTCTCCTTCTTGCCTGGTTTCAAGAATATCCTGAAGACTCTCAGGTGGAAAACAGAAGCACTCATTTGGGGACAATTCTCTACAAACTAGTTATTCAATAAGCTCCTGAGACACACATTTTATGTGCCACCTTTACTTTTGATGCTTTATTCCACTTGAAAGAAGTGAAAAATAGAAGGATTTAATTCCTGTCTAGGAAACAAAAATTTTCAATTATTTTAAAATACATAGTTATTACTATTGATTGGTCTGTTTAATTCCTTCCCAAAGTCCTCTGCTTCTGTGGAGCCACCACACAGGCATCCCAGCAGTCCTCCTACCAGTCACCCACACAATGGTTCTCCCATGTCCCAGGCTGTAGCCATCTATCACATAATTAATACAATGTCAGATATCTGCTTTAGGAAAGATGTAAATGAGGGTCAAACAGCCAAGTTTGAATCTTAAAGAATGGAAGCTGTTCCCCCTCCTACAATTCAATTTTAAAAACCCAATAAACCCAAAAGCACACACTTAAATATTCACAGCCCAACATTTCCCCACCTGGAGTACTGTGTCCAGTTCTGGGCTCCCTGGTATAAAAAAGACAGGGACCTTCTGGAGAGAGTCCAGAGAAGGGCGACAAAGTTGATTAGGGGTCTGGAACATCTCCCCTATGAGAAAAGGCTGAGTGAGCTGGGTCTGTTCAGCCTGGAGAAAAGAAGACTTAGGGGGGACCTAATTAGTGTTTATAAATATCTTAGGCATGGGTTGCAGGGGGAATTGGCCAGCCCCTTTTCTGTGGTCAGTGGAGACAGGACAAGGGGCAATGGCTGCAAGTTGGAGCACAGGAAGTTCCGCACCAACATGCGGAAGAACTTTTTCACAGTGAGGGTGACAGAGCAGTGGAATAGGCTGCCCAGGGACGTGGTGGAGTCTCCTTCTCTGGAGATATTCAAGTCTCGTCTGGACGCCTATCTATGTAATATGAGATAGGGAACCTGCTTTGGCAGGGGGGTTGGACCCGATAATCTCTTGAGGTCCCTTCCAACCCCTAAGATTCTGTGATTCTGTGATTCTCTAAAGGGGTCCTAGAGGAAAGGGGGAGAGAGACTGCTTACCAGGGAGTGTAGTGATAGGACTTTATGGCTTTAAACTGAAAGAGGGTTGATTTAGATTAGATGTTAAAGAAAAATTCTTTACAGTGAAGGTGGTGAGGCACTGGCACACATTGCCCACCGTCTGTGGAAGCCCCATCCCTGGCAGGGTTCAAGACCTGGCTGGATGGGGGTCCAGACAACCTGATCTAGTGGAGGGTGTCCCTGACCATGGCCGGGGAGTTGGAACTAGACGGGCTTTGAGGTTCCCTTTCAACCCAAACCAGTCTGTCGTTCTACGATTCTATGATTCTTACTTTGTTTATGAGTGGGATGAGACAAGACAAGCCTGAAGGAGTGTTGCTCCTCACTACTAAGCAAATAGGGTTCAACAGGGGTTTGACTCCACACAACTTTATCAGCTAACATTTCTGCAGGACCATTTACTTCCACTTATTCCTACTTCTAAAAAATATAATACCTCACTGTACATTCTCTAATTACCTCTTATTAAATTTTAATTGAAAATCTTTTGAGCTCCCATTGTAAGAATAATATATTCAGAATCAAAAGAAATATCTCATTAGACTGCAACATCCATCTCCCTATGTGCTACTCAGTGAAAGGACAGCACTTAATCTCAAAGGTTATTCTACACTATTTCATTATTTTTTTAGCTCCGATTCATCATTGCAGTGTCTGAAAGCAGATTATGGTATGGACACTTCAGCAGAAATTTAATTTTTCTTGGTTCTCAGAAACAAAAATGAGATGTTTGAGGTAAGGCAGAACAAGGTGAGTCTGGCAGCATCCTGGGGAGATGTCTGCTTCTCTGTGCAAGACACTGGTACAAAAACTCCTACTGCACAAGAAAGACAAGGAGTATGCCTATTACAGGGATGATCAAGTCCCTATCATCTTTTTATTTTCATTTCTTGTTTTATCATTTATTTTCAATATCCAGTGTTGCATAAAATCATCTTGTGCTATATTTAGGTGCTATTCTACACAAGCACCACACTAATGAATCATACATTACTATTAATTGCAATATTACCTTGCAAATTTTAATTTACAAGTAAGAAGTAGATCGATGGATAACGCGGATACCTGTAGTGTGGGAGCTTCAAGCATTCCCAATAACAGATTAAAAAAGCCTGCAGAGAAAATACTGCACTGAAAGATGTACAATTAGGATGTCATCATTCCACATACGATATTAAAAAGAGATCCCCTTTTCCAAAATACTTAAAAATACATGAAGGATTCAGCTATACGCTCACTCCAAGAAACTACGACTAAAAGAGTGGAAGTTTCTGGCAGTTGTTAAAAATTGAGATGTTTGTTGCAGCTGCCTCTCTTGAGGCTTTCAATGTGTTTCAGGCTGTGCCTGTGGTTTCACCCAAGACACAAGTGCCTGTGGGCTGCTGACCCCTGGTTGGTCCTGTAGGAGAACTCCATCCAGGTGGCATGCCATGGTGATGTGAAAACACACCCACTAGCTGACAAAAACTAAGGGACAGCCTTGCGCAGAAGGGCTTCCAGATCCAGTTCAAGTTAACAACCCCTTTTTTCCCCTGCGTTATTTTGAGAGCATATTGATGCTATTAAGGGTATTCGGAAGCTTGTAATTCTGAATTCAACTCCTTATGTTCATTTTCCAGACCTGTAAGCTATTACCACGGCACTAACAATGTTCAGCTGGCGAGTCCCAGATGACTAAGGAAACAAAGTGCTATCCACTAAAAAAATCCATCAAAATAGGAAGATCCAAATGGTTTCGTTCAGCTTTTTTCTTGTGACATACACAGCCATTGAACATTGTGACTCAATAACCAGGACTTTTATTTATTCCTTGGAGAAAGTGTTGACTAATTATCTGGATATGTAACTCCTGGACAATACTGTAATGTGCAAGAAGAATACCTTAATCGCACAATACCTGAAAAATCTGAATATATGTAGTACCAGGCTATCAGCACAATACAAAAATGCATTAAATGCAGTGTGACAGTGCAACAGTAAAGCTGTTTGTACCATAACCGCTGGTAGACGAAGAGGTGACATAGGGTTACCTAAACATAGGCAATCTCTAAACAAAACCAAAAAGACACTGAATGGCTCCTTGCAGTTATCCAAATTGTCTGTGGTTATAAGTATGCCTCAAACTGGATTATAGTAGTGCTCCTGCACAAAGAGTAAATCATTACAGAGATCATCCTTTTGTTACTGTGCACTGCTGAAATCCATCAGGGAAATGTTTACAAAATGTCAAAACAGGTAAGCCTGAAGACACAGACCTGGTTTTCTCACCAGAGGCAAATGGAAAAATTCACACTCTCCAGCCTACTGGAGTCTAACTATGTCTTGAATGACATACTGGATGAATACAGGAGGAAGGAGAGTTATGCAGAGAGTGGTCTTCAAACCAAATGGGGTATTACTTGTTTTTCCCGCTCAAGAATGAATGGAAGTTGAAATTAATAATAAAAATTGGGAATTAAAGAGCAAAAATGCATCTCAAAATGTCAATCTGTGCTATTATGTATACAGATGGCTAAAACTTCTTCCATCAAAAGTACGTTTGTCATGAAACTCAGAGTAATAAAAATCTTACCTGAATCCAAACTGTTTTCACAGCCAAAAAGAAACCCTATTTTATTTTTCCCTAATTAGTTTCATGACATGCATTTTCATTACTACAGGTTATTTAAATAAATTTGGTACAAAAACCCCAAGAGGACTTGTTATCTGTTTAAAAATTAAAAAGCTTTACAGATCAGATCCCACTCCCATTCAATATCAGGCATATGTCATTATCTTCAGGGGGAATACAAACGTGCCATCATTAGTTGCGATTTATTAACTTTTCTGGAAATCTTTTCTGAATCTAATGTTCATTAGATGCCAGACTTGAGAACCACAAGACCACAGCAGCAGCAACCTATCATGACTCTGGCCCCCATTAAGCACAAAAGCATCACCATTAATTAAACGCCTCCAGACCTTCCTTTCTGCTCTGACTGTGCTTGCTGTAGAGCTAATTGCTTGTCTTCTCCTCCAGCACAGGCTTATCATGCCTACCCTGCTGCATAGCAGCCAACTTCATGTTTTCTAAATGGGATGAACAGCCTGCAGATAGTAACACTGATTGCTTCAGATCTTTTCAGGGTGCCTTCATAAGACAGTTGAAACGTTTTATGCAGACTAAGTGATCCTACAATTTTCTATTCATCTGAATTTTTCATATTAGGAAATGTGATGAATTATAAAACTGAAAATCTCTGTGGCCTTTTTGAAGCAAGTGCATCAATTAGAAGGATGAATAGAAAGGTCTTGATTGCAGCCGACGTTACAATTGTGAAACATTAACATTTGCAGCTGGAGAGAGGGGCTTAGTTAATATGAAGACTAAGAAGTACTAAAGAATCCAGGAGATACAAATGACAAATATGTTTATCAAAAAAACCCAGCTCTGAACTGATGACACTGACTTGTGCTCTATTATTACTTGCTTCACAATCCCACGTAAGAGGATTACTGTCTATTTTGGCACTATGTATAACAAGAGCATGCAGCACATCACCAAGGGGTTGTACGAAGAGGCTGCCTTATATCATCACACCCACACACATACTCTTCAAGACAAATCTCTCACATCAGAAAACCACCAGCTGTCAGTTCCCCAAGCGCCACACCAAAGGAGCAAGGAAAGGGGGGGGGGAGGGGAAAAATAATCAACAAGTCTTTGGTTTTTAATTTAACTGGAATGCAATATAGCCTAAATCAAGGGCAGAATTGTAATATTTTTCAATCCTCTGCACACACAAATAACCACCCCGCTCCTCACACTCCATATCCTGGCTCAGTAGAAAAGCCACAGACAGCAGTCCTAAGAGCATCCAGGGACTCTCTGACAGAGTCACACGGGTTATGCCATGGTCTCTTCTAATGCTATGCTACTAATTCTGGTATCTCCAGACAGACCACACAAACAGGGATTAATCCAGCACTAGAAGACTCACTTAGTCCAGTAGTTGTACTTTGGGGAAATTCTAATGCTCAGACCATAAAATAACTGATACGAGCATCTTAGTAAACAAGACAAGGGAAATTTGCTACATCCCTAATACATAGCACCAATTTTTTTACTGGCAGGCACAATTCAAACAAAATGCAGCTGGCACGTAGTGTAGGATACCTCACATATTGTAGGATACCTACCTACTAATATAAACCTCATGGCTATCAAATTCTTCTACAACCACCACCATTCAGTTGCCTTCTCACTGTCTGGACTAGTTACATCATCCCAGGAAAGTGGTCAACATTGACCCAACAGTTTCAGTATGCCGACCTGGGCAAACAATGAGCTGTCATTTCTCACAAACCCTGAAACTGTGAGATATGACAGATCCCTTTTTTGGTCTCTGTAATCCTCAAGATATGCATAAATACACAGTGCAACTCAGAGAATTAAAACATTGGGGTTTCTTGAAAGCATTACACTGCATCACACCCACAGTAAGCTCTTCTATTTGTAGGATTAAAATTTGGAGTGTGGGAATGCAGATGAGGATGAAGAGGAGAATAAGGATAAAAGGAAGTTAATTACAGATCTATGTGATCATAAACAGCTCATTTTTACCTTATCCAAATACTTAAAATATTACTCCTTACCAAAAGAAGTAATAGCTGGTCTAATGATATCAGCGTAGGAACTCTTAAAATTATTTATGTTGTATATTGCTCTATTTTTCTCCAGTAATTGACTCTCTTCTCCTTAGAGTAGTAGGAGAAGGCACGTATGTACCCCAGGCTTCTGACTCACCAGAGTTAGAAGGTCTTTTTATCTTCTTTACTGTTAGCTGACCAGGCTAGTCAATCATCTTTGTGTCATTTCTTACAGAAGGCTGATCATTTTTAATTATCACAAACACATAGGCACAGCAGCCTTACCCAGGCTTTTTATTTCAGCTTTCAAGGTGAAATGCCTCCCCTCTTGCTGTCTGCATCCTACTTGCTTCTGAGTTTTCAAAGCTGGAGCTTCTTGAGTTTACGGGTTACGAGTGTCCAAAGGTGGCACTCAGGACAAAAGCTCAGGACACTTACAATCCATAAACTCAAGAAGCACAAAAACAAAGTGAGACCGCATCTGGAATATTGTGTCCAGTTCTGGGCCCCTCAGTTCAAGAAGGACATAGAACTTCCTCAAAAGAGTCCAGCACAAGGCCACCAAGATGTTTAAGAGAGTGGAACACCTTGCTTTGAGAAGAGGAGACTGAGGGATGACCTCATCAATGTCTATAAATATGTAATGGGTGAGTGTCAGGAGGATGGAGCCAGGCTCTTCTCTGTGATGGCCAGTGGCAGGACAAGGGGCAATGGGTGCAAGCTGGAGCATAGGAGGTCCCATGTGAACACAAGGAAAAACTTTTTCACTGTGAGGATGACAGAGCACTGGAATAGAGACGAGGTTGTGAAGTCTCCTTCTCTGGAGACATTCAAAACCCATCTCAACATGTTCTTGTGTGACCTAATCTAGGTGGTCCTGCTCTGGCAGGGAGGATTCTGTGATTCTGTGAATAAATGTCCTAATCAAAACAAAAAATCAATTGTTCACAAATACCAAGCAAGGCAAGGATCAAAAGCGAGTACGGAAAGCTCTTTTCTTTATACTTCTCCATAGGCTCAGACATAGAGGTACTCTAAATGCAGAGATTACTCTTTCAGAAATCCTCATCTTCTTTCTCCCAGAGCTTCTGGAGAATCCATGGGAGTAAACATACAGATACCACTGCCTATTTTGCTTCTGCATTTACACCAGCCAGCTATATCTTTGCCATTGTAATTACTGTTCCATTAAAATATCCAGTCACTGAGGTCAATGAATATACAGAGCTCCCACATATCAAGAGAGCGCAATTGCTACTTAGGAACTATAATTCTGAGTACAGCTCTTCCTTCAAGCATCTCTTCACTCCACAGCTCTGCCTTGGAAAAATTATTTACAGTATGGCATTACATGACAGTAATGCAGTGCTGAGTTCAGAGCCTTTTTGCTCTCTTTATATAACAGGACTAATATTCCTCCAGTTACACAATGCAGGTGTGGTAACCAACTAAAACCTGTTTTTTTAGGACAACCCCAAAATCCCACTTCCTGCCCTCTGTCTTTAGCAGAAGAAATTTAATTTTCTGAAATCCCTACTTCAGGTAACTATATAACCCAGCAGATAAATGGATAAACCTGTGCGCATCAGCACTACTGTACTGCAGACTCAAAAACTCATGTGTTATCTATATTCCCCCATGACTATTACATTTCCTTAGGGATCCCCTCAGTATTTCCATCAAGAGACAATTCGATACACATCGCCCAGCATGTTTACAGGAATTATAGACTCTAATATTACCTGGTGGTCTCCTGAAACTTCTTACTTTTTGATGTGGGAGGGTTATTACTGAAGCTCTTTGCCCTCCAAAAGGTTACATGCTAACAAAACTCATCTTCACTCCCTGGGATAAAGTAACAAACAGAAACATAAATTCAGATTCACAAAGTGGCAAACTATTCTGTTATTGCTTTTTTAAACTCTAGCTACTGAAATGGCAGGGATCGACGGACAGCATAGAGACACATGTTGGCTGGCTTTCCTGGACTGCAGACACTTACAGAAGCATCTCCAGCCATTCCCAAATACTCCACCTGCAACTGGCCCCAACAGATGTTCCCTGGCCCAGAGCCCCTTCTGGCTTTGCCCTCTGCCACCCTGGACCACACCAGAAAGGAGCACTGCTGGTCCCACACTACCAGCACTAAGCATTCCCTTCTTCACCTTTCCTGCTTTTTCTTCAGATGGAAAACCCCACCTAACCAGCATCCTCTGGGTATTCTGCTCATAAATTTCACATAGTTTTGACCTCTGAGCACATGAGCTGGGACCTTTCATGGAAAAGGGTGTTTTCAGTCATCTTACACCTGGCACAGTCCACCAAGTCAGCAGCTCAGCTGCATACAGCCATTTCTCTGTAGGTACAATGAAAGCTTAACACACAGATAGTATCTCATGCTTCCTTTAGATATTTTTAGACACAAATGAGGCTTGCTTAACACATTGTGTTTGACTAATTACAGGTTAACAGCCACCACAGTGTGCTCACAACTACTCCACTATCTATTTCAGTTTAGCGGTCAAGTCAGGTATGAAGATTTTAATCTAACCAAGGACTGAAAAGGAGAAGTGGGAACTAAGGTGTCACTGGGAGCACCTGACATTAGGAGCCCACAGACACCTTTGAGTGCCTACACAACACTGAAATAAAGCACCGTGATCAAATCTGTGACAAACACTGGGGTAAACTACAACTTGAGCATGAAACAGCAAATACCATTCCCTGGCTAGCAACGCATCTATCAGAAGAAATGCTTGGCTAATACATGGATTATCTGAAATATTCTGACTCTAGGGGATAGCTTAATTAATCTGGAAAGGAAAGGATACAACCGCAGGAGAATCCATCCAGGATCTACTTCTTATTACTTAGAAGCAGCTGACTGAAAACAGACAGATAAATATGGAAAGTTGTTGCTAATTTAGAAAAGCTTACTAAATTCAAACAACTGAAGAGCTGGTAGGTGGTTTCCGAGCAGCACTGGGTTTTAAGAAAATCAATGCTGAAACACTCTTGAGGCTTTCATTCTGATCCTGTAAGCACCAAAAATAAATGGTGCAGAGAGGGTAATGATCAGACTGAGGTCCTACTGCGCATGATGCAAAGCAAAGAAAGTGCTAGTATCAATACACACAAGGAAAAAAAGGGAACCAAAAATTGTTCCCACAAGCTAATGAAAAGAAAGCAGGCTGCTGAAAAAGCCCTGTACTGAAAATGGAAGAATCAAAGAGCAGGCACAGGAGCATGTGATTAGCAAACATGCAGTACTGTTTTGCAAGTACTTCACATGACATAGTTCATGTACACTTTATTTGAGTAATTTTGTATCTACTTGTTCAAATTACAAGTAAAAATGCACGGGTTTTTTTTCCAACTGCATCTCCTCCAAACTCACCATAAAATGTAATTTATAGAAGAGTGCAATATTTTTAACTGGTATAATTTGTCTTTGCTGCCAAGTAAGCTGTTTACCTACATGACAATTAGTGCTTTCAGATCAGACTATCAGGTCTAATGGCAGCACAGAACAACACTTGAATTTCTGTGTTCATACTTCCTGATTTCCCAGGTAAGAATGAATTCACTGTGGCAGAAGAGAAGGATAGAGAAAGGGAAGAGGAAAGACCCATGTTTGTTAGTTCTCCCATTAGTGCCATGCAGAGTCTGAATTTCTGGCCTTGTGACAGCATGACAGATGCCCAAATTCCCAATTGTTCAGCAGCAAAGCAGGAAACAGCCCATACTTCTCCATGCTGCCGGACACTGGCATATTCTTTCCCATCATGGGAAATGTCCTATTTTTTTAAGGGCACTTGGAAGGAGTTGGGGTATGAATCTGGCTGACTCAAGTGAAATTAGTCATCTGTTGCCATCAATTTTGCTATCTCCAGCCCATGTGCCTGAATACTCCAAGAGAGCCGTGCTGCTTGAATAAAAGCATGGGCACCAGGATTCAGAAAGCCAACAGAGTTCCTTGTTTCTTGTGCAGAGACCTCACTTCTAGACATTCCTTGGGGAAAAAAAATTACCTTTTCCCGCTATGCCACTTTGTCACCTTCTGACTACAGCCCTACCAACTCCCAGCATCTCCCCTAGATACTGGCAGGGATTGCAGAAGCACCCTTGGACTTGGGAGCCGAAATTTTAACAGCTCTGGCAACAATTCACAGGAAGGCAGGTGATCGGCTTGTCCTGCTCTCAGTGTCCACGTGCCACCATCCAATCCATCAGCAGTAAGAGACAGAACTAACACTGACTTTGATCCTACAGTCGACAGAGGCAACAACTGCCAGAGGGGACCAGTTGAAGCATGTGCCATTTCTGCATGGTAAATCTCAACTGTTTTTAAAAAAATGGGGAAGGCATGTAAAAACAACAAAAAGGGAAAACTAAGATCATGCTTCCCAAGTGACGAGGGTTTTAAAAGTGTTATCAGGGTGAAAAAGACTTAAAATAGGATTAAAAAGAGCACATGAGACTAAAGAGTCTAATATGATTGAGTTACTTCTCTGCTTTTAAAATGCATGGGCAAAATCCATTCACCTACTTTAAAAATAAGCATTTTAGGTGCTGACCTTCAGGATGAAACAGTAGGTCAAGCCCCATTTATTTAATTGCCCACGTTCCCTGCACAGCCAAGACAGAAACCTACAGATCTCTGAAGGATAGTAGAGAGAAATCCTGTCTCCTCTCTCTCAACTGCATGAGCACTTTCACAGCAATTCAGACCTCTCAGGTGAGGTAGCCACTGAATGCAAGTTAAGGGAAAATGCCTGAAACACAATGCATCTCTAAACCACTTGCAACAGGAGTAGTTACAGTGACCCTTTACAAAATAGTTAGGGTATCCAGCAGACAGCTAAAGTTTCCAGCCCCGGGGTAATCGGACACTAGATGCCAAGCCTTCAGTTCCTGGGAGAAGGTACAAACAAGCTGTTACTTAAAGGCCACTTTCACATCTAAGTTTCCAAGCTTCTCCTGGGACCACGGCATGTTCAGACACCTGTCTGCCCAAACCTGCCCTGCAGCAGAGCTCACTGGAGAAGAAAGGAGCTGCTCTCCAAGAAAACACCATTCCCAAACTCCAGGAGGTGAAAAGGGCACTGTCGGGCTCCAAAACAAAACGTTAAGCATTCTGACAAAATGCTAAGTGAGGAAAACAACTGGGCCTGGGACTCCAGTGTGCTTCACATCCCTGTATCCCACTCAGTCTTTCTCCTTTAATAGAAAGAGACAATCAGGGACGTTTCTTCTTGCTCCTAAGAAGGGCAAACCACATTTTGCCAGTTATTTCAAGCGATGCTTTGCCAATACAGCTATGAACAGTGACATAGCTCACAGCAAGGGCACAGCAGGAGAGATGCAGGAAAGCATCCCTAAGGGACACGACACTGGCAGGGCAAGTGAAGGTGTATTGCTCACGACATTAAATCCCACAGGCAGAAAACTTCAGGGGAAAGGCTGCCCCCACCTTTCATTGAACTCATGGTACGCGCATGGTGCTTATACAGACACAGCCCCACTATCTCTAAATGCCTAAGAAAACAATACATAGGATCATACTATAAAAAAATTTAAAAATCAGTTCACCTATGAAGCAGAAGACTAAAGCAGAGAAGAAAGGCAATTCCTCCACTATAGGAAAGAGCAATAAAAATGCATAGTATTGGGATTTTATTATTAGGAACCATGCCTGCTGCCTCATCAGCGTTTTAACATAAAAGGTGTTACAGAAATGCCAGGGAAGCACAATGCTTCTGAGTGCTAAATCATGTGTGGGAAAGCAATATAATCCATATGCACAAACAAACCCAGTGCCACTCCACCTGCATCCCAAAATGCTCCCTACATCCAGCTGAGAGCACAGTGCACTCTGCCAGCCGAGTGTGCAAACAAAGCAAGCACGTGTCCATACAAAAAAAAGAGGCTTCTGATGGGCCAAGTCCTGGTATTAGCCTATGTTAGCCTATAAACCAAGACGTGGCTTCCACTCAGATAAACTAAAATCCTGTATTTGACAGATAAGCTCAGCACGCTGCTCTTTTACAAGGGAAATTCAGCTGGCAATAGAAAATGCTGGTGAACATGCCCTTTTGCTTCATCTTTTGATTCAAAAAATCCTGCCTCCTCACAGACATGCTGTAAAAATAAGTGTGCTGTGCCTGCAGAGTTTGTCAACTGTAGTGATCAATGCTGAGAAACCCCCGTAGGAAACTAGCCTTCTCGGGTATCAGGTAGCAGGACATGTATTCAATGTAAACCACAACTGGTCATAAGCTGAATGGTGAGAATAAAATGTAATGCCAGTCAGCTGTTTCACTGCTCCCAGGCGGTCCTTCCTGTTCAGCTAGAAAGCTGATCCTGCCTCAGAGAGCCTCAGTGATCTTGCACCAGCCATCCAGAGACCCAATGCCCTCAGCAGGCTCCAGCTCCTGTCCTCCAGTAGAATCTGTAACCCCAGAAGTGTCCAGACCAAAACCAATCAAAGTGGCACAAAAATCCAGTGCTTCCCATGCCAACATCCAGGTAATGGCATGTTACAGAGGCCCAGATTGTTCGGCAACTGGACTCCGCTCCGGAACCCAGAGGGCAGAGAGGGTTGGGTTTCTGATGGAGTACATGAAGCTGCTCCTCCTGCCCTCTCCTTCCAGATGGGACATCAATATAAGGGTAGATTAAACTACAAATACAATAAATACAATCAATATGTATACATGTTGATATGCTTTAGGTTAGTCTGTAAAAGACACAGGGCATCCAGCTGTAAAACCCTGGTAAGGTGATTTCCAAGTGGAATACAGCCACAGTGAAATGGTTTACCTAACACTAGAAACAGCAACCCACAGATGATCCTCATGAAAACAAAGCTAGAGTCCAAAATATTTTTGAAACCAGTCTAAATATTTGTTCTTTTTCCAGGCTAGGAAAGGATTTTACTTCCCTGGCTCTCAAGCCATTATCTGCATCAGCTCCATTTAACACAGGTTTATCCAATTTTTCAGCTCTTAACTCATAAAACCTTTCTCTTTGCATTTCATAATCACAGTTGGCTCCCAAAACCATGGAGAGTCTGCATGAACTTACACTGACTTAGACCTTTTTCCTATACCCTATCTTAACCAGCCTATAGCACTCTGGAAACTGAAACAAAACACTGTTATCACAATGACTAACACATCTATAAGTCATTTTTGGGGGGTACTGGTAAAAGCCATTCCTGAATGTTCAAATATTTTCATTAATATAACATTTCTGTGAAACCTAACATTGACTTTCTGTACACAAAATTTCAAAGTAAATTCCCTTTTTTATCACAATACCCCTTGCAGAAGAAGCAAAATATTTTCAAATCATTCAGGTACTGCAATGCCACTAATAAAACTTCCCTTTCCAAGTGCCACAGTTGATTTTATATCACAGTTGCTTTTAAAATTCATGATACAATCACAAGATAAACCAATGTTCAAGACAAACTACCGGATCTTTACCCAAAAAAAAAAACCAAAACCCAAACATAGCATTTAGGAAAAAAACTGTTCAAGTGCTACAATTTGACAAGTAGCAGAAACACAATAAAGGACACAAGACTTACAAAGTCCGATCTGACTCCAAACTAAATGGTAATTAATTCAATTAATTAGGACAACCTGCACACATCAGGCAGCTGACGACTGATGTGCCTACAGTAAATCCAAGCACAGAAGGGAGAAACTTTAGGAGCAGACAACTTAGCAATTGCCCAGTTTTTGCAGAAAGCATGTAACTTCCATTTTGGATTATCTGTGATTAAGGGAGACGGTTCTTGTATTTCCTAGGCACCTGCTACAAACACCACTTGTTTCCAAGCCTGATGTCATACATTTTCTCAACGTTAGCATCAAGGCATCAAAGCACCGCCAGGTCTAAGGGACAGGAGGGCCGGGAGGTGGCACTGCCTTAACAAGGAAGAAACATCCTGCAGAAGGGTGAGCTCGCACATTGCTATGCAGGCTGCCCAAACACACATCTCCGCTTGGCACCTCTGTCCTACTGAAAGACCGCATACCACCTTGTAAACTGGCGCCCTGCCACCCCGACAGATGGACTTAAGTGTAGGCAGCCAAGAGACTATGTATAAGCATCGAATATGTTTTTTGAGAGCAGGACTTCCAGCCAGGAATGTTAAAACAGCTGTCCACATTGAGCTTGCATGCCTACACTTAAGAGGATATGCTATTGCGACTCGAGCCCTGAGCTGGATTAACTTGGAAAATAAATAAAATAGCTTCCACAGCCACATAAGGTGAGTTTTTGCAAAATCAGGATTAGTGATACTCAGGGGGGCTTTACTGACCTACGATTAGTGGGCAGACTCACAGGGTGGAAGAGCTCCTCGGTTCTGCAGCTCTGAGGAACTTTTATCACATGCACACTTGTAGAGAAATGTTTCTCATCTGAAGACATCTTTGTATATGTTACATTTCTTGGGGGGAAAAAAAAACCCTAATGCAATACCAGCATGATTACAAACACGTTATGGCAGAGAATACTTCTTTTTTAATTAACTGTCCTCGCTGAGACACACAAAATCTGTGTGGCTGGATCTGTTTCACCAGGATGTCTTCTCTTTGCAGAACCCCTCTGCTCCCACGGACCAATCCAAGACTTTTTTGTTAGCTCACGTCTACACGCAGACTTACATTTTACATTATGACATCATTTCCATTGCCTGCCCCAGTAATAAAATCTTGCTGCCTTGCAAAACAGGCATTGCATAATGCAAGACATGCAGTGGCTCGGCTGCACAGCCATACCCTGGCCACCTCTACCCCATCCCTGTGCCCAGCTGGGCTGCCCGCCGCCCGCAAACCCACCTCCTCAAGGACATTAAACATTCCAAACCTCTGAAAAGCTCCGAAAACCATGTTTGCTCACATCAACCTGCCAAACTATGTGCTTTCTTTTTCTTCCCACTGAACTCAGATTGTACCTCCTGCCCATCAAAAAGTCATTGGCCTGAGTCTGAAGCGAGGTAAATATTCAAGCCTGAAGGAGTTAATAGTTTCCTCAGAATTTCCCACTGTTTAAAAAAGATAATACCAAGATTTCTAATGGCAAGCAACATTGCTTCTAGCTCTGAGTAGCTCAAAGACTGAAAGGAGGTGATGGTACATTTTACTCTATGGTTAAACAAGCTTTGTGTTCACTTCTTCTCCCTGTGGACACAATCAGATCACAGGCATAAATTTTTCATTTACACTTCAGCTGGGTACCTCATCTTTACTTTCCTGTATCGCTGTGTATGAACTTCATCTCTATTCCCAGTATAGATCAAAGCTGCCTTCTGTGCCTGGCGACAGGGTCACAAACAGCCTTCCAACAGCTGCTGGTGTCTCTTACCTTTGATAACTTTCAAGGCTGATCCCTGCCGTAATTAAAAGTTACCTGAGTCACTTTATTACGATTTCCTGTACTAGAAGCACTTCAGTGGTGGGCATCGTTTCTCCTGCACAGCGAAGATTTCCGATCACTGACCTTGCTTCCCCTTTCGGCGAAGACTTCTTCCTCCTCTCACACCCTAAATCTCTTTTGCCCTTCACTCCTCACCTACAGCCTTCCCATTTCCTTTTTTTCCCATGTTTTTGAGGACTGTATTAAATCATCTATTTGCAAAAAGTTTCGGTTCACTCTCTGCTGCTCCAAACTACAGCTGCTAACCTCAGCAACAAGAGATGTGCTTCTTCACACTGCCAATAAAACCAATCCCAGGTTAATCAAAACTTCCATACCACTTAACCTTTCTTAGAAGGGAAGAAGAGAAGCAAAGGACTTTGTCAAACATTTCATCAGGCAGATTAGCAATGCTGTAAAAACAACAGAAGAGACATGGATAATACCTCTTCCCAAAAAGCAACAAGACGTTTCTCAAGATTCTGCACATAAACTGTGCATGACTTTAGAACAGCACAGGGAACAGTCAGATTGCTGAAGAACAGGTCAAAAGGAATAAAAATACCCATCCGGATCACTACTTTTGCTTATTAAAGTAATTGCACACACACACACACACACGAGTGTATTCTTTCCATGCATGTCTATTTTGCACAGAATTATTATCTCCACAGTTATCATAAAGCCAAAGTAAATTGAAATGCAAATGGTAATGCTGAGCATCCAAAACCCCTTGGCAGCTCTCAGCCTCCTAAGTGCCTCTCCTTATCTGAAAAGAATTTGAAGGAGTATGTGAGGCTCACTTTTTACAGAATCATCAACGATACCAAATGTAAATCCAGAGAACAGCCAGTCTTCTTACCCATTACACAAACTATCAAAAACGTATGGTGTTCGTTATCATGGCCAAACTCAAAAAGACTTTAGTACCCAGTTATCTGGGAAACAAATCCCTTTCTCCCATCCTAAGAGGGACTATCAGGAGGACCTGTCCGTACCTGTTGTAAGCCAGGGGCCAGACAGGACTCCAGTTTTGTTGCATGCCTTGAGCTCAAATAACTGAGCTTAACCCTGAAGGCTTCTACTTGCTTTTTTACCGACTCTTTTTAACCCATTCTGAGTTGCCAGATGATTTACCGATGCCAGGCAAGATTCACTGTGGGTTACAGATAAATGAATGCTAGAAAAGTAAAACAAAACATGCCAAAAATACCCCCAAAGTTCTTACAAAACATTCACATCACAGATCTCAGACTCTAGGCTAAAGGCAGACTGACCAAAACTTAGGGACATACAGCTTCTGCATTAGCAAAAAGAAACTTGAAGGGGCATGGCAAACTTTTAACATTACTTCCCAAAAAGTCACCGGCTAATGCCAAGTGCTGGAAAGTGTTAGAGAAGCAGACCTCTGCTGACCCATTCCCAGTGCAGGGGGGTGCAAGCACAGCCACTTCTACACAACCTCCATTAGCTTCACCTGTTACCACTGTTCACTACCCCACAAGAGGGAAAAACAACGTTTCAAAAGAGGAAAGCATGGCCAGTTTACTTTGAAAGTTCACTTCAGAAGGACAGCTCAGCACAGGTGTTGTTCAGAAGGAATGGGGCAGAAGTACCTGTAACGGGTCCCTCAGAGAGCTCTGAGGTTCAGCCTTCAAAGCCCTGCGGTACTTAGATGCCTTACCTAGGTAAAGCGAGGCATTTTCTTTCTTGACATTGTCATCTAAGTACGTTGGTCCCAAGGTATAGATGGGTGTCGAGCCCATGCCAATGAGGATTTGGGCACAGATGAATAAAGCTACATAAAGAGAGTGGTCGTTTCCGGCGGATTCCTTGACACAAGCCGGCGAGTCCCACTGCTCTTTGGCGGTGCCATTGCCAGTCACGCACAAGCCCTCGTTACTGACGGAGGAGTTCAATTCCTGGATCTGGTACGGCGGAGAGATGAAATGAGGTAAGGAGAAGAGTGCAGCCCCCAGGGCGATGAAAAAACCCCCTACAGCCAGCCAGAGCGGCCTCCGTCCGCGCCCCCCGAAGTAGCTGATGAAGACCACCACCACCAGGCTCCCGATGTCGAAGCAGCTGACCAGCAGCCCCGACTCTGAGCTCTTGAGGCTGTATCTCCGCTCGATGGTGGTGATGACACTGCTCAGGTAGCCAGAGACCATGAGGGACTGGATGAAGGTCAGGAAGCACATGCACACCAGGAAGAAGCGGGAGTCCGCCAGCACGGCCCGCAGGCACACTCTGCCCGGGGGTCCCGCCAGCAGCACCGCCGGCGGCGGGGGCCCCGGGGAAAGCCCTCGGCCGCGCTCCACGCTCCGGGCGAAGCTGCCGGCGTCGCCGCTGCCTGCGGCGGGGGGCCGGGCAGTCCCGGCGGCAGCGGCGGTGCCCCCTCCCCGTCCGTCTCGGGGAGCCGGTCCCGCGGCGGGGCTCGGCGGGGCGCCGCCGCCGCCGCTCCCCCCGGCCGCCAGGGGGGAGCCGAGCGTAGCCCCGCGGCCCCGCGGCGCCGCCCCGCCGAGCGCGGGCAGGCTGCGGCACCGCGGCGCCTCCGCCCGGCCCCCCGCCGCCGGCTGCTCCGCCCCGGGGCTCCGCTGCGCCGGGGTCCCCGCCGAGGCCATGCTGGGTCCGGCCGCGGCCTCAGAGAAGCCCGGCCGGCTCCATCGCCGCCGTGCGTCGAACGCGCTGCGGGGACCGGCGGGAGCGCAGTATAGCGGGGAGGGGAGGAGGGAGGGGAGGGGGGTGGCCCTAGCCACGGCCGCCGGCCGCCCCGGCGCACGTGTCAGCCAAAGTCCTTTGTGGCTCCATCCTCCCTCAGTCTCGCTCGAGGGGCCGCCCGCCCGCCGGGGCGCCCCCGCTGCCGGCGGCTCCTGCTCCCTGCCGCCGCCACATGACCGCGGCGCCGCGCTCAGCAGCCGTTCGCCAGGGCCCCGCGGCTGGCCCGGCCGCCGCGGGGGAGCACCGCTCGCCGCTGCTGCTGCCGCTCCTCCGCCCTCATCCTCCTCTCTCCGGGCCGCTGATGCCGGTGACAGAGCTCCGGTGGGGGTGCTGCCGATCTGCGGGGCAGAGTACAACCACGGGAGGTCAGCGGCGCCGGCCCCAGCGACCCCACTCCCCACAGCCCCGTCCTCTGCCCGCTCGACCCTGGGGTCCACGTTTTGCTCCGGGGAGCGCCCGCCGCCCCCACGGGGGGGCAGGGCCGCTGGAGCGCCCCGGAGGACCGCGTCCTTGGGGACAGCACAGGGATTTACATAAGAGCAGGGGCGGACGTACACGTCCATGAGCCCGGGCTGAGCGCGACCCTTTCATTTGGCGCCGGATGCGACAGCCAAAGGTCGCCGTGCCAAGACTTTTATTTTCCAGCCTAAAAATAAACACGCTGAAATAAATACTCCGCTACAACTCGGCGGCCCGGCAAGCGGCAGCAGGAGCCGGAGAGGGGAACAAAGCCGATACCGGGCAGCGGTAGCGGGCACGCCGGGAGCCGGCACCCCGGGGCCGACCTCACCGCCCCAGCTCTCGCGGGTGCCCCCCGTGCCCGCAGACACGCGGGATCGCTAAGCGACGAGTGATGCCCGGCCCTGCCTACCCCGGCAGCGAAACGCGCTGTTTCGCCTCCTTTGTCCGCTTTTGTCTCCTCGCCGCCGCCTGCTCGGTGCGGAGGGACGGCGGGCGAGCGGGCGGGGGAAGTAGCGGCACCCCGGACAACCGCGCCCCAGCGGCGGCTCTCCCCCCACCCCCGGAGGGCGTGCAGCGGGCAGGGCGGGGAGCCGGCGGGGCGCACCGGGCTCCCTCCTCCCGCCCGCCGCGGAGAAGAAAGACAGGGCTACTCACCGTGCCTGCGGCGCGGGGGATTGGCCGGCGGCCGAGCCGGGGAGCCAGCCGGGCCCTGCGCCCCCACCCCGCCTGTCACCCAAGCCAGGTCCCCCTCGGCCGCCTCCGCCTCCCCGGGCGGCGTGGCGGAGCGCAGGCGCGCCCGCCGCCACCCGCCGCCGCCCGCGAACCGGGGCGCCGCCGGGTCGGGATGGGGCGGGTGATGCCGCCTGGCACTCGCGTCCCCTCCGAGATCCTGCCGAGCAAGGGAGCGGCTCCCGGGGCCCCGGCGTCCTGCACCGACAGGGTAGCGCGGCAGCCCGCGATAAACCAAGTTACATCCCCTCGCGAGGGTCTGCGGAGCCCCGGCGGCAGGGCGGGCTTCGGGCTGCTCTGGAGGTGCCGAGTGCGGCAACTTGGCGGCCGCCGCCGAGCCAGTCAGCGCTGAGAGAGCGCCCCGAGAAATGCCGGCGCCCTTGTCAGCCCCAGGCGGTATTTAGGATGCTCCCTGGTGTTGCATCGCGTGGTACCAAAGGTAATTAAATATTCGGAAAACGAGACCTCGATTACTGCGAAAAGTGAGAAGAAAGAACAAAAGGATCTTTGTTTATTTATTTATTTATTCGCTCACTTATGGAAAATAGAAAGCCAGGCCACCTGATGATCCATTTCGACCAGGGTCTTGTTTCCGATGTAAACCATTTCCAAAAGCGGGAAACAAGCACTAAAACTTGGGAAAAGTCGTTTGGAGTTTACTTCTCCTAATCCCCTTCTCTCAGTTTTGTGCAGTGCTTTCGATTGCACTGGCTTGTTTTCCCCTCAAGTCTCTTGTTTTCAAAGCCCTAGTGCCGAGGTAAGTCTAGGTAGCCCTGCAAAATGCATTTGTTGGGGTTTGACAGAGGGTGAACTGATGAGCTAGTCCTCTTTCTGCCCTAAGTGAGGTAGTCCTCTTTACCACAAAATAATGCCAAGGAATACACCAAAGGAGTACGCATTTCTGAATAGCTAGTGCTTTCCTGGCAGAGTAGAGGACTTACCTTTGATTTGTTTCCCTTTCTTTTAAAAAAACCCAAGTGCTTAAGACTGACTCACAACATTTGTTTACTTATTTATAACCTTGGTCGATAAAGCAGTTCCACAGGATACAAGTTTCAAATTTTATCAAGCTTGTGCTTGATATCTCTCAGTTCTTGCTTAGCACTCAAACAGCTCAAGCTCAATATAACCAAACCAGTATTTTTCCCCTAGGTTTTCACCATATTTCTGCTATTGATAAGGCACCCCAAGTTGTACAGGCTGGTAGTTTTAGTACTCTCTTCAATTTTAGTACCCTCTTCAGTTTAGATGTTTTCAAGGATTCTTGAAAAACTCATTGCAATGATTCTTTCTTAAATAAAAGGTCCTTAACACGGTTTCTCCTATTTCACCATCCCATGATTTGTTCTTACTGCAGCTCCTCGCTCTTTGTTCCTCTTCCATGATTAGCCCATGTCCACAGCTTCCTTTGCGACAGCTCTGGCCCTCAACAAAGCCCTCAATAAGCTGATTCAGCTTGCTGAGGCAGCAGGAAACACATCCAAGGGAAAGGAACATTTTTTGCTGGTTTTATGAGCTGGATCATTTCACCAAGGATGGAAGCAGAAAAACTTGCAAAAACAAAACAAAACAAAAAAAAAGAGATGGGAAAGAGGAGGTCCATGGGGAAAGAGAAAGAGAGGATAGTCTATTTTAACAAGGATGAGCTCTTAATTCAATTTGGTCAACTCAGGAAGCCGTCCCTGAGAACATACATATAAACCATCAAAGTTCAGTAACTATTGCACTTGAACTAGTATATGATGAATTGGTAATGCAGTTTGTAGGCTTTTATGGATCATGTGTTTATACATCAGGTCTGGGATCTTGTTCTGTGACCAGGATTGCTAGCCATTTTCTTATGAAATCGCCATTATCTTATGAAATCAGCAATAATTTTCATGAGATCACCGAATAACAGTAGATATCACAAAAGCAGTCTCCAATCCCATGGAATATATAAGGGTTCTGCATTCCCAGCCTTCACAGCAGTTGCAAACAGTACAGCCTGCAAACAGGTATGATTTCATTCTTTCCACAGTGGCAAGCCTATCAAGTGACAAAATTGTCCTTAGGACTAGGTGAAGATGTTTGCTTTAGGAAGTTGCTCCAGCTGACTGCAGCTGCCAAAATGCCTGACTTCCCTGCTTACTTTTGGCTCTGAATTACAGAGTTAGCCGAGCAAGGAGAGCATTTGTAGTCTGCAGCAGGTATGAGCATTCAGTGCCAAGGGAGGCATGGGGAATCAGTATTACTCTCTTCACTTGACAGGTTGATTACAGAAGGTGCAACAATGGTACCCACATTCATGATAAAATGTATAAAACTTACTATGCAAGCTTTCTGCTGTGAAAGTTTCACCGCAGTGAATTTAAAATAGACAGCATCCCTCAAGCACAAAGTTGGTGTTGCAGAATGGTCTGTTTATGGCTACAGCTGCAGAAGAACACAGTTCCCATTTTGCTAGATTAAGGACGTGGGCTGTCATCCTACTTTTGATTTATCTGTGCTAGTGAAAGGCAGTAAGGCAGGACAAGAGTGAGATAGGCCCTTCATCTTAACAGTGCTTGCCTAAGTTCCCAGCTGACAACCTCCTTCCACCGTGGGCTGCCCCTGAGTGGAGGTGGGTGCTTGCACAGTATTCTCTGCTGCTGTTCCTTGAGGCAGAGAGATAAAAACCTCTCTGGAGAGGGAGGAGGGGAAGAGCAATGCCTTTGTTTCACAAGCTCTTACCAGTTTCAGAAGAGAAGGTAAAGGAGCTACAAAGGTGCCATCTTTTTCAGGTCACACTTTAGTTGTGATGGACTGGGGGCTTTACATGTACTTGATAGTCCAAGGAGTTGCTGATGCCCAACAGGGTGCTGCAGCCTGGTCTTTTCCAGGCCACAGAGAGAGAGAAGAATTCAGCCGCAGGGTGGCATGAGTAGATGACTTTGCTTTTTCTTCAGTATTTTGCATTTCCAGACAGGTTTTCCACTCAGCGCTATGCCACAAACACAATAAATCAGCACACTTGTCTTCCTTCCCCTTTTCTGTAACACTGCTGCCATTTTTGGGCAAGATCTGCTCTTCATTCCCAGCCTAATATTCATAAAGCAATAATCAAAACAGGATGTGCATTAGGAGGCTAATGGGCTTTAGGTCCTTCTGGAGCATGAGCACTGGGATGCTTAAAGCGAAAGGACAAGTAACTTCACTCCTCAGGGACCCGCACCAAGCTAGTGTCCTAATGAACTCCCAAGGGCAGCTCACTGCTGGAAGAGAGCAGCTCATTATTTTTATTTGGGATGTCAGAGAGAGCGTTTGTAACAGCAGATCCTAACCTAAAGAGCTCATTTAGCACAAGAAATGAGCTTAACCATACTCAGATAGTGCTCAGATAAATTCACCTTAATGTTAGTCTCCAGAGAAGAGCTAGTTACGGTTTCATGAATGAAATAAGGACACAATGAATGGGAGGCAGGTGCCAGGCAATAGGAAGAAGGAAGAAAAGAGAAATACAGTCTCAGAAATAATAGTTAAGCTTAGGGATGACAGCTATCAGTGTTACAACTGTACATATCAGAGAAAAAAGGGCTACCTCTTCTCACCAAGGTCATTCTTCTACATTATGGTCTGCCCTGTGCCATGCTCTCCCACGTGGGAGCTACCCCACAATCCACAGCAGGGCCAGGGCAGTGGGAGCAATGGGTTCAGCTGGCCATCCAGGGATCATTTGGCATAGAGAGGCAGTGAGTTTGGCTTGTATCAGTGTGGGGGACCTGGTCAGAAGCAGCAGGTGATAAGGCAACCTGCAAAGGGTAGCACAGGGAAGGCTCTGTCATGCCTTGCCCATTTCAGGGCCAAATCTGGCACCATGCCTATAAACCTGGGCTCCACTTTGAGTGCCTAGCCGCAGGATACAGCCCATGACACCTATAGTACTCATAGTGATGGCTCTGCAGGGCTTACTGTTTTATTTTAGAAGATGCCAAGTCTTGGGAGGTAAGCTATAGCAAATTTGCTTGTTATAATTTTAAGAGTTGTGTTCAAAATTAAACTTTCTGTCTCAAGCAAAAGCCCAATGTTTAAGTGTGATTGTCTGGAAAAGCTACTCAAGCATCTTAAAAGTGGGACTGACTTAATTATTTACCTATCTCCTATGCAAGTACACACAGAAAAACTCATATTTTGAAAAACGCACTTAAATGGAAAACAGTTGGTTTTATACATAAGGAGTATAAGGAATAAATACAATTTTAAATAACCCTAAAAGAGTAAGCATAGAAGAAACAAGGAGAAACTAAAGCATGGTGGTTTTTTCTACATACCCTTAAACTCTGGCAATCATATTGATAAATGCCAAGTGACAAATTAGAGAGGCAGGGGCTCTAATTCCCAACTCTGCAGCATGTCAGACTGTGCTAGGAATTGGTCTAGTGGGACAGAGGGAAGGGCATGATGTGGAAAGCACAGGAGTCAGCACAGGACCTCTATGCAGGGAGACTCTCAGGTCTGAGGAGAGCCATGAGGGCTTCTCCACCCCTGCTCTTCTGCTCTGAGGAGAGAAGCAGGCCATTTCCTCAGCTCTGGAGTGGGGCTGGAGCCCCTCACTTGGGCACCGCAGGTTGCCCAAGGCTCCGGGCAGCTTGAGCTGTAGCTCATCCTGCAGCACAGTGCTGTAAATGCTGCACGCTAGCCCTGAACAAGGAATATCTAAAGGCAGATAATCCACCAGCTCATCATGAAAGAGATTTTATTTTTCCAAGTTATTTACAAGTAAGATATACCAGATTATTAAACACCAGGCTGCTTTGTTATGAATGTATACAGGGCTGCGGTAGCCTAGCAGCAATAAGATGAGATATGGTATATGCCTTGAATGCAAAGGCACAGTTAGTGCCTCTAATTGTTTCCTAAGATATACCTCTGGTTTTAAGTAGGGCTTTTTCCTACTGTCACAGCAATATCGGGCATTAAGGAGACATGAGATACTCACGACTCTACATGGGAGAGGAAGAAGGGAATCATGCTGTGCTTTTCTATACCATTTTGTTTTCATGCTCATGTTCACATTTTTTCTCCAAAAGTCCCAGTTCCCCTACTACATCCTGCTTTTTAAACGATAGAAGCATTCATCAGAAACTGTGGAAGCAGTGTCTGAACCCAGGATCAAAGCCATGAACAAAGGCTAAACCAGATATCCCTCTTGCTCCCATTCGCAGAGATCTGATTTCTCAGCATCTGCCGCTTTATTTCAATGTCACCTTTCAGCGGCCTTTTGGCAAGAATTCTGTGATCCAGTATAAGCTGATGCATTCATATTTGGTTAATATTTGCATTATAATCTTAACCTGGCCTGGCCAGGACCAGGACACCATCCTTAAACATTGTCATCCTCTCTACACTTCCACGTCTTCAACTGCGATAGTTTTAAATGTTAAGTGGCAAAGTCAAACTACTTTGAAATAACAGTTTGAATCTGTTTGAATTCCTTGCCTGTATCCAAATTCAAAATTCTGTATTAAAATAGAACGTTTGCTCATTGGGTTTCCCGCCGCTTCCCCCCCCCCCCCCCCCCCCGCCCCACTCCCCCCACCTGATCATTAGTTTCTCTCAGGGGAAACACACTGGCAAAATCACAAAATATCAGCACCACAATAGAAGAAACATGGAGGAATGCCATTGGGTAAAAATATCCTCCCAGAAAGTCAGTACACAGGAACATAAAAACATTGGGAACTCCTGGGTCATCATCGCCCAATCCCAGTTACCACAACAAAATAGGTTTTTAGTGTACTGTGGACCACAGTGTTGCCTGACCACAAACATCACTAACTGAAGAACATAGGGGTTTTAGTACAAAACACCAAAAACCCCATCATATCTATAATGCACCATTAAACAGAGAGCAAGAAAAAAATATCAATTTCATTGCCAGCTTTTAAGTAAATGCATGTCTAGAAGTAGACACATCAAATCCAGCTCTCTGGATGGCACCCATGTCTGAGTTGGTGCTCCCAGGTGTCACCCCAGCCAGCCACCTCAAGTGGGAGTCGGCAGAGTGACACCTGGAATCAGCACTTGTGCCTTCACACAAAGGGGAAAAGCATTTCTCCAGGGAAAGTGCATGTCATTTGCAAATGATACCTTGAAATATAATCGTGAGCAAGTTTAATTAGCGAATACCAATAATGTAATTGAACATTCATTTTATATATATATACACACACACATATATAAAAGGTAGCACAAAATAAAAGTAATACAAGGAGTGATGAGATTTAATATAATCAGTTCAGTAAATCTGAATATTAAAAACATTCTTCAGTTGCCAGTAGAGAAGCTAGCTTCCTCTTATTTCAGTAGACCTGAAAAGGGAGAAAACTGATGAAATGAGGAGAATTATACTCCAAGTCCATAAAACTTCTACTCTCTTCTTTTGTAGTGGTAAAGGGCCTTCTAAAGCCCTGGAGCTACTGTAGATCTCCAGCACTTAAACCAAATTCTTTACCTAGAATATGAAAACCAGTGAGGAATGCAGTGAGCAGTTTACAATTATCTGGTCTGAAGCAATGCAGTGTAAAAAACAGAGATAGAAAGAAGTATCCAGGAAAGCAACTGGTAAATATGCACCAATGTTCAAAACAGACTTAGGCCAGGCATGAGAGTGGGTTTTTGTTGTTGTTTAGGAGGAGGGTTTCCCCAGAAAGACATTTTACAGCCTTAGGGTGCCTGTACAAATAAAACACACAGATTTCCTAGAGGAATGCATGCAAAATTTTCCTGAAGTTACATATTTATTATTATAAGGCTGAAAGAAGAACCAAAGGAAATGCTCTAAGAGGAACCATATGCTGAAACATTATTCACCTTTTATCCTTGAAAACATGTTTTCAATGTGGGCACTCAGAAGGCTTAATGCAGCAAGCAGCAGGCTCTGCAGCTGCTGACCCAAGAAAGCTTTCAGGCATGGCAGCCGTGGAGACTTACATATGAAATCCAATGGGTAAATTTAAACAATTGCAGCCTCCCACTCTGTGCTAAAGACCACTCTGCCATTGCCTGGAGTGCTAATCTTCGTGGCCCACATTCTCATCTGAGTCACAGGACAAAGTGATTTCCCTGGGTTCTGGAAGATGCTGTTGGGTTAGCTCTACCCGTAGGACTGAGGTCAGCCATCCGGCTGCCACTGAGGGTGAGCACTGAGTTCCAGTGTTCATCAGTTGGGCAGGGGCTGTTGCACTGGAGCTGAAGTGAGAGGCAGCAGAGCAGAGACTCAGTCACCATTGACATCATGGGTGCTGCGCACAGCGGGGTTGGTGTTTCTAGTGAGTTCCCATGTGTTGCAAGAGCCTGCTGGAGATATGTCAGGCTGAGAGGACAGCTTCTCAAAGGAGCTAGTCCCATTTTTTCCTCCAGTGAATTTCCTGCCCTCAGTCATCTACTGCAGGCTCTACTCAGCTAAGTCACCAGCCTGTGCAACAGTGTCACAGATACTCGTAAGATACTCACCGCCATGACATTTTGGGGAAGGCCTGTTCTGCTTTTAGCTTTTAGCAGGAAGATGGGAGATTTTTGTTAGAAATACTGGCTAGAGGAGAGCAAAGCATTGCCAGAGTGGAATTGCATGAAGGGCTGAGTGACTGCAGTTCCCTCTTCTCCAAATGGTGTGGAGGGCACAGGCTCTATCTATTCCCTTCCTCCTCTCACCCCAGCTGGTAGCACGGTTCTGGTCTTTATATGCTATGCCAGTGATTGATAATACAACTTGCAAATAAGATAGAGGCTGAGCGTTGTGTGAAGGCTGTTGCCCAAATTGTGCCTCAGAGCATGAGTCTGCTCAGCCAAAGCCAGGAACTATAGCTGTCCTCTCCCCCAGATGATAATATTCTATTTTCTGCTTTAAAAACATGCTTTGCATTATTTGCTAAGTTATTGTTAGATGTCTGTAGGGACCATTAAGACCTGGGTGTTGTGCAGTGTTCAAGGACACACTGCAAAGTCTAGCCTCAAGGCTCTCATGATAGCCTTGAGGTCACACAGGACAGTGCTGGGCCTGCTGCTCTTATTGTTGGCAGGAGTAAACACTGAGTTTCTTATTGTCTTTATTACTCCTCAGAAGCCCTTCTAGTCCACAGGGACAGAGCTTGTCTTTGTACAGGAAATGCTGCAATATGTTCACTTTCAATATGCAACGTTACCTGTGGTGGATGGAATGAAATGCTTTTATATAAAAAATGGCTAAGTAAAAATAATCAGTTTTAAAAGGAAAGCCTGCCTAGAATGATGTTCATAAAGCAGATTCTCACTCAGATATCTTTAGTCTGTCATTGTTGTCCCTGCAGCTATTATTTTGCCTTTCGTGTCATGACACTGCTGGATCTGAAATGTCAGAAAATGGGCTTCCTATCCATCACCTAAAGGAAGAGCTGCTCCCAGCATAAGGACAAAGACAAAGGAAAGCTTCAAGGGCAGTGTTAGCAGGCTTCTTTATGTATTAAATCCTCTGTTTAGAAGTACAAATATTATTCAACAGAGTGAAAGAGAAGACCATTAAAAAATATTAATACCTACCTACACATATGCAGGCACATATGCACACACACATGCTAGTACTAAATAAAGGGAAAGAATTTAACTGAAGACTGAAAGGGTTTGAATTCAGTGGAGCCATATAAAACCACTAGAGATGGCAAACCGAGCTGCAGTAAGCATTTCAAATCTCTCCTTATATGGTGCCCAGTGCTGCCTCTTCTGCTGCTCATCATTTAAGCAGTGTTGGCCTGTGTTGTGTGAATTTATATATGGGGCAGTGGTGAATTCAACAAAGCTTGAGGGGTGGCGGGGGGTTAAATGTTAGCTACACCCAAGAGATGAAATGCTGTCCAAAGTCAAAGGGTACAGTCTTGGTCCCATGAAAAACAGTGGTAAAATCTCCATCGCCAGGCACTTACACTCCAGGTTATTGTCTCCTTCAACCTATTCTTTCTTTTCTGAGAAACAAAAAACCAACATGCCTCTGAAACCTCTTTAAGAATTTCTTTCACTCTGTCTGTAGGATCCTGGATACCTGGGGGAAAAATACATCCTAGTCTTCTCAAAGGAGAACAGGCTAGAGAACTGGAACTCCCAGTCCCATCCTTCCAAACAGGACCACCAGTTAATGCCTCTGAAGTTAGTGCCAGCAAAGAACTTATATCCAAACCACTGTACCCTCACAGTCAACCCCACCCAAGCACGATGTTGCCTCACTATTCCCCACTGGCGAGGGCCAGGGCATAGGGTGCCAATGGCAGGACACATGTGCTATCCACCACATGAGGTGTCTGCCCCTGCCAGCGGATGCTACATGAGGGGCAAGAAGTGGTAGACAGTCACTCTCAGAAGATTTGTTTTCCAGTATGACCCTGTTAAGAGGGGCCCTGTGCCGAGAAGTTTGATGCCCCCATCCTCCCACCAGCCTCAGGGCAGCAATTATGCTTCAGCAACAAGGATATCATTACACAGCTACCAGGAGGATGGCCTGACAGCAAAAAAAGCAAAAATTAGAGTTGGCAGAAGTTAGAGGTTTATCCAGGGGCTGTAGGCTAAGAAATCACAACATCCAGCAGTCCTTGAAAGGATGAAGTCCTTAAATTCAGCGGTATTTTGAACTGTTTGGAGTTATTCAGAAATGTAACAGAAAAATTCTCTCTCTCTCTGCACACAGACAGCAAAAAGCCATTCACACCTAGCTATGTGAGGGGAGAGGTTTTACATCTTGGGTTTTCAGACAGAAGTCAAACTATAGTCTTCAGGTGCAAGTGAATTTGTTTGAGCTCCACTGCCATCATTTACTGTATATTCCTGCATATCTCCCACTTTCCTACCTTACACCCATGAGAAGGAAGGATGAGAGACGTGGGTCCCCAGCTTTCAAATATTCCTTCTTGGAAGACCAAAACCAATTTTGGAACAGAGGACTTGATAATATGCCCATCATTCACAATCTAAATGACAATGTGCAGCATCGGCTGTTAAATGTCAAGGTCATTTGTGGTATTTCTATTTTGAGTAAAATGGGTCCTGCTGTTTCCATGGTTTCACCTGAAATATGTTCTGAGTCTTATTGTTAAAGAACCTTGAAACCCCACCATTCTACTGAAAAAACAGGCATCCTCTTCTGTAGGCAGTTAATTTGAATTTAAATACAAAACAGTCTGTATTTACCCTGGATGGGTTTATGGACCTCTACATTGTATTTATGAGCAAAACCTGATGTTTGGATTATCCAATTTACCCTTCTTTTGGGCATATTGCACAATTACAGGTTTAAATATTTCTACAGCATAGATTGTTTCTGCAGTAGAAAATTGTTTACCTACACATAAGGAAATATCAGCTTTATTAAAATAAACTATTGAGAAAATGTAGTCATAATGAAAATGCAAAAGAAGCACATTATTTTTTAGAGACAAATTCTTAAAGGTTGGCATTGCACTCTATATGTTCACGTTTGGTTGTGGAAATACCTACAGTTATTAGAACTGCTAAAATTTCTGGGACAAAATAGTGATTTTCCCATGATTGCTGTTACTACTTAATAACTATTAATCAGAAACAGAATGCTGGAAGGAGATTGAAGAATGACTCACATGAATAAGGCAAGGAATAGTTTAATGAATTTTAAAACCTCAAAATGCAAAATTAAAACTGAGGGTACTGAAAGACAGAAGATTTCCATATTAAGGCCTTCAGCACTGTTTGTGTTGAGTTGCCAGTTTCTGTATACTCATCTTTGCGATCTTACTGGCATCAACACTGTGTTTTGTCACCAAAATGAGGTTACAGAGATGTAGCTCCACTGATTTAGATAGGATTGGAGCAGACACTACATAGCAAGGAAGTCTGTTCTCTCATTAACTGGACACCTTTACAGTCCAGTTTTAAGCAGCATCTAGAATATAACCAAGCATTGAGATAGGTCATTACTTAAATTTGTGTCGCACTTTTGTGTGGCTGGGTTCTGGTGGAGAAGTGGGGGCTGCAGAGATGGCTCCTGCAAGAAGCAGCTAGAAGCTCTCTGCAGGCCCCACAGAGTAGACATCGTCCAATTCAAGGCCAGAGTCATTGCTGACCAAGGCCGAGCCAATCAGCGATGGTCACAGCACCTCTGGGAATCACTTTTAGGAGAAAGAAAACCACAAGCAGCTGCTTTTTACCACTAGAGAAGGGAGTGAGATGATGTAAGGAGCTGTGCAGACACCAAAGCCAGTGAAGGAGGTGGGGGAGGCACCGCTGCTGCTGGAGAGAAAGATGCCCCTGCAGCCTGTGGAGAAACCCATGGTGGAGCAGGTGTTCCCCTAGAGCCCATGGAAAAGGCCAAGACCCCACCTGCAGCCCATGGAGAGGCCTCACGCTGGAGCAGGTGGAGACATACAGGAGATGCTGTGACCCGTGTTGGAGCAAGCCTCTGCCAGCACTTGCAGCCTGTGGAGAGAGGCAGGGACACAGAGATGAGCAAAGGAGAGATTTGCACCAGAGCAGGTTTTCTGGGGGAAGGCTTGTAACCCCGTGGAGGGCTGGGATTGAGGGACTGAGAGACTGAGAGGCATTGTGATTTATGACTGTACCCATAGCAGTGACCCACACTGTGGCAGCTGGTGAAGAGCTGAAGCCCCATGGGAAAGGACTCACATTGGAAAAGTTCATGAAGGACTGTCTCCCATGGGTGGGACCCCACAGTGCAGCAGGGAAAGGGTGTGTGGAATGAATGCCTCCCTGGCCAAGAAGGAAACCAATTAGCATTATCCGACTCTGGTTTCCCTGGGTGTGCAGTGTAGTTTAATGAATTAGAGAGTTTTCTTTCCTTTATTCTGCATTGAGTCTGTTTTGCCCATGATGTTGATTACGGGGTGATCTCTCCCTGTCCTTATCTCGAGTCCTAAGCCTCTCAATATGTATTTTGTCCCCTGTCCAACTGAAAAGGGGAGTGATAGACTGACTTTGGTGGGCGTCTGGCCTCCAGCCAAGGCTAAACCACCACAATTTGTCTGCCTTTCTCTTTCTTTCTTTCTTTCTTTCTTTCTTTCTTTCTTTCTTTCTTTCTTTCTTTCTTTCTTTCTTTCTTTCTTTCTTTCTTTCTTTCTTTCTTTCTGAACATTTCTATTAGTAGACTATCATCAGTCTGTGCTGTCATCATTCATGTGACATCAGTTTGTGGCACTTCTCTCATTTACTACTTACTCTTTGCAGCTGTAGAAGGCACAGAAAATGTAATTGCATAGAGCAAACTTGATGTCTTATCTCAGATAAATTACAGTTTTGTGTTGTGGAAAATCTCTTCATTTCCCCTCTATGAGGCCAAGAGGTTTTAAAAGCAGTGAATGAGATCCAGCTCACCTAACTGTAGTTGTCTAATATGTGGCTGTCCGTGCTGGGTTCATGGACTAGGCTCCATATTCAACAAATAGAGGGAGGTTGGCAGTTGTCCTCTAGCTGTGTTTTGCTCTTTATTTCATACACATACGGTGAATAGTTGCACTGATGTGAAAATCCATAGCAAGTCTGTGCAATGAAGTAGCTCTGAACAGTTTTGGTTAGTGTCAATGGGATTTCTCACAAAACTAAAATGGTGAGGGCTTAAGACTTTGGTTAGCTGTTTTTTATTACCTAGACATGTTACATCTGTCACTATAACCTCCAGTGTTTGTTAGTACTTTGTTGATACATTTCTCATATATGGAATTTAAATCATAGAATTATTTGGGTTGGAAGGGACCTCAAAGCCCACCTAGTTCCAACCCTCTGTCATGGGCAGGGACACCCCCACTAGCCCAGGCTGCCCAAAGCCCCATCCAACCTGGCCTTGAACATTGTCAGGGAGCGGGCAGCCACAGCTTCTCTGTGCAGCCTGTGCCAGGGCCTCACCACCCTCACAGGGAAGAATTTCTTCCTGATATCTATTCTAAACCCACGCTCCTTCAGCTTAAGACCATTACCCCTAAGATTTTTAGTTATTAGGAAAAAAATTATACACCTTCTGTATTTTCCTAGTCTTATTTAGTCAGAAATCCTAAAGAAAATTATTTTTAAAGTTCTATGATTAATGTCAGACCTGCTTACCTTCTCCATTCCTCCTATCCATGCCTGTACTCTTCCTCATCCAGCCTGCCAAAAAGGTCTGTCCCATTGCTCTGCCAGCTATGCTAGAAGCCACCTAGTAGGTATGCAGGAGGACCTCCAGATCCTACACACTGGTGTCTGCATCACAAGGGAGAGGGTACAGACCACAGAAGAATGAACTGTTCCTGCCAGCCTCACTTCGACATGCTGGCACAGCTTTGTCCTTGCCTCATCCTCTTCAGCCAAACAAGCTTTCAAAGCCACACTGCATCATACGAGCAGAGTTTGTGTCAGATCGTCAAAGTATTGCGTCTTACAGAGCAAATGCATCATAAGTTCTTAATCTTTTATTTATTTAACTTTTTTTAGTGCAGACAGACCTTATAAACAAGCAAGTTCTGATACATCCTTTCCTGTACCTCCGGACACAAAACAAATGCACAGGTTAGGAAGTAATCCCAGCACTTAGATGCTTCAAATTGCTGGAGTTCAGTAGCTTCAATAGCTGAGACATTAACAGCTGTAAACTACTATCTGCAGTGCTCTAAAGTATCAGAACTGACCAAGGGCACATCCAAATAAAAGCACAGAAAGTTACAACCATAGGACTGTGGGCATAGCATGAATGTTTCACAGACTGACCTACCTTAGACCAGCTTAGACTGGGGCAAGGTGTTTAAAAATGTTTTTCCTTTTTTTTTTTTCCATCTCCCACTCCTCAGCTGCAAAAAGCTCTTTAAGCCCTTTCATAGAGCTCAGGATACACATGGCACATCAGTATTGAAACCTCATTTGTGTTAATTTTGCAAAAGGGCATGTGGTGGGTTCTTTTGATCAGATTTGCTGACCCCAGGAGAAAGAGATCTTCTAGTCATTTATCCTGTCTTGCCTACAAAATAGAAACTGTGCAGTCAAGAGTTTCAGTCCAGAGTTTATACCTCTTGGCTATACAAAGCCTTTACCCTTCCCTAAAAGCAAACCACATGATCGGTGCTCTGCTGCCAATTCAGTGAGTGGTAAGGAACCACAGATTTTTAATCAGCTGTGTTAAAACTCAGGCAAGTCACTGTTGTTGCTTTTAACGTTCCAGAATATAAATATATTTTGCAATAGATTTTGTATGGATAGTATGAGAATACTTCCCAAAAAATTCATATTTTTCATCCTGTAGGACATTTTACTGCCTTAATGTAGGTGTCTACATATAACCTGAGTGTAGAAGTTCCTGCTCTAGTCACCAAAAATACTTGACTCACTTACCCAGTACAGATGTCAAGTACCATTGGAGATGTCTCAGGACACCTGAGAGCACTGCACAAAGGTGGCAGATATAGCATAAGCTGCGGAGGAGATCCACACCCTTCCAAACTTCAGCAGGGGATCATGCAGAACACCCAAGGGGCATTAGATTCCTCCATGAGGCAAATTCAAGAGAATGCCTCTTGTAGACTGCTGTTTAGGGGTGCCTTGAAGAGCTCACAGCAGCGAGCATTGTCTGACAGCTGCATCATTTAGGTTTTCACTGGGCATAACAATGTTTAGATACCTAATTCCCCTGTCATTACCTACATCTTGGCACCTACATTTAAGTGTCTATGATCTGATGCTGAATCTCACTATAGGTGTACAGATAAGAACACATAGTGGGAATTATAGACACTGATGTAAAACTTGTTGTGCAGCAGGTAACACTGATGTATCAGAGAACAGCGATTTCCAGGATTAGGCACCACCTGGAATAGGTTGATGGGTAAGGTCCCACTCCAGCAAAGTATTCACCATTTAGCATGTAACAAGTTTTGTCTTTATTTAATGAAACTTTGTAGCCTATTACAGGAATTTAGGATGTCCTTAATGGGTCTGCGAATTCAGGACTCCAGCTTGATCTACATCATACACATGATGTCCTACATTAAATCTCATGCTTGTGTCCAAGGCTTTGCCACTCCTGCCCACTGTGCACAACCTCAGTGGAAATATGAAAAAAAAACCCAAAAAACCCCCAAAAACTCAGCTAAGTGGATTTCTGAGTACAATCATAAGACAAATACAAAATCAGGTCATCATCATGCTCAAGAGCTCACGGGAGTTGCTATTTTGCTGACATAGGTCAGCTGGTGAAATTACCTTGGCCTAAGGAATGCAGGGGTTTTGTCTTCAGGTACATGGCCTTAGCTCAGCTGTGCACATGAGATTTGGGAACACGTCTTTGAATAAGGAGTATTTGAAATTGAATTTAATTTTAAGAAGCTTGCAGACCATATCTCCCAGGAAGCACAGACCATGCCTCCCCATACCATGCCCTCCCAGGAGATTTGAGTGGGTTTTATAACCTACAAAATAGGCTTTTACAAACAAATTTAAAGAAGCATTTAACTGTTGGACACTTCTGGAGCCAGTGTGGACTTTGTAATAAGAATGTTCATTAACTGTCAGTTCACCCAGAATTTCACTACTGTGAACCTAGACAAAACTCAGATCTCTGCATTCCCAGGGCTGAACTGAAAGATTAAAAATTAAATGGTCATGTTCTTCTGGAAGAACCAATTCATGGTATAAAAAATATGTCAAGGAAGAAAATATTAGTATTTTAACCTCTTTAAAAAAAGAAAAAAGAAACCTATCTTATCTAACCTAAGTATAGCTCCTTCTCAAAGCTAGAAGGATCTTTTTTTTTTAATTGGTTTTGTAGACTTTTCTGAGGTCTTAGGCCTGATTTACTATTTCAGGGTCTGTGTAATTAGCTTAGAACTTGGGTGAGAAAAAAAATGGCAAACTTTAAGTAGAGATATTTTATTTCATGAAAAAAAAAATCCATTCCTTAGTAAAACTACATAGTAAAAACGCCAACCTTCCCAAATCAAATGTGTGGTTATTTCAGTTGCTTTTTAAACTGAAGCCAAGCTTAGCTTAATTTTATCTCATTTCTCCAGCCTTCATTGTTTTTCTGCATTCAGCTGAACAGTGTGTGCCATTTCAATTAATAATCTATTTATCCAAAAGTTTTGCTGGTATTTCCACTAAAGATGCTGACCTGCTCACCTTGCTGATATACTCCACATCCTGGTTTTGGCCAAACCTGCTCAGACTTGGTAAGAGAAACACAGTTCTGCAGTGTAAGTGGGCTGTGTATCTCCACAAGAAACTCAGCCACACTGTCTCCTCCTTTCACACTACAGAACAAATGCAGACTGGCCTCAGGAAGAGTGAGTGCTTCATCCTCATTGAGCCTGAAGAAAGAAAAGCTGTTATGTCATCACTTTCCAGTGCAACTGCACTTGCATTAAGTGTTTCACCTCTGACTATTTTACAGGCTGAGGTAGGCAGCTCCGTTCCAGCTCTTTGGACTTTGTGTTTCCTCCTCTATAATGGATAGTATATGCTGGCCATCCTTTTTTAAATGCCTTGACTGCTACACCTATATATCCCTGTACTAAAAGCACATATCTATCTAAACACCTTTGTTGTCACCCCGCTTCTCTAACCTACACTTTTCAACAGTTCCTCTCTTCTCTGCTGACCTCCTAGTTATGAGGTCAATTCTGAATATCTTCCCTCCCCTCCCTTGCCCTTCTCAATCCCTTCTTTCCAATCTCCTTTCCCAGCATGGCTTTTACATTCCAGCTCAGTGCCACTGCAGTACAGGGGTCTGGCCCACAAGTCCCCTTCTCCCTGCAACTCCTGATCCCTCCTGACCCCAGAGGTGCATCTTGACCCTGCTTCCTACTGCCTAACTCCCTGCTGGGACCGTGGTGACCACTGCTTCGCCAGCTACAGGGTCTTGGCCCGAAAGCACAGCTCTGACCTTGCAGCAGCATTCCTCAGCCAGTTTGTATCCATCTGGTGGAGGGCCAAAGCCTGAGGCAGGAGGATCCAGATAGCAGTGCTCTGGATCCCAACCTGAAATCTGCTGCTAAATGGAAGAAGTGAATTCTATAAATGTTTTCTTGTCATGCTGTCTCCTTTCCCAGGGGCATCCTGGTTGTCTGGAGGGTTTTTTCCCCAATAAAATATAATTTCTTTGATATACCTGTTCCAGTGTAACGCCAGGTTGTTTCTCAGATCAGGTGCACACCCATGAACTCCATAAGCATGAGAACAGCCATCAGTACAATTTTGCACTACATTGCTATGACAAATCAGTAAAAACGTTGCTAATAAAACTCAGAAATACAACATCATTTTAAGTGCAAAACTACAAAGGCATCTGGTGAAAGATGGACATAGCAGGATCCAAACATTGGTGGCATCCAGTAAGGTTCAAACACCTAATGGGAGCTTGTTACTCGTGCTGTGCTGCCTGCTGTATTTGATTAAATCCTGGTCCCATAGCTGTGACTCTGGCATTTGCAACCCAAATCACCCATCAGTGTTAAAAATTGGAAGTCCCCATGTAAACTAGCTGACAGCCTGATCCATACTGACCCTACAAAAACAGTGAGCAGTGCCAAAAGCAGTAGGAGAGACTGTTACTATTAGTAGCTGATCTATTTGAGGAAAGACGGACCAAGTATGATGAAGAGGTTAAAAATAAGTTCAAAGATTTGTGTGCTTGGCCACTCTGCTTTCTGCTCCTGTTATCTAACGTGCTTACCTCAGAAGAAACCTCTCATTTAATTAGAAGTACCAATCTGGGATTCATGCACTTACATAACAAAGCACCTTGGGATAGAATTTAAAAAAAAAACCAAACCCCACACCTTTTTACCAAAAATACTCTCCCAAAATATTAATTATTCAAGTTTATATTAATTACAGCATGGAACTGCCCAGCTAGCCAGCTCACAGATTTGCATATGTTTAATTACAGTAGTGCAGGCACTTAAGCCCAGAACCTGTATAATGCTAATCACACTGTAGAAATATTAGGGGTTTCCTCTAGCTTTCATTCTTCTCTGCTATAATAAAACTTCTTCTGTTTTCTAAAATACATCCTGGCCATAGTGCTTTTATTATTTCTTACAGTCAGATAATCTGCCATGTAGCCAGAAAGTTGAAGCTGTTTTAGCTTCTATTTTTAAATCTCTGTGCTTGAATGAGGTTTTGAGTTGTTTTTTGTTTGTTTTTTTTTTGCTAAACTCACATCTGCCACTTAAAAAAAAGAAAGGAAAGGCAAAAGCCATGGTTCACTTCATTTCAGTGGATTTATCTGAAACCCTGGCAGGTTGGCTTGACACGTTTTTGCAGAACACACAGGACATTCGGGATTAAAGTTACTCCTTGTAACTGTGTCATTAGCATTGTAGCAGCGTGCAGGCACTGATTATGTTCTCTCTGCCTCTCTCCCACACCTCTAATCTCAGCACTGACCTGATTTATATCACTAGCTTTACATGGGCCTATGTATATTGAAATCCAGGAGAGGGGAAAGGGCTGAGATTCCCTGAAAATAAACTCATCTGGCAAAGAGATTAACCCACTTATAAATGCTTTTTTTTTTTTTGCCTGTTGCTGAGTGTGCAGAGTTTCATCCATTTAAGGAACATAGGCCTAAATCCAGACACTGACACTGCTTGGGAAGGGAGGAGAAAGAAGCAGATGAAGTAGTAGACCAAGTGGATCAGTCCCCAGCACAGCAATTGGATAGATTTGGGGGTCTTTTGGGAGGGAAGGAAAAGAGTTAATTAGGAGGTAACATCTCAGAGCAATCATTTGCAGTAGTTTATATAGGAAGATATTCTTTTCCTTTCCAAATATCACTCATTATAGGTAACTTTGGAAAACCTGCTGTACCCTTAAAAGCATTCCCAAGGTAGATGCAATCAGTCATCAATGGCAGAGGTTTACATAATCTCACATTTACAACAAGGAAAACAATTTATGAAAGAGCATAAACAGGAGACACAACAGCCTTCAGGCCTTTATCACAGGATTCCCAGCAAAAAACTCACTGACATGGAGATTAACTGCTTTTAAGTGTACACATATCTTACTGAGCATTTCTAGTTTTACCCATTTGATGGTCCCAGGCTTAAATCCAGATTCTTCTAATCTTGAAAATACAGAACATGGTTTAATCCCAGCAAGACCATTTTCCACATTTCTATAAAGGTCTTCTGCTGAAGCATCAAAGTGTTTATACACAGGACTAGGTTTAAAAAGACTGCATTGGGAAGTGCATCCACAGGTCATATTGGAAAGAGCAAGACAAGCGTACAGTATTCCCTGGGCTGCTTATGCCAGGCACAGGGGGTGTGTGGATGGAAAGTTGCTGGGTGGAAAAGAACTGGATCTTGGTTGGTAGCCAGCTGGATATGAGCTAGCAGTATGACCAGATGGCCAAGAAGGCCAACAGCATCGTGGCTTGTGTCAGAAACAGCACGGCCAGTAGGACTAGGGAAGTTCCCATGTCCCTGTACTTGGCACTGATGAGGCCACACCTGGAATACTGTATTCAGTTTTGGGCCCCTCACTACAAGAAAGACATTGAGGGGCTGGAGCACGTCAAGAGAAGGTCAATGAAGCTGGTGAAGGGTCTAGACAGGTGTTACAAGAAGCAGCTGAGGGAGCTGGGTTTGTTTAGTCTGGAGAAAAGGAGGCTGAAGGGAGACCTTATCACTGCCTACAACTCCCTGAAAGAAGGTTGTAGCCAGCTGGGTGTTGGTCTCTTCTCCCAAGTAACAAGTGATAGGACAAGAGGAAATTACGTCAAGTTGCACCATGGGAGGTTTAGATTGGATATTAGGGGAAAATTCTTCAGTGAAAGGGCTGTCAAGCATTGGAACAGGGTTCCCAGGGAAGTGGTGGAGTCACCATCCCTGGAGGTATTGAAAAGGCATGTAGATGTCATGCTTAGGGACATGGCTTAGTGGTTGGACTAGGTTAGGGTTTCCCTGGTGGCCAAGAGAGCCAATGGGATCCTGGGATGCATCAGGAAGAGTGTGTCCAGCAGGTCGAAGGAAGTGATCCTCCCCCTCTACTCTGTGTTGGTCAGGCCTCACCTGGAATACTGTGTCCAGTTCAGGGCTCCCTGGTATAAAAAAGACAGGGACCTTCTGGAGCGAGCCCAGAGAAGGGCGACAAAGTTGATTAGGGGTCTGGAACATCTCCCCTATGAGGAAAGGCTGAGTGAGCTGGGTCTGTTCAGCCTGGAGAAAAGAAGACTTAGGGGGGACCTAATTAGTGTTTATAAATATCTTAGACATGGGTGGCAGGGGGAATTGGCCAGCCCCTTTTCAGTGGTCTGTGGGGACAGGACTAGGGGCAATGGCTGTAAGCTGGAGCACAGGAAGTTCCGCACCAACATGCGGAAGAACTTTTTCCCAGTGAGGGTGACGGAGCAGTGGAATAGGCTGCCCAGGGAGGTGGTGGAGTCTCCTTCTCTGGAGATATTCAAGTCTCGTCTGGACGCCTATCTATGTAATATGAGATAGGGAGCCTGCTTTGGCAGGGAGGTTGGACCCCATGATCTCTTGAGGTCCCTTCCAACCCCTAAGATTCTGTGATTCTGTTAAGGGTTGGACTTGATGATCTTAAAGGTCCTTTCCAGTCAAAATGATTCTGTGACTCTGAATGAGGGCAAGCCCAGAATATCTATAGATCTAAACCATATTTTAGGCAGCATGGCATCACCCCCAGGAGCACACCTGGCTGTAGACCCTGGAGGATCTGCTTAGTCAGCCAAAGTGCATCTTCCAAGTTTGCGGAGGAGACGAGGGAAGGAAATGTCTTTTCCTGGGGTCCCTGGTGTCAGGCAGCAGTTGTGCCTGGAGCAAGCAGAGTGTACTTATTTTGTGATTTCTTAAAGTAGCATGGCAGTACATGTCATCACACCAAAAAACACCTACAAACATCTAGCAGTAAAATCTTCTTAAACTCTGGGTAGTCCAAAGCAGAATGACTTCTCCAAGAGATGACTCAGATAGACTCCTAGTGTAGGTACTTGAAATAATTTCCAGTACCTCTAAATCCCATCAAAACTACATTAAAATTAATATAGAGCGAGGAAAAGTTTCTCAAAATCAACTAAATCATCCAGCCTGAGCCTGTGGGAGGAATCATCCTGCTTCTGTCAGGCAGAAAAATGTGTTGTATTGCTATCAAATCTCTCTCTAAATAAAAAGCATCAAGTTTATTTTTGTACCTGTTACTATTGCATGTCTGGTGTGTCATATCAAATATGCACAAAATTCCTTCTTAAGACAAAATTCAATTTAAAAAAAAAAGGAAAGCAAAAGCAAGATGAATTTAGATGTGATACAGTGAATAAGCAAAAAGATGAAATGGAGAAGACCAAGTAACAATTCCGTTCTGATACTTTGTCATGTGTCCATAGCCAGGGGTTTTTTCAAGCACTTCCTTCATCAATAAATGTAAATGCACAAGTGTTATATAGGCTCTGAGGGGTAATGGAAGAGGCACACAAGACAATATAATGATCACTTCAGAAATCTATTCTACATTTAAGTGGATTTAAGGTTGAAAGCACTTGTCAATAATTCAAGGGTAAAATACATTAAGAGGCTACTGTAATTAAACAAAGCTCAGGCCATATAAACTGGAAAAGAGAGAATTAAAGAACTGATGATAAGAAATCCAGCCATGCAATCGTCAGGATTTTGTAGTTACTGTATAGTGGTATCACAGGACAGAGTTAAGGCTGACTGACTGCCTCTGTTGTGTCTGCTTTGTCTACATGTAAGTTGATTATTTTAAATGCAAAATTACTATATATTTAAATGTAGTTACTTCCTGACCCTGGTGACTCTCCACTAAGAGGCAATCAGCCCCTCCAGGAAAGCAGCGCAGTGACTGTCAGAACACAAATGAGGTTATTCCCCCATCCATGCAAACATAAACAACATACTTCAGTGAATTAGAGCAAGCAAGATTAAATTAAAAGACAACCCCTGGCCCCCGACAGCTGTGTCTCCCTTCCCGCACACAGAACAGGACATCTCGTGCATTTGAAAACAGCCTAGAAGAAACTGATCTCTGTGAAAAATCACAGAAAACAGGCTGAAAGGTATCTCAGGAGTCCTGCACAACACATTGCTACATCCCAGCACCATACAATGACTCTTTAGCAGGTTGCTGTCAAAGATCACAGCAAAAGACACTCAGAATTTAAAGGCAATTGATGTCACTGTTTCGCCTTCTTGCAGTGCTTTGCCTTCTTAGCTGTGACTAGACCTGTGAAGTAATAAATGTTTATTCAAGCAAAATTACCCTTTAAATATAAAGAAGTGGAGAAGTCCTCTGGGGAAAGTGCTGAAACTGCAGATGACATAATCGAATTAAATAAAACCTGCGCTATGGGCATTAGTCACCCATTCCGCATGTGCCCAGGCTGTTCGAAATGACAGAGGATGCCTCTGGCACACTTGGCATTGGAAAAGAACTGTGATTCCCCTTTTAACTCCCTTTCTGAGTAGTGCTGATGGTCCCCCTAACATCAAACAAAACTGAGCAGCTGGGAAAATAGGGAGAAATAATAGTTTTCTGCTCTGTCCACCACCACCACTGACCATGCACCCCAAATCAAGGCTGATTAGTTCTTAAAATTCATGTTTTCTTCCTAAAGAAGGTACTGCTAGATCAGACCAAAGCAAAGAAATTTTAAAAAATCTCCACCTGAAATGCAGCTTCACTCAACAACACTAGCAAAGATTGTCCCTGCCGTGCCATGGCACCAATGTGCTTCATGCAGAGCATACAGCTGAAGGCAAAACAGAAACACCAGGGCAACAGAATCGAAGCCCACCCACTCTGTTTTGTCTGTGGCTGTGCGGTTATCAGGATTTTTTAAAAAAATAAAAATAATAATAATCTGGATGTTTCCCTTCCAGCTATCGTCATCCAGCCCCCTTTTAGCGATTGCTCCGAAGCAGGCTGCCACAATAATAAATGCTTTCAGCACTATGTGCCTTCCAACCGCTTCCTGCTCACCAAAGAGCTGATGGTGCCTGGCAAGGAAAGTTGCCTTCCTGGCAGTGGGTACCTGACTCCTCAGTCCCTAAGTCACCCTAGCAGCCTGGTAAAGAGTGTTTTCGCTGTGACCCTCTCTCTGCCCCAGGCTAGATGATAGGATGTTTGGGATAGACCAGCTTGGCTGTAGATCTGCGACTCCTATCATGTTTGTGACATTCCTCTGAGAACAGCTTTATTGCTGCATCTTCTTCTAGGACAGACTAAATCTAACTCATTCTATCAAAACAATGAGTTAAGGGCTGGGCTGTGAAAACTAAATGTTGAGATATAAAAATGTCAAGCAATCAAATGGATTACAGATTTCTAGCTAATATGTTGGCTTCATCCCTGTCAAGCCACAGTCACAGTAGTGGACAGATCCCTGGTCAGCAAGTTCCTTGATTTTTGTCGTCTATTTTGTAATCCTCCTAACTCAGGAATACAATGAGTATAAACAAAGCATGAAAATAAATCTCAAAGTCCTTTGGGGATAGCACTGCAGTCATTTGTGTCTTCTTCTTTCCCTGCTCTTATGCTTGGGGAGATTGTTATATGTGGTAATAGGAATGGAAATGGAGCAATGTTTTCCTCCTAGATCAGGCAGTCTGAGTAATGCTTAGCCTCCAATATAAATACTGGGGAAGGATTCTCAATATCTCACTGTGCTTCTTAAACTAGTTTATTAACCAGCCGTCCCTGTTTTGCTATAGAACATCAGAAAACACGTAAGATTCACCTGAGCTTCACCCATTGGGCTTCCCCATCACAGTGGCACTTTGCTTTGAGTATCAGAGAAAAGATGACCAGGACAGTAGAAACCATGTTCACTGTAAGGAGGACAAATCATATGAGGAACGGCTGAGGGAGCTGGGGATGTTTACTCTGGAGAAGAGGAGGCTGAGGGGAGACCTTATCACCACCTACAACTACCTGAAGGGAGGTTGTAGAGAGGTGGGTGATGGTCTCTTCAGCCAGGTTACAGGAGATAGGACAAGGGGAAATGGCAAGAAGCTGTGCCAGGGCAGGTTTAGATTAGACATTAGAAAAAAATATTTTACTAAAAGAGTTGTTTGGGCCTGGAACAGGCTGCCCAGGCAGGGGGTTGAGTCACCTTCCCTGGATGTGTTTAAAATAAGGGTAGATGAGGTGCTTAGGGATATGGTTTAGCTTAGGGCAGGAACAGTTGGACTTGATGATCTTAAAAGGTCTTTTCCAACATTATGATTCTGTAAGACCTCTTGAACTAAAAGGAAGTACATATGACAATTATTGCCTCAAAAAGAAGATTAAGTTCTGCTTAGTAGGTAATTATATCACACATGGGAATTTTTGGTTCCACTGAAGTTAAAAAACTTTATATGATGATTTAGGCTGGAGAGAAGGCAGAGTGGTAGCCCCTCCTGTTACTAGTATGTGGCATGGTATACACAAAGTTCTGGGCAGACTACCACAGTTGAGCATCTCCACAGTCACTGTTGGGGTTGACTCCTGTCCTGTGTGTGCTGCACACTTGTATCAATAGCATTAGTAACAAACCCTTCCAGCTAAGGCTGACCAATACTTTCAGTTACAAGCCCTGTGTGCAAACCCTTATACATTTACAAAAAGAGCATGTATAAACATATCCACATTGGATTTTCCATTTCATTAAGGACAAAAAATTAAAGGAATCCAAAAAGTCAGTGTCACTGGCAGTAAGACATCCCAGTGCAGGAAACTGTTTGAATAACAACTGTTTGGATAACAACTAATATGGAACTAAAACTAGATGTAAGTTACCTAACAGATGAACTTGGATGGTTGGCTTCAAAAATTGGATGGTTGGCTTCAAAAATTGATTCATTTGATTCAAAGACTGGAATTTTGCTCCTTTGGGAAACATCCAGCAAAATATCCCTACCAATTCAGCCTCCCAAAGGAGACAGTTTGACATCACAAGCAGAGAGTCAAGAGAGTGTAGTAAGGCTTTGCTCCTGAGCATCGATCACAACTACAGTCACAACACAGGATTGCCTATGACTGCTCCTCCCCTGCAAAACAGGCATCCAGGGACTGGGCAGGAGTAGCAGAAACTGAGCTGAGTCTGACTCTGCTGCCCCTTGAGTAGCCATGCCTGGGGTGGGGAGGACCAGTGATGACAATGTGACTGAAAAACACAGCAAAACTTACCCTGTGCTCACAGCACTCGCATTGACGATCTCCACATTAAGTCTGGTGATAAAAATAGCATTTTTATTGATTGCGGGTAATGATTGAAATTACACTTCAAAAATGCTCCTTAGCATTTGTCAGGGGGTACAAACTTAGCTGAGGTTATAGGAGCTGTGTCAATCAATTAAGCTATACATCTTGCCTTTCAACTGTCAGTATCCTAAATATTGAGTAAACACAGAAACTGTATTAATACACAGTGATAGCATTCAGAAATGCAGTGAAAGACCTGGGTGGGTACAGCTGCAGCCAGTTTTCTTCTCTCTGGAACCTCTCTGACATGCTCTGCTGGGCGATTCCGCCACACACCATCTTAAATTCGACCCCATGCCCCTGGCTTTTGCCTCACTGTTTGATCGCACAGCCTTGCCTCTGAGAACCAAAAAAATAGTTAAAAAGAGACGTCCTTTAATGTAGCCGTTAAAGGCATTAGTCATATGTTGTTTAATGGGCAGTGCATTTCACCAGTGCCATGGAGATGCTGCTGGAAAAGCAACAGGGGTGATGCTGCGAGCCGCTCTCATTTCCACAGACAGCATTTGAGATGAGCTGTTCCTCCAGCAGGCAGGAAATGTTTAGTAGCTGTGAGTCCTCTTTGTGCTCGTCTGCAGGTATGTTACAAGAGCTTGCAAGGCTGATTCAGTGAGCGGTATCCTCGGGGATGATGCCTTCCAGATGGCATTCACTTGAGCTGTGATAATGAAGAAGGACACAAATAAGCCAGTGACTGCATTACCCTGCATCTGCTCTAGAGACATGGAGCAGCAAAGTAGAAAAGAATTCACAGCTGAAAATAACACAGATACAGGCAGCAAGTTTCAAACTGGGAATTTCCTCTGTAATGGCATGTCCTGACAGTAGATTCAAAGTCCATGAGCCAGAAGCTATACAGGTATGATTGAGTCACCTGCAGCTCTGAGACAGGTTTGCCTTGTGAGGTTTGACTGATCAACTGTGCCCTCCCTCTTTTGTGTGCAATTGGGATTTGTGCATTGTGGCCATGAGACCTTATGCCCTGCCCATGTCCACCTCTCTTGCGCATCGCTTCCTGTCCCTGCTTTGCTGGATGCTGACTCAGCCTTTCCCTGTGCAGACTCCAGTTCCACACTTGCAGACACTCAGATAGTGTCTGTCTCTAACAGTACCTGGGCCTCGGGGCTCGTGGATGCATTTGTGGGGGACATGGGGACTTTTTCTGCAATTTGCGTCCTATTATCTGTGGTCAGATAGCAGGAGCCTTCGCTCTGCGAAGGAGACCATTCTGCATTTTTAATTCATTGTTTCTGTAGGAATCTACCACTGTTAAACCACTAAAAGTGTTTCCCCAGACCTCTGAGCAGAGTTAGTCCCAATGGTTTTTCCAGGTTATGTAGGAGCCCTTTGTGGTGCTCTGTACAGCACATTAACAGGTCTGCTACAACCCCAGAATTCATAGGTCTGCCCCTGCATGTGATGCTGCCTAGGGATGCTCAAATGAAAAGCTGGGTGAACTGGGACTGTTCAGCCTTGAGAAAAGAAGACTGAGAGGGGATCTGATTAACGTTTATAAATATCACAAGTGTGAGACACAGGGGGAAATGGACAGCCTTTTTTCAGTGCTCTGTGGGGGCAGGACAAGGGGCAATGGCCACAAGTTGGAGCATAAGAAGTTCCACACCAATACATAGAAGGACTTCTTCATGGTGAGGGTGACAGAGCTCTGGAACAGGCTGCCCAGGGGGGTTGTGGAGTCTCCTTCTCTGGAGATATTGAAGACCCGTCTGGACGCCTATCTGAGTGATATGTCCTAAGGAACCTGCTTTGGCAGGGGGGGTTGGACTCTATGATCTCTGGAGGTCCCCTCCAACCCCTACAATTCTGTGAAACCAGATCTAGAATCAAATGTCATCTAGATCCACAGCAGGGATTTCTACCTATGCTTATCTATCCTAGTCCTCAGAGGAAAAAATGAAAGTCAAATTCCCTCCTAAGTAATATGTGAGGAGGAGAGATATTCAGGAGGTATTCATTCAGGGTTGGGGAGACAGGCATGGTACAGCAATAGCACAGTTAATGCTGCTAGTGCAGACTCCTTAAGGATCACCTGTAGAAATAAGAACATGAAGGATCTGTGCCTTTGGACCAGATCCAGTATCACCAGTGCCAACAGAAAGCTCCTGTTCACCTCAATGGACTCTAAATTAAGCCCTCAGGCCCTGAGAGGCAGCTGCTCCGAGAATTATGCTAGGTCATGGCTGGAGACCAGGCACTGCAGTCCCGGGAGCTGTTAAATATTTTATGATTCAGTTATTAAAAAACATGTGTATCAGCCATCTATCAGTTTAGGTATCCATAGCCCTGGCTGCTCCTGGGGAATTGAGGGAGGATATTAGCAAAAGAAATATTTCAGGACTGCAGGAGTCTGCCTTCAATAAGCAAGTACTTCAGTGCACCGTGAGACTCTCTGCTCTCCCTGCTGTCAGGCGTGGGGCTGCCTCATGCTCTCCCTCTGTAAATAGTCAGATTATTCAGGGGGGAACTGCCCTGTGGATGTCCCCAGCCTCCCTCCAGCCAGGGCAGGCACCCAAGAGTAGCCACTAACTCCCAGGCTTGTGTGCACGTGGGGTCAGGGACTTCTGGGTGTGAAGCAGAAGGAAAAAGCTTCTGTAAAGAGACTAGCTGCAGGGAGCTGAGCACAGTGAGGTCAGGTTTAAAACAGGCAGCTCAGAGTACGGCTGTGGTTTCAGCAGTCAGTTCATCCAAACTGAATAAAGCTGCTCCCAGCACTGCCTTGGAGGTGTTGCCATTAGAGAGCTGTGGGATAACAATCTTATTTAAAATTAGCATCAACAGTAGCACAACTTCATAGCATTTCTTCAAAACAATAGGCAAACAAGCCAAATCACTGTTAATTATTTCTTAATGATTGTTAAAGCCTGCTATGATATGAAATGCTAATCAGCTCATTGTCTCTCAGACTCCTGAAGAGAATAGCAAAGCCTACTCGACTAATGCTAGCAGTAACCTAGCTGATTCCAGATGAATAGCAAAGAAGATGAGGGAATTGGAGTCTGTATTTACAAAAAAAAAAAAAAAAAAAAAAGTTGTAAGTCCTTTAATTACTACAGCTGGAGAATTTTTACTGCTTTAGTCTTTGTACATTTTATATCAATGAAAGATTTCATGTGTAGATGGATATAGTTAAAGCCTGTGTCTATACACCAGCTGAAACAACAGAAGTAGAATGCCTGATTTCTTTCCCAAACTGAATCACTGAAAAGGAACTCCACCTTGAGATGGTCTGTAGGAAAACCCCATGTTCCAGAGAAAGGTAGTTTAGATTGTAATACAACCATTTGTAATGGCCATCAAATGAAAAGTGACAGTGACAGTGTTAAAAAGACCTTATTATCTGGTAATATTAATCTATTCTCTGATTTCCCCTTTTGCTCAAGGACAGTTACAGCAAGCACTGATGCTTTGGAAATTCTGCACAGGAGTGAATCAAACTGACAGGCATCATACCAACAGAAGTAAACATCACATTCTTCAAGTAGTGCTGCAAAAGAAAGTAATCTGACATGGAATTGTAATTATAAACCAAATGGCAGCAATACTATGTACTCTATTTGACTGAAATGTATCAGCACTGCAGTCACCCTTATAACTTCATTATTAGCATGGCTTCATGAAGGGCAAATCATACCTGTCAAATCTGGTGGCTTTCTGTGATAGAGTAAGAGAGATAGTGGACAAGGGAAGGATGACAGACATCATCTTCCTGGACTTGTGCAAGGCATTCAACACTGTCCATCATGGCATCCTTCTCTCTAAACTGGAGAGACATGGATTCAACAGATGGAGGACCCAGTGGATAAGGAACTGGCTGGATGGTCGCACTCAAAGAGTTGCGGTCAATGGCTCAATGTCCACATGGAGGTCTGTGATGAGTGGTGTTCCTCAGGGGTCAGTACTGGGAACAGCACTGTTCAACATCTTCGTTGGTGGGATGGAGTGCACCTCAGCAAGTTTCCCAACAACACCAAGCTGTGTGTTGAGGTTGACACACTGGAGGGAAAGGATGTCATCCAGAGGAACCTTGACAGGCTGGAGAGATGAGCTTGTTTAGCCTGGAGAAGAGAAGGCTCTGGGGACACCTAATTATGGCCTACCATTACCTAAAGATGTGCTATAGGAAAGTGGGAGAGGGACTGTTCACCAGGGAGTGCAGTGATAAAACAAGGGGTAATGGCTTCAAGCTGAAAGAGGGCAGATTTAGTTTAGACTTTAGGAAGAAATTCTTTACAATGAGGGTGGTGGGTTTGCCCAGGGAGGCTGTGGAATCCCCATCCCTGGAAGCATTTAAGGCTAAGGTGGATGAAGCTTTGGGTAACCTCATCTAGTGAAGGGCCGAGATCCTCCCTACACTACCCAACACATGAGGAAAGAGTCTGTCCCACTTCAACAAGGGCAAGCAAATCAAAGTCAGGACCCGGTTAGCTCCAGATATGGAAGTGCTGCAGAGGACCAAGGGTTGGTTTCACACCCACTAGCACAGGGTGAGAAGCGGTACAGCCATGGCTGTGTTTTGTCTCAGTAACTAAACCTGTGCATATATATATACTGTGTGTCCATCTTAATTAAACTGTGTTTTAAAGGTCAGCCACTACAGTTCCTATGTGCAAGTCCTGGATATCAAAGCTCATCCTGTACAAAGCAGTCCTTTAATGACCTCCCTTGGTACGGGTTACTGCCCTCACACAAGTTCCCCGGCTGTTCTGGCTGGCTGAGGCAGATAGCTCAACCATCTGGACGCCATCTGCCTCATAGGAGTACTGAGTCACGCTAGTGAGGGCTGAAGAGACCCCGAACAAGCTGTGATGTGAAGAACCCGCACAGGCAGAGAAAATCCCTCTGCAATCCCTGCAAGGGCACCACAGACCTTGTCCTAAATCTCTACTGCAACTGGAGTTACACTGACTCAGGGCACGCATGGGGTCTTGCCCCATGTTTGCAGTGACACAAAGAACTCTTACCTTTCTTGTGGTTCTCTGTGTGCATCTCTACCAGGTGGCAGGCTGGGCACTTTGAAGCAGGTCCTGGTCTGCCTCACAGCTGACAGGCAGAAAAGAGATTTGTATATTTGCCAGATGGAAAAAGCAATAATGAGCCTCACTCGCGGTCCCTAAGGAGATAAGGAGGTACTGTGTGCTCTTAATTATAGCCTCCAGCCTGGATCATTACCTGGGAAGCAGAAAGTGGGAGCATACATATACATTTACTTGCAAGTCACTCCTAAAGTGATTCTGGGTGGGCCTTTGTGGAGGCCTAAAACAAGCAGAAAGAAACATGGGGGCACTATGCTTGCTGCAGCCTCTGTTTCATTGTGCATCGGATGTGCAAGGGCTGCATGGAAAAGGGTTTCCAGTAAAACATCTTTCCCTCTCAACTGGCATTTGACATCTCAATGCTGTGGTGCCGTCTCACCAGGTAACACAGAGGGACTGACAACCCTGGACACCCTGCACAACACACCCACTGGCCTGAAGTCTCAACCTGACCCAGCAAGGGGAGGAGAGGATGAGGGGAAACCAGGAATGACCGCGTTTGGAATGTCTGAGTATTTTCAGCTGACTGCATTAAGGAAAATGAAATGTTCTCAAAGGATATTTTTAAAGCTTGTTTTCATTAAAAATAAAAACCTCTGTGATCTTTGAAAGGGCAGTGGTAGTGTGGTAGACATAACTGGTCAATAACTGTGATGACAAAACGGAGTCTTTGCAAATGCTATGAATCATTTAAATCAACATTTAAAAATAGCATTATAGCAACACTTCCTACTTCTGGAAATATTAATGAGGAAGGAACTTAAAGTGCAGTTAACTGTCTGCCGGGTTGTAATCAGGGACCTGTTCCTCTTGGCACAGGACTTGATCAAACTTTTGCCAGTACTTTCTGCAAGCTCTGCAATCCCTGCAGAAAGGGTCTGCGCACCACAGTCACTCCCTGGCTTTGACAGACAACTTGGAGAGGATCCAGCTCACCTAATTCAACCCGCCTATAGGTTAGGGATGCTGCCTGAGCTGGTGTTGTGAAGGCAGTTCATCTTACTTCAGGCACTCGGTTTAAGACAGGATGGCACATCCCGCGGAGATGTTTATCTGCTTCTGACTGTAGGTTCTAGGTGCTCCAACTGACTTTAAGGGTACGGATGAACTAGGTAAGATGAGGTCCTTCCCTTGATAACCTTGCAAAATGGAAGGAATCACAGGTGCAAATGGACAGCAGCAATGCCCAACTGGACAAGTCATACTTCAGTACCTTCTGCCTTGCTCTGGTCTCTCCTGCCAGCCCTGGGGTAAGCCCAAAGACTGAACCACCAGCAGTGCTATTCTATGATGCCTACAGAGCCTTCTCTCCTGTGGTTTCTGTCTTTTTGTCTGGCCTCTGACCTTTGTATCAGGGCAATTGTTCTGAAAGCCCATCACTGAACCATAGCACCTTGCAGAAGGACCACTGAGCAGCTAGTGGATGCACTGGCTCCCTTGTCTAAGCCAAAACCTATATTACTGGTTTGGTGTTTAAAAAAGTGATAGTATCTTTTCTTAACAAACACAAACTGATCTTCAAATTTGGATCTCATGTGTGAATAACTTAAAATGTCAAAAATGTGAGTGCTGACTTAAATGTCTTCTTGTCTTTGACCACCCAGACATTCTTGCCACTTACAGGTTACCTGTGCAAGTACACAGAGTAGCCTTCTCATGTTCAGGCTTCCCTAGGCAACACCTATCTTCAAAACCTCTGATATCACTACCTGGCCAAAATCAGTATGGGGTTCAAAAGGTGTTAGGGAAAACATGAGGGAAACATGGATACATCCCCATGTATGTATACATCATTGTTTAAGCCTCGTTTAAACAGGGGTATTGTAAAACAGGGTGAAAGTTAATTTCTGGTCAGATGAAGTTGTCTCAGTGGAAAAAATCTGAAAACCTGCTCTGTAAACATGCAAACAGAAAATAGACTTTTTTTTTTAATGACTATTGCTCAATGCTCCTACAAATGTAAACAGTCTGACCTTATTTTGTGAGTTCAAATGTGCATTTTTCAGAATGAAAGAAAAGTAAAATATCTGAGCAGTCTTCTTCCAATTCTAGTTTCTGTCCTAGTGTTTTGTCTGAATTTCTTTTACATGTTGAATGTTGTGTGCCAGCACAAGCCACCCAACCTACTCTAAGCAAAAAGTCTACAGCCCAAAGAAATATTTCTACAATTACTCTAGAGGTAGTCTTAGTCAGATGCCAGCGTGGCACAGCAGGGACACAGGAACACATTTCACTTAGGACTTTATGTCTGGATTTGCAGCATAACCAAAGACAGCAAGTCAGAATAAACAATCCTGAGCATGTCCCAAGGGGCCATGTCTCTTTACAGTGTATTGGTCCCATATATGTATCTACCTCAGAACTGTCGTTCTTTGCCTGCTCATATATATGCCCAGAACTCATGTCAATGTTTTCATTATGCATACATTACATATGTATGGACAAATTACAGAATCACAGAATGACTAGGTTGGAAAAGGCCTTTGAGATCATTGAGTCCAACCATAAATTGTTCAATGTCATTGTTGTTTATAACTAAAGTTTATAGCTAGATTGGAAAAAGGGGTTTTCCTCATAAAACTTTCCCCTTTCTGTGCTTAGAACGTGGGTTATTTTCATTATTCTGATCTGCAACCAAGTCTTAACTACTTTGACTTCTCTTTCCTATCAACATATTGCATTCCTGTGCCATTATTTCATTTGCTCTAAATCTTTGCTGGGTTTCTGAAACTTGAGCACTTTTGCATGTTTGAGTGTGTACTGTGGGGCAAGGCAGAATAGGAGGAAGAGAACAACCCCAATTTTCTGCTCTGTTTCAGAAAGTGCTGGTGTCGTTTCATACCCTCTTCCTGCTGACTGGTAAGAAACAATGATAGATGGAAAAGTTTGATAGCAGTGCATTCAATATAGCCTTCCTACTCCAGCTGCAGTTGTACCTGCAGCTAAATACTTGAACCATCTGTCCTTCATTGACTAAGGAAATGAAGACATGCACAGACATGTTGACAAAATCAGCAGCTGCTCTTAGTGGGGTGATTTGTTTGCAGTCACTGGCTGTTCTTGAAAGATGGGCAAACCCCAGCATTTTCACAAATACAAACACCACTCAGGAATACATACCAGACACATTTCAAGCTATTACTACATTTTGCCCTTTATTAGATCTAGAGTGTTGGGCATCTGGTCCAGAAGTCTGGTCTCAGAAGTCTGAAATATGTGAGTGAGAGATGTTAAATGTTATCCTTCACTGCCTGTGATATGGCAGTGCTCTCAGCAAACCATTTGGACAGCACATCACTGCTCTGTTACCTGGAATAGATATGTTATATACCACTCACCTGCAAGTAACGCCCATGGAAAATGGTGTTTGCAGGGTGAATGTTATAAACAGCAGGAAAGGGATACAATTACTGGAGAAATTGTTTTCAAGTCTACACTTCTGCCATTTAAAAAAAAAAAAAAGTTTAAGAGCAATGCTGGAAATAGTTCATCAAGGGAGATTTTGGAGTAATAACTCAAAGCCATAATAGCTGCACGTTGTTCTGGTGTTTTAAGAATATAACCATTTTTCTGTAGATCTGCTATCCTACCTAGATCTGCTACCTGCACCAGTTAGCTAACCCAAATTTGTCGTTGGAGTCATACCATGCTGATCAGCTCAAGTGAAAAAAATCTTCAACTGGTCCTGGGAAGAGACAGGATTCGATTCCTAATTTTCACCTTAAAAAGGGAATATCCAGAGATGTGCAGTGATCCTATTTCACCTGAATAGAGAGACCATCTGTGATTATTGACTGTCACAGGCAGCAATAGTTACTTTGAAACTCTCAAGTTTTGAGACTTTAATGAAACAGATGCTGTAAATAAAACATTTTACATTGTACCAAACAGGCCAGCTAAGGCTGAATTATTTTTTAAAGGTGAACACTCCAAGAATGTCATATGTTAAGTTCCTGCCCTAGAGATTTTAGACCCGTTAAAACAAATTCTCACATAACCAGTCAGAACAACACTGTCAAGCTCACAGCCATCTTCATGGTTACTACCAGGTGCACTGCAGTTTCAGGATAAACTGAAACTTCTGAAGAATCAGGGTATTACATATCCTAGGCCTTATGACTCGACCAGAGAAAGTTCACAGAATGGTTGATGCTGGAAGACCCTTCTGGAGATCATCTGGTCCAACCCTTGATCAGGGACACCTAGAGCCACTTGCCCAGGACCGTGTCGAGATGGCCTTTGAACATCTCCAAGGATGGAGACTCTACCACCTCTCTGGTCAACCTGAGAATGTTGGGTGCTCAGTCATCTTCACAGTGAAAAAGTGCTTCCTGATGTTCAGAGTGTATCAGTTTGGGCTCATTGCTTCTGGCCTTGGCACTAGGAACCATCGAGAAGAGTCTGGCTGTGTCTTTTTGCATCCTCCCTTCAGGTACGTGAACACATTGATGAGATTCCCTCTGAGCCTTCTCTTCTTCAGGCTGAACAGTCTCAGCTCTCTCAACCTTTCCTTACAGGAAAGATGCTCCCAGCCCTTGTGCTGTGGAGCCCAAACCTGGATCCAGTACTCCAGATGTGGCCTCACCAGTTCTGAGCAGAGGGGCAGGATAACCTGCCTTCACAACTGGCATCTATCATTCTTCCTAATGTAGCCTCAGATACTATTAATCCTCTTTGCTGCTAGGGCACATTGCTGACTCATGTTCAAGTTGGTGACCAACAGGACTCCCCCAGGTCTTTTTCTGCAAAATTGCTTTCCACCTAGGTGGCTCCCAGCCTGTACTGATGCCTGGGGTTTTGCAGGACTTGGCAATTCTCCTTGTTGAATTTCTTGAGGTTCCTGTCAGCCCGTTTCTCCAGTCTCTTGTGGTTCCTCTAGATGGCAACATGATCCTCTGGTGGTACTGGAAACCTTTAAGATACTATTCTGCAGACTTCAACAGCCCAAAAAGCCTGTGAATATCAGTGGGAATTCTGCATGCTGTGTGCTTGAAGGTCAGGACTCATATAAATAAATATGAGCAAAACCAATGACCTACATACAGGCTAAGTGTTTGTGTTCAGTAGTCTGGTTGGGGGAAGATGCCTGGATGAGTCCTGGCTCTGTGCTGTGTTTTGATCCTATGGAAATCAGAATTTGAGAGGAAAGATGCCCAACTCTTGTCCTAGCTCCATAACAGGAGTGGACATCTGGGTTCAAAATATATGTTCTTTTGGGCCTTGCTGTTTAGGTCTACCTGTAGTAACCTCCACATGAAGACTGTGATTTAAGCCACCAAATAACTTAGAAAATCTGCATTTGGGTTATATACTTCACTCTAATGATGAGAGCTTTATAACTTCTGCCAGCTAATAAATAAAGCTCCACTATATATTTACACATTGAGTGGCTCTGAACAAGTAGTTCAAAGTCCCAAAAGATTTGAAAGCTGTCTGGAAGAATGTCTTGCCCTGAACAACACAGCCCAGCTCCTAAATGGATGCAATGCATGCTTGGCCCCTGCTCCCAAGTGCATGTCAAATGTCTACAAAAAACTGAAGCTGATTGAGAAAAAAAAGGATGAAGAAAACAGCTACTTCCAAGTCTCCTCTTTTTCTCCTGCATTTTTCTGACTGCAGAGACAGCGCTCCCAATGTGTTTCTGTGCTGACATGGACACATGCCTGGGTCACAACAGCATTCTTTGGGTGAGGGTCTTTTCAGAACACAGACAGAGGTCCCACAGCTCTGTCTGCAGGCAGCCCCAAATCTCTTTCCACTGACTTTGCAAAGAGGTGCAGGAGCACAGACTGTCCAGCAGCAGGCACCTTGGGTAGGAGACTGGCCGCACTGGTACCTCCTGGGCAGTGACCCTCTTTCTGTGAGCTGTGGAAATCTCTGTCAGTAATGCCTCTGCCATTCCTGAGACAGCAGAAAGCTTCCTTTTAAATTATTATCAGCTCTGTGTTTTTCCCTGATGTTCATTTTCCTTTCTTAAGGAGCATGTTGGTCTGTTGACTTCCTTTGCTTCTGAGAACTTAAATGTAATATGCCATTGACAGATTGCTTGAAGAAATAGTTTCCAATCCATTTTCCATTCAACAGGGCCTCTCGGACATTCAAAACTCATTAATAAGGCTATTCCAACCAGTTGTGTTTTTCCAGACTTCAGGATTTTTTTCATTAGCTGCAAATAGTGTCAGTGTATGAGTACGTGAGACTTTTTCCTACGTCCAGGATTTTGGGGGTGGGTGAAATGGCAAGTCAGCGCTACCCAGTAGTAGACAACAGCCAGAGATCAAGATTACTTGCCAGAAAGTTATCCCAGCACTTCCAAGGAAAATGACTTACAGAGTGTAGAAGGACCTAAGGAGAAGGCAAAGAGATGAGCTATTTGTCAAATGTCCAATGTCTACAAATTGTCTCCAGCAGTGGCAGGAGAGCAGGTAAATCACCACGGTGCTGCCTTCATCACACACAGGCCTCCTGCTTCCTCAGTGCACTGAGCACTGCACAACATTATTTTTGTCTAGCTAAAAAAAAAAGGACAGCTCTACCTCTCAAGAGCTAAAACCTGGACAAACAATGCAAGAAAGCATTTCTGGAGCCAGAGGATCCCTGGTAGGTAGGAGAGCTGTGGTAGCCATGAGTTTTTAAGACTTGTGATGTATGTATTAATATGAATTTGCACAAGGTGAACTCCCTTCCAGATGCCGCTCATCCCATATTTCTGATTAGCTGAGCAGGTAGGTGCAGTTGCAGCATGGTCATCAAGGAAACACAAAAAGAACTGTATTAAAACCCTGTGGGACTTTAGCTGTGACTCAGTGAAGCTATTATTCATGCAGGACCTGCAGCCCACCTCAGCTGCGTGGTGAAAGTCTTGGTCACCCCATCCCCTCAGCCAAGGAGCTTGTGAAAGGCCGCGGTAACAGCAGGGCACCAGTCCTACATAAGAGGCAGGAGCCTCAGCATCTTCTGGCAGCATCTTGGTGGCACTGGCCCTCTGACTGCAACAGTGGAAGAAAGCCTAGATTTGGTCCCTCATTGGAAGAGGACTTTCTTCTTCAGCTACGTGCAGAATGGCTCCAGTACAACGCAAGTGTCTCTGTTGCACCTGTGCAATGTCCCTGTGCCACAACTCTTTGCAAGCTTTCCTCTGCTGCTGCAGTCACTGTTTTCCCATAAACTTTAAGAAAAAAAAAAAGGAGAGGGGGATTTCATTATGAGCTATAATGGTCTCTGCTGCATTTTGGGAATAGCCTCTGTATATTAAGCCTCTGTGCATATTAAATGAAATCATATTCTTGAAAAAGGAGAGTACATTTAGTCTTCTGTGGTCCATGGCTTGAGAACAGACAGGGACAAACTGACCTCAAGTGCAAATGGATAGTTTAGGCTTAGTAATGTAGATATTGCTGTCAATTTTCCCAATTTTAATGAAGGTCTCGAGGTTTGAGAGATCCATAATGACTTCATAAAGACCCACCTCTTGAAGATGAGTAAATACACATCATTCTGACCTTTTTTCCTATAGATGTACAAGATCTATTCCCACAAAAAGTTTAGGGGTTGTTTGGGGTTTTTTTTATAAAAGAGTACCTGAGAAAATTCACTTAAAAAGCAGAAGGTGGGGTGGGGGGAGCGAGGGGGGAGGTGTGGAAAGGGGAGAGGGGGTCAGACCAACAACTCAGTTTATAGCTGTCACTGTCCTGATTTTGTGAAGCTTAACTGAGCGTCTCCAGTGGCTGTTCACAACATGCACTTCCACTTCTGCACAGGAAAAGCACCGTGTGCTCCGTTCTTAGTTCTCTAAATCCTGGATTGGGGAATCTGAAGAAAATCAGTGCCTGGGTTAAGGAGCCACCAGTGCCCAGTATTTCCAGCTCCAGCGAGAGGTGGGGACCCGCAGTGGTACCTGCGTGCAGTGCTGGAACACAAGGGGGTTATGCATGCGTGGCTGCTCCTTTCTGCCCGCTGCAATTATGAGAGAGGCCCCTTGACATGACCTGCGCTTTGTAGCTGCTGTAGCCAAGCGTTCGCGTTTTCTAGCGGCAGCAAGACCTCACTGTACCGGTTTGCCTCACCCCCAAAAAAAGTAATTTCAATATTTGGCCAGAAGAGGGCAATATTACGTCACCTAAACCACCCAAAGGTCACACTGATTCTTTACGGGCCAGAAATTCACACTCCGAAATAAAGAGTGGGGTGAAGAATAACGTTTTGTAGCAATATAAGGTGGCATTTTTGCTCCCTTTCACAACTGTCGCAGTTTGCTGCTCTATATAGTTTGCGAGCACGTCCTGTTAGAGCCCTGCTCACCAAAAGACCTCTCAGCATCCCAGCTGCAAGCCTCCTGAAGTTCCACCTGAAGGTCTGAAGTGCGGTGAATTATCCTCAGAAAGCAGGAGTTAATTTGAAGCAAATATGCTTGAAGAAAAGCAGAAACAACCAAATAAACTTATTTTAGGGTTTTGAAAGCTCAGAGAAGGGAAAACAGCCATGTAGAAGAGTTCAGCTCTCAAAATGCTGTATGGGCATTGCAGACCTGCATATGTGAGAGGCAGTGGTCATGTACAGCAGCCAGCACAGCATCCCCTCTATCCTTCTTGCCTCTGCCTTCTGCCTCTCTCTGCCTTCCATTTCCAACCAGTCTGTCCTGCTGATCTGCCTGGTACAAATGCTTTCGGTGCATCTGCCTCTACGTTCCCCTCTTCATTCAGTTTAGGTACTTTTAGCAGTCCTGCTCTCTGCTTTTGCACTTTCCCTTTGAGCTTTAAACCTGTGGATAGACTATGTGTATTGCTCTGTGCTTCTCTGTCCCCTTCTTCTGCCTCCCTCCTATTTTGGGGGAAATATTTCCCTAAGCCACCCCAGTAACAGGCTCTAAGTCACAAAGCCACCCCAGAGGGGATCCTCTTAAAGGTTTTTCTCAAACCCTCTGGGTGGTATCAGTGCATCATTTTATGAGAACTTTTGGCAGCTCAGAAACTATCTCAAATCATTCAACTAGGAAAGTGAGTGAAACATTTATTCCTATTCTCAGTATTCTTCCTGTGCAATGAGAGACAAGGGGAGGTTCCCACAGGAACCTGGGGGTCAAAAAGGCAGTCAGATGGCACAGATGAGCATAGATGCCCAGCACCACAGTGTTCTTTGGAAATACCTCATGTTCAGAGAACTTTTGCCAAGTATGGCACAAGTTTCCTGGCAGGCTGTGACAGGGTTTCAGTCTAACATTAATACACCAGGGGATGATCTTTATTAGGAAGATCACCCCAGGGCAGTGCAGACAGCCAGCTCCATCCTCCAATTTGCCAGTTTCAGTCTGTTTTTCAATATCAAAAAGTAAAATCTTGCACAAGATGATGTTTCCTACAAAAATGTTTCTTGCTGACTAACTATAAGCAAAATGCCATGGCTACACTCTTCTAAAACATGCTCCATATGACCTTTCATTTTCCTCAATAGCAAGAGACAAAGTAGCCGACTCCTGCAGAAACACTGTATACAGTAACAGCCATGGCTTGAGCAATTAGCAGCTTATGTGATTCAAAGAGCTGAGAAGAGCTTTACGAACACTAAATAAGGAAGAATATCAACTCTAGCAGCTAACATAGCCAAGGAAAAGGAAGGTTCAGCTGACACACCACAGAAAGACACTTTTGGACACCACAGCATTCACCAGCTCCACAGTTAAAAAAGAAAAGATGAAAAGTCAGATAAACTTATGTTAGTCCAAACATGTGTAGTTTGGCCTAGATGCTCTTGTGAATTGCTCCAAGAAGCTACTCACCTGCATCCCATCCAACTGACCAAAGGAGTTGTGGGATAGTGGCTTAAAAGTAGGAGAGCTGCCTATTGTGTCTCCAGCTACCACAGCATCTCAGCAAACATGCAGAGTCTAACCAGGACCTCATCTTCTAATCCATGAGCTCTCATGAGGTCACAGCACAGGCGATAAGGCTGCTACCCAGAACTTGGGAAAGTTGGCCAACATTTTGTTGATCATAACATTCCTTATGGAATAATGTTACAGAATTTGAACTGCCAGCAAAGGCAGGCCACACTGTCATCAGTTGTTCTGTTGTCCCTCCAGTACTCACAGAAAGTACTGAGTACTCACTCACTGTCATAAGTAACAATGATGTTGCTGCACTTATGTGTTTGCATCTGCATAAGAGGGACTGAGGCACTGTGGGTTCGTTATTAACTACACTAATAGAAATCCTGGCAAAGTTTGCACTATCAGAAAACTCAAAGTAATCTCAACAGAACCTGGTCTTACTTACACAAATGCTGGAGATAGTTATTGAGGGTCAAACAGTCTGATGGTCATCCTGGTAGACAAGCCTCCACAGCTTATATATATCACCATTTCCCCTGTGCCAGGAGTTGCAGTTTCCTGGATTCATGCTGTTGTTACACAGCCATATAAAAACATTCACTCTGTTGGTGAGAAAGAAAAAAAATAACCCCATAATCACTAGGTAGAGTAAATAAAGTTGTTCTCTCATTCTTTTTTTATTTCCTTTTCCTTAGGAGCAGGAGGCATAATGCAACTGTAGTGTCTATCCATCTATGAGTCCTATAATGTCTAGTGATGTCTGAACTTCTTGGTCAATTGTCCTCACAGACTGAGGTAAAGGCCTCAAAGATGTGAAGTTTCTGCAGTTTGTGCAAGAGCAGTAGTGTGGCTAGAGGGAAAAGACCCCAGCCAATGCTCCAGCAGAGGAAAGGCAGCACCCACAGCTCCTGACCAGGCAGAGGCACTGCTCTTGCCCAGCAAGCATGGACTCAGTGAAGGAACAACATGGGAAGCAGACAGTAGTGAATGTGGGAGACAGGGAGACCCATGTCACACCTCCTCTGGAAAGCACCTTAGTGTTATTTATAAAACTTCACTGTCCTTTTTTGCCTTTGACTAATACAATTTACATGTTTTTATTTATTTCCTGCATTTTGCTTTCCAGCACCTGAAATCCACTTTACTGTGTTTTATCTTATAGGGCAATAAACCTATATTAAATTTACTGGAATCATGAAAGTTAAATTTGCCTAAAATACCTCAACTTACTATTTTGGGGCTGGTTTGTGCTTTTACTTGTATAAATAGCTAGCCAACCACATTAACTCAGCCACGTGTTACTCAGTGGTGCAGTCAGTGTTTTCAAGGCTTTGAAAGACAAGGATAACATTTATTATACGCAGCAAATATATACTGCTAATTGCTGTTCTTTTAGTTGGAGGCATCTACATTTTCCTATCTATAAATTTAGAACTGGAAAAATCATTAGTTTTACTCAATTGGTTCTACAATTTTTAGTCAGCCAAAGTGCCCATAAAAATTTGGCATCCTGATCCACAGCTCAATGGATGCCACAGAGCCTGGACTGCAAGGAGCAAGAGGGACCTCCTGTGATTCTCTCTACTGTATGTACATCATAAATTGCTCCCTAAGGCTGTGCAGCTTCCACTTGAGCAATCAGCCAAAGATTAAATGAAAATGTCTTTGTACATGAGACAGGGAAGCTATGGTCAGAATCTATATGCAAGGGTGTTACTGAAAGGAACCTAGTTAGCTGATAGTAGATGGACTATTAAATGACAAAATATTAAGTGGGAGTGGGAGGAATAACATATGCAAGAAAACAATTCATTAAAATTGAAGCAGTTTTCTGCAAAGCTGAGATAATGTTGAAACTTTATCAATTATAGGATGAAACCTCCAAAGTAAATTTGTCAAAATCAATGAAAGTCAAGCCCTCTTTTTCCTTGTCTTCTAACATTTTCTGCATATGTATAACTAGAGATATGAAATTGCTGGTTTATTGTAGCACAATTGCCAGGACAGCTAATAAATTATTTCAGGGACTGAAAAAAGTATATTGATGAAAAGTCCCACTGTAGTGGTTTGTGGGAGCCAGGAAAGTGGTAATTCCAATCACACAGAGCCATTGACCAATGTCTGCGGTCAGACCACTTGACCTTCTTGTTCTTCAGTCATCCTAGCTGGAAAGTGTATTAAATGCATCGCTCCTGGAAAATGACAAGTGTGCGTTCACGCATTAATGTGTGTTTTACCACATAGAGGATATTGTACTTCGCCTCCCCCTTCAGTGTACAGTTTCTGGTTTCCTGAAGTGTTAGGCAGAATCCTGTGCAAGTGATGTTTTACGTTTCCTAAACCTTTTATAACCTCCAAGTTTGAGAAATTAGATAGTATTAGCTTTCCTCTCTTGGATTTCTAAAGACATTTCAGGCTTCTCTTTTATCTAAATCATTTTATGGGCCATTAATTGAATAGATAATGTTTCTCCCCAAAGTCTGAAGGGTCATTTAGCATTTTCTTCATTACTACAACACAAGCACAGTGTGTTTTCAGCCAGAAGGCTGATTTATTTTTTTAAACAGTTTTAGCAACCAACAAGCGAGCTAGCCTTTGATAACCCCTGTTCTCAACAAATGTAAATATTTCTGCTCATATTTAAGGAGGAAAAAAATAGGGGGTTCTGTTAAAATGGCATAACCTCTAGTACCATGGTTGAAAATTCTGACAGGGCAAAGCAGTCATGAACTTCAGTTTTGGTAAGACTGGATGAAATCCCCCTAGCCACCAGCTCCCATGAAACTCAGGGAAAGTTTTCATATACTAAGTAATAAAATATGTGGTTTTAAAGAAAAATCTAGTTGTAATATACAGTTCAACTCAAAATCAGTTTTGTAAGCCAATTTAATCTCTGCTATTTTATTGACCACCCAGTTGAAAGTGCTGCTTAAGGAATCACTGCCATTAGTCATCCAGTGGCACAAGCAGTCTTACTGCCTAATGTTGCATAGGTTGCCACAGGACAGATGAGTCAAGCTTCTTACAGTTACTGGCGGTATTCTAAACATTTGGCAGTGTCCTTGTTACAGCTGAGATAATGTTCTTCACAGTAGCTAGTATGGGGTTGGGTTTTGGATTTGTTCTGGAAACAGTATTGATAACAGCACAGAGATGCTTTTGTTACTGCTGAGCAGAGCTTACACAGAGCCAAGGCCTTTTCTGTTCCTCATCCCACCCCTCATCAAGTGGGCTGGGGGTGCAAGCACAAGGAGTTGGGAGGGGACACAGCCAGCACAGCTGACCCCAACTGACTAAATGGCTATTCCATATCATACAACATCATGCAGTGTTCAGAGTGATGATGTTTGTTTTCCCAAGTAAGTGTTACATGTGATGGAGCCCTGCTCTCCTGGGGATGGCGGAACACCTGCCTGCCAGTGGGAAGCGATTAATTAATTCCTTGTTTTACTTTGCTTGCACACATGGGTTTTATTTTACCTATCAAATTGTTTGCATTTCCACCCATAAGTTTTCTCAATTTTACTCTTCCAATTCTTTCCTCCATCCTGCCGGGCGGGGGGAGTGAGTGAGCAACTGTGTGAGGCTTAGCTGCTGGGGAAAGCTAAACCACAACAGGCAGTGTTCAGACTGGTCAACCTAAACTATGATGAGTCTACTGGACCATTATGTTGCACCTCATGCCAAGAAAAAGGGATCACACACTCTCCTTCGGTTTCTTCTGCTGTTGCAAACTATGACTCAGGCCTGTAAGGCCTTGGAAATGTGTTGACCTTCACACACCCCTTTCAGGCAGACATAGAGGGGAAGATAAAATTCCCTTGATCACTAGGTGGACACTGTTATACTTCTTGGTTTTTGGGGAAATAGAAATAAAACCAGGCCTAGGGGTTCAAAAAGGTCTTCAGGTCTAGCATTAAACCTTTGGCTAATAATTAGCCCTTTTAAATAAAGGCTGTTCTAAATAGCCTTTTGAAATTAAGACTATTTACATTCTACAGTATTGCTTCTGTGGGCAATCTTTTTACCTGAGTGTGTCTAATTTGTAGTGAGTCTTTAACTTCTTAAATTTTTAGTAGCTACTTGTGTGGAAGACATATTTTAATGAGGTTGCCCTGGGAAGGAAGAAAGTGAGTTAGTAATTTTTATATAAATACCAGTAACTAAAAGTTAACAGGTACTTTAAATCTTCAGAGGTCACATTCAACAACTACAGCCTAATAGTATGGCAGATTATAGTCCATTATATCATTTTAAGTCATGAAAACTTCAGGGTATGCTTTGAAAGACTGTATGCTCTCTTGGTAAATAGGAAGTAGCTACACTTCATTTCTAGAATTAGTCCCTGCTGTTGCAATTCATGTAGAACAGATCATAATTGTGTACTCACATTACTCCTCCTTATGGTACAGTTGCTCCAGTGATTGCTTCTGAATTTACATGGAGCATTGATTAAGCAGATCACTTAGAGCATGCAACTTTCAGTTCAGTTCCTGCCTTATCGCAAAGAAGCAATGGGGCAAAACAGGGAAGAAGCATCATAACACATGTGATGGTGTTTTTGCATACATGAACTGTGAGTACTAATGCAAGTTTTAGATTCCCTGTGAATTGAAAACATTAAGTCATCGACTTGTGCCAAGAGTTGTCTGAGCTGCCAGAAGAAAATTCCATATACTTATGATCTTTTAGAGAGAATGAAGGAACACAAAAGAACTAATCAGCTTTCAGTCACCTCTGATCATCCTTCAAATTACTGCAGATCCAGAAAGGAATTGAAAATGGGTATATGCTGCACATTTGTTTTTGACTATCACCAACGCAAAAGGAGAACCTCAAAAGAGCATTTGCCTCACACAGTTGGAAATTTTTAGTATACCAAAAAGACTTTGAACTGGTACAAAATACACAGAAGACTACACGTAAATTAAAGCTTTATGTAGTACTTTCTAGTCTAAAAATATACTTATCTCCCATGGGACTCGAAAGTCTCATATTTTTTAAATACTGTTTATATGACTGCATGCTCAGATTGCATCACTGCTTGTGCACATATTGGTCATCAGGTTGTTTTTTCCTTCTGTATGTGGTGAGCAATTGTATTTCTACATCACTTAATTTATATACATATATATATAAATCATTATTGTTGTTACTATTGTCATCACTATTATTGTCCTTAATTTTCTCTCCCTTTGTCACCCTATTAAACTGCCTTTAACTCAACTTGGTTTAGTTTTCCATTCTCCTTCCCATCTCCTTGAGGGAGAGTGGAGAGCAAGCAGCTGCATGGTTACTGGCTAGAGTTAAACCATGACAGCATAACATGGGACACATTCTTTATGAATGTATTTGAAGTAGCCACCAGATTTCATGTAGGAATTAGTGCCTGGATGATGAAAGAACTCGGCATCCAACACTGAGTGAGACGGTGCCTATCATAGTCCTTTTAGAAATGTGATTTCAACACCATGATCATCAAGATAACTGAAAGACTATGTCTTAGCTTTCTTAAACTATCAAATAGTCCAGTTTTCTTTCTAAGAATCCTCTGAGCATCTAAACAACTACTGGGCAATAAATAACAAAGACTTCATGTATGACATGACGAAGAGGAAGAAACAAAAGTACCAGACTACACAAGGTGCTGTCTATGTGAGAAGACATGGCTTTCTGACCATTGGCTGTGGCCAAATGCCAAGCTGGTAGATACTTCCCAAAGAGGGGGAACATAAAAAGTCATAAGGACTAGTATATTGGGAGGAGAGGGTGAAAAAAAGAGCATTTATGGACTCCCACACCCATTGTAGAAACAGTAGAAAACACGATACATCTTCCCTTACTTATATTGCATGATTTGGGGTAAAACTTGGATTCAGGCAGTAGAAGAAGTCACAAAACCAGCCAAAACAAGAGTCACTGAATGAGCATGCAGGGTCATCTTCACAGTTGTGTGAATATTTTCACGTCTTTCTGCTCTTTGGATTCCAGCCCTTTTTCTTTCAGTCCCTCATTTTCTTTCCCTCCCCTGAGCCACTGTAAGTAACACTATAAGTACCACTGTTTGCTGCCGTCCACAGCTCACTGTGCTGCCTCATGATTTCCTTTTCCTCCTTCTGCACTTATCTCATCCATTTGCATTGAAAGGTCTCTGAGACAAGGGACACTCAAATATTGTGTTTTCCCAGCACCTTTAGGCCAACTCTGGTTCCTGAACCAATTTATAAGGTGCTAATCTACTCACTACAAGAAGCCACAGAGTATCTTAACAGACAGTGCTTTTAAAACAGCCACTCACCACTGAAGTTTGAGACCAAAATAACACAATACATCTACTCCTTGTGACATTCATAAGAATACTTGCAATGCACCTTTTAAATGCCAAAATAAAACAGATTCTTTCTCATAATTTCTTACATGCATATCTCAATGAAATGCAAATTATTTTTGCAATGAGCAGAGAGGACTGAGGACCTTTTGGGAAAATATTTATATTGTGAAATGGAACTCCTCTATGTTTTTCATCAAGCACATTAGTCATGTGTCCATGTGCATTTTCTCAAAAATTAAATGGATAGGTGATGTGTTGGTAATGAGGAAAAGGCTTGTAACTCAACATTAGAGGTTTTGGTGGGAGAAAAGCTTTGATACAAGTCAGAATCAACCTTCTGAGAACATGGAGAAAGCTTGTGGCTTCCTAGTGAACACCCAGTGAGCTCCTGGTCTGGGTGGAAACAGGAAGATCCTACTGTAAATAGGTAGAATTAAATTAGAGATGAGCAGAATGTAAGATAGATGAGTCACAATCTGAGATAAGTCATTAAAGAAGCAAATCAATCCCATGAAGAATGTAGAAAAAAACCCCACATAGGCTCATATACACCTTCCTTTCTAAGGATGTGCTGCAATCTGAATTGTGGTTGTGGCAGCCATAAACCTTTACCTTTAAACTAGCCAGTGAAGCTGTTGATTTCCACAGAGTCCAGCAGGAGCCACCAAATACCCAGAACAACACCATTCATTTGTTGCACCGGTGGTCTATGCTAACACAGTTACCTTTAGCTAAGATATCTGACATCCTAGACACTCCTCAGATTCCTCCATTTTGGAACCTGTTCTCCTGAAGGCAGAACATGACAGAGGAGCAGGAATGGATGAAGAGAGTGAGGAGAGCAGTTACACAATTTTCATGAAACTGTAAATGCAGTTGAATTGCCATTTGCTCGGGTGGCAAAAAGGTCTCAAGAAGTTCCTGGTTCTCATTTTTTCACTCTTCTTGCCTTCACATGTTGGTTTCCCCTGCTGCAGGTTTTCCACTCTGCTGGGCTGATGGAACTCTGTGGTACAGTTCTGCAAACAAAATCACCATGAGGAGGAATTCCAAAGGAGAGAACTTCCCAAACTGCATTCGAAGGCAGAGTACCTATACAATAGGACTAATTTCTCCTCCTGAATTCCTTCATCCATGTGACAAAATAGAGCAGCTTTTCTTTTACAGTGGGACCCAGGGTAGAGAACCTTGATATCCAAATTAGACCACTGCCGTAGATTAATTTAACTTGTATAGGGATTTTTTGGTACTTAACTAACCTAGCCAGCACCGGCTTGCCTGCTTTATTTTCCCCAACCCGTGAATAACGAAGCAAACATTTACCAGAGAACAGCGCATTAGCAGCAATCACTGAAGACTTTGTGAAGTGCAGTGCATCGGTACCTACGGATGCAACATTTTATACCAGGATTTTGCAATCTTTGGTTCTTCAGAAAAATTATGAATAAACAAGATCTCTGTATAAACCCCCATCCCTTTATATTTACAATGCATTCTTGTTATTTACAGTTGTGGTTCTATATGATCGTTCAGCAAGATCTTCTAACTCCTAGAAACTAGTCTTGCATAAACCTGAAAGACTAAAAAACTGTCTCACTGATATTTATACAGCCTTGAAAACAAAGATTTTTTTTTAAGGCGTGTAAATAAGTATATTATGTAAAACTAGACCGTACACAAGCTTTATGACGAAATCATTGGTGTTGTGCCCTTATTTGAATTTCTATATTTACTTAACAAAAGGTTTTGCTGGGGCTTTTCAGTCCATATTTACATAGATCCATCAAAGATGGCATAGTTAGACGCAGGATGTAGTTGAAACTAGACAATAGCACAGCAGGGTTAAGGTATTGGGCTGCAGCTAAAGTGTTTTGTTAGGAAGATCTGATAAGTGCTTAGACTTTTTGCTAAAATAAAGACCCTAACAACAGTGGGAATTCAACAGGGTAATCACACTTAATGCGGACTGTTTAGAGCAATTAGAGGTGATTGGCAGTGTCTTAAAGCCCTTAACCAGAAACAACATATAAAAAGAACTGACCTCAATTGGATTTCAGCTTCATTGCCAGTTTCAGTCTAATGCATTATATCAACTGGCTCAATGCATATAAAAGTATTATGTACTGGTCCTGTGCCTGTAAAGTGTTGTTAGGGAGATCTCCTCTGTCATGGAAATACTAAAACGCTTCCCGAGACACGCAGCCCTATCAGTAGATAGTGTAAATACAGAGTTTGTACTGGCCAAGGGATAAATCTCTCTTCCCTGATGTCCATGAGGTATTTATCAATGAATGGATCACGAATGCCACGGGGCAGGCAGGGAGACAGTGACAGATGATCCAATAGCAGAATGGACTGCCGACTCCGTTTTTAATGCAAAACCAAACTTTGTGAAGGCTCATTTTCAAACAACTGTGAATTTGTGCCTATAAATAACACAAAGAAGATATATTTAAACTACAGTGAATGCAATAGTTTGATTTAAATCTATGCTGACATACTGAAGCCACTGAAATAAGGCTGACTTTCCTCTTCTCAAGGATTTAGCTCATAGCTCTGTGTGGAACTAACTAATGAAATGAGTCAGCAAGGCAGTTACACACACCTGAGGGTCCTTGGCAGAGTATAGTTCTGTAATAGTGTCTTCAGGCCCAAATTTGTTATGGAAGACACCCACTGAAATTACCAAGTGTTGAGTAGCAGTCTGTCCCGAGGAGAGCTGTTTGAAACAACAAAGCCATGCTGTGCTGATCCAGGTAGACACAGCACATGGTCAGAAGCACAAACCATCATCTAGAGCAATTTCAGTGATGGCAGTCTAGGTCCAAACTACCATACTCTCAGCTGAAATGCAGGGCTAGAGTAGCTCTGCTCCTAAATTGCTGCAGTGCCAAAACTGGGTGGCTTAAAAGTTAAAACCTTCATTTAAGAGGCAGTAACTTCTTGAACCATGCTGTCCTGGTCACTTTTGAATCTCTAATATTAAATAAACTTATAAAATGCATACAAAATGTATGTTTTTACTTTGCTTTTGTTTTGGTATAAAGACATTTTGTGTCAGTCTGACTTAATCCATTCTAAAGATCCATTCTATAGATAATTATCTATATTAGTAAGTTATTACTTTTGCAAGCACCATGTAGTAACTGTGGGTGTTGGAGTGGTTGTGAAATTTTACAGGGAGGGAACATCCAGTTAGCCATGATAGCCACTCCAGCAAGTGCTTTCAGAACTGGAAGAGAAGGGGGCAATGCTAAAACCCATAGATGGATACCCTCACTGCTTTGGCAGCAGAATTTATGCAATAAAAATCATGTATTTCCACAAGTTCAAAATAATGCCTAAAAAGAGTAATAGTCTTCTGCCAGTCCAAATGCACAGTCAGGTGGGCATATGCCAAGAGCCATCCTCTGGATAGAATCTACATAAACCCAAGATTTTCCCACAGACTTTGCATTATGACAGACAGCAAGGCAAGCTGCTGGTTTAGCTTTCTTAATCAGAGCCCTAGGCTGGCTTAATCAGTAGTCATAATAATCCCATCTAGACAAGGGTGAGAATTGCCTCTGTTCAGTCAGAACCAACAGAGAAGCTTCCGGTCTGCCCCACTCACCTGGACTCCCTGCATGGCCATAGGCACCTTCACAGAGATATTCCTCCCACACCAAGAAGGTTTGTAAACCAGGTGGGACAAGATGATGTCCACAGTGACTGTCTACAACGACATACACAACTGAGTCATTCCAGGCACTTGGCTTTTCGTGATTAATGTTTAGATGAATGTTTGTGCAAGATGTCTAGCCCAGTCCAGAGGTCAGTAGAATTGTGCCCATCTTCAGTGAAAGCATCTGTCCTTCCAGGCTAGTGAACAATCCACCCATACAGATCCCCTGTCTTTCCACTTCAGCTATGGATGCTAAAAAGCCTTTCCTCTGCTTTCAGATCCAATAGGAATTTTCTTTTGTTATACAGGAAAGTCCTTGCACACACAGGTAACTCCTGAGCCATTTACTTATTATCCACTTTGTTCCTTACTGGTCATGAGCTAGATGACTCAAATCTCTGCTTATGCATGCAATTGACCAGTAAGAGAAGAGATAAAACACATTTTGTATGTTTATACATTAGGATAAATAATGTTCCATTATTTTACTGCGTAAGAGATGAGAAAAAGTGAAATTAAAATAATTTTACAGAGGCCTCCCCTCAAAAGTGTAGAAACATCCTTTTGGTTCCTTGACTGGTGGCAAAATTTTGAGGCTTTTCATTACACAGGCAACTTCACTAAGTTTTCATTTTTAAAACATTAACTGGAGGCAGAGGCTTATGGCCACTTAGAATGTTAGTTAATTAAAAAAACGTTAAATTAACATCCTTTCCCTTGCCATGGGGAGCTCACAGCCAGAGGATAATGAGTTTTATTAACTCTCATAATGTCAGTGTTGATTGCATCCAAATATTGGATCCATTATTTGTCAGTCCCCAAAGAACCACCTAGAGAAGCAAATGGGTCAAGGATTAATTGATCAGTGCAAGGTTTTCTCCTTCCAGTTACGGTCTTGCTACTGTGCCATTGATATGTGCAGGACAGGAGAGTCAGAGTGTTTTGAGACAGGGTTATTTCTGCACAGCATCTACCAGCGTGTCACCCTCCTTTTGCCTGTCTTCTCAGAGCTGCTGCTGCGCAGTCAGTGACAATGCTGCAGCCTTTCAGCAGCTGCCAAATATTGTCACAAAAAACACTGGTCTCAAGTGGAATTCTCTAACAACACATTTTAGATTTTGTTTGTTTGGTTTGTTTTTTAAACGTCATGCTAATTTGTGGAGATGGAGACATTACCTGAGAATGTACCCCCCTCTAGGGAAATCTCACCAGGAAAGGACTCTCCAGCACAGGAATTTGGAGAGACATCTCCACCCCAGACTAAGGAATAGATCAGCGATTAGGACACTTGGCTGGGATGGTGAAAACCTATTCTTCCTCTACCCCAGCTTTGTACTAGCCCTGGGCTACTACAGGAGGAAGAGATTTTTCCTTAAGCTCCTCCAAAGGCTTTCCACTTTGGCTAAACAAGTCATTCCTTGCTGGGTGACAAAAACTGTGTTACTTTGTAATACAGATCACCAAACATCTGATTGCTATTCCTATAACTCCTAGGCAGACCTCTCCACACATTCCCTCTTGACTGCGCTATCAGTGACATTTGGCTGTCTCCCTATTCATGGGTCAAACAGGCAGAATTCTGTAAAAATTCTATAAAAAGGGAGAGGGGAGGGGAGAATCATTCTGCTGCCTAAATCCCATCTTTGATCCAAGAAGCATCAGTAGCAGCACAAAGGAAGTGGAAGGCAACCAGGAATGAAGGAACAAAATGCTGTGTTTGGTAGCAGGTAGCTCTTAGTTCACGTCCTTTAAGTGATCAAGTCACATATCTCTCCTGCTCCTTTGTACTTCTTGGGGGGGTGCTATGATTTCTTTTATTAAAAAGCATGTTTCCAACTCAATGGGGAACAGAAGGACATAGAAGAAACATTTCTTAGCAATTTTTCAGACAGGAGATTTTAGAGGATTTTATCCAGCTTTTATTACAGGCAGGCCTGAGCTGGAAAGCAAAATGCAAATCCCCATGAAGATCCCATTGGTTTGTGTCAGAGATATTTTTTAACCTGTAAAGAGCAGGTAACCCTGCAAATTCTAATAAAACCACCACAAATGTAGAGGAAGAAGGTAAAAGCAGTTTCTTCCACTGTTCATTTTTGTCAGATGTGGGTGAATTTTCAGGAATTTCCCTCATTCCCCACATCAGGCCCAACCTGATGTACACCTCTTGTGTACTTGTTGACTTACCCTTTAACTCAACTCTGTGGTAATCCTGCCAGTTCTGCAGCCAAGGCTTGTAGGTTCAAGCAGGGTCTGTCTCACCCTTCTGAAATTAAACAGAAAAGCATTATTTCCTACCCCTTGAACTGTCCATAAAGTAGATTTAATTTTTGATTGCGCTTATGTTCAAAAGAAATTTGAGAAGCAGAACTGTTGAGGGAAAGAAAAAAAAATGTGTAGATGGTATTTTTCAATTACAAATTCACTTATCAGACAGAATTTCCTAGTTCTTTAACAGAACACTGGTAAAAATGATGCTGAAGCAGTTCAATGCTTTAGATATGATGAACTGATACACTCAATTTCAAAATACATCATTATACTAAAAATAAGCATTGAATTGTATGCATATATTTTTCAAATTATGCACAAAATCCTTCCAAATAAGTAAAAGTGCTGAAAATTATAGCATTTTGCACTGTATTTCAACTAAATTAAAAGCCGAGGTGCTGCAAAACTGTGGGAACAGAGCTAAACACAGTTTCAAGAAATATGTCTGTACATCTTCCCAAGCTACTGAGAGCTGGACAACATGGTTCCAAAATTCCTAAAGAGTCTTAATTGTAAACTTTTTTTGAGCTCATTGCCAAATGTAACTTTGCAATCTCCCCACACAGCTGTAGTTTAACACTGGCCACGTGAAAAGAACATACTCTGTGCCAGCTTAGGAACCCAGTTTATGGGGTTCATACAGCTGATAGAGTGAATTGTGACCCAGCTGTGATTGGCACCAGCGTTCATGGCTCCACATCACTGAAAGCTAGGTGATGTGCCAGTGTGAGATATTCCCCTCTTCCCCGTTCATTCCAATTCCTACTCAGTGGTATGTTTCTCTAATGCAGCTGCTTGTGGCCGCATCCTCTGCACCACACTGAAAACTGACCTGATTTTTAAAAAAAACAAAGCAATGAAAAAGTGCTTTTAAAAACAGCCCAAAAAAAAGCACCCATAAACCAGCACCATGACAGCAACAGGAACACTGTAAAAGGCAAGACAAAGGAGTTTAATGAAGTCGGTGTAACAAACTTCATGCTTGCTTATTCTCAAGAGGCTCAGCAAAGCCTCCACTTAGTACAGCAAGCCAGCGTCCCCTTAAAATAGGTGATGTTGCTGAATATGAACGCTCAAAGCCATCTGCAACTTGGAAAGTTGCATGTATTTTAGATTCAGCAAATCCTCCAGGGTAGCCTTGTTTTGTTAAAATGGATAGAGAAGCAGGTTAAAGGGTCTGAAGATAAATAATAAATGAGTGACAGCTCAAGACCACAATTAGGCCAAGGTTAATAAGCATCAATTCCAAAGGATAAGGGATTTCTCCTTAGAAGTAACCACCACATAATACATGTCCAACTACAGACTTAATAGATAAAGTCACTTGGTGTTAGAGTTGGTTACAAAAAAGATTATAGAGAGGAAAAGCATATGTAAAAGTCAGACTAGCCTAACCTTTCATAAAGGTAGGCAGTGGGGTTTGTTCACCTTCTCCATTGTCCACTTTTCCAGAGCTCCTAGCCAATGCTACAAGCAATTACAAAATACACGTGCCAACATTTTTCTCCCCCTTGCACAGCCCTCACAACAGCCTTACAGTCACATCCATGGGAAAAAAATACCAGAGCATTAGTCTGTCCTGTCACACAGTCCTAACCTTCAAGAAGGGATCTTCCAGGCACAGCTGGCTTTGCTCTGTGTACCCCATGTCCAACCCAGAGTGGAACCCCTTTCTGTGACAATTTAACATTTGCTAACTAATAGGAACTGTACTAAGTTCTGTTCCAGTTAGACTATTAGGTCTTCTGGTGGCAGCTGAAGCAACCTGAGAAAACTAAGAATTCCAAAGTAAAAATAGTGAGTTAGATCTTGTTTGTTTGTTTCCCCTCCTCTCTTTTATTCTCTCTGTTTATTTGATCAAACTGTACTGAAAGACAAAACATCCCTCTGACAGGTCTAGCTCCTCCTGAGCATATTAGCTTATCTGTCTCTTAATCCCATCTTTTGCAAAATCGAATGCTGTGACAAATCACAGCATTTGACACCGGTTTAAGTTCTTCAGCTATAAATGTCCTACTGTGATTTTACCTTTGTTAAAGGACACAAGTCTTAGAGACAAGATAATGACAAGGTCCACATTTATTACATGAGCTCAACACAAGATAAATACTAACTGGAAAGAAACAATGTTAATACATGATGATAAGACAGTGACAACACAATGTCAGGAGAGACTTACAGAAATTAAGTATCATGTAAGTATTCAGGACTGTCTTGTTGCCTTCTTGAGCCTGTGGAAGTGGAAGTTACTTCTAATGCTTCAGAGCACTTCAGCTAAGTGCAGGCCAATTGCATGAGGTTCAACAAGGCCAAGTGCCATGTCCTGCACTTGGGTGACAACAACCCCATGGCAAAGCTACAGGCTTGGAGAGGAGGGGCTCAAGAGCTCTCTGGAGGAGAGAGACTTAGGCATGTTGATCAACAGCCAGCTGAATATGAGCCAGCAGTGTGCCCAGGTGGCCAAGAAGGCCAATACCATCCTGGCTTGTATCAGGAACAGTGTGGTCAGAAGGAGTAGGTAAGTGATCCTTTGCCTATATTCAGCGCGGGTGAGGCTGCACCTGGAGTACTGGGTTCCATTTTGGGCCCCTCACTACATCAAGCACATTGAGATGCTTGAGTGTGTCCAGAGAAGGGCTACAAGGCTGGTGAAGGGTTTGGAAGACAAATATTGAGGAGTGGCTGAGGGAGCTGGTTTAGAGAAAAGGAGACCAAGGGGAGACCTCATTGCTCTCTACAACTACCTAAAAGGTGGTTGTAGTGAGGTGGGGGGTGGTCTTTTCCCCCTGGTAGCTAGTGACAGGACAAGGGGAAATGGTCTGAAGTTGCATCAGGGGAGGTTTAGGTTGGATACCACGAAAAATTTCTTTACTGAAAGGCTTGTCAGATACTGGAAGAAGCTGCCCAAGCAGGTGGTTGAGTCACCATCCCTGGAGGTGTTTAAAAGAAGAGTAGATGTTGCACTTGGTAACCTGGTCTACTGTTGGACCTAGTAGGGCTGGATAGATGGCTGGACTGGATGATCTTGAAGGTCTTTTCCAACCATAACCATTCTATGATTCTGTGCTGACTCCAAAAAACCCAATTCCATTCCATGGCCCTGCCACAACCCCAGTTTACCCTAAGTTAGAGCTATCCTCCAAACTTGCACTAAGGGTCTAGCAGGTGTCAAGCCAATTCTTTTTTACATAAGCACTGGAGTTGGGAAGAATGGCCCATAAGCTACAACATAGCATGATTTATATGGGAATCCAGTAACACAGGTACCTTCTTCTACTGATGGAAAATAGCACTGCTTAAGTAACATAGATGTTCTTTTACTTACCAGAGAGCTAGGAAGAGACTTGGTCACTAGCCATAAAGGAGTCTTTTCCTAAAACATTTAAAGAGAATAAATAAGAGACTATATCGTTGTTCTCTTAAGAAACAGTTGTGCTAGGAGTAAGTCATACAGACATGTGAACAGGCACTTTAACGGAAGAATATCCTCCAGCTACCAAGAATTAAAGACATGAACATTTTTTAAATTAAAAAAAAATATATTACTTCACAATACTGCAAGCTCCATACCAGCCCCGGGGTATAACACTAACACTAAACTAATACTAATAACAGCCACAACAACTACTACTTTTCCTGAAGAACATTCAAGCAAGCACTGCTAACTGCAGTCATTGTTTCTGTTGCTAAAGCGATGCAAGAGATAGTGCAGGAGCTAATGCTCCTCTCTGAGTGAAAACAGTCTTGTCAAGGACCCAGCACAAAGCTGTTACTTTACCTGCCCCTCCAGAGAAATAGCAGGTGGTATCAACCCAGGTAACCAACCTATCTCAGCTGAGTGATTAAATAGATTGTGGCCTCATTTCACAAAGAAGAGGGACATTTATCCAACACTCAGTGACTGAAAGGTTTGTTTCCACTCTGTTAAGAGCCCAGTGATTTTTAAAATACACATTAATACTGGAGATAATAGATGTATTTTCTTTCATATTTAAATGTAAAAATCTTCCCAAGGCAATAAATCATTTCAGTGTTTGCAGCTGCCCTTTTAAAACTGGGTATGATATTCCACATGACCCTTAAATGATAGCGCTCTCTGCGCAGGAAACCTGGAAGAAGAAGCAGATACCATCACTAAACTAGGCATCAGCAGACAAAAAACATTAACTCGATGCTATTAGCATTGGATATTTCCACAGCAACAGAGATAGTCGTAACTGGATAAAATTTTGAAAGGCTGACTCTCAAACTACTTTGGCAGTGAATGATTGACATGATCTGTTAAAAGCCTGCTTGCTGTCAAACAGCTCAGCTTTGTTGCTCCAAGTTTCCTGTTCTCCTAGCTCACACCGCTGAGCCCTGCCTGCCTGCGACAGAACACTGCAGTAATTATTGGTGATTACTGTAATAAACTCAGCATTAATGATGTACAACGGTGTCAGTGCTTACGTTCATGTATCACCTACCTATAGACACTGCATGCTTCCAACAATAGTGATTATGCTCATGATTGATACATTTGCTTTGTATCCCTTTAGATCAATTCAAAAGGCAAACAGCTATTGGTCAATTTTACTACAGATGTGGCTAATGAAAACCTTCCTGATGTTCTCAAAGCTTCACAGTTCCTCTGTTCTTTTTGTTTTCCCCAGGTCTTTGAGCAATGGCTTTGCATTAGGCCTTTTGTGTTACAAACCAGAAGATGAACATGTGGGCATTGCTGCCTCTATATATTAACATCAGGCTGAAGTTCAAAACTCCTTCGCTCAGTCTCTGTTCAGCTCTTAAATTCTCATTCAATCAGTTGGTGATTTACCTCAGTGAGGACCTGAGAGCACATGCACGGATGATTTGGCCCCACTTGAGAGGTCGTTTGCATGAAGATCATGGCCATTAGGGTTATCCACCAATGGGTGAAATAACTGGATAGTTCTGGGACTGCCAATGTTTTGAGTTCTGGATTACTACTGTTGACAATGTGACTCCATGATGGCACCAGGTGACAGCTGTTAAGTGGCCCATAAAAAAATGGGCTGGTAGTAGATATCAAATCCTTGGGGACCAGCCATTCAAGTGGAAAAGAAAAGTGAGTAGTGATGGTAGCAAACCCATCAGAGTCGTGCTGAGAGAACACTGAGCATGAACTCCCAAAGTGATCTCTTCACTGGAATTCTCCTACTTGCAGTTACAACCTTCATTTTCCAGTGATGGTGGAAACCTGGGCTATTAAATTCTCATTTATAGCTGATGAAACTGCTCCTTTGTTGCTGTGGGGATACAGGTATGGGCACGCTCTGTCCCTTCTTGATGTGAAATCTAGTGAAGCAAAACCAGCCACGGAAACCTTGGGATTACCTTCCTGTAGCACGTGCGACCTGAAGTAGATCCCTCTGTTTCTTTTAAATGAAATTGTTAGGAAGCAGGTTTAAAAAACAGTAAAAAGAACCCTTTCCATGGGGTATAATTACACTCATTGCCATATGGATTTTTTGGGTGACAGCAAAAGTTGCTCCAAACCCAACTTGATAAACTCACAATTAAAATGTTCCTCAAAGGACTGTGTCAGCAAAAAGAGCTGAATGCAAACTCAGATTGTGAAATCCCTAAAATGCAGGTGGCAGGAAACTTGAAGAGCTTATCAGGAATAGTAGCTTTCTATAATTGTGCTCTTCTCATATTTTCACTAAACATGGAGATTATTTAACATTACTTCTGAACTAGTATTTATACTCTTGTATTACCTCCCCAGAAAGGTAAGAATGGTCTCATGTCCTATTTTCTTATGTTTAAAGGAGACATTAATAATTTCTGGACATTATGTTCATTCAAACTTTGAGATCTTATAAAAATATAGATGGGTTTCTCTTTTTTTTTTTTCTTCCTACCTTTGGAAGGTATCAAGGATGTTTCATATATATGTAGCATTTCACGTGAAAGAAATATTGATGCATTTCCTGTATTTCCTCCAAAATGTTAGCCAGTGGACTTGATATATTTATCATGGAATTTTTCCAAAATATTGACCAGCAGATCTGGTGCATTTTCTACAGACTTCTCCAAAGTGTTAGCCATCAGAGGGATGTAAATATGCAAATGTATGTAAAGTCTTCATTTTCAGTCTTATTTTTCAGTATCTAGCTCTTTGAAGCCACTGATACTCTCTGGTTCATACTGTGGTTTTCCTTGGCAAGTAGGATTTGAAATGTAGATGAATGTACATCTGCAGGACAGAAAGGGAGCCTTTCACAATAGCATCTTCTTTACAGAGAGACAGTAAAGATCATTGGTTTTTCCTTTTTTATTTCAATAACCTCTTATTCTTAATTTCAGTGATTATGCATCAGCAGGCTCATTTTCATCTTCCAAGCAACAAGTATTAGGAAGACACGTTTCAATATCACCTTGAAAAGATCCCCTCCATAGAAATACCATTTAGTCTAGGTTACAAATCCAGATGTGAGACACTGTATGCTCAGACAGGATATTTGCTGGTATCTTGAAGTCATGGTTCACCAGTAAATTCTTGAAGAACACTTACTTAACCCATACTTACTTTCTAATTAACTAATCTTATTTATTTTTCTTTGTTATCAATGTTTTGTTACATAGATGTGGGATATTTTTTTTAATTTTTTTTTTTGCTAGGCATTTGCAAAATAAAAATCCCCTCAGGTAAGAATGGGAATGTCAGCTCATGAAAATTCAAATGCTTCATCTACTCCTTTACTGCACTCATGTGCCGGTTTGTTTAAATGCTTCCCTGAATTCTCCTCCAAATTATGATTTAATTTCTTTTTACAATAAAAAGATTCTAATGCAAAACCTTTAGTTTTGAAAGCATGAATTAGTGAAAGAGAATCTTGATTTTTTTTTTCTTAAATCTCCAGTAAAATAACACATAGATTCACACTGGATGTTAGTAAGCTGCTACTTCAGCTCAGTGACACTAGTTTGCATCAAACCATTAGATCTGTCAGTGACTATAAATGTGGAAGGTGCATATTAAATTCTATTTGCAGGCCATTAGTGGTTGTTTCTTATATGCTGTTTGGAAAAAAAAATCGCCTATGTAATTGTTAATCTGGCAGCAATGAGCTGCAACACACAACCAGAAAGGCTATAAAACCTACTTCTTAATGAAACCACTGAGGGTTTTTTGTGGTACTTAGATTACTTTCAGCAAAGCAAAGTTTGATATTTGGTCTTTTATAGAGAGCACTCAACAGGACACAAAATAATGCTTTCACAATCAATTTTGCCTAAGCAAACATGTTTGGTTTTGGTGTTCTGTTTTTTTTAATTAGGTTTGTTGACCACGTTTGTTTGTTTCATATCCAACAACCTTGGGGTAACAGTCCCAGTCAGCAAGAGATTGTGCTGCAGGCCTTGATATTGCAAAAAACCAGCCTCTACGAGCAAACATAGATTTCTTGGCAATTAAACTAGCTGGACTAAATTCCTCTGACGTGATTTATAAATTCATCCAACTTAATTTGCTGATAGGAAGCTGAGCACTGTACCTGGGTCATTTGGCCTGATTCATAACAGAAAAGTGTACAAAAGAAAATGGAGCTTCTCTATCTTGCTCTTGTCCTCTCCTAGATTCCTGTTACTATATAACAGGCATCCTTTTCCTTTAATTACCTTCTTCACGGCTTGAGAGCTTTGATGACTTGATTAAGCCTTGCAGTGCAGTTCCAGTCCCTACCCATCTGATTAATTAGCCCAAACCTTATTAACTTCCTAATTCCAATCAATAATGCACTGATGCTGAACTGTGCAAGGGCAAACTAAGGATAGTAATTTTATCTGAAGACAGTGAGCCACATACGGTTTGTTCTTTTACCTACATTTCTTCATGGGAAGGCATGGCAGAGCTCTGCCCTCTCCTGCACGTGCTGTCTGAGGGCAGGGAAAGCCACCTGGTGAGTTTTACTTTATCATAATGATGCCAGCAGAGATCCAGGAATGTTGAAGGGATATTTCAATGACTCTCAGCACAGCTAGAACAGCACCCAGCTAAGTCAATGCAAGTTTGACTATGGGCAGCTAAAATAGAGCTGGGAGATGGTGGCACTTCTCCCATGGCCCTCAGCTCCTTTGCCCCTAACTCTGTCACTGAACTGGTGCTGGAGGCAGAAACACTACCCAAGTCCTGGCAAAAAAGAATCAGGTTGGATTTTTTAGTCCCCCAGCAACATCTGAATGCACTAGTAGAGAATTCAGCGCGGCCTGAAATTCAGCTGTGAAATATGTCAAACAACCCTGTTTCTCAGGCTGCCACTTTCACAATCAACAGCTGCCCATTGCCACCATTTCATGTATTATGAGTGTATGTTAGATCTAACTTGTGCAGGCAACAGTTTGTTGGGTTTGAATGCTTGGGGTTTTTTTTCCTAATTTTCTCACAGCGACACTGCCAGTAAAAATGGGATTCAAGTGTCTCTAAGCAATTCAGCAGAGATTGATCATTAAAGTAGTTGTACCTGTTGTTACAAAAAGCATTGTTTTTGTCTTTGTTCAGTTCATTTGGGTTGGTCTGGCTTTCTTCAGTTACTGGGAACGGTGGGGGGAAAGACCTCTTCCATTCTTCCACCTGTAGTAGATGGTTGGCCTGGCAATAGCAAAGACATTAAAAGGTACAGCTTACAGCACTCTTCTCAGCAATGCAAACTACTTCTTCACTACATGGTTGGAATTGAGGATAAAAGTCGGTTTACTCTCCACACAGAAGCACAACTTCCAGACCAAAACCCCCCGAATACCAGATCTCAAAAGCACTGTATTGTACTCTGAATGCCTGCAAGAGAGAAGCTGCACAGGTAGGATAGCCAGTGGGAGGGTACAAGGGTTTGTAATTAAATGCCATTGTTACGTTGTTCTCACTGGGTTTTCATTTTCTAAACACACAGCAGCAGCTTTTTTCTTCTCATTAATGTCTGCCTTTCTAAACAATCTATAGGACCAAGTACCTCCATTACGCTTTGCTTTCCTCAGGCCACTGACAACAAACCACAATTCTCTGTACAATACTTTGTCTCCGAGGTAGTGGGTATCAAGGACTCTTAATAGTGCTGTGACCAGGATCAATTGTTCAGCTCTATAGTGCAGGAGTGTCTCCTGAGCCTTTCAGTTGCCTGCCTTTGTGTACAGTATCACTGATGAAGAGTGACATTTCTTTCTTAGGGAACCTTCCATTAGAGAGGCTGCTTCCAGACAAATCCGGGAGTGGAGTGTTTGGAAAAGAAAGCATGGGCAGAAGTGGGCTTTTGTCACAGTGGCTCATGTGATTGATAAGGAATTGGACATTTCTCCCAGTGCTCAACCGGAAACTACAAAATCATTTTCATTCCTCAAGTATTACTAAATCTCTGAAGGTTTAAATTTAAATACCTGGCATCTCACTATCAGGGTAGATTTCCACATACAGAATTTAAGAAAAGTTAAAAAAATTCCTTTCTGTCTCTGCATTTCCTAGAAGGTTTACATTAGCAACTGATGTTTTAGTATCAATGGCTTCAAGGTACCTTCTACAGCATCCTAAAGGTGTTTCCTAGTGGTATGAAATCACATTTTTCACATGACTGTGCTGACATTTATACAGTATGCAGTTAGGCCAGAGTAGTAATTGTGTAAAGGCTGTCTGGAAACAAAGCTGCAGATAAAGTTTTGATCTCATGAAAAGCACACCTATGCTCCTATAGGGAGCATACAAACAGGAGGGGAATCAGCATTTTAAAAGGGCAGGACAAGGGGGAATGGATTAAAGCTAAAGGAGGGAAGGTTTAGATTGGATATCAGGGGGAAGTTTTTTACAGAAAGAGTGGTGAGGTCCTGGAACAGGCTGCCCAGAGAGGTGGTGGATGCCCCATCCCTGGAAGTGTTCAAAGCCAGGTTGGATGGGGCCCTGGGCAACCTTGTGTAGATCCAGGCCTGAGGTTGGTGGCCCTGTCTGTGGCAGGGGGGTTGGAGCTCTATGATCCCTGGGGTTCCTTCCAACCCTTGCCATTCTATGATTCTATGATTCTGTGCTGCAAGTAGATCTGGTTTTAAACAACTCCATATATTGTACCTGTGCAAAATCCTTCTGCATGTGTGCTTGTGAGTTTTGAGTCCAGTGTCATGCTAGGGGCATGAAGTAAATCATGAAGATTTTCTCTTTGCTGGTGATGGTCTTTACTGAAAAAGCAGCATGTAGATTTTGTCTGATACTAACATAGCCCTCCAACGCCATCCCACAAATACTCAGCTCCTATCCTCTCTTAGGATATTAATCATAGCATCACAGAACCATATGGTTTGCATTGGAAGGGACCTCAGAGACCATCTAGTTCCACCCCCTGCTATGGGCAGGAGCACCCACCACTAGACCAGGATATCCAAGCCCCATCCAACCTGTCCTCGAACACTGCCAGGGAGAGGGCAGACTCGGCTTCTCTGGGCAATGTGTGCCACTGCCTTGCCACCACCAGAGTGAAGAAATTTTCCTTATATCTAATCTAAATCTCTTTTAGTTTAAAGACATTACCCCTTGTCCTATTACTACATCCCATGTAAACAACTCTCCAGCTTTCTTGTAGGCCCTTAAGGTACTAGAAGGCTGCTATATTAGGAGAAATCAAGCTGTAGCTGAGGACACCAATGGATATGTGAGATACAGAATTGCCCATTTGTTAGTATTTTGAGTCACACTGCCCTGGAAATAAATTATGAGGAGTTTAACATCACAGTCTTGGTGGCTAAGTACCAGGAATGAGGATGAAACATCATGGGAGAGGAAACACAACCTCACAGTGCCTCAGCTTCCCGTCCACAAGTTGGAAAGGAGCAGTAATGCTGATAAATCCTACAGAGGACTATGGACTCCACAAAGGACGAGCAATATAACTTGGCTTCACTGGCAGGTGGTTCTGCATAGCTAGAGAAGGCATGAGGAAATTATTTGTAGCAGATTTAGGGTGCAAGTGGAATTCCATGTCAACCCAGGCTGTGAACATTTTCTCTTTCCAGCTAAGGTTCATGATCATGTGGCCTCAAGGTGGAAGACATTAAGGCAGTTTTGCCACTGACACCTGAGGTTTGTAGAGGGTTCCCATCGTGCCCCGAGGGACACACTGTGCAGCCTGTCTGTTCTGCCAGGTCTAGCACACAGCGGGCAGGCATGCTTCACTGGTTGAGATAAGCATTTAAGCAGCTTGCAATAATCCTTTCATTCATTAAACCGCACTAAGCAGATTTGTGTGGTGTTCAAAATGAAGTCAAACATGAAGAGAAAGGAAAGTGCACCTAGACTGATTGCACAAAGGCAGCATGGGCCTCGGCCTTCCTGCGCAGCTTGAGCCACCTGCCCTGGGACACGCATTGAGGCACGAGGCTGGCCACAGCAGCCAGTGTGTCCCTGCTTGAATGGGTCACCCTGGCTTAATGAATGTCCTTTCTCCCCCGTCACCAAGGGGTATTGAGAAGGAATGTAGCTGCAGGGGCCTTGGCACTCACAGCTTATAGAGAAGTGCACAGGTCTCCAGACTCTTGCGGGTTGTCACGGTTCCACCATGATCAGGAGCATTCAAGAACTTCAGGCAGCCCAGGTCCAACACCCATGGAGTCTCAGTCCGCCACACCTGATTATCCCCACTGCTCTGACTCCCTGCTATTGTCTCAGACATGTTCTTCACCTTGTCTCTTCTCTCCTCCTCTCCTCTTCCTCTCACATTGTTTTCTATTTCCTCCCCACCCTCCATTACTCCATTGACATTTACCTTGCTCTGATAAGATGCCTAAAAACCCAACCTCATTTTCAGAGATATTCAGGTAGCAACTGATAGCCTCTACCTGTCCTTCCTCCCCCCCCCCCCCATTACTTGTTCTTCTCCCTTTCCCACTGCCCCTCACCCCCTCAGAAACATGCAAAGCAGATAACCATCACAGGACACAGACAGTAATCCTACTGGCAGACAGCACCCAAAGAGCAATCATCTCCTGCTGCCCAGCCCTGACTCCACAGAGTGCTGTGGAGCTGAGCACAACTGGTTACAGCAAGGGAAAGGACAACACAAGTTGTCCAGGCAAGCACAGACTGCTATTCCTTTCCCAGTGGCTGTTTCATTGTCTCCTTCTGCACAGGTAAGGGTTTGAAAGGATGTCTTTGTTGTCCAGATACTGCTGTGAGCATAGTGGCCATCACTTTCTGACATTGCAGATATATATTGTGAGACTCTTCCTAATCATTGTCAGGGCCTGAAACCATGAATGGCGTTATCTGTTCCAGTATGCGTTTCCTTGAGATGTAACCAGACCTGCCAGTATCAAGTCATCATAGAGAGATTGTTAGGTTGTTAGGTCATGTGGAAGATTGTTATCTAGAGTAAGATAGAAGGGGGGAAGGAACAGCTCAGAAGGTGGCTTCAAGGACAGCCCACTGCTCTCAAGGCTAGAGAAGTCAGCATGGCAAGAACTACAACATGGCACCTGGCTGTGCCAACCCAGACTTTCTCCCAGGCACCTTCCTCTGGACTGTATGGCAATCTAAGTAATTACCAATAACACACTACCTCATTTGCTTGCTCGACTATCTTTTCACAAACTCTTTAGCTCATTTCAATCCATCTCATCCCGTTTTGGTAGTTGGTGTCAACATTCTCAGGACTGCAACAAGCTAGTTAAAACCTGTCTGGACCTCTAATACTAAAGCTCATCCTCAAATTATGCATTGTCATGTCAGGTGGTTAGTTACCTGCCAAAGCATTCATAGTTTAAATGGGGTGAACCTGCTTATCAAGTGTGGTAATTCCATCATGGGTTAAAGTATTTTTTGTTCTTCAGGTGTGCTTAGGGGTAGGGGAAAATAACCCAACACACTAAAATCCAGAAAAGTAGGGAAACAGCTGGAGACATATATTTCTATTTATTTCCCCTACATTCTTTCCTTCAAGTATTTGGACATGTTATTCTAAAATACAGATAAGGGATGATATTTGAAAAAATAAATTTGCTACAATTTTTATTGCAAAGGGGAAGATTTGGTGAGCGTGGTATCACCCTAAACCCAAATTAAATATTTCAGGTTACAATCCATCTCACTCAGCATGTGTTTTAACAAATGGCTTGCAGTGTACATGCAGATAGTGACATTCTTCACTAAGTTCCTGATATCCCAGGGGCCTGAGCTATAGCTTTCATTCTAGGACATTAATGGAAGATTCCTAACCAGGCTGAATTTACTAAAACAAAAACAACTCAAGGTCACACTTCTTAGGATGAGATACGTTCAATAGATTCACTGAAAAGGGTACATATGGTCCATGCAGATGTACTTACAGATGTCAATCATATATGTTCTTACTTTTTTAAACCTGAAGTGTAATGGAGTTATATTTATGTTAAAAGGCATTTAAAAAATCAAGAAATCAATTTCTGGTAAAAAGTCTTTGTATAAGGAAGAGCAAATGTTCTTTCCTGCTCTTTGGGTCCTTTTTTTTTTTCTCTCTCTCTTTTTCTTTTTTTTTGGGGCTTACAGACATTGTGTTAAGGTACACCAGGGGCTCTGTAACACTGTATTGATGAGGAGTAGCCAAGGACATCTGTGGTCTTGAAAACCCACAACCAAGGCATAAAAAACCCCACCAAACCACAAAGTGAGGTTTTAAAAGACCACAAAAAGCTCCAGTTTGCTCCACTTGAGGTGTTCTATGGGAATTCGTTGAAAAGTTAACAATGTTTTTCCTTTTCAGATTTCCTGTATCAGTAAGCCCAGAAAAATTCATCCTCTTCCTTAGGTAAAAAAATGCCATGAGCAGAGGAAGCCTGGAGATGCATCTGGAGAAATATATTTTTTTCAGAAGAAGAGTAAAATTTTTTAGATATGGAGATGCTGGTGTCTCAGTTCTGTGCTGATCAAAAAAACTCCCAAGGCAAACCTCAGGAACATTGGGAAGTGAAGTCATGGAGGACCAGTTCTAGGATTTACCCCTCAAAGTTGCATTTTTCTACAAAAGGAATGTGCATTGTCTGGACTGATGTTGGGCAGAGAGAGTTTTCTCACTGATATAATGTAACTGAAATAATCAGTTAAAGTGCTGAAGATGCAGAAAGATCAGAATGGTAGTCTTGCTTCTAACTAGAACATTACAGGTAAAACATCTCCCAGGCTAGCAAAACAGGGATTTAAAAAAAAAAAAAGTGTATGTGTATACACACAGATCTCTCCAGTCCTGCAACTACAGACTCATCAAAAAGGTGTCACAACAGCTTAAAAAGGTACCAGTATCACTGACTTATTTTATTTTTTACTTCACTGGAAATAGAAAATTGCTGAAAATTAATGTGTTGACATTATTTTGAGTACCATGAATTCACATATATAAAAATATGTATTAAAAGCTATCAATGTGACTTTGTAACAAAGTAAATTCTACGCTCTGCAAAATATGAAGGAAAGCGTGATGCACATTAATTTCATTGCAGGTTTCACTTCTAACTTCAGGTATGGGATTAGTTTACTCTGTCACTTTAAGTGAAGGCATTTCAAACAGGTAACACAAAATGCTGTGTGGCTCCAGTGAACTGCAAACCTGAAAATATGTAACATTCCCATTCTAGTTAAACATTTCTACTGTCCTTACCTCAATACTCCTTTCTAAATACACACATGTACCTTTACACACAAAGGAATTAAGAATCAAAATGGTCAGAAGTTAAAAAGAAAATGGTAATTTTAGGGGTTAGGTTCTACCATGACAAATGTGTAATAGAGAAATAAAACAATGAGATAATGCATCTTTCCTCTTTTAAGGAATGTGCTCTTTGTGCCTTGTGCCACTGTTCTCAGGTGGGAAAGGAGTAATGACAGTGGTGTTGTCTCCCATTGCCCCATCTTTAGTTACCATTTTAACCTCAAATCACATATAAAACAAGGATAAACCGTTTATGATTCACTGGAACGGGAAATATCTGTTTAATTCTTTGGTTTAACCTCTTTGGATTTTTACAGCACATTCACTGTGATATAATCTGAGCATCCTCTAATGCAGTATTTTCCTCTATAGCAACTTCCCCCATCAACTCTCAGAAGTATTAATCAACAAGTGCATGTATTCCTCAGTAAATATCTTGGTGAGAAGGTTGAAACACAGGCCAAATATTAACTGGAATATCTTCATTCACCTGTCGTTCTCAGGCTTGAGTTGAGTTTGCCATTCATCCAAAGGTCCCACCTACCTCAAATCATTCATTTTCGACTTGTAACACTTTAACATCTGAGCTGTATAAAGCAATATGTGATTATGCTGCATGCTGGAGCTAAATATTGTCCTATTAGCATTGAGAGCAGAGTCTGAGCCTCCCTCTACCCCAGGCCATTCTCCTTTCAGTGGCTGAACTGCAGGAAACCCTTGTCACTCAAGCAAGTGGCTTTGCAATGGCTGTTGTTCACCTGCCTGCCTTTCCACCAGGCCCTAGACTGTGAGTAGCATGTGAAGGGAGTAGTTATTGAATACTACTGAGGAAATAAGAGGTGTAACAGGCTGTAAGTATTCCAACATAGATATTACACCACCACCCTTTTGTTTTTTTAAGAACTGTCTAATAAAGAACAAATTCTAAGTAACATAATTGGTGTAGCAGACAGTAGGGTTTTAATCAACCAATTCAGACAGCTGTCCTTCTAAAGACCATGTATGTCTTAGATCTTTTCCCATATATGTGCTAATTATAATCTTGAAAGTTTAAGTGGTTACAAAGTTGTGTCAATTTGTTCACTATTTAAAATAACAAAAGGGCTCCATCTCCAAGGAGAAAGCCTGCATAAAAGGAAATTCACCAGAGCAAGAGAAGGAAATCCAAGTATATCTAAAAGCCTATAACAAATAACTTCATTTAAAAAGGTGCAAAATACAACTGGAAGCAACCTCCCTGGGATATTCTGAACTACTGGAGCCCCAGCTGCAATGGGGATAGATCCCTTCCACTGACCAGCTCCAGAGGAGGGGAAGGTTGTTAGTTTAGCAGACTATGAGATGGGATCCCGAGCATGGTTACAGAGGCACACATAAAGTGATCCAGGAAAAGGCATCATCAGGCATATAAATGTAAGCTCAGCCCTTGGAAAGCCAAAAGGAACTGAACAAATGGGATTAGTCACACATGAGCACCAGGACAAAGACAAGGACCTGGCAGAAACTAGTACACCAAGACATTCAAGAGGGAAACTGAGCTAAAGAACAAATAGTAAACGGGATACAAATGTGTCAATCTGCTGCTTTCCACACCGAAGTTTATAATGATTCACCTGCCCTGTGATGTTACTGTATTGCTCTTCTCCCCCCAATACACTGATGGAAGCAATGTGTCATAGAGCACCCAAGCAGCACACAGAGCTGACATGTTGCAGGTCCCTTCTGGGCCGTGCACCAAGGGTCCTTCTCTTGGAGAACATGCCACAATGGGAGAAGGAGGAAAAGCTTGTGTATGTGTTTGTGTCTTGCTTCTGTACAGTAATTTTTTTTTAGGTCCATCAACATGGATTTGGGCTTATTCTTGGCATTTGTCTCTGCAGTGTGAGGAAAATAATTTAGCTGATCTGTGGGTCATTTTTTTTCTGTTTGGAAATGAAAGAATTTCTATCCCCATCTGTCTTTACAAAACCCTCTGAAGATCTGAGGACAGAAAGTGTGAACTGGTTCCACACTGAGACATTAATATATTCCTATTCGAGGTGTCCCAAGCTTTTGACTGTCCATCAGTCCACTTTGTCCAAAGTCCACTTTTACTGCCTTGGGAAGATCTTCTTTCACTGAGTAACAGGTCACCAAAACAGCTCCAACACCTCCCTCTGTTGCAGGCTTCCACCTTGCGCTGGCTGCTGAGGTGGAAGAGTCTTGGAAGAGACCAACCTGCACCTGAGCCTGTCCCTACACAGTTAGGAGACAGAGGTGCTGCCAAGATCAGCCCAGCCCCGCCAGAAACTCCAGGATTTGGGTCATTGTGCTGCAAAGGAGCTATTTTAAAATACTTTTACATGTCGATTCCAGTGTCAGAACAGAGCAGGTCAAAGAGGATTGACCCCCATAGCAGGTTAAACGCCTTGAGGGTGGAGATAATCTCACAGCAGGAAGGGAGGAAAGTGCTGTGCCTGCTTTGGCCAAGATGTTTTCACACTCAGGAACGGCAGCTTTAGGCTAGGAGCCGGCCATTATCAGAGTCATTGTCATTATTATCTTTAAATCTGCTGCCTTGCATTCAGGCACCTATCAGGAAAAGACCCAAGAGACTATTAGTGCCGGCAATAAGCCCCCAGAAGGAGGTGAGGAAACTGGTTCATAGGTAAATTAACATTCCTGTTGGCTACCTTTCTATCAGCTTTGCTAATTCTTAAGTGACATTCACTGATAAATCAGATTTTACCATCCCTTCTGATCCATCAGCTGGACACATATCCTACCAGGGATTTTGGTGAGGCTTTTTTATTGCCACATGCAAGGATTTGCCAGGTACAAACACTTACCATCTGCTGGCCAGGAGTGAGCTGACCATCAACCCTTTGTTCCTGTATGAAAACCATGTGCACTGCTGCTGCCGTGTCCTTGCTGGGTTTGTGGGCTCTGCCTTCCTGCTCTCAAGCTGCGGTTCAGGAAGTTGGAATTTTCCTATTAAACGTATTTAATTATTTGTGAAAGTGTGGCACTGCCTCACAAAATGAAGCTTCTAAAGAATGACGTGCCTGAATAGTAGAAAAACCCTTTACCTGAAGCAGCTTCCATTGCAAATGCATGGTAGAGATCTGAAAACAGCGGTCAGAAAAGCCTGCATATTTTACTGATAGACAAAAACGTCATGAGTAAAAAGTCCTGAGTATTCATCCCTCACTCCAGAAAGTCAAGTCCTGCTGAGAATCAAATTCCTCAAGCTAATGATTCAAAAATGTTTTGCTCTGATCTAGACAGCCAGTCACAAAAAGCAGTATCTGAGAGGTTCTCATTTGTAATTTTAAGTTAATTGAATATTTTAACCATCAACTGCATGAAATACAAAAAGAAGTGGTAAATATACTTCCCCTTCCCCCCCAGCCCCAGCTACTCTTTTGGGGAAAGGAAATATTTGATCATGGTAGAATCTTTAAAGATCTGGGTAGAAAAAAAGCAGTTGGCATCTTTAAAGATGCAGGTTTAAGTGAAATAATTCAAACTCATTAAATTGAATATGGAGAACATGGCCTTCAATGTGACAAATAGTACCTAAATTCCTCTTTACCTGAAGGTAGTTAATGGAGCCAACTGCCTCAAGCTTTGACACTTTTACATGTCGTGTTTGGCACAGGAAAGATGGATTCAATTTATAAAACCTTTGCTCTTTTTCTGCAGCCATACATTAATCCTCTGAAGTGTGCAGTTCTTGAATTTTCTTTTAATAACTTGCCCTGCAAGTGATGATGAAAAGACAGCAGTGAAGAGCTTGACACTGAAGTAAGTTTAACAGGTGGGAAGGTGTGTGGGGAGGGCTGCTGGGTGCCAGCCTTGCCTCAGGATAGCTACAGCATGGGTTAATGTATACAGCAACATATAATGCTGTGGAATCCTGCTGAGCACTGGCTGAGGAAGGGACCTGTCTAGAAGCAAGGAGAGGCTAACAATGGTATTGTTGGGTGGACAACATGCAGAAGGGTTGAGGAGGGCCAGAGTTGTTGGTCTGGTCTCACCAACAGCCATGCTGACCCTGCTACGGTGCCTGGGCTCTCGCAGGACCGTCCGGCTGCGGTGGGACTCAACTATGCTGCGCTTCAGATTCAAGTCTGGCAGGTTAAACTTCAGATGGGTTTCTAATGGCTGTAAAAGCTCCCCTTTGGCCTTGGGTGTTATAACTATTTATGAGGTTGACCTTTAATTACTCTCCCATGTAGAAATCTTTGAAAATATGTCTTAGAAAGCTTGACAAATACGGACCTACACAGCACAGATCAATACCAATGTAGTAACACTACGAAGTAGAGCAACTTTCACAAAAGCAGATGCTAAAATGTATTGCCAGCATAGCTGCTTCAAAGGACTTAGCCCTTCCGCTGGGCACTGTCAGCTCTTTCATATTATAGATGGGTTTAGGGAATGTAAAAAAAAAATAAAGCAAGGGATGCCAAATATCAATGTAACATTAAGACTGTGAAGGGTATGAACCATTATCCTGCTGGGGCCCTAGGGAATCACAACTGTCAGCAGCAGTAGAACAAGAGTGGCTGCCATCTGCCATTACTATAAAGTCTTCTGTTCGTCCTCTGTTCAGATGGGGCTGGGAAATATATAGATGATGTTGAGTACCCAGTTTGAAAGTCACACCTTCTTGAAAAGAAGCTCTAGTAAATTAATTATATTTTGCAACAACAATGCCATCCAAAGGAGTAGTGCAACTAAAAATGGATTATGGACAATTAGTAGTTCTATATTCATTTTACTTGAATATTAAGCATTGTTTGATCTTTCAAAAGGACATTCTTAATAGACCTTACACCATATCCTTGGGCATACCTACACGTACACAAATGCACATATATGCACTCAAATACAAAATAAAGAGTGACTAATATTCTGCTGAGAATGGTGAAGATGCTTGGAAAATACCTGCACAGTGTAGAGGAGGGGGTCATCAACAACCATCTGGTTATATAAGACAGAAGCAAAGAGGAATCTCATAGTACAGAATATTTCATTTTTATTTTAATCCACCTTGTATAACTATTATTATCATGCAAGTTTAATACCTTGTGTCATAAGTATTATGAAAATAAGTGGGTTTTTTTTTCCTATGACAATGATTAAAGGCACAAACCTGTATAAATACAATACACATCATCTTTGGCCATCGCTATCCACTATACAGAATTGCCATCTGTTCTAACCTCAAGAAATTCTGCTGTGAGGAAGATGAGACCCATAGATTGACTCAAGAAAAAGTAGTATTTTAAAGACTTCCTAATAATTTTGATCTCCTTATTGTTGCTAGAAAAAGAAGTAATCCATCTACCAGGCAGATGTAATTGAAGTGTCATGGACTAAAAAGTTCCATGGATTTTAGGAAAGGTTTTAAACACTAGCAATCAATTTAATCTTGTTTTTCTTCTGAATTTTCCCCAAATTAATTTATTTTCTCTTAAGCAGGAAACAACTGTTTTCCCTTAGCCCTCCCATAGAACCTTTTTGTCATAACATCCCAGATAAAACAGCTCCCTTGAGACAAAATCAATCAAAGCCATAAAAGAAGTATGGCTTTTTTCACATCAGGCCCTACTGCTCATGACTTACAGTTACAAAACTGACAGCGACAAAGCTGGATTACAGAGACCATCTGAACAGATCTGGTCAGTTACTCTCACCAGAATCAATATGCCTTTTATTTTGAATATCATACAATTAAAGAATACCAAACTCAACAAGTAAAAAACCCCTATAGAAACAAGGTGTGTTAACATAGTGATAAAGGTGTCATAGCAGGGCAGAAACACAAAAAGGTGCTTAAAAGCCCTAAGCCCAGGCACCTTCCCCACACTGAGTTAAACTCAGAGTGGTTTTCTCTCCCATGGCTGCAGAGCCATAGGGCAAAGCCTTCTTTTACTGCCAGCATGGGGCAGAAAGCCTGAGAGAAAGCGGCTGTAGAAACACCAGGAAGGCAAGATCCAAGATCTGCTGCTCTCCAGGGCAGGACAATACCTCTTTCAACACTGCACATGGCTTACAGAAGGGAGAGCTCCTTCTGTGCTGCCATTACCCAGCACTCACTGTTCAGTGTGTCCCTGTCCCAGGTAGCAGCAAGAGCAGGGTGCTGCCAGCCTGGGCCCTGCTTGCTGCTGGCTGATGGGTGCACTGGTGAGAAACACTCTCACATCAGGCTGGGGGGGAAAGGTTCAAGGAAGGGAACAGATTTCCCTTCGGTTATTTCCTCGGGGTTTTCACATCCCTGAAAAAAAAAGAAATCCAGTTTTCATTAGGAGAGCCTGAGACTGTTGGTGAAACTGATACTGCAGAGAGAGATGTTCCTGAGCTCCTGCTCTGTAATGGCTCTTGCATTAGGGACTGGTGGGAGCTAGTGTTGTCCATTTACTTTAGCAAAGATTGCTATTGAATGAAACCTTTAATGGGGCGGTTTTGCTGCCAGTCAGCTAAGAGCTCCCAGTTTGTGGCAGAGTAGTCTTTCCCTCCACCTTGACAGCTATTAGAGAATCAATATAGGTGATCCCTCAGCTGGCCGCCAGCACCCCGGACGGACATGGGGCTGCCCTACCACTGCCATGGGGTCACACACTTTTGGGAAAGTAAGGCTTCTCTGGGAAGCAGCCTGCCACCACATCCCCACTGCCACCACACCAGGCCAGCACCCTCTCCAAACTACGCAGAGCCCTGGAGGGAATGACACTGACTTTGCTTGGGTTAAGGCAAAGGATGGACTTGGCCCTTTCTCTTGTGGGAGGAAGGGCTCCATAGCTTGATTTCACTTCAGGGATTATGTAGGAATTTTTTTTTTTGGCCTGTATAACCCAAGAATTCATCCCTTTCCCTTCCTTGACAGACAGAGGATATTTTCTCTGCTACTGAACTTGTTAATCACCAAAGTGTGTCCTACTGGCTCCATTCAAGTCTGTGAAGTCAGAGGGGGAGACACGGCATTTTTCTCACTGCTGCTTTGCAGGCTGACAGTACCATGGTTTGCAGGACTGTGTGACATTCATTCTCACACCAATGCATGCAGCAGTGCTCTCAACACTACTAGGTCATTGGGCCAGACAGAGGTTAGTCCTATGGATTTAAAGCTGTTTTCCCACCTCTGTAACGCAGCTAAACTGGCGTTTCCAGGGCAGTCCCTAGAGGAAGAACTGCTGCAGAGTGGCTGAGGATGAAATGTAGAGTACAGACACTTGGGTCCTGCTGTAGGACAGGCAGGGGTGCTGGGATACTTTCCTATGGGGCTCCTGCATATCCCAGCACACCTGCTGCCAACAAACAACCTTAGGCACCTTCAAGGGACTGGCTTTTCAAAAAAGCTTTCGCTGAGGGAGATTAAGACTTTATAATGCTTCAGTCAAACACCATAAGAACAGAGACAGTTGTTGGCTCCACAGAAAATCTGGACATAAGTGCATGGGGCCGAAAAAAGGAAAGCAGAGAGCAAAGCCTGAGTATCCCGACACCCCTTGGGAGCTCGAGGCCCTGCAGAATGTGCATTAAGGAAAAGCCAGAAGGAAGAAGGTGCAAGGGGATGTGCATATGTGAGAAAAGGGAATGAAGATGATGGTGCCTTGCCTACAGAGGTGAAATAAACTCCAGTGCTTGCTGCTGAGGCACATAAAAGCCTGGCGACCCCAAGAAGGGCTTTCTGAAGGAGGGGACAGCCAGTCAGGGTTCCCCTGCTGAACACTCTCATTTAATGGATAGTTTGGCACCAATCAATATTTGTTTGTGGCATTATCTTCAATTCACTAAGCCCCTCGCTGCTTTTCGCCTTCCCTTGGTGGTTAACCACCTCCCTCTCCCCCGCCCCGCCCCCCGGGGAACCCAGCGGGAAGGGAAGGGGCCAGGGCAGCAGGGGGGTGGGGACCAGCCGTTTGAAGAGCTGGGAGATGCAGGAGGTGAGGGGAGATGCAGCAGATGTCTGTGGTCAGGCCTTTTGTTCCCTAGCACTCCCCAGCCCGAGCTCTGGGACCACCTTTTTGCTTTTGTCTCGCTATTGTCATTCACCAAGAAGGGTTTTTCAGGAGTTAGCCTCACACAGGCTCATCTCTCTCCACCACCCCAACAAAGCAGCCGAGATTGCCCTCATCCTCTGGTTTCTATTTAGATCACTTTCCATTTAACATTTAAAAAACCCTGCAAAGCACTTTAAATCACCTAGTGTCTTGCAGGGAGAGGTGGGGGTGGGTTTTTTGTTGTTGTTTGGGGTTTTTTTTCCAAGGCTTGACCTGCAGCTCCCTTTGGCAGGAGCATTTTAAGTCCTAGTTAGGAGAAAGAAAAAGCAGGATGCACAAGTCAGGTATAGTGTCTGTAGTCCTTTCTCATGGGGAATGCAGTGAGAAGGAGCCCCCCGAAGGATGCCACGCTGCAGTCACTGCTTAAGCCAAACTGAGCGAGAAACGCGGGCACCTACTGCACGCAAGTGTATTGCAATAGCCACTGTCAGGGAAGATGTCACTGTCTTCCTGTATTTGATGGCGGGAGGGGCTGATCTAGGGCAGGATGCGGAGCCACAGTCCGGTCCCTCGAAGAGCTGCGGGGGTGCCCGCCTTTCTGCAGCCCCCACTGAGAAATGACCAGCAGGAACACGGAGTACAGCGGGGTCTGCTTAGGGGAGCCCGTGCAGCTGAGGCTTCCCAGCGAAGCACCGAGCTTGGTCACGGGTATTCTCCCTTCGTTTGGACGTGCAGCACAGCCTCCCTCACGCAAGAGGCTTTCCGCGGCGTGCAGCCATCCCGGGAACCCACCAGACGACGCGATCCCTCCCTCACCGCCCTTACCTGTGTGTGTGAACACCCGCAGCCCGCTGGGAAACAGGGAAACATCGGCACACGGATGCTAGCAGGGCAGCGTGCACTACAGGACGCTCAGGGGCATCCCCTCCACTAAATCTAAGCCCTCCTAAACCCTGATCGTCGAGGAGAGCAGGGTTTGCCCCGACACCCCCAGCGTCTTCCTGGCAGGAGGCTGGCGGGGCGGGGCAGCTCAGCGGAGCCCAGCTCAGTTCAGCCCAGCCTGCCCTCCCTCCTGCTCCCCGCAGGTTGATTTCTCCCCACCCTGCTGTGCAGTGTGCTGCGGGCCAAATGCCAACCCCACTGTGTCGCCCCCACCTCCCTCCCGCCCTCAGCACAGCTGGGACTGGCTATTCAGGAGAGGACGAAGCTCTGGGGTAGTTAAATGCTGTAGGATAGGGTAGTTAAAATGCCTTTTTCAGGGCTCAACCCGGATCCATCATCTTGCTTGCGGGAGTGGGAGTTAACTCAATCCAGACTCATGAATGGCCTCAAGCTCCCAGAGCTACTGGGACACTTAAGGAAGGCCCAATCCATCACATCAAGACACTGGGTGCCTTTGCCTCCTAATGCAGTCAGCTGCTACCCAGCAGGACAAGGACCACAATTCCCAGTAAGAGACAGCTTGGCTCTGCAATAATGCTGAGAACGCCCTTCATCCCTTTGCTAGCATCACAAATCCTAATGCCCATTAGTGTGTGCTGGGGCCTCCAATAACTTACTTTCATCCTTCCTATGAATCCCATTGTAAATCTTAAATAATTAGCATAAAATTTTACATGTACTTGTTTAATCTGCAAGACAACCAGTACCTTAAATCATAAGTACAAGTGAAATCCTTCAAACTCTTTAACAGACAACTCATCAAATACTGTATAAGTAAGGGAATATTTTAGTAGATGTTTGGGGGTTCTTCAAGCAGAAGAAGCTGCACAGTTTAAAGCACTACAGAAGAAGCACCATTAAAATAAATAACCCTCATTCACAAGAAATTAGATTACCTGCATGGGAAACCAACTGTACATTTCACAGCACTTCAAACCCACTAGTCACAATATTTACTTCATTACTAGGCAGTTAATGATTTCACTGAAGCCTTCACACAGAGAATGTACGGTTCTGTTGGCCAGGGCTCTGTGTGCCTGGGGGAAAACCCCTTCATATGGGCAGGCAGCTGGAAGTAAGACTTATTTCCAGCTCCCGTACTTCAGTATGGTTTGTAGACAGAAATACCATGATAATTTTCTACTCAGGAGTTAATTTTGCCTATTTAGAGCTCATCAGACATCAGCCCTCAAGACTGTACAGAATTCAGACTGCTGAATTATAGAAATCCTTGACCTTAAAATAAGCAAAAAAATTATGAATGAAGTGTGATCTCCATTCTATCCTAACATTTACATGTATGTACAGTATTACTGGGTCGCTTATTTCTGATACTGCCTAGTGCTGGGCCTCAATATTTTACTTACAAGTGGTTCTATAAATATTTTTAGCATTTTTTACCATTAAAACAACGAGGACACAGCAACTTAAGGTACAATAAACCATATAAAATTAGTGCAAATCAATAGATACGTATCAATACAGTATCTGCAGAGTATAATTAAATGTGCAGGTAGCATTTTTTTTCTGCATTTAAAGAGATTGTTAAGGTTGGCACAAAATATAAACATTTCTCTCCAATACTTATGTGCAAAGTCCTTGTTAATCCTAGCTGATCCAAGCTATTAAGAGATCAAATAATCTATAAACAATGAGCTAGAGCAAGGGCTTTCATTATCCCTCCTGGATGCTACACACAGCCCCACTGACTCAGGGAGCCCCTCTCAGGATGCACAGCCCCTTCCCATCGCGCTGCCCACTGAGTGATAAGCTGCTTCTGTACCAGTTACAGCACTCCCTATACTCAAGTCTTTCAGCAAAGCCTTCATCAGGATGAGATTTCACATTGCCAGGGAATATTGCTCATGAAAGATTTTGCAAATATTTAGCAAAAATCATGGCCTAATCACCTACGATTTTACACAGAAATTCCTTTAATGGCTGCAATGTGCACCTGGAGACAGTTTTCATCTGGGACAAATTGTTGGTATTAAAAACAGGATGCCTGGGCTGTTATCCTGAGTCCTTCTCAGAGTCAAGAGTGCAAAAGAAACAAGAGTTTTCAAGAAAAGGATCCCAGAGTACATCTTACCCATAGCTAAATGAGCGGCTCTTTCTATAGCAAAACCCTCCACATTTTTATGAGCAGTGTTCCCTTTTGCTAAAAAGAAAAAGAAAAAGAAGAAATCAGCAGAAAACCCACACAAATAACTTCTGACTTGTTTACATGGTCACACAGAGAGAAAGGGACACTGAAAGCCTCCAGTCCTCCCACGGAGGCAAAAGGTATTCCCCATAGACTAGGGAAGGAATTTCAGGTCAAAAATCCTGGCACCATCTCTTTTGCACATCAAATCACACAGCTGATTTTAAAACATCTATGCTTTGAGAACTGCTATATGGTGCAGTTTTCAAGCATTCAGGAATGCCACTACAGCAGGAGGAAGCAGAGGGGCCCAGCCTTCATGTCAGGACTGCTAGGAGTGCCCAATTTCTAGATGAGAGACAGTTACAGGGAAATTCACAGTGGGATAGTGCCTGCTCCTGGCTTGTGCTGAGACAGGTGCAATGACTGTATGAGGCCACTTTTCTGTTAGCAACCTACCCAAGAGTTTGCTGGTGCTTGGGAGTATCTTTGGTCCTCTAACCTGTGAGAAAGCAGAGCCAATTGTCAGCCATCTCTGCTAGCTGGCAGCTAGCTGGTCATACCCTGCCCCTCTCCCCCTGAGCTGATTGGGGTTCAGCATCCTCTGGAAGAGGTTATGTCAATAGCCTGGAACTCCCCTTGGCCTGGCAGCTGAGTGAAGGAATTGAAAACCCTTACGCAGGTCCAGCAAGTCAGTATCTCTCGAGGCAGATTGCCTCCAGCTAAAGAATCATTAAAAGACTTGTACATTGAGAGGAAGTAGACCTTATACCTGGCCATGTGCCTGAAGAAAACAGACAGGTTAAATGGGCTTTGGGAAATGAACTTGAGAAAATTGTCCCTTGCACAGGCTTTGATATAGACCACATCAGGCAGTCCTAAGATGTGATGTATTAGACATGGAAACACTCCTCAGAGTGGCATTTGTGCACAAAAAGTTCATGGGAGGTACAAGTCCCTCCTGCCTAAGTTTCTCATTTATGGAAATTAGGGGATGGGAGGAGAAGGGAAAAATGTGGTAGTGCCTATCAGACTTCACTGTGGTATCAGGATACCCAGGTGAGAAACTCCTCTGTCCCCTGCACCCAGGAATATGCCCACCATCCAGAGACTGGAAGTACCTTGAGAGTTGCTGTGAGGGTAAAGGTCACCTCCTGCCGCCCGCACACAACCACACACAAACACCTGCACATAGACCAATACACATGCAAAGCTGGTCCAGGGTGTGTCCGCAGGGCTCTTGACTAATGAGTGGCATGAATCTTCATGTGGAAGTGGTAATCCTCCTGCTCTGGGAATTGCTGGCCACACACAGAGCACGTGCAGCCCTTCTCCTTGCTGTGCGTGCGGCGCACGTGGCTGTCGTGGGCTGCGTGCGAGGCGAAGGCTTTGCCGCAGTGCTTGCACTTGAAGGGCTTCTCGCCCGAGTGCTGGCGGATGTGAGTGCGCAGGATGCTGGATGCTGTGAATGCCTGAAAGAGTGGAGATCAGAAATAGGGGGAGAAGGAGTTAAAAGTCTTAAACAGCTCACATCCTCAAGATAGTTGGAGAAAAAACCCCAGCAACAAGGAACCCAAAGCCAACTGCTATTGCACTCAGCTATACAGATATGGCTGAGTCCATGGAGTTAGATGAAGCTCAGAGAAAGATTTCCGACCAGAGACACCAGTAAATATCTTCTATATGCCAAAGGATAGGAAGTCAATACTGTCCTAATTAGTTCCCTTTATAATTGTGAAGACATAATGCAGATTCATTTTCAGAGTTCAACCCTTTCACGTATACATACACTGGCTTGGGCTTGAGCTGCCAGATTTTATCCATGCAGTCAGTTCAGTATCCATCTCTTTGGGTTTCATTTTCCTGCCCCATCATACTCTGTTCGTCCTTCAGCCAGATGTTCTAGCTTATTTTCCCCCCTTATGAGTAACAAGATGTACTCACAATCACACTTTGTCTACCTCATGAAGACTCCTGCATTTGAGAAGAAAAATCCTCTCACTGGGACCTGAGCAGGAATGTTGTAAAGCAGCCCATGTTTTTTCCCTGTTGACTATTTTTCCGAAAGAGACACTTTCAGGCCCTTCACTACTTGAAAGACCACAAACACAAACAGATCTGAGATCCCTATAGAGAAGTCCCTGTTTATCAACAGGGCCAAAGTGTGTTTGAGGGCCAGAACTGTGATCTTGGCCCAACATTTCTCCTTTAATCTCACAATGCCACTGAGATAGTGAGCAAAGGTGCAGGGAAAGCCAAGCTGCTTTGGAGCAGAGCACAGCTGCCGTTAGAGATAGAAAAGGCAAAGAAGAATTGTGACTGTGTAGGAGGAGCAGGTAAGGATGCTTTCAAATGTCCCCTGGTTTTCCAGACACAGAAATGATTGATACAGCTGCATCCTGCAGCCTGAGGACCAATGGTTTAACATGATCAAAACTACAACAGTCCTAGTGGAACAGCTTGTGGCTGGTCAAGGGTCTCACGTGCCCTAGACATCTGTTTACAGTGGGACCTGTAAAACTCTGCAAGTCTCTTTCTGTGATCTGAAGATTAAAGGATGACATTTCATCCCAAACTCTGACTGCAAGTGTTCAGGATGTCTGGGAGAGAAAAAATCTAATAGCCGAAAGGAGCTGCTTCCCAGAATCATAGAATGGTTAGGGCTGGGAGGGACCATAAGGATCATCAAGTTCTAAGGTTCTTTACTACTGGTCACTTAGTCCAGCCAGTCATAAATGAAACTGTTTCTCCAAAATCAGGAGCACCTTACTACACACTGATAGTGGTTCTGAATTGCATGGACACTCCATAGCACTCGGAGCTCAACTGCTAATTCATCCAACATCCAGCCTCCATCTGCTGGGAGACCTGGACTGAATTATATGTGCTGATAACAGTAGCAACAGCTGAGCACATTTTGGATCAGTGCTGTTTAGCTCTATTCATGTTCTCTTTCTAATGAAAACTCCATGCACAGTTGCACATCAATTGCCCTGATACTTCAAGGTAAACATGCACAAAATCATATCATGCAGGTTCAGGTAATGGCCAAATCCCTTCACTGGACTCCAGAAACTGGAGTCAAAAGGGGATTATTTGATCTAGCTGCATGCCTTGGATGGTGTTTGAAATGCTTTCAAGCTTTCCTTGACTTCATCCCTGCAGCAGCTCTCTGATCTAGGACGGAACACAAATCCCACATCAGATAAGAGACCAGACCCTGGTTCTTCAGTATCAGCCAACCCAACTCTGTCACTTAAAACTCACAACCGTGCCCAGAAGATACACTCACTTATCTGGTTATCAACTAATATAGAAGGCATTTTCTCAAAAACAAGAGAAACAGAAAAAAATGAAAGAAGAAAGCTCGAGCATGGCACCAGCCACCCCCTGCCCCGGCATGTGATGCTGAGCACAGTGGAGGACAGAGAGAGGAGAGGGCCGGGATGGGGCTTTGCCTTACCTTGTTGCAGTAGACACATTTGTAGGGACGCTCCCCAGAGTGAACCCTCATGTGTTTGTTCAGGCTGGAGGACTGAGAGAAGCTCTTCCCACACACTGAGCACTGGGGGGGGGGGAAAGACGAAGTTAAAAGGAAGCACACAACAGCACAGCTAAAAAGAAATACCAGGTATGTGGATTATGTGTATTTTCATATTAAAAAAATAATAACGATGAAACAGAATACACATACCTGATATATAAAAATACATAAAATACATATATATTTTGTATATGCATATATTTTATCTATATATACTTATGTATTTATGCAAATACAAACACTAGTAATGTAAGCAGTAACCATTTTAAATGGTCAGAATTTTAATCTGGTTATAAGGTGAGAGAAATGATGCACAATGTCAAAGCATTTTTGTCTGCATTGTTGTTGAAAATGTTTCATTAAAAAGCATCCTTCTTCAGAACTTCAACAGAGGATACTGACTTGGAGGTATCAAAACCTGAAAAATAAAGTAAACCCATCGTTCTTCCTTCAAAATGCCAGTGGAGGTCTAGTTACTATTTTGTATTTTTGATCAACAAACAAGGTAAACTTCCTAAAACAAATTAAAAAATGAACCATGGGGACCTTTTAAAATAGTAGCCGTTTTCAGAAATGGTGAGTCAGTCACAGCACTCAGCCTACAGCCTGGTGTCTGTCACAAGTGCTTCTCCTTAGGGAGTAAAAGAAGCAGCACCTTGTCCTACCAGCCAAGGACCTGTGCCTGAATTGGGGACAAAACCTGACTTCACAGGGGCTGAAGGAATTTGAGACACCTGCGCTGTTTCAGGGCAATCTGTGTGAGCCCAAACATAATTTTTCCCCTACAATAATTTGAAATAAGAGCAGAGAAGGGGAAAGGGTGGGAGGGAAGAAAGGGGAGGAAAGGAAAGGACATTATTTCAATGCCTCATATTTAACAGATTCCTATTTTTCACGTGTTACCAAATCAATGTGATATTTTAACATTGTAATAGTGCCGATTTAGTTATAAAGGTTTTTATTGGAAAATTACCATTATTATTCCAGGATTATTATTAAAGAGACATTTGGAGGAATTTCAAGCACTGGAACTTGCCCTTCCCAAGCCTTTAGGAAAAGTCTTTATTTTCCACTCCCAGCGCTCATGAAGAAAACTGGTCTACAGAGAGGTTTTTAGTGAAGGTGAGGCAACTATCTCAGCAAGGATGTGCTTCCATCAATTAAAATTCTGCTGCTCCACAGTGAATGTAAAACTTAAAGCTCCTGTTGTATCCAACAGACACAGATCTCCCTCAGTTCTTAAGGCTGCAAAGGGGTGAAAGGTGGGGGACACAAAACACGATCTCTCCCGGACAGAGATGCACCTTCAAACAATTTAGCCCCACACCGTGTAAAGAAATTAGCAAAACCCACATGCAAATAAACCAAAAAGCCCGGGAGAAATCCTAAGGACGGGGGGAGGGGACTGTGTGGGGTGTGTGGTGTTGCTTTCCCCCCCCCCCCCCCAACCTCTGTCTGAGACCGTGCAGTTTATTTTCCTAGCATAAACCCATACCATTTTTTCAACTAAACTCCTGCTGCATAAAACAAACTATTCCTGCACAGGCAGGGAACTGCCAGGAAAACCGGAGGAGGAACATCAGCATCTTACCTCAGCCACGGGGGACTCTTAATTATAGTCCCCCTCAGAAGAACCACCAAGTGCTGAGAGACCCCGGAGCAGGCTCACCTTGTGAGGTCTGTGCTTCTCGTGAACGTGGAGAATATGGATCCTCAGCCTGTCTCTTTTCTCGAAGGATCGGTTACAGAGGTGACAAGGAAATTTGCGGTCCCCCTGGTCCACGCAGCGAGTGTACTTGAGGTGCTTGTCCCGGTAGTACTTGTAGGCAAAAACCTTGCCGCAGCGCTCGCACTTAAAGCTCTCCCCGGCTTCTGTACGGCAGAAGGGAAAGTGCCACCTCCCCGTTACACCACAAGAAAAAGGGGTTCACGTCAAGTCAAGCGTGTTTCCTGGTCAGAGCTGGCCCCCAAGTCGCGAATTTAAGCCTCCGGGAGGGTGATAATGGCAGATGGATTCTGGCCATCCTCGTTAACAAAACACACGTCGAGGCTCTTAGGGATGCGCACCGCTCCGCTCGCTTGTTGCCTTTCTAACGGGGGGGGGGGGGGAACAAACCGGAGCCCGCAGTCTAATAAAATTATTGGCTTTAGCTGCTGACTTCAGCAAAGATAGAATTTCACCCTTCTACCCCCCATAAACAGCGAGCGAGTATGTGAAAAACCAAACGCAGAGTCCCGAATGAAGCGTCTCCCCCACAGGGAAACGTTGCCAGGGATTCACTGTCAATACGGTCCGCAAATTTTACCTTCCATCCCCCAAAGAAAAATAAATGCGCACGTCTTCCCTATCACTCTCAAAACACTTAGCGAACAAAAAGCACCTTTATTTGGTTTTCTTTGGTATTCCAAACTGATCTTAACCGATGTATTTAGGAGCAACACAGGATTTTTTTTTTTCCAAACGTTTTTTTACACATCGTAATTTTGGTTTAAGCCTTCAAAACGAAACGAGCTATTTACCAGCAACCTGAACCTGGAACTTTAAAGATAAGGGCTATAGTAATACCCGTGCCAATCTGCCAAGCGCTCTCTCCAGCGGTGCTGCACCCAGCCGAACCACCCCCCCCCCCCCATCCCGCACCCACTCCAGCTTTCTCTGCATTGATAGAATGATGGAAATGTGGGGTGGGTGAGGGTTTTTCCCCCAGACATAACTTTTGGTTATAAGAACGTCATACTTTCTGCGCACTGTAAGCAGAACTACTCCCGGGGTAAGGGGATTTAGCGTTTCTTCTGCAAGCAGTATCATTACTATCAGAGAGGAACGATTTCAGGCTGCCCCGCTTCCCGAGAGTTTAAATCGCAACGAAAACCAGCACTAAGTGAAGAGCGTGCGAACGTAGGATAAACCAACACCAAGCCAGGAATGCCCCAAAAAACCCCCTCTCCTCCCAAAACCGAGACCCCACTTCTAACAACGGCGCTGCGCAGCTGTGGCGAGGGGAGCCCAGCACCACCAGATGTTTTACAGCCGTCATACCGGCGCTTTTAACTCCCCGAGTAAACGCGCCGTATAGGAGCAAGCTGCCGGGGCGGAGCGGGGGTGCGGGGCCATCGGGCCCCACAGCATCCCCGTGGCAGGCTCGGTCATCCCGCCCCCGGCTCACCGCAGGGACTGGAAGCGGGCAAAGTAAAACACGGCCGGGGAAAAAGGCGTTGTGCCCGGGGTTCCTTTACCTGCCTTAACACCAATCTAATCCCGACCAGGCATGGATCAATGGGAATAAGGGAGACCTGGCAGGCTCACCTTCGGGGTGCTGCGGAGGCTTCTTCCCCTCCGGCATGCCCTTCAGGCTGATGGGGATGCCCAGGAACTGCACGTAGCAATCGCCGTACCATACCAGCAGCTCCTGGTTCGGCATGATCTCCTTACAGGTCTCGTAGAAGATTTGCCCCTGGCACTGGATCGCCGTCAGATTCTGCTCCTCGGGGAACCTGGCACAGTTCACCAGGGCCATCCAGTTGCCAGAAGCGCCCTTGCCGTCTATGAAGTGGCTCAGCCGCCCGTATTCAAAGATCTGTAGAGCAGCGATAAACCGGGTCAGGTTTGACCGACCCTACCCCGCACACGTTACTGATCCCACCACCCACCCACCCACACTGGGCCGAGCCCCTCTTGCAGGCTACGGGAGAGGGGCGACCGAAAGCCTCGTCCCGGCCCCGTGTCGGGGGGATCCCGGCGGTGCCTCCACTACCTCCCACATCAGCGAATTGTCGTCGTAAGTCTTGATCTCGCTGGTGTTGACCACTTTGCCTTGGAAAGGGCCGAAGCGGACTCCTTTGGGGATGGGGTTCGTGCAGAAGACTCCGAGCTGCGACACGTCCCCGTACGCCACCCGCAGCACCGAGAGCCCTGAGGGGGACAGGGCGGACTGGGCTGAGCGCTGCTCGGCCGCGGCCGGGCGCGGCGGGAGGCGCAGGCAGCACCGGGCCCCTACCTTCGGGCAGCTGCAGCGAGTCCCTGTCGAGGAGCGGGGCGGAGGAAGAGTCCGCGGCACCTGCAGAAGAGAGACCTTTTCTTCAGCCCGGCACCCGCCGTGGAGGTGCAGCAGGGCAGAGGGAGCGCGTCCGGCCGCTCCCGACACCGGCCGCAGACGGAACTAACCCCTCGTTCGGGGTCGGTAATGCAAGAAAACCGCAGAACAGGGAACCCGACGTGATCCCGGCGATGGCTCATCATCCTGCCTTCTGTAACACCCTTGGGGACTGTCCCCAAACCCCCACCGTTTACCCGTCCGCCCAGTGCCCCATTCCGCCCAGTGCCCCTCTCGCCGCCGCCGTCATCCCTTTGCCAACACACCGGAGATGACCTTACCCGGGCTGGTGGGGGGCACCCGGATCCCCGAGATGGCGTGCAGGCTCCCGGTCAGCTGGCTGCTCCGGAGTGCCCCGTACAGCACCGCGTTGAGCTCCTCCTCGGTGAAGTGGTACCTGTAGCTCTGCCCAGCCGGTCCGGCGGCCCCCGGGCTGCGGGCAGCCCAGCGAGGGGTGCTCGGGTAGGGCGGCGGAGTAGAGTCGGGGGGCCCTGTCCGGCGGGGCGAGCCCTCGCTGGGGGGAAAGGGGACCGGCGGCTTGGCGTAGGGAGAAGGCAGGGGGAGGCCGGGGAAGGGTTCGGAGGGCAGGGGGACCGGCTGGCTCAGGAAAGCGGGGACCGTGCTGAAGCTGAAGGGGGGCAGAGGCGGGGAGGCGGGCACCATCCCGCTCAGGGATTTCCGAGGCTGGAAGAATTCGGGGGCCGTTTCGAAGCACTGGGCGGGAGGGAGGAAAGCGGGGTAGTATGCAGCGAGGCTGGTGGGTCTCGTCCCGAGGGTGTCTCCGCCGTCTCCGGGGACCGAATCGCTGGGGGTCAGGGATAGAGCCATGTCGGGCCGGGCCGAGAAGGGAGAGCGCTGCCGGAAAGCGGAGGGACAGACCCCCGGGGTCCCGCTGCAGGGCGGGGGCGGGATGGAGGCGCAGGAGCTGCCGCACGCTGCCCTCCACCGCCCGGCGCCGTCGGGGCGAGCGGGCCGGCCGCCGCCGGCCCCCCGCGGCTATATGGGCGAGGGGAGGGGAATGAGGGCAGGTGGGGGCGGCACCCCCCCGAGGGTCATGCAGGTCTGGGGGCTGCCCCGACGGGGGCTCCTACCCCGGGGCGGAGCCGCGGCTATTCCCGAAGCTGTCGGGCCGCCCCTCTCCACGTACAGGTCGACTATGTCGAGGGCGGACTGGGGGCACGGACAGATGTACACCAGCGTCCCGGACTCACCTCCCTTGCCGCCGGCTCGCCAAGTCCCAACCGATGGGCCCGGCCGCAGCCGGGTGGGCTCTGCCTCCCCCGAGGGGGAACCCGCGGAGCAGGAAAGATGCTTCTAAAGGCTGAGCACCTACTGCGGTAGGTGAGCGCCCAGCCCAGCCAGCGGGCACCGAGCTCCCCCGCAGGACGCACAGTCGCCGCACAGTGCCCCGGGGTGTGCAGGTGTGGGGCTTGGGTATGGAAATTAAAAGACCCCGTCCCAAGCCGGGGTGACCTGCACACACAGCAGCGCACTCTCTGACACTAAAGGTGGCATGGGCATTGCTGAGGTGATTTCGCTTCAGCTTTCTGCTGCCCGTTGGCTGCATGGCAGGATGCTGAGTGCCTGCCGGGGTTTCCCAGTCTCCATGGCCAGGACCTGCCCAGGAAAGGACCAAGGGAAGACACCTGGCCATTGTCCCTTGCAGAGGTCCTGGGTGACACCCTTCTGCAGGGTTTCATCCTGGGGTTTTTTTTTTGGAGTGGGGTTCACCTTCTAATCTCCTCTCAAGTGGTTCTGTGCTGCGATTGCTATAAAAAGGGAAATGGGAAGGGGCTGCAGGATCCCAGGGGCCCAGGAGTGCACCTCACCACTGCAGGATGTCATCCCGGCTAGTGCAGGGAGATGGAGAAATTGTTAGTCCAGGGCAAAACCCCATCACTGCACATGGAGGGAAGGGATGGGGTGGGCAGTGCTGTGCCCCGCACAGAGCTCGGGGACTCCTGCCCACAGGTTCTGTGTGCAAGGCAGCCCAGGGCTTCCTGCAGCACAGCGCCGTAGCACAACGCTAGCCAAGTGCACGCAGACGCAGATGGAGTGGGAACAAATGCTGACTCGTAGAAGTTTAGATGCCATTTGAGTGGGTACGGTGCACTACTATGAAAATAAACTAACATAGCTCCGTGAGATCTTCCGTAAAAAATTGCCTTCATCCCAAGGAATCACTCTAAGCAGCCTCAGACAGAGAGACCCTGGCTCCAGACAGTCACTGACTGCACTTGACCAGAGGTGAAGCCAGCCTTCCAATCCTTATTTCTTATCTAGCCACAGTGAAGTGCTCTGGAATAGAGACTTTTGAGAAAGAATTACCTGCTGCCCCGGGGGAATGAGGGTGCTCAGCGCACAGGACCTCAGGCGCTGTAATTCCTCTCTACCAAAAGCTTCGATTTGAAACTTCCCTTCATTTTTTTTCTCCTCAGAACCTAAACAACAGGACAGCAAACACAAGCACGTAGAGCCCTGAGGGAGACCCAGCACCGATCCAGGCTCTCCTAGCTCCCAAGACGCCTTTCACTGTCTGCCTAGTTTTGTCTCCGAACCTGAGTTTGAACATTTACGTTCTTTGTATTAAAAGTATTGGGCTAATTCTCCTCCCTACCACCTCATTCTCTATCCGAACCTCTGTTTGCAAGACAAAAGTGCTGAATGCACCAGGGACAGCCAATATGCACATACATGGGGCTTAGCGAGAAGGTAGGAATGCAGCCTTCTGAAAGCTGCTTGAGCTAGTCCTTTAGTTTAAGCAGACTGACTTTTTTTTGGTCTGTTAATCCGTGTTTTTTTTTTTTTACTTTCCCTATGTTGTTCCAAACCTCTGTTAGATGCAAGACAGAACTGATGCTGTATTGCTTTAGCAAACAGTTTCAGGTGGTTTTACTGATGCAGCATCACTAGCATAAAAGCACTGTGAGGTGGTTTGGCGCTGGCTAGAGGCCAAATGCCCACCAAACCCGCTCTATCACTCCCCTTTTCAGCCGGAAAGGGCAGAAAATATGTATTGAAAGGCTTAGGAGTCGAGATAAGGACAGAGAGGGATCACTTTCCAGTTAGAGGCATTTGCAAAACAGACTCAACACAGAATAAAGGAAAGAAAATTAATTACACTATGCTGCACACCCAGTGACACCAAAATCAGGTAATGAGAAATGCAGCCAGGTCTTAAAGCATCTCCCCCACACCCCTCCCTTCTTAGCAGACGGCACTAAATTAATGATTTTACTCTCTTCTTCCCCCCGATCGTGGCACGGGGAGGGCCTGGGAATGGAGGAGTGGGGTTTTGGTCAGTTCCTCACAAGCTACTTTCCTCCTCCAGAACTTAAACCACCTTTACTTCCCCCCACCCCTCCCTTCTTAGCAGACTTGACTTAAATCATAATTTCACTCCCTTCATCCCCCACATCACTGTGCGGGGAGGGGCAGGGAATGGGGAATGGGGTTTTTCAGTTAGTTCCTCCCAAGTTGTCTTCCTTCTTAGCTGAGGGGGGCATTCCACACACACCCTTCCCTTGCTGCACCGTGGGGTCCCACCCACAGGAGACAGTCCTCCACAAACTTCTCCAACGTGACTCCTTTCTATCGTTGTATCATCTCCTCACCACATGCTTCAGCATGGCTCCCTTCCATGGGGTGCTGACCTTTGGGCCCAAACTCCTCTGGCCTGGTCCCCCACAGAGTCACAAGTCCCCCAGCAAACCTACTGCAGCATGGGTTGGTCTCTCCACAGGCTGTAGATGGTCTCTGCTCCCTGTCCTTATCCATGGGCTGCAGGGGGACAGCCCGCTTCACCATGGTCTTCTCCACAGGCTGCAGGAGAATCTCTCTCTCCGGCATCTGGAACGCTTCATTCTTCCCCCCCTCCTTCTTCCCTGGCCTTGGTGTCCACACGGCTTTTTTACATAATCTCACTCCCTTCTCTGGCAGCAAAATGCCTCTGCCTGCATTTTTTTTTCTCCTAAATGTGATTCCCAGAGGTGCTGTGACCATCACTGATTGGCTTGGCCTTGGTCAGCAGTGACTCTGGCCTTGAATTGGCCGATGTTTGCTCTGTGGGGCCTGCAGAGAGCTTCCAGCTGCTTCTTGCAGAAGCCACTGCTGCAACGTCCCCTTCTCTATTAGAATCCAGCTACACAAAACTGCAACATAGTGGAACATCCTTTGACACACAGACCTCTTGTGCCACTACCAATCATACTGGCTGGCCCTGGGCTGTCGTTATTTGCTGAGTCAATTGATGCTCCCCCCATAATCCACCAACTTCCTCTGTACTACTCGGTTCTACCACTCAGCTTTATCGGGTTTCAATCTCTGCAGGTTGAGGCTATTCCCTTGCAACTGTGCATTATGCTTTCTACCCAATTCTTTGCAGCTTTGAAAGTTCAAATTGTTGAGAGCTCAGCCTTAGCTTGATTCTCTCAGGTTGGCTGCTTTACAGCCAACACCATGTATCGATTTGATAGTTGTGAGAGCCAGCATCAAACTTAGAATTTAACCATGGCTCTGTATTACAGTGACTCCATAAGTAAGAATGATTTTAGATAGTTGCTAAGGGGTTGTCAAGAAAAGGATCAAAGGGAATTGTTCAAATGAAGTCCTGTAAACTGACTGTCCTGGAACACCAGGAACATCTCTGCACACAGCCAGTTTGACAGTGACAATCGAAGTCCAGGCACCCCTAACAGAACAGCCTTCATTAGAATACTAAAAACCACAACCACAGGTCAAGATCACCTTTGCCAGGTGAAGACTCTTCCTTCACACAGGCACAGTGATCGAGATAGCACATCAATTATTATAATTACATGTAAATTAATACCCAATGATTGTAACCGGGACTGTATTACCCTGCAACATTTGTGTATAAAAATAACAAAAGCACTTTGGGCTTTGGGTGTGCTTTCATTGTGGAAATCTACCAGGCAACCAGGCCTGAATAAAATCAGCATCTCCCCCGTTTGTGGGAATGGACTGGTTGCGCACCAGACAGCAAATCTGCTTTTCAGACAACAGTTGGAAGTGATCTGTTACTTGCAGGAGGAGCTCTTGTACACCCTCTGGGAAAGCTGTCTTTGATCCCCAAACAAAAAATTTGGATCACTAGGTCTTCAGCTTGAGCCATTTACAACCCTTACTGTTTTTCTCTTCTAATATTCTACAAATATCTCTTTTCCAATCCACTTGTTCCAATTAAGCCACGGATTTACTAGCACTGGTCCAGTTTGGGTGCCACTGTAACGCTCTATAAGCTTGTTTTCAAACTTAACACTATGGGGACATTAGCAAAGGCTTGGGTCCCCCATCACCTAAGGACTATATACATTTCATCTCAGAAATACTCACAGTTCAAACAGCTCCTGCTGGCTACAGGGCTGATGTGTGGCTACAGTGTTAGAGGTGGCCTCCAGCAGTCCCAGCACCCGTGGTCCCTGCTTAGGCCAGGTGATGGATGCAGCTGCTGCTTTCTGATGCTTGTTCCTGGTAGTGAAGCTGAGCACAAACCCCAGAGGCACAGACGCAGGACGCATGGAATACACTGATGGAGCTGGCTCACACAGACTGTGATGGATGAGGTGCTGCCCTCAACAGCACCCACACACTGTATCCATGTAAACATAAACGTGAGCAGCCAAGTTGTCTCCTCACCTCTGTTAGAGGTGCAAGTTCACTGGTGAAAGCGCGCAATCCCCTCCCAGGCCCACAGGCACACACATGTCTATGGGTGCCCCATGGATCGACGCAACCCCTCAGTCTCCTTGGTACCCCAGCCCTCATCCCAGCCGTCGCACCCACTCCATGGTCCTTTCACAGAATCACAAGGTTGGAAAAGACCTTTAAGATCATACGGTCCAGTCATTCCTGTTCTATGCTAAACCATATCCCTAAGTACCTCATCTACCCTTTTTTAAAAATATCCAGGGAAGGTGATTCAACCCCCTCTCTGGGCAGCTTGTTCCAGGCCCTGACAACTCTTACAGTGAACATTTTTTTCCTAACATCTAATCTGAAGCTAACATTCAATCTAACCTTTTCCTAATATCTAATCTTTACTTGCCAGCTGGTGGAGTTGGATGCACCAAACATGAGTATCACACACTCATCCCTCAGGTACTCCACATTCTGCTCCCACTTCTGTGTGTGCTTGCCAGATTTCACCCTTTATAGCAGAAGATAAGCCATGTTTGGTTTCAGCCACTGCTAAATGTTTCCCTGCCCTTTAAAATGCTCTACCTGATCTTTTTTTTTCTTTCTTTTTTTTTTTTTTTCTGCTGAGTCTTTTAAACTTCTGTTTCAGGATTCTCTTTTCCTTTCATTACCTTCTCATACCAAACAAAACACACTTCTCACTGAAACTGGGGTACTGCAGGTCCTCTGGACTCTAAGAAGCTCCATAAGCTTAATCTCTTCAATGCAATCAAATCATTTTTATTTTTTTCAACCCTGAAGTAAATATCCAGGACCAGAGACTGAAGGAGACAAGACACACCAGGGGTCCTGCCAGGTCACAACGTCGAGTCCATAGTGCTGGCCAAGGTTGGGGTCATTAGCAGCAGGGTTAACGGGGTCGGTCACAGCACCCAAGTCTTTTAACTGCTGTGGGGATTTCTTCTGCAGCTGAGATGTCCAACAATCTGTCCCTAAATGGCACAGACCTCAATGGCCAGCTCTGAAGGACCAACCTCCATACAGATTAATTCACACCACAGTTCCAACCTGAATCTTTCCTGACCTACTTCTTCTAAGGACTTTACCATGCTGTGACTGTTCTTCCCTCTTTTAGCTGGCTAGAGAGTGGGAACTCATAGTGGGACTGACCTGTATTAAAAGGTGGGATCCAGCAGCCCCTGCTGGAGCCTACAGATGACCTTTGGCTAGAGCCCCGGCAGGGATTTCACAAAGGTAAAAGGACACAAGCTGCACAAGGGCACAGAACTGCCTGAGGCTGCTCTGGGTTCTGCGTTCTTCAGTGCAGGAACGAATTTACCATGAAGGTTTCAGGAGATGGGACGAGTTTGGTCACGAGGCCCCCTCAAGCTGTACTAAGTATCTCTACTTCCACATTTCACAGCCCAAGAGGCCAAGGCAGAGGGCTGATACCCCTGCCTCTGTCTTCCCTTGCTATAGCCTGGCCCCAAGCACAGGACCACGCACAGCTCTCCAGCCACACCAGGTACAACATGTGGAAAGAGAAAGAACCAGTGAGCAACAAGCCAGGGAGTAGTTCAAGGCTTCCAGGTATCCCAGTGCCAGCCCTGTGAGAAGCCTGGTCTGCATGATTCAGCAGATGGTTCAAAAGGCAGTGTCACTTTTTATCCCTTTTGTCATGATGTGAGGTTAGGAGAACTTGTCCCTGTGTCACATGCACTGGCCTTTGTCAATGAAGCCTGATCTGGAAAGTAAAAGGCAGCAGTTCTGTAAAGCCACCATTAGCTCACAGTGTTTAGACTGATGCCAGGAGTTTTAGCTGAAACAATTGTCAAGCCTCTTCACAGCTATAAGGGGATAATCGCACCTAGGGGAGAAGTTCTGATAGGAAACATTGTTCTTACTATACACGGATGTTTCATCTACTTGCTTCTGCCCTCACACCGGGAAGAAACATCCTCCTTCCTTGCTTTCCTTCCCGTGGCAGTGTTTCCCTCATGTCCAAGGATCACCATCATTTTGCCGAAGCCAAGAGAACTGCTGGGTAAGCCTGGTTTTGGTAGGAATGGTGTAAGGTTCACAACATCTGGAGGTCTTTAAAATAACATCAGCTCCTAAAACTTTTAATATAAATAGCTGTTCACCCTTGTCCATTTCCCAGAGAGAGCAGCAGCTCACTCCTGATAAGCAAGCATTCTTGTAGCTGCTTTTACTTCCAGTTTTTGTATCAACCGTCTTAACTGAGCCCCTCGGCACAGCAAGGGAACCAGCCTGAGCTCTACACAGTCCCACTGAGCACTGTTCCAGCTCTGCCTCTGCTGAAACAGGCACAAAAGATGCCCGTTTCCCCCTGGGATATAAGAAGAGTACTCGCAACAACCTGTTTTCACATTAAGCTCAGTGACGAACATTTTCAGTTATCACAATACCACAAAGCTAGAAGGACTGGAGAGTAACAGCTAGCTGGGATATCTAAAAGCCCTCAACACAGAAAGCCTGATGTCTTCTTAAAACCTGCCGATTCACCTACCCTTCAATGCCTCAGATCTACTTCTTGCACCCTTCTGTGAGCAAATGAAGACACAACAGAAACACGTTGAAATCTCTAAAGCCATGTAAAACCCGAAGGCATTAAAATTTATTAAATGATGCAATAACAACAGAATTCTTTATTTACAATAGCATTATTTAACATCAAATAAGCAAATAGCATCAGCAAAGCAATATTAACTTGCATAAATGTATTTAAAATTTCTCTGAATATATCTACCTTTGCATAAACTGCTCACACTAGAAATACAAACATCAATGCAGGTGAACAAAGTGATGTTCAGAGTCAACTCCGTTTTGAAAATAAATCACAACCTGAAACACTGTAAGCTTTCTCCTGAAGAACCATAGTTTATATATTGCTTAATTTTACCCTTGTATAATCTTTTCATATACACACATCTCAGATGCAACTTCATGATGAACTGTACAAATAAAATCCACGAATGACATAAAGGGAAAAAAAAATTAAATGACAGTTAAATGTTTGAAGAAATGTGTCCATCATCTCTATTGAACAACATAAAGATTAAGTGATGATGCACTTATTCCAAAATTGTACACAATTCACTATACAAATATAATACATCAGACAGCTATGTAGGAATATACAAGACTTAAAAACAGATCTAAGGCATTATGCTAGATTTTAGCATTTTGAGGTTCTTGCACATAGCTTTTACCTGTAGTAAGAAACTTAAAAGATTTTGTTTTAGTCTACAAAGAAACACCAGGGAGAAAATTCTAATTAAAATCAAAGCCACTACAGTAAATTTTCTTTTGTGCAGAGAATGCTTTTGCTCTTAGGCAGCATACTACCATACAAATACTAGAAAACTTTTAAATTCACACCAACAATTAATGGCTTAAGTTGCATTTCAAAACTGATTGTGTATCTTTGGGTTCTGCAAGTGGAGCTGTGCCACCCATTTCATCTGTTAAGCCCATATGAATTCCGCTTTTAAACAAAGATTAAAAAATGTATTGTATAAACTGCAAAAACATTGCTTTTAATTAATACAGGCCCAAAGGGAAACCGACCGGTGTGGGACAATATTTTAAAGATCGAGTACAAATTAATTAATCGTAGCAAAACAGCTCACCTCACTTTTTAAACTTACCACATTACATGAACACTTAAACAGGTCGTACGACCGTGTATATATGCTTATTTTTCACATTATGCGCCTTTCACATTTAGTAATGTAAGTAGAACACTGATTAATTGTTCTGTTAAACAAAATCAGACAAATTTACTGTATACAGGATGAAAAATACTGATAATGAAGGGAATTGATTTGGCTTTTTTGTTTCTATAGTGATCAATATGATCAGAAGATTCCTTCACTCACTTGTCTCTTTCATTAGTTAGAAGACGACTAAAGTCACGATGAACCCAAAGGGAGCCAAAGTGATAGGTACAATCTCCTTTCTGTCAAAATGGAAATGGATGAAGAAGTATCATAATCACTACAGATGATGAGGATTTGCAGGTCCATCATGAAACGGGACAAATTTTAACTATTTTGTCCACCATGAAAAAGAATATCTGTAGAGGTTACACTTAAGAACCAAAGAAGCATGGCGTGGAAATGAAATTATATTAAAACTCATTTACACTTTTGCAGTGCATGAAGTTAATTCCTTCAAACTTACACATTTCTAATATGATTTTTTTTTTTGTCAGATATACAACGCACGTGTAACACGGATGGTGTTGCAGTAACGAGGCTGTGGAGCTCAGGGCCGACAGTTATTTTGGTTTCCCATCAGCAGGTAAGAGGCTGGCTCAGCTGACCAAGTGTAACTCTCTTTCGAGTTTGGTAACACAACGGTGACAGCTGAAAAAAACGGCGTCGTTTCTCCAGAGCGGCGGCACTGCCCTCCTTGGGGACAAGCACAAAGGTACGTTTCCCGGGCTTGCATCAAAAGCTTTCTACAGAAACAGCCTATTTCAAAGCACCTTTTACCAACGTCTTCCTCAGCCTTAACACAGAATAGCTGCTGTTTCACTTGAACTCCTGCCCGAAAACCAAAACAAATTCAATGGCAATGGAATAAAACCTTTCACCTCTGAAAGGCCTGGTCGATGAGAGAGTATCAAACGCATTGCGTTTTGCGTGACATCAAAGGTTAGAAAGTTTGTGGACTGGGGGGTCAGCAGAAAGAAAACAAGAGGTCAAAACCATCAATTTCTTAATATTTCAAGTCCTCAGAAACTGATGTCGGTTGAGTAAAAGATTATTCCAAGCACAGTGGGCAAGAAAAAAAAACCACCACCACCCCCCCAACAGCGGCCTGCTTAGTAACAGTTAGTTTTTCTAAGATTTGTTACGAAAGGATATAAACATACAAAAATCAAGAATTGGTTCCTACAGTGGCTGCATATAATATAGGTTAGTTAAATGACATTATGAGCAGAATCACAAGGTTTAGAAAATGAGAAGTCTCAAGCCTACAAATTAGGTCTAATCAAGGCATTGTGATCCTTTACAAAACACTTTTCCAGGAGACACACACGGCTAAGAAGATATCTAATTTAATACTGAAGTACCTCATTTGGAATCAACTTCACAACATGTATATCTCACAAAAATTATACAAGTAAAACACTTAAGTTCTCAACTTAAATTATTGCTTGTTTACATATAAACTGGATTTTATGTACCTTACAAAACATCCTCGTAGTCCACGCTGCTTTAAAATAATCAGAAACACACGATAGTGGTGAAGTCTGTAGTGATATCTGCTATAAGTATTACAGGAATTGTTATTTTCCCAGCTAAGGGGATGGAAACCAGAAATTATCATGCTTTAAAGCAGTTACCTTGAGCTCTTTGATATTATGCACCAATTCTGCCACTACCATAATCAGTACATGCATTACCATCAAACTTTGCTGTTCAGCATCCAGTAACTGGCTGTCCAGAATCACACCTAGGGAAACAGAGGGGTAACCTGGTTTTTTATTCTATTAGAAAGAAGAAGAAGATGACAGATGTCAGGAAAGCAGGGTTTAAAAAACAAATTTAAAAAGATCAGGATTTGCTGATTGTTAGGAATTTAATTAAATAAGAACGTAACCAACTTGTATTTTTGGATTCATGACTTGCATTATAAACATTACCATAAAACCCAACTGGAACTATAAACAGCCCTCTCTCAAGGTAATTTTCATGTTTTACAACTTTAACCCCATTCAAAATTGATCTGTATAGTTTTCTGCATTGGTTCATCTACTCTGACTCGTCGTCAGTGGAACATGCTTGTTGGAGGTCTCTGTATGTACCAGACGTTGCTTCTGCACCCTCCTCCATGCCTCCTCTCCGCCCCAAAATGCAGGCCTTAGTCTAAAACACCAGTTTTCAGGTGGAACTGAATCCTTTGCACCAGACTGAGTAAGCCAGGGAAAACAAAGCAAAAAAAAAAAAAACCAAAACAAAACCAAAAACCAAACAAAACCCCCAAGGTCTAGAACTAAACAGAAACAGAATAAGAGCATGGTTGTTTTTCCTTAAATACATACATTTAAATACATTCAATCTGACATGGTTTATGAAAATTGCCTGTCAACATTTACTTCGCAGGAGAGATCTAAGTTGCACTAAGGTGAATGCAGTGAACAGACTGAGCAACTGTCTGTACGCTAGCTTCAGACTGTCAAAGAAGAGGCTGCTCTTCGGCAACGACGGCCCGGCTCCCCTCGGGAAAGCAGGGACTGAGTCCTGTCGGCAGCAGGCAGCCGCCACCGGCGCTGGCAGCTCAGCTGGGTCGCGACAAATAGACACAGCTCTTCAAACCAGTAAGGATTTGGGGCCGTAAGCCCGGTCAGATGAAGAAAGGAGCAACAGAACCACCCTCAGGGTCAGCAATATTTCTGCAAGGGAAAGAAAAACAAACAAACAAAGACAAATTGGAGAAAACCAAATTAGTTCTTCTTTCTGGGATAGTGAAAATGGACAGGTAGGCAGGAGCTGGATGTTGGACTGCAGCATCCACTGTCAATCATACATTGGTGCATTACTGTAAACATGAAATTTAACCAGAATGCATAAAACTGGGTTATTCTTTGCATCCACTGATACAATTGACCTGTGGTTTCGTTCCAGTGGGGGTTTAATAGCACTGCATTCTTTGGTTGTTAGTTCATTCCAGGGCTCGTGGATATTGTAACAACTCAGGATCATCTGCCTCGTGTAGAGTCCAGCTAAAGGCCCAGCAATAGGATTTAAGAGAAATCTCATCCTTGGAGCACATGCAAAATCTGTGTTACTGCTGCAACACTCTCCAAGGAGACAACTGCCTTGGTTCACTTTTCCAAGAATCATAATAAAAAAGGGAATAAAGTAGTAAAAAAAGCTTCAGCTACTGATCCCTAGAGATGTTCTTTACTTCATGCTTACTGCCCTTAACATGTCTTTACACAGAGAACAAACTTGATTTCAGCAGAGTTGATTATCTTGTACTTTGTTATTTTAAAAACCCCTCAGGATGTGGTTTTCACAGTTGTTTTAAGGCTGTCCCTTCCAGCAACTGCAATCTGTGCCTCTCTGCCTTCCTCCCCTTGCAAGCTCCTGCTCCCATGAGGCATTGTGGTCAGTCAGCTCGGAGAGCCAAAACCTGCTATTCTCCTCCCCTGGGGTTGCTTTTCACTCATATCCAGTGGCTCCAGCATTGGAGCGGCTCATTGCTCACAGCCTCCCCTGCATAAGGACAGGGATCTCATTGAGAGAGTCCAGAGAAGGGTTATGAAGATGATTAAGGGCCTGGAACATTTATCCTATGAGGAAAGGCTGAGAGAGCTGGGGCTGTTCAGCCTGGAGAAAAGAAGACTGAGGGGGGACCTAATCAATATTTATAAATATCTTAAGTATGGGGTGCAGGGGGAATTGGCCAGCCCCTTTTCTTTGGTCAGTGGAGACAGGACAAGGGGCAATGGCTGCAAATGGGAGCACAGGAAGTTCTGCACCAACATGCGGAGGAACTTTTTCACAGTGAGGGTGACAGAGCCCTGGGACAGGCTGCCCAGGGGGGTGGTGGAGTCTCCTTCCCTGGAGATATTCAAGACCCATCTGGACGCCTATCTGTGCAGTATGAGCTAGGGAGCCTGCTTTGGCAGGGGGGTTGGACCCGATGATCTCTCGAGGTCCCTTCCAACCCCTACAGTTCTGTGATTCTGTGATAAGGGAGGCCCCGTTCGCTCAGGGATGGCACTGGCAGTTTTCTCCCCAGTCCACGTGCACACCGCTAGGCTGTCTTCTGGAAGTTGCGCCGTGCTTTGGACTCTGCCACAGACACACTACACTTGCACCCCTCAAATCCTGACTCATATGGACAGGCTAAACTTCTACTCTGACGTGCTGTGAGGCAATTTGGGGACCCTGTTAGCGTTTTTTGATCATCAAGTGTGGGATGGAAGTGAAAATCCAAAGATGTCCTTATTTTTGGAGTGGAGACTTAGCATAAAACAGTAGCTCGACAGAGAGGTTTAACAAACACGACCACTATACCAGTGACTTGGAAAAAATTAAATGCATCACAAAAGAGTTTTTCTATGATTCATAGAAATCATACCATTCAGGGTGATGTATAAAGTCCAGTCAAAGAAGGCTCAACTGTACCTCTAGAAAACTCCCCCACCCCTTTTACTCAGATGTAACTGCAGAGGACTTTAAAGAAATACATCTAATTATTCTTTCCAAGCTGGTAACAAATATGGGGAAAAAAATGCTCACAATAACTTTCATAGCTGATGTATGTAACTTCAGAGCAGAGAAGGAATCTGAAAACCCCAAAGGTCATTCATTGACTGCTATATGGTCTTAAGTTAAACTGGACCCCCCTCAAAAGCCTCAGCTATGAACAGTACTCTGCAGGTATTTAAACAGAGGTAGGTTCAAAATTTTCTTTTCCCGTGTGTAATTAGTTAATACAAATTTCTTCCAATAACAGCAACAGAATATATTAAACTGTTCCACTTGTGACTACATCCAGCAACTAGAAGGGTACTTTGTGCCTCAGAAGAGACAATTCTTTGTCCTCTAGTTACTTTAAAAACAGTTTTTCTGTTAGCTTTTGGCATCATCTTTGCAAGTCTTAAGCTGCAGAAGTTTTATCCTTAACATGGTAAAGTGCAATGGTATTAAGCAAACAAATGAAAGCAGTAAATGCAGAGCTCTGATATCCATAGTTGTACAGTTTTCAGCAAGAGCATGCTATTTCCTGGTTACTCAACTTGAAACAGAACCGATCCCTTTAAATAACGCACTTGTTGAGATCAATTTTATAAAACATTGAAAAACATCCTCAAATCTGTCAGAGGAGTTTCTCAGTTTCCCGTTTGTCAGATGAATTTCTCAGCTTTCAGACATTAAAGCCGCAACTGCCAAGGGATGAAGCACATTAATCCTCCCCTCAGCTTTTTAATTACACAGCTCGGGCTTTGAAAGAAATGTTACATAGGAGTGGTTTATAGCACAGAGGCATGAAAACACCAGCTACTTAACCTCTATTACAGCTCAAAGTTCAGTGAAAGGTATTTATAGTGCATGTAAATCACCTGTACTTTCCTTGATGGTCAAAGCTACATTAGGAGAATAAAAGTAAAATCAGAGAGTGCAGCACAATGTACCCATACAAAATCATTCAACAGGTTTTAAGAAGTTTATTTTCTCTGGGTGGGACAAAACTGCTCTCACAGAGCCACCATCCACCTGTCATGGCACCGACTCCCTTATTTTAATTTTAAATCCTGCAGATTCCCTGCCACTCCCTTCCTTCTGCCTGCGTCCTCTTCTGTCACATCCACTGTCTGACCATTCTTTACACTCTACCTCCTCCTTCCTCTCCTTGAGTCTGATCCCCCCTGCTCCAGGTTCATTCCCTTTCTTCTTTTCTTTCCACAGTGGTACTCAGTTTTGCTCTCTGTCTTCTCTTCACACAGGGAACTACTGGTTAGGGAAGGCATTGGGGAGAGCTCCTTGGTGCATGTCAGCTTCCTTGATGGCAGAACGTACTGCATAGTGGTACGAAATGGTGGCAGAAGAGACTCTTTAGACGCAGCTTCTCTGCTCCCACACCAATATGCAGAAGAACGTCTTCATGGTGAGGGTGACAGAGCCCTGGGACAGGCTGCCCAGGGGAGTTGTGGAGTCTCCCTCTCTGGAGATATTCAAGACCTGTCTGGATGCCTTCTGGTGCAACCTGTCCTAAGGAACCTGCTTTGGCAGGGGGGTTGGACTTGATCTCTGGAGGTCCCTTCCAACCCCTACGGTTCTGTGATTCTGTGACAGACACTTCTCTCTCCGTACAGACCTGCCCCCGGGGAAGCTTCAAACACGTATGTGAGAACCAGAGAGCTGGACACAGTGTGAGACAGGTGCGGTTGTTTTCCTCAGTACTGCCACAGCCTCCGTGGATCCCGGCACATTAGCGGTCAGCATCTCGCTCACTTCCCCAACAGCACAAGTCTTTACACTTCGCTCTCGCAGCCAGCACGGGGGGGAAGCGGGTTTGTTTCATTCCACCTTTCCAGCCTCCACGCGGCGGGCAAGGAGACGCCGGGGCGCGCTGGTGGGAGGGCCTATGCAATGTCCTCCGCAGGCCCCGCGGGGCGGATCCGGTTGTCGCGGGGCCTGCGGGAGGCGGCCGGCCCGAGGCAGCGTGTTTAACGCCGTTCCCGTGCCCGCTCCCGCCCGGGCCAGCGCCAGCAGGAGAGGGCTGAGGGCGGTAAGCACCGGCGGGTGCGCACGGCAGCCGCTAGGCGGCGCTTCCCTCGCGCCGCTCGGCTCCCCGCGGCCCGCCCCCGCCGGCGGGCACCGCCCCGCCCGCGCAGAGCGCCATGCGCGCTGTGGGCGGGGGAGAGAGAGAGGGGGGCGGGAGGGGTGTGTGTGTGCACGCCGTGCTACGTCAGGCTGCCTCGCTGCGCCGAGGGGCAGGGGTCAGCTGCCTGCGGCCGGGACGACGTCGCGCCTGAGTTTCAAATCGCATCGGGCCGCGAGGGAGCGGGCCAGCTGCCAGCGGCCTGCGCCGCACGGCCATCGCTGCCAGAAACCCACCTTACTCAGGCGGCCCCGCGCCCAGAACGGCACGGCGCCTTCCCTTAGCGCTGTTCCGCCCCCGACCGAAGCCCACGCTAATTAACTGCCCCTGCCAGCTGGAAATCCGTTCGGTTCTCCTGTGGGAAGTGGCACTATATAGAAAGTAACGAGTTAGGTGACCGGTGAGGGCTTTGCCCTAAGTGTAATGCAGTGGCAGAACGCTTAGGCAGGGCGAAGCGTGACAGTGCAGACACAGACGAACAGCAAGGCTTGCCCATGGTCAGCCAGCGGTCGTGTAGCTGCTCTGCGGAGAGCAAATGCAGCGCTACACGCATCTGCTGAACGTCACTGTTGGTAACATGAAGCGTTCTGTTCATGCAGGCGTGTTCTGCATTACTTCAGTAATGCTACTGGGATCTAAACTAGGAGCTTCATATGGATGTCACCAAAAGCAGAATTAAAAAACCCACTTAATTGCAAAAAACATAATTACTATTACTCCAGGTACTTTTAACATTTTAAGCAAAATGATAAGAGTGTCCATTCTAGACCACAGTATATTCATAGCGCCCACGCCTCTGTGTGCCCATGTATGCCATTTCTCACCCGTGTTGCATCTCCGTCCTGCTTTATCATATCCATTCCAGGCAGCTGGTTTGGAAAAAGATTGCCTCCCCTCATAGCAGGATCATTAACCTATTGGTAACAAGACATTAAGGAAAACAAATTAAAAAATGCATCAGGAAAAGGGCTGGCAATTAAGTCATATAAACCCCTATGCTACAGTCATATACCAACGTCCACTTCTGAGATGATATCGCAATCAGGGAAGTGACTACACAGCTGAGCACCCTTCTTGGGCAGTGTGTGTTTGACTCACTCTGCCTCACAGTCAACAACAAAGATTTCATTCCTGGTATTACGAACCGTGTGCAAATTTTACAAAACTAGGCTCCATAAATCAGGTCAGTATTATCTGAAGAGCACGTGCCTTGCTGTAAAAATCCCGACAGCAGAAAGGCGTAACTGCTTTCCTACCCTCAGCAGCGCGCAGCTCTTCTGCTTGCACATTGAAGCCTTGGAAAAGTTGAAATCAAGACTCAATAACCTGGCTGGTAGAATCACCACACTGGGTATTTTTTTTTCAAAGCCTGGTAACATGAAAGCTGAATTATACCAACTACTGACTTAGCTTTAGTGACATTTTTTCCTTTTTGCTTGTAAGCAATGGGAGGCAGACAGCAACCTGCAGCAGCACGCTTTTCCTAAAGGCACCGTCTTAACAGTTCTCTGAACGTGGCCACAGGGAAGTATTGAAGCTGTGTATTACTGCACAACTAAAGGGTCTGTCATGCTTAGTTATGTGGAAGGGGCAGCTTGCAAAATTTACGGCACTGCTTTCCTAATCAAAGGATTAATCTCACCATGTCTGAACTGGTTCGAAATACAAAACACGGCCCTTCAGCACTGCTCCGAAATGCTAGGAAATTCAGCTTGCCTTAGAATCTTTACAGGGAAAGAAATAACTTCCTAGGGAGTCTTTGTTGACTCTGTTCTCTCTGTTACTTCCCTCAGACCAGATCGATGTGCTAACAGTGAAGATATGCCCCTCCAGATTTTGCTGGAAGGAAAAAGATGTTTTCTGTGTCACCTGCCCTTTAGGAGACTCGTGTTGCCAGGGAGGGGAGATTCTTCACTGAGCTACCTCACTTCAGCTACAGCAACCTGCTGCAACAAGAGGGGAAGACTGCCTTGAATTTACCACATCAAAGTCTTCTTGTTTTGGGTCCTCCTGACTCTTGTTTCTGTTGCTATTCACCAGTTTTGCAAGATGGTGCAAAGCTAACTGCAATCAAACCTCCTAAAGAGGTGGTTTCAAATGCTGCCAGAGACAAGACTGCAGTTCGGCAGGAAAAGCGAAGAGCTTAAGCATGTCTGCTGTAGGAATTTCAACCCTGAAGAAATTAGTTGTTCAGCGCTGCAAGCCTTCTAGTGATGCTTTCTGCTTCTTAGTACAAATGGGCACGTTTTTACATCTGAATTTGAAAATTGAAATCGGAAGGGAAAAGAACCACACTGGTTTTCTTTGGACAGAAAGTAGACGTCTGTGAAGCTTAAATCTACTTGCATTTGACTAGGCAACAGAATCCATGTTTGAAAATTGTGGTCTGCTATTGATCAGTGTTCATCAGAACGCACGGGCACAACAAATGCCTTTTCGGCTTGGTGGGCAAAGGATGAAAAAAAAAAAAAGCAGAAATAAAGAACTTGCATACTGAACCAAGAGCAGTTCTGGAGCAAAGATATGAGTGCGTGTTTTGCATCGTTGGAAGAAAGTAGGACAGGTATGGAAAAGGAAGGTGGTTGGTTCCAGGCTGCACACCACAGAAGCTTCAAATGCACCAGTGAAGTTCCTATCACAGAATCTCCCTACCAGCAATGATGCAAGAACCCTGACTGGCATGGCAAGAGACAGACAAAAAATAAATCTACTGTTCTGTTCTATGAATACATTTGATTCAGAAGTCCTTGAAACAAAACAGCCCACATTCAAACGTGAACTTTTCTGATAGCAGTAGCAATTCCATCAGAAAATTATGGAGCAGGACAAAGAAATGGAAGGGTTTTTATCATTTTCTGAAGACAGGTCAAGTGGTGTTAGCAGATATGAAATCTGACTAATGACAGAAGATTTTTTACAATTCCTTTGCAATTAAGCACCTGGATATACCCTCCTGCTGATAAAACAGAATTATAAACAAGGGGTCTAATAAGAAAAGTTTCCTACCACTCCACAGCTCCTTTCATCCAGTATGATAAACAAAATCAAAATGCCATATCAAGATAGCTCTTTGTAGATGCCATGGTAATTCTGACCCAGGGAGTAGTGCACCCGTGCGGGTTAATAAACATCTACTTGGAGTAGTGGCTTAGTGTGGCTTATTTCATATACTGAAAAGTCTCTTCTCTTGCACGGGTTTTGATTTGCCTAGTATTTCTGAGCTCTGGGTATGTCTGTATGACACGATGCAGTGCCACAAAGGGAGACAGGAGACAGATCTGAATGGATCTGGTTGGTACCAAAGGTGTTATACTTTCTTCTTGCCTCATAAACAAGCCCAGGTGTAGCTTTAAGGCATACGTATTACTTCCAAAACCATCCAGTAACACACTGAGCGGTTTTTCTTTTTTCAAAAGCCGAAACACTTCTGTAACGTAACCACTGTTATTCACTGTGGTTAGAAAGAGATGAGCATGTGAAGTTGAAATTACGTATTATGGAACAAAAAATGGCAATGAATATGTAAGTAAAAGTGTAGGTGACAGTATAAAAAAAGCCAAAAGAATGAACGAAATGGCGGCAGTCAGCAGAATTAAAGAAAATATAGTCATTTTGAAAACCACCAGTTACACAAAAAAAAAAAAGTTTAGCCCAGCCTAGGTAATTTGCTAAATAAAGATGCCAAATCATAAAACACTATGCCCTGAACGCAGAAAAAAAATAGTATTAATATAAACATTGTTTTTTTTAATTCCTGTTTCTCAGAAAAGAAAATGTGAAGCAGCAGCAAACATTCCTGAGGACTAAAAAGCAGTGTCTTGTGGCCCAGAAATGGCCCTCAGCTGCCAGTTGGCAACCTCTGACCTAGATGAAACATAAAACATTTGCATGCAGAATTTGCAGATGACACAGTGCTGGGGTGGTAAACCAGGAGGAAAGTGGGGTGCTGTTACAGAATGAGCTGCAGAACTGAAGGAAGGTAATACATTTGGGTAACACAAAGAACACAGGTTTCCACTGTAGAACGTGCTGAGGAGGATTTGGGGGCCATCATAAGGGTTTCAGTATGTGTTCTCCAGTGTGACACTGACACCAAAAGAGCCAAGGCAACCCTGTAGATGGAAAGAGAAAATACAAGCAGAACTTGACTCTACACAGCTTTGATGCAGTCACTGTTAAATCATCAACTCTGGTTACCCTGTTCATGCTTCTAGGAGGAGGTTACAGCAACGGACTTTAAAGTAGATCCACAGAAGGGACTCAAAACCAAATGCGGAGATGAATAAAGAACCTCAGCCTATTCAGCTTGCTGAAGTGAGAGAAACGCTGTCTTGACACAAGATCTTGTAGTCTATCAGGAAGGGAAAGCAGTGCTACAACTGTGCTAGTGGAAACAGTAGTTTGCGTGGAAATCTTTGGAATAACCCCTCACCTCTTTCTATAAATGCAAGTTTCTCAGTTCAGGTTGCTGGGGAAAATCACATAGCACTGCATGCTGAGAAATCAGACTGGGCTGTCACCTTCATATTCCTGCTCCTTTCTTTTTTGTTGTCTTGTTTTACTACATTAAACGTCTGCAACAGCATGCGTTTGGGAACTAAAAGTAATAAAAAAAGCGCCTGCTATAGTTGGGTCTAGCAACTGGGAATATCAGAGAAGGTGACAGATTTGGGAGTATCAAAATTACTTCAGGTCACCAGTATGTGGCAGCTGTAAAAGACAAATGTGATCTGGGGCTATATCTGTTGAAGTATTCCAAGAGAAATAGGGAAGAACTAGTGTTATGCATGTGGCTCTGGTGCTTAGGAAACACTGATTCAACCCGGAACAGGTGCAGAAAAGGAAAGGGAATTTAAAGCCTACAAGAAGAGACTGAAACACTGGCTTGCTTAACTTACAAGAAGAACCTCAGAACAACAACAAAAATATTCTTGATAGAATGTCTCTTTCTAAAATACAAGAAGGGAAAAGAGCTATTTAAGCTACAGGACGATGCTGGAAAAGTAAACAGTCTGTTACCAATTTTAGGATGGAAAATTGGATATTAGGAAAAATGTCTTCACTAGAAGTGTTATCAAGCACTGGAACAGGCTGCCTAGGGAAGTGGTTGAGTCACTGTCCCTGAAGATACTAAAAAGACACTTAGGGACGTAGTTTAGTGGTGGACTTGGCAGTGATAGTTTAAGGGTTGGACTTCATCATCTTAAGGATCTTTTCCAACCTAAATGATGCTATGATTATGGTCTCAGAAGAAAAGTTTATGATATTGTCCACCATAGCAGGAGATGCTGCTTGAAGACACTTGGCAGTATTACTAAGAAAAGTCCATAATTTCAAGCCTGTGTGTTGAACAAATGGGACTTCAGCTCTGAAACAAATATATGAACCTGTTAATTAAGAGGATTTGTGTGTCAAATACTTACTGATGTACTGTTTGAGTTTAATTGCAGGTTGACAGAGATGTTATTTTCCTTATTTTGCATAGCCCATGTAGCAGTCTCAAATAAAAATGAGTGTGCAAAGCTCCTCTCAGCAGTAAAGAGCAGGTTACTTACCTACTGATTCAGCAATCTTATTTTATACACACCACATTAGTGTGGACTTTGTGTTTGTGAAGGTGCCAGATTGATAGTTCATGAAGTTGACAGCCTATTACCTGGTACTACAAACACAGTGGCAGTAGAAGCATCTCCCACACACTGCCCGGCACCTTTTGCTCTTAACTCTAGGAAATAGCTGCCTGCCATTCAGTCCTAGATTCCACAGCTCAGAAAATCAGCAAGGACGCTGGTGACCTCCAATTGTGCTATGGAAACTTACCTACTGAGAACAGGAGCTAGGTCAGCATGCGCTCTCCACGGAACTCCAAGACCAACTACATGCGCTAGCTACAGTGGTGCTAGGTCGCAATGGGAAATTTGGATGCATAAGGTGCTCTCTACCTCATCAGTCACCTTGGTTATCTGAGTGCAGAGCTAAAAACAAAGCCTTTTTAACATCATCATTTCTCAAGACGACTAGTAAAAGAATGGTAAAGGCTTACAGCAGTTACAGCCTAGCACAGCAGACCTGAACAACTACTGAAAGTCAAAGCAAATCCTCTAGCTGTCATCTCACATCCTTAAATTCTCACCTGCTCAGGACCCATGGAGGACAACCCTGATGTAGGCACAGAGGTCGCTGAGGTCATGCTGATCTGCCCTGTCATCTGGTTCATGTTGTTCATACCACTTGTGTTGGTTGCCATGGATACACTGATGTTCATGTTATTATTGTACATGCTGGTGCTTGCTTGCTGCCCAAAATGTGGTGGGGACTGTTGTGAAAACATGCTACAGCAAGGAATGGAAAAAGCAATGTGTCAGACTTAGAATGCTGAAGCCACTAAAAACTACTCTCTTTTTAATATATCTTAAGCTAGAATTTATACATACTGTCCTTTACTCCAACTTCAAAGGAAAAACTAGTTTTCAGCCACATTAATGTCTAAGGAATAGATTTTAAAAATTTAAGGTCCCATGTCTGTGCACAAAAATGCATGCCTTTGCGTGTGAAACTATGGCAGAGTACAAATCTGTTACATCTGTGCAATTACAGCCAATTGCTGACTAAATGGGCTTTGTATGCATTTTAAATATGTTTGGGAAAGTCATTTTTGAAATGAAAGCACAGCGCCTTTTTCTCCCTCCAGCAGCACAGGACTGTTGAGCTGAAATTGGAGCTGGTCTAATGACCTTTCTTCTTGCAAAAGCGGCTGTTTGCACATAGGAATACCAGATTTGCACATACAATTATGGCAAGTGGGCTCACAAATATAGACATGCAATTGTGCAGCAATTAATTTACTAAACCTTAGCATCAAGTTTTGAACACGTAGCACTGTAAGAAACAATATAAATCTAATACAATTACCCTTTATGCTCCTTTAAAGCCATTTCAGAACAACTGAAGTAGGACTAACTGCGGAAGACCTCACCCCAAATTTTATTCCAAGTCAAGTGCTTTTGGGGTAGAATCTTCCTTCCCGTTATGTTGAAAGTCATGTGAGAGACTTTTTTGTGTTCCCCAAAATGCACTTCACTGTTTACATATCAGTCTTGTCTACTCTTTGGGCATAATCCACCAGTCAATGAAAGATTTATTACTGCCGATGTGTCTGTTCAGAGGATCTGCAGTAGACTGAAACGCTGTGGAAGGGCTGCTGTGTGTCAGACAGCACACAGTAAACACCTCCGTATCAAAGGCTGTTTTACTTCCCAGTGAAGCACTGCTTCCACAGCTGAGGAAATCTTTCAGGGTTAACGCTGAACCTTGCACTCAGTACTCCATGAGGCTATTGCCCTCCTTGGTGGAGGGCAATGGCATTCTGGGCACAGGACCAAACTCAGAAAATCCCACCACTCTCTTCCTTCCAATTCCATGTCTTTTCAGGCCACCTAACCCCATTTTTAAGTAGTTATCTGGATGGCTGGAACAGTACACTACAGATCATTGTGAATACTCAGTGGCTTGTGTAAACACATTTGACATGTCTCCACTGTAGAGCTGCAGTTTAGCAAGCCAACCATTAGTCTTACCAAGCTGCCCCTGCTGCTGCTTCAGCAGAAGCCACAGCAGTGGTAGCTATGCCTCCTGCAGATGCTTCGGGAAGACTTAAGGAAGAGGCATGGACAAGGATAGGTATAAGAGATTAATCAGTTACCTTAAGGGAAACTTTGATCAGCCTCATCACAGAAATAGTTTTTCTGGGTTTATTAAATCCTTGTCAACCAGTGGGAAAAAAAGACTTCTTGCTGGGCTGGGGTAGTAAGACCAGCAAGAGAACTTCAGGTTGACGAAAGCACTGTGCTAGCGGCAGCTGCGTGCACCCCTGCATCAAGTGATCCAGGCTGCACACCGACCTGATAGCTCCTCCCGCCATCCACTGAACAGCACGGACCATTGCCACCCAGAAGCTCACTGAGAGCATTCAACACCCAACCCCTTCAATGCAGGCAGACCCATTATTGGAGCTACACTGACTGGGGCATGGGCCTCAACCGAAAAGGTGACCGCATGCATGAGGCATGCTACAGTGCTCTCGGAGGATGGTGGTTATAGGCTGATGTGCAAGAGCTCACGGACTGAACCTGGTTGCACTCCAGCGTTTAAAGTGGGAGGTGATACCCATTCAGTGCAATTCCAGAGCAGCAGGGAATGCAGAGGCTCTGGCTCAGCTGATCCAGCCATGTGGAAAGCAGCGTGGGAGCGCAGTGTATGCAGAAGAAATGCATCTACAGAAATGTTAGGGGCTGGAGCTCACTGAGCAGCAGAGGTGCTTCTTAAGGACCCACAGTGTTTTACCAGTTACCACAGACTAAGCAATGCATTCATTGTGTGGATGCAGGTCTTTTAGCTATGCACTCACTTTGCCTTGTATGAGGACAGAATTTAAACCCTTTCTCCAAGCCAAACTGAAAAGAAGTATCTTTTAGGATAGATAAGTAACCATAAACAAACAAACAATTACTTATAAACAACCCTACACTACTACTCTGTGTGCTCATTTTGGTTTTGTTCTGGATTTACCTGTTTCCACCCATATTCCCTTGTGCCCACCCATTCATCTCCGTTGAGGACTGGTAGGCAGGATTAGCCTGAGACTGCTGAATCATAGGGCTTTGCGTATGAGCCAGTCGTGGGGACATCAGTGGACTCTGAGGAGTGGTGGCCCCTGTGAAGCCTGGATCAGGCTGCTGACTAATACCTGAAGAAGAAAACAAGAAATTTAGCCACTGCACATTCAGTTAATGCAAGCCAAGAGCTTATACCCACAGACATGTCTTCACACAGTCATGTCATGTGGAACCTAAAACCTTTTGTCTTAACATGAGATCCAGATTAAAAGCAAGACAACATCAACTAATACTTATGTATAACCTTAAAAATACCATTTTGCATAAGGATGTTGGCTACCTGCGGTGTCCTAATCACACAAGCAGACTCTTCTCTCTACAGATCAAAAGAAGAACATTGGTGACCCTGTCTCCCCCAAAACTGCATTCAAATCAACAAATAAACACATTTCACTTCTGTCTAAAATCCATTTTGGTGACAGCTGTGCATGACTTATGTACTGCATGGCACCATCTTTTAACATATAAGCCATAATTTTGAATTTTTTCCTGAAGTTTCTAGAACATTAGTATCTTTATTCCCATGTCTCTGCAAAAACAGGCAAAGACATTTTGTGCAAGTATTTAATAACTTTGTAAAATAAAATACCCAGATGCAAACAGCCCTCTTCCCCCATGAATTTTAGCTGTAAAATGCCAATCTGTGCAGAAATTTTGTTTTAAACCAAGTCATTTTGGTCTTGCTTAGGTTCATCATGAGCAGTGTACTCAACAGAAAGAAGCCACACAATGCTGATGTAAGAATCAGGCTGTACGATATCTATTCCTATATTCACTGTCTGCACAACTTGAGTTCTTACTGGTAAAAAGGAGAATGGATCAATAAAAGCAGATATAAAATTTAGAACTGGATGGACATAATTGGTTATATTAGCAGAACTGGCACATATTATTTAATGTAATTATAATATAACTTATGCAATACTTATAAAGAAAGAGGCTGTGTAACCATAATCATAGGGACATAACTGCCCCATGCACCGCCAGAACAAAGCAGTACACAGCTTTGTAAAACATACAAAGTATTAACTAACATATTACACACAAGTTTTAGGACAGGGCAGGGAATGCCTACTCTGAAACAAACATCTATTTTTTAAACCTAATAGTCGGTTACTAGTTTTGCATTATAATGCACCCATTGAGAGTTAGGGATTTTGGGGAAGAATCCACCTGATGTTTAAGCAGTAAGTACTTCCTTATCTCAGTACCAAAAGTCCCAACAAACATAAAACTGGTTTAAAAGGATCATGTATAGCTTTGGTTCTGATGAAGCTTCTGGTCACCTTATGCCGTTTCACAGCATCAGTCCATATCTTTTTCTTCATTTGCACCTTTTACTGTATATATTGGTTTGTGGGGTTTAGTCAAAGTCCAGAGTCCATCAAGGCAATACACACACGTATGTGTATTGGATGTGTTTGTATGTGTGGATACATGCAAACACACACATCACGCTTCTGGCGCTGCCCAAAAAAGAGCAGCATTCAGAGAGTACATGGTACTACAGCTAGGAAGGTGGAAGGTACCATGTCGTGTGAGGACTCCCAGGGGGCCTGAAGCTCCATGTTTCCCACTGTTCCGAGGGAGCCAGGCAAGGGGCTGTGGGAGGGGCCTCAGACCCAGCACTGGGGACACACACAGGGGGGTATGGACTGCCAAAATGCATGGAGGGATGGAATCAGTACCATAGTTCGGAGGAAACGGAAACTGCTGTGCGTTCGCCTGTTGGATCCGCGGATTGCTCATGGTTGCTGGTATGCCACCGGCGGCCACCATGCTGGGGGTCATGCTCAAGCTCTGCCCTCGCATCATCAGCGTCCGCTGCTGCACCTGTTGCTGCTGCTGCATCTGCCGCTGCCGCAGGTGCTGGCTCAGGATCTCCCGCTGCCTCTGCGCCAGCATCTGCGCGTTGATAGGGCCCTGCAGGGAAAACCACCGCCACCTATCAATAACCCCCTCTAAGGCATCTCCACTGGAGTAACCTGGAAGAGCCCAGCTCTTCTTTTCCTCCACCACACAACTAACGACAATTTCAAATGGGAAAAAATAATCCTATTAATGCTTCTGCTGGGAAATGCTTCCAACAGTGCACAAGTTGGTAACTGAAATAATAACAGCGTTTAATGTTGCTGAGATTTGTAATTGCAAACAGAGTAGCTCATTAAAAAACCTGCATCTTTAAGAATGGAGAAGCTTGGTTAAAATGCAATTATATTGTATCTCTAGTAAACAACCATCTACCCCATGTAAATATGGGAAAGGCTCTCAGAAATAAAACAGTAGCATACTTCTTATCACACAGACTGCATTACTTGTATCCAAACATAGCATTACTACTGTGTATTTGGGAAAGTGAGAAGAAAACAAAGAGGTTTTTTTTTTTTCTTTAAAAGTACTATTTCTCTCACCTGCGTTGGCACTCCAGCTCTCAAAGACAGATTCATATTGGAGACGCTGCTGATCTGATTTATCAGTGGCTGCCGATTCTAAAGGAAAAAATCCACCACCAAACCCAAGAGTGTTTAGAAGGAAAACAAGAAAATGGAAATTTTATATACAGAGGTATATACATCAGTTGGTTTGAGGAACGAGTTTTACGGGGGACTAGTTTCCTGTTCAAGTCCTATGATCATACACAGCATCCTGTTTCTTAAAGAGATCATATGCCATACAAATAAGGACATGGCCACTATGCTGTTTACCAAACACGCTGCCCTTACAGTTCCTGTAACTTTTTGAGTCTGGGACTGGAATGTTGAGGTTTACTCTGAATTAGACCCCATCCTGGTGTTTGACGAAATAAATCATCTCCTCCACTACAAAAGCATTACTATCTTATTTATAGCACTACAAGCCTATGTATTTAAAAATGAGATAAGAAAAGACTTAAAATGATCCCCAAATTGGAGCAAGGCCAAGGGGAAAAAAAGGATGTAGGCAGTAGGCAGCAGTAAAAGCATTTAGGTTGCTGGAAGAGTCAAGGGATGGCAAACAGAAAAAGACTTGTATAACAAAAAGCACCACTGTAGCCTCGCTCAAACGATTAGCGAACCCTAGGCTTAAAATACTAGGCATGTTCTTGCACAGTGCTGTGGAAAGAATAATGGAAAGATGCAAAAAAGACTAAAAGAGAATGTGCAAGGTACTGCCTCAGCAAACTCAATATGGTTGGTGTTATGTTTAGTTTAGAAGTTTAGCATCAAGCTATAAGAAAAGAGGGTAGAGAGTGAAGACCCATTTTGTTTGGAGCAAGCTGGCAGTCAGTAAGTGCTGCATGAAACTGGGCACGGAAGGGGACGTACCTGCTGTGCCTGGAGCCTGTGCTGCAGCTGGAGACGCAGCTGGTTTGGCTGGTTCTGGACGATGCCGGCAGGCCGGAGGCTGGGCCGGGGCTGCATGCGCAGGGCTGCGTACCCCGGGCGCTGCCCCATGGCATGGAAGCTTGGGTCCTGCATGGGCGCGTAGCTGCCCTGCGCCATCTGAGCCTGCGCCGCCGCGTACTGCTGGGAGAACACCGGAGCCTTCTGCTCCATCAGGATGCTGGACTCCTGGCTGGGGAAGGTCTCTGGGTCGACAGCTTGGCTCTGTGGAAATACGTGAGTGATAGGAACAGTTGGCGGGACGTGGCTTTTCTCAGGATTATAGAAGACTGATACAGCCACTCTGCAATAGGATGTCAGCATCTTTCAAACCTACACAAATTTTCCTTACTTAAATATAAAACCTACAAATTAATGGATTGTATTTCTGAGTGTCAAAACATATTAATGGAGACAAATTCCTGTTCTCTCTGTTTTTTTTTTTAAACAAAGACCCAGAATCTTTGTCACATTACTGCCATCACCATCATATCACCCTACTACCAAATAAAACCCTGAAATGACAAATGTTAGATGGAAGCCAGCATATTTTTGCCACTGAATCTGAGATAAATTCAAAGTTGTTAGAAATGAGTAAGGGTAAGAAAGTAGATTTTTAGCAGTATCTTCAAACAAAATAATGACTTTAAAAAAAGATGCCTGAAACTATTACAGAAGCTAATGCTAACAGAATGCCTAATTTTTTCAGGGCACTTTCACACAAACTGATTATCCATTAGCATAAAAAAGCTAATACAGTTTTACACTTCATTCCAGATAGTCCCCCAATATTTGCACTAGCTAGAATACTATTATAGCTTATTCCACACTGACCTTGGAAATCGAGTTAATGTAAATTACACTGTCCTCGTGAAAGAAGAACTTTGAGCTCTGAAAAATGTTTGATAGATATTTTAAAACCATGTTTTAAGATGCAACAACTCACACTCTCCTCTGCAAAATTATTTAACTGTTTCCAGTGAGATATTAATTAAATAAAAAGATATTTACCACTTAGTCTGAAATATTTTTGTTGCTGTAATTCCAAAACCTATGTCATATTGCACTAAAGTTTCACATTGCAAAATTGAAGTTCATCAATAAACTGTATCTCCAGCTTAACACCTCACTGAGTTCTGTGTTGTATCCAATAGGCTTAGAGACAGTTTTCTTATGTCCAAAGCAGGATTTCATGGGTCCTGGTTCATATCTAAACTGCAGAACTAGTTCAGGAATTATGCTCAAGATGCTGATGAGTGGTGGGAAGTGAAACAGGTATTCTAGGCTTGTCTGAGAATATTAAATCATCACAGATACGTACAGCTGCCTTTGGAAATATAGTTTTGACACCAGAAACATCAAGTGTTAACACTTTCCCCCCAATTTTTATTTTTTACTACACTTTTTTTCATCATATAAGACTGAAATGGACAAGGACAAACTGGAAGCTAATAAAAGTGTGTGTGTGTGAAAGATGAATAGAATAGAACAAATTCAAAAGTTTGCAAAGCTTAGAAAGCATGTTTGAAATTAAAAAGAAGTATTTACAGTTTTAAGTGCTTGGAATGAAATGAGCTGCTTCAGGTGAAACTCACTCCTTAACACATGTTAATCAACTAAGGAGAAAACTACAGGAGCAATTACATGTTATGGGATTGCTGATGCAAAAGCCTGCTGCCCCCAGCACACGTTAAGTGTGATCTTCCTCTCTGCTCCTAGGCCATCATGTTCTTTTTTCTTCTTTCCTATACTCTGTTGCTGGCTGTGACCTTACCTTTCTCCCGCACAGAGTGGTTCCTCTGGCCACCAGATAAGCAGGAACCTCTTGACTTTTTATTTCTGTTTTGGTCAGTTGCATAAAGCGAAGCAGCTCAGCACAGGTGAGAAGCAGGAGAGCTAGACAAGCGCGACAGGGGAGAGGAAGGAAGACTGAACCCAAGGCTGAAGGAAGCTTTTCAGGTGACCCTGAGCTGCTAGAGGGACTCCCACCAAAATACGTAACTCCATCCTAGCTTGCAAGAAGTCTCTTTCTCAACACACGTTTTACCTTGACAGTGTATCCTTTAAATGCGATATCTAATACATGCAATGTGATGTTCAATATACCTGGCTAACTAGTTCTGGTATTCCTAGAGCCCTGTCGATTTCTTCTAAACCATCAAAATTCCTTAATGCCATGTAAAGCTGATCCAGGAGAGCACCCTCGTCGCTTGGTGACTCCGACGAAGGATTACATAAGAGATCATCTGGTGAGCTGCCAAACGGTTGTCTGTGAAAACATGAATACAGCGTTGGTAAACAGCTGCTGAAAAACAAGAAATAATATCAGAGGATTAGTACTCAAATTGAACTAACAAGTGGAGACAGAAATTATTTTAATCACTGCCAATTTTGTCTAGAAAGCTCTTCCGGATGAAAGTTACGTTACCCAAAGACATAGCTAAATAGTGTGATTAGTGCCTGTCAAGACCTACAAGCACGGTGTATCCAACAAGTAAGGAAGCACACCAGAAGTACACTCGAGTGCAGTTTTCACATTGCAGGGTCAACAGAGGAGCACAGAAGTCTCAGTACAGAATAGTCACTGAACACAGAAGACTGATTCTTTTTTTCTTTAAAAACCCTAATTCTAAGTTTGAATTTCAGACGTTAGATTAAGTACGCTACCACAAGTGAAAAAAACAAAGAACAAAAAACCAAGAATGGATTTCCACACACACTCTTCTTAATTGGTTTTCTGTCAGACTAACCAAGCCGAAGAGGTCACAGAGGGGTCCGAGGACTGTCTGCGCTCACACAATCTGAACATCTGGAAGATCTGGCCAGAAGGAATGAGGGCGCTGGGAGAAAAGGACATTTCCCCTTTTGTTCGCAGGAAAACGCTGCACCAGCTCAGCCCATCATATGGAACTGCACACTTGGGTACCAGTTTATGCACTAGGTTATGTGAATCAGAAAGGTGTCAGCAAGAATTTGGATACTGTCAGGCAGAGTGTGCTGGCTCTATAAATCCTACTTACCTTGCCCCGGAATTTGAATGCAAAGCACATTTGCAATTACAAAGGCAGAATAAAGGTTTATTCCAAACCCAAAGGACAAAACTTACCGAGAAACAAACTAAATCTGAAACAAGACCTTATCTGCAGCCAAATGACAAGACATTCATTTTGCAGTTCACACACAAGCCCTACTTCATGCACAATACAACAAGACTACAATAGAAATATAAAGAGCAAAGCATTGTGCAAGGACAGCTACTATATACACATCATGGGAGCATCTCATCCCAGATAATTACTCAGAGACAACAAAAGCTGTCACACATGGAGGGAGGAAACAGCACTGTATGTGAACCCTTTTTACATGTCTGTTTGGAAAAACAAAGAAACATGTTTGTGTATTTCGTTTCCATAATGAGATATATGGTTGCCATGGAAGTCTAATCTCTATGTCAAAGCTAAGCAGAAGGAAAGAGCTGCATCGTCAGGCTATACACCTAAAAACCCAAAGGATGGCAAGCAGAAAAATGAATAAAAATGCATTCTTTTTAATTAGATCACGAACTGTAAAAAATAACAATAAGGAGATATATATATAACATGTCTATAAAACACTGCAAAGTGTGAATCAATCTCATTTATAGAGGAGTTTCTATAACTCTCAAAGATGGAATATTAAATTAGCAAAAGGGAAGAGAAAAAAAAATCCTCTGAATTAAATTACTTGTCAAACTCTAAAGAAGACTTATAAGGAGGGACCTACGATCTGTAAAAGTAATCAATGGGGCTAGCCAAAAAAAAAACCCCCTCCCTCAAATTGTAAGCAAGCCTGAATAGATATGGGAAGAAAAAGTTTAAAACATTTGTCAAATGCTGTATCTTAAATAATGAAAATTACTTTGTTTTTCTCCCTAATTTATTTTATGGTACTACAATGATAATGTTTATTTTTTATCTAAAAGAATTATTTTTACACATGATTTAACTTTTATCGACTATGATGATAATCAGATCATAAAATTACAAATCCCAGGGATTAATAAAACAAGATATGGCAACACCAAACAATTCATCATCTCTGGTTGCGTGTAAATGATCAAAATATTACTACTTTCAGATGCAATGCAATGGGGATATTTTTTCATCATCTTCAGCTGCAACGAAATGATGAGAAATGCAAAGGTATCAAAATGGAGAAATTACCTGCCTGGCTTGCTGACTAAACATGGCCCTGTATTTTATTTTACACTGTCATTCCTATAGTGATTAACTAAGTTGTGCAAACGGTGGTTTTGGCATACAGACACCCTAACTAGAAGAGAATTAGCACCAGAAAACATCTTGAAAACCATGAAGGGTGCCACACTTAAATTTACAGATAATATTTTCAAACATCTTTTCATAATGAAAATGAAGAGAACATAAACAAAAGATTAATCTTTCTTCAAACACACTTTTTTTCCAACTGCTTCCTCTGCAATTGATTTGCATCAGCCCTTCCCCATTTACTACTGAAAAATACCCCAACTCTTGTACTTGAAAACACTTCAACATATCTCCTTTAGCTGTCTATTTGGTATCACTTATGAAATATATATATATATATATATAAAACCTCTCTAATTTAAGCAGCAAACTTTCTGGAGAAGATGTGCCCAGTTTTAAGAAAGTGTAAATTGCTTTTCCTAGTTACAGCATTATTTAAAAGTCTTAATAACGAACAGCATGAATATATTATGTAAATTACTTGTGATCAAACTGTGGTTCTGGATACCCAAGAAGGATCTAACTTCAGGGGAAAAGCAGCCTCCGTTTCACTTCACCTTTCCTTCTTCACCTTTTACAGAATTTAGGTCAATGAAAAACCCCCAAACAAACCAAATTAAAGATGTCCTGTGCTTCTTAAAACTCTCCCCCGTTGCATGAAGAGACAGCTATGTCATAACTATATAACCTCTGGCATTTTTCCACACTTAGTGTTAAGTATAATTGTTAACAATAAAATGAGTCAAACCAGACAGAATCATGCCCATATTACTGCTCAAGAGGTGAAAATGGTGCAACTAGCCAATGCGCTGGCAGCATTCGCAGCAATACAGAGCTGCCATTTCTTCCCACATGTTAACTGGCAAAGAGGGCATCTGTAACTAGTGCTGGCACATACATGCATTGCACAAGTATTAACTACAAGCGTTAAATTGGTACACATTTGATGAGTATTTTACATAGGGCTTTATTTCCATGAGGCGTGTGAAATACAGGCCTGTAAAATCTCTCCATGTTCTGATGTGATAGGAAGACTCACCTGTTCTGAGTGCCAAAAGTTGCCTGATCTATAGGCAAGATGCTGTCTGGCCACGGCGCGGTCTGATTTGGAGGTGCCTGTTGTTGGCTGTACTGAGGTCCTCCTATGTTCATCTCCAATTCAGATGGCCCTAATCAAGGAAAAACAACCACATAACTTTTGTGAAAAGAAACTAGTTTCATATTCATTCTTTCCACTGAATTATCTGTGTTACAGTAAAACCAAATAAAAACATTAAGGCGCCAGTAACATCACACTTAAAAGCATCACGGGTTTTTTTCTTGTTAAAATTTGCTTTTTAAATTTGAGAAAATAACATGAGAACTTGAAAGTGGTTCAAAACCACAAAACTGCAAATACAACACCAGAGATGCAAAAAATTAGTAAGATAAGCTTAAAAAAAGTGTATAGAATCAATATAGTAATGTACTTGCTTTAAAAGTGACCAAGAACAGTGATAATGTCCCCAGCATTTCTGCTTAAAAAGCCCCTGAACAGTCTTGTTAAATAAACAGGAGCAACTTCATGTCCTCTTTTTTTGGCCACACCGCTGTGGAGAGTAGCAGGAACCGTTCATAGCAATAGATGCTTAAAATTAAAGTGTTTTATACACCTTCCTTCCCACTTCCACCACAGGCAACAGGCAACTTTCACTGTGGAATACTGTTGTCAGTAAATCTATGACTGAAGTGAATCTGTTTTTTTTCTTTTTTTCTTTTTCTTTTCTTTCCTGCTTCACCTTCGATAATCCAGTGTACACCAGAAAGCACAGCTCCATACCCGCCCTGACTTACCCATATTCATGACCTGAGATGGAAGCATCTGCCTTGGGCCAGGCTGGCTGCTGGGTCTCAAGGGGATGCTGGCCGTGGGGTTGCGGATCATGCCTGCTTGCACTGGTCGGTTCATGGCACTGGCTGTGGGCGCGCAGGTCACCCTCACACCAGAAGCCTGGCTTCCCCAATCTCCAGATGTCATGGCAGGCCGAGGGGCATTGCCACCGATCATTCCTGCATGAAAGCCAAACAGACTTAGGTGCTAGCACCTGATCCAGAACAGCTTTAGCATTACAACTGCCTGATGAGCTACATTTTTAGCGACAAAAATGCAGTAGTTTCACTCAAAGCACACTGCACCACAACTGTCTGTCCAGATGTGAAAAGCTACAGAACGATGCCTTACACTGCTTAGTCAAGGGACTGGAGATTATTATACATTTTACATGAGGAAGATCCTTTTATCATTTCCGAAACGCTGTTCAGAGTAAGTGTTCCCACATGTAGTCTGCAACAGGTGCCGCGGGTGTGTGGATAGCCCTGACTTCCTTCCTCAGGAAATGAATCACGTTTGCTGATGTGAGTGTCAGTGCTTTACTTTCCAAGCGCTAAGTGAGAATGAAGACTTGAGTAACAACATGCTACTAATACACACGCTTACAAATTAGGAGGACTTAATTCAAATTCGTGTTCTGCAAAAATCTTTTGGTGAGACCTCTTATTAGGAACCTTGAGCCTTCTCAGCTTCAAGGCTCACCCAGATAATCTCGAACTAATGTATGGTGTGCAGGGAAATTACTCACAGGAACTTTCCGATAGATGCTGAAGTTCATTACCGTTATTTTAGGGGAAGTCCTCCTACATCTACTGTAAACAACTGATACAGTTTATTTACACTTGGAATATATAGACTACTGTGCTCCTAACAGTAGTGAAAAAAAACCAAACAACAACCCACTGAAAAAAAAACCCCACCCAAACCCCAACACAAAAACCCCCAAAACCCAAAGACATGCATTCATGGTATTTATAAATTTCAGTTTTATACACAGTCAAGAGAGCAGATAAAGCACTGATTTCAGACTGGACTCTAATTGCATTTTGCAGTATCCTTAGATGAATACAAAATGCCACACAAATAATATTACTCGTCAGTTCAATTATTTGGTGATGTATAACCAAGGAGAAAACCCTCTCTGATGAAGAGGATCATTGCTTCAGCTCCTGTAGAAAATTTGCTTTAGCATTACGTCCTCAGGTTTGCTCTATTTGTATACATATTCTATCAGCTGACATATGTGGTGTGCTAGGGCAAGTTGCAGGAACAAAGATAATACTCTCTAACTTGTATACATAAGATGAATAACATCCTCTAATATGTATACAGAACATGAAAGTAATAGGACACTTGAAAGACTACAAGTTGACCTCTAAACTGCTTAAATAGGATATTTCAGTGTCTGGCAGCATGTCTTTTGTAATACTGATGCAAACTAAATATAAAATTTTGACAGCGAATAGCCAGCTGAAAGGTCTTACAATACCCATTCATTTACTCAGAGTTCTTAGCGGTTGTTGCACACTTGGACAGTCTCAGACTATGTGCCAGATGAAATAAGTCAATCACCCAGACTTGTCTGGTGAAAGCCCCTATGTTATCTTTGTACAAGATTAGGGCAGCATGAAGAAATAACTTCACCACAGATCGGGTGTAATCCATGACAGGAGGCAATACCGCTGCAACATCATCTGACAGTTCCCCAAAAGTTTACACTTCAGGAAATGATTAAAAGATTAGCATTTTTTAAATTAAAAATGAGGACTAAGGCTATTAAATAAAGGACAGCCGAGGGCAAAACCAAGGTCTGTAGAGATGCACAGCATAAGGGCAACAGTATTGCCCCCAGTTTTGGTTTGAAAGAACTACCTCTACAGACAAGCAGTTCATTTACTTGCTTTTTCAGGGCAGAAAGACTGGATTTTTGCCTATCTAAGCCTCAGCTGAATCTGGAACACTGATATGAACGCAGTCTAAACACCAGTACACTGTGTTCATCTAGAACTTTTCAGGTAGGTGAAAAGCAGTGCTGAAAGAGCAGGATTAAAAAATGCAGAAACAGAAATTCAAAATAAATATGCCAGTACATAACAGCCCATAAACTCAAAATATATATGCCAGTACATAAGAGCCCACAGAACATATTTTTTTCCCAGACATTTTAAAAAGTACTTCTAATAACCTGCACTTGTAATAACCCCAGCATTAAGTTACACATGCTACAGTCTGTTACTCAAGCATATTTTAAAAACCAGAAAGCCATCTTACCTGTGCTGCTGTTGCCTAAAGTTCCTTGACTTCCTATCATCCCTTCGTTCCTGCCCATCAGTCCTGGCTGAGGTATCACTGAATAGGGGCTACTGGTTCGTATGGGTGGGAAAGTTCCTGCACCTGTTGGGTTCTGCAGCGTGATGTCAAGTGGTAAATTCTGGTTTGGTAATAACCTGCCCAGTTGCCCTGCTCGTGGGTTATTAAAAGCTAGACAGGAGGAGTAGAGAAAAAAAGCAAAGTTACAAGAATGGAAACTTTACTTGTCAAAAAAAAAAACAAACCAGAAAAGAACCCAAACACACTTTAAGCTCTTGGGCTGAGCTATTTAATGCTGCATAACTTACCCACTCCATATCTGTCTGAGAAACATCCCTTCTTGACATTTTTATGTAAATTTCAAAATGGAACATTCTGACACTAAAACAGATATGACTTATATTTTTAAAACTTAAAATGATGATGTGATTTACCTTACGGAAGAGCCACTATAGCAAAACAAACCACTATGTGATGTGCATGCTACTGCCCATTAATCTTACACCTAAGAGGACTGTAATTGCATGCAGATGTCATCCTGAGGCAGACTGTTAGGAGTAATCTCTGTTTTGAAGGTTTTCCAGCATAAGCTGTGCCACTGAAGACATTACCAAAATTAAGGGCAAACTGCACCTATATTGGATCCTGTAGCCCCATTTCTACATCTCCTATTTTTTTTTATTTTTTAAAACTTTTTTTTTGGTAATTACAAATAAACACTTCCATGATTCAGGAACAACAAATAAACAGGCCAGAATTAAAGCTGTGACATATTCTGGTAAACAGATACATGCCAGATTGTTCCTGTCACCTTTACGTAACTATATTCTTCTGTTGAGGAGTTTTGTGCTCTGAAAACCAGCCTCTGCTAAGAAAACTGCAGACTGTCTCAGAAAAGCGAGCTTCAGACCTTGACTGGCAAGCATCTGGCTCAGCTGGTGTGCAGGCAATGTTCCAGCACCTGAAAGCATCCCCTCTGCGCACAACTAGTTCTCAAACATGAATCAAACACTGACCTTGTGCCTGTTATTCCATTTTCAATCGTACCAGCAAAATACATACAAGTAAATTAACAATTTTGGTGAAATTCTTATCTGCAATACTTCCTGATAGCTTTCCCTAGGAGAGTCTCTGGTCTAAAAGCATTCTTAAAGTGACTTCTGCATTTCTAGATTCACCACACTCCAGAGCAGTTAAAGAACTTCTTTCTTACTGTACATCACAGTAGCGATACTTTTGAATTTGAACTTAGATGTGTTTTATCAAGCCTGTTAAAAATACCTTAATTTTTAAGATATTAAAAATAAAGTACAGAAATATCTTATTACAAAGGTCTCTGACTCTCCTTTTATAAAACCAGACTACAGGAACTCATTGCTTTTATTTATTTTTAATAGAAGCTCTCTGCCAGGTGAATTTGCTTATATGTGTGTATGGGAAAAAACTTACACCTAATTCCTAACCATGAGATCAAAATTTTTTCTCGATCGTCTGCTCAAACAAACAAAACCTCCTCATGAGACAAAAATGACCTTTCCAAGCTAAGGGGCATCATAAAGTGTAAGGATTGAAGCAAACCTGAATCTTTCAGTCACAGCTGCAGAACAGTTTGCCCCAGAAATTTGAAAAATCACATAGATGAGTAAGTTATTACATGGGTAGTTTTGCCAGCACCCATATAATTTTGATCTTTCAGAAAGGAAAGCTGGAAATGCAGCACAAAATAACAAGACTGCTGATGAGATGTGATGGTGCTCAGATGGTACATTATACTCTTGGTCAGGATGGGACTGACTGTTCCCCATGTAAGAAACTTGAGTAATCTGGCAAATCTAGCAGCTTTCAGGTCATGTAATATGTTTTACACAGGGAAAAAAAAAAAAAAGTGTAAAATATTTTTATGTAAAACCTGTAAAATGAAAGCTGGTTGTTTCTACAGGAAAAAGTTCCCAAAACTCTTTGGAACTTTATTCAACTTGACATTCACTGCTTTTCTGGGAACAAACGAGAAGTCCCTCATTATTTCTGTGCCCCTGTTCCATGCATGTTCCTGTACTGAAAGCAAGGCAGAAGTTCCTTAAGGGAGTCAGGCACAGACAGAAGATTGAACTTGTGGGGGAAAATGTTTTAGGGTTTTAATTTACATGGGAAACAGGACGCTGCTTTTACAGAACTGCTGCTAACCACCAAGACAATCTCATTTACAGTCATACTGTTCCTGTATTGCTGGGTAGCTTTGAAAGGAGAATTAAAGCCAGGGTAACTTTGGAAAGCCAAAAGGTTACAGTGGAAGGAACCAGCAGACCTTGCTGCAGAAAGAATATGCTGAAGATTTCGGATGCACAGATTTCCTTCTGATTTATGTGCTGATGCTAGCACCCCCATACTGACAAAAATGAGCACTTTAAATCCAAGCATCTTTATCGGAGGAACACTAATAACAAATGATAATTTAATGATCTGTAGTGGTTTTAATAGAAAAGTAGACATTACTGGTTGTTATTAATATTAATACAAAATTTTCTAAATAATGATCTGAGTTAATTGGAAGGTGGCATGGTTTTATTTTAATATAATCAGAATGGCAAAAAATATTATCTATGTCCGATGTTTTGTAAAAAAAACTACCAGTGTACATTCAGGGAAGTAAACAGATGCTGCCACCCTAGCCAACAGGAGAGAAAAGATGAAGCAGTGTCTTTTTATACTATTTTCTTTGTAACTGGTAAGAATCCTGCCTTGCTCGCTTTCCATGATTCTATGGCGGTAGACCAACATTTCAATGCTCATCTGTAAGTTAATTAATAAAGTTAAAGAACACTGTCAGCTGGATATGCCTCAATTAAAAGCCACGACTTCACATTAAATTTGGTCATTCCTCTTAATCATAAGTCTTTCTATTAATCTTGTGGTTTTAGAAGGTGACTCTCCTTCAAGCCTAGAAAAGCCTCTGCCATCCCTTTTCGTGAAGGAGCAGCTGGCAAGGAGCGACCTGTGGTGCTCTCCATGCCCAAGCCCCATGGCAGCACCATCAGCTGTAACCACAGCAGGGGACCTTTCATTTATTTTGAGGGTACCCCTTAAAATTCCTGAGAGGACAGGGATCTCCAGGGTGCAGTGAGAATTAGACACAAGGTCCACGAGTGTTTCAAAACGGGACGACCACAGATGGCGCTATATCATCACACAAGACCAGACAGACTCCAGGATGAGGAGCTACCCGGTTCCTCCCTGGCCGACCCAGGGGCACCGTGACTGTCACTTTCCAGGTTCGCAAGCTTTGCCTACGCGCGCACCAAAGGTGGACTCACTGCTCTGTGAAATCCTCATTGCTGGTTTCTGGGTGGCCACAGCCGCGCCAGGGCTGCTGTCACTGGTGAGCTGCATGAGGTCATTGATGATGGCTTGCTTGTCGACCGAGCCTGCTGGCACGCCTGGGCGGCTATCTGGGAAAAGCTGCGGTAACTGGCTGTTCTGCAGGTCATCCAGAATCTCCTCCAAGTTATCCAATTCACTGCCTGGCTGCAATAAAAGAAACACACACGCACACAGTACACATCGCTGCTCACTGGCTGTCGGCGTCCTGCTCGCGCCAAGCCGGGCAGCCCACAACCATTACGCCCACACCAACTTTGGGTGCTTCTTCCAAGAAGCTCACAAAGTTTTTGAAAGGGTACTCTGCAGGTTTCCCAGGGTTCATCTGCCTTCCATTTGGGGAGCCTGGTGTGGCTTCAAAACCCTAGCAACAGGTCATACAAACAGCCACATGATATGTACCTCGGGCAAAGGGAGATTCTCCCTGTGCACTTGGGGATCAGTGCAGACTGCAGGGATAATTTGGCCAGGGAAGAGATCTGACAGCGATGAAGAGGAGGGTTTATGTAGGTATAACCGATATTCCTTGCAACATAGTCATATTTCTAGTCTCTTTATGACTTGATTAAAAGCATACCGTGGAAAAGCGGCTTCGTGTTTAAAACAATTCCCCATGCACATGTTCTTTGCTACATTCAAAACCTTAACACTGAAAAACTCCATGCAAGTTAACTGGCAAGAAATGCATATTTCAATGAAGTTCTATAAATTAAAACCTGTCAAATAGTTCCAAGCTTTAGGAATTTATTTTGCTCACAACTTCCCAAAACCATGAAAATAACTTCTCTATGGTAAAGAAAAAAACTCCCAAATTAGCCACAATTAATTCAATCAAAGCTTATAATGAAATAGAGATGAGAAAAAAAATTACCTTCATCCTATGCTAACATAAATACCAACCTGCATGTTTTTCTTAAAAACACTGATTTTCACCAGAAATTCTTTTTTTTTTTTTAGCTTCTCTGTTTATAAACTTTCAAAATGAAAATCTTCTTCTGATTGAAATTTGGAAGTTATTATAAGTATATTCTCCAATCCTAACCCTTTAAATAAGATAAAACCTGGTTGGGTAATCATTACCAAGAGGCAGTCCAGTTTCAGTTCCCACCGAGTTGCACAGGAAACTTTTTATGACAGTATTTATATGAAAAACCTACTCAAAATCATCACCTTCATTAGGAGATGTGCAGCGACGGAAGAGAGGCAGAGAGTGAGCAGCCAGACGTGAAGGATGGGGAACTGAGAAGTAACACCACAAACTTGCACACAACTGAAATACAATTCTTCCTGTCCGTTTTTGTCCTGCTGCCACACCGTGAACTTACTTACTCAATACTAAGGGCAAGCTCACACCACAGATGTCAGGATAATGTAGAAACACCTGAGATGGCTTTAATCAACTTGCTGGCGCACTCACAGCCCAGCTAGGAAGTACTGCACCTTAGTCTCTACTAAACTCCTGCTGCCACAGCTAACCTGCTCCTGCAAAGCCCAGCTGGTTTATTCACCGGCAGCTACTATACCTCAAGGTTACATCTCTACATACCTTTTTTTTTGATGACTGACTGCAGAAAAACACAGAATTACTCCTTCCACATCACCTCCTAGTCTTACAGCTTGGAATATGTGGTGCAAAAGAGGAAGGAGTTTACCCCGTTAAAAGGCAGCGTGTGGGTGATTTGGAGGTTGGTGTTACTGGCAAAATGGTAGGAAACCGCAGAATCGGAAGACTGGAAGAAATGTAAAGCCTCAAGGCAAAATCAGTGTAAGCCATTCCCTACAGAAGTTCATGTAGTCTCTTGTTAAAGACAAGAAGCTGTGACAGAAAATTCACAGCTTCCCCAGGGAATTGGTTCCAGCACTCTGCCATCCCTACTATTAAGATTTTTTTCCCCTCACTGTCAATGCATAATCTCCCTCACTGAAATCGAGGCCCTTCCTTCCTGTTGTGTTTTGAATTTGGAGAATAAATTGTGTTCTTCCTTATTCTTCTAACCTTTTCTGTATTTGAAAACATGTGCCTTTTTTGGTTTTAAGATTAAATTAATAAGTAATCTCAACTTGTTGAATTTTCTTCGACATATAACCTGTTTTCTAGACTTCGCATTGCTTCTGTGGATTGCCTTCAGTCATTGACACTTTTTCTAGAGTGCTGTGTCCAGAATAGGACTCAAGATGAAGCCTTAAAACTGTTGAATAAAGCAACTTTCCCCTGCCCCTCCCCTGAATCTCTACACATAGAACACATTGATTGACAGCATATTCCAGAAAAGCCTGTGAATTTTTAAATTACAGGACAGTACTGACTCTTAGTCATCTTGTGCTCACTATGATCCCCAGACACAGCTCAGAGAAAGTCCAGTAGAGCTAACTGCCCCCTCATTTTTGTTTTTGTTCTTTTAAATAAATCTGTGACACTATTCTGGACAAAGTGTAAAAATTAGCATTTGTTCATCCTGAATGTTTGCCCAAGATTCTCCCTCTGTATATCCTGGTTGCAGATGAATCTGAATTCTGTCCTCTAGCGTACCTGCAGACATTCAAGCATCACACACGCAGCTTTACCAAGCATACACTCTATTCCCTCATCAGGTCAAACACTGAGCAGCTTTAGATGCTGCACGATATGCAACAGCTCCATTCTCACAATGAATCTGTAAATATCTCCTTTGGGGGTAAGGATTGCCAAACAGCTTCCTACCCACTCACAGAAGTTTCATCTTGACCATGCATCGCTTACATGCTGACAAGAATTCTGCCGTGTGTTAGAATGCCAAAGAGCCTCACTTAAACCAAGACACATGACATAAGCTGTTTCTCTTATACCAAAAATCCTGCTACCCCTCTCACTGAAGGAAAACAGGTTAGTTGGACATTACCTGCTCTTGACAAATCCCCCCTGCTGACTCGATGACTTCCAGGCACTTGCAAGTGGTTGGGTAGACACATGACACCCACCAAAAAAAAGGCAGAGCCAGGGGAATCAAGGAAGCCTGAATCATAAGGTTATAATTATCAGGTGACAAGCAGATTAAAAAAGTCTCAAGGAGAGGCAGTAGCAAGCCACATTTACAGCAGGTGCATTTTGAGCCCTGGGAGATCTGGTACCAGACAACTGAAAAAGCCAGTAGAGGAGACTAATGTAGGATATCATAAATTATAGAAGGATGATTCAATACTCTTTGAGAGAATTAAGACATATGGCCTTCATTTAATATATTTGAGACAACTGTGAAGGGAAGTTTTACATGTTGCAGGATTTTTTTTTTTTGGTTGGTTCTGTATGGGACTTTGTGACTTTTTTTTCCCCCCCTTTTGTTATTTTTCAACATTCTGGCTACTGCAATTTTTTGTTTAAATATCAGATGTAAAAAAAAGCCACAACAAAACAAACCCAAAACAAAGCTAGGGAAGCACATATTGATCCAAATGTGTCAGAAAACTGTGCTTCCCAGGATGCTTTTAACTCCTCTCAGGAAATGGCGAAGAAACGCCAAATACAACAGATGCATTATCACAACACAAATACATAACCTTCCTTTCTTTGCTTAACACAATCAATGTCAAATATTTAATCTTTTTTTTTTGTTTTTGATGAAATGAGGGTTCTCAACTGCTGCAAAAGCCCCAAGATACTTAGAATGAACACCAAGCTATGATGTTAGCCCAAGTCTTCCCAGACCCACCCTCAAATGGCACCGTATGTGCAGAAACTAGCATTAAAATATTTACTTGGTTAGTTTCATGGCATTTTTCTTTTATTTATATTCTCTATTTATTTTGTTAATGGTCTAAATTGAACTTTATGTAAATAGAAGGCACACCCTAACCTCCCTGTAAAACAATTATTTGCCATGAATTAAAAAAGAAAAAAGCCTGATAAAGCGCCTTCACAAGAAAGTTGTCCTGTGCATATTTTCACTGTCTCTAAGCAATGCAATTACACCAGTTTCCGTAGAACTGGGATACCAAGTGCCAGAAAAATAGAAGACAAGTTGTGCCTAGAAATATTTTTGTATTTGAAAAAGTACCTGCAGTTATCACTGTCATGTAGAGAAAGGCAGATTAATGTGTTAATTGCTTACAGATTCTTTTCAGCGCTACTGAAAGGCAGTTTGCAGCTCAACATGAAGTTTGGTTTGCAGAAATTGCTACGTCAGAATCTAGCTTCCATGGATTGTAAAGGACTGATAAGGTCCTAAACTCTCTGGAGATCTCTTCTCCACCATGAGCAATGCCCATGGCTTGCACTGAGCCCCTGTATTCCAAATCTCAAATCTCATACATCGTCTTTACAGCCATGGATCCCAGGGCCATCTGGGAGTTTTTCTTTACAAAAGGATGTCTTTTGGTGGGGGCACTACTTGAAGGTATACCTGCTTTATATAAATCCCAAGTTAGCTCATTTAGCTATCTCTGTAGCATGGGCTACCCCTGCTCCGAACTGGCCATAAATTAAAGGATTATAAAAAGAAGGATAAAAGAAATCAGAAGTGGAATCAATATATATATTTTTCTCCCTGGTAACTGCAATAAAATCTAGAAATGTTAGGAACCCTGTTACATTATCAGGTTTATCTACCACTGACTTCTGGAAACATTAACTCCAATTGAAAGAAATTCAGAAAATGTAAACCCCATTCTAGGTTTTTGATAAATTTTCATGAAGAAACCAATGTTCTTCATTAATTTAATGGGCTCTGGACAACAAGAATTATTGCTTTTTGGAAGAAGAGGGGCATGTGTAAAAAATATTTTTGTATTGGGAAGATACTGGTTTCTAGATAAAGCAAGAGGGCAGCAGAGCTGATAAAGTGTGTGAGGAACAAGAGAACGGTTTCTGAGTTTTAGGACAAAAAGGTACACATTTAAGGTGATTTCTGGAACAGCTCTGGTGGAGACTGTGACATTGTAAAGTCCCTGTCACACAAACAGGCTGCCTGTACTGGCTACTTGCTAAAAAGGAGGAGACTACACTTGCGGAGATAAGGATTTTATTCCACACCAAGCCAAGTGCTTTCTCAGAGAATAAGCTACTCCACATTCCTACATCTTGGTTTCTTCATCTGCAATACAAACACAATAATCCACACCCAATTCTACAGAAGAGCTTTGCTGTGCAAAACAGTATGGCTAAGTGAAGTGTTTCTTTAGCAAGGCAGTACCTGACACTGTTCAGCACAGGACATTTCTCTGACGTTCTCCTGCACTCCCACTCTCCTTCCCCCCAGCCTGCAAACTAGTCCTTCTCAGATGCAACCACGGCGTGGGCTGCTATGACCAGTGGCACATGTGCTGGCTCCAGCCAGAAGTACAATGTGGATTTGTTTTTTGAGGGACATCATGAAGAGCAGGGAAGAGGGAAGGAGGATGCAGGGTGAAGTCCCCCCACAGCAGCTCTACTGCAGCTCGGGGGTCAGCAAGGGAAATGTAGGGTGCCTATAAAACAAATCTGTAGCAAATCAGGACTCATGTTTCCACTGCTGTCCCTTTTTAATAGTGGAGAGTGATACGAGCGCTTGCGGTGCTTCACAGCCACAGTCCTACTACTGTCAGTGCTGTAGGAAAAGCTCCACTGAGCCTCCCCAGCAGGTCTCCCTTTCATCCTCTCCCCCACAGCTGCCTTAACTGGAATAGCAATCAGCCTAATAAAGCTTGATAACCATCATCTCACCAAGGAAGGGGAAAAGGTACGCCGGCACTGGAAACATTCTCTGCCAATTGAAAAAGGCTTCCTGTCAGTTGCTGCTCTCTGCAGAAGTGTATGTTTAAACACACTACCTAGAAGACTGCTATTTTTAGTGCAGTGGTGCACTTCAAAGCATTTCCTGCTCTGAAAAGTCACACCAAAAGTAAAAGGAGAAAACGTAATGGCTCTGCTGCCTCCCAACACCGCGATGCCCCTTGCAGAGGCCCATCCCGCTGCCGCTCCGCCACAGTTTCCAGAGAAACTGCACACTCCGGTGACTAATTAAAAAACACAACATTCCTCAGGGAGGAGAAGTTTTAAATAAACCTGCAAAATAGGTAACACAAGCACATGGCTAATTTTTACATGCGGGAGGAAGAAGGGGCGGGGGGGGGGGGTGGAGGGGGGAAGGACGCAGGAGGATGGAAGAATTTAGCACAAGAATCTGTGTTCTAGTCTTGTACTAAATAGTTCCAGCTTTGATCTAAATTTAGGCAATGAACACTTCCTGTGGGAGACTGTCTTCCAAAGCTAAAGAGTTTCTGATGCTAAATATTTTCAGTGATTTTATAATTGGGGTAAAGTGGTTATTTGTTTAAGGGCCTGGCCTTCAGCTAGCTAAATGCTTACATTATTTTATATTCCCCACCATTTCCTCTCCTACTCCACGTTGGACTTCTCCTGTTTATTCACTGCATTTCAAGTAGGTTTTAAAACTCTATTTACAACCAATGGGAGTGACAAAAGCCCTTCTGTCATTATCCAGCAGCCTTCCATCTCTGCTGCAGGACTGGCTGCTTCTTACCTCGGTGCTGAGGACGCATCAGCGCTTACTTCAGCCCTTGCCAATTTATCACAACTCCTGCACTGCTTCCAGCTTTTCTGAACTGCCCCAACTCCTGGACCTTCCCGTACCTCAGGAATGTCTTCAAATTTTAAGAAACGGTTATTCTTTCATAGTCCATACTCCAACCCCCCTCAAATCCCTCCCCTGACCTCAGAAACACAAAGCATAAAACTAAAAAATTAATAGACTATTCACTTTACAAAGTTCCTAATATTGTGAACCTGATTTTCAAATGCTTGAGGTTGGAAATGCCTGTAGACATTGAAGTTTCTTTCTTTAAAGTTACAGTTACGTATTTACTTTTAGGGTGAGACACAACTTGCCTATCTATAGTCATGAAAAAGTAAAGCAAGTAGTTTAAGTTAGCTGTCTAGGCTACCACTACTCAACAGGACCATCACTATACAGCAGCTTACCTATCCCATTTTAGACACAAATTAGCATAAGATAATAAAATATCACAGAGTCATTTTCCCGTTTTTTTACCAGTGATAAAAGGACATTTCATGACTTGGACCTTGGACTAGACAGCTAATTTCTAGAGGGGACAAAACCTGTTCACAAGCTAAGCCATTTCTCAGCTAGTCCACAGAGATCATGAAAGAGGAAATTTTCATTACTTTAGAAATTTAATTCTTGGGAAGTAAACCATCTGAAGGCCACGATTTTACTCTGTTACCCAGACAGCAGTTTTTTGGGGACTACTAAATACAACCTTCTTGTCCAGTATCAAATACTGAGAACTTGATGGATGTGTCAGTATTATCTGAAATAATGACATTGACTTCCATGTGTCAGATGTCAGCTTGGAACTGAAAGCAATTACATATTTTTACAATAATTTATTCTTGCCAGTTTAGCTGTGAATTTCTTGGTATCTGTTTTTCTAGCCTAACAAAGCATAAGTTCTCACAGGGAATCCAAGTTCTCCCTACAGGCGCCACAAAATAGCAGCTGAATTCAGAACTAAACTAACATTCAGGCTTGAGGATTAATCCCTGTAGAAATCAGTGTAATTTGGCTCAGTTTCCTCCTAAAGCATGGAAAGGGTTGAAAAACCACAACTGCTCCTACATAATGGCAATAGATGTCAAATTCTGTTGAAATAGAAATGAAGTAACCTTGGAATGGATAACTGAGACTTTTAACAATGCTTTATCCACATTGCAGCGGTACGTTTGGTCTCTACATTTTGTGGTTATAACCACAGTTGGAAGGCCTGTCTCCTGGTTAGAGACTGCTGAAAGGGTAAAGTAAAAAAAAAATTTCAAAAATTTTAAAAATTCCAATGCTGTGATTTAGGACTAAGAAAATGTTGCCTGTCCCACTTCAGCCTCAAAATATGAGATAGAAAATATATATTAAAAAAGAGATATGTTAATATAGACACAATAATCAAAATACAGCAGATTTACAAAACCAAACAAACTCAAAGTCAGTCCACATGTTGGAAATACACAGTATTTTAAAAATGAACAACAAGACATGAACATTTATAGTGTATAATCTGATCATGATTTAAAAACTAAGGCTTCACGCACAGGGCACTGCCTAGGGATTAATGACCAGCTGGGAGAGTTGATAGTGTAGGACAAAGCTAAGGATCATTAACTCTAGCTAGTTATAAACTCCCCAGAAAATGCCTTATACTAAAATTGATATTGTAATTACCCATTTTAGAAATAAAATAAACAGTAATACTGAAGTGGCAAATGGTTTCTGCCACACTCCTCTTCCTCGCAAAGCTCTGAAAAGTGGAGTGCTCTGGGCGACGTGACCCTGGCACTTTTTGAAAGCCAATTCTGCATGCAGGCCAGTGAAATAACACTTTTCAGCCTAGGCCCTAACAACGTGCAGTTTATTAGCACGTTGTGCAGCACAGCAACAAACAATCAAGCACAGAATGCAGAGAAATTCTGAATGCAAAAGTCAATGCAGATAATGCTGTAGAGATACAAGCTCTGCACTGAACAGTTAATCATCCACAGGAACTTGGGGTTGAATATAAAAACTTTTAAAGTAAAAAAACCCCAAACCCATGGAACAAGAACCCCCTCTAACTGGCATGGAAACAAGAGAAGCCTATTTCCCTTGATTTTAATTTGCAGACCAAGTATAGCACAAAGACCTCTAATGCAAAGTTGGTATCAGTCAAACTTTTTTAACAACTCTTGTCCTTGAGCCCATCCAGCCCACAGCGGTTGAACAACAGACTACGGGGAGAAGCTGTCAGGAAGTTAGCGTTAGCCAACAGTCCATTTCTCTTCGTCTGACTACCACCTGGGAAGGGTTCCCCAGCCTTCAGTCCCTGTGCTATCCCTATCCCCACAGGCAGTGTCCGTTCTTTTAGACAAGAGCGATGCGCTCAACTTAGTAACACCAACTGGAAAACCGAGTGAAGGATGGGTTTTTGCCTGTGGCCTGGATTTCAAGAGACAGGTAACAGCCTCCTGAAGTGTCAAGAAATCACTCTTGGAGGAAGTCTGGAAGAAAAATGAAGGTGGGAGGAATGCAGGCCTAGAACATCTCACTCACACGTAATGCAAAGATTTGCTTACCTGTTCATTAGGCTCAAAGCTTATCTCTTCTTTTTCCGTCCTCATAGCTATTAACTTTGTGCTACCGGAAGGGTCTGTCTTACTGTCCAACCGTTCCAGTTTTGGGGGTATGTCTGGTAAACCAATATCTTTAGTATCATCTTTATCTAGCAAGTAGCGAAGTAGTGCATTATTATTCTTCTTAGGACTCGCTGGCTCCTGTTTAACAGTCACCTCTGAACCAGGAGCTGTGCTACTGGACTCCTGGTTCAGTTCTTTGCCTGTGGCCTCCGCTGTGAGCTTGGCCAAATCTACAGGAGAACTACTGTCCTGCAATAGTCTGTGCAAAATTTTATGCTTCTCCTTGAGCGAGGTTCCGTGTGCCGAACCAGACCCAGGCAACCCTCCCGTGGAGTCCTTGCTAACATCTCCCATGGTACTGGACAAAGGCGAAGGCTCCATCTGATCTGATTTGGTGGTCAGCAATTGTAAGAGCTTTGTCTGGCTTTTTCCGTCGTGCAGTTTATTCTGTCCATCAGGTCTCTCACCGCTGACAACTGGTGGCATGTTGCTTTCGCTACTCTCTTTCTGCTCTCCTGAATGGCAGCTGCTCTCTGCTTGTCCAGTTGTACCTTCCGATTGCTCCCCGTATAGTCCAAAGCAGTCTTTAGAGTCCAGGCTTCCCATCTTGCTTAGCTGGGGAGGGTTCATATTCACAGGGGAATTTTGTAAATTTCCCATTTTTAGGTCAGGTGAAGCCAACGATGATCCTAGAGAAACGCCATGGCCCTCGCTGAGGGCCTGAAGTGCGTTCAGGGAACTGTTGGTGTAGTTATGGCTATTTCCTGTGCTGCTGCAGACTCCCACGGGTGAATGCAAGCTTCCTGCAGGGGAGAACTGACTGGGTGGGATGCGAGGACTTCCTGCCACTCCAGGGCTCACACGATGCCTTGGGGAAAGCATAGAGTTTGGCTGCCCTGGGTTCATGCCGGGGCTGCTTTGTGAGGGGCTATTCATTTTTAGTGCATAGTTACTACCCTGAGGAGTGGATGCTTGTATGCTTGACACATGGTTCATTCCCCCTGAACCACCAAACCTGCCTGCTGGCATGCCCATTTGTTCCTTTGGGCCATTTATGGCAAAATTTATATTGCTACTGATGGTCATATCCTGACCTGGGTTCCCACTGCACATGGCCTGATGGGCAGGGCTGCTGGAGCTAATTGGGTTCAATATCTTCCCCATTCCTTGTCCAGTCAAATCCTGATTCATTCCACAGACATTCTGCTCTCTATGTGGCAAGGGGAAGAAAAACAACCCATTAGCTAAAATGACAGTGGCCAACCAGCAATTACATTACAGAAAAAGCAGCAAAACCCCAAACCTTGCTTTAAAATAACACAACCAACCTCCAATTAAAAACAAATTGACAATTTGACAGAAGTGATATGCAACTCCTAACATGGCTGCGCACTGACAGTGTGTATGGTTTTTCAGTACCTCATTAACAAATCGGTGGAAGAGAGGAAAAACAAAATTATACCTCATTTAAATGACAGTCATTAGAAACGCATATAGGTTACAATTTCAGGTTCCCTCCCTCTAATGTGTATACCTCCTCTACAATTCGGCAAGAGCTAACTTCCAGAACTGACAGAAATCTCATCGGAAACATATGACCCAAACAAATCCACGTTTTACAAGGCAGCTGTGGACAGCTGTTTGCTGGAGTTTTGAATTTCTATGAGTTCGCCCCGCAACAAGGCTGGAGCAGGCTACTTGCCCACCAAGTTGATAGTGAAAAGAAAAGTTGAAACCAAGTTCCATTTCTCCACTGCCAGAGTATTTCAATACTGCTCCAAAACAGCATGTGAGCCAAGAGAACTACTGGGTACCGCTTCAGAACAGGAACACTCTGTTAGCAATCCACGTGCACTTCGGCGAAGAGGAGAAGAAAGAAAAACCCCCACAGATAGGAGCTGAAACTCGTATTATAGAGATGTAGGCTGCGAGATGGAGAAAATGGAAGGGAGGCACACACAGAGAAAAAGCACTTGTGAGAGCACCTGAAGGTCACTTCTCTGTTCCTCAGTAGAGTTTAATTAGTTTATGGGAGGATGCGATATACTTTTTACTTCTGTGCTGAAACTTAAATCAGAAAAATCAGACATATTCCCAAAATGCTAAAAGCTATAAAAGAGACAGAGTCAAGTAGATTAGGAAGAAAAAAAAAATAAATTAGGTTCTGAGAAAGGTCAAATCAACTCCAGACTTCCACCAACAAACACTGGCGGAACATTCCTAGCATGTACCGCTCCTGCTTGCACAGGATGAATGCGGCTAAACCTCTGCATGTCGGTAAAGCACGACAAGTGACGGCACGCAGGGTAGGGAAACTTACTAATCCCCATTTGTTACCTTAGGTATAAAGGCAAAGGTGAACAATGTAAGCGAGAATATTTGCAATATTTAACTTAGTGATGCTTTTTAAAAATTGAAATTTATTACTTTGTTAAATATCAAATATATTCAGCAATCCAAAGAAAACACATTTCAAACAGCTTCTGGTTGGGTCAGTTTCCAAATCTATAATCTCTGTAAAATGGTTTCAGTTTTAATTACGTTTAGAGTTGTTTTCTTCCTCTGAAAAGTGATACTGCAGATACAGGGAAACAGCATTATAATTATCATTAGTTAAATGAAACCTGAAAGAAAATCTGACACAAATATACCAGTAATAGTGGTGGCATTTCTCAGTGTCAAAGTCACTACTCCAAGCACCAGAAAAAGACAAGAAATGAAGGGAAACAAGGAGTTGAAATATGCAGTTTGTCTAAAATACAGGCCAATAATCCTAACATACTCTTTAAAGAAGACCCAGGCCCAACACAGGACTGTCTGTGAGCTACAGGAACTTAATCTTTCAATGTTTTCTAGATACAATTGCATTTGGGAAGTTTCATGTGTCTACTATGCAAAATACAGGAAACTAAAATATGGAAATTAAGAAAATGAGATTAAAGGAATTTTTGCATGTTTAATGGCAGATCTTGATGTGAAAATCCAGCATGCCATTTGTACAGTCTTTTCCTGCTGGAAGTAAGTATTTGGTTTTCATGCTATGAGTTCTAGGTCAGCTGAACATCTATCAGCTTGAAACAATCTATTTGGTTTGGCAACTTTTTACTTTCCCCGTCTCTCTGCAGGGTGTGGATGTAACAAACCGGTGAGGGTTACCTGTGAAGCATATGCAAGGAGATTACAAGCTGAGGTTCACTAGTCGTCTGAGAACGGATGAGCTTGCTCTTCGTTTGGGCAGAAACGATAGTGCCGTCAGACAAGGAGAACCGATAAACAGGACTGAACGCCAGTCCCTGCCTTAGTACTGCAAGCAAGCAAAACAGCAGAATTAAACACATGAGAAACTCTAGTATGGGCAGCTCAGCTGCTCTGCACCTGATGCTGTAAATCTATCGGGCACTGATACCACAGGCACATTATTAAAAACCAAACCACACCAAAAAGTTTGAGAAAAATAAATGGGGTGCATATAAAATAAAGGATCTCTCATACCATTAGGTGACTGAAAGAAAACCTATAAGGAATGACAGCAATAACAGGACAGACCCTATGAAATACAGAATATTTCAGGAGTGAACCAAGAAGTCCTTGATCTCCATCATTTCACTCTTCATCAAATATGTGTAACTCCTTTTGTTCCTCATACATTTTTTCATCTGTATCACCTACATTATGATGTTTAATATGACTGCCTTTAGTTTCTAGATCATCTGTTTCCATTAGCCTGCATATTTTCCTCCTTATTGCCTGCTTAAATTGCCTCATAACAGTTACTCTCACTACTACTTTCATTTAACAAGTACATAAATCCTTTACATGGGAACAATTAGAAACTGGAACGAGAAATAGTTACTTTTTACAGAATAAATACAAAAATATACAGCCCAAACAAATTACAAATACAATTACCTAACCCAGTATTGTGGCTGAGCTATCCTTGCCCAGTGTTAGATATGACTGCATTTCAGGTTTGGGGTTTATTTCACCGCATATATTCTGCAGCCCTTAAGTTTTCAGTGTAAACCTGAACTCCAACACATTCAATTCTCTTAAGTTCTGTAGACTACTGCAACATTTCTTTAATAAAAAGATAAAATCATGTTATGGAAAAAAAAATCTCAAAAAATCTATTCTACTGTTCACTCTTTGCCATCAATGAAACAAGTCTGATCATTTTCAATTCATAGTCTAAAAGCTATGGGCACAGTCCAAAACCGTTAGGATTGCAGATATGGCAGGCTGGAAATACTTAATTCCAGAATTTTCATATAATTATTTAGAGGAAAAAAAAAGAATTAAGTACTACAGATACTTTTTATTTCTTATTTTTTTCATACATGCGTATTTTACATGGTTTTGGTTTTCTTTCTTTTTTTAAAAAAATTAATAGTATAATCTGATCTTCATTTCATTGCTTGTCTTTTAATATTTCCTGTTATAATGAAATGACACGGTTTTCCAAGAGTGGCTTTATTAAATAGTCTCCTCTACAGAGCTACCAGATTTTCAGCCTTGCAGGACTGGTTATGATTGCTTTCCTTCCCTGTCTCCCCCACTGTTATATATTGTTCTGCAAGGTTTTAAAGTATTATTTAGGCAGTGAGAAAACAGGAAGCACAATTTAAACAACCAGAAGGGGTTTTTCAGAGTAAAAATGTAAAGAAAAACAAAAACCTACAACTGTGAAACAATACAAAGCAAAATTTCACTGTTAGGTATGTCATTGTTTCAGTTTAACCTTTGGGCACCAGAAGGTCCAAAGCTCTTAACTTTAGCATATACCACATCAGGAAATTCCAGTACTCAATGCCAACAGGATACAAGTGAAATCTCTACTTAAATCATTTTCCAAACGAATTCTTTAAGCAAACAAGAATGTTTCCGTATTCCTCTTGAGGAAATGCTATTTTTCTGACTGTGGCCAATAAAAACTTACCATATATTTTGCACTTTATCCTGTAAGTTAATTTGAAAGCTTTGTGGTTTTTATTATTGAACTAATGCTCAATTTTTTTAATGTACTGTAACACTGAATTACATATAGGAGACAGGTACTTTCTTTGCTTCTATTCTCATATCATTACTTAAAAACTGCAGGGGTTTCCCTGAGTCAAGTGCAAAGATGCTACTGTCTAAGATGTGACTTGTTTTTCTTCTCTGCACTGCAGGGCAGGGGAAGGAAACATTTCAGGTTTATTCCTCTCCAGTACTGGATCCTTTGCAGCAAAGCAATTCCAGAGGTTCTTCCTTCTCCTCTTATCACTCACTCTCTTCACTGGCACAAGAAATAAAGAGCCCCCTCTAATTTTACAGTTTATACGATGATTGATCCTAAGCCTTTCCTGAGAAAGGATACAGTATAAATCCAAAACATGGATACTCTTATCCCCTCACAGATAGCTTAGAGAGGAGTCACTTGAACCTCAGCACTGGATGTCAGAGCTGCTGATTTGGTCAGGAATCATTCAAAGAGGACTCAAGTAACAAGTGGCCGGATGCTCTAACAAAAATTCCTAAATCACCTGTGGTACAGACAGGTCCTTGCCTGAAATCACTCTCTAAACCCCTGCTATAACTTTATTTGCATGCTACCTCCTTCAACTCTGTCTGAAATCACAGCACAAGGCTGTGAACATTTAGCGTTCCTACTGTATATGCCCCAAAATGTTACATAAAATATCACAGTATTTCTGTAAACCCACATTCCCAACATGAATCCCGAAGGTTTGATGAGAGCAGAATATATTAAAGAATATTTAACTAATGCCACGCGACGAAAGCTATTTGTGTGTGTGTGTGTGTGTACTTGGCAGAATAATTTTAGATTCCAGTTACAATTCTGTTTCCAAGACAGCATGCCAGCTGTTTAATGACCATGGCAACTATTTGTTACAAGCCAGCTGTAAACCCTGCTCTATAAACATGGACCCAAGGAACGATGCTCCTGAACTGGAAATGTTCCAGTTATTCCTCACTGGTTTTGAAAGGGCTTTCCTGTAGACTACAAAGGGTTAGTTGTTTTTAACCATTTGGATCCATGTTATCAGAATTAGCAGTATTGGGGTTTAATGGAAAGAAAAAACCCCCACTCGGTCACTGCCACAGAAACCTTATGAGGAGCCTGTCACAGTGCAGTATTCTCCTACGTCTTACCTACCATAATCTTGACTGAGTAGATGTGCTTGTGGGGTATCGTATAACCCATATCAACTAGATACAGTACAACAATGTAGGTTACCAGATAGCACGAGTGCTGCGTCTTTGATAGCTCACACTGGGTGTTTCTCACAGGAAATGTGACAGTAAAAGTCCATTTTTGCAGAGAAAAGGAATACAGGTCAATGAACTGTGATGTTAGAGACGAAGTTCTGAAGAATAATGGGTAGTGAATGTTTTGGTGGGCAACCATAAGGGTGTTTCTTTGTAAAATAATTCTGACAACTTGAAGATTTAAAGCACCCTCCAATATGGCACAGTTATAACATGGAGGCTGAAACAAGCAGGGAGAAAGGGAAGAAACCTCTCCAGAGAGATCCATCACTGTGCTAGGCAGATCAGCTTGAAAAAGGAACTGTCAGTAGCAGTAGCCCTCAACTGTTCCATGTAAACATAACAAAAAGAACACAACTAACAGGTACAAATGACAAGCAGTTTAAATATAGAAAGTGCTAAAAATACAAAACCAACCTTCCTGGTGATGCCTCTTGGCAAACGATATTTCTCCTTCGTGCTGCGAGTGGAACCTCTGAATGCATCTTCTCACCAAATCCTCCCAGCCAGGTTTCATAGCTGCTCGCATGGTACTCGTGTCCAGAGAAGTTATTTTGCCTGATATTAGATAAAACATTTGTTACAGCAATTTCCCAGTTTTTGGGGGGCAAGACATGAAAATCTCCTGTTTCACAGTACCTTGTAGATCCTGGCGAGTAGTAAAGCTCTCTGATGAAGGAAGAAGTGGTCTTTCCTTCATTGGAGCTCTTCTTGCAACACAAATCAAGCAAGACTGCAAATCTTGAAAGAAAAATGTTACCTCAGCAATTTGTATAGAAGAGGAAAACTTTGTTTCCACAAAGAATTCAGAATATTTTAAAAAAGTTGTTTAAATTTTTTTTTTGGACCACAAGAATAGATACTGTACTAATAACAGGGCAGCTAATACTCAGTGGTTTTACATCTTCATTATTTCCTATAACATTAAACAACACAGGAGAGGTGTTCTCTGTTTTAGAATTACCAAGGACTCCACCACAGCCCACAATTATTGTCAGGTGTTTATGCATACGTGATAGAAAAGAATATACTGCATGCACAGAAAGCACATTTCTTCAACACTCACCGGTCTGTACCTTCTAAACCACATTTCTTAAACATGCCCCAAATTCTTGCTGTCCCTGAGAAAGCAGCTTTAGAATAAGCCATTTGTACTTATCTGAATGCTTAAAATACAATCTGAGGAAATTTACCTGCTGAAGTAGTAAATGGTAAAGGAAATGGTGAACCACAATTGCCTTCAGATTCTAAGAACTTAAAAAATTGCCCATTGAAACTTTCCTCGCAGTCAGCTACACCCTTCTTACAATTCGCAGTGATAGAAAACTAGGGTATCTCTTGAACGTAAACAGAGTTACACTTAATTTCAATTACATTGGTTTAACAAATAGATACATGCAAGTGTCTAACCCATAAACCAAGCTGACAGTACACCTCTGTGGTTACATGAAAAAAAGGGACAATTCTTCCATTTTTCAGGATTTTGAAGCTGCTTTATGAGCTTTTCCTCACCTTCTGAACTGCAATGAAACTGATGTCTCTCAACAACATGGAAAGAGAAAATGGTACCACAAACTGAAAGTGGTCATTACCTTCACCATCCTCCTTGAAGGAATTTGGTTGAGAAACAGCAAAGCACTGCATAGTTTCGTATTTCTGATGTGCTTCCTGGTTATCATGGCCTTCCTCAGAATCGGCAAGAGGTTTTACCAGCATCCGACAGTTAAAGGTATGGCTGTTACGCCTAGGAGTGTCACCAGACCAAGATCCTCCATTCACTGAGCAAAGGAAAGATCACATAGTGGGATAAATCCAGTAGCAGTCATTTCTGCTGCCTATCCACAGGAAATTAATCAAGGTGCTTTGCAGCCTGGTAGGGAAACAAGCTTATTTGGGAACAACGACTGATTTTTTAATATTAGAGCCCAAGCCAGCAAGTAACAAGGTAATTTACACAATTCTCAGGCTTTAAGTGCACTGCTAATTGCTAATTTTTTCAAGTGACTTAGAACTACGCATTAGAAAAACAGGGTAAATATCAAAATACTGGTGCATGCCAAAAGTTATACAGTACAGTGAAAAGCCTACTGGGGAAATCAAGTTGGTTTATGTGCCTGGAAGAAATACAGCAGTATGTAGGATCTGCTCAGTGAATTTAAAAGTAATTAATACAAAGGAGACAGCAGCAGTGTACAAAAATCAGCGTCCGGATTAGAAATAGAATGAAAAGAAACTGAAGTGCATTTATATAAACAGGAAGCGATACAATCAGGAATATACTGAAACATATAGTCCCAGCTGCAACGGGAAAGACTGAAGGGATGACAATGACCTGGGTGCAGTGATGGATATAACTAAAGCCTAACACAGTGCTTAAGACAAGTAAAAAAGGAAACAAAATCCTGAGATGCACAAATATAGGTACTGGACATCAGTCAGAGTGAATTAATGTAAGACCACATAAGGAAATAGCAGGGTCATATTTAAAATACTCTTCACTTGCCCTCTTCAGTCATAAAATGCAATAAAGGCAGTAATTTATGGGGTTTAGCCATTAAAAGAGTTACATTTTTTGATTCTTCAGGGGTTTATAAGTAAAGTCATAACATGATAAAGTGAACTGCATAATACTTTTTAAACTGCTGTGAGTGAGATGCCCAAGTATTGACTTTCTTTTCACCTCCTCCAAAATGCAATGACATCAAACTCAATGGTAATATGAATCCAAAAACGGCTGCAACTAACAGAGACAAGTTTTGAAACATAAATCTTGGGTAAATCTTGGTGAGACTAAAAATGCTGAAATTAAATGTAGCATGAGTTTTCTGGCTTTTTCTTTTATATGCCCCCTTTCTTGGGTTCTTTTCAAAATAACCATCCTAGACAGTCATTTAGTGATTCACTCTGAAGATCCATTAAAAATACCACAGTCATCATGAGTTACTGAGAGCAATTTCAACAAAGAAGAATTTGAAAAGAGTGGAGGATGCTTCTGAGAACAATATTAATCATTTACACATCCTATGTATACATTAAAACTAAAAAGTATGCATATGATGAAACTCTAAGTAGTGGAAGGACATTAACTTAAGTTACCAAAACTCTGATTTATGAAACCAAAGTTAAATAAGTAATGGTATGATAAGATAAAAAGGTATACCTAAAGATTTTGGCAGCAGGATTTTGACAAATTCATTGTGGTCCCCTACATGCAGAATGCTGTATATGCTTGTGTTCATCAGCTCTTCTTGGTTGTACCTCAGGTACTGTGTCACATTCTCAGAAACAAACACAACATTACCTTCTGGGTTCACTACAAAGAAGAACCCATCTAGGGCCTAAAGGGAGGGGGAAAAGAAAAGCAGAGAGAGAAAGAGAGAAACATAATACAATTAGATTAATATTAAGACACTCAGAAAATAAATATTCCCTTCAGAAGACATTGCTGAATCTTTCTGCATCCACCCCAGTTATCAGACACTTGCCTGTAATGGCAAAGGACACATTTCAGATTGAGCATGAGATCTTACTTCTATCACACCAGTGTAAAAGCAGAGAAAGGTGCATCCCTTGCAAAATAATTAAACCCACATATGAAAACAAACCACGACCACTACCCCACCCCAAAGAAAGAAACAAAAATAATGGAAGTGGTTGCTACCCATCTGTCTGCCTATGAAGGAGGGAAACCTGGGCCAGAAGCTGGTCCTGCTAAATCTAGAGCCTGCTCACTCCCCTGTGCACCAAAGAGAGGCCGATCCCATAAAATATCGTAAAATGTGCTGGCATAAGGCAAGGGAAACACTGGCAGGAAGAAAAAGGCTCTGCCTGTGTACCCAGCACAGCATCTTCATAGAAGTCAGGCCCCACACAGCCAGTAACGTGAAGGGTTAAAAGCAGAAAAGGGCAAAAGGGGCAGAGAGCAGGCAGTGAGCTGAGGATGGGACAGCTTTAGTCCCTACTCCCAGGACTGCTTTTTTTTTGACTCCAGTTTGAGTCCACACATGAATCCAGGGAACAGGAACCAGACTTTCAGCTCTTCAACTCAGCTCCATAGCATTCCAAAGAACTTGAATTTTCTGCAAGGAAGTGTCTAAGTGAGTCATTTCTGCTGACTGGTCTCCCCACTTATCTCCTGTGACGGTGACAACCTAGCCTGAAGCATTCTTTCCAAGATATCTGCTGTATGTTATCTGAAACCTAAGTCAAATACTACGTCATTTCTACCTGATGAGGATAAAGTAAAACTCTGAGTATCAGTAAGAATTTCTCATGCAGATTTTCTTTTCTTTAAGATGCAAGCATGACTGTGCATGCTAGAAGTAACTTCAGAGTACATCCCTCTAGCTATGCCATATGAGCAGACAAAGGGGGATACAGCTAAACTTAAAGCACCAAAGGTTTTGGTCAATTAACATTTAACCCCTACAGACCTCTGCAGCTTTGCCCAATTTATTCACCTAAGGACTGGTGGGGAAACGACTTAGAACAGTTGTTAGTTATTCCATCTCCAGGGACAGAAACAAGTCCAAAAGCCAGGCAACCCCATGGCTCATTATGGGTTATTTAAAAGCGAGTGGATCCACACTAAACCTGAACTCAGCTCACTGCAAAACAGTCTAATGAGGAGAAGCTGTCATAGCATATGTAGGTATGGGGCCTTTTTGCCATGATCAAACTTGTGGACTGTTGGTCTTAGCAGGCCATTCACAAGTCCTCAGGTTACAGATACTTGTTAAAAATACTGTATACTACTGAGCAGGTAGTAAATCCAGACAGTACAAAAAAGAAGGCTAAGGAGGGATCCTGTTTTGCCTTCAGCCACCTAGCAGAAGACAAAAGAGAAGACAGAGCCAAGCTCTTTTCAGAGGTTCATCAGGGAAGGACAAGACACAACAGACACAGGCTGCAACATAGGAGACTCCATGGAGATACAAGGGAAAAAGAAGTTCACCATAAAGGAGGTCAGATATGGGAAGAGGCTGCCCAAAGAGACTGTGAAATCTCTTCCTTCAGATATTAAAATTTCAGCTGGACTGGGACCTGAGCCACACAGTCTAGTCAGACCTGCTTGCAGTGGGAGGTGGGACTACACAAGCTCTAGAGCCCTTTCCCAAACAAAGTTAGTTAATGATCCTGCTAAAGGGCAGGGATAGTGAAAGCAGAGTGGCTGAGACAATGGTTGCCAACTGCTCTGTTTGTTCTATTTTTAAATTGGAAAATAATAAACCCCACAAATAAAGGTACAAGTACATAGTTGTGCTGACTGCATCTACATTAAGATAAACTAGGTCCTTTTTTTAAAAATCCTGTTAATTGTCACAAATTCTAATCTCTGACTTGTTTTTTTTATCACTGGCTTCTTTTTCTGATTATTCTTGGTTCCTCTGATTAATTCTCTTTCTTTGGAGTGCTCCCTTCCTTCTCATGTGCTTTCATAACATTCATGACATTTTCCTGCTGACTAATACTTAGTTTAACTCACAATGATTTACAAGATTTAATTAATTGAGGCTCTAATACAATTTTCTATCAGCATCTCTTATGGATTAGTGCCTCAGACTGCATTTCAGCACTGCCTGAAGCCTACGTAAGCATGAACTCTTTGGTTTAGTTCTCTCTCCACCACGAGACCTCCTCCCTGTTCTGTCTGAGGATATGAAAGGCTGGACTGGAGAACTGAGTTGGCTGAAAAACAATGCAAGAAGAAACCCCAACGAACAAACAAAAAAAAGCAGCTAGCCACATTAGTCCCCTGAACTGGTCCACCGTGACACCACATGGCATTTATGGTTGGAAGGGTGTGGGGTTTGGCTGAACCATTCTGCTTGGCAGCAGTCTGCACTTACACCAATTCAAAGGGATTGCAAAAACAAAGCCATAGCAGATGTTTATTGGAGTCCTAAGGAGAAGGCAGAGATGGCAAACAAGAGATTATGAGAATTACTGGCATCCCACAGTCATCTTCAGTTGTCCCTACTATTTCCTACTATGGCAACTTCTTTGGCAAGGAAGTGCTCTGTGCTATTCCTTCAGAGCTGCTGCTTGGGTTGACCACAGAAGTGGCCACCTGAGCCCAGAGTTACACAGGGCCTTAGTCTCCCATTCCTTTCTATTCTATTAATGAAATAATCTTGAAGGTAGGCAGCAGCAAGCTTTTGAGCACGTTAAGGCACCAAGCCACTTAAATCTTTTAGAAGTTTTCCCTTTTGCAATAATTTCTTAATTCTGCCCTCAGATGTATGCCACCACAAGAACAACTAGAACAGTAATGAAGGCCAGCACAGTTTTCTTCAGAGCTACTGGGACAATGGGGGAGCAAATAATGGAGAACATGCTGGAAGAGAAAATAAGAGAACAGATATTATTTTAGATTACATACTAGAACAGAAAATACATTTGTGTTCTTTGAGCTTTTGTCAGCTCTCTCTTGACTATTTTATCACTTGCTCTTCCTATTTACTTTCTGCTTTAACCAAGAAATATGTTAAAATATTCTTCAGTAGCAGCTGCATGATGAATTTTACTCTCTGACTTCAGCTGGAAACACTCACTATTTTGAGGATTCTTCAGTTTTACTCTTTAATAAAACCAGACAATTACATTCCTAAACCAAACCAACTAATAAACTGTTCATCAGCACTGCCATTATTGTTATTTGTCAATGGAAAAGGGTAGGCTTTTGAAGAGGTTGTATAAAGACGTTCTGTAAAGATGAAATAACTTAATTGCATTTCCTTAAGGAGATAAAGACACAAAGAAAGTATATGTAGTCTTTTCACAGCAAACATGTCACAACTTTTGGTCCTTTAAAATTTCTTGGTGCAAAAGGACCACTGTTTACTGATTCAGCTCCCCAGTCTTTCATTGTTAATGCGTAATGGCTTTACTGTGAAGGAAAACTAAATTAAATGCAGTAACAGAACAGACGGGTGATTTTACATGTCATGTTTGCTGCAATAGTCAATCATACAAGATAAGAAAGAGGGGGAAAAAAACCCCATCTTATCCTTATTTTTCCTGTGATTAAAACAGGTCCTTACAATTAAATTAATCAGAAGTTAAAAGGTAACTTTTAACGTAGCAATGTAATACCTGAATGTTTAACCTTGTTTGATAGCAAGAAGAACAGCATTCAATTCAATGAGTACATATAATAAATGTTACATAAATCAGTTAATTAGTTACCCCCGCTTTTCAAAGAAGAATAATTTCACTCCATCTGCCTAATCTTCCTTACGTTTAATACTGTAATTTTGGAGCCTGTATTTTGCACACAGTACAGGAAACTATTTTTCCATCTAACAAATCATGAAAAATAATGTAAATACTTAAAACTGCTACAACATGCATCTTGCTCCTGCAACATTCAGAAATGACAGAGCAATTATGTTTCTGCCAGAGCTGGTTCCTTTAGCCTGATTCAGAGTTTGTGTTTCGTTTTATCTGAAGTAACATTTATTCTTCCTTACAGATAAAGCCCGCAGTCAGAACAGGAATAAACACTTTGCAAGTGAGCGTAAGCAGATAAAGCAGTAGTGCCAAAGGACAGCAGCGCATGACATGAGGAGATTCCTGATAATATACCTACCCAACATCACTATTAATGCATGTACATGGGTTTTAAACATACAGCCTTTTGGGGATACCGAAATAATAGCTAAAATCAGACAGAAATCTTAACTGAGCAAACTGAAATGCACAGCTTGAAAAGCTCGCCTAGATTACTTTCATATTCTAGAGGGAAGAGTTCTGCTGCAAGTGCTGAGATGATAAACCATTAAAACCGCACGGCAGCGACAAGCGATTTCAGAGAGAGCGTTATTCACGGGTGTGCTACTGTACCTGCAAGTCAACGTTTAGGTACAGCAGGTCTTCCATATCTGCCATGGCTCGGAGCAAATGAAACACGCACGTGCAGACACCCAAGACTTGCTACCAGCTGAAGCCCCTCAAGCTGTCTGCATTACAAAGCAGCAGAAACCTGTCTTTCTCTGCCTCTCCCCACCCTAAGTTAAAGAGTTTCATCGCTGAATCCTACAGCAGCATGCTGCCTGATCTTAAACGACATCATCCTAAGTAGCCAGGACGGCTTGTCTCTCTTGAGCGTTCCTCTACAGCGACCTCTGACTGCGCTTTTTCATTTCATTACACCGCTCTTCATCCTAGAGGGAGCAGAAATGGCTTAAATAAAGGAATTTTGTGCTCTTCACCTCAAGCATCATTGGTCCAAGTGCATCCTTGTCGATGACACTCTGACCCGTCGATGATACATCTGCTTTTTGCACTTCATCTTCATTAGCTGCTGCTGCTTTTTCTGCAACGAAGAAAACTGTATTAAATGACAGAGCAGTGCTCTTTCAGTGATACAGTAAGAACACACCAAGTACCGAGTATCGCTATGAAACAGCTACAATGCAAAAGTTCTGAAAATGAGATTAAATAGTCCCTCACAATGATTCGACAGATGCAGAACTCGTAAATCCGCTTCTCAGTTTTGAAGTCTCATGACACGAGTGAAATAATTTCTGCTGTTTCTCTGCTTGACAGTCTCCTAAACTACAAAACCTAACACTGGGAAAAGACAAGGACTCCTCACAAAGGTGCAATGAGCAAGAACCAGGATCAAGGTGTGTTTCAGAGACAGATCTAAAAAGGCACACAAAGCTCACAGCTGCACAACTTTTCCATGACCGCTATATTTAGAAGGAAAAACATAAGTCTGCAACCTACTGTTTCAGTACTGAGAAACAGCAGTATCATTTCTGTTCCCATGCCTCCGCCCACATTTTTACTATCACATAATTTTCATACCACCTTATTTACCAATATGTTATTAAAACTACATACAATTTCAAGGGCTGTATCTGTAAATTACAGGCAAGAAAATAATGATTTAAGGTTTCTGGAGCATAGTGCCACATATCACCATATGTTACATACAGGATCACAGATCAGACCCAACTCCAAATGTAAGGGATATTTATACATACTGCAACTTTCAAACCAAGAGGGTTTATAATTCCTATCAAGTAATGGACTGCATTAATTTTTCTATTCCAAGAATGATATTGCTGTTTAAGGGAAAAGTAATAAAAGCACTATATAAAATACACATTCTACATTATAATTTAAAGAAACGAGTCATTTTTTGCTGCTGGTTCTATTCTCAAAACATTATTTTATTGTTTTCCAAGCAATTATGTAAAAGCTATGGCAATGCCACAAACTAGAATATTAAAAATCATTACAGAGTTTTTATTTTTATTATTATGCAATAGATTATTTTAATAAACATGAAAGCACACTGAAATTATGATAATAAGAATTTATGCCTTTGACAACAATAAACCAGAAGATGATTCATTGTAGGAATTACTGAAAGCACCATGTGCAGATGGAGGAAAGGGCCTTTGGAAAATCACCCTTAGTGAAAAATTAAAACATTGGTCATACAAATTAAACTGTCTCTAAGTGTACGTTATTTTCCACTATCTGCAGATTTATAATACTGCAGCCAAAGTTCCTCTGAACTCTTTCCTTGGCAGAGGTTATAGGGGCAGAGTGAATATATGCTGCTTAGAAGTACAGCAAAGGAACTGCTTCTGAGAGTTCTCCCATCAGCCACCGCCCGCTGGCAATAAGGCTTCGGTCAGTTGGGCTGTCTCATCCTCGATTTTCATGGTTTCTTGCATTCATGAAAGAAGGGTCACAAAAATCTTAGCTGTCACGTTAAGGTGCATTCATACACCATAGAACACCACTGCGGATAACGAGGAAACAGAATTGTTCCGAAGATGAACTGTTGCAACTAGTGGAAGAATTTTAAGTTATTTTGATTAGCATACACTTATAGAAATAAATATGCTAGGAAAAAACCTATTAACCATTGCCCTGCCACTTAAACTCACCAGGATACAAAATTAGTATTTCTGGTTTGGACTGAGGACTGCAGTGGGATTTCTTTTTAAAATCTTACTTTTTTGGGTCCTATTTTGGCAAGAAAGCAGAGATGAAGTCTAACAGAAAAAAACTGAACTATCCTTCCCATACTACATTATAGCAGAGTTGGCACCATATGATGATACAACACTGAGAACATGTTCTAAAAATTATGAAAGAACTCTTAAAAAACTCTAAAAATATGGTTGAGCTTTTAATAAAAACTCAGTAATACAGCAATGATATTTATTTCCCATCTGTTCTTTGTAGCATAAAGCGATCCCTGGTTTCACACTGCAAAGTATTATAATGGGTACAGACACCGACTTCTGCTTTCACCCCCTCATAGCTTCAGCCACTGACACCATTGTGAGTACTGGGGAACACGGGATTGCACTCCACGTGCAGGAAACAGAGGAGGGGCTGCAGATACAGTACGGCACATTCACCAGCAGGTATTTCCAGGTTTCACTGATCACAAAGACTTTTTACTGATTATTTTTCACGAAATTACAAAACGTTAGCTGAAGACTTTTTCCACTCTTATAATCGTGGAGTTCATACCAACCAGCACCAAGACCCCTATAAAAATGTCTGCTCTCTTTTATGCACACACATACAAACTCAGTTTTATACAAAGAAAATGGAGAAAGCTTTTAATTACTGTAAGGGTAATCAATGTAGAAGCTGTGTAGGTCAGCCCAAAGATCTCCCAAGCCTCACATCTAGCCCGACAGCAGCTGCTTTCCCCTCTGGCTCCCCGTTTCTCCATTTTGACCCTTTGATTCCTGACCACTTCTTTTTCATCCTCAGCTGTCCCACACAACCATTCCATGTTATCTTTTACCTTAGACAACCTGTATCATAGAGGGCCCAACACCTTCATGGGACCAATAAGCATGGTCCTTGCTCAGGAAAAAAAGTATATTGAATGGGGAAAATATGGAAATGCTCTTTAGACACAAATTTTGCCTATTTGTCCCTCCCAGTGAGGGACAAGTGATGTTTGGTTAGGTGTCCAAAAAGGTCTGTAAATTACAAGTGCTCCAAAATCATGGACTTCATAGTTGGTCTGTATCTTAATTATGTGTGAAGTTAAGTGGCCAGAATGCTTAGAAAAGGCTATGCGTTCCAGGCCACAGGTGCCTATAGGTTTATTTAAGAAGCACTGTATAGGAAACCATAGCCTTAGCCTCTGAGTAGAACCAGCAGTAACTTACATCAGTGCTATAAACTTCAGCTCCTGACGATGTTAAGCTGCACAGTAAAGTACCCTGAAGAAGACTGAGAAGACTCTATGAGCACATCCAGAGAAAGTTAATTGCAAACCCTGACAGCAGTGTTGTCCTGACAGACACGCATGGGGAACGTCTTTTCTCCAGCCATACGCTAATTGAGAACAAAGATCTGTTGCAGGAAGGCTGGAAAAACCCAACAACCAACACACGAATTTCTAGCGCCGAAAACTCTCGTACATTTATCATGGTCAGTATTCTTTTGCTTTTCTCAACCGTTCCAGGTTCTGGCATTAAGTAGCAGTGCAAAAACGTGAAGTTTACTTTTCCTTTTTTTACTTCTCCTATCTTTTTTCAGTTCACTGGGGGCCCTACAAACAAATCGAAAGCACAGGGAGTTTATTATTTCTACACTAGATTAATGATTTTTGAATGTTAGGGGTTAGGAAAATAGTTGCAGAGGCCCAACCTTGCAAAGCCTCTCAGAAGCCTTTTTTCTAGCCCCATGGGAATTGCTGGTATTACCCTGTGACTAACCACAGTCGCTAGATTTTTCCACTGCGGCCACTAACACGGAGAACTGGAGCCAGTTCCCTGATCTTGCACCTTTCAGTGATGCCGCCTCCTGGAACAGTGATGCTCCTGTTCAGATGTAAAGCACCAGGAGATGGGCACGATGGCTAAAGCAGAGCGGAGGTTTAGTATGGAAAGAGAAACACAGCCTTGTGTCGGCGGAAGAAGTGAGTGGGATGGAAAGGGGCTTCCTGTGGCTTCACCTCCATGCAGGGAATTCTCCACTTGAGAGAGGGCATTGAATTAGAAACCGGTCCCATCCTTATGAATATGGTTACCAGGGATCAAGCGTATTTTATGTAAATTACAGTGGAATAAACTTCATGCACATGAAATAATTATTAGCTCCGCTCAATTAAGAGTTTAGCCTAGAGAGAGGAAAAAAAATTTAAATAAAATAGAAGCACTCCTGAGAGAAATACTACAAAGAATATCTACATCTAATTATGTAGTATTTTAGTGATGTGTGTAATATAGACTTTAAACTGTGGATATGTTTACAATTGTATACACAGTAATATACTAAAATACATATTAATATTTTCACTTGGGCATCTTCCTAGTGATCATAAACTGTATTTACCTTGCCACGTTAATATACAGAAGAAAGAAAGGAAACAAAAAAGCACTCACAAATATTGTCTGACCAATTTATCAGTGGGAAAGCCTCAAGCTTTATTTGAAGCTCATTCCAGGTCCTGAAAGCAAACCTTTGTGAATCCACGTTACTTTAACAGAAATTCCTAAGTCGCAGAAAAAGAAGCCAAAAGCAATAGTTTGAAGTCTCCTGATACATTTTAACTTCGGAAGCCTTCCTGGTTTTCCATCCTCCCGACTCAAGCTACGTCGGGTTCTCTCTGGATTTCTGACAACAGACTCAGAAGTGCGACTGATGGGCATCACCTTCTCTTGGTTATTTTTCAAACTCTCCCTTCCTACAGGTGGTCAGGCAGGGCCTGCTGAACCACCCAAAAAGCTCTCTTCGTCTGTATTCAAGCTGTACTCCAACTTCCTTAATGAAACCGACTACAGAAATAGTAGTTAGCCCCTTGATGCTCTCTGCAAAACCAAAACGCATTTTCGAAGTCAAGAACAAAACCATAACCTGTGTAGGGTCTGCAAAAAGATGAAGCTTAGTCTGAAAGATAAAATTTGCATCAACGCATGTTCAGTTTAGGTTTTGTGGGAAAAACATTTAAGGTTCTTCAAAGAACAAGAAGAGGAAGAGACACTGGTAAAACCCAGGACAGGGCAGCACCTGTGCTCTGCAAACTGCTGAGGAAAGAGGTCAAGAGAAAAAAAACCTGTAAACTGTAGCAGGCAGAATCAAATTATTATCCAATACTGTTTAAAAAAAGGTTTTCTCAGGCACCCTGTGTAATGCCTGTCTGCAGTTTTCTGGAATTGCTACTGAAATGTCAAATAAAATACTTTCATTTATGTAATAATAGGAAAAAAAAAAGAAGCAAAGAGATTTACTATAAGGGATACTAGAAACCTCAACTCTGCACCTTAGAAAAAGCACACGAATCAAGATCCTTATCACAGTAAGAGTAGCATCACTTGAAAGTGATTGTAAGTGCTATATAATGTTTGAACGTGCAGTTAAATTTTACACTGCAACTGTCTTGAAAACAACTTATCCATTTTTTGTATGCATTAACCAACCACTTTTGCTTCATTCAGACATTTAACTTTACCCTGAGTGGTCCTTCTGATCTCTCCTCAATACTGAGCAAAAATAAAATCTAAACAAATAAAGAAAACAGTAAATGTATGTAACTGGGCAAAGATACAGGTAGATGTAGTATTAAAAGTTAATCTTAACATGTAATAGAAAGTCTACTTAACAAGTGGCTAATTTTTAGTCGACAGTACATTTTAAAGTATTAGATTTAATATCATTTGAAATATTCGATTTAATAACGTCTGGGTATGACTTGCTAAGTAATGATATTGACTATGGCAATGGACAAGAACTTTTTAACATGAATAGAACCATACAAAACTGTATCAGCTTGAATAAAAACCAGAAAGACACAACAAGAAAATAAAGGTTGTATTTGGTAATGCGAGTAGTTTTGGATCACTACACATGATGAAGCAAAGCAGTGAAGAACGTGTAAGTTATTTTGATGCTTGGTTAACCACAAGGAAAGCAGCTCTGCCTTGTAGCTGCGTAATTCAAAGCACTACAATCCATGGCTCACACGGAACTTGATATCCACACTCACGTTTCTTCTCCAGTTCCCACTGCCTTGACACAAGTTGTTTTTTCTGCCTGAAAGCCAGTAATTTTTTCAAAAGACCGGTGCCTAAGAAGCAGCAACTATTTCAGCAATCAATTTTAAGACCAGCTTATCCCATCCCTGTGAATAAAGTTAGCTACTATTTTAGGGAAGCGATTATGTAGTGAGGTTGCTCTTTCATCACACGGCATACATCTGTCCAGAGCAAAGCAGCTATTAGGCTCTTGAATATGTTTTTTCCCTCCAGAAACTGTAGATCAAATCTTACTGGAAAAACTAGGAAACATCTCAGGAAGGTTTTAGGAGGTAAAACAAGGGAGAATTATGCATCTGCACCGAACTAAAATTAGAAAAGCTGCCATATGGCTCTGTGAAGCCAGCAGCACGTTCTTATTCATTAGGAAGCATTCTGCTAACATAAAAACACAAGGCCTTCCTGTGCTCTCCAAATGTGTTTATCTTCTCAACATCAATGCACGATATATCATCAAGCTGCTGAAATCTCCTGCAGTGCATATTAAAAAAGCACAGCTGCACTTTTTCTCAGCATGTTTATTCACTGTGAGCCATCTAAGAGCACGGCTTTGCCCAGCTCCATGACACACAGCCCTCTTGTTAGCATGGTTTGGCCCCCCTTCCATCGGAAAGGGTCGCTTGGCGCAGGCCAGCAGCACCCCATGCCTCCCTGTGCCTCGCTCCACTCATCGCACCCACATGGTGTGTTTACTACTGCTGGAGGAAGCACATTTAAATGGCAGGTAAATGAGACCAGGGCTTAAGCTAAAAGCCCTCAGAAAGCTGTAAGCTCAATTACTTGCTCAGGAGTAGCAGCACTTACAACGCTATTTTCTTCTTTGCAGTGTTTTCAGCTTCTATCCGGTGCTGCTGCTCTCTGGTCCCCCACAGACCTGTCCCACCTTCCCAGGGCACAGAAGCACCAGTAAGACACTAGGCTCCATGAAAAGCTTTGTTTTCTCACCAAACCACCAAATACAGGTAAATTCTCACGGAGCTTTTCAAGCTTTGAGCGATGTATGTCTGCTCTTTGAAAATTTACCACCAGTAGCCAGCGTATGAAATTTTCACAGACACTGAAAAACATAATGGATTTTAGGAATAGAAACAAATGGAACTAATAATATATAATTACTAGTTTCAGTTCTCTTAATAATTTTGACATTTCTCCACTGCTCTTTTTTTTTATAAGTCAGCATTTTTGTCACCCAATACAACTTCCACAAGAAGTAGTGCTTGAGAAATAATCATCCCTCAGCTCAGTTAAACTTGAAAAGAATCAGACTGTCAAGGACAAAGTTAATTAAATTATACTCACAAAGAATAATATTTAACTGCTGGACAGAGAAAAGCCTAGTTTCTCCATATGTATTTTTGCTAAATACTTTAATATTAATTTTCCCACCTTTTCCTTGGTTTCTTCTATTTCCCATTCTCTTTTTCCCTGTATTTTCTGTTGTCATGTCTAAATTCCCATATTTTCTCTCAAGACTTCAAAACTCAATGGTCTACTTCTTGACAGTGAGGAAGAGGACAGGAGGCAGCAACTCCTCTTTTCTCCCCTGCCGTGAGTCGGGTTACAGCAGTGCCATGCTCCTGGCACAGCCACGCTCCCGGCACATAGTTCTGGTTCAGGGCACTGAGGCTGAGTCTTACCCTCCATAAATACATGTAAATGGTTTCTCTAACTCTTGGATTTAACAGCAGCAACTAAAAGTGACAACATTATTTACAGAAATAGCGTTGCTTGCAGAAATATGTACTTACTATTCGCACATTTATCTACTTAATGCAGTGACAGGGATTAGTCACGTCTGGGACAACCTCAGGACGTCACTGGTTTCTGGCAGGTTAAAGATTGGGGACTGAAGCAAAATGCAGAATTACAACCCTCCCCAAATCCTCAACAACTTGATCCATTCCCCAGCACAGAGCAAAAATACAAACCAGCACAGCAAGTAAACAATTTTTCCTGCTGAGATGATTTCTAGCATTTTCATTTCTAAGTAAAGACACAGAAGGACAACTGCCATCCTACTATTTAAGTGAAATCTAAACCAAGACTAAAAGCAATACTAGATCCAGAAACTATTTCTCACCCCATGCCTCATTTTAAACTGTGAGGATATGTCCAGCTACCATATTGTGAGTGGGAAGTTGTTTTTCATTAAGATCTCTGAACATGGAATTGAGCTTCTGTCACAACCTTCACCTGCTGACCCCCTGGACAGGCTGCATCATTGACTTTTTCCACTAAGTTAAAAAAAAAAAAAAGTAGAAAGGAATATAACTGGGTGTAGTTTTACTCCTGCAGATTTTCTAGTCAGTTCTGAGATAATTAAAATATTTGAGAACATTCAACATATATAAAATGAAAGGGTGCAATTAACTTACAAACTGACAAGCCAATTGTGTGTGTATTCTGGTGTTTTAAAGCTATATTCTTTCTATTTTCTCCAAAAAGACTACTGCCACTATCTTTCCAGTGTGTACTGTTTGACTAGAGAAAGAGCATAGATAAATTAATCATCAAAGGTGCTGCTTGCCCGGGAGACTTGCCTATCAAAAGGCCAAAATCCAGGATGGTGCTGAGAATTTTCGTTGGTTTAAAATGATTTTTTAAACGTTTAGGTCTGGGGCTTTTTTATTCTCCCCCTCCCGCCCCATTTACACTTCCTAGGAACATGCAGTAGCTAGTGTATAATCTCTGAGTGGCTGTGGTGTAATTTACAATATTTTACAAGTGCCCTAAATACAGTACTTCAAACAATAAAAGAGTACACATGAGAGATAAGTACACTGGCTATCAGTGCCTTACCCAAAAATACCCTCAATTTAATCTTTATTCTGTTATGGCATCAGATAACCGGATTCTAATATATGTATCTGTAGCTGTATACACAAACACTTATATATATATATATATATCCAGGAAACAGCTTTGCCTCTGTTGGTATTTAGATTACTTCAAAACACTAATGTAAACTACTCAATTGTACATGGTAATAAACACTGAGCATCCATCAATGTTGAGTTAAAATCTGTTACATTAATATGGCTGAATATCAAAAGAAAGAGCCAAGCTAACTGACCTCTGCACTGAAATATTACATATAAATATTTGGCATCAGTCACTTGCACAAAGTAATTATTTTCTTTGGTATGTACTAATTTAGGACAGAAAATCTTACTGTAGTTTTTGGCATTTACAATTTTCTGAGTGTTAGATATTTACTTGATGAGTAACCTCATCTTGTTTTGATAATTCATCTCTAAAAACAGTTTTAATATGAACGTCTAAATGGTGGGAGCCCAATGTTCTTTAACATTTTGGCTGAGATGATGTTTTCAAAGACAAGAAAGATGGCAGGATTTGATAATTTTGTTCAAAACAGGGCTCCATCACAGTCTCAGAAATAATATATTGCTTTCACAAAAGTTAACAGCTCTCCAGTTGGTTCTTCCACACGTAAAAACACAGGCAAGATTTTGAAAATAAAGATACAAGGATTAGCACTCTAAAGAGTGTTAGGATCTGCAGACGCAATTGCCAAGCTAATTAAACTTATAGGTTTCCAAAACTTGGGCCAAAATAACATACTGCAAAGGAATATTAATCTAGCCAGACTCCATTTCTTGAAGCCTCACTCGTATGTATTCAACCAACTGTTAAAAGGAAACAGATGACTCCCTTTCTTCGAATGCCACATCGCCATGATTACAAAATATCTTCCTTATTTTAGAATGCTGATGATAAATCTTTGTGACACACCAGAGCATTCACTCAACAGGCAAAGATCTTTTTGCTTTTATAAATTGCCATCGATGACTGCAAAAGTTTTCAAGCGACCGAATACGGCTTACAAAAAGAACCCGAAATATGATGGTTCATGGGCTCAGCTCCCTATGAGTCCATGAAGGAAAAAAATTTCCATAATAAAGCGTAGGCCAGAATGGAGCACAGATAATTGAAGACAGCTAAGGAAGAACAGAAACAAGTTTAATTTAATGTGTCCTTGCTAACATGGATAACAGAGCTCCTACTGCTTCTAACAGTCCAGATTAAGTAGATAAATCTTTTACAAAGAAGCTCTAAATCATTAAGGACAAGTTAAGTTTTCTTCCTATGCGTTCAGTGTTCAGAAATAGAAGCTGGGGCCCCTTTTCTTGCTTGTCTGATCCACCCGCACAGGCCTCAACCAAACATTTAAGTCAATTTACAAACAGAAACATTTCTATTACTGCCAGGAAAGCTGAAAGATAAAAGTAAGTTTCCTAAAAGAACCTGTTTACTTTTGCATACTAGTTACTTAAAGGAATTTTAAAATCCAAATCCTTTACAAAACTGGGTGTAAAATTAATTTAATGTATTTCAACAGTGGCTACACTACTTCAAGTGCATTATGAATACAGTATGGCTGTTAGAAGGATGGTAATGACTGTTAACACGTACTGTTTAAGATATTCCTTAAAATTAAAATATCTTTTTTCATTACCCTAGAAAAGTCTGGCTTATCTTGCTGCTAAGATTTACAACCAGACAAAGTCACTTTTAATCTCAATTACATTAATTTGTTCTGTCACATTTTAAAATGTCTGCTAATAGAACTGATAGGTACAAATGGGCTCCCTTCGATAGACTGAAACATACGTACAACTTAATTAGGCATTATCATATCTTGTTCTGTATATCAGAGTCATGAAGTAGGGATCAGCACATAGACTTAAATAATCCATAAACAGAAAAACAATTAAACACAAACAGTATTGCTTTCTCTATTTTCTTGGTAAGATTTATCAGTTCCCCTCGAAGAAGAAATTTTGACCTGCCTTAAAAACAGTCCCCTTAACTGCAGGCAACTAGCTGCTCAATGGAAAGGCTGTTCCACATCGTGGCAGTGGACACTACCATAGCCAGCTCTGGAGCCTTGCTGCTCTTCCCCAATCCCAAGCTCCTGACACAGCGCAGCCTGGGAGCGAGGTGTCCCCTTCTGACAGTCATGGAATTGGAAATGTTGAAGTCATGTCCCTCCTTGTCCCTCCCTGCCACCAAGCTTGTCCATCCAGTCCGAAGCAATAGTTCTGAACCTTTTCCTCCAGTATGCACTTTACTTGCTCGCTTGTAAAAAGGAACAGGGGTGTCTGCTCCTCACTTCCCCCATTACAGCACCAACAGATGAGGCCTTTTAAATTATAGTTTTTTCCACAGGATGATGGGTCTGCCTTAGCCTAAATATTTAAGTATATGGGTCCTTAAGCATCTAAATTCTAAGTAATGTGTAGATATAGGCCAAAGTCCTTATTAAAACAAGCAAACAAACAAAACCCAAATAAAATATATTGAATATCCACCTTTGGAAAGGGTTTTAAGCTGTTGAGATAAAGGATACATGCTTCTTGTCTGAACTTCACAGAAAGAATGAATGACAACACCCACAACCATCACAGAGCTGAGGGAAAGGAAGAGTATTCTTACACAGCAACCCCGAGAAAGCCAATATCCTCCCCCTCACTTATATTTAATGAAGGTTTTATGGACTGGCTTCTCTGCCTCTGCCTGTATCACTGATACAGAAATGCATCAACAACAAAAAAGCTTACGGAGCATCTTTACATTTTAGATTGCCAACTGCAAACACGTAATTATATTTTGAGCATTAAGCACAATGGCCTGACAAGCTGTGGTATAATGTCCAGTTAAAATCAGCATCTCTAGCAGTTAGACAGATGGTGACTCAACTTCCAAGTGTAATGGTAATCACAATAATGCTTGATATTGATCTGTGTAACACTCAACGATTTATTAGTAAGTTTTGTCACAGTCCCTAAAACAACTTGATTTCTTACTGCGGAATAAGAGAACAAACAGTTATCAGAGAGACAACAGTGAATGGAATAAAACTGTCACAGGTACAGAGATACTGGTCCCAAAACTATGGCTAAAGCCACACTGAAAGCAAGAGAGAGTGTAACTGGGAAGAAGTGGAAAATAAAATACAGGACAATTATTAAAAAGGAGAGAAAAGAAAACCACAAAAGCTGAAATAAAAAGAAAATCTGTCCTACATAAAATACTACTACTGAACAGCGTGTGACAGGGAGTATTCCATTCAGAAAAGTCAAGAAGGATATTAATAAATAACTAAAGGTAGAAAAATAAACTCAAATGTTCAAATATTTCCTCCAAGCTAAGGAGGCAAAAGGTTTTCTAGAAAAGAAGGAAGACAGGAAGAATTTTATGTTATTGGCACAAAATGCATTGATATTTTTCCACCCAACACCAAAACAAACAAACCAAGAAAAATCTAAATGAGGGTCTCTGTGAGTTTTCTGATCTATATTTAAAATTTCCGATCTATATTTAGCATTACAACCTTGACTTCTCTTCCTCTTTACTATTTTTTTAATTTCCAAGTGAATCATTTGTTATATTTGAGCATACTTCCTCTTCAATGCCATACACAGGCCCAGACCTAATTTGACATAGAGTAACCTGTGTCTGAAAGACACCTCCCTCAAAAGGATCAAGCGCACTGTGTGTTGTTCCAAGTCTTTCTAGGAAATTGTGCCTCAGAAGAAAAAGTAACAGTAAAAGGTTAGTGCTTTTCATGCTCACACATCTTAAGGTGACAAGGGAGCACTCTAACTGACTAGCCAGATCTCTGTAATGCATCCCAAAATGTTTCACCAAGTGATTCCTGCATCATGCCAAGAACATCCTCTGAATTAGAACATATTTTCTGAAGGACATTAAATCTGTTCAGGAGGTCTGACAGAATCTACCAATTTCTTCATTTGGTTGCTTCAAATTTCAATTGTCTTTCCACTGAGAATCTGCACCTTATGTAGGAACTGGCTTTGCCCACAGATGCCAGTTGTTAGGCTGTGTCCTGCCATAGCTTGGTAAGAGGCCCCTGTGTCAGGCACGCCGTGTAGCTCCATTGCTTTCTGCCTTTTGCACAAACCAAAGCAAGGTTTGCAGGAACATGCCTTCCCCATTCAAGATGAATACAGCCTCAGTTACCAGAGGTACCACCCTGTTGCTGCTTCAAAGCGGCACATTGGTACTCCAGGTAACACAGCTGTATCTGGAGTATCTAAAGTTATGGAGTAGTGACTTTGAAAGTTTTATACTTTAGCAGAACTTAAATTTATGTACTTTTCTGTCTGCATCTTCTGACATTTTCTTGGATCTTGTGTGAGCTGAAGAAGAGCGGTTTGCTTTCAGAGGGACGAGGAAGAGCATGTGTGTGTTAAGTACACACACAAGAGTACCCATTGTCTTGTGAAGTATATATAGATGTGGCAACATACTTTAACAATGAAAGGAGACAGAAGGCACATGTATCTTGGCTCTCTAACCATCTGTCTGAGGATATTCACTAGGGGCTCAACAGTGTACATGACAGAGTAAGTAACCGATCACTTGCCACATCATCCTTCAAACTTCAGTCTATGTTTTCCCCCAGCTACACATTGTGGGTTTTCATAAAAGAAACTGAAAGTTGAAATAGTAATTGTTTTGCATATCTTCAGACATTTCACATAAAAGGATCCCTATTTCTAACTAACTGTGCAGTTGTCCATACATAGAATCGTCTATGGGAATAACAAACTGCATGACTTAGAGCAGGCGCAATTATCTTGGTTCTAGTTTGAACACTGAGGAGCCTTTGATCAATACCTCTTTAATATGCTGCGAATCCACAGGTTTTCAGGATTCAAACATGTTATGAAAGGCACTGCACCCTATTGTGAGTAAATATTATATTATCGCTTTTCAGGCTGCAGTCTTTAGAAAGAAAAGATAAAAGCTGTGTGACAAAAGCTAGGTTCCTTATAATAGATGATCTTATTTTGACTGAAGTATCATCACTACTCTCAGTAAATTAATTTGCTATTCCATAAATTAAACTCCACAGAGACAGTCAAGGTAACATGAAGTCTCCTTCATTTACTTGCTTTACATGCTCTTGAGGTTAGTACATTGCATTCACTAGCCTAAAACACACAGCAAGCCCTGGCCTTCTACAGCCAGCACCTCTTACGCAGCATATCTTCCAGCCATAAGTGACTGCAAACACAAACATTAAGACTCGAATCGACAGACCCTGATTCTTCTTTAGCACTTAAACTTGGTATTTTTTCCTTATCACCTAAAGTCGGTATTTCTTATTGACCAGACACCTCTGAAAACAGACCAGCTGTTGAGAAACACTAGATTCAAGAGCTCAGTTCATATTGTGGCGGGCTGGATGTTAGCCTGAATTTCATTTTTCTCCCAAATTTAAAATGTTAAATGCATTTATGATGTCTACAGGTCATAAGAGGTTATACGATAAACGGCAAAAGAAAAACTGTAAAGTTTTGAAGTTTAAAGTGTACAGTGACAGTTTAAATGCAGCCTAACAATGATACACTCTCTGCAAGGAGGTAGCCTTCAAAATCCTAAATTTCAGGAAAAGATGTCTCTGTCTTTCTTACACAAGACATTTTTACTACACTCCCAGAAGTAAAAAATACATAGACCGTTCTATGATCATTAAATATTAAAGTAACAAAATCAAAACTTTAATGAAAATGTTCCTGCAAAGAACAAAGAAGGAAGTGTTTGAGATGTATCCCCTCAAAGCATGTTAAATACAGCAGAAGCAGCTCAATCCTTCATAGCATTCCCCAATGTTGGTACTACGGATCTCTTAGACTGCAACCGTGCTGCACTAGTTTGATTTTATCTCTTGGTCATTTAGAAGCTATGAAACAAAATAAAATAAAGATGAAAGAAAAGTGTAAGCAGGATATAAAACAAAACAATCAAGCAAGTTTTCCCATAACGGCCAGTAATAATTATTTCTACCTAAAAGACCACTACCTTAATTAAGAGTGAGTATTTAGTTTCTCTTCAGCTTTGAGCCACAACTTGGGAGTCAAAGCTTAGATTTCCGGTCTAAAACTTCAAGCAAATTATCTCTAGAACTGATGTCATCCATCATCAACAAAGCTGAAGTCAACAGACAAGAGACATATCTTGTTAAGCGACAGTCATCGCCAAACACCCTGTAAGGCTCCACAGTGCCAAGACAGCCGCGGGCACTAGCCCACAGCAGAGTCACTGCTGGCACTCCTGGACCTGTGTTGGAGGGGGGCCACCAAGGACCCATGGGGAGACAGATCCTCTCCTCCCTCACTAGACTGGTCAAATAAAAAGTACTGCTCAGGCTCACCACACAGCTGCAAAAATGATACTGCCAGGGTAAGGAAGGGAAGGGAAACTCCCGCCAAGAGGAGGGCAGCAGTGGCTGTCAATAGCTGACTCCTTTCCCACAGGTTAGCCTGCAGCCTGCACATCAACATCTTTATGACCAATCTATCATTCCTCTTAGCCAAAATACAGAAAAACAAAATTGACCTAAATATCCTAATCAGGTGACAAGTAAACAGTCTAATTAGCTTTGAGGAACAAGACTACATTTATTCTAAAGCATCAGATAGGGCTTTAGCCATGATTACAAAGCAAAAAATGACAACAATCTACTAAATCCATTAAGCGCATACATTTTACACTGGTTTCACAATTTTCATGACCAGTTTGATTATTTTTATCTGTTTTCTTTAAGCAAGAGAATCACAGAACCACAGAGTGGCTTGGGTTAGAAGGGACCTCAAAGACCACCTAGTTCCAACACCCTGCCACGGGCAGGGACACCCTCCACTAGACCAGGCTTCCCAAAGCCCCATCGAACCCTGAACACTGCCAAGGCAGGGGCAGCCACAGCTTCTCTGCGCAGCCTGTGCCAGGGCCCCTCATCGTGAAAAGCATTTCTTCCTTACGTCCAAACGAAGTCTACCTTCTTTCAGCTTAAAACCACTGGCCCTTGTCCAGACTAAAGGACTCAATAAAAAGTCTCTGCCTTTCTTATAAGCCCTGAAAGGCTGCAGTACAGTATCCCCAGAGTCTCCCCCTCTCCATGCTGAGTAATCCCAACTTATCTCAAGTTTGAGCCCAGTGTGGACAGTTACATGTCATAAAGGTGTCTTTAAGCTACTCTTCTCGTACGTTATTTCAATTAAATTATAACACTGCTTCCACAGAAAACTATTAGTGTAGCTAAAATGACATAACTTATGTGAAGATAAGGCCTAAACCAACTAGTTTGCATGATAGCAGCTTCAGTAAGATTCAGGAGATTTCCCACTTGATGGGTCTGCTGGCTAATGACTACTTTTCATCAGAGCCAGAAAAGAAACCGATAGTCTGCATTACCTAGAACCAGTCTAAATTCTTCAGTTAATCAGCAGTTCTCTGGAGGCATACAAGTAGTAAAGTCAACATAACTGGATATTTAGCCAAAAAGCTTTACAATGTTCAGAGGAAGATCAAAGCCAGTTTCAGTGCATCACTCTCAGCTGTAGGTACAGGAGACAGCAAAGCAAATTCAGTAATAGATTTTTTTGTAAATGTTCTGCATAAATTGCTCGGCTTCACAACACAAATTCCTCTGACACAGAATTCAGTCTTAAAATCCTATCTGGCTAAAAGTATAGCACATATAAATAATAATAGCCATAGAGAAGTCCTTAAAAAAAAAAGGATTAAAAAATTGGCATCAATTTTATATCTCCTGCCAACTCAAATATGATTAACATAAAGAAAATATAATTACAGTAAAATTGACCAACTGAAATATTTGCAAAGCATGAAACAACAAACAAAAACCAAGTCTGCGTGCACTCTCTTGTCTTAATATCCTGATTTGGTAAGATATTTATGCACATAACTTTAAACCTTTAAGTAGTTCCACTGACTTAACAGGGATTACTCATCTGCTTAAAGTTAGGCAGTTGCTTAAATACCTTGTGAAATATGAATCTAAATTCAGATCTGATAAATTCAAAGTAGCAGCAGCCAAAGTAACACCTCATTACAGCTTTAAGACCATGCTGTTTTCCTTTAGCAAGCATATTTTACTTGCATACTGGCGCTGGAGGCAACAATAAACTATCTACTGGAGTGACCCCATGATTACAAAGTAGTGCTGCTACAGGGAAGCAAAAACTCTTTTTGCTATCAAATGTGAAACCAGAAAAAGAAGATATATATGATTAACAACAAGCCTTCTTTTTTTAATTTATAGAGGTTCCATAGGTCTCCCATATCTCTCTTCACCAAGCACTTCTCCCAACGTTTAGTTTTCACACGGTGATTCATTCCGTCCAAGGTTTGTCTTGTAAAGCTATTTTGAAAACAAGATCTGACAACTCAAAAGCATACATTAACAGCTAGACTGATAATCACCACCTTGATACCCTTTCTCTGTACTACTGAAAATCTGACAACAGAACACAAAACCTCTTTAGAAACTGGTGACATGTGAAAGCCAGACTCTGGAGTAAAATGGAAGAGAGACGTAAAACCGCAACAGGGGATACTTTGGCACAGGAGGTTATATCCCACTGTATGTGAAACTAAATAAGACAGGTGGATGCCATCCTAAAGAAAGATTCCAGAAAACAGAAAGGCATGGAGAGTAGAAGGAGAAAAATAAGATACAGACCTGGAGTTTAATAAGAGGTACTCAGGGGACTTGGGAAAAAAAACCCCATCCAAAAACCCAATACATACCATCAAGTACAATGTTGTACTTGATGTCAGGACACATTCTACTTGAAGGGGTCAGAAGAGACTGCTTAGCTAGAGAAATTGCTGAAGAAGCTTAAAGTGATCTTCAGTTATCTTCTGCACTGATGATACCCAGAGAAGAGAGTAAAAGCACAAATAGATGAAGAAAAGGAGGTTTCAAAGCCTGAACTAGGAGATCTAGCAATGAAATAACAAATAGTCTCTGCTTTAAAATGTGAGCTATTTACCTGCTGCAACTGTGGTTACCCTGATGGATAAAAAGAGCTTTAAACTAAGGCCAAAGGTTTAATTTTTATATCTTGCTTAATACCTAAATGGAAAAAAAATCAGCTAAAGGGGGACATAGCAACAAAGAACGGTAATGAGAAAGAAAAGCACTAACACAATGAGAGAAGTCAGGCAGATGACAAGACCCAGGCAAAAGGACTACTGCAGGTATGGAATCAATGAGGCTAATATGTAACAGTTCAACTGATTCTAAACTAAAGGAAGAAGAAAATCCGGACTCTTTTTGTTGCTGTCAGAAATTTCTTGTCTTCAGATAGGTGAAAACACTTTCAGCAGAACTTACACAACTGAAATGAATCTGTCTTTAAGTGCTGAAGTTGTTTCTTAACAATAAGGTAGGATCCTAAAATCAAATAGACTATATTTTACTGAATATCTTTCTTAAGCACAAACAAATGGCTTTTATAGCTTCTTGGCTGGCTGGCATATAAAGGGACATTTATCTCCAGAGGCCTAAGCCAAGCTTTTTTAATTAAGTACATGCAAATCTGAATTTTCTGTGCTTGTACACATCTGTGTACATTATGAACACATCTGCAACATATGTGACTAGTATTCACATTCACAGACTGCAAATAACAGGAGAGCTTACACTTTCAGTACCATGTAACACTATCCTAAGTCCACCATTTCATATAATTTCTATGGTAGAAATATTTTTTTCCCAAGTGCTTGAGCCACAAGTCTCAAATCCACAGTAGAATTACCCACTTAAGATTTACTTGAATACAACTGTGTCATCTTCATGCTAAAATCACAATTTTTCATCTCCTCTGGACAACCACAAATCTCCATCCAATCACTGTAAGAAAACACGGTAAGAGTCCGCAGTAGAAAATTAAGCTTTTGTAAAGGAACTTGTCTTCATTTTCCCAAGTACTAAAAACATTTCAAAACCCACATTAAAACTACATGCAATAGCTAAATCTTCCAAATATCTTTCATTCTTCTAATGGATTCAGTTGCATGCATGTATTTACATCTTCCTTTCAAACTGTAATAAACCAAATTGCTAACATGCCACAACTAAAGAATCTTTGAAGTGTATACTGTGAGAAATGATATAAAGATAACATGTACAGTATTGCAAATACGTATTTGCATATAAAGTAGATCAGGATAACATTATACTAAATTACATACTAGAACTACAGTAAAAAAATCTATTACTTTTTTCCACTCCCAGCCCAGCAAGCTTGACATGGGGAATGAATATCAATCTGTATTTCTTCCTTCCTCGTTTCCATTCCTAGAACCTAGGATAAAGTCTCCTTGTCAAGTCGCAGTGGCAGCTATAAAACTTGTTGCTTTCAGTGGCTTTACAAGGTATTTATAACTGACTGCGCTTTTGTAAGTGATTAAACCTTAATGTGCAATTCTATTTATAGATGAAGAAGACTTGTGAAAATTTTTTTAGTGTTTATTTTAAAAATCCAGCTTCTTCACTAAAACTTCAAAATAATAAAACTGTAAAATAAATTTTCACTGATTTAATCTAATCTGTCGTTGAATAAATGCAGAGCAGGCCCACTGCTTAAAACCTGAGCCACCTTAATTTGCCTGTGCTAGCGTAGAATCACTTGGGGATTTCTGGATGTTCCTTTAGTTTTCTCCTACAGGTATTCAGTGTAAAACTAAAATCAACAAAATATTTTATCTGTAAGAAAACATGATTTTCAACCTGAACAACATGGCACTTTATGCAAGAGTAGTATTATTTTCAGTATTCATTTTTTGAAATATATATTGTTAAGATAATGCAAGTGTTCCACCACTGTAAAGGTCTTTTAACATGTCTTGGCAATGGAAAAGCAATCAGAAAGATTTGGAACAATCCAAAAGTTAATGCACTTAAATGATTAATATACATATGTAAGCCCAGGATTTCCAACATGAGGTCATAAACTACCTAAAAACCATGGGACAGCAATAGTAATAGCCTCCTTAGGACTTCCATCTGCTTGCCTTGCTTAGGTCAGGGGTTTTTTTGTGGCACTCAACAGAAGTATAGGCGTATACTGATCCTGCAGTTTGAATCAGTTTACTGTATGTGAGTGGTATTTGTTAATGAAATGCCTGCTCCAAAACAAGGCTACATTTCAGACTATGTTGTCATTCAGACTTTTTCATGAAAGCAAAAGCCTTTTATATTTGCTGTAACGACAGAGACGTAGGTCCTACACAGAAACCAGTATAAAACTTTTTCATTAGTTTAAAGGAATAATTTTCAAATATTCTGATCTTTGTTTCTACATCCTGAGATGCTATTAATGGCCACACTGAAGGTTTCAGTGTTTTGCAATGTCTCTTAGAGAGGCCTAAAATCTAGTCTGCACCTCCTCTTATCTACTTCTACTTGTTGAAATTTAAAAGTATTCACAGCCTTTTTGTTTGTCTTCAGAACCATATTTTCAGTTGTTTTTGCAATGAAAGTTTATGAGCTTAGAAAATGAAGTGCATTTCCAGCTCTGGTCCAATTCTGGCCTATAATGACTTAAATAATTTACACATAAGCTCATCTGATGAGTGTGAACAATTATAAATACCCAAATAACAAAACCTGGTTTTACTATATTGGTCCTGAACAACAAACCCCTGGATTTGCCAAAGTTGCCATTATTTAGAGCCAGATTTTCAGATGAGATGCTCTAGAACTGTTGAGAGAGCTACCAAGTGGACTAACAGATTTTTCTCTGTGCTCCCATGTCCCAGGAAAACACAATTTTTTTCCTCTTTACCCCTTCTCAGGTAAGGATAAGGAGAGTGTGTTTCTTGGTGAAAGCAAAACAAAATTCTGAAACTGAGAATTAGAAAAGGAAGAAGATAATAAGGAAAAGAAATATTTTTCAAAAGCCAGCAAGGTACAAAATGATGATGGCAATTGCGCCAGGTTTATAAGTATACTTCTAATACGGGGCACAGCAACCTCATTAGAACAGCCATTAAACAAATTACGGCAACCTAGTAGCAATAAGAAGAGAAGCTGGGAAATTGGAACATCCAAGAAGATTATTCAATTAGAGCCATGTCGGAGGCAACCGACATGGAATTTGACATCTCCCACCTTCCATTCAGCTTGGAATAGGCTGATACCTGAAACTACAGCTCTACTTACCTACCTGTTTTAGAGAGAAATCTGTATCTAAATTATGCAACATGTAATCTCCACTTTTAAAATTTCACACATAACAGTATGGAAAACAAAGCATTATTATCCCACAAAAATCACAGAATGCTGAAAAACTGAAAGAAGTTAATTGCAGTGTTTGAAAACCAAAGGAACTGATCTAATCACAGTTTTATAAAGAGACTGCAAACTTCTGAACTAGAAGAACAATATCCATCTCTTTTGACACCCTGAGCCTGCCCCAAACACCTGCAGTTCTATTCCTGCCTGACCAGACAGACCCGCGCCACAAAACCCACTCCCAAAAATTCAAGAGTTTCTAAAAGATTTCTTTATTCTTTAAATAGGAAATATATCAAAGGAAAAGTAATGCAAAACTAATCTTCTAGATAAGAACAGGAAGAAAACTGTCACGTTCTCTAGTTTACGTTTATAACAGGACCATATCTAGAGATTAGAATAGTTTCAAATCTATTGTAGTTGAGGATGTGATGTCATCATTTAAGGGACGCAGATAATTTAGTCCACAATATCTATTCATATCAACAAAAGAAAGCAAAAGGGGGAATGCAAAATACTCTCATACCCCACTCTCCTGGATTGTTCCTATTTTTCATGGATTCACCATCCATGTCCGAGCATACAGGTAGTCATTTTATTCCCCTCCCCAAACCCATCTGCTAGTTTAACTTTTAGAAAAGCACAGTTGAGTTAAACTCCATTAGATATACACATCGTACTGACCAATTTTATGTCTCTCTCAGCAGTTTCTGAAGTTTTTGTGAAGCTTATTTTTAAAATACCGGATGTGATACACAACACACTCTGTTCACATGACATCACCGCATTTTTATAGATTAATGAAAAACCTGGGAATTTGCTACAGAAAAGCTGAAGAGACTATCAGGTTTGCCAAAAATAAATAGTCAACAGAGAAAATATTCAAAGTCTTCTTACCTTGTTCTTTTATCTGACGAATTTGCTTCACAGTTTCTTTCAAGATTGCACATTTGTCAGGTTTAAAGTTAAAGTTGTCAATATCATTAAAATTTGCAAAAATCAGCTCTGCAAGTTCTTCTATGTATTTATTCTCTTGCTCACGATTGCGTTTCTCAGTGCTTCTTTTAGGGCTGAAAGAGGAGTTTATAAAACCGTCGCATTTAATGTCAGTTCGCTTGCCTTCTGGCCAGCTCAAAGATTATTTCAAATGGTTTGAGAGGAATTTAACAAAAACAGAGGCAACTGCTTGCTCTCACTGCAAAAAAATGTAACAAGTTTCTCAAGGAGAAAGGCTTCCTGTGAAACGAGGACAGGAGCATTAAAAAAGGGACGTTACTTATTTTTTCCCATCAGTTATGAAGTTTCTTTTAAAAGGGGTTTGGGGACTGAAATTCAGTTGGCAGGGTGGGATTTAAACATTTACAAGTATCCCTCCACATGGTGTTGAGAATCCAAGGAGTACCACAGAGTGACAGTGTATGAGAAAATAAAGTAGCTTAAAAAGTTACACTGAATATTTCATACTCCCTATCTCCTTGTGAAATTACAACAGGCAGTCATAAGAAAAAATGCTGAATGAGCAGCTATGCTTTAAACTTTCTGTTCTTAATGCAAATGTTATAAAACTGAAAAAGATTTTTAAAGTCCCTGATTATGACGTACAGGAGAGGTGGTAAAAAATCTTTGATTCCCAGATGAGTGACTAGGACTCCTTGCAGTGATCAGCCAAAAAAGGTTTTTATATAGCTCCTATATAGCCCCCAAAATTCTGTATTTTGGCACTACACTGGATTGAAAACTACCAGCCAACCACCAATACAATATCTCCAACCCCTCATCCCAAACCCACAACAACAGAATTACTGAACAAGAGTAGTTTGGTACTGACTTCTCTTTGCAAGAATGTTAAGTTTGTCATTTTCCAACTGAAAAATATGTACACATGAAACAGGCTTTTTTAAAAGTCTTTCACTTTCAATGTCTTCAGGCATAAATGGTCTAACCTGGGTCCAAGCTGATCGGGATCCTTGCGTTTTCTTGACTCTGCCCTGGATGGGTCAGAGGTATTTTCTCCCATCCCACTCATCTTGAACACATATCAGCAACTAAAAAGGAAGAAAGTGCAAGAAAGGGTTATGGTGGAAAAGCCATGAGGTCTTTGTTCACATTTCTGAGTTTCTTGATCCATGTTGAACTCAGTTTTTACTTGGCAAATCTATAATTTGAAACAGAGGTTGCTTGAAAGACTGTGTTTATGGCCACACAGAACACCATACAAAACTCCTTAAGAAGAAAATTTGCAGCAGGCAAGCACAGTGTTATCATCTCTTTGATTGACACCAGTTATGTAAGGACAGATAGGTACCTTTTGTGCCTGGGTTGCTGAATTTTCACAGCAATTTTGCAAGGCTGAATGAGGAAAGACAAAGGGAAAGTTGTAGTGCCATACAACAGGGAAAGCACAACAGAACTGAAATACATGAAATGAAACAGGTATCCCAGCTGCATGAAAAGGTAGCACAGGAAACAGGTATCCCAGCTGCACGAAAAGGTAACACACACAGCTTCAGTTAAAAAGCAGACAGCAGGGCTTGCAGAAGAATGTGTGCAGTATCAGAGAAACAGAACACTACAGATTGCTGAGGAACTGATAAATATTTCCTACATATAATCTACCTCATGAGGAAAGTAACTTGTCAAGCAATCATGTGTTAAAACAACACAAGCTTATTGTTTGTGCAACAAACAGCCTGTGGAAACCCTGCTCGTCTGCTGTCCTATGCACTGCAGAAGCACACGAAACTCGCCTGCCCCAGATGACACACCCCTTGATAAATACCAATATTCCAGAGGCAGAAACCACTTTACAAAGTGCATAGGGAGATGATGTAAATGATCAAAAAGCTCATGCAATACAGGGCAGTCCTAGCTCACCATTTGCATAGCTGCTGCCAGTTTTGTAAGGATGATGGCAGAGAGAGGTTGCCAGGCATTTCAGAGAACTCCTGCTTTGTTTGGGATTAGCAGAAAAATAAATACAAGGACCAGGAAGGCGGTGAGTGTCCCTGGGAGATGACTCATACGTAGCATGACAAAATGATAGCCAGAGCCTGTTACTCCACGATCACTTCACAACAGCAGAAAATGGAAATCTTAGTCTGGTGTTAAAACAAGAGGGTCCACCACCAGGACCAACAAGCCCTTCATTTCTGCCCCACCAGTTCCCTACCTGCTGCTGGACTGGTCAGTCATGCACTGAATTCCATGAAGGAACTGTTGTGGGTTAAAACTGTGGTTCCCTTCTCAATTACTTTTTATATTTGATGCTGTGCAAAATCTAACAGCCAGAGCCTGTGTTGGTAATAAATGGGAAATCTTAGTTTTCCCAATGAGCTGGCTGAATGAAGAGAAGGGCAGAAGGAGCCTGGAGACTGGGATAGAAGCAGCTCTGCAGCAATGCTGAGAAAGGCTGCTTATTGAAACTCGAGCAATCAAACGAAGACTTGGAGCTGTCTCAGATCCAGACATCTAACATTTTTATGAACACAGAAACTGTTTCTGAGTACTGAAAATATATTCTTTTTAACTGGTTTGAGAAGAAAGTGGAATAATTTCCTTTTCTGAGATACAGATAAAAACACTAGACCATCCCTGAAATCCATAGTTCCCATCTGGTCTTTGACATGCATGGTATTAAATTGTATTTGAAAAATACCTGGATTATCTTTTTATCAATTATGTCTATACATGCATACGCCTATCTATCTACATGTACGTACATACTGCCAACATATTGAGAACACCCCTCTTTGAGGAGAGCAAGATGACCCTCGTTCTGCAGCAGAGCAGAGCAGAGCTGCGCTCTCCCAGGGAAGCTGCACCATCATAAACTCCACCATTCTGTACTTGCTGGGGAACCTCCAGTGACACCAGTCCAGGCATTCCCAGTGCCATACCAAAGCTGACCTTACTGCAGAGCGTGAAACCTCTACCACAGTCTCCAGAGTGGACGGTGATACTGACTGTTCCTTAACAACTATGTATCTTCACTGATGTCTAGCCCCAGTAGTCATTCACATCCTAATTTACCTAAATATAAAAGTAAAAATTTATGTTTATCTAACTGGTTTGGAATTAAGCACTTGGTGATTTCACAAGTATCCCAAGTAGAGCTCCAAGGATGGAAGAAAATTCTAATAAGAAAACTGTGATGATAATTATAGAGAAGTTGTGAGGAGACAGCAGCTCCTCATCTCCGTCAGGGGAAAGCTGGAAATGTCCTTGGGGCTCAGTTCCAATGACTAAATTTTTCACTGACCGGGGTGAGAAAATATCATCAGCATGATGAAAGCTGTACAGCCCCAAGATCATCTGATCTCCAAGCCAGACTCAGATGGTGACCTAAAATTCAGAATAAAAATTAGGCTGGGGAATCCCTCTGTTTCTTATGCTTCCCAATTAATACCTGAGAAAAGTAAACCGGTTAACTGTTTTGAAAAGTAAGCACAATGATTTACAAAAACATGTAAAACATTCAAAGGTCATCTTCTCTCCCAAAAGTAGTAAGAATTAACATCAGAGGTAAGCATTTAAGGGGAACACCGCATCCGCCAAGAAAGCAAATAGGAACAGCTATTGACAGAAATCCCACCTAGTCTATCAGGCTTATTTGAAAGGGAAGTTTAATTTTGCAGGAACCAAAGTTTCACCAGTAGCTCCACCAATGCATAGCTCAATTCTTCTTGCATTCGCACTGATGCTATTCTGTAGGGATTCCACTAGGTCTATAGTATCACCCTTTGGAGGGACACAGTAAAACTAACCTCCCACCATAAACATCTAAATATCATCCATCTGTATTTAAGGGAACAAAAATGGTATCGCTGTTATGAAACTAGCATCTTTTTCTCTCCTTATTAAATATAGTAAACAGTTCTAAACAATTTATTATTTTTAAAAAAAAATTGTTTGCACTTACAGGCCATTAAGTCTTTACTCTCAGCAGCACTATCAGTTTGTTCTTAGAATGAGTTACCCCTTTCTTTTTACTCATCAGAAGTCTTTCTGGAAATCTACCACCTACTCCACCTACTACCAGGTTTGGCTTCTGCTCTCCCCTTGGTCTTCATGAAAAATCATATTCTGCATGTCAAAGATCTGTATAGGCTCTGCATCTCCTGTGCTGTTGATGCTTCTGCTCCAGAGTGGAATGCAAACCCCAGAGTTAGGTGCCTGGGAGACCAGACAGCTAGACAAACGGATGCCAAGGCAATCTAAAAAAGGTCAAAGTGAAAGTCCCTCAGCAGTACTGGAGTACACAGTACTAAAATCAAAAGGATGTGCCACCAAACCCTATCTCCCCGGGGATTTTGGGGCTGACTGGGATAGGTGAAGTTCTGCTATTCTCTTGGGATTCAGAAACTAAAATCCTCTCCTGAGTTAGGAGAAATGAGGAGGAATCACCTTTTAGAAGCTGAGGATAGATAATCTGCTGCCCTGCTCTACCATAATATGTGGTACCAATGAAAATGATAGACATTCAGTTCCCTCTTCCCAGAGGGATTTCAAACCTGCATTTTTCATCACTCAGGACAGCCTCCTAGGTGGCAGGCTGTATGCTAGCCAAAAGTAGATGTTTATGAAGCAAAGAGAACAAGGTTCATTAACTCCTGCAGTGCAGCAGAAATATTTAGGTGTGCAGCCCACATCACAAAACTCAGAGGTAAGTAGTTCAAACACTCTTTTAAGGCACAGGGATTGAGGTTTGAATTCCTTAGGCTGAAAATGGTATCTCCCATTTCTCATCAATGACTCTATCCAGTCAAGCAGAGTCAAAGAGATGAACAGACTCCTGGTTTCCTCATGTCTCTTCTGTTAAAAGAGCAGCTACTTGGATTTTTTTCCATGAGCTAATTCACATTAGAGATCTATGTATACTACTAGATGAAGATCTCTGGAAGGTCTAGGAACCTCCACAGATTTAATGTGACATAAGCAAGGAACTAAAACCACACTTTTCAGAAGAAAGTACTTCTGGGCACACGTAGTACGAAAGAACAGACACATAGGAAACTTTCACGTGAGAAGGGGAAAACCTCATGAATTTAGATTGAATTGATAGATAAATTTTAGACATACAAACATCTGTGGGTCAGGAGCAGCGAAGCTTTTTAAGTTCTTTTTAAGTTCTGCCCTAACTCCCTCCATACTCATTAATTGATCTGTCTCAAAATGTCTTGGTTATTCATTATTATGAAAAGTTGTATAATACACAAAAACTCCAAACATTAAATAAATGAACATTTTTTAACAAGATAGTTTAGGAACTTCTAAAGTTGCTCTAAATATTCTTATGTTCCTGAACCACACAGATAGCTTTTCAGACCAGAAAATAAAACTCCCAAACTTGAAGTCTGATTTTTTTTTCCAGGAAACACGCCAATTCACAACTTAAGCCACTGCTAGTAGAATGACAAATTAGAGGCTGCAAGTTTTACTCTAATAAAACTCCCCTATAGGGAACTACCTTAGATTAGAAAGCAGCATTCACCCTGCCCCTCTGATCTTTTCATACGTCTCTGCAGGAATTTCCAGAAAGAAGAAAGATAAAGACATTGAACAACTTGGTTCATTTAGTGCTTTAGAAGAAATGGAAATGGAATATCGGCTTTACCATATGTCCTCTGCCACAAAAGTCAAGAAAAAGCGGGTAAGGCTTATTAAGTGTGGTATAGAACAGGAAAAGGATTAATCAAACTGGGAATTAGTAAAAACAAAACCAATAGTAATCACTGCATTGAGGAGAGAGAGATGGAGACATGCTTGTTAATGAAAAAAATAGCATCATGATATGTCAGATGCTGAACTAAACCAGTTTTTGCTTGAAAGAAAATGTCTTACAAAGCTGAATTTAAATGCGTGTCTTGCAGAGTGAACTGTCATGCAAGACCAGGCACTCCCTTGTTCATTGTGTAAGTTGTTTGGGGGCTGTACTGCACTCCAAAATACAAACACAATATCCCACGGCCAGATTAACATTCTGCCTTCAGTGCTGGTAGCAGATTTTTCTTCTTTATATATATATTAAGGTTTTTTCCATCTATCCTACCAAAAAACCCTACAACAATAACTGAGAGCTGAACTTCTAGTGCTGACTCAGATGCCCCTTAAGCTTCAATTCCACTGGGCATCAAGGAGGAGAAACGCAGCAGTGGTAAGATAAATACCCTCACCGCAGTATTTTCGTTCAAGGAAGGAGATAATAGAGAACCGGAATTAGCGCTACTAAAAATACCAAGCGAACTAATTTTAGGATCTAACAGGTGATCTGCACCAACAGGACACCTCAGGTAAGTAAATATTTTCTTTGCATTTTCATTTAACACCGTATTTTCCTGCTCTGTTTCACTACCACAAGCCTAAGCATCCAAAATACTGGCAGACAAAAATCACTATTTTTTCCAATTGTTAAATGTAAATCACAAACACCAAAGAATGACACAAATAAACTGTTGGGACAGTATATGTTAGTAATTACAGCCATCGAGACCTAACCAGTTTCTAACAGATGTTGGGAGACTGAAACGACAAACGCCTGAAAGAGATTTTCAATTCAGTTTTGTCCTGTTATCAGCGATAACACAATAGTGCTTCTGCTCTCATCGTGACAGCACATCTTCCTTCACATCCTCCACCAGCAACCGCTCTAAGTTAGAGTACACAGAGAGGCTCAGCCTAACTATAAAGTAATAGTAAACATAATTTTACAAGACATTCATCTTTCAAAGGGGAAAAAAAAATAAAACAATGTAAACCCAAAAATAAAACACATGGGAGAAAAAAAGAAAAACAGGGGCCCCGTGAAGGTGAAAACTGAAGGGATAAAAAAAAAGTCTAGCACAAATTGGTTGTGTGAATTTTTAACATCTCCTCCACTGCTGAAATGCCATGAAGGAACATGGCAATGAGAGTGAACCTTCCAGCACTGATCCTCAGCATCAGTGAATCCAGTTAATCATCCAGAGTCAATGTAGAAGAAGATAATGTGCATTTTATCTCTTATCAGGGCAGGCCATCTTCCAAACAAGGCCTGTTAAACTGTCAGATTTATTATAAGCCTAACAAATGCAGTTAAAGAATAAATGAGGATTACACCTTCAAAGCAGCTATTTCAATCTGAAAAGTAGCAAACAAAAGGTAAAGTACCATATAGTGGACAATCAGGTAGCAGTACTATACTACCAGCCTTCCAGCAGGCAAATACATGCATTTAGCACAGATACAGCTGATAAATATAGAAGTGACTTATTAAAGCCACTGATTTATTGAGAAACAAACAGCAAAAATACTGTTTATGCTGACAACCATTACAAGTTAAAAGTTTGGCAAAAATTTTCTCTAACAGCCCAATTAAAAAATATAAACAGCTCATATTCCTGCGGTTAATTCTAAACTCAAACATACATCCATTATAATTCACACTTTTTTCCTGTGAAGTTCTCATTTCTAGAAGCTTTCAGTCTCAGTTTCAAAATTACTGATGTACTCTGTGTAGTATTAATTCTGGTAGAAGCCAGAGGAAAGTTGGAAGTCACATGCAACTTCTGATTCTTCACATTTTTTCCTGCTTATGAACACTTTTTTCACTGGTTCCATTTCTGAGTCGGAAAATATTTAATATTGATACATACCAACATCTTCAACCCTTCTGAAGAAGGCACTTACTAGCCACTTTCCCAGGCTTCAAAAGGAAATCACTGTCAGAGGCAGGATAAGATGCAAGATCAGAGACTGGAGCCACTGGAGCCTAAGGCCAACCTTCCACTGGTGAGCTGCAGCGGTTCAGGAGGAAGGGTTGTGCTGACTCCCAGCACTTGTAGCACCCATCAGAATCTCAATTGGCTAATGGAGCCCAACCGCCCCACGCACCCACACCAAGCTGGGAAAAGCTCAGCCTCCTTGCATGCAAACTTTCTCTGGCATGGGTATTTCAACAGATCTGGAGAAACACAGATAATGGTTTGGAAATGAGTAATAAAATGGAGGTGCAAATCAAGAGGAAAAAAAGAGCAGGACAAGAAAGAAAAGACTGTATTGTCTGGTAAATTTAAAATAAAGAAAGACATCCACAACCAAAAAAATCTGACAGAAAAGAAAAAGAGACCTTAAATCATCCTCCTGCATCCCTGTTATACATAAGCAACTACTATAGCCATCCTTCATCATCAAACACCTGGAATTCAGATGAACCCAAAGGGAAACAATGCCAGTCTGTCAAAGTAAGAAAGATGTCCAATTCCTTGGTTGGTGACTGTAGCCTCATATTAAGAATACAAATTGACTTACTTAAGGGTATGCTTTTTTCCTGAGCAGCACAACCACATTCAGTATGGATGAAACTGCCTAAAATCTTTGCCACCCTACACCAGTCATGCAGCATGAAGCGAAAATGGAAAACATGAGTTTCTATGAGGAAGGTGGTACTAGCATGCTGAAAAACCCTAGTTGCTTTTAAAGGACTTGTACTCAAATCTCATATGTAGCTTTTCCATCTGAAAATAACACTTGTTCCTGAGAAGATACAATTTAATTTAAAAGAGAGCCTATTACAGGTACCATTAAACCAAGATTTAGGACAATATTTACTAACATCTACTTCGTTCCTGCACTCCACAAACTAGAACTAAGAAAAGGAGCATAATTTGCTACCAAGTGCCATTGAGCCCACATATAAAAGAAGAGAAAACTGGCTCCAACACCTACTACTCACATTTTTGCTCAGTCTACAAAAAGCCGTAACAGACTATCAACAAATGTTTAAGCGGAAGGCTCCTTCCTCAACAACATCTTTTCCCTTACTCCTGTGTAATGGCTTTTGAGTGGTGTATTAGACAGTAAGAAGACATATTCCATTTGCAGCCTGAAAGCCAATAATGCTCATGAATTTTTTAGCTGAAAGACACTTCAAGATGCCACTGGGAAGACCATCTAATAAACACATTAGGCTGCAAATGGGTGGCAGCAGCTCTTTAACACATGCTGTAACACTCAAATAAATGGCTAACATTAACGTTCGGTGTTACAGACTAGTATTTAATAGGACTTTCTTTAAAATCCTACCCAAAGGTTTGAGAAAACCCCGATTCTGCTCAAGACTTTGCACAAAACCTGTCCAGGCTGACCCCAGCGCTGTAAATTGGCTCCTACCCTCTGCACTGCCATAGGCTAAGGCTCTTAACCGAGCCGCGCACGCAGCTGCTTACGGATTAGCCTACGTCAGCCACCTCTAATATGCCCAGGAATAGCAAGACTAGATTTTAATAGGACAACAGAGAAAAAATAGCAGAGGAAGAAAGTACTGTCAGGTTTTTACCTAACTTACAATGCGTTTACTCAACTTCCACTTGCAGAGAGAAAAAGGTCTGTTTTCATCAAAACATTGTCAAAGAGGATTCAAGTGGTACTGCTGCAAAAATTGTTCAAGACCCCACACAGAAATTTCAGGTTTGCAATTCTACCTCTCTTTTGTTATCAAGAATCGCTTCTTATTCTCAATACTCAATGATGAAAGAAATGCAGCTTCATACCACTAAAGCTGCCCTTAAAGCACCAGATTGAAAGCAAAATACAATGCCAAAACATTATTTGTATATATGCCAGTCACTCTTGCATACTTTTGTTTGTGGTGAAAGAAAAGAAAAAAAGAAAGGGAAGAGAGTAGAGCGCAGAGCAGAGAGAAGGAAAGAAGTCATTCCAAAACAATCTAACCTTCTAGTCTGCATATGACAAGTATCAAGCTATGGCTGCAAAGAAATATTAAGCCTACAAGCATTTTCACTGGCAAAGTCAAAATTCCCACGTAGGCTGTTAATTTAATCTAGAATTTTTCTTATAGTTCACAATTGCTAACAAATTTACTTATGAGACAGATTTAGAAGCACAGTAGTTCAAATCCACTGTGATTTAAAGTAAAACTTTGTGCATAGTATAGCTGAGAAATGAAGCAAATCTAATAACACAGGAAAGGATAATATTATAGGAAACTTTCTATTTAAATAGCTTTGATTTCCAGTGATGGTACTTCTGGAACAGTGAGTTAAGCATATTTTAACTCCTACTGAATCCTCTTCTGCCAGTCTCAGTTTCAAAACTGCTATTTGTCCACTTAAATTCTCTCACCAACTTTCCCTCCCCAGAAACCACCAAAGAGCAAGGGGAAAACCAGACCAGAGAGAGGGGAAGAGGGAAACAACTGCTCTCACAACAGTAAGGCCCTGTGGAAAAATTCAAATCCAGGAACATTTTCTCATCTCATAAATATAACTGATATAGACATATACATAAAACACCAGTGAGCTTATACCATTCAGTGTCATTTTCAGGATGCCTGTCTTAGCAGTGAGAAAAATATGGACCGATCCCAATAAAGGCATTTATTTATGCTCCTCTGTGTTGTGGGCATGCCTACATTAGGATTTAACTCCAGTTAACTGTCTGTCAAAGATCAGTCTGTTTACTTTAGATTAAACATAATATATTAATAAAAAAAGCTCAGGAAACTGGGTTCCATAAGGACAAAAACTAAAAAGCAGAGGGAAAGCCAGTGAGAGCAGTGTCATTTCTACTTCAGTTGTATGCCGTAAGCAACAGATAGAATTATGGAACCTATACACAGAGATCTATCATATTTGAATTTGAGTTCTGTCACTTATCAAGCTCAGTTTCAATGACATCACACAGCTAGAGAGGTGTTGGTCCTCCTGGTCATTAGGGTCAACTTAGCATCTCTAAGGTGCTATGTGATATGCAACTCAAGCATGCACTGGAGCCTCACCAAGAGATGCTTATGTTGCATGCCACCTTTCATAGCTTTAACCTGGTCATCAGAACAAATATTCCTTCAGTCCCGGAGTAGATACTGCTACTGAAAACGCATGATCTTACTGAATTTTTTGCTGCAGTTCATAAAGGCTAGCTCTATGTGCCTTTGCTGGTGCCTAATTAACAACTCCATTCCAGTTTCTGATTTTCACATAGCTGCAGCACTAAGAGGTTTGTTTTTCTCTTCTACCCAACCACTAGGAAGCATGTTGAAACTTCAAGCCATTCTTTCTAATGTCAAGCACTGAACTAAAACTCTGATTTGCAGGAAGGGTAACCTATACGTTACCTGAAGCATTTCTACACGTTTTGACATTGTTATCATGGTGAACGAACAACCCCCTCCATGCATACCTACAAGATATACTCATATAGTCCACACTTCCTTCTAAAATAGAGATGCTCTCATAAACATACAATTAGTTTAACGGCATATAAAAACAAAGTTTCAATTTAAGAATCAATAATTAAATCTTCTTTGTTCCAGAAGGTTGCATGTTAACAACAGACTAAAGTTAAGCATACTTATATTCAAGTTAAATAAATGCTAGTACTTGGCTCCACAAATGGCCCTAGTAATGTTAATAGCTGGCTATGAGGTGAATTCAACTTCACGTTGACTTCCTTTGTCAGTCAGGGATGTGGCCAGTGCCCACACAAGGTTCAGAACTCTGCACCACTTCTCGAAATTGTATACCATAGTCATCCTCTTCAGTGAGGTGCTTGGCTTACCCATCCTCTCTGCCTCTGAAATGCACTCACAGCATCTCCCCTGGAAAGCCCAACGTCCTCCTCAGCCTATCACAGAATCACAGAATCATTTTGGTTCGAAAAGACCTTTAAGATCATCAGCTCCAACTGTTAACCCAGCACTGCCAAGTCCAACTACTAAACCATGTCCCTAAGCCCCACATCAACATGTCTTTTAAGTACTGCCAGGGATCATGCCAGCACCAGACCTGCTTGCCTCAGCAGCTACAAGGCGCTTGCCTAAATCCAGGTCCCAGAAGGTGTTCTGGTGACAAGGATGTGATCCAAGACACCAGAGAGGGTTTGGCCCCGATTCCTATCCTGTATCTGCATGAGCAAGTAGTTCCCCTCAGCAGGTGCTTCCTGACGATACTGGTACCCATGCCAGTATCATCCATTTATCCTGCAGCAGCAGAGTAAGAGCTGAGAACAGAAAAAAGTATTATGCTTTTCTTATTAAAGCTTGAAGAACAACCAATTTAATAAGTGCTTTAGGAGAGAGACAGCTGTATGCATAAGAGATTATTCTTGTATCATCTCACAGCATGCCAAATTACAGTTCTGTACTTAATACAGATGTGTGCTAGATGTATGTTAAACTCTTGGCAAAGGCCTTGTGAGCAGTAACAACACACACTGTTACTAACCACAAAAATCAAAACTAATAGAATACATTATGTCAGAGCCATACACAAGTGTCATGCAAGCACGAAATATGATTAACTTAATAAAAACTAAATGTCCATAGTAGTCTGTACTCCCTCATAAAATAAATTCTTAATACACCCATGAGTTTAAAAACTGATCCGTGAACACGAACAAGAATTATTAATGATTTCAAATTTCATGTTGGTCTTCATTCAAACTCTCCTATTTGCTTTAGTAAAATACTACAACCAGCAATAACAAAAGAACATGAAAGTTTAATTGTCACTTAAAAGGAAAATACAACTCGTAAAAGTCTTGTTGCTTTAGTCAGTGAACTGCCAAGGGATAAAAGCTTGTGGGCACAAGCTTTGTAGCCACAAGCATGTTTGTATACACACACACACACACAAACACCCAATATATGAATACAGACTAAGACCAAATAAAACATACATAGAGATGGCTGTATGAGTCAAACGAAAGAGACATTCAGCAAGTAACTAGTTTGTCATGGAAGTTGATAGCAGATGCCTCTGGAAAAAGTACAAGGCAGCTACAGAATGATCCTTCCTCCGATACCTCCTCTCTCTGTCTCTGACAATCAGTGGTTCAAGCTTAGCTGTGGTGCTGCTGTCCCTCCTCCTCCCTCTGAACCTATCTTCAGTTGTTCCTAATTCCTTCTTAAATCCATATATACCTTTGGCCTCCACAACGTGTGCAGGTAACACCCTCTAAGCTTTACCACAGCTCCCTTAAAAGCAGAGATGACATTCTGGAAAAAAATAGGAGAGTTCTGAGGGGATGTTATGACTCAACTGAAATAAATCAGAATTTTATCACTGACTTCACTGAAGCTTAGATTTTCCTCCTAGTCTACTAGAAGATGTCAAACTGTTATTTTGCTCTTTTGTAGGACATAAATTGCTCCACGGGCCTGACACAACTGTGCTTGTATCCTGCAGCCTAAGGAAAACAAGGTTACTCTACCATTAAAGCTGAATGTTGGTTATAGCTATTTTATTCTCCTTGTAAAAATAAACTGAAATAAATTTGTGCTAATACTGATACAATTTATGGCAAAGCAGACTCACAATTGCTAAGAAAGAATTAGTGGATTTTCCAAGTATTTTTAATTTCGGAATATAATGAAATAAAATTTCTAAAGAGGAGAAGCAGCATTCACTACATTCATAGAAAGGGTTGACCAGAAGCCTGAAATACACTGCCCTGAAGTAAAAATAACACACATTTAAAAGCAGTTGGACTGAACACCTGGAAAAACTTCAGGGAAAGCAGCAAAAATAATTTTATTACCAGGCAGTTCTAACAGAAGTTTCTTCACGAGAATCTTGTGTTAGATGGTTGCTCAATCACATCAGCCTTGCTATTGGGGGAAGAAAATCAGAGCAATACAGTATCCCAATA